>OY829914.1:264748914-266049222 GCA_963691935.1 Nephrotoma guestfalica | reverse complement strand
CTATCCCACTGCTAACTAGCTATATCACCTGTTTTCGGGCAAAAAAGAGATCAATCGAAAATTCTGAACGAAACCCGATTTATCCTAAGTAAGCTTTTAAAGCTCTTGATATAATATCAAGGCGGTCTGAAATATCACGGTCTGATCAACCGTCAATTTAAATATTTCTATCCAAAATTACATTATGTAGAAATATTTGGCAGTCTTAGGGCCTTTACTCCTACGAAAGCGATGCAACGATTTGAATGATTTATAATGAATTATTTATATAGAACTTATATCCAATCAATCCTGTTTTACACGGTCTTTTTTAACACGATTTTGAAATGGTACAGTCGAAACATGTTTTAAACTTTTTTGAAGTTCAAATACAGCATTTTCATTAATTGAAACCTATGTAGTTATGACGATTGTTGTTGCCTAAATTCGATCAACTTGAATTACCAGTCCATATATGATTTGTTGACGAAATTATTTGAAGCTATATAAATTGTCGAGGAAGTGTTGTAACAGAAGTAATATCCATAGCGTCTGAATCAAAATGGGGGGTTACTTTGAAATAGGCATTATATAATTGTTCAGCGATTCAAATATATTTCGTGTTATCTGAAAAACACAACTAAATGGCCTTAGAGCCGATATGTTCTACGTCGCTTTGAATTAATTAGTTAATTCAGTATTAAATTTTGGGAAAAATAAAATAAAACATTTATTTCAACGTTGAACATTATATGAGAAATGACAGATCATCTGATGATTAAGAAAAAACTAAAGAGGATTTCCTTAGACGAACATCGGAACAACAAAATATGAAGTAGTGATAAAAACTCTGTAATAAATCGCTTGAGGTTCCAAACTGCTTTCTGAGACTCCAGTGACCCTATCTGCCAATTCATTGAGAATAGGGAACAGGAGAAAGATTTTACATAGCTTTTATCTATAAATCAGTTTCTTCTGGCCTACTGAGAAAAAATGTTTCATGTGAATATATGTAAAGTGGGAATAATTTTTTCACAGCGAAATTGGCAGGGAAAATTATTCCCAATATTATTTTGGTTTATTATTTTGTTTGGTTACTATAAAAAGATCGTTAAAAATGTTTTGACCAATCAAAATATTACATCAGAGACGTCTGGATAACCAGATAATAAAAGGAAAATTAATTCACTTCAAGATTCGGCTATCTGATTATACTATTTTTAGGGAGGTATATATTTCAAATCTGAAGTAGTCTCCGAGAAGGCATAGCCAGAGAGTATTTAGAGAGGCTACGATATCTTCAAAATATTTAATGCAAATGAAACTAGCAACCAAAAAATAACATCATTCTTTAAAATCAAGTTTAATTCCAGGTGGCTTGGAAATTTCCAAGAAATTGAAATACAAGAGCTTTCCAAGGCAGTTCCACAACGATCCATTTAAGAATTTATGGTTAAGATTAGCAGAACTCATTTATCAGAAATTGTGCTTAAAAGAGAAGAAAAACAAGAAGCGAAAGTTCAAATTTTGTTAGACAAGACGTTTTTGTACAAACCTGATCACGAATGCGACCATAAAATCATAAAAAAATTCAAAACAGTTTATGGTTCCAAAATTTTTCGACGAAAAAAAAATCTTTCACACAAAAATATTACTTTCCAAAATTTATTCATTTTTAAACATAGAAACATGTCTTTTATTTTACCATAGACTCAATATCTTTTTTTGCACGATTTTTAATTATACGGTGAACATACTTGCAAATTAAACTCTGTACGCTGGGAAAAAGAATTACAGGTTTTCAAAATTGCAAATAGTTCGGGCAGGTAAATTTAGAGATGCAGGATTTAGATATAGGCTTACTGGATACCTCCGATGCATAAAACTTTTTTAGCCTCTTCAGCTAATCCTCTTTAGTAAAACGGAATCATTACCGAATACTGTAATCCAAGAACTCCGCAAGTTTCACTATCCAACTTAACGAAAATTACATGTTTCATTTTTTCGATGAGTTCCTACTAACAGAAATAATTAATACATTCATTGTACTCGTAAGTCCTTCTCATATAACCGTCCAAATTCACAAATTTTAAAACCTGGGATACCGACCAAATGGCACAGTGGTTAAAGCTTTGGCGTTTGGATCGGGAGGTACCGGGTTCGAATCCCGATAGGGGCAGGATGCAAAAGGGAATTTTCATCAACAGATTACGATCTGTGACGGGATGGAACACATGTATGACCCCCTGTCGGAGTGCAAAACTCATGGGCCGACCCATCTTCCAGTATAGGCTGGCATGGAGCTATGCAATGTGCAGATGGTAACAAAATCGGACCTATGACCGTACGTCCTCGAATTGGCCTACACACTGGCGTAAAAGTAAGGACGGAAAAAGCTAACTGCGAAAGAGTTGGGATAGCCTTGGCCCCAGAACAGATTGCAGAGATAATAAACAAAAAACCTGGGATGAAATATTCTGCTTTTCTTCGTTGGTGATAAAACCAAAGACAAAAATAAAATGATGTTCGGACGAATTCTGTTGTGACTTGTTCTACTATTACATTTTCGATACTTTATCAAAGTTTTTGACTCGTTTCTCTAGAATAAAGTTTGCTCTAGTCGAATTTTGTTGAGAATTAAAATATTAGAGGCCAGTTTTCATTTTGGGGATGTTTCTATCTGAATTTATCTTAGCAAAAGAAAATTTTTCATCCTAGTTGGCTCATTTATCAATAGTAATTATCACTCGAATATAAACCAAACTGGAATTTAATTACTACAGATGAATATGCCAATTATGATGAACAATTTTTTGCAATAATAAATTCAGGCCCAAACATTGCTAATTCGAAAACTGGCCTCTAACATTTTATTTCTCAACAAAGTACAGCTTATGTTTCTGTTTTTATATCATCTAACAGCCACAAAAAAAATGTTTCGATACTTCAACGAAACAATCGCCAATTTAATTCAGGGAAAAAGCTTCGATAAAATATCGAAAATGTGATGGTAGAACATGTCACCACTGAATGAACAACGTTGCGTCGCCACATAACCAATCATAACAGTCATGTTTCCACAATTTAATAAAATCTTTGAACGCCAATAAAGTGGCTAAATTGCTTATATAAGTTTTTAATTTTATTTTAATGTTCAACACAATTAAGAAAAAATTAATATTAGATTTGACGCCAAATAGTGAAAACGAGACGGTTAAATTAGCTCCTATGTTCCAAGATACAAAGATGAATGAAAATACAAATACTCAGTTCCGCGCGAGATCTCACGATACGATCTAAGAAAATCTTCCATCTAATAAAATGATCAAGAGCGGTAAGATAAGTACATTTGACAGGATGAAGTTCGTTTTAATAAACTTGTTTCTATGGCTCCAAAAAGTGCATTTTTATAACTTTAATTTGTAATTTAAATTTTTTTTAAATAGTTGTTTAATTAAATTAAATTTTTTTGTTTTACTCCAATCATCATCTTACTCCTGAGCGGTCCTCCAAATAAAGGTTTGAGTATATTGCTATCTTAATTTGCAAGGTCAATAAAAAGGTCTCTATTAGTCATGTGGGGGATGCAATTGTATCCAAACGACCACCTAGATCGTCGTTATTTTCCAAAACAACCTAAATATAATATTTTTCCGAAGAATTATCACTTTTACACGCAATTCCTGTAGTATATCACATCATTTCATGTGACTTTTCACTCACATGGTCCATATTTTCAAATGCTCATAGTAACTTATGAAATTATGACACTAGCATTGTTCCGACTTTTTCAGCCGCTAAAAACTCAAAATGAGACAAATAATACGTAAAACGAATTCGTAAAATAAATAATAGTGAGTGCATACAATATATTAGACATCTTGCACAAAATTTGAGCAAAACCAGCCTCGAACCGAGCAGTTCTAGCAATTTAGAATTTTGTTGTAATATTTTTTTTGACATCCCATTTTTATTGGTACACAAAAAGTTTGTTTAATGAACTGAAAGTTTGAAAATTCGTGTTGTCCCTTCCGTTTTTGTTGTTTCGGCCCTAGTTATCATTTAATTTTTATTGCACTTTTTCAAGCCAGTAACATAATACCATTAATCGCTTATTTAGTTCTGTCATCCAATTTTTTGTTTTTCCAAGTGTTAAGAATTTTTTATATATTTGGCCGAATTCATTAAAAGTAACTACATTTTTATTTTTGAAATAAACAGTGTCTAAGTATAGATTTATTTTGGGTTTATTAAGCTATTATTTGATGAAACTCTAATTGGGCCACGCTTTCTATATTAAATTAAAATTTTGTATTTTTGAACTGACATTCTATTTCTCCGAATATTCTAAATTACGAAAAGACAGTGAAAAAGTTTATTTAAAACACGTTGCGGCTTGAGAAATGATAGCGAAACTCTTAACGCAAATCTAATTAAAACCTCCTTTTTCATTTAATCTAAAATATATTGAAAAATCAAAACGTCCAAAGTTATTTATTTTTAAAGCTGTCAGACCATTGTGAATGGCGACAACCATAATTAAACGTTTTATTTATTTTACCTGATTCTAAAATGTTGTTAAGATTCTACCGGTTGTAGTTTGATCATGTCTGAAGAATACGAAATTTTTTAATTTTCAAAGGTATTCATTTTCATAAATTACTTTTAACTAAAAGAATATGAACCTGAGTAAGCAGGCTTGTAAGGCTGTACAGAGCCAAATGATCCGGTGTGCATAGGGTAATAAATTGTATATACATACTTTGCACACTCGAGCTTAAGTTGTTTAGACCATTTCCGGTAGTGCCTAGAACCAGTAAAATTGTAAAGCCTTAGTTAAAACTTAACAACCGTTTCATAAAATTTTACCGTACCACCGCTCACCTAAACGGTCCAAACAGAAAGTAACTTAAGGTAAGGTATGCAGTTTCGATAAGCATCTGTGGAAAAATGTTCTTCTAGAGCTTTTTGATCTTCAATAGTTTTTCTCGAAATTTTCTTTTAATATATATTTTGTTAATAACTCTCAAATTTGGAAAAATTATGTAAGTTCGATCGGAATGTGCAACAACAATAGACTCAAATTTTTTCGCAATAATAAAGTTAAATCCATAATCTCGTGTCTGGTTTTGTTTGTTTTTAAATATTTAATTTTAATAAAAACAGATTACCCCTAATTTCAAAAACATTTATGAAAACTATCTCAAAAAATTACCGATAGAGGCCAGGGACTGTTTGGTATGCAAATACGGAGTTCGTCTACTAGGGGTCTATTTTTTAATTCAGCCCGAGCAAGCTGTGCGCTGTCAAAAAATACTCTACTTTTTTATTTAACCTAAGTAATTTTACCCTGCACACTGCGTTTTTATTTCTGAACTATGATTACACCGCGCATTCTTGTTTCTTCAAATTTTACTCTGATATGAATGTCTATGTACACCAGATTATTTGGTACTGCACAACCTTTGCTCGGAGTACAATACATCTATAAATAGATAGATTAAAATTTAATTTTTAGTTTAGGTTCAACAACAAATTTAATTTAGTAAAGAACACCAGTAAGCTCTTACGTGTTTGCTGGTTCAGGCTTGAAATTTGAAGAACCGAGTATACACGATGCAAGCTCACAAAGAAAAGCACAATGTGCAGAGTAAAATTACACAGGTTGAATAAACAAACAAAGTATTTTTTGATAGCTCACTGCCTGCTCCGGTTAAATTAAAAAATAGACCCAATATAGCAAATAAATCATTTAATAAATTTTCAAACTAAATCTTCTAATAAAAATAAATCTATGAGGGCAATATAACTCTACTAAAATATAAATTTTCCGGAGTTCAAAAACGGCTTCCTGGTGGTTTATCTAAGATCAAGCTGTTTGCCAAGTTTTAACAATTTTTATTCAAATTGATTTGAAACTATTAAATAGTCGTTACATTTCACTTATAATTATTTATTATTCTACATACTGAGAAAACAAAATAGAGAAAAACTCACCAAAAAATTAAAATCCTTACAATTACGACATGCTCCAAATTATTTAGATAACAATATTCAGAGGTAAGTCTCAAAAATTCGTAAAATGTATTAAACCTATTTGCAATGGATAATACACAAATCGTAACTAAGACACCAAAAATTTACGGCTCGTCGATTACTAAAGTTTTATATACGATATTCTTCTCAATTATTTAACATTTAAAAGTAATATCTTCCAACAAATTTCAATCGATAAGCTGCAAATGATTAAACAAAATACAGAAAAAGCTTTCATTATTAATTCCCTTTATACGCTTTTTGTTATTTTTAATTGTGTAAAATGTATGATTTATAGACCTATCTATATATTGTATGTATAACAGAAAACATAATAAAAATATTAAAAAGAAAGCAGCTTTCTTCCTTTGTTTTAATTGTTTTAATATTTTCATATTTATTTTACTCCGTTGTTGCTAATGACACAAAAATATTTTCACTAAGAGAAAAATTTTATTTTCATATTTCACAAAAACTAAGTATTTTAAAAAAAATAAGAATTTTAAATTAAATTTAAAAAAGAAAATTTAATTAATTTAAAACGAAAAAAAAAATAAACAAATTTGAAAATTGTGTAAAAGATATATAAATATTATCATGTATTTCGCTTCTTTAGTCGAGCTTTTTTGATTGTGTAAACTGTATCCATATGTTATTACTATTATTATTTTATACACACATGTTATTTTCTTCATTTTATTTAGAATTTAAATTACTATTATTATTACTATTTATTATATATATATTTATATTATTTGTTGTTGGTTGGCATCATTTTTGAAAGCTCGTTTCAAAAAATACAAATTGTAAACAAAAAAAATTTGTAATTGACTATTTAGTTTTTTCCTGTTTATTTATTAGTTTACTATCTCTAAATATATTTTTTTTTATTGTTTTTATGTATGGGTGGTATAAGTTGATTTTTAATTATCATTTTTATTTACCTATTAAAACAAAATTAATTAAATTAAAGCGCAAAATTAAAAAATCTCGAGTAGAGAAGGGAAAATTAATTTTTATTATTTATTTTTTCTTATAATTTTCTTGTTGTTTTTTTTTTTGTTTTGTTTTAATTGACAAAAGAAAAATAGTCGCTAAAATGTATCGCTAAAACAGAAAAAAAATATTTATTTATTTTAGTGCTTTTAATATTATCATATAATATAGAGAAAACCTCGTATATATAAAAAAAAATTATTATTATTGTGATTTTTGTTTAGTCTACTTGTCTTTATTATTTGAATTTTCTTATGTACTACTTACTACAGTATATATGGAGAAACTCACGAAAAGTCAACACCTCTCTCTATATATTTTAATAAATTATTAATCTTTTTTTTTTGTATAAGACTGTGACTAATTTTTGTGTAAAAATTTTGTTCCGATGTTTTTTTTATTAATACGCTGCTAAATTGCATCCTCAGCGTGCGATGGGGTTTCACAACTAACGAGGCACCATATACAAATTGCACACACATTAATTATGTAGTCCAAAGTATATATTATATATAAATAAAAGGGGTGATCACTTTTGCGAGATTTTTCGCTGTAGCTGTTCACACGAGGTTCAATAAAATACAATATAATTGATTTAGATTAAATATTTAGTTTCTCGAAAAAAAAAATTGAACAATTATTTTAAAACAAGTGTAAATGAATTAAACGTTTTTTTTTTAATTAATGGGCGAATGCGGTATTATCTTTATACAAATATATTTTAGAATGAAAGTTTTTTTTTGTAGTAATCATTATTATTTTTACTATATATAAAATACTAAAAATAAATATACAATTTTTAAAAAATGTTTCACGTTGATTTTAGAATTAATGAAAACAAAAACCAACTTATTAATAATAAAGAAAACTTCTTTGCAAAATAATTCATGTTAATTTAAAAAAAAATAAGAAAATTTAAAAAAAAATATTTTATTGAAATGATGCATGAGATAATTGTTTATTTGGATCAATAATTATTTAATTATTATATAAATATATTATTATATACATATTATTAAAAAAAATATTCATACATACTGTAAAGTTATGCTTTTTCTTTCATTCTTTTTATTTTTTATATATCCTGTTTTTTTTTTAATTACTTAACTTAGTTTATAATTCACTACTTTACTGTCCTTATTCCATAAATATACATAAAATTTAAAAATAATTAATTGAATCGTTCATTTAACAAATAATATATAAGTTACGAAATTACATACATAGTTTAATTTTTACTGCGGGGCTGCGAACTACACAAGATATATATTTTTTGGGGCCATATATCATCGTTTTGGAGGCTGCTCGCTGCTGCATAAATCTCATTTACACATCTTTACTACATTATAATATTGAACACACTGAATAATTAATTTTTTGTTGCTTATGTCAAATTTATTAAATTGAACGTTTCAATGAAAATTGCGATATCCTCATGTTTTGCTAGTGATTTTCTAAATAAAGGCGCATACAAAACCCAGAACCAATTTTAAAAAAAACCTGTGTTCACCACTTTTCTCTAATTTTTACATATATTTTTTGGGATTTAAGTTATTTTTTTTTGTATATTTAGCAATAAATTAAAATAAATAAAATACTTGTGACGCTTACATAAATTTAAAAATGGCGTGCGCCTTTTATGAACAAAATGGCCGATTTAGGTTTTGTTTTTGGTTTTAAAAACAGCAATTTTTATTTATTTTATTTTATTATTTGTAACGTTTTCATCCAAATATTTGTACAACCAAATTAAAATGAATTAAATGGTGGCAGTAAATTATTTTATTATTGTTTTTAATTGTTTAATGAAAAGTTTAGAAGATTTATATATTTAATTGTGTTTTTGGTTTTGTTCATTTTATTTATATATTTTTGGAATCATTAATTGTTGCTAATTTATGTTTAAAATGAGTTTATTTTGCTATTACATAAATTCGTATTTTTAATACGCGATTTCAAAATTATAATTTTTTTCAGTTTTTTACAAAAATCTGATGTGCTCATTTTACAATCTATTTTTAAAGTACCCCCTTTAAATTAAAATCCTTGTACAAAAATTACAATTGTTTTATAAATACTTCTTATTGTTTAGTTCTTTAATTATGTAGAAGCAAAACTGCAAAAATTAATTTACCAAAGTATATTTTTAAACGAAAGGATGGTATGGATTATAGGATACCCAACATATACTATTTAGAGGAAACTCCCAAACTCATTAAACTACAGTAAATTTAAAATAAAAATTATATTAACAAAAATGTTAATAGTAGCAAAAATATTATTAGCACGTATTTGTAACACACAATATAATATAAAATCACTTAGTCTATAAATATGTAATATTTCTGCATTTTATTATGTATCTTCATGCATTTAACACTACTTGTAAACTCTTCAATCATCATAAATAATATGGAACGTGATCAGAGATGTACATTGGTACAGTATACTGGACTATAAGATAATTGGGGTTCTGATGGAAATTGTTGACCAAACATAGTTTTTAGGGAGGGTGTTCCAAATTAACATTACTCGCATAGTATTCCTAACATTTTGACTTGGCGTGTTAATGTACGATGTATGAAGATAATGCAATTAAATATAACTTACACATGGAGAAGGAACGTGATTAAAATTTTTTACCAAACTATTCTTTCTTTCAAAATGTAAAATTTTAGAAAATTAATTTTGGTAGTTTACTTTTGCATACACACATTATACATAATAATTAATTTCTGTGTTCACATTAGTTTTTTATTTAGTTTTGTTTTGTGGGCGAAGAAGTAAAAAAACAAACGTAAATTAACATTCTTTATAATTGGTTATGTTAAAAAAAACAAAATGTCTTATATTCATCTTTATGTGTGCCTTTGATTTAATTTTTGTTATCCATATATAATTATTATTTTTAAACAAATGGAGATGGTTTTTAACTAGTTGCTGAAAGAATCCGTGTTTCTTTTGAAAAAGTGAGAAAAGAAAAAATTCCTCCGAATGCGAGAAAAAAATATTTTGTGAGTGAAAAAAATTAGTGTATTGAAAACGTTTTTCTTGTATAAGTTTTATTATTATTATTACTTATTTATTTATTTAATACTATATTATTAAAATAATTTTTTCTTTTCAATAGATTTTTCATTATTATTGCTAATATAAACAGTAAAATGTGAGAACCAAAAAAAAAGAAATATTGGAAGAAAATTAATTTTTTATTATTATTTTAATTGATGACGCTTTAGGCTGAATATATAAAACTTAAATTTATACTGCAGGAGGTAAGATTGCACTGCCTTGCTCTAACGTATTTTATATTATTTATTTATTTATTAATTTAAAGAACAAAACAAAGAGTATTGTATAATTTTGTCATTAAAATTGAATTAATTAAATTTACAAATGCTTTATGATTTATTTATGTTTGTGTTTTTTGTTTGCTTTTATATTATTTAATTTAGAGCTTTTATTTTGAATATTAGATATTTATGTTGGTTAAAATAAAATTGCTTCTAAATAGTGGAGTATATTTTTAAATAGCTTTTCCCCTCCTCACAACAAACAATAACTCATCACCAAATGTATACTAATTCGTAACTATATAAATGCCATAATAATATTATTAAACTATTGTTAAATAGTTTTTTTTTATAAACGGAATCGAATCATTTATCATCGGTAAACGTTTTCAACTATAATTAATAAAGGAACCTGAAAACTTACTATAGTTATAAGTATTTTTTTCAGATCATCACATAAGTAGTTGGTGAAAAATTTCAGTGAATAAATTTAAAACGATTCCAACAAATTTCGTTCCCCAACCCTAACATCATTATAGGCAGTCAAAAATTAAATTCATAACATAACCAGTGTACCAATTTAAAAACAAAAGAAGCAATATTAAGTTTAAATTATTTTGAATGCAGCAAATTTCTTTGTTTTGTTGTTTAAAAAGTAAACAATTATTTTTAACAAGAAAAATAAAAATATCCTTTTCAATATTTTCGAAAAAAAAAAACAAATTAACAAAGCTTTATAACTTAGCATTTTTATTTTTATTTCAAAAATGTTTAAACAATACCATTATTTTATTTTAATTTAATTATTTTAAATGTAATTTATTTTAACAATTTTTTTTCGTAGTTTTTGTGTTTTCCAGATCAACTCCACGCACCTTCTTTCTCAAAACAAGAAAAAATAATATAATACTATTTATAACTGAAACCAACTTCAAATAGATATCCTTTTATGTCCTATATAACTACCGTCCTTTATAATGTATAACAAACAGATTTGTATTATTAAAAATACATATTTCTGTGTGATGTGATTACACGCAGAGTATAACAAATGGAATTTGCGTATCTACACACTCGTACGTATTATAATGACGAGTAAAAAATGATGAAAACCGCTTTTCATTGAACAAATAAAAATACAATAATTGGTATTTAATCCCTTTTTCACTAACAGTCCTATAGAAAACACTTGCACATGAATAAATTTCCATTAAACATAAAATCAACTAAGCAATATGGAAAAAAATTAAATTAAAAAAAACTACTTTGGATCACAAACAAACAACATACAAACACAAACGCACACATCGCATGCGATATAAAGGTTTTATCAAAATTGAAAAACTAACCTACTTTCCTTGTACTACTATATACTGTATGGTGTTTTATTATTTCATGTATTTTAAATTTTGCTATAGCATTTAATTATTTAAAACGTAAAAAAAACATTAACTAAAATAATAATAAAATAAACATTCCATACAACTATTTTGAAATAAATAAAAAAAAATAAATTGTAGTGTATTTTGCTGATATCCTACCGCATATTATACCTGCTGATAACTCTAGTCTAAATATTGTAAAAAAAACAATCAACGTCAAGTTCTGCTATACCATATATACATATATTATATGGAACTTCATCTATTTTTACTATTTTCTATTTTATTGTAGTTGTATAATTATTTTATCGTTAGTTCATTATTACGTATTTTAAACAAAACAAAATAATTAATTAACTAAATTAATATTTTATTTGTGTGTGTGATATTTATATATTTTAGACTAAAAACTAAGTATACAAAAAATCCATATTATAAGTAAGTTAATTAAAAAAATTGTTTTTGTTTTTTTTTAAATTATATATTTTTTATAGGGGTGGAAAATTTTATATATATATACGAAAAATCATTTTCCTTATTATACATGGGTAAAATTTATATTATATAGTTTAATATGCTATTTTTGTGTTTTTAGTTTGGTTTTCTCAGCTTTACAAAAATAATTTGAAGCCACAGCTTATAAAGTAATTAATATTTTATAAAGTAATATTATTTAATGAATCCTTATTTATTATCCTTTAATTTAATTTCTATTTTCAGTTTATTTTTAAATAAGAGCTTACAATTTTACACATAGCGACTTGCAAAAAGTTATTATTTTAACATAATATTTAAATGCCCCGTCCCTCAAATTACCAAACAAACCATAAATTTACATTAAAATTTTAGCCATCGATTAAATATACGTAAATTTATTTATTACATTGAAATTAACCCGAGCGACCCTAATTTCACCTTTTTGCAAGTCGTCTATTATAATACATTAAAAATGTACCTACGAATTTGAAAACCCTCAATTTTTCATTGACAACAACAAAAAACAAATTGGTATATACATTTTTCAATCGATTAATTTTTTGTAATTTTTCCGATTTTTTAATGACATCGGCTAAAATACAAAAACAAAATTATAAAATCACAACTAATATATAATTTCATTTTAATTTTAACAATTAATAAAAAAAAATTTGCATGACATATTTATTTTTTTTTTTATTTATTTTTTTTTTTTATTTCAATTTAGTGCTTTTACTTTTTTCATGCTTCCAAAACCAACGATGGATGGTAAAATACATATAAAAAAAATAATCAAATATAATTTAAAATGGAATAAAAATTCTGTTTAAAAATGCCTGGCTTTATTTTAATAAAACTAATTTAATTATGGTTAAAAAAAAATTTTATGTAAATAATTTGTTACCGTTTTTTACAAATTTTTTATTTAATTTCTGTGTTTAATGGATTAAAAAAACCAACCAAAAAATAACGTTACAAAATAAAATAATAATAATTAAATAAATGTGAACCTGAATCCCAATCAAAACAAAACATTTCTGCTTGAAAATAAATATACGATTTTTATTTTTCGTTTTTGTTTGGTATAATAAAAATTATATTCCGCCACATAACACACATTTGTGCATGCATAAACTTAAAAAAAACAAAATTTAATAAAAATGTTTAAAAAAATTATAAATTACATAAATGTTATGTAATGGGAACACAAAAAAAAACCATGGGAACATTTTTTTTATTTTATAGCAGCATCTAAAATTCCTCTTAATGCCCCTTATGTTATCTACACTGACGCCAATGGACAGGTACAAATGCTTTTAATATAATCATTTTTTTATAAACTAGTTTTACTTGAACAAAATAATTTTAATTATTTTCGGATTGTGTTCATATGCTTTTTAAGCTTAATATGCTTATATACCTTACTACTATATAAAATTATCGCTTAAATAGCTTAGTAAATTAATTTTGTTCAAATAAACAAAATATATTATACAATGTAAGTTGTTTTTAAAAATACATTTTTTTTTTAATTAAAATTTTTATATGCTTTTTTATCTAGATTTATTCAGCTAGCTTTTTGTTTTTTTTTTACATTATTTTACTACTATCAGCTTTTTTTGCATGATTAATTTTTATAATTTTTTTAATTTTATGTTACGCATACATCGAATTATTAAATATACATTGCTTATTTAATAGATATACCAAATTTGTTAATGCTTTAAAATCAAAATGCCATTTTATATATTTGAGGATGCACGAGGAAACAAATTATTTGCCTTTGGGTTTATTTTGCTGATTTAATGTTTTAAAAGAACTTCAATTTTTTCATTATTATAGCCTATTTTTTCTGTTTACAATATACATATCCTAAATGAAATAGCTTTTAAAATTTTTGTATATAATATATACTAGAAAATCCAAATAGATAGATATAAATATTGCTATGCTTTATTATTATATACATATTTTTTATCTACTTTTGTTTAATTTTGTATTTTTTTAATCTCAGAGCGAAAAAATATTTTATTTGAAAAATATATAAGAGATTTTCATTTAGCAAAAAAATAAAAGGAAATCAACGTTATATCAAAAGGAATTATACAAAGCAATATATAATATACAAAACAAATAAAGAATTTTTGTTACATTTTCAAATTAAAAAATATTTTAGAAAAAAAAACGAAAATCTTTATAGTTTAAGTAGAAAATTTTGAATCAAACACAACCAAAAAATACAAAGTGCTATAAGAAGAAAAACCAATCTATATAATTATTATTATTATTAACCTACTATATCATTATATTTTTATTTTATTTTTTACTGTTTTAATTTTTTAAATTTATATGTACTTATTATATTTAAAGACACAAGTCATGATATGTATTATCTAATAGTTATGATTTTTCCCTTTCTTCTCTATTTAGTTACTGGACACCCTCCCGGTGTGCCAAGATTTTAAAAGATTAACATGTAATCGGCCAAATTGCAGATTTGTTCATTTAATGGAAGGTACGTGTATTGAAATTTTTAAATAATTAAGTTTTTGTGTTTTGTGCTTATCTACAAATATTTTAAATGTATTAAGTTTTATAGTTGCAAGTTCAATGGTAATGAAACCCAAAACTCAATCGTAATGATTCTGAAACGGTACTTAAACTACTTAATAGCTTTTTGTAATTTTAGTCAATTTTTACTACTATTTAAAACTTTGGACAGCAAATCATATTTTCTACATTTTTAATAAAATTCGATGCAATTTTTTTCGAACGGAACGGACCGCAAAAACCACAAAATTTGACAGCAATTATTTACTTGTCGAATTATTATTGATGTAGGACTTATCGTTTTTTTTAAATCGGTTGTTAAATATTGTCTTATAATTCCATTCTTCCGTTCCAATTAATTTATTAGCCTTATAATTCACAAAAATATAAAAGCTATTCCTTTTCATGCCTATCTCTAAGAAGTAAGATAATTTGTAAACGTGTAAACGATAATGTATCTTGCCTTTTTATACTATTCGCATTCTCTAATTGCACTCCAATAAACGTCAAGACTTAACACTCTTATAATTTATGTAGATTCATATTTAGACTTTGAGTGCCCATAACTATCGTTCTCATTTAAATTTCAACAATAATTTTATGGACACAAGTTATACTAAATAGCATCTATTCACAAACAATAGTTCAAGTTGTTATGGGTTGTGGTATGGGTAATTTTACAGGTGAAACATTTATACAATAAACTATCTTACCAATTTTAAATCGTATTCTCTAAACATTTTTTTTACCCAAGATAAAAATATTGACATCAAGCGAACAAGATAACGTCAAATCGAAATTTTAATTAATTTATATCCTTAATAACTCAAAAATGCAATCTCCAGAAATGTAAATTCTTGCATATACATCAAAGTCATCTAGAATCACACATAGCCCCAAAAATCAAATTGAAAAACAGTCGGAGTCGGGAGTTATTTGATACAAAAAACAAGATACGGTTTGATAAACATATAAAACAAACCAAATGTTTGAAAAGAACATTACAATAGTCAAAAATGTCTCTGCTTTGTATGGTAAAGACGTATATATAATCTAAGTTTTATTTACAATTCATCCGTTGAATTATGATTAATATTGTAAACGCTGATCCCTGTAAAGATTACTTTATTCTGGGTATAAAATCACATTCTGTAATTATTATTTACATGTTTTTGAAATACAAACCAAATCTGTGTTAGGCAGATCTTAATTTCAGTGTATTTTATTGTTGAACACGAATTGTCCTATTTAGCACTTTCCGCGCGTGCCAGTTAACAATATCTAAGTATAATAGTCGGATCTTGGTATCTGGAATATTTTCTGTAATCCCGGGATTGTCGTACTAGAATTGTAGAATTTCTAGTAAACTACAAAAAACTATGCGTTTTGAACAACTATGCTCATTTAATCATCAAATTTGGTTAGTCACTACGAGTTTTTCGAACTACACGAGTTCCTCATCCAATAATTTTTTTGTGTGGCTGAGACTAATTCCTCAATAATACAATAGTTATTTGATTTAGGTCTAGTTCTAGAGGGATGTTCTAGTTTTACCATTTGTTTCTTTAAATGTTTCTTTAAAAATCGATTTTATGAAATAGACATCTTGTTTGACCTTAGTGCTAGTTAAAAGTTAGTTTTATTGCATAATATATTTAAATTTTGTACTCGTTCATTATTGTTCTAAAATTGTCTTAATTATCAATTTCTCAAACTCTAGAATTAAATCATTGTAAGATCTTAAACATTGTTGAGAGCTAATAGTGCCTCTAAATGGAATATTAAACATTTTCACTTTCCGAAATTTGTTAACTAATTTAGATTTGGTATAGGCCGACATATTTATTGTACTCGTCGCTTTTCTTAATTGTGCATGTGATGAAGTAATGATCAAGTAAAATATTACGAGTGCAGAACAAGTTGAAAGCTTTGCTTGTTATGTGGAGAACTGATCCATTAAATATAGTCAAATCAGACGCTTGAAACACTTGGCTTTTATATTTGAAAATTGAGCAACTAAAATGGCTTTTGCCGTCAAATCCACAGACCAACTTGTTTTAGGATATTCTACCCCCTTATTTATTTCCTATTTTAAACATTTAATTATAAATAATAAATTTATTTGTTTTGTTGCGGTGGTTTCCATATTTGTGGAAAGACTAGATATAAAACTAAAAGTATAGGTAAAATAGAAGTGAAGACGATCGAGTAAAATATTCGAATGTTTGACTTTACTGAAAGAATATTTTAATTCTAACGAGAACAGTCCATTTTTATAAGTTCACAAATCTGCATTCTAAATTGAAATAATTTTATAACTTGTTTATGTAAAGTATCGCAAAATATCCAAACGTGAGCCTAATATCCATTGTGATACTTTTTGACAAAAGTTATCTTGCTACTTTACGTTTTATCTTCAGAAAAATCTAGAGAATGCGAATTTACTAACACATTACGATATCCAATATAAATCTAGACTTCTACAATAATTTTATTTGCGTGTAAGAGTTATCATTTTTACACATTGCAATTTATCTTGGTTTCTAGAGTATTAGTTCACTGATATTGACCCAACTTTATTGTCCCAGTGACCCAATTTTAGTAATTCCCTCGGAATGAGAAATTACGGAAAGAATATACATAACTTTTTATGTAAACCAGTTTTTACTGACCTACTAAGGCCATACAGAATGTAAACTGACCTGAACAATTATTTCCAATTGGATATTGTTTCGTCGAAATGACCACTAACTTTTAAAAAAAATTAACTCTTCGTTAGACACATCTTCCAATAATCACATACCTACCTCATGAGTCTGGCCATAACCATATACATTTTGATATATTCAATAAACTAAAATGAATTTGTTACAATTCCATTTTATATAAACCGAGCTTCGTGTTAAACATATTATGCACTAAATGTTGAGTTTTTCCTCAAAGCCAGATCTTCAACGGGTTGTAGGAAAAATGTTTAGAATAATATTGACTTTCGTTTTGAACGTGCTCATGTAGCTTAAATCGCATATTCTTCATAAGAATCACCAGTATGATGCGATACCATAAGATGCGAGAAGCCATCTCATCGGAAAAGGAATTGAAGACTGAGTGTGTGTCTGTCATAGTCACACTGCATAATAGGATACTTAGAGCTCACTGTTGAATTTAAAAAATTAAGAACTTGATTGATTTTTTGTAAATGTGCCATAATTTTTCAGCAGTTTTAAAATTACATTTTTCGCAAAATTAGAAGTTATGACCACGAAGCCGGATCGATACCCTGCGTATTTTACAACTCTATTTTTTGAAATTAACCCTTTTTATTAAGAAAACAAGAAAGTTCTACGTTGAAACTACACTGTGCCAAAAAAACGGAACAGAAAATGTTTTCGGAAAAATACCGAAATTTGAACCGAATCTTGGTGAAATAACACCTTTCAAAAAATAATTTTGATCTAATTGAAGGAAATTGTGTCTTCTTTTCAATACTGGAATTCGTTTTATTTTATTTTGTTTTTTATGACTTTTTTTGAGCAAAATATAAATTGTCCAAACGAAAAAAAATATGCTGCTGTTTGAGACTGTAAACGAACTTGCTCGATATTTCATTCCCAAATCTAAATTAGCTATTAGCTATAGAGAGTTTAGAAACCTGAAAAATGATTCTGTGAAAATTTCTGTACGACGACTCCTTGTCGATTTATTGAAGTTTTAGCGAGAAACGTGACCAAAAAGTGACACGCATCTCAGGCGTAATTTTGGTGGTTCAAGATCAAGGAGATAATAAGTGTTTACAGTAAAAAATGTGATTTATTTCAAAAGGTATATATATCCTTCCTTAGCAACAAAAACCCTTTTAAACTTTATGCAAACGTGATAAAACTAAAATCTACGAATAAAATGGAATTTTCAAAATCGCGTGTTGCCTCCTCTACCCCGCATTACTTCATAAATACGTCGTGGCATATTTGTTGCATGGTGATTTGTTGCCATTTTTCTTGTAAAGCATCCTTGGAGTTCTTGCAAATATGCTGGTTTGCTGGTTGCCTTGTACGTTTTCTTACACGCCGTTGTAACATATCCCAGACGTGCGGGGTGCGCTAGGGTTTTTTAAATCTACGCGGAGTGGATTATTAAATTAATGCGATGCTGTTGCAAAAATTAGCGTGTGTTTAGAACTCTGTACGGCCGGGCATTATCATGCATAAAAAACTTCCACGCCCAATTTTCCTTTCCATGGAAAGCATATGAAGCCTTAAAATTGCTTCCACTAATCGTGTTGATGCTAAAGCTGGATGTGGTATTAGTACCAAATCTGTCTTGTAATTCCACGAAAAACCCGCCCAAACCATCACCGAACCTCTGTGAAATGCTACGACTGGCATCACGCAATTAGAGTTTAATCTTTGACCTGGTGATCGCCAAACTCTGCACCTGCCATCTGATATATACAAATTAATTCATCCGAAAAAAGACAATACACCAATCCCTGTAAGTCCAGTTTCTATACTACAACACATAATTTCTTCGTTGCCTATACGATGTTTATCAGTCAGGTCCGAGTTCCGACTCTAACAGGTCGACATCAACTTAGTCGATAAGCTTTCAACCGACTTATTATCATGTTGATATTTGGTTTTGTACTGGTACATTGCTTTAAATTTTTTGAGCAATGCTTGCCCTGGTTTTTGTAGCATAACGTGCGATAGCTCGATCGTATCTTAGTGTAGATTTTCTTGGTCGACCAGATTCCGAGACCACGCCGACTCACATTGCTTGTTTCTAAATATCGATACCAAGTCCGGTGCGCAACAGACATACTAATATCACACATTTACCCGATTTCACGATAAGTTACACCGGCTCCAACTAAGGCCACAATTTTTGTGGCCAGCGCCTAATCTGGGTATTTTTTCGAAAACATTTTCTGTTCCGTTTTTTTTGTTGGCACAGTGCGTGATCTGTATATATGTACTTCGCACAAGATAGGCAACCAAACGGTAACCTGACAATTCAATGACATATTTCCAAAACAAATCACCCAACCGATAGATTGGCGGAACATGTGCCGGTAATAATACTAGAACACAAAGACAATAGTTTGGGCTTATAGGAACATTGAACTCTTTATTTATTAAAAAATATTATTGGAAATATTAAGGGTCGATGCCTGCAGTTACAACTTTCCTCATCTTTCAGGCAATTCATGGATTCCTTCTCTGAAGAAATCGTGGTCTTTGGAGGCGATCTAATCAATAAGCCAATTTTCGATCTCTGCACCAGAATTTAACCGCTGTTCAGAAAGAGACGACTGTATCGATCGGGATAAGTAGTAATCTGAACGGCGGATGGGGTAGAATTTCCCAGTCCGAATAAAATACGACATTTTCAAGCAGTTGAAAATACTAGTTGTTCACACATCAACCAAATGTCGCATACTGGGTTTGGCAGCGGCATCAAGTACTATAGAATACCAACATTGCCAATGTATAGTACACGTAAGCAGTACTAGTAACGACACCTATTAGAAAAGGACGGAGTCATATTCACACACCCATTATATAAGTCATGGTTAACTTCCCATTTACCTCTATAGTGAAGAACTTATCATTATGTTTACCAACTTTATAGGGACCGGTAAAAGAAGGTTGAAGTGACTTCCTTATAAAATCAGTTATTAAGAACACATGAGCACAAATCATGAGATTTTTACTACTAAACTTTTTACGTTGAAGTGCCTAGATGCCGGAGTGTACTAATTTCATCGAAAGATTTTTTAAATTAATTACAAAATTAGATTGTGGAATTTTGTCAGTCAAAGAAGTAGAATTTAAAAATTGTGCTGGCACTTTCAATGGATTTTCAAGTACAAGTTCGGCCGGGGTTGTTTTAAGCTCTTTACTATAAACTGATTTCAATCCCAACATAACAGTCGGTAATAAGCTCACCCGGTCTAAGCTCTCGTGCCACATAATTGCTGTATTCATAGTATCATTTGACTTCGGATTTCAGAAAGCCATTTGGCTTCGGATTGTAGGATGTTGTGCTAACACTGATTGATCTGTAACTATGGCGTTTGGTGCCCCGAAACGTGAAATCCATACAGAAACTGCCTCAGCCCATCTCGTATATCGATCGATTAATGTTGCGCAGTACCGCTGATTATCAGAAATAGGTAAAGGATCAATTATGTCTAAGTGAATTTATGCGAAGCGTTGCGAAGTTAATTTATTAGATTCGAGAGGAGAAATGGTATTCCTAGAAATGTTCAATGTTTGACATGCTAAACAACATTGCACCATACTTTTTGAACTTTTAAACAAATGACATTTTTTGTTAATAACTTAACAGAGCTTTAGTGCCAGAATGAGACAAATTGTGAAAAGCTTCAAAATATTGTTCCGAAATTCCATTGGTATAAAAGGTCTTTGAATAGCAGTCGAAACATCACAATAAATTGTTTTATTGGAATTGAAATTTAATGGAATGTGCATAAATTGTAAAGACGTGTTGTCACGTAACAGTTCTCGAACTTCAGCATCGTTGGTTTGTGTATTAGCAGTTTGAGCATAATCTACACCTTCAGGGATAGAAATTAGATTAATGCGTGATAAAATATCTGCAACTATATTTTTAAATAAAATCCAAATGACGAAAATGACATGTACGATGCCTTTTCAGAATTTTGATAAAAAGCGTAAAGATTGATGGCTTGTGATCCGTAAACAAGGTAAGCCCTCTCGAACTTCTAAAAGATATTTAAAGTATTTGCTGCCAGAATAAGGTGCAAGCAACTCTGTCATATAGCACTATATCTTCGTTGGGTATACCATTAAGATGAACTGAGAAAAAACTAAGTAGTTGCCATACACTATACACACTATTGAACCAATGCCCCAATTTCCGAGTCTGATGCGTCGACCATAATTGCTAATCTTGCACTAGAGGACAGATGTGTAAGCAGGGTGGCTTGAAACTCCTTCTCCTTACAATTGCTAAAGGCTTCAATAAATTCCGCCTACCTCGAAGTCCAAAATTTACTTCCAAAATTTTCTTTCAGTATGCCTTAATTATAGTGTTCCTTTTTCCGCAATAATTTTGACGTCGTATTTTTAGTGGAACTACCGACACATCGACCCCAGTATCTTTAAAAAAGTATGCTTTTGAAATAAGGTTGAAAATTAACAAACGTCTAATATTTACTTCATCAGTAATGGTAGCCAGATCCCGATGCGAACTTAAAAACCCTTACTGGCTGTTTTATTCGAATTCACTTGAACAATATTTAATTTATTTTATATTTCATTACAACACTTGAACACCCCTTTATGCAATCAAGGGAGTCTTCAAACAAAATAAATTAAATAACAATTTACTTCTCATCTACATTTTGTGTATACGGGAGGGATTTGAAGAAGACATGGTGTTCTGGTAGTATATTTCGTAGTAAGTCCATCACGTTCTTGTATTTCATTGTTGTGATTTGTCTTATATTTTTATAAAATGGTAAACCACTACAACGGAAATTTATATGTCCAACAGTATCGTATATTCTAATTATACTTTACCTCATAATGTTTTATATGACAGCTAACTCCAAATGGCACGTGTTACTACCGTTAACAAGAATCAACTGACAAAGGGACTTAGGCCATTTTCAAGATAGACGGCTCGCTTATTCGAGTAAATGACTCCACGAGCATACTTAATTGAATAAGTTACATTATCTCCAGACCGGGGCTGAGATCTTGTGCCATCACTATTTTCGACTTTCGACTTAGTTTACGTCCAATTTTTGAAGAATCATATAACATTCTATTTTCCGTAAACATATACGTGTTTTATATCGTGATTTCAAAATCTTGATATAATTGTGAGCTGTCTCTTTTCTTCATTCCGATGCACATATCACGATGAACACATATGCACATATCACGAAAAAAGTGATGCGCTGTGAACGCATACTAACATACTTTATTAGTTTATCGCACACTTATTTGCTATTTCAGTATAAACTTTTATAATGCGGGTTCACATAAATCGGGTTCAACTAATTTAAAAATAATATTATGTGGTATATTCTGGTCGAGAGTTAGGCCCTGTCCTAAAGGGATACTTATTTGTGGAGAGTTATTTATTCAAATAAGACTGCGATCCAATTCGTAACTTATTTTGTGAAAACTGACTTATTTGAAAGTTTGCAATAAGTCTCTTATGGAAAGGCTTATTATCTACCAGAACGTTAAAGAAGTCTGTAAAATTATATTCGAGAGGAGACGAACTGCAATTCTTGAATTGGACCCCAGTCTAAGTATGTTCTCGAGGTCACATATTTGAATAAACAGTGTTCATAAATAGTGAAAACGTTTCCACAGTATTCAGGCTAAAATGAATTTTTATTGTGATATAGCAGTTTAATTCAGTTGATATGAAAAGTTAGAGGATTTAGTGATTTTTCTATGCGAGAATAATAACCGTCTTATCAAATGCATTAACACTGATTAAAATGATAGTAAATGATTAAGGTGGCGACGTACCTTAGTGATTGGAACATTACTTGGGTGAATTTTACAAAATGTGTCGCTTTTTTTGATCAGAGTATTAGAGGGACCATTTCGCATCTTTCGATCTTGCTTGCGGTAAACCAAATGCACCTCTGCAAATCAAGTCAAGACCAAATTGGTCCAGAATTCAATATTCTCAATTTTCTGTGTGAGTCCGGTTATAATCACCGAGTTTAATTTTAAACACCAATTTTGAGCGTGGGGTACATAAATAAACTTTTTCAATAAACGGGGATTTAAGGTTTTTTTCCTTGAAGAAAAAGAAAGAATCGCTTTAAATTATGTATGTGTATATGTACATGTAAATGTGTTTGCGTTGCTGTCAAAATAAGCATGTAAACCCATTTCGAATGGAAAGGACCTACGACTCTGAAACTTGTTTCAAACGCCTTTAAAGTATATCGTGCACAAATAAAAATGATTAAGTAATACAAACGTAAGAAAGGAAAAAATCTGAATTGATCGTATGACTTAATACCGTCAAACACAGATTTTTGACACGAAAAACGGACGTTTTAAATTAAGAATAGTTCAGACAGACGTAAACATGACTAAATGCTCAGATAGACCAACAATTTAATAAGCTCGAAAACCTCATTACAAAATTATAGAATCTATTTAGTATGTAATTGTAGAAAAATTATAAACCAAACGATCCATGAAATCATTTTTAACCATATTAAATTATTTTAAAATAAACTCAATTCAATTAAAATTAAAACTATTTGATTTACAACTAAATAATCCACATATTAAATCCCCCAAACATATTAAGCCGCTAAACATGACATAATTTTTAATTCTGTCCATATTTACAACAAAAAAAATATAGAGATAACAAAAATTACATACGTATCATATGTATATATGTTCATATTTTTATTTATGTCGTATAAAATGAACATAAATATTTTAATAATAAATTTTTCAGAAATGGAAATATACGCATAAGATTTTGTTTCAGAATTATGTTCTCTATATATACACATTTATGTGCTAGGATACGTATTTATATATAAAAGAGACAATTTTCTAATATAAGTTAATTATAAAATATCTGTCACGTTTCAGAATCAATGCCCCCCAGGTGACCAATCGAATAATTATCATTCTTCTGTATATATACTTTCGAAAATTTAATTTGATGTTTTCGTTTTGCTTTTCAAATACAGTACCAAAATAAATTGAATATATGCCCTTTAATTCTTATATTCTATCAGTAAGTTCAAATCTCGTTTTTAATAATAAAATATATATGTACACCTTTCGGGTTATCTGATAATTCTCGTATGAATTTTGTTATTCCGTAGATGTACATAAAAGTCGCCTCAAAACTACACTCACACTTCCCATACATGATATCTATGAAGTTACATAATATCTATGAACATTTTCAATATTAAAGCATTCAACTGAAAAAATGTAAAAACTACTAATATTTTTTATTTTCTGATTTCAGGAGATAAAGTAGAAATTTGTGATCAACGTGTTGCTGTTTGCCGTGACCATGCAAAAGGTGCTTGTAGACGACAACAGTGTAAATATTATCATATTCCAATTGCTCTACCACCCGCAAATGTTATGGCATCGTTAACGACGACGAATATAAATAATAATAATAATACTATAAATAACAATAGTAATAATAATAATACTACAACTTCATCCTCGTTACCATTAACTACAACACCAATATCTCAATGATCCATAAAAATATATCTATTCTATTGGATAAACTATTTATGTATAACTAAATCTGCAAAATAATTTGGAATTATTTCTATTTTATTTTCTAATATTATGTATGTTGAACATTTTATATACATAAATAATTATTGTTAAAATACGTCCTGTTGGAACAACGACACAAGCATATTTGATAAAAATAATTTTAAAAAAACAAAAAAATCATATAAATTATAATATTCTTACATTTATACAATATTTTTATTTTATACTTTAAATTTTATTTGTATTAAATCAAAATGAAATAAATTTGTAATCAAGAGCAAACCGAGAGATAAAACTTATTTTTAATTTCGATAATATTATTCTATTGTATAGTTTCTATTATCAAAATAAGTTTTGTTAAATATATATACATTTTTATAAATAAATATCTTATGAAATATTAATTATTGTATTAATTTATCAAAAAAAAAAAATAACAAAATTATTACTATTATTTTTATTAATATATAAAATTATATAAATTTAAAATATATATAATTATAATTTTCCTAACTCATGTTTTTTAAGTATTTATTATATATAATATTGTTGATAATACTTTTTTTTAATACTTATTATTTTTAAGTTTTTAAAAATAAATATATAAAATAATTAATTAATCAACATAAAAAAATATTCTAAATTCACAAAAAAAATGTTAAAAATGAAAAAATCCTACCTGGCGCGATATTTTAAAATTAAAAGACATATTTTTATACAAAAAAATCGACGGTTTTTATAATTAAAAATAACAAAAAAAGGAAAAATAAAATACACAATTTGTAAAAAACATAAAATAAATAAATAAAAATTATAAACAGTTTTTTTTTTTGTTAAATACACTAGACGGTAAATACGAAAAGAAGGAAATGGAACAATTTCTCTTCGTTCCAATTTTAAGGGAAGATAATAATTGTTTAAGCTCTAGCAACATTTTTTATTGCACCCCCCCAACAAATAAATATAATTTTTGATTTATTTCTAATAATTTAAATTTATTTTTTATCACTAGAAATACGAAAATAGAATAAACTATTTATAATATATATTTACCTTGTTTGAGAATCGGACATAAGATGTTTAAAAGCTCTAGATCTCACTAAAATTCAAATCAGTCTTTATTAACCCTTGAAATTGAAATCATCGTCTTATGTGTTAATAAATAAAACGCTAATTATAATTATTATTAAAATCTAGTGCAATTTGTTTGTCCAACCTGAGCCCCTAAAACATAAAAAATCGAATAAAACTTTAGGTAAAGTGTTTTTAATTAATTAATTAGCATTTATAATTTTTATTATTGTTACACTGTTAGAAACTACTTTATTTATTTTTTTAATAAATTTTTCAAACTAAACAAAATACATAGTTTCACATAATAAAATAATATTAAAATTATTAGACACGTTAAATAATTAATTAATTTTTACTAAATATATATAAATAAACATCTAAATGCACAATTTCTACACTAAACAGCCAGATACTATATTCAATTTCATTTAATTTTTCTAACAGTACGTCGCCAATGTCCATTTAAAGAAATTGTTTTCTTTTAATTTTAAATTTAAAACATGTTTTGAATAAATTTTAAATTATATACACACATACACAAAGTATTCCCAATAAATCTCTTACAAATACAAACAAAATATATACACCAAACAAAAATAATGTCTCTCTCTATTATAAAAAATAATAATAATTAATTAATTAATTATAAAAAACAAAAAAAAAATATTTTTTAGATAGATAAGAAAAAATTAATTATTAAATTTATGAGTAATAAAATTAAATAATAATAAACAATTATATAAAAAAAATTCATAAAAATTACAGAAACGATTTTTTTTACATTTATGATTATTATTATTATTATTAATTAATATATTAATTTTCGATATTACTAGGGTAGAAATTATTGAAATGACCTATAAATTAAAAATTAATTTAAATAAAAAATCAAAAAAACATAAGCAAATTAATTATATAAATTTATGAAAAATTACATGAAAACGATCAATGAAAAGTCATAAGTGGCAAGAAAAATCTAAATTATTTTTAATTTAAAATATTAAAAAATTCTCAGTCAAATTTTTTATTTAAAAAGTACATAAATGAAAGGAATACGATAATAATATAAACATAAACAAAATAGAAAAAAGAAATGAAAACGCAAGCACACGAACACCGTATTTCTTTAATTATTTAATTTTACTTAATTAAAACAACATTAAAATTCATCAAAAGAAGTGTGCGAGTGTCGAAACGAAAAATAATAATTTTGTTAAGGAAAACAAAAAAAACATTTTAATTTTCAAAAATTAAATAATTAAAAAAAATTATTGAAAACAGCATGATCTGTGATAAAACAAAAATAAAACTAAAAAAATGATTTTTAAAAAATTTAAAATAATAATAAATAAATATTTAAAAAAAAATTAAAAAACTTTAATTTAGACAAAAAAATGAATGAAATTTTAAAAATTTAACTAAAACATACACCAAATATTTATTATATATTATTTTTGGCATTGGAATTTTCCTTTTTTGTATACTTTTGTTTTTATTTTAATTAAATTTAAATAATTAAAACAAAATTAAAAATGTTTATTATTATATATAAAACGATGATGATGATGATGAAAAAAAGTTTAATTATTTAATTGAGAATAATAATAATAATAGTTCGGTAAAAAAATATTAAATTACAAAAACATAAAAATTAGTGTTTTGATTTCATTTTGACATTACACAAAATTGGCATGATATCGTTAACTCCTGAATTATTTTTGAATTGGTATTTCTAAGCTTTCGCGCATTAATTATGGTTCTTGAGAAAATTATATCAAATGTTTGAAAATTTTTTGAAAATTTATTTAAAATGAAGTTCTTTTACACGTTCAATTGCAATTATCCAGTAATTTTCTATCTGCTATTAAGAGCAATAAATAAAATGACTCGTTACGACGGATCCTTTGTAGTTATATGCAGTAATTTAATTTGGATTGCGGAAATTAATATCAACAAAATAATTTATTATTGCTAGACGTGTCCAGCAGGCGGGAAAATGTTTTTATTGTCAAAATAACAAAAACAAATTGAATCTATTGAACCTAATAGAAAATTAGTATGTAGATATTTGCGTAGGAATAACAGAAGTAGAAAGGATGGATGAAACGCCAAGATTATAGTACCCAAATAAGGCTGAGGCAATACTTTTATCATTTTGTGTACTTCTATTATTTTATCACAGCGGTACCGATGGTTAACGTTAAGAATATTTTTAAAAAAAATTGTTATGTTATTCTAAGATTTTTTTGACTAAAACTGTGAGCATATCATCAAATCCAATAGAAATTTTAGCGAATTTTTCATATGTGGAAATATTCTTTTTGATGGAGAT
Organism: Nephrotoma guestfalica; assembly: GCA_963691935.1. Classification (NCBI taxonomy): domain Eukaryota; kingdom Metazoa; phylum Arthropoda; class Insecta; order Diptera; family Tipulidae; genus Nephrotoma; species Nephrotoma guestfalica. The sequence goes on along the minus strand of OY829914.1, from coordinate 266,020,808 downwards.
GTGGTATCACAACTTTCGGTAAAATCCGCTATACACTTTATTGCTTTAAAATTTCAAATATGGTAATTTTGGCATGTCTAAGAAGAATATAAGTTAACCCTTCACTGGTACCAGTCCCACAAATGCCACCAAACAATTATAGTTTATAATATTACCAAAGAAATTTATCTCGAAATGAGTGAGGTTAACAAAATATGTCTGTTACAAAATTTAAATTAGTCTCTTTTAATTTGAAGCCAACCGTTGTTAACAAATATATAGTAAGAACAATTTATCAACTATATTTAATGGCAAAGTACAATTAGGCAAATTCGCCGTAACGGAATATTTGCAAGACGCTGTCAGAGTGGTTTGACATATTTTAAATTTTTGTGAAATACCAAGCTTTTGTCGGACTCCTCGAATTTTTAATTTACCGCTAATTTCTGAGGGTTTGATTTCAACGTGAAACGAAAAGCCCTACAGAAGATTTTTTTCTAACAGACGACTCAACTTTTATCTCCTAAAAGTTCACAGAACCATGGAATCGAATTTAGATTTAGGACTGACTTTTTCTTCGGACAATGCCATATTTTTGGAGAGCTGAACAACAAAATAATAAGAAAAATAACTTGGTAGTTATTAGTTCATGCAATTCAACATATAGTAGGATTAAACTAACTATTAAACTAGCTATTAAGGTTTTATATCCGGTTATGCGGCATGTTTAAAATATATCGACCCGTGAATAAAAATAGTCACTTGTAAGTTGTAAGCCCTGGCCACAAGAATGTAAAAAAAAACAATTAACCCGATCTTGGCGAACTCGAACAATTGACCATAAGGAAAGTGTAGCATTAAGTCTATCCATATAAACAGAATCTTTGGACGTGCCAGCGAAATTTACATGTAGTGAAACATTAAAAATTGAAGAGAAATAATTAGTTTATATTCTACAAAATAAGTTTTTTGAATTTTTTCTAAAAATGTAACGTGATTGGGAGTAATCGTTAGTCGTTGGTTAGATAATGAAAATTTGTAACAAATAATTATCCCAATTCAGATTGTAATTTTTGTATATTTTGAAATGAAAGGAGAAGTTGGCTTATTTTACCAATATTTTATGAAGTCGACAATACATCATTTTAAATCAATAACTAAATATTTATTTCAGATGGCGTATATATTATGAAGCCATATACAAAATGCCTACTTCAGTAGAATTCGAATACCGAATAGGGGAAATTGTTTATTCCAAAGCCCAACAAGTTTTGTAAATTTTCCGTAAATTTACAGATATATACAAACAATCAAATATCATTCCTCTTTGGATCAGGCAAAAAGCTATTGGTTTCGACACAAAAACGAAGAGCTTCAGATGTTTACAGATTTAAATCTATTCACCGACCCATATTACTTTGAATAAATTTTAGATTAAAAGGCTTTCCATATATTGATGAAACTTTATAAAAAAAAAGTCGAAATCGAACAAATTAACAATTTTCTGTAACATACGAATAAGTATAGTCATAAATTCCAGATAGTGTAACAACAAAACTATAACACAACTTTTGACGCAACAATGACCGGGTTATCCTTATTTTCAATATATAGGTGTCAAACATATTTATTAATTTCGGTAATAAACATTGTGACATTTAAAACCTAATGGAGGCTTCAAAATCGCATGTTCCATCGCGGTCAAATAGAGGATGATATGTACCTAGTCTTTAACGACGCACTTATCGTAAGTTTGGCACCTCTATAGCTTGGCTAGGCGACTAATTCAAATCTAAAATAAATCTAAATAAAGCGTTTTCTATTAGTTGTGGAATGGTCGGCTTAATTACCAATACCTATATTCTGACAAACGATTCGAATATATAGTCATTGCAATACTATCCAAGATTTGTAGAAAAATTTTTTTTTTTTTTGAAAAGTATAATTATGGGTTTAATTATGGGTACTAAAAACCGTTAATATATATGGTGTGCACTATTGTTTTACGACACCATGACTCTTTTCTACTAATTTACTATTTAAAGATGCTACCATCTTTCGTAACCTCACCTAACAGCATATCAAAATAATCCGGCTAGTTTAGCCCGGAATAACCATACATTTCACAATACTTTATGTTTTAGTTGCATACATATCAATATTCCTAATTTAATTGTTTGTGCTTAAGAAGCAGCATTGGTTTAGAACCATCTATCATCATACATTCGCTCTTCCATTAAACCCAAGTCCAAGAAATAAAAATACTAATTGATTAATGTTGAGGTTAACAGAAAAGATAAATATATTTACTAGACATTTTGTGAAGAAACATATTTATTAAACATTTTGTCTTTTTGATTGATGTGTACTAAATTTTACTTATTTAAATGATAATAACAACAACAAAACAATATTATAATTATTATGAAGAATATTTTATTTTTATATAGAAATAAACGTCCTTTATTTATGTTTCTTCAGTTGATAGTAGGTGATAGTAGATCACCAAAAAACTGGTTTTTTGTGAAATTATTAATATAATTATTAATTAATTATTTTGCACGCAAAGAAAAGTTGAAACTAAAAGAAAATAAGGAAATTTACAAAAAATGTTGCGCCTGATATCTGCTAATCAAACGGAAAATGGTACAAATTTTATTCCAGAAACAGTTAAATCTCTAACGAAGAATTATTAAGAGAAATAATAGCTAAGTGCAGAACTTTTCATTCTATCTGAAAACATTTGTATGTGAAAAATTTTATAATAATAACTGATCAACCAGTACCCAACGGCGGATGACCGAGTTACACGAATATTTTAGGTAAGTTATAGAAATTTCATTCCACGCTTAATCTAGAATAGAGATTTTAAATAATTGAAAAAATTTAGCTCAAATGACGAATTATTTTCACAGAAAAATTTACTCCAACATTCTGTGGGAAAAGAATTCGGCATAAAATGGCAAAATTTAGGTGCCATTTAAATATTTGATTTAATAGATGTCACATAAAATCATAAATGAATTCTCTATGAACTGTACTATATAACCATAAATTTCCAATGCATTCTAACTACTAATCCTAAATTTCGAAATAGCCACAACCCTATGTAAAATTGTCACAAATAACAAAAAATTTATATATTTATCTAAATATTATAATATTAAATAATTAACATAACATTAAATATTAGTTTAAATTAAAAATTCAATTTATTTAAGAAAATAAGACAACAACCAAAAATTTAAAATGTCTTACCTGTAAATTTTTTCTATATTTTCACGTAAACAAAACACCAAATCGTTTTAAATACATTAATCTTATGGAATTATAATATTTTGAAAATAAATTCTTACTTTTTAACACTTAATTATATATTTTTAAGCAAATAAATAAATAAATTTTCAAAAAACTATAAAATGTGTCGTACGTTGACGTAACTGTGCAGAACAAATGAAACCGATTACAGAAATCACAATTCAAAATATCGGGAGTAGATGGATTCTCGTATATTACAATAATTTTTGTGCGTAATACGGAAATAATAGTCATAGAAACAATTTATTCTTTATTACGATTTTTTATTTGATGGTTTTATAATTAGATACTGAGAAAACTATAAATTGTATAAATATTCAATAAAAATTGCCACTAAAGAAATAATATTGAATCATAATTTCTTATTATTGTATGAAAATTATAATAAAACAACATTTTTTTAAATCGTTCGTGGAACCCGATCAATTTGAGAATGGATTTAAGACAATCCTGAGTGGAATCCTAAAAATTCTAGAATAATAACAAAATATTTTCAAATTTAAAGTGCCTCAAAAATGATCATTTTAAAAAACAAACGACCGACACTTAAAAATAATTTAATTTTATCATTTTTAACGTATTTGAATAATTTTATTTTTAATATTTTAATTTTTAAATATTTTTAATTTCTTACCGTGCCTTAATATTTTAATTTTCAGTTTGAGACAAAAACATCGAATTATAAATAAAAAATTTAAAATTACAAAAAAAGATAAAAATTACATTCAAATAATTAATTATGATTCAATACACAAGACAATTAAGAATAAAATCAAATGTTCCTCTAAACACCATTGAACGAAGTAACTAAAAATAAATAATTATTAAATAAACAGTTAATAATTAATATGAATAATATTTTTTAAAAAAATATTATCTATGAATGAAATAAAATTATAAATTAATATTAATCTTCGTTCCTTTAAAACAAATAATAATAATTAAATAATAAAATAATAATATTTAAATGTATTATTTTATTATTTATGATTAAAAAATTTAAATATATAAATAAATAAACGTTGTATTTATGATGATGACAAAAAAATTAAAATAACTAAAATTATTAATTATATTTAAAATATACATAATTTAGTGATATTTACAAAAATGGAAAATAGTCTTAGAAAACATTAGAAATTATTTTTTATTTTAATTAAATATTAAACTCTATTTAATTATATTATAAATTATACCGGATTTTTTTATCATTGTATCCCACACGGTATCATCACTTTAATTTTTATCTTAATTAATAAACATTTTTTGTAACATTAATTTAATTTATAGGTAAGCGATGTTCGAATGTGATTATGAATAAATAATTAATTAATAAATATAAAATAATTAATTGATCGATAAAGATGGTGTGTAATATAGAAATATATAATTAGAGTGAAATAATTTTAATTTTTTTGTTTTCCAAACTTATAAATAAAATAGGATTTTAAGAAAAAAACGAGATAAAAATTTTAATTAATTTGTATTTTTATTTAAATTCAGAACACAAAACAACAAGGGAAACCAACTTGTTTCTATAATTAGTTTACAAATTTAAAATTTTTATCTTTGAAAATATATAGAAAAAATAGATAAAAAATAACAAAGACTGGAATTCAAATAAAAAAACATATTTTAAATATTTTATTTAATAAATTTTAAAAATACCAATCATATTTATAAAAAATAAAAATATTTATATATATTCAGCAACGAAATAAACAATAAATTATTTTATTTGAGACACCTAATTTTTCCACACAAATAAAAATAAAATTCTAAATTTAATTTTTATTTCAAAAAAATTTGATTTAAAATAAAAATGTACAAATAAAATCAATAAATTCAAAAAAAAACATAAAGTAATTGTAAGCTCTGAAAAAATAGTAACGATATTCAAAACAATTAAATTCTAGAACTGTAACCAGTTGTAAAAATATATTTTCAAAATGAAATTATAAAGTTAAATAATTGATATTAAAACAAAACCATTAATTTAAATTTTAGGATTTTATTCAAATTAAATAAAAATAAAAAACAACACAATAAAATTAATAACTTTTTATTTTATTTTTTAAATAATCCCCAAAAAATATTATTATGTATTATTATTAATGTATAAATAATTAAATACATAAATACACGAAGTAAACAAGCCATTAATTACACAAAATAATAAATATATTGATTAATTAACATCAATTGATTTAAAATTATTATTATTATTATTATGATTAACATAAAAATTGAAAATCAAGGACGGAATATGATTAAAATATTAATTAGTAATTATTTATATAATATAAAATACTAATAATTAATTAAAAAACAACTTTATTTAAAATTTATAAAATTATATAAATATTAACAAACAAAAATTATTTTTATTCCCATTTTTTTATTATGTACATACAAAAATACAAACCTTAAAATTTAATCCTTTAAAAATAACAAAAAAAAAAAAATTAAAACTTTAAAAATTAAAAAAGAAATTATATTTTTTCGTCCTTATCAAAAATATTTAAAATAAAAATAAAATAAAATAATAATAAATAATAATAATTAAAAATACAAAAAAATAATTTTGTGATATTTCAATAGTGTTAAAAATAAAGAAAATTAAAATTAAACAAATAATAAGTTAAAATAATAAAATTACAACAATAAATAAGAAAAAATTGGATTTGTCAAGTTATATTATATATTTGAAATAGGCAAGATTGAAATATATGGTTTATTAAAAATTAATTACAAAAAATACAAAAAAAAATATTTAAAAAAAATAAATAATGTTGTTTTATTTTGTGAGAAATGCGTTTTCCGTTTTATACAGGTAGCAATATTCAACAAACCTGGTTCTGATAGACATTTCGATATAGACACGCTCATAGTAGAAACAAAATGCTCTTGGGTGCTGCATTATTAATTATATATAAAGAGCTATCGCGAGAGTCCATCCCCTGAAGAACACAATTTGCTTTATTACGAGAAGCAAGAGACTTTGCATCTGTTCTCAACGCCAAATGATCCTTACCATTCTAGGCTGTTACATAACCCAGCCGTTCTCTTCCCAACCTGGAGGCTGTCTTTATACCAATAGTTAGTAGTTATACCAAAATCGGTGATCAAGTGGACCTAAAGGAGGTAATGATGTTCGTAAACTAATACAAAATACATTCGGGCGCATCAATAATGCGCCATGAATGATGTAAAGGGTGGTTAAATTTTAAGGGCCGACGTTGAATGTGAACCACACCTAAACGTCAAGTTTTTTCTGTATTTAATTTGACATTTCTCACTTTCAGACTAACTCAATTTGAACCATGGAAAGATACACAATCGAGCAATGCGCTAAAGTTATTCAGGCATATTATGAAAATGGGCGTTCAAATCAAAATGCATATCGTGCACTTCGTGATTTTTTCGGTCAATTTAATCGTCCAAATGTGCGTACAATCGGAAAAATTGTGCAAAAGTTTAAGCAAACCGGGTTTGTAGGAGATTTTAAAACACCAGTGCCTGCTCGTACAGCTCGTACAGCAGAAAATATTGCTGCTGTTCGCGATAGTGTGGCTGAAGAGCCGTCCACCTCAACTCGTCGTCGTGCCCATCAATTGCACCTCTCACGCTCGTCGTTGATGAACATTATGCATAAAGACTTGCATTTACACGCTTATAAGCTGCAATTGACTCAAGAACTAAAGCCTCTTGACCATTCCAAACGTCGTCAATGGTCAGAACGGTGACAAGAAATGGCAACAGTGGATGATCAATTTTCGAAGAAAACCATCTTCAGTGATGAGGCACATTTTCACCTCAGTGGATTCGTCAATAAGCAGAATTGCCGCATTTGGGCGAATCATAATCCAAGAGTGATGGTCGAAAAACCAATGCACCCACAAAGAGTGACTGTTTGGTGCGGTTTATGAGCTGGCGGCATCATCGGGCCGTATTTTTTCCAAAATGAGGCCGGTCAGGCAGTTACTGTGAATGGTGTTCGCTACCGTGAGATGATAACGAACTTTTTATGGCCCGGATTCTAAGATATGGATGTGGACGATATGTGGTTTCAACAGGACGGTGCCACTTGCCACACAGCTAACGAAACAATGGATCTTTTGCGCGACAAATTCAATGGCCGTGTTATCTCACGTGGTGGCGATGTCAATTGGCCGCCAAGATCATGTGATTTGACACCGTTGGACTTTCTTCTTTGGGGTTATTTGAAAGAAAAGGTGTACGTCGATAAGCCAGCAACAATTCAAGAGCTAAAGGATGAGATAATTCGGCACATTAACGGCATAGAACCCCAATTATGCCTAAGCGTCATCGAAAATTTGAACCATCGGGTGGAGGTGTGCTGCCGAGGTCGCGGCGGCCATTTGGCCGATATTATGTTCCATACAAAATTGAACCATACCATATTATCATAATAAAAAGAATTGACAATAATTTCCTAAATAATTTGTGTTTTATTCAAAATCAACATCGGCCCTTAAAATTTAATCACCCTTACTTGAATGAGGATGGATAAACAACGGCGAGCGTTATAATATATTGCAGATCGCAGGTCTCATTTAAAACTGAAGAAACCACCATATAAGAAAGAAAGTTAGGTAAAAGGTAAACGGTAAAATCATCTAATTTACGGTTAAACTAATGGAGTTCTGTATTGGATTAAAATCATTTTGGGAAGTTGAACACTACACCAAAGATAACCTCTGAAAGAAGATGAAGATTGCGATAGCCATAATGTATTCCGACTTCAAGAACGAGAATTACATTATACATTATGTGATAAAAACAAGGACTACAACCAAATTGCGAGTTGAATTCGATGAGTTGGCGAAAACAAGTAAAAGTACAAGTATATAAGTCTGAATCAGCTAGAGATCTCCACCACTAGAAATGGATTTGATATATAGTCTACTATTGCATATACGCCGCTAAAAAGCAGATATATGACGACGAAAAGGCACAGTGTTTAAGCTCTGAGTTTGGATTAGGAAGTACCGGGTTCGAATCTCGATAAGTGCAAATAACACAACTATAGCAACACAGAATCCATCGATGCAGAATTCATCTTACATGTCAATACTTTAGGTTAACATAATGTTAAGTAATGCGCAGATGGATCTACATAAATCTGTATCCGAACGTTCTCGATTTTGCTATTGCGTAAGGTAGGAATTGAAAAGAGAATCGCAAAAAAGGAAGGAGTGCTTCGACCCCAAAACAGATTGTAGAGATAATAAACAATAAAAAACAAAAGCATACTCGTACATATCGGCTTAAAGTAAACCTAGAAGAGGAATTCCTCCGACAAAAATATCAACCTACTAGTTTACGTTTGGGATAACATTCGCATCATATGTGACAATCAAACGTTACACAGCAATTAAACATCGAAGAAGCGAGAAATTTTCGACGGTCACTAAACACTGAGCAGAATTATTTATATGTAACTTTTAACACTGTTTACCGTGGACACTTGGCGAAACACACTTACACTTAATAAACACATAAACACGATTTCGACTTGTTAGGTCATCATCAGGAGTAGATAACTCCAAGTAATTAAACGATTACTTGAAAGTACAAAAATTAATTTAACCAATATTGTGCCGATATGATGGCAAACATTCTTTCGGAAAGCTAACATTACATCCGCACATAGCAAGTAAAATTAAGAGCTGAAAGTTATGTTCAATTGAGAGATGCAGTGAATGCAGATCAAAATATTGACGCCTGAAATGTGGAATACCTCATACTGCCCTCGACTCGGCGCTAGATTTATTCAACACCTTTACGCACAACCCCGAATGGAGTGAGGTAAAGGAGAAGCTATTTCCTAATCAAAGATCTTTTGATAGGCATGACATCATAGCACAAGTATTCAATTTAAAAATGAAAAAGTTAATGAAATGTTAACCCAAAATGCTAAATTAGGTGACACAAATTCTTTTCTATACAGCATTGAGTGGCAAAAAAGATGGTTACCTCAAGTACATATTCTCCTACGGATGCAGAGAAAAACACAGCTAGAAGAAATAAACTCTCTAATATCAGCTGAACTACCAAACCGAGATCTTGATCTTACCCTCCATGACATAGTTCTAAAAATATGGTACACGGTCCGTGTGGAGAATACAACTTTTTCCTGCTAAAAGTATCCTCGCAATTTAATTGCAGAAAACACAAACTGGAGACAATGGTTATCAAGCATACCGTCGTAGAAACCGTAATAATGGTGGAGTGACAACAACTTTGACTATACGAGGTCATCAAACTGTAATAAATAACAGACGGATTGTTCCATATTCGCCTGCATTATGTGGGAGCTATAATGCCCATATCAATGTGGAGTATTGTCAGTAATAAAGGATCGGACCAAGCCATTGTTTCATTACAAAACAAGCACAGTGAGATCGAAAATTATTTGAATGGCCAATATATTAGTACATCAGAGACTGTTTGGAGACTTCTAGAATTTCATATCCACCAAAGATATCCGACGGTTATCGATTTTGCAATCCACTTAAAAAACAGACACAGGGCATATTTTAAGGACATTCTCAAACAAATATTCGAAAATCCACCCTCAACAACACTTACGGTATTTTTTCAATTATACCAGAAATGGTGACTTCGCGAAAACATTATGATATAATGAAGTGTCACAATATTACACCTGGGCTAATAACAAGTTCTCGCGAACGAAACGTGGACAATACGTCGAAGGACATCCCGACATTAAAATAGACTCTTCGCTTAGCAAAATGTATAGTATCCATTCTAGCCAATCCGAATGTTTTCAGCTAAGTTCCTGTTACAATATCTCCATGGGCCAACTTCTTCTGAAAGCTTCCGGACCGTTAAAAGGCAAGTAATGACTATTTATCAAGCAGCTTGCAAAGAACTTGGCCTACTTGATGATGACGAACAATGGAAACAGACGTTAGCAGATACAGTCGTTTCCCAATCACCTTTAAAATTAAGAGATATTTTGCCAACCGTCTGATTCTCTCCAATTATGGCAAGCTTTTCGAGAAGACCTTTTATCTTCACTCAGACAGTGTTTTAAATGAAGGCCTCATAAAAATTGAGCTAAGTGGGAAAAATCTCGCAGATTTTGGTCTTGCCTCGCCGAATCGGAGCGGTCAATCAATTGATCCTTTAGAAGCGACACTGGGATGTCCATACGATATCAAAAAATTGAGTGCCTTCATCTCAAATAATCTTACAAAATTAGGGCCCAACCAGCGACGTATAGGCACGTCATAGAGTGGGAAATAACAAAGTCAAAATATTGTTCATCGACGCTCCTGGTGGAGCAGTTAAAGGTAGACTAAGGCTAAAGTTAAATCAACCGGTAAAATCGCTTTCGAAGCTGCATCATTGGAATAGCAGCTACCCTGATCACCGACGGGAAAACCGATCATTGTATTTTTAAATTGCCTGTAAATAGATATTTTCAACAAGAAACAGTCTGCACAATTCGCAAAAATGCACCACTAGGAAATAAGTTATCCAAGAAGTTGCTCTAATTATGCAGACATTTAAAGCATGTTTAAAATCCGCACCTCTGTGGGTTTCAATTCAAACCGTTACATTAAAGACAAAGCGCTTTATAATTTTTCGGTCAATTAATAAAATTAGGTGACGACAAAGAGTTAGGAAAGACTGTAACAACTCTTAATGAGTTGATATTAAACATTTATCCTGGCAAAGACAACATATTCGAAAAAAATTACACTTGGATGTGCGAAAGATCTATCTGCAAGAAATTATTCTGTTGACGAAAAAAACAAAGGAAGTTAAAAAAAATTTAATTTTTGTTGGTGACTTCAAATTATATTCTTCGATAGACACTGTCTTAAATACAGAAGACACGGTTCCCTATCCAGAAGAGTTTTGAACAGTTTAAATTATTGAGGATTGCCACCACATTGCCTTAAAATGAAAGTCGGAATACCAATTATTCTATTGTAGAATCAAGATCCTCTAAATATATGCAACGAGGCAAGACTGAGGGACAAATAGTTGGGAAAAACGTTATGGAAGCTACCATTCTCACGGCCCCAGCATCTAGACAATTAGCGCACATATCTCGCATACCTATGATTTCCATGGCAGATTTAGCTATTTCCTTTGCAAAGTTTAATTTTCCATTACAATTAATAACTCACAAGGACAAACATACAAATATGTAGGAGTAGATTTGAGGACGGAATGTTTTTCTCAGGGCCAATTATATGTTGGAATGTCCAGTTGGGAAGTGCAGAAAACCAATTTATTTTAATTCTAAGCAAAAACGAGAACGTTCGAGATAAAATAACATAAACACTGATACATTTCACAAGAAAATTTTTGATTTGATATCGAAATTACGACTAAATTACAACATTGAAACTATAATAAAAAATAATTCCACAAACTATTCAAATATGATAATTCCGCCAGGTATATTTTGATTTTAACTTAAATATTAAATAAATATTAAATAAGGCTATAACTATGGCTTGCAGTCGCAAAACTTTTTGTCACCACCAGGAATCGAGAACCCGGGACCTCCGAATCACAAAGCAAGCGGTCTACTTACTTTGCTATCGAGAGCGAAATAATATAATATATTGCACTACCGAATTGAACGTGCACGGATTTAAAGATTGGTCCGGTTATAAAAAAATTCAACTCTCCAAGAGAAAACAATAAAACTAACTGCGATGATAATTATAAAACATTCAATATTAATAAAATTGTTCTATTCTCATTTCCGTATTACACAGGTTCTACAGATTTTATCAATTTAATTTCGAAAGTGTTATCATAGTTCCCGGCAAACAGCTAATTATATGTGAACTACATGATGATTGCCTATAAATTCAATATAAATTTAAATTCCAAGAAACTACCAATGACATCTATAACCATATAAATAATCCGAACTTTACGCTAAATAAACCAGTTAATTTTAAATAATGAAACGTATCGTACTGTTTGTAACCATTTTTTTGTTAATCGCCAACATCGAGTGTAAAACATTTTCGAAATGTGGCTTGGCGCGATTAATGCATTCCCACTATGGATTTAGTAAGGAATCACTTGGAGATTGGATGTGTCTAGTTAAACACGAGAGTAATTTTAAAACCACCGCCATTAATCCACATAACAAGGATGGATCGACAGATTATGGTTTATTTCAAATAAATAGTCGTTACTGGTGTGGCCAAAAGCATCCGGGTGGTGGATGTCATGTTCTTTGTAAAGGTAAATATTTACATTTTGCAATTTTCTGTTTTATATATTTCAACACAGAGGCTTATGTATAATTTTATAGCGTTATTGGACTCGGATATTACGGACGATATTGCCTGTATCAAAAAGATTTACAAAGTTCACGGGTTTAAAGGATGGGAGGGATGGAAGGCGCATTGCCGAGGGAAACATTTGGCTAACACAGTAAACAAATGCTTTTAAACGTAGGCTTCAATTATACAATAATCTCTTAAAGCATAATAACATAATACTACAAAATCACGATAGTTAATAAAATAGCACAGAATGGTTTAATTTTATTTTTTATTTATGTGCCATGGACCTTAGAAAGCCCTTTTGATTATATTATTTTGATCAAACGCGGAAATTTATTTCTCACACTTGTAAACTTTAAGCCAAAAATAGGTAATTTTTGACATCCTTAGTTTTTCAAAAAAATACAAACTTTTCTTCACGATCCACGTTTTCCCGTACAAATTTGACTAAACGCACAAGACCTCACTTAACGTCACAAGCACCTCTTCTCTTAAAATACATTTAAAACAATTCTAATATGCTGGATATAACCAGTAGGAATCTTTTAGCGAATAAATTGTAGATAGATATGCTATTTTATTGCAACACTGTTAACAGATTGAACAATCCAAATGTCCTAAGAGGTGTTCGTCTATTGACAGGTATTGGTTTACGTTTAGTTTAAAGTATCGCGACGAACTTACAAGGAGAGGAAAAGTTTAATACTCGTATATGAAGATCTAATGAGAGAAAAGATTTCGTCACTGCTTTCAATGCTGTATGACGTCATTTTATTTCGACGGTTCTAATCTTTAACTTTAGATATCAGTTTGATTAATTAAGGGAAATATGTTGGTTTGTATTTTTTTTTAATTTCTGATACGTCGTAAAGAGAGCGGTAAATTTTGGTTAAATAAATTTAAAAATTATAATTCGAAACTTTGTTAACAAATAATTTATGAGATTATTGCAAAAATATTAATTTAATATTTTATTAAACAATTAGTACGTGAAAAAACACGTAAAATTTGTTTGTGTTTTTAATATTTTCCGTCATTATGGTTTGATTATAAGTTTTTACAAACATATCTGCCGTCTACAGTTCAGAAAAGAAACAATAGATATCAATTTAATGACGTATCAAGCAATTTACAACAAAAATATTAAAAATTCAAATAAAGAACTTTACAACACAAATATATAAATCAAATCTTGATTTAACAATTAATAATTTAAAAAATAATTCTTAAGGATATTTTTGAAGTTGTCTTTTGATAAATTAAAGTCAAATAGCACGTCGACGATGTTGAAAGGTTTAGACAACCTATTAATGGGGTTATTTTCTCCAAAGTTTGTGGAATGGTGTTCTAGTCGTCTATTTTCAAGCGTGCATATTTTGTAATCCGTGCATCTTGTCGAGTACGGAGGTAACCGAGCCACATTTTCATGGAATGGTAAATTGTGGTCATAATCCCAGTCACTTTTCTTTAACAAGAAAATCAGAAACGTCTTTTGAATGCTTTCAATTATTTTAATGTGTACAGCATAGTATGGATTCCAGAATGATACAGCGTATTCCAGTTGACATCGAACGTAAGCGAAATAGAGGAAACATAAGGTTTGAATATCTTTAAATTCGCCTGTCTATCTTTTGAAACTGGAATTTTCGACATGTGTAACATCTAAATCTATGATCTCATTGACACTTTGCAATACTTCGTTGAGGACTTTGTATGAAGTAATTAACGGATTCCTCTTACGATGGAAAGACATGATTTTGCATTTCTTAATATTTAAGTAAAGCGAGTTTCGATCACACCAATATGTATTCTGGCTGGGAAGTTGTAACTTCATTTTTTTCGGATCGAATCGAAACTTACGTCTATTTTCCTAAAATAAATTTATTATCGGTTTCGTTTGGCACTTCATCGGAAATTTATCGTTTTCTTGTGAAAAATTACGGTGAGTAAGCTCCATCGAATACAACGTGCAAAGAATGCTTTCGACGATTTAAAAATGATGGTTTTGGCGTTGAACACCAGAATTGGCTGTACCATTAAATGTTGATCGATCAACTGTTGCAAATCGTTTACAAAAAATCGGAATGGTTCAAAAAGCTAGTAACTGGGTTCCACATGAATTAAAAGAAAGGGACCTCGAACGTCAAAAAACCATTTGTGAAATACTGCTTCAAAGACCACAAAGACAATGTATTTTGCATCGAATAGTTATATTAGTTTTCGAACACTATTTGTTTATTTATTGAAAGAAATCGAGTACAGATGATTCCAAACAGAAAAAGTACAAAAAAACAACATACTCAGCAGTAAATTAAAAATATAAAATTGAAAATTCGAATTACAAAAGGAGTTTCTACAGTTTTCTTTTGAAGTCACCGCTAGATCTAGAGAAGTAAAATAAGGTGTGTACTTCATTAAACACGTTTGTCATTTTATTAACCTATTTTATCCCGGAACTTAAGTTTCTTTAGATACTTCGTGTTCCCAGAACTTTTTTTGCTTGTGATTGTAATGAGGCATTGTTATATGACTTTATGGTACTTTAGAAGGTTGAAAAAGCAAAAATTTGTCTGAAACAAACCCAATTTCTGGAAATACAGCCATGGTCGAAAACCACTGTTTGGGATAATACAAAATAAATTTTTACTTTGGTTTATTTCAAAAAATTATAACAATAATTATCACATTCATTCCATTAAAGCAATAAATAACAAAAATCAGTTTTAATATTTCAAAATATTCTTCATAACAATAACATGTCGTAGCCTCACTTGTGGAAATCTAGAAAACATTTATTATGCAAAGGAACATTGCAATTACCGCACATAGTTACTGTTCTATTTTTGCATACAGCACAAGCTCTTCGTATTTGCCCAGTTATAACTAAGTGCTGCCCAGTTATAACTAAGTCCTACAGTTTTTTGAATTTCACTTATTCGGCCGGCTCTATATGGACCATCTTTTTGTCTTCCTCTTCGTATTTAATACACAAATCATAACCGACTTGTCTAATAAATTCTAGTTTGTCTAGTTTTGAGCCGTATTGTCTGCTGAGTAACCAAGCATTATTTAACTGACGTCTATTAATCAAAAAATAAGTGGTATGTATCATTTTTTACCTCTGAATGAAATTGGGTATCTCGAAATAAGGTTGTCCATTTGATCGACCCCTCCCATGTACTTGTTGTACATATTAACACAGTGAGGTTGTGGAATTTCTATCCTTTTGTTTGCTCTTACAGAAAATCTTAGTGCTTTTTTTCAATGGCTCTACTCCGTATTGGTTTGACAGCACCATGACCACACTGTTATCCATCCACTTTACGGCTACTATGTTATAGGTCTTGTCTATAAAACAATCGATAGCTCCTCTTTCTTTTCGTTTCATTTCTTTGGATGATTCTATGGATGGTTCCTTTGTTACTTTTTTCGGTAAGTATATCTGAAAGTTTAGTACTCGTGAAAAAATTATCAAAATAGTAGGAAAAACGCAAATCTGGAAACGATTTTGCGACGAAATCGACAAATTTCAAAATAACAGTTTCTCCTAATCCAAATACTTTTGCCCCATCTGGATTCTGATCTAGTTGTTTTCCTTGATACAAATCGAATTGAATGCAGTAACCAAATTAAGCACGCGTTATAGCCAAAACGAATTGGTTTCCTCCTGATGAATTGTTTACATGGGTGTCGTCCGTAGTACCGAATCATCGATTCATCAATTGACAAATTAGCCTCAATTGGAGCATATTTTGCAAAATTTTCGTTTATTTTAGTGACTAGTGGCCGAATTTTTCCATATTTGTCATTTTTGTCCAATTTACTGTTGTCACAAACATGTAAACGACAAAAAATATCATCGAATCTGTTTCGACGCATTGTTTCTACTACCAATTTATTATTCGAATCATTTCGATTTTCTCAGAACATTCTACGCCGGCATCCACATCCACATTAATATTT
Source organism: Nephrotoma guestfalica (assembly GCA_963691935.1). NCBI lineage: Eukaryota > Metazoa > Arthropoda > Insecta > Diptera > Tipulidae > Nephrotoma > Nephrotoma guestfalica. The sequence goes on along the minus strand of OY829914.1, from coordinate 266,004,234 downwards.
TTTTGTGCTGCATACAAAGATGAATATTTGGCTATCTCTTCAACTATTTCTTGCGTTAAAAATAACGAGAAGAGCTCCTTTGGTGAGGTTGAATCCCAAAAAGTTAATGGAGGAGGAAATGATCCTTCCCAAATTGATTCGTCAATTTGTAATTCTGCAATGTCTCCTTTTTCCCAATGGCGAGTTTTTTTCCGCTTATTTGCTTGTTTGGATTGCACATTGGTGGCATTGCCATCATTTTCATTCCTAGTCTCTATTTCTGAATGATTATCCTCTTTATTTCTAGAAGAACATTCTGCTTCCATATTTAGTTGCTTGGATGGTGAATTATCTAAAAGTACTTCTTCTTCATCTCCATAGTCATTACTGTAATTACAGTCTGTACCGTCTCATCTGTAATTACTTGATCATCTGGCGAAAATATAAATATCGTATCTGGTGGTCCTAAATCATCATCACGTTCCAGTTCTTCCAATATTTGAGCCAGTTTCAAACGTTTTTTCCTTAAAAAATAAAACAAATATATACAGGGTGGCTGAGACCAAATATTACTGATTCACTCTGCTGTCATTTGTGTAGTTGTCATTCTCGCGCGTCACTTTTTTGACAGATTGAAGTTTGGTTAGTTGTTTACATGTGGACAACAAATAATTGTTCTAAATTGATATCTTCATAAAAAAATCGTAATGGAATTCAAATGTAATCGTGTAATTGCACTGTATTTGGGTGGAAATTCACAAACAGCAATAGTTCGTCAGCTCCAGCATTTGAATGTGAATAAAATGTTTGTGTATCGAACCATAACTCGATACAACGAAACTGGTAGCATCGCTAAACGCAACAGAGGCGGTCCTAAAAAGACAGCAACATCAAAAGAAATGATACGAAATGTGAAGAAACGAATCCAACGCAATCCTCGTCAAAGTGCCAATCAATTAGTCGCACGTCTACATGTTTCACGATACACCATTCAAACCATATTGAAAAATGAACTACACTTGAAGCCCTACAAGATACAAAATTTCAAGATCTTACGGAGGCACAAAAAAAAGTTAGGCTTGAAAGAACACGAGCATTGAAGGCCTTGGCCGAACGTGATGAGATTCCAAAAACTGTCTTTTCTGATGAGAAAATGTTCACCATTCGACAGTAGTCCAACGATAATTTGGACACAAGAGTTGCCATGCGCAAGCAATCACCAGCTTATGTTATGGTTTGGGCTGCAGTGACTGCAGATGGACGCACTCCTCTGGTTTTCATCGAACATGGAGTCAACGTAAACCAAGAGGTGTACCGCCAAAAGATCCTAAACGATGCTTTGCTACCTTGGGCACGTAAACACTTTGGTACGAACCGTTGGACATTCCAACAGGACTCGGCACCGTCACACAAAGCTCGAGCGACACAGCAATTTTTACAAAATTGCGTTCCGCGGCTGATTTCGTCGAAAGAATGGCCACCATATTCACCAGACTTGAATCCCATGGATTTCTCCATATGGTCCATTTTGGAGAGTAAGGTGTCCACTAAAAAATACGAAAGTGTTGATGCATTGAAGTCAGCTCTTGTTCGGGAATAAAATTCCGCAAGCTCACGTTCGGTCAGCATGCAATGCTTTCTATGGAAGACTGAATCAAATAATCAGAGCCAAAGGAGGTCATATCGAGCAGTAATATGTTTTTCATAAAATTCAATATGTTTTCAACATATTCCACGAAAATTCAATAAAAAATAATCAAAATTAAAAAAGTTACAGCGTTTTCATTTGGTAACACTTGGTCTCAGTCACCCTGTATATTGTATATCCCAAACGGTCGAAATCGACCAACGTAGTTTTGACTCAACAGAACGTCAGTATTTCTAATTACCAGTATTACAGTATTTTTGATTTGATTTTTCGTATTATTTTACTTTTAATTATTATAAATCTAATTTAATTCTCTCTTGTTTATTTTTATTGTACAGTTAAAAAACTTACCAGTAATTAGAATCATCCATTTCATACAAAAATATTACACCATTCTTTTTCGTTCAAAATTCCAACACAGACTGAAACAACAGTAATTTTTTCAACGTAATGTTTTTTACACTTGCCATACAAAATCAGCTTTTTCTGTATTCGTGTTATAATAACCGAGAAAAAATTAAAAATAGCGCAAGGTCGTTTTCGGGTTAATAGTACCTTTGGTCGTTTTCGACCGTTTGGGTTAAAATAGGTTAATTGTTTTTAGTTCTATGAAGCTCTAGTTTTAAAAAATCGCGTTGTCGAAGATACTCGGTAGGAACATAAATATTTAGGCTACCAAGAATGTACATGAGCACGTTTTCCCAGGAGTACATTTATAATGAGCGTTGCCCCAAGTAATTTTTGCCTATTAGCCAGAGACAACATCTTATTATTTTCACTTCTGGTAGAGTATGCAGGAAGGCGAGCTACATTTACATAGTAAAAAAGATCATGTTCGTAGTCCCAATCAATTCTTTTCATTATGAACAATAACACTGTTTTTTGAAAACTTTCAATTCTATCAATGTGAGATTGATAGAAAGAACACCATACTGGGACTGCATCTTCCAGCTGAGATCTGATATAGCTGAAGTGTAAGATGAACAAGGTGCGCTGGTCGGTTAAGCCGTTGGTCCATCTACTGATAAAAAACATATAATTCGCTTTGGCAATAATTAAATCAATGTGCGTTTGTTAAAGGATATATTTCCAAGAAACATCACGCCCAAATCTTGATTTGTATGCCGTTGATGTTATAATCACTAATTGCTGGATTTTTTTCCGGTGGAAAGACATAGTCTTATATTTTTCGATGTTGAGATGTAATTGGTTGACTTCACACCACTCGCTGATTATATCTATGTCGACTTGTAGTAATTTGGAATCTTGTAAATTTACAATACTTCTGATGAATTTTAAATCATCCGCAAATAGAAGGACAGATGAGTAAAAAATGACATTAGATTTTCAATCGATAAATGTGAGAAATATCCAAGGACCCACGTGCAAGCCTTGTGGAACCCCAGAGGAAGCTTTTATTGTATTAGATCTTTGTTCTTCAATTGCAATATATTGTAATCTATCCGACAGGTATGTGAAAAACCAATTGACAAAATCTGCAAAAAATCAAAGGAGCTCAGACCGCCCAACGCTTTGCTATGACTGATGGTGTCAAATGATGTACTAAAGTTTGTATAAATTGTGTACACTTCTTGATGTCGTTCAATGGCCTTAAGAACACTAATTAATACCAGACATATGATGAAGGAATGATAATTTTTAAACTTGTATACACAAGAATTTAAAATATATCCGGTATCATTGATGTAGTACCAATCCCGCTGTAGCATGAAATATCGCTTCTTTTCCGTGATTCCCCCGATTTTTAACCTGAATAATCCTCTTCGTAGCGACAAATTGAAGAGTGGATTAAGTGGTAGGATAAATTGATTAGCGTGATTTTTTATAATAAACGCTTGAATACTATCCGGACCACAACCATCCCCAATTTCACTAATTGCGTGCATTAAATCGTCACGGCTGATAATTGGTAAATAAATTGTAGCAAGATTGCTACAATTTAAGTTCATCTGGTGTTTCAAGTCCGTGGAGGTTCAGGTATGTTGAATGACTGAAAAAACTGAGCAAACATATTGGCTATTTTCTAGGATTTTTTTTAAAGAAAGTATTAATTAACCAGCGGATTTAGTGTCCTTTGACGATCAATAATACCCCCTTTTCATTCACGCACACACCACCCATTCACATACTCACACATTTACAGGATGCCACCTGCACATTGCAAGCAGCCTTTGAATTTTCGTTTGCATCTAAAATAACGGGTGTCCGCCGGGAAGGTATACTACTTTGTTTTGCCGCCTTTTAGGCGAATATTAGTATTGGCAGTTCATACTTGACAGTCGTGAAGTAGACACGTGGCAAATTTATTATGGAAAAATATTCGATAAACCATCGTGTCAATAGGATGTTACAGCTCGCCCATGACAACCCCGATTTTCATGAAAAAATCATAATGAGTGACGAGGCACATTTTCATTTAAATGGATATGTGAAGAAACAGAATAGTCGGTTCTGGGCAATGGAAAACCCTCACATTATTCATCAGTCACCTTTACATCCATTAAAAGTGACAGTCTGGTGTGCAATTTGGTCAGGAGGAATCATTGGACCTTACTTCTTTGAAAATGAAAACGGCGTAACGGTAACTGTGAATGGGGAGCGATATCGTGAATGATTGAAAACTTTTTAACGCCACAACTGCATACTTTGGGCTTGATTAACATGTGGTATCAACAAGACGGTGCCACATCGCATACAGCCAGGATTACAATGGAATTACTGGGAGAACTCTTTCCACAACAAGTTATTTCAAAAAATGGTGATGTTGATTGGCCTCCACGGTCGCCTGATTTGACTGCTCCGGACTTCTTTTTGTGGGGGTATCTAAAAAATCAAGGCTTATGCAAACAAACCAGAAACGCTTGAGCAACTCAAACAAAATATTCGTGATGAAATTAATGAAATACCGCGTGAAATGTGTGAGAATGTAATGAAAAATGTGCTCAAAAGGGCTCGCATTTGTGAGGCTAACAGAGGCGGACATTTATCTAATATTGTATTCCATACATAATTGCCGACATTAAATAAAACATTTATCAATATAAGATCCATTCCCTTTCATTTAATCAAAAATCATGAAAAAACAAACAAAGTAGTATACCTTCCCGGCGGACACCCCCCCTTCCAAAAGTATTTTGGGTCCAACTTAATTAGCGTCCTACTTTGGTGTAAGCTATTCCATTCTGAATAGGAATAAGTAGTGTTCAAACCAAAGTAACAACCAATAATTTTATTTTTATCAGTTGGTAACTATTTTATTTTTTTGATTTAATTAACTAATTTGGAAGAGTGAACGAATTTAATCATGTACAGAAAAAAAACATGTTCACAACAATTTAGTAGAAGATCTGACTTCCGCAGAGGTTTCGGTACGTAGATATATTTTGATGATGTGCAACATAAATATATAACTATGGATGTAAGTGTAAATATAAAAATATATTGTAGGAAACATCTTTTGCTGCCTTTGAAATTCGAAATAAATTAAAATCACTTAAATTGGCGTACAAAACCGTTATCGATATCAACAACCGAACCGGAGCCGCACCGTCCGTGGCTCCATTTATGGATCTTCTCGACCAAATTTATGGTTATGCCAATCTCGGGCCTCAGAGTACGTCAAGTATAACTAGCACGAGCTGTATTGCAGCAGGGCGTAGAGATTCCAATCCCCCAATGGAAAGATCTACCGACGTCGATGAATTCGACACCATGATTGAGGTATCAATTCCCGAGGCGGGAGAGGGAAACTCTTCGGATATCGCTTCCATCATAGGCCTCCTTCAGCGAGAGATCGATATTTAGAAAACAAAATAGAATTTAAAAAAAGGCACTAAAATTAATGGGAAAAAATAAGTTCAAAGGAAGAGGCGAAGAGAAGCTTTAAAACAAGATCATTAAAATTAGTAATTAAATTTCATTATATAATTTAGTTTTAAAATGAAATAAAATACAACTATGAATTGTTTGTTTAAGAATTTTTTTTTATTTTTTTAAATATCAGTGTAAAAATCCTTTGGATAAAAGTTCGTTGACTAAACTTAATCGCCTGTCAACTAATATTGAGTTAGTAACCGGTTGATCTTCTCCCAATACGTCTTCTGTGGAATCACTTGGCTCCACTGTCTCATCCCAATTATCATTTTCGATTATTTTATGCCACACTATTGCCAACATTTAAAAAAAATGGTCTGGTGGTGAACATTGCAACAGTGAGTAGAATGGAATTATTCTATACCAACAAAAAATGTTGAATAAAACTATTCCGAATGGAATGAAATGTACAGCATTGTTGTTGTAAAATTCCCAAAGTAAGACGCTTAATAATGTCTTGAACATGTTTTATTGTATTTAATAAATTAACTATTAAAATAACTATCAAATTCGGAATTGATTCCTTAAATCTTGCTTCATCAAGAGCATTTGCAGCATTTACACTTCTTCATTTTTCGAAGAGCCTTGCATTTTACAGTTTTTAAATTCACTAGGCGATCATCATCACCATACCAAGGTGCGGTTTTTTGTTTGAATGCCTCTTCTGTTAGCAGAACAGTTCTTTCAAACTCGCAAAAGATGATATCGTAAAATTTATCAATATTTGCGTCGATATTGTCAGTTATTTCTTCTTCTCAATTGATGCACAGTGCTTTTTGTATGGCAATTGTTATCCTGTATTCCAGGAGCTGTAGTCAAATAAAATTTCCACTGGCTTATGGTGTATCATTTAAAATAAATGGTGCTAAAGATTGAGATATATTAAAGGTATTTAGTTCATTAGTGATGATAAATCCAAAATTATTCCACCTTCGTTCGCAATGTTATTTCTTTAGTTCAGATTGCATCTGAGCATTGTGTCATTGAACAAACACTCACCTTATAGGGTCACATTGTTTGGTAAAACACAATACTCTTCAACTTCAAGGGCCCACTGCATATATGGCAGATTGAAATCCCCAAGTACGAGAATGATGTCCGAGGGTTTTGCATCATTATAAACATCCTCAATTGCATCATCACATATAAGTTATGTAAATGTAGATACATATTATTCCCACGTAAACTTATATATATTATGTACTATATACTATATACTAGATACTATTTTAAACCTAAAGATGTGAACCTCTAAAAAACACCCTTTACTTAAATATTTAGTTTCTACAATAAACACAAATATCCTATCGGCTCGTTGTGCTTTTGAAAACACTACAATGTGATGAGGTTGGTTAATCATTCCTGAGTTTTATTTTTATTAACTTTACGAGAAAAATTAAAATTTTGGTTTTATTTCCTTACACCTTTTATTTATTTATATTTATTTGCCACCTAATCAATTATGCGTGTTGACCGCTTGATTTGTCGCCACATTACTCCTGCTTTTGAAAAACCTATATATAATTTAAATTCATAAAAATTAAAAATAAATATGTATATCATAAAAATGCAAACCAGGCTTCCTGTTTGTCAGTTGGTAAATTACCAAATGGTAGATAAAATTAATCCTATAAATAATAAAAATTTGCAACAGTTCCGTCAGTATTTTTAAAATCTTAATCAGTCCAGTTGGAATTATCTTTCGATATGAAATTATTATTAATATTCGCAATTGCACTAATTTCATATATCGATCGAATTGAATCGAAACGTTTCACGGAATGTGAACTAGCACGTCTGTTGTATCACAAATATCATTTTTCGAAAGTCACCCTTCCTGATTGGTTATGTTTAATAAAAGCGGAAAGCGGATATTCGACAAGGGCAGTAAATAGGGCAAATCGCAATGGATCCTGGGACTTTGGTTTGTTTCAAATAAATGATAGATATTGGTGTGGCAGAAGTCATGTGAGTGGAACTTGTCATGCAAATTGTAACGGTAAAATAATTAGTCTTTTGTAGATATATTTTAAGAATACAAGAAATATTTCGTTGCAGCATTTTTATCCGATGATATAACGGCGAGTGTACACTGTGCTATAATAATACATAAAAAACAAGGATTTAAAGCCTGGTATGGCTGGAAAAATCACTGCCACCATCATCGTTTACCGAACCTTAATCATTGCTTCTGAAATTGTATGAAATTAAAATAAAAAAAACTCGTTTAGAGATATGTTTTACGCCACTCGTAGGACGGGCGGTTAAACGCTTTTCTTTGCTTCTTTCTTCCGTTTCTTAGTACGTTATATCACCCGGTTATGGATGGACTTGTGTATAAATGGGCGTAACTTTGCAATTATTTTCATCAAATTAAGAGAAAGGTGTGTATAGTAGTTTCATTATGGATGTACTAGGAGCTCAAAATGGTCACATTCTTGTGCCAATAAATTATCATGAATCTTTAGCTAACTCCCGGAGAACGCAGTAACTTTTCCATTTGGTCCAGCTTGTAGATGAATATTTAGTGAGCTTCCGCATGGTTTCACAATTTATAAAATAGTTTAAATTATACGTCAAATTTGATGATACTGATCAAAGGGTAATTAGAGTCATAGAGTTTACATATTGGGGGAATTTATGCTGCATACATGACTTCGGAAATAAAAAGCATCACACTCGCTCCCGCACACAAAACCAATCAAATTTTGGGAAATGCTTTTTGCCTCGCCTACTAGTTCCGCACTCGAGTTGAAATATTTTTAACTTTGTTGTTGTTTTAATACATTCAGTACGATACCATGGTATTTTTTGCGAACTAACTCCCGATATCATGCACTCAGTTTTAAAAGTAAATTTTTATTGAGAAATTCTCAATTATTCAGATGACTCGTTTTGTTTGTTGATTTTGTAAATATGCGGATTGTAAACACAGCATCTAAGAGTTGAGTCACCTAATGATAAGTTTTGTAAAATGTGATGGTATTCTAGTTTAAGGAATCATGGAGGTGCTCATCGACTATAGAATTAGAACAAGTTACAATCTACTTTTAGTCTAAGCAGATCAACTGCATTCAATCGTTTGTCTAAATCGTGCGTTAGACCGATAAAGTTATACCACATAAGACAGCAAAGTTTTAGTTATACCTTTTAGTAAACAGAAACTGTGTGCAGAACTGACAGGGAGGAACAAGGGCCTTATTGTTATGAAAACTTTTTTACTTGTATGAGCGAAATCAAACTTAAGATTTATTCATTTGGAGTAAATTTCATCAGATAAAAACCCGAACAATTACGAAATTTGTAAAAAGTGTGAGATTTGATAAATCAATGAAAAAATTAATCCGGGGTCGAGTAGCAGCGAGAAAAAATCTGCAATACATGAATCACCGCGTCGATCAATCATTGCTACGGTTAGTACAACTTGAGTTGATTGATTTTTGTTTGTACGTGGGCAACAAACTTCTTGTGTAAAACATTTGTTAGATTTTTCGCCGGTAATACTTGTTTAAACGTTTTAACAGGTATTAATGCTAACACCTATATCTCCGGTATGCCAGCATGGTGCATCCAGCCGATCTGAGTGCTTATCAATCGACAATTATTTCTCAGGCCTACCTATATTTTTTCATTTTGTTATGACCTCAGGAAGCACCAAAATTCATAATTATGAGCATAGGATAAAACAAACATTTGTATGAGACCCCGAGAGTTCCAAAACCAAAACGAAATTTGAACCAGAAACCCCCTAAGCACTACTATTTTGAAGCTACACCTGAAATAACTAAAATATCGAGTAGTTTTGTGTAACTTTGGTTTTATCGACGAACCGAAACGACGTCTTCGTTTGAATAGCATAATAGATTGAGAGATGCTTGTGTTTAACCTGATAATTTGTTTATTCTCTTCACCAAATGTTCTCAAATCACATACCTTGTCTCATCAATTTTGGACTTTGGTCTGACCATACCTATAAAAATGATAGATCAGCCACATAATATAGCCGATAATAAAATTTAACCCCGAATTCCACGCTCTACATATCACGCTTTAATTGTGAAACACAACTTTAGATATAAGTTTGAACCAATTTGCTGATGTAGTAAAGGAGAAAGAATTTAGTAACAGCCACTCTAATACTGTTAGCGACTTCATTCCTGTTAAAATATGTTAAGCTATTTACCAGTTCTGGCGTGAACACACTTCATCGACTTTATTATATACATACATATATATTTGATTTTATTGACTTAGTAGCCCTGCATTGAAAGTTAATTATTAGCGTATTTTTCAAATTTCACCATTTTTTAGCAATAAATATTGTGTCCTAAATTTTAGGATTGAAAAAATTCCATTGTTTGCTTTATCCGTTTAAAAGTACTTACTACATAGTAACAAATATATCAATTGAATATCCGGTTTGTGAGTAGGTAAATTACCGTATAAAAATGTCAAATGCCAGATCTAAAAATAGAATCATGACTTTTGCAGCCGAGTATTCTGAAATAAATTGGGAAGTTTAAAGTTCCGATATGAGATTATTAATAACCGCATTATTACTCATTTCCTCAATCGATCAAATGGAATCGAAACAATTTACGAAATGCGGCTTAGCTCGTCTGCTACACTATAAATATTACTTTACGAAGGCTTCATTACCGGACTGGCTGTGTTTGGTGCGAGAAGAGAGTGGCTACTCCACGCGAACAGTAACTAGACGTAATCAGAATGGATCTTTGAACTTTGGCCTGTTTCAAATAAATGACGAAAATTGTGGCAGGGGATATGTCGGTGGAAGGTGCAGAGTTAACTGTGATGGTATAATTAATACAAATAATTTGTGCAACTGATTTACATTCTGTTCTAAGATTTGCAATCACTTTTATTTTAGATTTTTTAACCGATGATATCACTGCAAGTGTACAATGTGCTAAAATAATACATCGAACGTATGGGTTTAAGGCGTGGTACGGGTGGAGAAATTACTGCCGCAAGCACCTACCTTGTGTTGATTGCTGTTTTCAAAATAAAGATCTATTTACATTAGTTTTACATTAGAGAAATCCAATTATGCTTTTTTGGTTTCCAAACGTTCTTTTCGTGCGTTCAATATACTAGTTATAAAGAATTCACCAGCTTTATAAGAACTGCGAACAAGAGGACCACTAGCTGTGTACAAGAAACCCAATTCTTTTCCTTTTTCCTCCCAGTGTTTGAATTTCTCGGGCGTTACATATTGAATCACCTTCAAATGGCGTTTTGTAGGTTGCATGTATTGGCCGAGTGTTATACAATCAACACCTACATTTCGGAGATCTAGCATTGTTTGTTCAATTTCTGCGTCAGTTTCACCCAAGCCCAACATAATTGAAGATTTTGTAACCAATTCTGGATTGAATTTTTTTGCATTCTCAAGAACGTGAAGAGTTTGCCTATAGTCAGCACGACGATCACGTACAAATGGTGTTAGCTTCTCAACAGTTTCAATATTGTGTGCGTACACATCGAGACCCGAATTCGCAATGATTTCGACCTGGTTCAAGTCACCCCGAAAATCTGGGACTAAACACTCAACAAATATACGTGTATTTTTCGATTTTATTTCACGCACCGTTTCAGCAATGTGTTTGGAGCCGCCGTCTGGTAAGTCTGAAAAATTAATTTTGATTAATATTGTGATTTTTCGGTGTACATATATCAGCATACCATCTCGATCTACGGACGTTAGGACAATGTAATCTAGACCCCATGAAGCTATGGCCGTAGCAGTTTTCTTTGGCTCTTCCGGATCAAGGGGTGGTGGATTTCGAGCCGTTTTCACGGAACAAAATCGACAACCACGCGTACATGTATCACCCATCAACATAATAGTCGCAGTTTGTGTTCCATGTTCCCCACCGCCCCAACATTCTCCAATATTTGGACATTTCGCCTCCTCACACACCGTTGCTAATTTTAGTTCGCGGAGCTGCTCTTTAATCTTATAAAATCCGTCCCCCATTGGAATTTTAGTTTTCAACCAAGGTGGTAGTCGTAATCGTTCGTTGTCATTTTTCTCCCTCTTCAATTTTCCTTCATATTCTTTCCATTGTTCAGGCGACAAATTAGGATTCTGTACAAAATCACCAAAATTTGGACCTGTTTCTATTCGTTCTCTTATCTTATCGATAGATTTAACCTTGGCATCACCGTATAACCGCTAAAATAAATTTATTACTGGCAATTCGACCCAGAACAATTACGTAAAATGAAGAAAACTTACGACGCAAGTTGTTATTGGCACCGAATGATTATGTATTTTACACACTGCTAATAAATTCTTTGGTAAATTAGACATTTTAATTAATTTTTCTAGGCACGTAAATTAAAACACAATTATATTCAGATCAAAGCAAGTAATTTAATTATTTCATCATGAATTTGTGAATTTTGCACATAACAAAAGTTTGACAGTTGACAGATAATAATAAATGAGACAGATGTCGATAAAGAAAGTCAATAAATCGCCTAAATGGATACTATATACATTTATTAATTTGCGTGACTAAAAACATCTTGAGCGGCTAGTTTTAGTATTAAAAATTTACAAATTAGCACCTCAAATATAATATGTAATTGAATAAATCTCATGATAGAATATAGTAAAATCAGCCAGTTAGATCCCTATTTAAACTGCGGCCCCGCCACTATTTATAAAGTCACATTCTTTATCGTCAATCAATCGTCTTCGATATCGGAGTGGAAGTTGCCAATCTTCAATCGATTGTCCGCTTGCCGCCCGAGTCTGCTGTTTATAAATACAAATACATAAATTACGTAAACAAATCAATAGCTCGTCGTGCTATAAATAACCTACCGTGTGCTGGACATTCGATTTTACTTCAGCAATACCGTGTGACTGTATTACTCCCATTACTGCGGATGGATTTCCGCCCTTACGAAATTTTATTAATGGTAAACGTTTTGCAGCGGTATTACAAATTACGTTTAACAGAACCATTTTGCCCAGTCACTAATTTTATAAACTGAAAACGCAAATCAATTAAATAATTTACTTCCGATGAGATGTGAAATCAAAACACAGTCTTATGTCTTATCTCATAGAAATTTTTCCAATGAAAAAATTCTGTCAAAATTTTATTTTTTGATTTCTTTGGTTGGTAGAAAAGTGAGTACGTCTTATGTCTTTTAACAGGTACACCAATGTAACGCAGTATAATTCAAATGTCAAAATTGGAGACAAAAAATATAAACAAAACATTTTTTCCAAAAATTCGTAAAAATTGATAAAATTAAGGAAAAAAATATGCCGGTTGATATAAACCGGTTGACGGAGGGTTGGCTGGAATTAGAAAGTGATCCCGGTCTATTTACCCTGCTGTTGGAGGATTTTGGGGTTAAAGGAGTGCAAGTAGAAGAGATTTACGACCTCCAGAAACCATTGGAGGGGCCTGTATACGGTTTTATATTTCTGTTTCGATGGATCGAAGAGCGAAGGGCTCGTAGAAAAATCGTAGAGACCGTCGATATTTTTGTGAAAGACGAAGAGGCAGTTAATTCTATATTTTTTGCACAGCAAGTTGTGCCGAATAGCTGTGCGACCCATGCTCTACTCTCTGTACTTTTAAATTGTTCTGATATGCATTTGGGCGAGACTCTAAGTAGATTAAAAGTACACACTAAAGGCATGTGTCCGGAAAATAAAGGATGGGCAATAGGTAAATGTTGACTGTATCACCTTAAACTGAAATTTAACATTCCTTTCTAATAGGTAACACTCCCGAGCTGGCATGCGCACACAATTCCCATGCAATGCCACAAGCAAGGCGAAGATTAGATAAAAGTAGCAGTGTTTCCACAGGTCGATTTACGGGAGAAGCATTCCATTTTGTAAGTTTTGTGCCTATAAATGGTCACCTATTCGAACTAGACGGTCTAAAGCCGTATCCAATGGATCATGGCACTTGGGAAGGTCATGAAGACTGGACAGCCAAATTTCGACGAATCATGGGCGATCGCCTTGGAATATCAACGGGAGAACAGGATATCCGTTTTAATCTTATGGCAGTGGTGCCTGATCGTCGAATCGCCATTACTCATAAGCTTAAAATGCTTAAAACTAACAAGGAAATTGTAACAGCAGCTTTAAATAAAATTCTAAAATCGGAAAAGGAGGCCTCTCGACACGTCGAACGCCACGAAATAAAAGTAGAACCACAAGATACCCATATCATAAATCTTTGTGATGACGACATCAAAATCGAAAGTGACGATAACTATGAACAACCCCAAACTGATCCCCTTGCCATAACCAATGATAATAGCACTACTGTAACAGCTACTTCACAATCATCCGCATCGTCCACCTCTTCGGCAAATTGGAGTTGGTCGAATAATCCATCAAACGAATCAAAGGACCCGCCGGAAGATCGAGTAGAAATAAAACACGAACCACCAGCTGTACAAATAATTGAACACGAATCCGAAAAGCAATCGTCATCCGATCCATCCCTATTAGAATCGAATGCCTTTGCACCAAAAGACTTGCTAGCATTATTAAACAATTTAGAATCTGAAATTAAAATAACTGAACAGCATTTATCCGACGAAAATGATAAACGAAATATGTTTAAGGTAGATGATTGTCGTCGTACACACAACTATGATGAATTTATTTGCACATTCTTATCGCTTCTCGCCCACGATGGTGCACTCGGTGAACTTGTGTCACAGCATCTGCTAATGAATCGTAAAACGCAGGGAAATCGTGTGCCGCGCAATTATAAACGTAATGATAAATCACCCAAAACGTCCGGTAAGCGGAGGCGAGGCCGAAATAAGTGTAACCGAAAAAAGTAATTGTGGCTGGATAGTTTCACATCCTAATACCTCAGATGTTGCAATAAGAATTATATGACTTAATAACGATAAATACCTATTATAGCACCTCAATACTATATATAATATTATGTTATCAGATAGTTCCACACTTAACTTACAAAACGATTAAGGCAGTTAATTTTAATTAAATAAATGCAAAATAACTAGTTTTAATTTTAAAATTCTTTAATTTTATTTAATTGGTTTAATTTTTTTATTCGGTTCTGTGGATACATCGCTCGCTTCGTATTAAACACGCCAGTCACATTTGAGGTCCGATACAGGCATGCAAAAAAGCAACCCCGAAACTCTTAAATTGGTAAAAGCGGTGCGGCTCAGACAAATAGACAAAATGCAAAAAATCGTGAAAGTGAGTTGCATAGCTTGCACTTGGATTACATACTTGTTGTAAAGTGCTACTCAATAGCTTTGCTACTCAATTTTAGCAAAGAAAAAAACATTCTCGCTTTAAATAGCTTTGAAATCTAGGCAGTTCAATTTAAGTTTAAGAATTGTTATTCAGAATAAGGGGAAATATATAAATATGTATAATTAGAATCGCACTATATTTAATTTACCAAACGGAAAGTTTAGTTTTTTGCCACCTTGCCCAATGTCAGATCATTAATCTCGTTTCTAACAAAAACATTTGGCATTCTGATGTCATTACTTGTGTGTTTATGGTCACAGAGAAAGGACTTGTGCGGCCCATAGAAAATTATCCTTGTGACGTCCCTTAAAGTTTGTAACGCAATTCGCAAACTTTCAAGAAGCTTCCGATTTATCTCAGCTGTAATATTTATGGTCGCAAATGAAAATATTCTCATTCAATTTTATTAAAGTAAAACTTGTTGTTTAAACACGGAAGAGACTTTATTATTACAAATTAAAATCATTTAAACTCAAATAACTCAATAAATATCCATTGGGTAATGTTTTGTAACTTTGCGGCACGTACTTATCCGAATTTTCATTTAAATAATTTAGCAGAAAATCATAAAGCTGATCACACACCTCAAACTTATGCGTGTTAAAATCCTTTTCCCATTGGCTCCAGTCGCCATCATAAACACGATACATAGCGTTTAGCAAACCGATCGGACGCAACTTGTTGTCCGTAGCCAAACCAAAATAATCACTTTGATTTCCCATTAATTGTAATGAAACGATATCAGTTTGCAATGTATTTGGATTACGTTTCATGAAAACCACATGGCACATTGGGGGAAAACGAATTTCGTAGGAACATGTTGCATCATTTATCGCGATCCTCAGTAATTGGAATAGTAAGTATTTATCATCGTGCCGTGCAAATAAATTAACCTCATCGAACAAAATTTTTGTGGCCCACAACTTAATTGAATTTTTTTTAGTTAATTCTCCCAAATGATTATTACATTGTTGACAGAAAATTAATTTATCTGCGGATCGTAATCGAGTCTGATCCATAATTTTATAATTTATGAGGAAATAGAAATACGAATAAAATAAATCCAAGTTTCGGGGTTGAAATCGTTGATGATTTTGTGTTGCATCTAGCGAGAAATCGATGATATTTTTTGTTCCTGGAATTGGATTTTCACTATCCTTGTGACAAAACCAATCATCGATGTTTAGATTATCCGACGGTAGCTGACAAATTCGATTGAATTGTGTAACTTTAGATAATGCTGATTTACACTTAGTGCAATTTAGATTGTACCCCACGTGATTATTAATTGCCAAATCAAGATTAATATCAGGTCCGATAATTTGTTTAAGTTTGATATTAAGATCATCGCTGCGCTTGAATCTTCCAACACGAACTCTAAAAGTTAATTGATTTTTATTAATCGTAAATGATGATATGGTATTAGGAATGATTTCAAAATGTTCTGAGTTATTCAGAACGTGATTGTTAAATATAATTTCATATTGATTATAGGTAAATGTGTAATTGTCCGCTTTGATTTCTTCCATAAATTTAATGAAATAATGTGCACATTCTAGCCGCGGATGTAGCTCGATGACAACTTGATTAATCTTGCTTGAATCCATTTTCAGGTTTCAAGCGCTTAAGAAGCCCAGTCGATTCTTGAATCTGATCGAATAGCGTATCACTTTCGTATACTGTGATTGTAAGTTTTGCCTTTTGATAGTAGTCTGGAACCAGCTGGATATTATTTATAACGCTGTCCAAGAGGTGACTTCTTTCACAAAATATACCGGCCGTTTCAAATTTTAGATAAGTGAAATGTATATGTAAATGATAAAATGTTGGATGATAATGAAGAAAGATCCGAAGCTGTGATTTATGTATGCCGAATCGCTCTAACAGAATTTTGCAACCCTTCTCCCGGATATTCTCCAACAAATCTAAATGAGATTCGTTCAGGTCGCGTAATGATTTTAAGTCACGACGCAGTGGAAGGGCTTGACAGTATAAAGATTCGATATTTTTGCCGTCCCACTTAAGATCCGGTAGCAGTATAAACCCTATGTCATCAGACGGGTCTTCGAATATGATACGATCGGCCTCTTTTTTATGCTCCAAAATATTATATAACCAATCTAGCGTAAATCGTTCTTTATTAAGGTGTGGCAATACGATATTGCGATATAACTCAGGTGTTTCCTCCACAACATGAATCTCTTGACTTTCGAACTTCTCGATATGTTTTGAGGTAGCCGGATAAATAATTGTTGTTTTTACCCCATTTATCTCACTTCTTGGAAAACAATCCAAATTACTGTAAATATCGTTCGCAAAAGTTACTTTTAATAAACTACTTGCGGAGAAGTAACTGTCCAATACGGTCGCCTCGAATGGGTGCTTCTCGAATATAACAACCGCGTCTTTTGTTTCATCCAAATTGGTAAACTTTCCAACCAAAAAAATAATTTTACGATTACTATTATTGTTTAGAATTTTTGTTAATTTAAACTTTGATAACTCATAGATACAAATTTCCTCAGACATACTTTATAGTTTTGTAATTTAGCAATAAAATCCACGTTTGTTATGACAATGACGGCGTTTTTAGAGATTTGAGAGTTTGTTTGAGAAGCAGTTTTATAACATGAAGTTTGCCACAAATTTAAATTTTGTGACCATTTCAGAACCGCTCAATTCCTCAATCAAATTAAATTTATTCGCCATTACAATATAGATGGCGAACTGTAATATAGTCTCATCCAATCATTACGTATATATGCAGCCAAGTCGTAGGCAAAAAAAACAACGGTTTGGATGTATGAATCTCTAAAAAACGTAAACATGAAAAAAACCTAATGAAAATTATTTTTTGTTAGTTTTTTTGACTTAATTTATTCCTTTCTCGTAAATACAAAAAATGTTTGTGTTCCTGAGCATGAACTTTGTTTATTTATATTTAATTTTGATAAATTGTTTTTAATTGTTAAGGTAGTGTTCATTCTGCCTTTACCTCATTCTTAATTTTTTTGTTCTGGTAACAATACTTTAGTATTTGATTGTGTAGATGAACCTATGGTCACAGAATATGGTCATCTATTATGTGCTATGGTGCTGAATGTATTAAATGAAACTGTTAAGTCGGACCTGATAGCATTTGATAAGGTAAATTTCAAATTACTAAAATGTCTATTGATTAGTTCCTACCTCAAATCAATTTTGTGGCTGTCAATTGCAAATATATTATGTTTATATTTATTATTTGTTGTCGAAACATATTAGATACTAAATTTTAATTTTTAATTCAGATTTAGCGACATCCAGTTTTCAAAATTTTAGTTAATTTTCGTGGAACTATTTTTATTTGAAAAATAACTTCACATAAAATGAACAAACCAAAATATATAAGAAGGCAAATTGTTTTTTTCATGAGCAGTTCAACAAGTTAGTGCTTTCTGAGCAGTTATTAATAAGTGCTCTAGTTATATAAAATTGGCCGCATCCAATTCAGTCAATTAATATTAATAATATATATGTTTCAATTTTTTAATCTAATTCATGTTGCTTGATAATAGTTAATAAAATAAGTATTTTAAAGACTATAAGTGATAACTTTATTTGTGTAATATATAATCTAGAAGATTATTATGGATGTGTAAGTCGCAAACCCATAATTGGTGACCCCGACATGTTACGCAGGGATCACACTTCGCTATACTCAAAGATCACACATAAACCGCTTACAGAAGCGGAAAACAGTACGGTAAAAATTGTCACCTAAAAATTGTTGATCCTCCATCACAAATTACCTTTTTAATTGATACTAGAGCTGATGTTTCCGTCATGCCCACTAACGATGACGAAAAATGGAACATAAATCCAAATCTAGAATTATTTACGGTCAACGGATCATCAGTCAAAACATTCGGTTCCCGTCGATTAGAGTTAAACCTCGCTCTCCGAAGACATGTCATTTGGACTTTCATTTTGGCGGATGTTACGTTGCCAATCATAGACACCGATTTTCTCAAATATTCAGGTTTTCTGGTCAATATCCAGAACAGTCGTCTGGTCGATCCGTTCACTTCTCTTCAAGCACGAGCAATAACTGTAAAATCCGATATTCCTACACTAAGAGTAATTAACACTAATACGATTGACGTTAGAGTGTTAGCTCTTCTGGATCAATTTATTGAGATAACACGCGAGATCCAAGGAAATACACCCACTAAACATCAAGTTACACATCATATTACCACCCGTGATCCATCGAATGCACCCAAAACCAGACGGTTAAGTACCAAAAAATTGGCATGTAAAAAAGCCAAAGTACACCGTCATAATAAAACTCCAGTAGGAAGTTACACTCCGGTTATAAAAAGATTTGCCGAAGTCCATCTTGATATTATTATTGGTCCACTTTCAGAGTCTGAAGAACAACGTTACTGCGTCACTTTGATAGAACGATTTACTCGTTGGACAAAAGCAGCACCGTTCCAGATATCAAAACCGAGACTGTAGTTTCAGCTATTTTCGAAACCTGGATTTCACTTTGCGGCATTCCAATTTCAACAGTAACTGGTCAAGGCTCACAATTTGAATCAGAATTATTTACAGAATTCTCAAAATTGTTGGGTTTTGAACGAAAAAGGACAACAGGATATCATCCACAGTACAATGGTTTTATAGAAAGATGGCATCGGACACTGAAAGCCGCTATAATGTGTCATCAGAACGTGTTCTTCCATCGGTAGACAAGTGGACACGAGTTCTTCCATCGGTATTGTTGGGGCTTCGTACATCATATCGGGAAGACTTCAAAACTTCTTCAGCAAAACTCGTCTTCGGCGAACCCATACGGATTCCTAGTGATATGCTGGAAGAAAACAAAACCAAACAAGACCAACCAGAATTCGAACGTCAGCTCAAAGAACACTTCTCTTACATTCGACCACCACCACCAGCAAGACATCAACAAGATAAAATATTTATCTCAAAGATTTGAACACATGCTCTCATGTATTAATATGCATCGATTCAGTTAAAAGGTCGCTGCAGACTCCATACGAAGAACCGTTTTTGGTTATTTTGACGTCGCGAAAAATATGTTACTCTGGATATTCGAAACAAGCATTGTAACGTCTCGATCGATAGACTCAAAGCATGTTCTATGGAATAGAACGCGACGGATGTTGTGTCAAGTGAGCCGATACCAGACGTTAATAAGATGCAACCTAAATCTGCCAAAACTCACCGAAAAGTCAAATTTAACTTCGAACATAATCAAAGTAGCCCAATTGATCCAAACAATGAACCAACTAGGACTAGAGTTGGTCGGTTTATTAAAATTCCTGGTTGCTACGTGTAATCGTTCAATAATAAGTTCATTAGGAAGGGGGTTATGTGGCTCTCAATTGCAAATGTATTATGTTTATATTTATTATTTGTTGTCGAAACATACTAGAAACTAAATTTGAATCTTTAATTCAGATTTAGCGGCATCTAGTTTTCAAAATTTTTGTTAATTTTCGTGGAACTCGTTTTCTTTAAAAATTAAGTTCACATAAAATAAACAAATCAAAATAAATAAAAGGGCAAATTGTTTTTGTTTTTCATGGGCAGTTCAACAAGTTAGTGCTTTCTGGGCAGTCATTAATAAGTACTCTGGTCGAACCAGTGTTTGACGAAATCTACTTAACCTAATTAGTGGAAGGTGGCTTATGTGATTCCTCTTCCTAAGAAGGATGTAATTGGTAGTACTGATGATATTCGGCCGATGACTATATTGCATGCTTTATCGAAGATGCTTGAGAAGATAATGCAACTTCAAATCACTGATGAACACCTACAAACCAACAAAGGATTAATTTTTTATGCAAATTCCAATCGGGTTACAAATCTAATTATAGCACTATTATCGCTCTTATGCATATTGTTAACGGCTTATCAACAATTCTTGACAAGGGAAATTCATTTGTTATTTTGATCCTTTTAGATTTTTCAAGACTGTGTTCATCACATCCTCTTGCTTCAAAATCGCAATTGTAAACCATTGGTTAAGCATGGTGATGATGTTGATATTCATGAAATGATCACTGGTGCACTTCTGGGTTATATATTGGGGCCTTTACTATTTTCTATTTAAATTAATGACTTCCGTTCGAACATTCTAAATTGTTGATTTTATCTTTATGCTGATGATTTGGAGCTTTATATTGGTGGCAACTTAATGCTGACCTTAGAAGTATTTCGATATGGTTCAAAAATAGTTCACTTTCCATTAATGTGCATAAAAGAAAAACATAATTCCTGACTAGAAATATTTCACTTATTATTATGCCCGAAATTTTATTGGATAATGGTATAATCTCAATATCTCATTTGCTCCAACTATTAACATTGTGAGATTAATGATTATACTCCTCTAAACTTAGTTGGAATGGTCACGTTAACTCACTTTGTTAACGCGTGAATTATAGTTTGTATTCACTTAGATTAATAAAAAATAGTCCCATTCATCTACGCATATTCCTGGTTAAAAATTTAATTATACCAGATAACATTTAACAATTTCATACGATATTTCGCGTTTACTTCTGATAACATTTAATTTTTCAAATATCTATGTGTAGTGTGGTTTAGTTCTCATACCGAATTTACACCATAGCTATTTATATAATATAACACTTTTTACTAAAGTATAGTACCACTTCAGTTTAAATCATAAGTGGTGTAAACCCATATTATTGTATAATAATTTATTACTTTATTATTTTTGAAAAGTGTGAATTTTATTTTTAAATATGACAAATTTATTTTATTTTAAAATTAAAAATATTTAAAATATATAATATTCAAATTCAGCCATCTAACTCGGTTGGATTTAATGAATCCGATAATGCCACAATCTCCCAGGAAACATTTGATTTCGTAATTCATGTGAATCCGATATTCGTTGTTCGCAATCTTAACTGGACCGAAAATGGATCGAATGATCTGCCTTTCAAATGTAGATAATATTATACAATCGTTAGTAGTCAAGGTCCAACTTTCCAAAAATTAGCAAAGGTCTTACGTGTGCTTCGTAACGTGCGAACTTACCCAGTGCGACAGATATATTGATCGCAACAACCTTGACTACTCGTAGAACACTCGATGTACTGGCTTTAATATCTGCCTGGGCGCAAATTCCCATTTAATGATAAATGACATTGAATAATAATTATTACTGGTCGTTATTATTGGTAATTTCTGCCTTAGTTTTCAAATAATTATCGGTTTTGCTTCTTTAACCAGGCTATTAAAGCTACCTTAAAGTTTGTTGATGCTATAACTGTTTTGTTGCTATTTATTTTCAGACCCAGACGTCTCGTATGGAATATAAGCGCTATTGAAGTACCGTTGAAATATTTTATACAGATTTTTCTTATTACATTCTCGAGCGCCAGATTAAACAGGCGCAGCCGCACAGGCGCGAACATATCTCCTTCTCGTACATCTGATTTAAGTTGCGATCGGTGTACAATACACTGGCTAACAACGCTCGCTCGTGTTGTTATAATTATAAAATAATTATAAAACAGATCCAGAGTCATTTTTACTCTGCACCCTGTTTTTTTTAGAACTCCATTTAGACCGTGGTCGTGTTCACTGCATGACAAAATGTTACTAAAAGTTACGGTTTTTTACAATATGTCGGTCCCTGAGTACCAAAGTAGGATAGATTATTTTAACAACTTGGCGTTCAGTGCTGTCGATTGATGTTAGCTCGGGTTTTCATAAACGTAAATTGAAACAAAATGTTTTTGTCAGATGATAAAAATCGAAATATGCAAAATTACTAAAGCTTGTCAAAACTATTAGTATTTATTATTATAAACTTGATTATTTTATTATATTAATAAAGATATAATAGACAAATTGTAAAATATGGGAGCAAAGTTTACAATTGACATAAAATGGCATACATGTCGAGTTTTAGAGTTACTTCGACTGACACCGTATCACCGTATCGACTGTCACCGTCTATTGGACATTACTAAACTGCACGTGCACCACACCAACAACAATTTTTCGCAGTGAACGCAACTCATGTACACTCGGTTATATATTAAATAGTATCTATATACGCCAATAGATGACCAAAAATAAATTGACAATACCCCATTTTATCGAAATTGTTGTTGCTACTTGCTATATAAATTTTTTGGTTTGCTGTTTACTTTTATATTTTAAGTCACTATATTCTACCTCAATTTTAATATCTTGACCAAATAAACGAGACGAAGTTTTCTCATACAAAAATGCAGTTGTGTCGTACATATAAAGTAAATTTCCTCAGTATGAATAAAGAACATGTTATTTTTGACAACGATTGCTTGCTCGGGTTGAATTAAAAAATACCCCGAAATTTTAATCTGATAAGAAAGTCAGCCACGAAAAACTTTATTTAGCCTATTCAATTTTAAAATAAATTATATTAATGTGTTATTTCATTTGCTCAATTACGAAAAATTATTAATACTAATCCGACAAATAATAAACGATAATCAAAATCGGAATAATAAAACGGCATCGTATGTAAAGTTGTTTCACTTTAAGCAGGTTTTAGTTTTACAGATTTTACTGCCATCTCTATTGTAATTTCACTAGACAACCATTTTAAAATTTATATTTACCCAGCGTTAAAACATTGTACTAACCCTTTTTCAAACGGTTTCAACAGTCAAACGAACGCTTTGTGTCAAATCAATAACAGCAAAAAGAGTTTTATGCTGATCGAGCATTAATTTTCTATTTTGTTGAATTTATTTAGTAGTTTAGTGTTTTATTAGATATTTGAATGGTATATTAGTTTATGGAAATGGATCCATATACACAGGTAAATAAATGGCCATGCAATTATTATTATATTTGTAGTGCTGAGATCTAATCCGTTTTTTACTCATCAGCAATTATTAGACCGAGCTGAAAAACGTAGCAAAGCTTTAGGGATCACATCAACGTCGAAGTTTCCTCTACAAGAGCATAATAATATTGAGCAAGGAACAAGTAATCGGACAGGGCGTTCTCCAGTGAAAACACCCAAGAAAACGTCGTCAACTAGTACGACGACTCGAACGCATAATTCAACAACAAAAATTACAAAAAATGTTACCGAACGTGAGGATAACGGTACAGAATCCAAGGAAAATGTTGATTTAGCTGTCGAAATTAATATAACTTCAGCACCAAATATACAAGTCCAAGTTGAGGTGGAGGAGAGGGATATTGACGAACATGGAAATATAATTGAGTCGGCTGGAGAAGCTAATCATATACCGATTATGCGGGATACTTCAAGGACCCGATTTCAGAGACTGGGTGCTTTATACTCGGAATCAGAAAATTTATCATCCCCAATTCATCGGACTGAAGGACGTTTTCATGAAGAAATTGATACCACATCAACCTCGTCAAATGGCGCAGAAGGGGGTAATAGAATTAAACGTTTTGGTAAATTGGCTGCCTTGGCTGATTCGATTAATAATTGGGAAGATGATTTATCCCATCTTTCAAATCAACCTCAAGGTCCACCGAAACCTAAACGATTAGAAAGCCCCAAAAAAGATGTAAAGGGTCATGTTGCAAGTGGTGCAATTGCTAAAAAATACCAGGCTCCGGCACCTCCACGGGAAATACAACCACGCAAATCACCAGTGGCACAAAAAGAACAAACTACTCCAAAACCGATTCTAACAACAGCAAAATCAACAAATGTTAATTCAAAACGTTTAAATTGGGATCAAAAAGTTATGGATGCACTAGAATCGCAGGGTTTTCATCGAAGGGAATCATCAAATGATAAGTTAGTTTATGACTACAGTAAGAACCAAGAGAAGGAAGTGGACGAATCCCATAAACCAGAACCACAGCCTCGTGCCACTATCAAACCACCAGCGATTGTACCTGGATCCGAAATCGAGAAAAAGGATTCCGCTCTAGTTAGTAAACCAATCGAAAAAGTAACAAAAGGATTAGTATCCGGTCGTACTGCGATTTTTGAAACTCAATCGCAATCGACAGTGGCATCATACTCATCGCGTTCGAATCAAAAGGATCCTGCCGAAATGTCTTTAAAAGAACGAATGGCACTATTCGAGAAAAATAAAGGTCACGCCTTAATACCTAAAGGTCCGTTAGGTATATCCGCATCGGCTAAGCAAATCATGGGCGATTCGAAAGCTCAAGCAAAACCCCAACAAGCTCCATCTAAAATTTTATCATATAACAAACCAGTAGTGGCCGAAAGCAAAGCACAAGGTCATGGTATCAAAAATACAGTGGCCGCATTGTTATCGACAGGTTCGACTATATCCGAGTCCCAGATCAGCGATGATATAAAAAGACAACGGCAGCAAGAAATGGATCAATTATTAAATCGTTTCACCAAACCAGTGGACGTTGTGACTAAGGCCAACGATAAACCTGATACACGGCTGTCAATACCACCGCCAGCGCCTCCAATGCCGCCTACAAATTACAATGGCCATGTCGACGCAAATTGTATTATCAATGTACATAAACGTCGTAGTGGTGAATCAAAAGAGACCCTCGATAGTCCCGAAGTTATCTCGGCGGTAGGGGATGTTAAGCGAATTAAAGTGAATCCACCTAAGGAGGGTCGATTATATCCAGCCCTGTCAGATTTAGAGACTACTGAATCAGAACATGATTACACCACAGCTTCTGTGGGGGGTTCTGAATCTGATTGTGTCAAAACAAAATTAATTCAGCCAAGTCAAACGCAACCGAAGCCACAACAATCACCTCAACAGCAACAACGATACTACGATGACGAGGAAGACAGGTGGGATAAATTTATAGATTTTTGTTTATTATGTTTTTGCCTAGAGTAACGCATTCGGTTAGAACCGCTCATCCGTCCTAATTTCTGGTTTAACATAAAGAGGCTATTCTAATTATTTTAAGCTTATCTTTAAGATTTGATTTGTACGAAATCGAATAAAAAAATTTATTTACACATTTTTCATCTAAATTTTCGTCATTTTCACTCATTTTCTCATGCCTATATTTCCAGTTATATGGATTCAGAAGATTCTAGTGTAGGCCAATTGAATGGCAGCTTGGGACGTGAAATACTAAATATGGTGAAACGCAACGAATCTTACGAGGCGACAAACAAGGGGCGTTCATCATATGAAAATCAACAACAATATTCGGGGAATAGTTCGGCCACAGGAAGTGAGGTATCTGATGTGCTTGGTGATATAGATGAATATTTAGAGGACGACGATGATGAGGATCAACCTCTACAAGAAACAACTACTCCGGTAAGTTTTTCCAGCATTTAAAGTTAACTGAACATTAATTTTTGAATTCACACAGAAAAAAGGTTCGATGTCGTCCAATAGCTTTTCTTATCAAAAAAATGTTAAACACGTCCGCTATGAAACCATTGAAGAAGATGAGATCGTGGAATTACGGAAAAAATCAAAATTCCGAACCCCAGTCAAATCGGAATTGACCGTAAACCCATCGAAGGAGAACGATATGGTTACCTTAGTGCACACAGTAAGTTTTTATCGGCGCCAGCAAAACATGCAATCGACGTCGAATAGTAACACTCCAGTTAAAAAAATTCAACGGCCAGTGACTTATCATGAGTCGACTGCGACGTCCACCGAAAATGATGACAGTTGGTGTGATAGTGATGAAAAATCTGAATATGAAGACACGATCGCTGTACAAGAAAAGGTTAAAAAATTATTCGATGAGGTTGGAAAACAGCAAACCATTATGTCACAGACTAGCCAAGCTTTGAATTTGTGTGCGGCAACAATCGAATTTTCGGGATCGACTGAAGCTGTTGAGGGAGAACGACATTTATTAGTTGCATCACATCGGCGACAAGCTGCACTGGATGAAATACAACGGCTTCGTGTTGAAGGTTCAATTCGCCCGATCGGTTCACCACAAGAACGTGGACGTCTCTCAATAAACGAAATAACCGTGCCACTAAAACAGGACTACATTAAAAAATTAGCATCTGATGCAATAAGCGGCCATCATCTAGTTTGTCTGCTGAAGTATAATGAACATGTATTAGCCACGAACGCAATTCCAACTCTACCTGGACTAGTCGCTGCTAAATTCCCCGATATATTACAGCTTCCAAATGTATATGCAGATTTTAAAGTAACTCTTGAAATCTATGGTATGACCGCACAAAAAGAAATTCTACCACACGAAATTAAATACCACATTGCAATGAATAAAAAACATGCGAAAATTTTAACACCCAAAGGTAAAAAAGGTCATGACAATCGGTTGGTTATGCCCCCGGTACAGTCACCAGCCGGACCAAATGCAATTCGTACACCAGCACTCTCATATTACGGTTTTGTAATATTTTCGTTGCGTGAAATCCAACGAACAAGTTGGTCACTTAATCAATGTTCAGGAGTTAGTCCTCTCGAGGGTACGGTGCACATGAAAGTTAATTGTGAATTATCAGTATCGGTCGATCACCGTGGTTTCTTAACGATGTTTGAAGATGTATCCGGATTTGGAGCATGGCACAGACGTTGGTGTCGATTAAATGGACACGTATTAAGCTACTGGAAATATCCAGACGATGAAAAGAAGAAAGCACCAATCGGAAGTATTGATTTATATACCTCCTGTTCACAAAAGGTTGGCATAGCGCCTCGAGATGTATGCGCACGTTTAAATACAATGCTACTTGAAATTCGACGGCCATGCCAGGAAGATGACGTAGAATCTTTAGTATTAGTTAAACACGGAAAATACACAGTATTAAGGTATATTCTATTTCAACTAAAATTTGATAACGGAGCGTAACCAAATTTTTATTTATTTTATGATTACAGACATCTGCTATCTGCTGACACAAAAGAAGAACGCGAAGAGTGGTGTGCACATTTGAATAAGTCATTAGCATTAATAAGGGCATGGGGGCCACCGCAGAATTAATCACATTTGACTTGACGCATGCAAATAATTTCTTATCTTATTATTATTATTTTTTTTATAAATTAACATACTCTAAACTTATGTTAAATCATAACAAAAATATATTTTAGTCATTTGAAACTAAGGCTTACAAATTTAGTAGGCTCCATTTAGTATTTTATACATTCTAAACAAATTGATAATGATCACAAAATGCGTTGATTTATACGATTATCTATTTATAAACAAAAATGAACATTTATAAAAATAACGTTTACTAATTTTTACTTAATATATTGATATATTTTTTTTTGAAAGGCTTGTTTTATTACTATGGATAGATGTTCAAATTCAAACTTTTCATCGTCAAATTCTATTTAACCGTCGAAAAATTAAATTTGAAGAAGATAAAATTGTTCAATTAACGTTCAATATCAAATATTCTGCATACGGTTATGTTTAGTGTACGGAAGTATCAAGAGATGGAGATAGTACCGATAATTTTGAAAACAACGTAAAACTTAAGAACTAAACAAATTAAAAAGAAAGATATTGGTTCTGGCTGGAGTCACACAGTACAATCTGTTTCAACAAGGTAAAATTGTATGTTTAATCGTTTGTACCAAGGATTTTGGGGAACATCTTTAATTTCCGCAGCAAATATCCGTTCGACATTGCTTGGCAATGGCAACGAATTAACTGTCGAATACAAATTAGCGTTGAATTTGTGTTTATTGGTGATTTCATAAAAATATTTTGGCCAACTTTTACCACTTTTAGAATGTTCTTGTATTCGCTCATTGAAATATATTGAAAAATTCGTTTTGGATCACTCGCATATTCAGCTTCCTTGGTTTAAATTTGTTCACGCTCTTTAAACCGATTTTGGGAAACAGTAAGAGTGTTGATCTTTTACGTATATTTAAGGGTCAAGAGCTAATTGCGGTGTGTCCTGATTATAGGGAAAAATTCGTTTAGAATAAACTCGATTTTTATTATATAATTTGTTGTTATTCTTTCTACTGTTGCGGTCTTTAAGTTGTTTATGGAATTCTAATATTAGGTCCGGTCATAAAAAGGAATTCTAACAAGATGTCATCTATTGTAGCCTAAACGACGGTTTATCTAAATGCAACTAATCATGGGTTTTGAAGAATTGCCAATTTCAATAGATTTGTATGATGAATTAAAGAATTTCAATTTGCCATTGCTTTTGAAAATTTATACATGAACTCTTATTGTGAATTCTATTTCCGTTCTCAATAGCATTTTTTTTGTTGGATTCTGTTTTTTATTTTCTCTATCTCTTCACTTTCAAGAACAATTAGATTCGAGGGTTGTCTGAAAAGTTTCCAACCTAACAAAGGCACAGGACATTTTATCTTCAAATTTACTTTTATTTCTCTATATAGTCTCCTTGTAAGTCTATACACTTCTGTTGGAGAAAGATTCCAGAATTAATGTACTAACATTATCTGTGCTCATTGGGCACTTACCTAATGTACGTATGTATGCAATTTCATCCTTATACATATGTCAGTAGAAAATGTAACAGAGCGTCCGATGAGAAATCGATCTACATAAACAACAACTTCTCTCAGCCATGTTCCCATCTCTTCAACCTGTCCAAATAGTACACGGCATCTTTCTCTGCAAAATATGTTGTTTATGAAGGTGATGGCCTCCTCATTCGATGAAAATCTCTGTCCTCCGAGAGCAACTGTTAGCTTAGGAAATAACAAAAGCCGCTTGGGGCTAGATCTGGTGAGTAAGGAAGGGGTCAAGCAGTTCAAACCGTAATTCGTGGATTTTCTCCATGGCATCCGCTGAGGTGGAGTAAAATTTTTTTCTGCAAATGTGACCGTTTCTCCACAATTTCTACCTTTAGCTTGTCAAGTAATGTTGCATAGTATGCTCCTATAATGGTTTCCCCCTTTTGAAGATAATCGATTAAGATAATTTAATGGTTATCCCAGAAAATAGTTGTTTGCTTTTTTTGGAGCCTATTCCCACATGGCAGTCCACTGTCGTTGACTGAATTCTTAATTCTGGAGTGTAATGGTGTATCCAAGTTTCCACAACAGTAATTAGCCGGCGCCAAAACTCTGATTTATTGAGCCTACTTCGCCAACAGAGCGTTGGAAATGTTAATTCAAACACGTTTCTAGTCCAAAGTGAGCAAACGTGGCACCCAACGTGCAAACAGCTTTCTCAAGCCTTTAATCTCGATTCAATATGAGACAAACACGTTATTTGGTCATATTAATAGCCTCTTCTATCTATCTAATTTTAATTCAACGGTTGTCTACCATCATTGGGTGCACTTGATCAATGTTATTTTTAGTAACAGTTTTTGGACGTCCTGAACGTTCATCGTCATCGAAGCTGGTACAGCCATGGTTAAATTCAGCTGCCGAAAATTTCACGGTGGTAAATGATAGTGCAAAGTCCCCATACACAGTACAACGTCCAACTCGTCTTTGATTTGCGTAGGAGTATTGTCTTTCAAAAATAAATGTTTAATGACAAGTCGATACTCGATTTTTTCCATTTCAACGCATGAGCATACACACTCCCCATCTGTGCGGATCTGCTACCACTACGATAGGTACTTAACGTCTTCTTGTGATGACCGCTGATAAAAAATCCATTAAAAGAGTAGAATTACTCTGTCAGGAATTTTTAAATACCTTAGTATGATGTCAAAACCAGTTTTGTGGTTGTTAACGCTTCGAAATTGCTTCCGAATTGTTAAATATTTTGGAGTACTTAAATTCTGTGGTTTGTAGATACACAAAATTAGTTTGGGTTACCACGGGTGAGGCCCAAACTAAAGCGCAAATGAAGACACAGAAAGAAGTAAGTAAGCCGTTGTATGTATGTCTACTACCTTTTTATTTTGTTCATCGTTCGCTTTTATACAATTTTTCAAGTTTAAAATTAGTCTAATTACCAATAACCAATCAGCACAATTTAACAGGTCAATATATTTTGAAAGTGACATAATTTTACAACAAATGCAATTTAACACGATCCAAATTATTGTAGTTATGTTGAACATTATGATCATGCGTCAACAGTAATTTACTTTACTTTCCTGCATTCATAAAGGACATGTAAATCAAACGATGGGAACACCATCGAAATGGCCACATCCTCAAACCAAAAGGACGTTTCTCTAGTATATACACTTGAGTTGGCCATCTTGGGCGAGTATGTGTGGATTCCTCATAAACAGGTTAACAGCTGATCAGACGAACCATCACTCCATGTTCACAGTTCATTTATAGCTTTCAATACCATTCAATTCGCAAGGTAAAGAAAAACGCTCGGAAACCTTTGAAAGAACAAGGAGAACGGCTAGGCCATAATTATAAAGTAAATATATACGCCACTAAGTGACCAAAAAAAAATGAAAATGATTCAATGTAAAAAAGTTCAGTGCATAATTTATCTCACTACTATATACCCTTTTCCATACAAGTCAAAAAAAGGTCAAAATATTTCCATACAAAAATCGAGTAATGTCCCTTCTGTTTGTATTCTGTGGCAAGGCTATGACCTGAAGTAAAATTCTGTTTCTCTATAGACATAACATCAAGGTCGCTGAATATCGAGCATTCTACGTAAACATTAAAATCTTCATGTCTCATAACATTTTACGCCATTCGAAAGATAACATCTACAAGACGCTGACTATAGACCGACTTCTCTAGTATCTCCCTTCGGTTCAGAGTCATTAACACGCTAATAGTAAGAGACATACAGAAACTTGCTGCATTTTACTGTAAATTAACTCCTATAATATGCTTGAGCCAAAAAAAGAATTATAGAGCGCGAGATCACAGATTGTAAATGAATCATGAGATACGAAATTGACTCGAGAAATAGGAGATGATCTGCATAACATCAAATAGACTGAGATGGCTAGAACATGTTTTACGATCACAAAAAAGGACTTTCTACCTGAATGGGGTAGAAGTTGTTGGAGTAGGTTGTTGTTTTTTTAACTATGCAAAATTTTCCGATTTCACCTGTGTAGAGCGTCAGTTGGGAATTCCGCCATTCTTATCTCTAGTATTTGTTCTTAGAATGACTACATAGGCTGTTGTTGGACCTTGATTTTGCCAACTGGTGAGTGGCCAACTGGTTTTCCGAACTGAACTCGTCTGATAGGCGAACAACTCGATTGTTTGGCGAAAAACGGAAGGCGTGTTAATTTGAGTGCGATTTTCCGGTTCTCTTACCCAAGTTTCAAACTTATCAATTGGTCTCTGAGAGATGTTGTGGTAGACTTGACATGTTGTCTTCGCATATTCGAACGTTAGATCCTTAGGCTGACTACGTTGAATGTGGTAAACGAGTTGGACCTGTCATAGTCCATATCTATATGTGATTGCCCTTGGGGATAGGACTTAATTGATCATTAACCTTTGCAATTGGTGTGTTTGGAGTTTGACATTGCTCTTATGGTTTTTGTTAGCAGTCCTGTTACGGTAAATCTCCTTGAAATTTGAAGCGTCAGGTGTCCGCAGTTCCGTGCTAGCGAGAGGTAATTCATCCTTTAGCGCACTTACCTTACCTTAGATTGTGGATTGTTTTATCTCGGTCTGTGTAATGATAAGAGGTAAACCTTAGTAGTTGGAGCAGTCTCATACTTGAATTTTGCATAATAAAAACGATTTTTTGTAAATACAAAACTCTATCTGTACGAGTATAAACATTTATTAAAATTAATAATAAAAATGTCCAAATAACTTCATAAATAACAATAATTTAATCTTTTTTTATTTATAATAATAATCATCATTAGGCTTCAACAGATTTGTTGCAATTGTTGAACTAATCGGTCTATAGCCATGATTGTCCAGTAAACCATCGAACGACGGCAAAGCAGTATTTTTCGGTTGATGATGTGGATTATGATAACCATCATATGACGATGTAGATGTATACGTTGCTGCGGTTGGACTATGATGATATTTTGAGACAGGCAATACTGTAATATCTTCGTATGATGGTGGTACTGCTGTGGTTGAAACAAGTTTTGCAACTAAACCGGGTTTTGATCGGACGTACGGTGTGGGAAGTGTTGAATAGTATTGGGAGTGATCGGACGGAGCTGAATTGTAATTATTAATGTCGACATGTTGCACCTCGAATTTTTGCGGATATTTGGAGGGGGTTTGGAATTTTATTGGGTTCGAGTAGTCATATAAGTTGTCGTAATTTTGATAGGAATTTGTTTGGTAGTATGGTTTTCCTTGTACCTGTAAATCTTTGTAGTAACTGTAAATTGGCTGAGCCGAAATCAAATCCTCATTCCGATATGGTTTATCGTGGTAATAATGTTGTGCAGCTGGAGGAACCAGTATTTCTGGTGGTGTTGGTAGTGGTGGAGGTGATTCAACAATAATCGGTTTTTGAAGTACTGGCGGCTGTCGGTAGTCTTGATAACGTGTAGGCTGAATAGGAGGATGATGCGGATCATCGATTGAATTATAGCTTACATCTGCTCGATATCCATTATTATCTGCGGTATATTTAACTGTTTGGATTCGCCCATCGGGCAAGTGTACTTTATAGCTGCCATGGACCGCACCACCCATTTGTTGTTGTGAATGAGAAAAATCGTCACCCGATTGTTTATCGCGTACCGTGTACGAGAAGGCGTAGTGTTTTTTACTAGTCGACACTTCTTCATCATCATGGTGGCGTATTGGATAGTGACGCTTTAGTGGTTTCTCAACTTGTTTCTCTTTTATCTTCGCGTAAGGATGCTGAACATCCCCGCGGTTTAATACATTATCATCATTACTTGGAAATCTTACTGGACCGGGGCTACAATACAAAATTAAAGATTATTACTGAACAATGTGAGAGTCACTCTAAATTACTTATAGACATTGTTTGGGACCGTATTTTTGGTTAGGCCGGGCGCTATCCTTCTTCCGTTTTCATAAGGATGTGGATTAAAATGGCGGGGTTGTAAAAATGCTGCTGGCTCGGGTGTTTCTTTCGTCGCTGATATTATTGTTGCCTTCACTACAACGGCTTGTTGTATAAATATTGATGTTAGACACAACTGAAATGTAATATAAATACGGCAACATATAATTATGTATAATTTTGATTTAGCATTGTTCTCATTGCATATACTTGTATCTTGGGAATTTTACCTGAAGCACAAGTAATTTGATTTTCATGAGTTTCGCCATCTTCGTGGTTTATTAAAATATACTGTACGCAATTCTATAAATAATAACAAGATAAATATAGATATTTAACATGACCTTCATCGTAATATTGAAGTGACAATTGGTATTTACATTATTAAAGGGACATTATGCAGCAATCTTCCAGTGTTACAATCTAATATTGAAGGTTCTTGACCTTAATTATTTTATTATTTTGTACAATGTCTTGAATTTCTCTCGTTAATCTATATATCTCGGCATAACAATCAATTAACGTTAAAGCAATTTAACGAAAGTAGTTTTCAAAAATTTAGGTTCCACCTTTGACTTACTCGTAAGCATGTGATGTAATCTTGATAATATGTAAGTATATAAGACAATCGTTTTGTTTATTACAACTTGACCGCGTGCCGTTTTTTTTCAAAAAATTTAATAAAATCAAATTTAAGAAGAAATTATTACAATTTAAAGAATTTGTAATTTCTAATTCTGTTTTAAATCTACGATTGTTGCTTAACAATATACGTAAAGTTAATTTTAAGCGGGTACAATTATTATAAATGACAATTTATTATTTGAAATATTCTTCAGGTAGGCGGAGGAAATTGTTGAGTCATTCATTGGGAGTAAACAAATCGTGGACATAGTTGCGTCATTTTGCAATAACATAATAACTTTCCCGCATAATGAACCAATAAACGAACTATTTATTTCGGGGATGTATTACGGTAGTGTAAGTGAGGATTCTCATTTTATTGTCCCCACATAGTTAACCCCCAAGTTTCAAACGATGAACTCAGCAAATTATGGGTTGAGATTTGGGTCTCAGAATTTATTCTCTTTTTTGATCTATTTACAAAATTCGAATTACTTTGAACATCTAAGTTGACTCGTTGCTAGCCTATTACGCCTACCATCTATCTCGATACCCTTCATTTTCTTTAAGCCCAAGAAGGTACCGAATCTCTACTGAAAAAAATCCACTTTAAAATGAGCGTCTCTTATGTTATGAACACTAGAAACTGTGCAAGTCATCGGTCTACATCCAGTGCCGAAGAAGGAAAAAATTTATTCTCCGATTCACCAATTTGGTGATTCTCATTAGGTACATATCCAAAGTCATTCTAAGCATTTTCCAGGCATTTATCATCAACTTGAATAATATTATCGGAGTTAGACGCAATGTAGTTCCTTATGGAGTTATATGATTTTACAATAGGTCTACGACAATCTCAATGGAGCTAAGGTTCATTTCACAGTATAGTTCACACTTTAGTTTATTGCCAGGCTACGTAAGTCCACAGTGCCCGAAAAGATTAAATTGTTTAACCTCACAAAGTAATTGTTTAACCTCGCAAAGTTGCGTCATGATCTCAAAAAGACAGTTCACCAGCATAACCGTCTAGCTTTCCACTCAGGCATATCTGCCGCAGTGACGGCTGATTAGCACCGTCTACTCTTTGAAAATAAATGAAAGCTCCACGAAAATAGTTGGATTGTAACACTATAGGAGCACCCTAACAGAATATCAGTACGACAAACTGACTTCCAAAATTTCGTAAAACGTCTGAAGGAATGACTTACGAGTACTTTCGAGTTATCGATCCTTTATAGACGTAAAGGTCTTTGTTCCACACCCCACTCTAGAGGGAGTTAACGGCTATTTGTAGACTAAAATTTGGAAAGACATTTGTTGGTCAATAAGTCCCAAGGCTGACACAAAGTGGCATGTATCAATGAAAAACTCACACGATAGTTCAAACTATTTGTGCTAATATTTTATGAAAATCCGTACCATAATTACTTTTGTTATTTTCAAAATAATGAAAAAAGATGAATTTCGAGTGTTGATTAAACACAGTTTTTGAAAGGGAAAAATTCCGTTCAAGCAAAGCAGTAATGGTTTGTTGAGTGTTATAGGGACGCTGCTTCTTGAACGTGAGAAACTATCGAAATTTGGTTTGCTGAGTTTAAATGTGGCCGACAAATACCGATGGAACGCTCTAGTTGCCCGAATTCTTCAGTTATTCCAGAAAAGATGCAAAAAAGTGCATAAAATCGTTTTGTAAGACTGTATAGTAAAGTTTGCTTTAGATAGCTGACATGTTAAAGATATCAAAAGGCGATGGGAAAGCTCTGTTCAAAGTGGGAGTGCTTACTCACATTGGATCAAAACCAGAAACGCATTCATGATTTAGAATTCTATTTAGAGCTGTCTAACCATAATAAATAAGGCGTCCGAAGCGCCCAAAAAGGCAAAATCCGACCGGTACGGTTATGGCCTCCGTATCTTGGGATGCACAAGGTAATTTATCCGACAACTATTTTGAGAAAGGAAACACCATGTTGGTGCATTTTAAGCAAGAAATTGCGAAAAACTGCCCAAAATGCAAAATCAAAAAATGCTGTTTCACAAAGACAATGTTCTGTTCCGAATTGACGTTTGCATTGCTTCTTAATCCACCGTATTCTCCGCATCAGGCTGCCAGAGACTTCTACCTGTTCCTTGACCTAAAAAAATGGTCCAAGAGAAGAGATTTGCGTCAAATGCTGGTCTTTTTTGTCTGACATCGAAATGTTAGGAAGCGTAATTGGAATGACTGTATCGCTCTTGAAGGAACTATGTTGATGATTAAAGTCGAATGTTACAAAAAAAATGTTTATGACTTATTTCACCCAATACACACTAGGACTTTTGGTCTCATTCTTCGTTTTCCCCCCTTTAGCATCAAATAAAATCTGTTTTATAGGTAAAGGGGGAAAAACGAAGAATGACACCCGACTCAAAAGTCCTAATGTGGATTGGGTGATTGACGGTCAAGTTATAGACGACACAATTTAATTTTTGTATAAGAAAATGTCGTCTCGTTTATTTGGTCTTGACCTAAGAATTGGGGTAAAATATCGTGACTTAAAATATAAAAGTAAAAAGCAAACCGAAATATTTACATAGAAAATAGAAACAACAATTTAGAAGAATTGGGGTATTGAAAAATTGTTTGTGTTCACCTACTGGCGTGTATATAGATACTATTAAAGCCTGTGCTGTTTAATCTTACGCCCATAAGCCTAGCGAGCAAAAGTAGTAGTACAACTTCGAGCTACATATTTAATACGCCAGGCCGAAACCTTGTATAGACCTACAGCAATCTTTCATTTTAGTGGCTGAGTGGTAAAGCATTCACGTTTGTGTGCTGTCAAAAAATACTCTGAGTACTTTTATTCGACCTGAGTAATTTTACTCCACACGGTGAATACTCGGACTAACTCGGTTTTTAAAATTTGACTCTGAAATGAATGTCAGTGTATGAAGAGTGTGCTAAGTAAAAAACAATTTATTACTCTATGCATATTGTGGCATTTTACACTGCACAAGCTTACCAGCGAAAACATAAGAGCTTAAGTTGTGCTTCGTTTGGACCACTTTTGGAGTGGTCGGCCCACCAAAATTTTAGAGGTCAGATGTTTATTTATGACGGGAAGCCTATAAAATTTTGGTGATTGTAGCATTAACCGAAATGGTTCAGCGTGCAACTTAAGCGCTTAAGTGCTCGCTGGTTGAGGCAACCGTTCGATTTTGTGACAGCAAAAAGTGTGGAAATATGACGTTGGGAACCAGAATTTGCAATGTTTAAATATTTATATTCTGACAATTTATTTATGGAATTAGCAAATAAGTGGTTCTAGTACATCAGTAGCGAATGGTAAATGGTCAGATTATGCCTCTTATAGTAGACAGTTTCCGATAAAACGCGAGGGTATACTCAACTCTGCTTCTTATAACAATAAGCCAGTATTTCCCATCATTCAAAACGACATTTTAAACCAATTTACTACAAGAAATAAACTAGAATTGTGTCCAATTCCGTAACTGGAGTAGGCTATGTGAGAGCTTTTTTCCTTCTACAGGGGCTTTACTTTGGGCTAACAACTCAATCTGCAAAAAACAATTGTTGGGAAACTTCAATAAAAGCCTCGGGTAATTAACTCGGATTTACAACAACAACCTCGGTCTCGAAATAACGATTTAAAATTTCGTACATGAAATGTGTGCAACTTAAATCATCCGGAGAGCCTCGACCAACTGTTCGATCAGGCATCTCAGTACAAGCTTGATTAATTATTCCACTACAAGGAACTAGGCTAATCGGCAACAATCAAGGCAACAACTTCAATAGGCCCGAGTTCAGCGTTAGTTTTCTGATAAGCAATCATATAGAGGGACACAGACATTTAGTCAAAAAACTCGAGGTCAAAAATGTCCATGAATACTATACAGAAAACAGGTTTTCGTCAAAACTCCACCTTATCGCTTAAATTTCGGTAAATTGATTTGAACCGATATTGTTGCAAATTTAATTTAGAATCTTATAGTGCATACTCGATTTTCTCATACTTGAGATATTTTTCAAAATATATTTGCAAACAACGAAAAAGCTTCTATGGAAGATACCATTCCCGGTGGACCGATTTTGCCCAAATATCACTGGGGTCTCTAAAGTTACGGAATAGCTTAAGTATGAAGTTTCGGTCAAAATTCATTTGGATCTCCTAATTTGTAGAAAAAGCTTAAGTATGAAGTTTAATCCCGATCAATCAAACCCTCTGAGCTGTACAGGGCCGAATTTAAGTTGAAAAACTTTTTTTTCGACATAAATTGACATTTTCGGTTAATTTTTTAAAATGTATGTGGATTTCAACAATAGAAAATTTAGTTTAGAAACTTTTAGTTCTCAACAAGTACAAACAATGTAAAACCTTCGACGTAACCTGCCACTTCCGGTGGACCGATTTCGGTCAAAAACCACTAACCACCAATTTATGAAAAAAGCTTATGTATGAAGTTTCATCCCGAACAGTCAAATCGCCTGAGCTGAAGAGATGACGCAAGCATTTAGCTTGCACGACACCACGCACAGACAAACGCACATATGCATACGTGATAAAGCGAATACATCTGCAAAAATGTCGAGGTCAACATTTTTAAGATTACTATACTTACTTTTACTACGTAAAAGGAAGTAAAATGTGTTACCGAAATAATATCTTTCTTAAATGTGCCTTATCCATGTGAAACAATTTAAATTAGAAAGCGAATAATTGCAAAGCAATTTAGGTTGGAACCTACATAATGGGCTAGTTATGTACGTACAACGAAACGGACTGAAACGAAAACGAATTGAAAGACGAAATGACAGTGGTCATATAAGAAGAATCGGTATAGCTGTAATCGGAGTGAAGTTTATGCCAAAATAACAAAATATACACTGTGACCTATAAGTACTTAGAATTAAAAAAACACTCAAAAATTGAACTTTCATAATAATATATATTTGATAATTTTTAATAAACACAAATATTTCTGCACACTAAGTAGAAAATACTTAATTCTTGTGGAAAGTTTTGAGTGAATTTTATAATAAGAAATTTTTACAACAAAATACACTTCGAATCGCACAGAGGTGATCGTAGTGGTTCTGAATTGATGTAAGAAACCAATCTTATTTATCCACATGCTCGGAAATCTCTGAGATTTTTGTTATTCTACAGAGAACATCATTGAGTGTAATACGAAAATACCTAAACATATGGAATTGTTTATCTCGGTCCCTACGGATCGCACAGTATTTTTGAATTACACTCAACGATGTTCCCTGTCGAATAACAAAAATGTCAGATATTTTCGAGCATGTTGATAAATAAGATTGGTTTCTTACATCAATTACTACTTCAGAACCACTACTATCACCTCTGTGCGATCCGTAGGGACCGAAATAACTAATTTCAAATGTTTAAGCATTTTCGTATTACACTCAATGGTGTTTTTTGTCGAATATAAAAATCTCAGAGATTTCCGAGCATGTGGATAAACAGAATTTGTTTCTTACAATAAATACTAACTACTATCACCTCTGTGCGATTCGGAGTGTGTTTTGTTGTAAAAATTTCTTATTATAAAATTCACTCAAAACATTCCACACAAATTAAGTATTTTCTACTTATTGTGCAGAAATATTTGTGTTTATTAAAAATTTTCAAATATTATCATGAAAGTTCAATTTTTGAGTGTTTTTTAAATTCTAAGTACTTATAGGTCACAGTGTATATTTTGTTATTTTGGCATAAACTTCACTGCGATATATGTAGTTGTAATGTTTCGGCCTATCATTTTGATGGTTTTAAATGTATAGATTATCCATGATAGGCATTTTAGTGAAATGGCTTCCTTTGGAGTGGAAAATAAAGCAATTTGAGTCAAATCAAATGATTTGATTTTATGAGGTTCCAAAATTAAATTTCACCAGAAAATTGAAAAATTGTGAGCATATGCCTCAAGCTGTTTCATAAGAATACGTACGGGTCTGTATACATTTAAACATTTAAATATTGTATATAAGTGGCGAAGCTTCAGATAAGGAGAATACCTAACTCCCTGCAGTATCAAATTTCATGAATTGGCAAAATTCAAATCTACATGTGGGTCCTACGAGTGTTGTTCAAAATGCATTCACTAAGAGTGATCATGGCAAATCAAACACTTTCTGTTATACTCAAAACAAATTTGGTCTATGACGCTTGCGGATGCTGAGAACCATGAGGTGCTCTCTAAATTTATCAACTGACACCTAAGGTTTAAGGGAATTCAATTATATTAATACTCGTCAAAATGCTTCCAAATCTAAAGATGTTTATTTGGTAACACACAACTGTGATAGAAGTGCAAATAAAACAATATGTGGGTAGTCTATCAAATTTAATTGCACCTTATGATAAATTGGCCATATGAGACCACATAATTTCATAGACACTTTTGAAATATTTTCCAGTTTCTTACAATTTATATAGCTGGAGAAAACTGTCAGTGGCAGATCTACAGATAAAATCAAAATTTTATGATAAGGGTTTCGTTCGTTGTTTGTTTTTGAAGTAGGGAACCCTTAAAAGCAAAAATGCTAATATAGAAACATGGGGGGGGGGCACAGATTTTTATGTAACTACAGATTTTTATGTAAGCCGTTTAAATATTCAAAATAACGACCAACTCACAGAACCCTAATAAACGAGATATCTTAAGTTAAAAATATGTTTAACATTTTTCCCCATGTCCATTTAGTCTGCGGTACAACTCAACTATAATTTTATCGATTATAAGGATATAATCGATTATAAATTTATTTATTTTCTTTTTAATCCAAGTTCATTACCCAACCACAAACAAATAAAATATCGGAAGAAGAACTAAAACTAATTGAAAATAATAAAATCACTGTAGAACTAAATCATTGGGAAATTTTAATTTGCAAATACCAATTTTCACTTTCAATTTATAATTTAATGTACTGTAACTAAACGGTAATAATTACTGTAATCTAATGAAATGCCTTCGGGGGCTAATAACTTATTATACACCGATTCACTTCACAACTTTTTAAAAATATATAAGATAATAATCTTCTTGTATTATGTATTTAAACACCACTGGTAATCCACACCAAAGTATATCGCTACGGAGGAAAGCGCACTGGTTTTACACTTAACGTTAATTAACAATTTTGTACTGTGAGTCTCAGTTTTACTCTTTATACTCGAGAATAACTATTCTGTTAAACAGCTCGAAGAGCAATGAGTTAAGTTATTAGTTGATTAAATCTTTTTATAAAAGATTTTATTGTTACAACATTATCGTACCAAACAAAACAAAAAATTGTTCGTATTTCTTGCATTTTTCTTATTGTTTTATCTCAAGACAACAAGTAAACCAAATTCACAAGAGATTGCAATGAGGTTTTCAATTTAATTTATTTGTTATATAAATCATAAATGTTTATTTGTCTATTTTATTATTATTTTAAGGACAATTATGTATCGTGTGTGCATTAATTTTTTTGAGGGTTGAAGGTGTTTCAAGAATATTGTTGTAGGCATTGGTTTGTAGTGGAAATTATTTGGGTGGGCGATTACAAAGGAATATTAAAATTTGATTTTTATACATTTTTAATGGTTTAAAGGTTTGGTTTTGGTCGGCGTTTGCAAACTATTTGAGATGGTTAGTCATTAGACTCATGCATATTATTATAAATGGTACGAAATCGTTCTAAATTGGAATAATACACAAAATGTATTTTCGGCATAAAAGCGGGGGAGTACTTCTGGTTCTGAGTAACTGGTATATCGGGTATAAAATTTATCACAATTATCGAGTGTCTGTCAAAGTCGTAAATAGTCGTAAATACGTTCGTCCTGCATCCTACAAAAACTCTATTAGAAGATGGTTTTGAAAGGGACCATCGGAGATTTTTTCTTCTTCGAATCGGAACTAAAACTGACAGATGAATTATTCTTGACCAAACGAGGCAACCGAAAGATGTACTTCCGAATATTGGTATAAGGTTCCAAAATTAGACGATTTTTAGATTAAAAACCTTTCTCTTTTATTATATAAACGGAGAAGATGCA
Organism: Nephrotoma guestfalica; assembly: GCA_963691935.1. Lineage (NCBI taxonomy): Eukaryota > Metazoa > Arthropoda > Insecta > Diptera > Tipulidae > Nephrotoma > Nephrotoma guestfalica. The sequence goes on along the minus strand of OY829914.1, from coordinate 265,961,792 downwards.
TTTCATTTTATCGTCATGATTGAAATCTCTAGAGTGGGTTGAGCAGTGTCTGGCATGTTCGTCTGCCCTGTACATCTGAGTGGCCAGGAACCTAAACTATCCAATTATTGAAATATAACGTCTAAACGTAGTGAAACTAATTTCGGCGACTTGATAGCTGTTTGACTATCAACATGACTCACCCAAGTCACTAACAGCTTACACGCTTCAGTAATCAGTAATACCAACTTAACTTACATTAAGTTGATCATAGAAGACTCCTGAATATAACTTCTTTTCTCTGTGCAGAACAGAAAGCTCCTCCTTTAGAGAATCGTTTATACTCAAGTGTCTTCTCCGGTAACATTTCCACTGACAAATTCCACTGGAAGAAGGTGAAACATAACCTCTACTAAGGCGCGTTTTGCTGTTGTTCCCAGCCTCCTCATTCTATTTTCTATATACTTTTCATAAATGTGGCTAAGTTAAGGGCTGGTCAACCACTATACACTGACTACGTACATAAGAACAGGTTGTTCTACATTAGTGTAAAACCAGTGTACCAACTGAAGTTTAAAACCACATTTTTTCACAAAGGCGTTTCTGCATTAATAAATATCCATCGTGATCTTTATTAAATTGTGTCCGAAAGGCGAGTTAAACAATTATGTGTATTCTTGGTTTTAAAAACTCGGCTGTTATTGTGTGAACTGGTGTTCAAGTGATAAAGTGTACGGCTCGCAGCCGCTTGAAGTTCATGGTTGGTAAACGCAAGTCGAATTTTACTTTCTTTTGAATTCCACTGTTGATATAAGACCAGTGACAGGATAATTAGCAGTGGTGTGTACGGTAAGTGAATAACAAAAATTCAGATTCGTTCTGATAAGAACATAATGAGATCAACACGAATATATTATCAAATACAAGTTGAGTGGGAAAATGTCGAATTGACCATTGGTTTGGTAGGACCACGCGATGTTTTGTTCAGGTTACGCAATGATGGTGAAAATCATTTGATTTTTATTGTATCTCGCGGCAGCTAAGTCAAACCTCTGACGTGCTGGTTGACTAGCAACCCTTGCCCTTGGAATCTTGTAGGAGGATTTTTACTAGTGCCTACCAGAGCTACCGATTTCGTCGACATAAAGAGGACAGCACATTTCAGAGCATATAAAGCTATATATATATATCTACACTTGACCTCCCTTTAGAGTAAGCATGTTGAGGACCGGGCCTAGCTACTAAGCTCGAATATGAACGTCTAATTTTCAGAATTTTTCTACAGGCTAAATGTTTAGATTACAACACAAACATCCTATAGAACATCTAGGAAACTTGTAAGTCACGTGTCGGTGGCCCAAAAAGTAGTATTGCTGCGATACTCTACAATCCTTAACCATAGAACAGCTTGTTGCAGGGACAATCGATACGTCTAGCACTTTTGGCCTGTTTTTGTAAACAATGTTAGTTCTTGAGGTTAAGAGGTTAAGTATTTAATAAGTTATCTCATCCCTCATTAATAGCAATGATGTTCGTGCTCTACAGATTGCACCAATAATTGTCCTCTGTGTCTCTATAGTTTGTTCCTCTAACTTATGCGGTGGAATATCCTTCTTGGTCCATATATGCCCATACCTGACAGAATTTGTAGTCACTCTTCCTTAATTCGCCCGCGGTTATGTCGGCGTCATTGTACTGTGGGATTAGAATCCTTGGTTTACCTGAATGTTCGATTCTATATACCATTTCGCTTTAAGACCACCGATCTTGAATAAGAACTAATAGTGTAATGCAGGTTATTTCGAATTATTCTGAGTAATTTGCACCGTTCAATTCCTAGCTTCGCATTGAGGACTAATTGGTGACGTTCCTTCCCTCTTAATAGGACAAGTGTTGATTGTCGGGAAGTTGGCAAACATGGCTGCCCTACCCTCTATGAATTCTAAAACTATCTTGTCATCGGGCTGATTACCACGATTCTCGGCCGGATCGAACTCTTTCTCTGATTCGGACAGGTATCTCATCTCCGAGCTGGTCTGTATCTTTGTTGGTTTCATCATTTCCATTGACTCTAAAAGTTATTTTATAATTGTAAATAAATAAAAACACGTTAAAACTTTCTATTATATGTGATAATAATTTTTGTATTTATTACAATAAGAGACCGGTTTCGAGATATATTATCCTTTTTCTAATTTAAACTAGATAGTAGATAAATTTTAAACTTATCCAAAGCCGAAATTGATTACTCCGCTTATATTTGGAAGAAAGGCTAAAGATTTCTTATTGGTCATCATAGCGGAATATCTAGAGATCTTTTTAGCCTCCCCTGCTTGGTGATCTTCCAATTGTTGGTCGGGAGATTAGGATTACTGGCTTCAATAATCCCTATCCGAAGCATGTTCCTTTATGACTTCACTACTTCTATTTCCTTCTTAAACCAGTACCTTTTCCACACGGAAACCTCTGCTCTATCTCTTTTCCACTTTCCATGGCTTTCTTGGTTCATGTCACTGATTATGCCTGCCATTAGTTAGAAAGGACGTGGAATTTATTGTTACTTCAGCACCTATAAAATCCTTCCATCGGTATAGAAGTTGATTTTTTACGCTGGTATTCCGGATATCTATTAGAATACTCACAGAAATTGTTTATTTTTTTTTAATTCTAGCGTTTACATTTGTAAAATTCAAGAACAGAAAAGTGTCTGCTTAAGTTTTGGAAAATCACATCAAAGTCCGTTGTGTACGAAGATCGATTTCTATAATAATTCGACGTTGACGAGGTTGACGTTTGCTTTAAAGAAGAAGAAATGTTGCTCACTATTAATATAGTTTAATGCTCCCATCTGCTTCTGGTGCTAATAGTCGGTCTTTGTGTCATCGATCCATACCTCATTAAGGACTTTTTATTGTTGTATTACTCACTGTAATCACGAACCATAGAAATTAAAATACCAAGGCAATGAAGGTTGCTGTATAAAACTTACTACTTCTACGTAATTTACTTAACAGATCATTTAAGTACAGCACAAACACAAAGATAGCGACCACATGCTTGTTGTTTCTCAAAAACGACTGCAAATTGGCGTTTATATTCAGACAAACACAAAAGACCATCCGTTGGAATGTCGAAGTATCCCTGTAGAGTTACCAATCAGTAGTCACTGACTATTTAGACCAGCACAGTAATAACGGAGAGCCTTTACTCAATATCCAGGAGCGAGGGCTCGCTATACATTCCGCCATAACTAGCGTGGCGCAAAATAATATCGAAACAAAATCACCAAAATACCGTAATGATTGGTTCAATGATAAATGCCGCCTGATTGTCGACAAACAAAAGCTTTATGATAAATGGTTGGCTCGTAACACTAGCAGCACTCTAGAAGAATATCTCTGTGGAAAGTTAGGAAAGCTACAACTAAACATTTCCGATAAAAACGCGAACATTTGAGAAAATTCGAGGAAACTTAAAAGAATGTTTTGCTAACGCCAGGTATCTCACTAAAGACTTCCAGCTGTCTACAAAGTGTTTATCAACCAGTGAAATATCGTGTTTCTTGGTCGAAAATCTAGCGATGTCAGGGACAGTTCCATACCGCTCGATCGCTACCCAAAAAGACTTGGTTTGGAACTGAACAGCACTAAAACATCAACACCGAGGAGTCTCTCTATATGGCAAATATCGGAATCGGTGACCATAGTTTTAATAACGCAAGACTTCAAATAACTCGGGTCAGTAATAACATCATGCATGCAGACTTATAAGGTTATTGAGATCTAAACATCTGCCGCAGTTATGTAAGCTCGCACTTTATAAAGCACTCATAAGAGCTGTGCTGAATTTCGGAAGCGAGAGCTGAACTCTGACCTTTAACGACTGTAGAATGGTATATACTTTCGAATGGAAGGTACCATCATTGGTCCAATTTAACCACAAGATAAAGCGACTTCCCAGAGAGAGATAGAGAGAGAGATATTATAATCCATGAATAAATCCATTAAATCCAACCGAATTAGATGACTGGACCACGTTGCAAGGTCCCCACAACAAAGAATGGAGAGCCTTGTGCAGGTGGCAAAATCTCTCCATGGGATGTGACAGCTACAGAGAGAGGGAGAGAGATTCTAATGCTTTATGGTTCAATTCGGAACGAACACACCTAATCTATAATCATTAGGCTCGAGCCTCTATAATCTGATTTAAGATGGTGTCCAGCAAAGCTGCATACTTCACCAACATTGACTCACATCAATCATGCACGTAGAACGATTTTATAGGTCGTATACACTAAAAAATGATACCCAAAAACTAGTTGTGGAGAAGCAGGAAACAAATATATGATCCCCGAACCAAGATTCCTTAAAACAGTTGTTTAGCTGTAAAAGGAAACCAACATTTGCGATGAGGGAGACCTTACTTTGCAGACATGCACACATGCAACGTCTTTAGCGAGCAAGGCGGATCTAACAGATGTCACCCGCGTTCACAAGAGGAGGCTCAGTTTACTTCTGGATCATTAGAGACTGTGTAGTTGGAAATACGTCCATGCTGCCATGGGAACAGAGGTAAAAACTCTAAAAGGAGCTCATCTCAATTTTCGTTCTATCTCAATTTTAAATGTGAAATACCCAATAATTTTATATTGGTATAGATTGAAGTGTGCAAAGTTGTCCCAATATTTCATCCCAGAAAAATAAAAAAGTTTCATCAGGCAATACTAATTATTCGTATATTCAATTCCAGGATTTTTTAAATTATCCCAGGAAATTTTGAAATTACACGAAATTTGATAATAATTGATCTAAAGTGTTTATTCTTCAAATATCTGCGATAAAAAAAAAAGATTGGCACAATGGGCGCATATATTTGCTAATATTTTTTTTTTATTATATTTATTTATTACAACTGATTTACAAATCATCTAGTAATTTATTTTTCATAATTTATATTCTTTTTTGGAGGGTTGTAGCCCTTTGGCTTTATTATATTTTTAGTCGATCCTGATTGGATCTAATTGATTATGCGGTTTCTTCCTTCGCAGCCGTCTTACTGGGTTTGAATCATCCAACATACGACGTATCTCAGCATTTTGGTGTAGACTAATACGTTGCATGTGTTTTCTCGCGTGTTTGCTTATTTCTTCACTAACGAAATCCATCGTCAGATCTCTATGGAGGTTGTCATTTCTTATGTACCACGGTGCATTAACTATTCCACGAAGGACTTTGCTTTGGAATGACTGGATGATATTTACATTGGTTTTCTTTGTACAGCCCCAGAGCTGAATACCGTAAGTCCACACATGTTTTAGGATTTGCCGGCATAGTAGCAATTTATTATGTAGAGTTAGATCAAAATTTCTTCCTAAGAGCCAATCCATCTTTCTGTATTTGATGTTTAACTCTTCTTTTTTCTTTTTTACATGCACTTTCCATTTTAGTTTCGCGCCTAGAGTCATGCCTAGATATTTTTCCGTGTTTGCATGGGAAGTTTGCTGGCAGTTCAGTTCTACTGGTATCCAGTTGACCTTCTTATTGGCAAAGTTTACGTGTACAAACTTTGTTCCATTTCGTTTTATTCGCCATCTCTTGGTCCAGGTACTGACAATATTAGTAGCTCTTTGCAATTTGCTTGTAGATGCTTCTATGCAATTAGCAACTGCTAAGATGGCCGTATCATCCGCAAACGTCGCTATGTTAGTCTCCTCTATCGTTGGCAGGTCCGAGGTGTATAGAACATATAAAATTGGTCCCAAAACGCTACCGTGTGGTACCCCTGCTGATATTTTCTTTATTTCTAAGTATTCGCCATCTAATTTAACTTGAAAGTGTCGGTTAGATATGTAAGATTTTAGAATTTCATAAAACTGCTTTGGTAAGTCTCTTTGTAATTTATATTCCAAACCTTTATGCCATACTCTGTCAAAGGCCTGTGCTACATCCAAGAAGACGCTTGAACATACATTCTTTTGTCAAGTACGTCTTCAATAATGTTTGTAATTCGGTGTACTTGTTCTATTGTTGAATGGTTTCCTCTGAAGCCAAATTGATGTGAGGGAACAAGATTTCTTTCTGCTATTATTGGTTTTAGTCTTTAGGAGTGCTGCTACTTTCCATTGAATTGGAACGTGTTTAAGTCTGAACACTACTTTAATTATTTGGAGTAGTTTACGTAGTCCTTTTTCAGGAAGAGCTTTTACTATTTGTCCTGTAATTAAGTAATATCCTGGAGATTTCTTTGTATTTAGGTTAAGATTGATTTCCTCTTTTAATTCTTGTAATGTGACAGGAGATATATTGCAGTTATCCATTTTATATACTGGTGGTATGTTTTCCTCTGCAGTTTATCTTGGTAGAGGCTGGAACGTGTTCTCGTGGTGGGTTGCAAACAACGAAGCTTTTTGCTTTGCACTTGCTGCCATCTTCATTTTTTACTGGTGGAATTTATAGTTTATCGTTTTACACTTTTTGTCCCTTTCTAAAGGGAGTACTCCGTATCTTTTCCCCAGTAAGGCCACTCAAGTATTTATTAACGGATTCGTTTTTGATTTGAACTTTAGTTTGTTGGATAAAAAATTTAGAGTTGTTTTATCTTCTGATGCTCGACTTCTTTGCCAGGCCTTCTTGCTTTTCGTTTTACTGTAACCAGTTCCCTAACTTCCAGAGGATAAATAGCATTTCGGCGCATTTCCTTTGAACTTGAGGGGGTACTACTCCACGCCGCTTCTTATGTACTGTTGTTGAGTTGTTCTAGTGCTTCTTATAGCTGTATCGAGTTTTTAATTGGCACCTGAAGATCAATATTATCCTCAACAAGTTTCTGGAATTTCTCCCAGCAGGTTTTTTTTGTTACTTAGCGAAGGTGGACTAGTTTTTTTTAATAATCGTTGCACTGATTGTCAAAATAACAGGCGTGCGATCCGACATAATCCCCTCGCTGCTTTCTAGGTATAAGTAGTTTTCGTCTACACCTTTGGTGATAAAGAAGTCAATGATATCGGGTATTTTGTTTCTATCCGTAGGCCAATAAGTTGGTTGATCTCCAGAATGAAAATCGCAATTGTAAAGGCTTCCTGCTGCAAACAGCTCTCTTCCTTTTTTAGAGGTTACTCTTGATCCCCAGTAAGTGTTTTTTGCATTAAAATCACCTCCGATTATGAAACTTGATCCAAGTGATTTAAATAACGTGCAATAGTCTTCTTTAATTAAATTATATCTTGGGGGGGCAATATATTGACGATACACTATAGTCTTTGTTATTATTTATAAATACTTTTAAGGTGACTACTTGCATCAATTCCTCTTCAATTTTAAGATCTAAAATGTTTGATGTTTTCTTTTATAACCACCGACGATCCTCCCCTTGCCCTTCCTGCTGGATGAATGGCATGGTAACAACTGTATCCATATATTTTAAGATATGAAGTTGAAGTAAAATGGGCTTCCGATACTATAGGCACATATCTATTTTTTCAGTATTTAGGGAAATTTCTAATTCTGGAATATGTTGCATTAGCCCATTTGCACTCCAGGTTACTATTCTTAATGTTTTATTTGTTGTTGTTTGCATCATTTTACTAGAGCATGGATTTCATATTTAGAGAGTCTTGCTTATCTAACCTGTTGCTTAGAGGCATTTCTCTTGTTTAGCTAGACGAATGTTAAGAGCTTCCATGCTTCTTAGTATCAGGAGCACAACTGTACCCTCAGTAGTGCTGTCCGAAATAACTGGTTTTGTCATGACTACTTGCGAGTACAGTTTTGGTTTTGGTTCTCCCGTTTTACTAGCATGAGGTTTAAGATCCTCTTTGGTGGAAGTTTGATAATATTTTACCGATACCCCTGGACTTTGTTTTCGCGTTTTAGTTCTTATTCTTTGTAGCTCCTTATCTACGAGGGCGGATTGAAAATGAAGCTACCTAAGTAGGAAAACAAAATTTTTTTTTGCCAAAAACCATTTATTTCTCAACATAGTCTCCATTTAGTTCGACACACTTAGTAAGACGATATTCCAACTTTTTTATACCATCTGAATAATACGATTTCGGGAACCCCTCAAAATACGCGTTAGTTTCGATAATCACTTCTTCGTCTGAGATGAATCTTTGTCCTGCGAGTCATTTTTTCAAGTTTGGAAACAGGAGAAAGTCACTAGGAGCTAAATCTGGACTATAAGGTGGATGATCAGCCAATTCGAAGTGTATTTCACGTAATTTTAGCATCGTATCTAATGCTGTGTGAAGTGGTCTGTCGAACTCGTTTTTGTTCGACACTGAGCAAACGCGGCACCCATATTGCCGATAGCTTTTTCATATGCAAATGTTCATGCAAAATGTTGAACACACGTTCATATGATATGTTTATCATTTCAACAATCTGACGCAACTTGACTCGGCGATCATTCATAACGATATCGAGGATTTTCTTGATATTTTCTTCAGTAACCACCTCTTTTGACTTTCCAGTTGATGGTATTGTTGCGCAGTGCATCTTCGGCCGCGTTTAAATTCAGCAATCCAATATTTTAGCCTGTAATCTGACGGAGCAGACTCACCGTAACGTTTATCGAGCTTTTCTTTTGTCTCTTTCGCCGTTTTTCCTTTCAAATAATAGTGTTTAATCACTGCACGAAATTCGTTTTTTTCCATTTTTCAAGAAACATAAAAGTTGCTTACTTCAAACGACTACAACAAATAAACTAATCGATGAATTTGGGTGAAATTTTAACAGCTGACGTTTGACAGATCACAATTTCTAAAAAACAAAAAATTTTTGTGTTTGTGCTGCCATCTAGCGCTAGGTAGTTTCATTTTCAATCCGCCCTCGTATTTCACATCCTCGGTAGTTTGCGGGATGTGACTTATTGTAATTGACACATTTTGCAGCAATACTTTTACTAACCGGGCATACTTGGGCATGATACTTCTGGCACATTTCTCTTTGGCAATATTTCTGCGCATGATTAAAACCTTGACATTCTTTGCACTGCGGTATTAATCCGCTATTTTTTCAATGGCTCTGTTGAACACAACTTCCACTGTTTGTTTGTTATTAAAAGTGAGCATAAACAGTGGAAGTCCCCTTTTGTTAATTTGAACTCCTTGTTCAGTTTCGATTTTTTCTTTCTTAATGATGTTTACGGCATCCTATTTGATAGCCCTTTTGCTTGAGATCCTCAATAATTTCCTCTTTTGCGCAGGTTGGGTGAATACCTCTAGCCATAACTGTGATTGGGCGATCATTCTTATCTTCATAGGTAAACCACTGATGCCCCTCGGAATTAAGCTTTGTAGCCAAAGCTCTATAAGTTTCAGAGTCTACAAAATTAATTTTCCAGACGCCGTTGTTTAGAGATACGAGTTTGTACTCGGCTACCGTCATCGATTTCATAATCGATTGTATGGTGGAGAAATTTGATATCCCGACGACATTTATTGGTGGAGGTGATTTTTCTTTTGGTTTAGCAGGTTGTTGTTCTAGAGCTAGTTGTTTCTTAATGATTAACTGGTTTCTAGAAACCTCTATTGAAGTTGATGGTAAAGTTACTGCCATTTGTGGTGAGTATTGCGCTTTCCGTTTCTTGCTTGGTCTTTTATTCCGGTTCAACATTCAATTTGTTTCTCTCTCTAATTCTTCTTCATCCGTATGGAATGGAATAATGTCATCATCGACTGTTGGGCTAGGTGTCGTCCCAAGTTATGCACGTATTTCAACTGCTTTTTTGAGTTATTTATTCTCTTTCTTTAAAATTATAAATTCTTCTTTCAATTTAGTTGTAAATTCCTTTATTTCTCTTAGTTCTTCACGGAGTTCGACATTTTCCTTCTCGTACTGAAATATATTTCCAGTTGAAGATCTTGGTGATCTTCATAATTTGGAACTTCGTCCAAATGGGTTAAACAATGATTGGCCCACCCCAGAATCTGTTGGGCCTGCCTCCGAAGAGTGTGGATTTGGCAGCATATCTGCTGCTGTACCACCTGGGGTATTACATTCCGTATTTGTTGTACTCATTGTTTGTTTTAGCCAATTTATACCACTGGCATTTGGTCCCCGGTAGCACTTGGTCTCTGCGACGAGGACGCGGCTACCTTGGTGTTACCTAGGTGTACACAGAAACAGCCGAAGCCCTCTGAGTACCCTAGGCTGAGGGGCTACTATATGAATTATTGATTTAAATTAATAGTTCCCAGGAACCACGAGTATCGTAAGCGATCTCTTCTGATTTCAACCATTCGTTTAAATCTTAATTGTATATTTTATATAAAATGGGCTATCCCTAGATGCTATAGCGCCAATTTCAACATACGGATCGTTATGTGAATTTTATTTACATGATGCCGTACAGAAATCCGAAGAGATTGGTCGCGACACACATGGTTACCGATCATTTACACGTATGAACCCCATAGCTCCAATTCTTTCATACGAATGGCCTTGGGCTTTATTGGTAGAACAAATTATGTCCAATCGATATCAAATGAGATCGGTTCCGACACTTAAGATTCCAGGGAACTATTCGTTTAAATCTTAAATGTATATTTTATATTTCGTGTCATTTCAAAATTTTCTGGGATGATTTTAAAAATTCTGAGATGGAATATACGAGTAATTAGTATTGCCTGATGAACATTTTTAATTTTTCTGGGATGAAATATTGGGATAACTTCACAGACTTTAAAGATTGGCACTAACCGGAACTTAAAGAGAAATATAATGAGACCGGCCACACGCCCTCTCAACATTCTCCTTGCGGCACTTTTTAAAAAGCTCTCAATATTGATTGAAAGACTTGGGGTAATATCACAAGCATTCCACGAACCGGACAACAGGCTCGCAATTTATTCCGGTTCAAGATCAATAACTATTTTCCAGTTAAAATTAATTTTAAATTATGTTTAAAATTAATAATGTATAAAGTTAATGTTATATCGTAGCTAAATGTATCTTAACAATGAAAAACGGTAAACAATAAGATCCATAATGTATACGTACAATGTACATGTAACAAACAACTATATCAATCCCAATTTATATATTTGGTCGAAGTATTGCCTCATGTTTGGTGCACGCTACATTCGCGGTTAAATTTCTCATAGATACATCAATAATAAAACTTAGACTGAAAACAATTAAAGTTACTGGAAAAAAAACTGCAAGAGTTTGAGAAATGTTGATTTGGTGAGATACACTTATATCAGTATCTTTTGGTTAAATCTATGTTACACATCTTATGCTGTTGACATATACACAACCATTCATAAAATATACAGCAATTGTGGTTTTGCGTGTACTCTTTCCATGAATACGAATTGTGCAATGTTACATGCGGGCGGCTGTATGTTCATTCCAAGGTGATACAATTTACGATTCATATCCGTAGGCGGAATCATAATTCATAATGAACTTACTAATTATGTTTACACGTAATTAAGCCGATTTAAAATTAAACATCCTCAGCGCACGTGTAACGTTGAAAATGGTACCCAAAATAAACTGAAAGAATGCTTTTTTCGTGGGGAAATCGTTTGGATTTGAATGCGCTTTTAATTAATTCCATGATAACTCATTTACAAAAAAAGATTTGAATACAAAACACAACGTAAACCTTGACAGAATGATAATATATATTTAATTAAATTTTTTTAATTAGTATTATTAGTATTTTTACACAGAATAATTTTTAAAATTCTCCACAAATCATTTCTAAAATTTATTACCGTGGATCTTCTTGGATAATGCGATTTATTGTGCAGGCACGACAAAAATAAATTAATCACAATTTTACTCGTGCATTTGGAACTAATTATGGTAAAAGAATCGCGCTTAATTTAAATCCGATTTTCATTTTAGAATTTAATTTTTCATCGATGAAAATATTCAAGCAAAATTAATTTTAATAGACCCATTGTTGTAAAATCTAAAAAAATTTAGTTTAGGGCTATGGGAAAAAATGTCCATTGTCGTGTCATGGGTAAATAAATAAGTTGACATTCTACTTTGTGAGTGGTGTACAACATAAATAAGTACCATTGTGCAGCGGCATCAGCCAATTTTATTTTTAGCAGGCTTGGCGATAGACTTTTGTATAAATTACAGCTTATGCCCTAATCAATATACCTATAGGGGGCTTTTTATATTCCAGGCCGATGTTTTTTTTAATGATATACAATTTTATAATTTATATTTTATTGATCGATTTTATGCTCTTTAATATTTTGTATGGAACATAATGTCGGCCAAGTGCGACTGCCTCTAGCGCAAGGCGAGCTCTTTTATCGAGCCAATAAGCATCGAGGCTGTGGTTGGTTTATTACACCATTCTCTTTAAGTACCCCCATAGGAAAAAATCGGGAGGGGCCATTGTAGAGGATCGTGGAGGCCAGCCGATATCGCAACTTTTTGGCATTATTCAGTGATGGGACACTGTCTTGTTGGAACCAACCATATGTTCCATAGGCTTTATTCATCCAATTCGGACACAAGAAGTTTTCCAACATGCCCCGATAGCGGTCACCAGTAACTGTTGCACCATTGTCTCTGGTCTATCAATTGAGGGTTTTAAGTGCCCTATTAGCGGCTATTCTGTTTATTAACAAAACTAGCCAAGCCAAAATATGCTTCGTCGCTCATAATGACTTTTTTCCTAAAATACAATGTTTTAATAATTTCAACACGTTGAGAACTAAAACAGAATGGTGGCCAAACAAAATCGACCTGGAACATAAACTGTACACCACCAATTGTGGAAAAAGCACAGCGCATAAGGTTAATCAAAAATCATTTCAGCTAGTATGCCGTAGCAGTGCACCTAGATATTAATGGTCTCATTGCTTTAAAGATGTTACAAGACGACTTAAACCGCTTTTGAAGCTGGTCAATTAACAACTTACTGACTTTAAACGTGAGTAAATGCAAAACCATTTCATTCTTCCGTATCCGCTCGCCAGCTTTTTATCAATACCAACTGTCCAACGAAACCATTGATCGGGTTGAGTTCATTTCGGAACTTGGTGTGATCTTTGAATCTGATGCTACATTTACCAGACATGTTAATGTCATTATTTCAAAGTCGTACATTATTCTTGGCTTCATTAAACGAAACTGCAAGGACTTTCGTGACCCGTTAACTTTGACTGCATTATACGTATGCTTTGTTCGGTCCATTTTAGAGTATGCATCACCTGTTTGGTCAATCTCCTACCGCTGTCATTCTGAGAGGATTGAGAGTATCCAGAAACAGTTTATTTTGTTCGCGCTACGACATTTACCATCCAGTCGTGCCGTGGACTACGTTCTTCCGCCTTATCAGAATCGATGCAATCTTTTGAAACTGCAACGACTAGACAATCGCCGAGACGTAGCTTCCGCGCTGTTTGTGCGTGATATCATCAACTCCCGTGCCGATTGTATCGAGTTACTACCACGTATCAACTTGTACGCTCCCGAACGTCGAATGCGTCAACGCGATGGAGCTTTATTCATCGACCGAGCGGTAACGAACTACGGTCTTTCTGATCCAATTCCGAGGGTATCGCGGGTATTCAACAAGATCTACGGAGCTTTCGATTATCACTTGTCGAGAAATTCATTCAAGAAAGCTTTATATAATCTTTTGTAGTCGAGCTCATAATTTCTTTTTTTGTACCAATTATTTTGTTGTGCCGATTGTAGTCACTGTAGGCACCATTTATAAATAAATAAAGAAAAATTCTAAATGACGTCATTTTATGTCGACAGTTCCAATTTTTAGCTCTAGATGGCAGTATACTCAAATAAATGATTTGTTTTTTTTGTATAATCTTTTTTCGTGAAACGATAATCACGGTGTAAAAACAGTAAATTCTACAATGTCAATTAAAAATTATACTACGGGCTATATTGGTAAGACTTAATTTATTATATTATTTTTAAAATATACATTAACCATTTTGTTAAACCCCTTAAAGTCAAGTACTTTTTACGAACATTACTGGCATCTACAGTTCAAAGAAGAAACTATAGATATACATTTGATGACATATTAAACAGTACTGCCTGGTACTCAAGGTGCATTGGCATTAGCTGGTTTGAACTAAATTGCTGCATCGAAGAAGCTAAATTTTTGACCACTTTTTGGAGCAGCTGAACTTAATATCATCAATAACGCTGCGAATATTGGCTTCTAAGTTGCTCATCGTCCTTTGTTTATCGGCGTAGACTAGCAACTTCTGTCTTATATCACACGATTTTGGAGGCCAATTCTTAGACCCATTACCTAAAATTATGTTGGTACGCAATCTTATTGAAATTACAGCCCTTCCACACTAATACCATTCAATTGAAGAACGAAAAATTCTGTAATGGCTCTTAAGCGGTCTCCATTATGACTATATCGGTCTGTTAAAATATGAACCAAGGATTCCATTATCCACCAAACAGATACTTTTTGTCACAATAATGAGCTGACGATTTTATTCACTTCAAATGCAGAAATCTTTTGCTGAGCCTCAACCTGAAAATTGATTTTTTCCTCCAATACTTCACGAAAGAGATCCCAGTTTGTTAATCTGGGTGCACTCTCCCTTTGAATTACCATTTCACTGACTATCATGATAACCGGGGAATGATCCGATACTAGAGAATTATTGTCTTCAATGTGAATGTAGTTCTGGGATATACCTCTTGCTACATAAAAGTCTATTAGGTCAGGTATCTTCGTTCCGTCACTGGGCCAGTATGTTGGGGAACCACCAGAGTAAAATTCACATTTTGATGTCTGCCCTGCTTGAAGCAATTCTTTACCTTTTGTAGTAAGGTACCCTTTTTGTAAGTCACCTCTAATAATAAAATCACGACCAAGCGATTTAAATTTTCCCTTTTCAAGTTATGCCGGGGAGGACAATATATTGCAGAGACAGTAAGCTGTCTGTGCTTAATTTGGAACCTTACAGCAGTGACTTGCATAGTTTCTTCTTCGATATTTGATTCTCGATGGTGTTTTATATTTTCTTTTATTAGTAATGCCGAACCACCTCTTGCTCTCTCCGCTGGATGAATGGAGTGATATAAGTTATAACCCCGTATTTTAACAAACGAAGATTTAACTAGATGGCTTTCAGATATTAAGAAAAATCGTCGATATTTTCTGAATTTAAAAGTATTTCTATTTCTATTTTAGATTGCTATTTTCAAAGTTGTGTTTTTACTTAACATTTTTTGTTGGATTGCGTTGAGGGAGTTGCATTTTCTTCAGTTGATCAAGTATCATGTTGTTCAGATTACTTTGGTCATCTAGCCGCTTTGTAATAGCTGCAATGCTGTTCATAATGTTTTCCATAATTTGGTTATTTTAAGAGCCCATATGTTTGGTTGAACCCAAACCTTTTACTACCTGCGCAAATAAACTTCTTTGCCCTGTATTGCTTGGTTGTGGGTTTTGATTCATCTGATTTGAACAGCCTCGTTAATTAGCCGGATTTTGGCCCCTATAATTTGTACACTTGGCTAGCACATCTCTCCCTATTGTACATGCCTGGGTAAAATGATTACCTGAGCATTTTACACATCTTGGATCCCGGCCGCAATATCTTTGGGTGTTCTTAAATGCCTGGCATTTCTTGTATTGGGGTATGCGTGTTGTGGTTGTCCTCATTGGTTCAATTTTCACCTTCATGTGAAGAATTCCTTTTATTCCATAAATGTTTTAAACATTCTCTTTGTTGTCAAACAAGTGTTTCAATAAAATGTACAAAATTATGAAATCCAAAAAATTAAATTATAAACTACAAAATACATTATTTGTTGTCTGATCATTCGACGTTTTCCTCGTCCAATAAATCAGGATGAATATCGGGCAATCTCGTCAGAAAGATTCTCGTAACATTGGTGAAAAACCGGATTGATCAATGGCAACAATGAAAGTAGGTCCTTTTCCTTTTCTGTGCTAATTTTAAGCGGAGTATTATACGTTTTTTTTAAATTCTGAATTATTAATTGCAATGATACCCCGCTTCTTGATATTCTGAGATTTAAAAGGGGCTCCTTCATCCAATGAGGTTTTGTATAGTATTATACCAAAGTCTTTAGTGTACCGAAGCCATATAACGCTATGCCACGAGAATAGTTGGCCTTCTGAAATACAAAAATGACAAAGAACAATAAAATTGAATATAATGTTAAAATCTTATATATTTACTTACCCACCCCCCTTAGGACGCCAAATAAATTTGAAATTGGCAAGTTGTGAAAAGTTGAAAAAATCATCTTGGGTTAATTCACAAACGTTGAATTGTTTTTTGTATGAATGTGTACCAACTAGATGGTGTATTTTTATATTGCCTCGTTTCTTTTGTTTTTCGATAATAGCGTGGTCTGTATCACACTCCATGTGGGAATGCCCTACTGTTAAAAACATATGAATCACTGTAAAATATCAAATTTTTTACACGTGGTGGAAGTTTTCCAATTCCTTCATGCCAGCAAAATATATAGCATAGCATATAGCAAAATAGTTCGTTGGAGACACAATCATGTATAGTAAGATTATAGGTCCACAACGGGCGCTTATAAAATGATACAGATGTCTGAAGAAAAGGCGTAGGCAAACATTGTTGTAAGTCAAAAGTGTAGATTTTTGTCGAATTAACAGATTGGCAATAAATTGTATCCTTTTATTTAGCTTTATAAGCATTATCGGCATCTGAATGATAGTTCTGCTGATCGATTTTTAGTAAGTTTTCATCTCTTTCGTTCTCCGCCAAGACCAATTTTCATTTTGATTGTTTCACAGGTATTGCACGTGTCTGTTTTCGGTTTTTTAAATGCTAGGTTGGTTTCTCGAAATAGCTCACTGTATTTCGACAATAATACCGGGTTATCATATGTTTCGTACGCTGGGAAAGAATTAATATGAGATCGTACCTGTCAAATTGTATTTCATCAAGCTTGTTTGAAGATCCAGTTTTCCCACGAAGATCCAAGGAGATTACTGTTCCAGTTGAAGAAAATTTTTTACCAATAACTATATTAATAAATCGTGGCGTTTCTCCGAGCGTACGAATTAAACAAGTTTTGCAAATCACGTTTTTTTGACTACCGATATCAATAAAATATGATCACGAAAACCGCCTATTTTTGGGAGTAGGTTTGCCATCTCTAAGTGTTTGTCTATTTTTTGATTTAATATCTATTAATCTAGATACAACAACTAGGCGAAGATTTTAATTACCAAGTTTCCAGTATTGTTCGAATATGAATTTTTGATTATCATAACTTATCCGTTCGTTACATTTTTTTTCTACACGTTTGCAGTACCTGACATTCGCGATCCGATTTTGTTATTCCTTTCGCTGTTGCATACGATTACCCCAAATTTCTTTTTATTTGGCGATGCTTCCTTGTATCTTTCTTCGCGCGTCAATCTTGAAGATGTCACATTTTCGTCATCCACCTCCATTATATTTTATTCTAATTGTGCTGCCACTTGCTTCACATCATTGATACCTTCGATATTATATTCGCAACTATTATCGGTGGGGACTTAATCAGGGTCCTTATCGCTGTCGCTAAAATTTTCGAACGGATCTGATTCTGATTCAGATGAGCCTTCATTATCTAGAGCTTCACTTTCTAAAATATTTTTGTTCGTAAGATATTTCAGGTAGAGATACTTGTTCTTGGTAACTGTGATCCAGTTGTTGGTGGGTTTCATCTTCACGTACATTTGAAGTATCCCCAGTGATTTAACTTTGTTTATTCTTATAACCCAATATAAATTTATTTTGGTAAAATGTTACAATTGGTATGTATCACTTTAGAAAAATAACTGAAATTCACCAGGAATATATGATATTTTTGCAAAAAGTACAATTGGAATTAACTCGTAATTCACTTTTCTTTAAATCTGGTAAAATCGATATAACTGCAAATATTTCACTAAAACTTATGCACGTTAATTTGTAAAAACGATATACTAGTGGACAAAGAGTAGTAAGACGTTTTAATTTAAATTTCGCGCGGAAAACCATTCGTCGAAATAGTTTTTTTTTCTATGTTGGTATGACTGTCAGTGACATATGTGCCAAATTTCACATCAAAATAATCATTAGTGTTTAGAATACGCTTGTCTTTCTGAAGTACAAAAAGTGCATTCTGTAATTTTTACAATGAGTGAAATTATTCAACAAAGAAGTTCCATTAAATTTTGTGTGTGGAATCAATTTTTTGTGGTGCCGAAACGTTCAGAATGTTGCAAAAGACCTTCGGTGATAATTGTATGTCGCGAGCAAGTTTTTTTGATTGGTACAAACTGTTCAAAGAGGGTCGAGAACGTGTTGACGACGAACCACGTCTAGGACGGCCATCAACATCAACTTGCGATCAACACGTTAATAAAATCAAGGAATTGGTGCTCGAAAATCGACGACTAACAGTCAGAGACCTTAATGGCATCGTTGAAATATCGGAAGGATCAGTGAAAATCATTTTGAAAGATCAATTGGGCCTAAGAAAAGTGAAAGCACGATTGGTTCCAAAATCACTCAATTTTTTGGAAAAACAGCGTCCCGTTGACGCCTGTGAAACAATGCTTTCTGAATACCAGGATATCATGAAACGTATTATAACTGGCGACGAGTCTTGGATCTATGCTTACGATCCCGAAACAGACGACCAATCGCCCGAATATTGTGCCAAAGGTGAGTCGAAGCCGAAAAAACAACGTCAAAGCAAGTCAAAAATCAAGGTGATGTTGACAGTTTTCTTCGATTATCGAGGTTTGGTGCACTCCGAATTCCTTCCGATTGGCCAAACTGTCAACAAGAAATACTATTTGAGTGTTATGCGTCGTTTGCGCGAAGCTATTCGTAAAAAGAGGCCGGAATTATGGGTCGACAACTCTTGGTTTTTGCACCACGATAATGCACCTTCTCATACTGCATTGGTTTTACGTGATTTTTTCGCCAAAAATTCCACCCATATCTTTCCGCAACCACCGTATTCGCCTGATTTAGCTCCGTGTGATTTCTGGCTGTTCAGCAAACTCAAACGACCGCTCCGAAGAAACCGTTTTGAGTCAATTGAAGACATTAAACGTGAATCGCTACGCGCATTGGAGGCTATTCCGGAAATTGTCTTTAACAACTGTTTCGAGGATTGGAAAAAACGTTGGCACAAGTGAATTGAGGCCTGGGGGATTACTTTGAGGGGGACGAAATAGATTTGGAGAAATAAATAAAGAATTTTAAAATTATGTACAAAGTCTTATTATTTTTTGCCCACAGTATTATTTATATGTTTTGGCGTAATTCTCGTCATTGCACCAGAGCCGCTTGGGACTTAAGTCGTACTGCTTTTGAATCTGGTGTATTGGTCTCTGTGATATTTAAACGAATCCTTCACTATATTAATAGTGAGGTCACCATATTTTGGGCTTAATTCTATTTCGGATCACATCCTATTCACAATTCCCGGACTTTTTTCTTGAACGGGTAAGCAATAGTTAAATAAGGGAGGTCTCTCAAACACCATGTTTAATAATGCTTCATCAAATGCATCCTTTTCTTCGACGCTCAATTGAAAATCGAGGATGATTTGATTGACCAAAAATTGATTGTTTGCTGGTGAGTTAAAAAAATATCGATGTATCGATAAGTTTTCAATTTTAATTTTAAAAACAACAAACAATTAACATATAAATTAAAACAAATTTAACTTATGAAAATTATCAATTGCAATTCCAAATATTAATAATAACAAAAAAAAGTTAAAAACAAAAGTTGTTTTCGGTTAATTGTCAATGCACGAAGCAAATATTTTTACTATGGAAACGACAACCGTTTTATATAGGAAATGCAACAACAACATATTACAATCTGAAAACAATGACGAACACAATACTGTGAATGTACGTTGACATTGGACATAAGTCCAATGAAATAATTTTGTTTTATTTGATTGATCCATCCTCATTTGATTCTCTGTTGTAGTACGGGTATAAGAATAACTTAATCTTTTTGTGTTGCCACATACAACACATTTCACTTTAAAATCACTCTTTCTTAAATGATTATTGCACTTTTATAAACAATTTATGTAAAAGACATACCACCAAACCAATTTAATTTATCAAAAATAATTACTTAGTGATATTAGCGACGAATTCTTTTTAAAATTTTAAATATGTAGAAAAAAATGTTATTTATCTGTTAACTCTAGGCTCCGACGAGATTCGAACTCGTGATCTCCTGTTTACTAGACAGGCGCTTTAACCAACTAAGCCACGGCGCCGTTGTTTGAAAGTAGATCTCATTTCATCTTTTCACAACTGAATCAATAAAAGATAAATTTATTGGTACAGTTGTGGAAAGCTAAAATGAGGTCTACTTTGTTAATTTAAAAAGTCTTTAAAAAGCTTGTATTATGGCTCCGTGGCTTACAGGAGATCACGAATTCGAATCTCGTCGGAGCTTAGGTTGTTAAGACCAATTAATGCTTTGGTTTTACGAAACAGTTACAATAACTTATCTCAACAATAAACAAATCATCATTACCAGGCACTAGTAGTTATTGATTTATTCAACAGACAAGATGACTAATTCTTCTGTGTGTGTACTTATAGACAAAAGAAAATAGTTTTGCTTTCGATTTCATGATTAAATTATTATTATGTTGATATCGTGCAAAATATGCTGTAATAATTGTAATCTGCAATAGCACAGCATGCATCGCGCACATCAACATTAACTGGTACATAAACAATCAGAAAGCTTTTCACTCGCATATTTCTCATCGATTCTGTTCTCATCACTAAACAGCATAATGCAATAGCTAACATTCAATTATGCACACACATGAACAAAAACAACAAAGATGTTTAAAAGAAACACATAAATATTCACAATTTATTACACAATTAATTTATTAATCGTTAAGATATTTTATTACATATCTATATAAAAATATCTGAATAAACG
The DNA here is from genome assembly GCA_963691935.1 of Nephrotoma guestfalica. Taxonomy (NCBI): domain Eukaryota; kingdom Metazoa; phylum Arthropoda; class Insecta; order Diptera; family Tipulidae; genus Nephrotoma; species Nephrotoma guestfalica. Next base: position 265,940,854 of record OY829914.1, on the reverse strand, counting down.
ACGTGTCGTTCAGTGATTTAATAAGAAAGCACGGTGTCACACATTTTTGGTGTATAAATGTTTGCATACCTTACGGGATACCAAAGTTTCAAATTATGCGACAAAATAGTGTACATAAATTAAAAATGTAATTGAAGCAGATACAAAATATGATACAAAAATCAAAATATAACAAACAATACAACATAAAACATAAAATATGTTAATGTTGTCGAACCAAATATAAACTATTGTTTGTACGAGCACTATGGTAGTATTGCTATTTTAGTTTATTGATATTTTTCATGTCCTAAAAACTGTTTTTTACGTTTAGTACCATGCACAGAATTTTGTTAAATTGTATTTACGTTTATTACTATAATAGTAACCAGGAAATACTTAGCATATCTTTTTATCGCGTTTTGTTACTCCATCGTTTACATGCATTAGTTTGTGGAGTAGATACACAAAACTACTTGAAATAGAGATTGGAGATTACGTTATTGATGTACGATTGAACACACTCTTTTTAGGTAAGCCGGTTACAAAGTGGCATATTAGCTCAGCTAAGTAATATTCTTAATTTACAAAACCGAAAATATGATTTGTTGAACGAGAAAAAGAATAGCAAACCGAATGAATAACGATTGCGCTAAGGCTTTGACATTCACTTTTCCTGTAAGTCATCACATCTCAGAATTTGCACTCAATTGTATCAATATGTATCAATTAGTAAAATTAGTAAAACTACGATGGAAACGAAATTATAGGATACATGTTCACTTTGTAGCTCATGATAGTTAAGTAATCAAAGAATTAATTTGGCTTTTATATCATCCAGTCACTTTGAAACAAAAGTGGTGTCGAAGAACAGAAATATTTTTAAATTTTACTTCCTTCGTTTGTTGTAATATAAAGTATACAATATTCTTGAAAATGTGTGTGATGCTGTGCAGACTAAATGTCTGTAATCTATCGACGTCCAGTGAAACGTCATAATTAAGCTTTTCTATAAATTGGGAGATCCTAATGATTTTTGGTCGAAATCGGAGCACGGAAAGTGGTAGCATCCTTGAGATCTTTATTCTTTTTTTGCAAATATTTTGAAAAGTACAACGAGTGTTCAATAAGTTCGGTAAATCTGTATGAAATAACGGTAATATACATTTTTTATTTTGATTTTTTCATTCAAAATCAATTATTTCATTTAATTTCTGAGTGATTTAATGAACACGTGTTTTGACAATTTAAAAAAGTGGAAAATATTGAACATTGTAACGTGGGTAACTGCAGCAGGGAAACTTTCGAATTTCAAAATGAAACTTTGCATACCGATTAAGCCCAATTTGTGCTAATAAGTGCTCACGGGAAAAAAAAATTGCTAGTCCAGGAGCCGAAAAAACGGGAAAAGAAAATTACAAATTTCGCCTAAAAGACGGAATAAATAAAATCCGATTTCTAGAAAAAACCAGAAATAATTTAAGCCTAATTTTAAAACTTTCTAAAGGCCGCTAAACTGATGAAATTTCTGCTTATCATAGAAATATAATTTTCATAAATTTTCATTCATAAATCGAGGAAAACCAAACCAGCCCCTGAAAGATACTATATTTAAAAAAACGGATATATATCGTTCAATAATATTTGTGTTGAACAACAAGTAAAACAATAGAAATAAAATGTTCTAAAATCCAAGGCATAAGCAATTCAGATAGTATATTTCTGTCAGGTATGTCCATTGCTATCCGAAAAATATAGTGACTGAATTTGTGCTAATCCAGAATTGACCCAATTCTATTGAACAACATCAATCGTTAAATGAACAATTGTCTAACAAAAAGTGTTCTAGAAACCAATGAAGTTGGTACTTCTGATTGCATATTCCGATCAGATATGTTCATTGCCATCCCAAAAATATAGTGGCTGAATTTGTGCTAATCCAGAATTGGCCCAATTCTGTTGAACAACAACGACCGTTGAATGAACAATTTTCTGACAAAAAGTGTTCTAGAAACCAATGAAGTTGGCACTTCTGATTGCATATTCCGATCAGATATGTTCATTGCCATCCGAAAAGTATAGTGGCTGAATTTGGGCTAATCCCGAATTGGCCCAATTCCATTGAACAACAACGACCTTTGAATGGACAATTTTCTGACAAAAAGTGTGCTAGAAACAAATGAAGTTGGCAATTCTGATTACATATTCCTATCAGATATGTTCATTGTCATCCATATCTGATAGGAATATGCAATCAGAAGTGCCAACTTCATTGGTTTCTAGAACACTTTTAATCAGAAAATAGTTCATTCAACGGTTGATATTGTTCAATGGAATTGGGCCAATTCTGGATTAGCTTCCAGTTTATGACCATTCCAGTTGGTGACCAAATTAGTAAGGCATTTTTTGCTAAATAAGCTAAATTTATTTGAAATATCCAATCCGGTACCTAATCTGGCATCGATTAATATTAATAATTTTCCAATCATTGTCTTTGGGATGCCTCACTTATATTTTGCAACTTTTTGAACGATTTGTTTTTTTTTTGCTAGTGCGTGGGTTGCCCAATTCAAGGGTTAAATACTAATGGATTTTAGAGAAATTTTTAATATAATTCAAATAACTATATAACCATAGGTTTCAGGAAATTCTATGCTGATTATGTAGACTAGAATTGTGTTGTCATTGTGTTACTAACTATCGACTTTACCTAGCTGTCTGTAAACGGGACAATTCAATCAATCAATTTTGTTTAGGAAGCCGAAAAGTATTTTTGTAGAATTATATTTCAGGAAATTTCCAGATGCACGTGAAATAGTAATATTTTTTTCTCAGGTTGCTGATTTAGAGAAGCAATTGTTGAAGACCATTACCATCGTTATCCATTAAATCTATTAAACCTTTATCCTTCCTCTAGTAGATTAGAATTGTGTTATGCCGTACGATCGCTAGGTGTCTGAAACCGGATTGTTCCGTCCCAAAAACAAAAATATACCTTTCCTGTTCTTCCTATTGTTATATGTAAACAGGCTGTAGGAATAGGCCCGGCGTTATCTGGGACACTTGTCCAGTACTTGGTTCTACAGTCAAATCAATCAATCAATCACTTTTGCTTCTAAGTTTTAATTTTGAAATCTTATCTGCAATTTTACTAAATCGATTTCTTGAAATAAATAGCATGAGTGATTTTATATCAAAAATATTTGCCCTCCTAAAAAACGTACATTTATTTTGACCAGTAATTCGTCACAATCACAGGTATATGTACAACTAAAAGAAAAATATGTGTTTGAATATAACATGACTTACCCACTAAATCAAGACGTGTTGAATAATGTTTGAACAACTGTGCTTTATAGAATGTAATCAGCTACCTTATAAAAAAGTTTAACCTAATACATTCTCCATTAACCCTCTCGCAATATTCGTTAGAGCGTTAATTAAATTTAGACAATATTACATTCCCATAATCAATAGGAATAGGTTCTCCACTTTTAGTAGCACATCACTATAAGCTGATTTCTGTATTGCCATGTAGGTTGGCTATTTGTTAACCATATTGGCCAATATGGTAGTCTCTTTAGCGTCTTCCTGTTTAATGATCTTTCTTCCCATTATTTATTAAAAAAGCGTATGATTTGAATAATCCGAATACACCGGTGTGAAGTTTCTAACGTTAAAATAAGTGTAGGTATACAAAAAAGTGACATTATAAAAGTGGCAACATAAAAGTGTAGATGGTTATATGATTCTTACGTTAAAAAGTGTAGATTTCTAAAAATTAACATGAAACAACAATTTTCAATCAATTATACAAAACTAATTGAACACAAAAAAATGGTTTCCAAATTAAAATTTAGTCACAGTACATAAGTATAATTTATGTCTAAATATAAAGTTCGTCAAAAATCGGGGGGAGTAATGCTACACTATGGGAATTATTGCAAAATCTGGAGATGTGCTCGCTTGGTGACTATATGGTAATCAACGGGGATGAAGTGGGCTATCTAAATTTGTTTGTGCCATTTCCTTAATTAGGCCATGGCTCTTGGCATAAATTTTCAAAAATATAATGTAATAGCCCACTTCATCTCTTTTGATTACCATATAGTCACCATGCGAGCATATCTCCAGATTTTGCGTTAATTTCAATAGTGTAGCATTGCTTCTGCCGAATTTAGAGGAAAACATTATATTTTTGAAAATGTATGCCAAGAGCCATGGCCTATTTAAGGAAATGGCACAAACATATTTGGATAGCCCGCTTCATCCCGTTTGATTACCATTTAGTCACCAAGCGAGCACATCTCCAGATTTTGCAATAATTCCCATAGTGTAGCATTGCTTTTGCCGAATTTAGAAGAAAACATTATATATTTGAAAACGTATGCCAAGAGCCATGGCCTATTTAAGGAAATGGCACAAACATATTCAGATAGCCCACTTCATCCCCTTTGATTACCATATAGTCACCAAGCGAGCACATCTCCAGATTTTGCAATAATTTCCATAGTGTAGCATTGCTTTGCCGAATTCAGAGGAAAACATTATATTTTTGAAAATGTATGCCAAGAGCCATGGCCTATTTAAGGAAATGGCACAAACATATTCAGATAGCCCACTTCATCCCCTTTGATTACCATATAGTCACCAAGCGAGCACATCTCCAGATTTTGCAATAATTTCCATAGTGTAGCATTACTCTCCCCGATTTTTGTCGAACTTTATATTTTGACATAAATTATACTTATGTACAGTGATTAAATTTAAATTTGGAAACCATTTTTTTGTATTCAATTATTTTTGTATAATTGATTGAAAATTGTTGTTTCATGTTAATTTTTAGAAATCTACACTTTTTAACGTAAGAATCATATAACCATTTACACTTTTATGTTGCCACTTTTATATTGCCACTTTTTTGTGTACCTACACTTATTTTAACGTTGGAAACTTCACACCGGTTCCGAATACATCCAAACTTACATGCTCGTTTTACATTTTGTACATCTAGGTCACGTTACCGTCCGTTTCATACGAAACATGCCCGGGGTAGGTATGACGAAAAAATATATCTTATTACTAATAACGTTTCAGTTCAACAATACTATAAAGAAGACATGTCATGACAATAAACTAATACGTTTTTTAAACGACAAACAATATAATTATCAAATAACCTATTTTCAGGCAACCCGCTAATATGCAAACCACATAAAATTTATTCATATAAACTTTTCGTAAAATCGTAACTCTGCTCAACCTTGAATTAATCATGAATTTATTATAGTAAAGTAACGAACGCACAAATAGTTTTATCGATATACATATAATTTGGCTAAACTTTGACATGACAGTCCCCAAAACATAAATCATCAACATAACTAAAAAGTAACTCATAATTTATTCAACAATACGTGGATATACAAAACACCGACGTCGTATCGTATCGTTGCAAAATATCATAAAACTGTACAACTAAAAAATTCAGTTTTGTCGCAGTTATTATTTTGTACAGATAAACTATCTTTGTTATTATTACTCGTACTCGTTACTATTACTTCAAATTAATAAAAGTTCATTCGGCCGTGACAATATTACTATTACTCTTATTGCGACTTTTATTATTTTCTTTTTGGTACACAGCACAGCATAAAGCCAGACACCTACTACATTAATTTAACACACATTTTAAGTCTCAACATCGTACCGTACAAGTTCTCACTTTATCGCCAATCTACACTGAAATACGACCTAAAATTATAAATTCATTTCCATTCAACCGATTAATTGAAATTAAATTGTAATTGTATTATCCATTATGTACTTACAACGAATAAATCAAAATATTTTGAAAACAAAATGTTAAGTGGAAATTTTTATCTTACAATAAGATAAGTTAGGGCTGGTCCGCAAGGAAATATTTTGAATTGTGTAATGGAAAGATTTTATCTGTAATATGACTCAAAATATTTATTAATATTTATACTTACTCTTAATACATTCATTTTCCATGAACATTAAGAAGTTACAGCAATTCTGTGAAATTTAGTTTAGGAATTACTACAGCGTTGCGCGGGAGAAAATAAAATTACTTCGAACTTCGGACATTTAATACTGTGGGCAAAAAATAGTTCATAATTTTAAAATTCTTTATTTATTTCTCCAAATCTATTTCGTCCCCCTCAAAGAAATCCCCCCCGGCCTCAATACACTTGTGCCAACGTTTTTTCCAATCCTCGAAACAGTTGTTAAAGTCAATTTCCGGAATAGCCTCCAATGCGAGTAGCGATTTACGTTTAATGTCTTCAATTGACTCAAAACGGTTTCCCCGGAGCGGTCGTTTAAGTTTGCTGAACAGCCAGAAGTCACACGAAGCTAAATCAGGTGAATACGGTGGTTGCGGAACGATATGGGTGGAATTTTTGGCGAAAAAATCACGTAAAACCAATGCAGTATGAGAAGGTGCATTATCGTGGTGCAAAAACCAAGAGTTGCCGACCCATAATTCCGGCCCCTTTTTACGAATAGCTTCGCGCAAACGACGCATAACACTCAAATAGTATCCTTTGTTGACAGTTTGGCCGGTCGGAAGAAATTCGGAGTGCACCACACCTCAATAATCGAAAAAAACTCTCAACATCACCTTAATTTTTGACTTGCTTTGACGTAGTTTTATCGGCTTCGACTCACCTTTGGCACGATATTCGTCCGATTGGTCGTCTGTTTCCGGGTCGTAAGCATAGATCCGAAACTCATCGCCAGTTATAATACGTTTCATGACATCCTGGTAGTCGGAAAGCATTGTTTCACAGACGTCAACGCGACGCTGTTTTCCAAAAAATCGAGTGATTTTGGAACCAATCGTGCTTTCACTTTTCTTCCGATATTTTAACGATGCCAGTAAGGTCTCTGACTGTTAATAATCGATTCTCGAGCACCAATTCCTTGATTTTATTAGTGTGTTGATCATCAGTTGATGTTAATGGCCGTCCTAGACGTGGTTCGTCCTCAACACGTTCTCGACCCTCTTTGAACAATTTGTACCAATCAAAAACACTTGCTCGCGACATACAATTATCACCGAAGGCCTTTTGCAACATTCTGAACGTTTCGACACCACAAAATTGATTCCGCACACAAAATTTAATGGAACTTCTTTGTTGAATAATTTCACTCATTGTAAAAATCGCCGAATGCACTTTTTGTACTTCAGAAAGACAAGCGTATACTAAACACTAATGATTATTTTGATGTGACATTTGGCACAGATGTCACTGACAGTCATACCAACATAGAAAAAAAAATATTTCGACGAATGGTTTTCCGCGCGAAATTTAAATTAAATAGTCTTACTACTTTTTGCCCACAGTGATAAGTATGACAGGAATTCTTAAGGAGCTGAGTTCAGTAAGGGAAGCAGCACCTTCTCATTACTGCAGAGAAGTGTCCACATATTGATATTTTCTTTAAAGGTATTTTCCTTTATTGTTAACAAGTGAGCATATTATTTGACATCCGATTTTCAAATAATTATACACCCTTTGAAGGTTTGTACTTCATTATTAATTTTCTTACAAAATTTTCTATTTTTCTTTAATTTTTTTGACAATAATTTTTCTCTAAAGAAATCGTACACTTTCGATTTTAGCGTACTCGTACTCGTACTTATCAACAACTGATGGAAAAGTTACCGGCATTTCAGGGTGTGATTTAATTGTTGGGCTCTAATCATAATACTATTCGCATAGAAATTCAAACAGGAAACCCTATTCATCACTGCCTCACCTGTTGCTGCGGATTAGTTTGCATCACGTTAAAATGATGTGTATGTTCCCCTTGCCAAAACATTATTGGGTATTGAAGAGCATCGTACGATCTGTGTGTTTCAATAACACGTTGAAGACTTTTCTAGTCTCGTCGATAATATAGGGTTTTCCAATAGGAATGATATGATTTTTAAGTAGCGTTTCGGCCATTTGTAATATGTCATGCATGATCTATCATTTTTTGTTTCATTGTATTCAGTAATGTTTAGAATTTCATCATGGTGAGATATACGCAAGAACAACGTTAACAAATTATTCAGTTTTATTATCAAATTACTCGTTCTCCAATTGCAACTTTTCGTGCACTTTTGCCATTTTATAGTCGTAATAATCGTCCAAGTGTGCTCGCCATTCGTCGAATTGTTGAAACTTTTGAGCGTACATTTTCTTTACATAATGTTGAAGTGCCAATAAGACAAAGATTCGCTCGAAGTAATGCAAATATTGCTGCCGTTCAGGCAAGACGTTCTCAAGAATTTGGACTGTCTTAAACCACAACCTGGCGGATTTTGAGAAAGGATTTGGGTTTGCATCTGTATAAAATTGTTCTCACTCAAGAACTGAAGCCATTGGACCACCGTAAACGTCGTGAATTTGCTGATTTTGCCTTGGAACAACTTGAAAACGATAACGATGTTTTTAAGAAAATCATCTTCTCCGATGAGGCTCACTTTCATCTGAGTGAAAATCCACAAATTATTCATGAAAATCCATTACATTCACCTAAATTGACAGTTTAGTGTGGTTTTTGGTCTGGTGGAATCATCGGTCCGTATTTTTTTCGAAATGAAGCTGGTAACACCGTTACCGTCAATGGAGATCGGTATAGATCGATGATAACCAACTTTTTATGGCCGAAATTGGAAGAACTTGATCTTGACAACATTTGGTTCCAACAAGATGGGGTTACGTGCCACACGGCAAGTGCAACAATTGAATTCTTGCGAGAAAAGTTTGGAGATTCGATTATTTCAAGAAATTGTGATATTGAATGGCCTCCAAGAAGTTGTGATTTAACACCATTAGACTATTTCTTGTGGTATTATTTGAAGTCATTGGTCTTTAGCAATAAACCAAACTTTCTTCAAGCTTTACAAGTCAATATGTCAATATGAAAACGGACATAAAATTCGACAAAATATCGAAAATCAAATGTGATGGTAGAACATGTCACACAGGACTCATATTTTCCATATCCATGGTTGCTCTAAAGTAGGCGGTTTACTCAACACTGATGTTTGTTTTAGTACATCAGTTACTCTGTCTCGGATAGACTGACCTATTACGTCTTCAGCTGGTACAACCTTTCGTTCGTTTTCTTGAGACGCGTTTATTTATCGTGATCGTCATCCCGATTCAGGCCACTGGTATTTTTAGCTGTATCTTCTGTCATAGAATTATTCCTTGCCCCTGCTGTATCAGATTTATACTTCAAGTGGAACTATTTAGTAGATAAATGTTTTTTTTCGCCGGATTCATTACGACTGTGATAATTACAAAATATCACTTTTGGGAGTTCAATGGATTCTTAAAGGGGATTTTCAAATAAAGATTAACCGTAAAGTTTAGAAACTTCTAAAATATGTATGCTTTCAAGATTTTATAGCAGTTTTTTGCAAGAAACTGCTTGACACATACGGTTTTTGTGATTTCGTGTAGTGGTAGCAACGCAGGTACAATATAAAAGTAAAAATCTTTCAAGCGCGAGGCAACGATGTACGCGAGCAATAATTATATGCATATCTGGTGAACCACCATTTTGTTACTTCGAGAAAATCGAAAGGAGAGGCAAATTTGAATTTGTTTTAAGTTATTTCACGTAATCCCAGGTATTTATTTAAATTATTTCGAAAATTGTACACCAAGACATTTTGGTATTTATTATTGTTTTTAGTCTAACTCCTGTCGTAAAACCTGCTTTTTAATAGTGTTTGACGAGTGTTTAAATGGTTTTGTATTATTATGAAGCAAACTAAGTTTTCATTTCATGTGTGAGATGTTTCAAGGACCCGTATCCGATAAATTTTGGACCAGAAAAAAAGGACCGGAAAAAAATTAAGGACCAGAAAAAATAATTTGAAATCCGATGAAACCGTAGTTCCTAAACAAATCAGTTTGATACAGATTTATAGACATACTAAAAAATCGTGATGATTACAATGAAGGTTCATCACAAGGAAATGCACTGTCCGACCAGGAATTCGATGATGCCGGGCTATACGAAAATGCAATTAAGGTATCTGATATAGACAATAAATTTTGCGACATTTATTTTGCGACAAGTATTTTTATAAAACATCAATAATTACTGCTAGGACGATTGGAGATATTTTGAAAGTTTTGAGAGAGAAAGGCTTAAAAGTTCTTAAAACAAAAGAAGGATTGTTTTAAAATGAAAATGTCGGAATTGAGTGTCTTTGCAGAAATATCGGAGATGGAGAATATATTTATATTGCGATCGTAAATAATTTATTACAAAGCCAAAATTATGAATCTTCCCATTATTGAAGAAGTATGGCTTAACATCAGCACAGATGGGTTCAAACTATTTACTGTTGGGCCAATTTTAGTAAGCTGGAGAATCTCAGAAGCTGAAACGTGAAGATGCGCTAGTCTCGCCCAGCGTATTAAAAAATCTTTTAATAATGGGTAATGGGTTGGCATATCACAAGCGAAGTGTGATATGAGAATTTTTTGCTGTTGTGCTATGGCATTCGGCTTTTATCTCATTCCTATAAAGCAGTTATTAATGCGGAATTTGCGAACCATTTATTGCAAGATAAGGTCATCAAATGTTCACAGATTAACAGAAATTATTATTACGTTCATATAAAAATGAAATTATTATTAATGAACAATTAGGATTAAAGTAAAATCCTGGTCCTTAAAAATAAAAATAAAATAATCGATACCCATTTTAATAGAAGTAGTCATGAAAAATTTTGGGAAAAATGTTTAGTTCTTTTTTTAAATCTCTGTGTGTATGGCTGTGTGTATGTGCCTTTGTGTGGTGCACCGTGCACTAAACGTTGTTGGTTCTCTACAGCCCAGGCGGATTGACTGCTCGGCGTGAAACTTCAGACTTAAGCTTTACCATAAATTGGGAGATTTCAATAATTGTTGGCCGACATCGGTCCAGCTATCTGTTTTTTGCAAATATTTTGAAAAGTATATCATTTACGAGAAAAACGTTTATGAACCAAAAGATTTTAAATTAAATTTTCAACAAAATCGATTTAAATCAGTTTTCTAAAAGTTAATCAGAAATTACGATTTTTTACAAAAAACTGTTTTTTTTGTATAGCAATCATGAAAATTTTTGAAATCGTGAGTGTGTTCACCCCTGATCGGGATGAAACTTCATACTTAAGCTTTTTCTATAAATTGGAATATCCATGATAAATGTGGTGGACACCCATGTATCGGAAGTGGTAGTTTTTGTTCCAAAAATCCGTTAGGTTCGAAATTAAGTGTGCGGTGTATTCGAGGTCTATGCACATTTGACGTAAAAGAAAGTAATGTGTTGGCCACACCATATTCACCCCTTAGTATGGTTAGAGCTATTACGAAAAGTTAGGACTATTATGAAAAAAATTAAAATTTCAGATAGTTCAGTAGTTACGTTAGTTTGATAATTTGCTTTCTGTAAAACAAAACATTTGCACGAATTAACCTAAGTAGGTATAAAACCTTTTTCCCAAGGTGAGCCACGTTTTCATATGGGCATAGGATACGAGTATAATGTTATAATGAAACCAAATAATAATAACTCACACGGAAAACTTTTTTAATAAACGCTGTTTATGCCATTACCAATTTTAACGGAAACTATAAAACTAACAACATTTTCCTAATTGCGTTACTTTTTGCATTATTTGTGACTGGTGTAAAATAATAATTTAACCCGCACGATATAGAAACCACTATAACAAATATTAAAAACATTAAGACATCAACATGCAAACTGTTGATCGCCATAAACTGAACATCATCGTACTGGTTAGTTAGTGGTTTAAAATTTTGATACATTTCTAACCATCCCCCCGATCAAAGTTGAAGTAATCATTTTTTAAGATTTCAAGCCACCAAAACCTTTAACTAAAATACGATTTGGTTTTGATGTCAATTTATAGTTTTGTACTTTATTTTTATAATAAGTATTTACATAAATAAATAAATATAAATAAAATGTTATGGCTTTAGATTTGATTTACCGAAAAACTGCACTCCATTACCATTTTAATTTTCTTTAGTTTTCATTTTCTTATTATACAAAACTATGAAACAGAAAATTTTGCTAAACACGCAAATCTACTCGCTACACAAATACACGGCACAAACGAACGAAATGAAATATCGTGGAATTAATTTTGAATTTGTTTGGGTTTGATGAGATGTTGGTACGTCCAACCGTAATTTGAAATTTGTCTTCTTTCATTCAGTCGGTATCAGATGTATGGTCGCTCGATCAAAATTCTTATTTTATTAATTCATGCATCACAATACAAAGCTATCAGTATAATTAATGCTCTCTGTATCATAGCCTCTCAATACTCTCATTATTGGTACATGACGTTTAAGCCTAGATGGCAGCATAATAATGTTAATATATTTACAGTTTACCTCCGCTGAGCGTCGAAGCAAAACAATCATCAAAAAACTTTCTTGACAATTAGGGTTATTTAAAAGTTTCAAATAAAATGAAAAATTAAAGTTTAATTTATTTTATCCAAGTTAACGTTTTTTTCACGTCTTTAAATTTTTTTTTAATTATCTAGAAAATAATCAAAATTTTTATTTATTATTTTATCAAATTTCAAAGTTTATTTCAATTCTTTATTACTTTATTTATTATCTAGAAAATATTCAATTAAAATTAAAGTTTCCAGTTAAGTTTAATTCACAGTTTTATGTAATCCAACTTAAATCACGTAAAACGAGAGCAACATTGTTATTATTAAACACCACCTTCATGGATTAGCAAATGAGAAAACGAGATATTTGTATTTAGTGCCATATAATTCCTCGAAGCTGAAGGCTGTACTTTGTTGAATTTTACTATGACATGCGTGTGTTTTTGCTATTTTTATTGAATCTAAAATAAAATAAAATTACGTGAATTTCCAAAAAAAAAAAAAATAGAAAAACATCTTTTGGCTTGAATTGGACACTGAATTGAAAAATAAAAATATATTTATTATTTTGTAATTTTCTATCTATGCTCGTCCTTCTATTGAAAGAACGAAACGGAGAAACCAAAAGAAAATGGAAAAATTAAATAAAAACCTTCCGCTTCGATGTAATAATTGCGACTAAATATTTCTTGTACTTACCGTAATTTTCGTTTCTAAAATCTATCTACCTTCTGGATAATAAAACACATGGTGAATTGTCGACACAGCGTTTCGTCATTATTTTATCTCAAAGACTCTAAGTAAAGATAATTCTGCACAATATCACAAACAAACATTGATGATATAATATTGTTGCGATCTCGCGATCTCGATTGATCAAGAGTTGATAATTTAATGATATTTATTTGTGACAGCTAGATTTAAGTATTAGAAGTAGTTCTATGACAGTTTAGTTGTATGCAGACCATAGCAGTTTAGTCTCAAATAGAAGCTATTACTCCATGTGTGATGAACACCATGAGCTAGTTTTAAGTTAGTCTTTGGCGAGTCTTAGTTAAGACGTGGTCCGCGATAGTTTAAAAGAGAGAGTGAGTCGCGGGTAAATTTTAAGTGGTGTGATTAAAAATAATTGTAAATGGTGTAAAGTAATGAACAATTTTGGAAATTATCGTTGTTTATATTTTAGTGATGGTGGAAAAATTATTGTGGAAATATTTCTGGTATTTTCGGGAATATTCCAGTAGCGGTGTAAATATTACGGTAGTGGTGTGTGTAATTGTTCTAGAGACCCGGTATTTTCGCGAATATTCCGGAAGTGATATAAATTACTAGAATTGGTATTGTAAACCGTAAAATTTTAGAACGGTATTCATAATCCAGTGATACGAACCGGAATTGACAGGGTAAATTCGAAACAATTGATAACAGCGGTGTGATTGTGAATATTAGGAGATCGGTTTATAATAGGGGATCAGCAAAAACAGCTCTAAAATGATGAAAAAATCAATCGGAACAATGCCACAGTTCAAGAAGCGGGAGACTGGCTGGTCGGGATTTTGAATGTTCAACGGTATATACAGAATCAACGTCTCATACTGAGCCATTTGTTGGTCAGCGAGACCCGAGATAGGCGGTGTGCTTGGTGAATGAGAATGACAACGGATCACCTAAGGTGGGGTGACAGAGGAAATGGAACATGGGTTACAACACATTAATAATGACCGTAAGTTTGACTTAAGGTGAAATGAGAAACTCGTGAACAGCATGTGTTTTGCAACAATTAATAGACGGAAGTGAGATGTGTGGAACATATCTTCCGTGGTTGCAGAAACTGGTGGAAAGTAATGGCGAGCAAGAGTCATATGGAGAGCGATCGACAAGAAATCTGGTCTATAAAAAAGACGGTCATCGACCAAGAATTTGGAGGGGCGACATCGTTATTAAATGAGACGGGCCAGACCCTATATCGCTAAAATTCGAGGGGGTCATTATCATAGAGCACATAGTTCATCCGATTCCCCATCGTATCACTTCGTTTACCAAATATTACATTTCCCAATTGATCAAATTTCTTCTCGAGGTTTCCTAATTTGATTTCTTTAATTTATTGTGCTTGTTTGATTTCCAGTTGTAACTGTTTCATTTGTTGTGACTCTTTACTTGGTTGATCAAATTTTAATTGACCCGGGAACTGTTTCCACCACCACATGTTTATCATCTAGTTTTCCTTCTATTACCTCTTCGAACTCATAATTATCTGGTTCTAACCCTTGCTTTTCCATAACCACAATTTTTTCCAAATAATGAAAGGAAAATAACGAAATGGAGCAATCAGGTAGTTTTAAATGAACAATATCTTATAAATCTTACTCAACTGACCAATTTACGCTGATTTAACGTCCAGCCCAAGTGACTAATCCACTCTGAATTGACGTCCACCAAGCCAATAGCCGAGATCGTAACAATACATTTTGCAAATATGTTCCCACCACCAGTGTATTATCGGCACATTTTATGCACCAAGTTTCCCACCCTCAATATTTCGGCGTATGGTTAAAATCTTTTCATTTCCTGTATTTAGATTAACCAAGTGTTCTTGTTAAGGGGTTCCATTTTCAATTTTCTCTCGTTTAGGCAAATTCACTGCTACATCAACTTCCAGTCATTTAAGTTTTAGATCCTTTAATATTCTCCTTCTTGCAAGTAGGATGGCGCCACTGGCTTAAACTAATTGTTCGGTTATTATGGTCTTCATAGGTAAACCATTTTTATGTTCCCCATTCAGCGCCTTAGTGGCTAAAGCTCTATAAGTATTGGAATCTGGTCAGTTATGCCAATTATATTAATTGACGAGCCTTTCTCTTCATTGTAACCTTATTACATTCTTGTTGTTAGTATAGTTGCGATCCACCCACTGATTTGGTAGTAATAAATGGAAACTCCTTGCAAGCGTGGCAAGAGGCCCTTCGTTATCTCATTAAGGATCATTTTAATTAATCCAGCCAGCTTTTCTTTATTTGTTCACCCTCAGTGTAAAAAATGGTATACAAGTGATGTCTTCATTTTAACTAGTTAGAGGATTACCTTACTGTTTTCTGTTTCATTAATTCTTCTGAGTAGATCAGTTTGATTCACGGAGTGAATTCGTCTAGTTGATAATTTACACAACTTTGAGCATCATTCGAAGGGGAACAGAAATGGTTTACCTACTGTAAAAGGATTTATATCATAATCAAACCAACCCTTTTAAAAAACTTGTAACCAACTGACAACCTGGATGCCAAATCGATCGAATGTACTAACAAAACATATTTACAAAAATTTAATATTAATATTATCTATATTTTTGCTTATATACAAAACAACAACAACAATATCAACTGAATACAAATACTAAATGAAATTTCTGAGACTGGTGCCTCCATCCCTATATAGCAGCAATAAAAATTATAATATGCCCGAGTTTATAAAACGCAAAACTTTTCTATTTTCCAATTTTTAGTTGGCAGTTAAACGTTTGTAGCGAAACAGTTCCCAGAAATTTAGAAAAAAAACCAAAAAAAAAAAATATTTTTATTTTAAATTAAATAAATAAAATTTATTCACATTAAAAATATGAAAATTGGAAGTAGTGGAAATTATGGAAGTAGTTTTAATGGATACTCATCATCTACGAAACATCCGTCGAAATATTCACTATACAAAAATGGATTAAGTGGATTAAAAACATCAGCAACCCCAAGAGGATATTATAGTGGTGGTGGTGGTACTGTTAGTGGTAGTGTTCTTGGTGGTCCAGGATCTGATCGTGATAGTATAAGTGGTCGCAGTAGAAAAGGAAAAGCAAGGCAAGAACTCAAATTATATTTTTGTTAAGTGCGTATGTCGTGACAATTTTTGTGGAAAATTTTATGACAAAATTTGTGAATCTGATATTTTATAATTTTTAAATTTATTGATCAAACAATGTGCTTTCATAATAAATATTCATTCGCGTATTAGAATTTTGTTGTCATAAATCAGTAGCGTGCTGTGTACTTTTGTTACATTTACAATAAATTTCTAAATTACTTCAAACAACGCGAATTGTGCTAATCGAGAATCGGAAACGATTGTTTAATAGAGAGGGTTAGTGTGGTGAAATAAATTTGAAACTCAACTAGATATGATTTTGTGTTTTACGGTGATATGTGGGAAATTTTGCAATGTAATCTGGTGGTTGAAATTTTAGCATAAACATCGCATATAAATGTATTTGTGTTGGATTTAGCTGGGGGTGGCGATATCAGTATTTATCAGCATCACATCTTCATGAAATATTTTGGACAGATAAATATTTATCAATTGTGTTCTTCTGTTCAAAGTAAAATGAGTTTAACTTTAGTAAGTTTTACTAAGTAAAATGAAGTGTATTATTCATGAATATTTCGACATCAAGATTTTTGTAGACTTCTAACTTTTTTTGACAGACGAAGATTAGTATTAAAGTGAAAATTGAAGCTTGCTACAAAAACTGGGAGGTTCCAAAAAATTGGTCCCCTGGAAGAAGGAATTTCCTCGTTTTATTGCAAATATTTTAGAAGTATTTACAATTTTTTGAGGGAATTAATCCAACCGAAATAGACAGTTAATTTACAAGTTATGAGGATTTTTGAGAATAACCTATGATGGTGTCCTCTGTAAGCAATATACAATAGAGAATGGCCAACAAACCTTTGTTGTAACGAATTTTGATATGTGAACTTCCAAATGAAAAACAAATGGGAATCACCAAATTATAAAAATTTCTCATACCCGTCATATTAAGCATGATACGAATTCGCGATTTCTATACATTTGGCTGTTGGCCCACGTCTCTAATTTTTTTTT
Organism: Nephrotoma guestfalica; assembly: GCA_963691935.1. Lineage (NCBI taxonomy): Eukaryota > Metazoa > Arthropoda > Insecta > Diptera > Tipulidae > Nephrotoma > Nephrotoma guestfalica. Next base: position 265,923,543 of record OY829914.1, on the reverse strand, counting down.
TTATATATATTTTAAAAAAAGAGTTACATTATGCTTGGAATGCAACTTGTAAACCAATCAAATTTGAATTTTGTCAATGAAAATTGACGTGATGACATACAATTGCAATTCCTCGAGTAATTTTAATTTAAATTTTATTTTTGCTTCGGCATCATATTCGGTAAAAATAATATTTTTCATGATAATCTACTAGGTTTTGAAATTTCTGAAATAATAAGTTTCACTGATTCAATAATTGTGGTCGATGAAAAATAATTTTGAAACTAAATTTCAATTATTTGGTATCTAATCATCAAATTTAGTTGGGTATCTATCTTATGAATTCAGTTTTAAAGAGAACGGTACTATCTGAAGCGAAACAGCTTCCCTAATAAAGTAAGGCAGTCCAGTCTAGAAAATGCCAGATGCTCTTCATAAACAAAATATACTGATATTGCTGCTACAAAATATATTTCTTTAAAACTGTTGAGATGAGCCTGTCCCTTTATGGAAAAGTATCATAGCGAGCCAAGTGGACTGATCGAAAATAAGAGCAATAAAAACATGCTTTTAATATCTCAAAAATAGTCAAAAAGATGAAATTTCGGAGTCGGCCTAAAATTTAACTCGTCCATCTAAATTTGAAATTTTCATGACTGTGAAATTTAAATTTCCAGAAATTCATTATATTGTATCAACAATATTGTCTGTATAATTATTACATTAATATTTAATCCCCCCCCCCCCTCTTTCGAAAAGGAATAAAATGTCGCTTCTCTTTTACTTTCTTTGTCTTTTGTATACTATATCAAAAAAAAGTAACCTTTTTATTATTTTAACACAGTTGCTTTTGGTAGTCTCGAAAGCACGGTTTCAAAGAACACGGAACCATTTAATCGTGTTCTTCGGGGGTTTCCCGTATTATTAAACAGAATAATTCAACGTTATATGTATTTAAAGTTAGTTTAAATACTTTTAATAAAATGAAGGATTTTATCATCTCTGATCCAAACTTGTTTTTCGTTTTGAGGTTAGGGTACATAATACCATTATCGAAAAACTAGGTATCGAAAATTCAAATAATTCCAACAAAGTTCACATCGGATACGCTTTTGTTTATTTACAGCTGACTCGTTTATTTACTGTGGAATCGTTAGTTGCCACACTACTCCACCTCTAGCGGACGAAGGGAACGATGAGTCAAGCCGGGACGGCGGCCTGATATTCCGTCTTAATCGTGTTGTGGATTGTGGTTTCGACCTCTGTACAATTATCTAAGTCTAGGTTGAATTTTACCAGTTTTTTAACTATTTTGTTGCCGTTTTCGGAATTTAGACTTTGCTGCGCAGCCGTTTCTGTAATAGGTTCATGGATATTATGAATGTTGTCAGGAATTTTGTCTAACGACGTCTGAAACATGATTTAGTTGAGTTTATACAAACGTTTTATTCATGTTAGGCTAGGCTAGCAAACAATTCGGATTCGAACTAGCGCCCCACGCCGCAGGCAATCATGTGAAACGGTCTATGATTGTCAAACAATATCGTTGATTTTCGGATGGTTTTAAAAAGTCGACCATATCGACATGTATTTAGAAATCGATTGCTGACAACAGAGTAATTACCGCAACGGCGGCTGGCGTGCTTTGTGATTTTACATTTTTGACAGCTGACACTAATAGACGAACATGTGTGTTAAGTGGCGACCACACGAACTTATTCCGGATTGGCTTGGCTATATTTTGTGGCTAAGTGTGTTTCAAAGTGTAATTTGAAAATCCCAAACGAAGTTATTTCATTAAATGTCGCTGCCTATACTACCTGCAATGTTGTTCCATTTGCAGATCTTTTTCGAGGCGATGAACCTCAAACTGCAATTTCTGTTCAACCTCCTGAACATTCGACTGTACCAAATCAATTTTCTGTTCAACCTCAAAAGATTTCTCTTCTGCTTGCGCTCCACTTTGCTTTAACTTTTGATTTATTTCTTATTTCATTTGTTGCGTGTTGCATCTCTTTACCTTGTAGATCAAATGTTTGAGTTATAACAGGAAATAATTGGGCCATATTGAAAATTTCAGGTGGTCTGGGAACCAGTGCCACCACATCTTGACATCTAGTTTTTCCTCTATTACCTACGAGTCTAACACTTGTTTCTCCATAGCCTCACGTAGCCACATTATAAATGCATTTTTGAGACCATCCATTGATAAATTACGATTGGAATTTTAGCTCCGTAATCGTCAAATTCTTCATACCCATCTACGAAATTTCAGAATCCCATCGCTGTCATCAACTTTTACGAATTGCCTCTGTCAAATCCGGTTCGAATCGCTGGATTGTGAATACAGTTAAAAAAAATTTCGGTTTGCAACAGCAATTCTCGTAATTTACACCGCTTGCGGAATATTCCTGAAAATAATAAAAATATTCTTAGAATACCATTCCTAATATTTACTTAACACTTAAAGCACACATTATTTCAGTTTCCACATTTTACAATAAATCTCATAATTTGTTTCCACTTTAAACACCACTTATAATTTTCCCGCTAGTCACTTTTGCTTTTATTCTATGTATTGCCTTTTTACCAAGACTGTTCAAAGCTAACTAATGTGTACATCGAACTCACATTTATATACCGCACTAAACTGTTAATAAATATAAAACTACTTCTAATGCTTAAATTTAGATGTCACTATTTTTTATAAACGACATTAAACTCTTAACTCTCGAGTGTTCCATTCATGTTGAATTAACCAGCCCAAGTGACCAATCTACGCTGAATCGGATTCGCCAATAGACATTATCGTAACATTATTAATAAACGTGGCTAAGATTAGTAACCGTTATTATTTAATTACACATACGAACCTGTCCGTACAAATTTCGTTACCTTATCAGAGCGAAACTAAGTTTGTGGCTCTTCAAATTTAGAGTGCACCATTTAAGTCGACCGATAAAACGAATGGTGAATCTGCAAAAGTGTGTATTACTCAGATACGGATAAGGAGATACTGAATGACATTTTGCTTACACGATAGAAAAAAATTGTCGGTAAATGATAAACTAATGCCATTGACAGTTAAACTTCATGTGAATTATCATAAAATTCAACCTAATACAGGCCCTTCTCATTCGATAGGTCAAAAAGCAATATATAGTCGTCAAAAATTATTATCTATAGTTCAATTCAATATATGTAAAAGGGGACATAAAACCTAAAACCACGAAAACTACATGAAATATACGCTCAACCAAAAATCGGGAAGCTTTTATCACACTCTGTATATTCTGGCTTGCTAAAAGATAGAGTAATTATGGTCTATTTCTATTATCCCAAGAACGTTGTTGATCTTATCTACTATCCTTGGAAGTAATGCCACCATTTTTTTGGTACATTTGCAAAGGCTTTATAGCACTTTCAATATCTTCTAATCGAGTCAGATGGGTGCAAATAACATGAATCCTGCGGCTTCGGCCACAGTTTCCAGGTCAATTTTTTCATTCACATCAGTAGATGTTCTTACGGGACTGCTGTCTGCCATCCCAAATGTATCAAAAATTTTGTGAACGTAACGACTCTAATTGATTAATATGAATTCTGTGAATTCATTCGAGTAATTTCCTTCATCTTAATCTGCCTTGAAGATCGTAAATGTTTGTTAACGTAGATCGTCAACGTTGAAGAAAAGGTGCAAATTTGATTCATCTGATTCCAGATGTGACTGGTCTGCGCCTACACAATGATTGCTATAAACGATATACTTTTGAATTTCATTTGAATTTCCGTAATTTAATTCATTCTGCAAAAAGCCGTCAATGTATTAATCAGATCAATTTGTAAGTTATACTTAACCGCTATAGAGATCAAAAACGAATAGAAGCTTTTTTTGATGTTGCGCACATTCTGTTCCAACTAAAGATGTTCTGTTTCACAACTCCGTTTGAATTAAATTTCGTTTTAAACACCACACCTGCAATTTATTGCTTTACAATTTGTTAAAAGATTAACCAATGTTCAAATTTAAATTTCCGCTCCGACTTTAGGCCGCAGGCCTAAACCGGTCCAATGTCATGTTGACCATTTTTATAAAATAGTTTCTGCCAGAGTAATGGCCAACTATTTGGGCCTATTTTACCCATAACACATTTCATATGATTGCAATTTTAATGTTACAATTGGTCGAAAATAACGCCTAAGGACTGTGTAACCAGTCTATTCTGATTTAATAGGGCGGCATTTACACACCGAAACTTGAACCCGCCCTGACTCCTGACCATAGGTTTGTAATCGTTGCTTAAACCAGCCAACAACAAGCTACCCATTTGTTCACCAACAACCGACATTCCACCAGCTCCTATGAACAACTATCTTTGAATGAAGCGGTGATTAAGTTCGGTAAAACTAACTAACTTGTCTCAGATATGGAATGTATAGATAAGGAACGAGTGGGGTCATCAGCAGCTTATGACCCAGAGAAATATAAACTAATTAGAAGAAGATTTAGCATTTTTCGAGCGGTTTGATCAAGATGTTCTGAAACTATTAATAGTAGGATACTCAGAACAACTTCAGCTGAATTAGACTGCCCATGCTTCGTTCACTTCAAAATTCGTATATTTTCCTCGTATAATTTCGTTTTAGTGGTTCAATTGGTCATTAGAGAATGTTATGTAACTCAAGTCCTAAGACAGATATGCATAAAAAAATACAAAATAAAAAACTTACCGCCCGTGACATGACTCGAACCTGCATTCTTTGGATCCGAAGTCTGATGCCTTAGTCATTATGCCACACGGTCACGTTTAATGGAATATTTCTTTAAATCTTTGGTCATTGCTCCTTATTATTTTATGTGAATTAGCACCCACCCACGATATTAAGTGTTACTATATACTCGTAGTTTTGTACTTACATGTATCCTTTCACTACAACAACCTTAAATGTTGCAATACCCATTCTGGTATGACTTTTATTTCATTTCGCGTAAACAGACATTACGATACTTTCGATTTCGTCCCCTTTTTATAAAAAGAAAAACCAAAACATTTTTATAATATTCCCATAGTTACTGAACCAAAAACTATCAAAAACAAAACAAAATTTTCAACCACATGTCAGTCTTTGTTATTCATTGCTAACTCGATGATCACAGTTTGTTTTATTTTTGTTTGTTGTGTTTGAATGGCATCAAATTTTAAATGGATGATTGTTGTAAAAGTGTTAATGAATTGTTAGTGTGATTCCGCCAAATTTAAATCTCTTGCTTACAACTAAATTTTATTTTAGAAAACCAATTGGGGCCACAAAATTAGATCCACCACAATATAAAAAGAAAAACTACGATTTTACGGATTACGCTCACAAGGAAGCAGTAAACCGTTTAAAATTTTTACTCGCTGATTCCTACACTCCAACGAAATTAACATCATCCACATTTTATAATCGTCATTTTGAAGATTCCGGCGATGATACCGAATCACAAAGATCCGAGCGACCAGCTATTTCTGAAATATCAAAATATATTCCGAATACTTCTAATTTATTACGATATAATACGATAAAGCGTAATGACTACACGCCACAAAAGGAGCAACCAAATTATTTGGTACAACCCAAATCGAATATCTCACCTTTGCAGTCATCATTGTATCATTCGACTTTATCTAATCTGCAAAATTTAAATCTTCCGAGTGTTGGTTCAAATCCGACTACAATAAATACGGAACAGCAGCCGCCGCCCGAATTGCTAACGTTTATAGAAAAACAGGAAAGCTATATCGAGCAACTGGAACGAGAGTCCCAGTATTGTCGTGGCGAACTTTCGAGCCTACTGAATAAGGTTAAAGATGTTATATCGGAAAATGAGGCGCTCACAGATCATGCCCGATCCGGACTATCTAGACCATTCTTTAAGGGCCGTACAGATAGCTCAGACAGTGAAGAAACACTAGAAGAATATCCCACTAAGAACAGTAAGAAATTCAAAAAACCGCTCGATGGACCAAATATTGTTTTTGAGTCGAGAATTAGTGAACTCGAAGCACAGCTGGCCCAAGCTAATATCGATATAAAAAAGATCCACGCAGAGAACGAGAATAATAAACGTAAGCTAGCAAATGGTGGTGGCGGTGGTCGGTTTGATAGTATCAACCTTGTGGGTGATGATAATCTAAAAAAACAAATCGAAAATATGCAACGAGATCGTCAAATGCAAGAGGAAACGATCAGAAAACTAATGGCCGAAATAGCCAAACTTAAGGATAGCGATGCCACAAATTTTTCAAAAACACAGAGAAATCGAGATTTGGCCGAGCAAGCAATATTCGAACGAACTCAGTCCGATTTAGAAATTCGACGGTTAAAAGATGAATTGGAACGGCAGCACGAAAGAATTCGCGAACTGCAACACGAAATGGCTAAGCGAATTGCAGAAGAGCGTGCCACCGCTGAACGACGTTATAATTATCAAGTCGATCAACTTGGTGGTGATTTATCGAATCAATGGGAACACGCGTCAAAGCTACAACTTGATCTGGAACGGCAAAGACGTGTCGAAGCCGATTACAAGAGAGATTTGTCCCAGCGAACCGCCCAAATCGAGGAATTGAAATTGGAAATAAAAAATAAAACAACCTCGTTTCTGTCCGATTTGGCGCAGGTTAATGCGGAAAAACAATCACTGGAACAAGAACTTGTTGCGATGAGGTATGTACTCCGTTTACTAAACTTCTTTATAAATATAAACTATGATTTAATACTTCAGATTACAAGTCGAACGGTCTGATCGGCAGACAAAAACTGAAACATCACGTCTTAATGCTGAGATAAATTCACTACGCCAGCGATTGGATCGCGCTGATGCAGATCTGTTACACGCAAGGCGGGAAAATTTGCGATTCTCCGATGATATCTCGAATCTAGAGAAAGAGGTAACGAGTCTATATAAAATTGCAAAACTATATGTTGAATAAATTTTTTTACCGAACTATAGATCGCATTGGGTGAGATAAATCGCGAGCCGCGCATGACCAGCAAGGATATGACAAAAATTATATCCGAAATGGAAACCAAACATGGTACAGTACTAAATCTTATCAGCAATATTAAATATTTAGCTTGTAGATTTCATAATCATACTTTTATTTATTTATATGGGTAAGCTATTGAAACCCTAAGCAATATCATTTTTAATACAAAAAACATTTATCTTTTTGGAATTAGAACATTTAAAAACTAACATCGGAACATTTGGTTAAAAAATATAAAAAATAATTTATTGACGGTGTCAATAGTTTATCCATGAGCTAATCTTTATCTTAAAATAATTAATTATTCTTTTTAACATTAATATTCGTTTCTTTTGTGTAATTTTTTTTTTTTTTGATGGCCCATTCGGTTTATTTTATAGCAACAACTGTTAGTGATTTGGAAGGAATGGTACAAGGACAAAGACAGCTCATGGAAAAACTAACCGACGAATGTAAAACATTAACGCACAAATTAGAGGATACAACAATAAAACATAAGTACATAATTTTTAATTAATTTTTAATTTTTTCGCTATTTAATTCATTTTATTTAAAATATTGATTTTATTTGTATATATTTAATTTTAATTCAAATTCTACAAAAGATTTAACCTGAATATTTATTTACTTAAAACTTTTCTCTATCTTGCTCTTTGTTATTTTCTAGTTTTACCATTAAGTATTAAACCAGAGTGATAATTCTCCTTAACTAAAATGGAAACTCTGACTAAAAGAAAAATGATACTTGCATATTAGGGTAGGGCCTCGATCAATCAAAGCATCCGTTGATAGATGCACCATTTTAATTTGAGAAAGTTATTACTCTTGTATAACGCTCAATGGTTAAATGTTACGATCACTAATCGCCACCTTTAACATTATAAAAACTGTACACTTTATAAAGTTGTTTAATTCAGCTTAATAGTTAAATACTCGCATACAATTTATTTTAATGAAAATTGGTTTGCCACGTAACTTCCTCGTATATAAAACTACTTATGTCCCCACCTTAGCCGAATAACAACTCTAGTTTTTATTTATATTCAAATGATTTTTTTATTTTAAAACGCCAAAATTCAATCGCTTCGTTTCAAGACTATCAGCACCATTTTCCTTTTCTCCATTTTTATTTTAATGCCATCTATCTAAAATAATAATACTAATGTAATGACCATCTGACATTTAGTCGAGATTCTAACCTGACAATACTTATGACGACAAAGTTTCACTATGTTTCAGTGTTGTGCCTATTTCAATTATCTTTAATTTATTTTGCGGTTATGTAATAGAGTATTGTCGTATTAACAATAGATTAACTTACAATTAACTTACTTAATTCAATCAAGAGTTTAACTCTTACAACTAATGGCATGATCTTTGTAGTTATGACTTATATATAAAAAAAAACTTAACATTAATAAGGCAATTATCAGTATTAATTACAATGGAAGAAATTTCTATTCATTTGGAGGTGCCGAATCACTACAATATCTGTTAACGATTTCTAGTATGTCGATTGCTTTGTAAATCCGACCCGTTTTTGTTCTCCTTCGATATCCTGGATTAAGTATCAATTGTTCCCTATACATTTTCCAACTTCATTCAGTCCTCTATTAGTCGGTAATAGATTTCTATTGTCGCCACCATTCTTATCGTAGTTTTCCTTAATTTTCTCTCCATTTCTTTCTCTGAGTTCTTCTTCTAAAATCAGTCTGTTTAAGCTTTTCAGTTCATGCACTAATCTACTTTCTCGAAAATCCCAGAATGGATATCGAAACACGATATCTGAGGCAGTTTTCTTTGTTGCATTGTGCACTGTGTTGTCCAAGGCTATACTTGCACGTTGCACCTCAAGTAGTTTCTATCCCATTCTTGACATTCATTATCTGAACTAACCTTCGCAAAACACTTCGTCACTTTGCTTGTTTACTATTTCCACCTGACCATTCGAACGTGCACTGCCACTTGTAACTTCTACGTGTCTAAAGTTCACTATTTCACAAAACGACTGAAACTTCAACGCAATGAACGCTGATCTTCGATCGGTAATCAATTGTTCTGGTATACCATAAATACTCAAAGCTAATATGAAGAGTTCTAATGTATTATGCACGTCAGCCATCGATCTTAGCATTACGTCCTTGCCAAACCCATCGAAAATTTATCCCACATTTCATTGTTACTTTAGACACACGGCCAAAAAAGCGTAATGCATCACCATAAAAGGCTCAACACCTTTTTAATGAATACGCAGATATCCTTGTTGACTACCACCACATTTTTTGTAATATATTTGTTTATATATTGTCATGGGAGTTTGTTCTTGGTATAAAACACCACTTAAAAGACCAAATCCATATGAACCTCTAGTTGCTTACACGTTATATTCATTGGCAATACTGTTTTTTAAATATAAATGTTCTTTAATTTCATTGAGTTTTTGTTTCTCATCCCATCTGAATTCTTCGTTTTTTTTCTAATAAGGTGTCTTAAAGGTTTAGCTACCGTCGCATACCCTTCAATAAACCGTCTAACACACTTTGGTGTCACAAAGCTTTATACTGCCTCCGTCTTCGAACATCCCGGCTCTATACCATCTTTACTTATGTGAAATCTTAACTAATCTACAATCGTTCTATGTACGAGCGTAGAGCAGTTGGGATTTCACATAACCTACATTTCTTTAAATTTAATGTTAGATTTGCTTCTTGGAAAGCAAGTTGAAGAATTCTTAATATAATTTCTAATCGCTCCGTTCCCTCCGTTATTGTTTTACACGGAATGACGATGTTATCTGTGTGTCCATCTGGTGATATGAACGCTAATTTTCTTCTAGATACACTTTCAACGGGTACCTGAAAATAACCACTGGCTAGATCTAAACTCGTAAAATATTCATAACTGCCTAATCTGCCTATTTGATCGCATTTATTAAATTTATTTTTAGTTCCGTTTTTTTTTTTTTGTTAACCCTGTGTTACTTAAATCGGTAGAGATACGATCCCTATACTTACATAACAACTTATACAATTCATTGTTACCAACTAATTCGATGATTTATTCCCAATCATCAATTCGTGTTTACTTTTTAAACGTTAGTTATGTACAATTTTTATTTGTGGCTGTTCGGTAAACTATGACTCGCTAACATAGGGAATTGTTGAGAATCGTCTGGCACGACCTTTACTTCACACTTTGCTTTTATATTGTTAAATACGTGTAAATATGCATATCGACACAAACTTACCGCTGCCATAACCCGTCACTGGTGTAAACCCATTTTAAAAATAGGTGATCTGTAATTCGTTAGCGTCGCTTTCTCGGATCAGCGTGACGCTGCGCCACCCATTAAATAGATTCCAATTTGTCATTTATGAATGTCATCTTGATATACTTTGCATATGCACTCATATGTTGGTGTGACGCCGTTTGTTTTTTGATTTGAAAAGGTTCACACTCGTGACGCGTCGTTTCTGCAATATGCTTTGAGTTGATAGGAAATTTGCGTATAACAACACTTTCTACTGTTTCCTCCAACTCCTATTTACATTTTTAACCAATAGTGACAAATGGTTACTTCATCCCAATCATATATAAATAACCAAACTCTTCAATTCTATCTACCCACTCATCTACACTACAGTCTGCATTGGATCGGTGTCACTGAATAAGGGTAATATGTCCACCATTTGCGCATATCCTTTCCAATGTCCACATAGCCGAACCAGCTGATCATTTATATCAATCTCACTTTCTCCTTCCTTTGCACCATCTTCATCATTCCATCCCTCACATTTATTTTTTCGTCGTCATCTTTTAAACAGTTATTTGCGTTCAAATCGTTTGCACATTTTACTGCTTGCATTTTTTTAGTACTCCATTGTTTCCTGACATTTTGAAAACATTTTCTATTCGTTTAGGTTAAAACTGCGTGATTTACACGTGAATCTATGAACTCTTACAAATTATTCATCAAAACAGTCGCGCACGTCGATTAACAATCCCACTTCTGAAAAACTATCCACTGCACCTTTGCCAAATAAATCAAACAACTCCAGCTTTTAGCACTGTAGCAGTCATCACAGTTCAAACTAATATTATAAAGATGTGTCAATATAAATAGAAAAACTATTAGCGGGGTGTCGACTAAGAATGTTATTGGCACCCTTAAAAATTATTTTAGTCTATATGATATCTAAATCTATCGTGTTTTCAATATAACTAAGTTAGAACTCCTGCGTAAAACGCCCAATGGTTTTCTATTAACAATATAAAAATTTTAATTTTACTGCATACAGTTCGTTACAGGTTTCCGAAGTTTATGGCTTAGCCATCGCCTATCTTTACGGTGTTGGCCGTACTTAATAGTTCGCCCACATTACTCTTGTGTTCACCTACACCACAACATAATACTCGTATATGAGCTTAGACACATCTGGTTCAACCAAATTAACAGATATACGCAGATGTTGTGTGCTTCCGGCCCGATACTGTAAACGACTAGGTTTTAGATTAAATTTAAAGACACGATACACGGAAAGAATTTGTAACAAATCTCGGGACTTAGTCACAACTTCATGACACCTATGAATGACACCTAGAGTTTACTATGCAGTCATATGGCGATCAAACCATCCACTGCAGTCAGGCAAACTTGCATTGATATAGGATTCTAATTCGATCAGCGATAAGTTTAATGACTTCGCTGAAAGCGCATAATGGATTCTGACGGCCTCTGCAGGCGTCACAGGAGTTAAAAAAGTCCGTCCCAAATTACATTTTTTTAAAATGTTTTCAAAAATCAACCGGATGGTGTACGTCGCAAAAGATTATCGATTCTATACTGGCGGAATAACATATAGAAACAAACGTGAAATATGGAAAAAATGGATTATATTTGCTTTAGTTTAGAGCAGTTTCTGTTATTAGGTTCCCAAAACAACAAAATTTTTTTCCATAACAAAACGTCAAACACGAAAATAAGGTGTTTGTAAGTCCAGTTCAACATCGTGCATTAATCGAATATAAACCTCCCACGGGTTCCTGCCTTCATTAGTGCTGAACCCAGGGCTCATGGTACCTTTTTTGGAACGATTTAATTGTTCTACCATTCGGCGGCTATGTAGCCTTATCGGTGTTTTGAAGTTGTTTAATTTTGCTAAACTATATCGAGCAACTTAAACATTTTAATGGTAACATAGAATGTTCGGTAACCATCGATGCCATTAATTTAAACTCATTCATTTTTTCGAATTTTATGTTGTCTGTTATAAAATTTTCCGCCCCTTGCCTTCTCGCAATGGCAATATATTTGGTCTTTGCTTCGTTAACATCAAGACTGAGTTGTGAGGGCGTAGTGAAACAATGAGAACAAAACATCTGTTAGAGAAACTATAATACGATCCAGTATGCAAAGATCGTGCAAGTAAACTCTTATTTATACCTGTACTTTCAAAATATATCTTCTTGCTTCAAGAACTATGGATTTATGGTGTAAAATCAAAATAAAGAATCTGGAAGTATTTCTGGACATTGAATGGGTATTTGATAATACATCGTCTAATGCTATGACCAAATACATTTGGTGAATCATGGAACTTGTAATCAAAATATGTATAATGTGTGTACTTAGCGGTACTCAAATCCATAGTCTCCTTGGTATGACGCTTTATAGAGTTGAAACTGGGACGGATAGAAACCACTGCCTTGGGAATTGTGGAGTATGTTTACCACGCCGACTGCTGCACCTGAGATTGTATAGGGTTTTGGGTCTCCCACCTCTTCATCTTTGGAATAGGATGTGTACACCATTCACAAATACACACCTGCGGCATTTGGGCAACCATTTCCTGGTGGACAGTGCTTCTGTATACCACCTGGAGGAAATTAAGTGCAAATTTCCAACGGCTTGCATGCCCTCAAGTTGATAACCACTATTCACTATTTCGATAAATCATGTGATTATTACCGAAAGATGTGAGTGGGAACATTATGGTCCATGTCACATGAATACTTGATCATGTTCACCGATGGACAGTACACCACTGTCTTTTAGACGGAAATTATTGCAATCCTTAAGGCAGCGGCCTATAGAATTGAAACCGACTCTAAGGGTCGCTCAATATTCATTGCATCAATCCCAGTTTGTTCGAAACTTGTCTTTAAAAGATTGAAGCCTTAATCAGATCGAGAGAAAGCATGAAGATATACTTCTTTGAGTTCCCGTAAAAAAGATATCTTCAAACTAGGTGGGACAACTAATTCGGTCAGTGGAGCCTTAAGCCCTGAGAATTCATTCTTGAATGTGATTTGGCGTGAATCAGTCATGGCAGCGTGTAGGTACGAGACCAGTTAGAGTGATCGTTCTGTAATTCGGAGGTCGCTGGTTTGATTCTAGGAGGTCATACAAACTTTTCGACTGAGTGTTTTTTATGTAAGCTCAAGCCTTAGTTATCGACCTTTCTATTTTAAATATTTTATTTCAAAAAATCAGACATTTGTTATATTTTCTGAAATTGGGTGATTGGGAATTTGGGTTAAGACAATTCTTGCAATTGATTTTCCGTATCTTGATTGGTTCTTTACGAATCAGATGCTTACAATAAAGACGTCTAAATGGGCCAATGAACTTGAGTAAAATTTGATTTATATTCACCGACAATTGGCATCTGCAAAAAATATGAGGAACAATATTGAGTTGAGCTAAAGCGAAAAGAACGGAGTCCTTCTACATAATTCACACAACAACCCGAAAATAAACCACGGTAGCGTCACAATTGATGTCAAATTTTATCTCTATTTTACTGAATGGCGATTGTTGTGTTGCACCACACTTTGATTATACATGAGTACTCGTTTTTCTCGATCTTGTTATTAAGGACCAATTTTAGTAGTATTAAAGTAGTCATTATATTAGTAATAGAAACAAAAACAAGTAATATAAAATATGGATGTAGAACAAGAGAAATTGACATTATTAATGGATTTGCAATTCAATTGCAAAAAACAACATTTTACTCTCATGGGCCGACCCATCTTCCATGCCAGTATAGGCTGACATGGAGCTATGCAATGTGCAGATGGTAACAAATCGGACCTATATCCGTACGTCCTCGATTTGGCAGAACTGCGTAAGGTAAGGACGTAAATAAGCGAACTGCGAAAGAGTTAGGAGTGCTTCGGCCCCAGAAAAGATTGCAAAGAACAAAAAAAAAAAAAAAAAACATTTTACTCACTTCATCTAATATAAGATTTTTACTGTGTTTAGTCTAGTCGTGGCAGCAGATTTAACAGAAGCGGAAAAGGTCAAAATTTAAATCCACGAAGGGAGTGGGTTTTTCAATTGGGCAATAGCCTTAAAAATATACCGACGCCGGTATTGCAGTTTGCTTCATACCAAACTGCGATTCTCGTTTTGTTCACCAGGACCAGATGTCAGCTACTTTGTTGGAAATCGCGAATACTTATATTCAAATGCCACTGGAATAATTTCGTCTAGTTCACTGTTTCGCTTACATGCAAACAACATAAACAAATTAAAAGAGTACTGAGATAGAAGAGAGAAACAATATAAAATCAATTCCAGCGAGAATTGAATATCAAAATACTTCATTGGTTAAAAGTAAGCCACTAAAAAATTTAAAAAATAGCACCATTGGATAAAAAAAGAAAAGCGAAACGGTTGGAATTAGCAAAGAAGCATATTTGGTATGGGTATCTGTGTGGCATAGAGGTTTTTTCCTAATGAACAAAGTTTAACGTCTATGGTCTGGAAGTTTAGAGTTATTATTATTTCCGCGATTTATGGAAAGTTAAGGTAGTTTTAATAAGACTTCAATCATACTTTTGTTTCAATTTCTAGCTGATCTGTTTCAAAATATATTCACCACCAGAATATTACACCTTATTAACGAAGCGATTTAATGTAATAACAAAGGGATACAATGAATTATTCGAATATTGTTCATGTTTGTGTTAAAAAACATTTATTTTACTATCATTCATTACAGTGCAGAGATGTACATGCAGGCAGAGCCGATGCTATAGTTTGCGGGGCCGAGTACAAGATTCAATAGTGAATCCCATGAACAATGAATAAAAAATAGCATTCAGACCCCATAATGGTTTTGAAAAAATTGATTTTGTTTAAACCCCGTAGGGATCATATAATTAGAAGTTATTTAATGAGGGCTTCTATACGATTCTCCCAAAACATTTCGGTGGGATATCTACACATCTATTTCACCGTCTCAGCCAATACTAGCATTCGGAACTGACGTATTGTATCTCAAAATATTTCTGGATTTTTTTTTTTTGGTAAATACAAAATTAAAAATATATGAACCCTGATTCCGTTGCACGACTTAAATGAAGATTCAACTAGTCGACCTAGATAAGGTTCAAAGCTACTGTAACAGAAAAAGAACTTTGGCTTATTATAGTTTTAATTTAGCCTCAGGTTTGAAAACAGATGCGCAATTGGAAATTGAAGTTCGCCGCAAAGCCAGATCAGACAAATAAGTTAAGAGACTTACTCAACTGATGCAAAATGTCGCATTTTATTTTTCTTTGGCATGCATGGCCTAGAGAAGTATTTTATATATATTCGTAAAACATTTTGGAACGTGCAATATAAAGTGTAGTATAAAGTTTGAGTATAATTTCTTTGTGGGTCGTTTTCTTAAAAAAACATTTTTTGTGTACTCCTTTCAAAATTGAAATATCTGGTCAGGTTTAGTTATGTACATTTACACCAAATTTGACCTTAATTGGTTAAGAAATGTCCTAAAGAGGACTATTTAACATGGCTAGTTTGTTTAACAGAAATTTCATGCCTTAAAAACAGAGATTGCGTTTGGAGCTACGAAAAGTTTTATTTTTAAAAGGTTGTTTGGAATTAGTACCACATGATCTGGATCAGCCAGCGGATATTGCTGTTATAGGTCTCGAGTTAAGGAATAGCTCGATTTGCGAGGTTTCTGTGGACAACGTCTCATAGAATAATGCGGTTCCAAAATAAATCGTTTGAGATGGTGCTTCATGGATTTTACCGTTGTTTCTCAAAGTTGTTACAACCACGATTGATGTTTGATCGTCTTCTGTTTCTAGATATATTACCTATATGCTTAACAGCGATATCTGGGTTTACCATTTCTAGTTAATATCTTCTGAGCTAATAAGAGGAGGGCAAAGAGCTACCTCGGCAAAGAATCCGTGGCAAAGAATCTGCCATGGATTTATTGTTGTGGCAATTATGACGGACAACACTTTTTTGGTTCAACTGCTGCATTGCAGCCATAATGATCCACCATAATCTGTGCGTTTTCAATATTGTGAGTTGAAGTCCTGTAGAAGCACAATCAAATGGATTTGTCTTTTAGCTTATATGCCAATACCATGAACTTCAGTTTCTCTGGAATTTTTAGATCCGGTTTGCGTCCAAAGTTTTGTACTTAAGGGGATGCGCTCGGATACTTGACGTGTAATCATAGGATCTGTCTAGAAAATAACATCTTCGTTTAGTGTATTTACTATGCTTCGCTCTGATTTTCTCCATCAATTTTGTTAGAAAAGGATACTCTCCAGTACATCGTTTTAATTGGTGCATCATGGTGCATCGATATGCCTATACATTCGGTAACGAATGTAAAGCAAGTTTGTAGTCCTATTGCGTTGCTAAAGTTAGAGATAGTTAATCATACCTGCTATTGTAACTATGTAATGCTAGCCATACTACGGGATCTATGAGCTTGGTGTTTGACGATAAAAGGAGTCTTCCACAGAAAAATCATTAACTCGCATTTTCCGATGCGATAAGATATAGTTACGAGCAGTGCGTGTTTTATTGTAAAATTGATCGTTAAATTTTGCCTTTCTCTTAGGAATATAAGGCAAAAGTAGCTTTTTCCTCTCCCAGTAGGTTAATTCCAAAGATTTCGTTAAAACATGCTGTACTACTTAAAATTAAACTGAACAAAAGAGTTATGACAAAACATTATTTAAAAATTGTATCGAATTGTTCCACTCGTTTGTGAAAACTAGTGAAACAACTAGAACTCAAAACTCCTAGTTTCCCTTGACTAAATATCTGTAAAACAATCACTAAAAACATAGCTTTAGAACTAAATACATTCTGACGGGAGCAGATAACAATTAACCTAATACACAATTCGATTTTATTTTGATCATGATTACACCACATTTAATTTCTTTTATTCATTTAAATTATTCGTGTTTGCCAACAGTATGTTTGCGTTTGTTTGTTTCATTTGTTGCACAAAAAATCCCTAATTCTTGGTTTTTGGTTTTATTATATATTACAAATCAGGGAACCTAAAGGACGAAAAAGAGTACGATTCAATACCGAACCCAATGAATATGAACGGAAATATGATTACCATGAATTCGAACACAATCACACCACCGTTGACCCAGGCGCAACGGTTAAACGAAGATGTGCTGATTGGTATGGAATCAAACAAGATTATGTTGAATACCCTACTCCAAGAACTCCAACATCAATCGAATCGTCAACACCACCATCATCACCAAGCAGAACTACCTCCAACACAACACCATGGTTCGATACAAGAAGAAATTTTATCCCATCAACCAAGCGATCACGCTCATCATCACCAACAGCAAACCGAAGATCAGGATCAATCACAGCACCATCAACTCTCACTACCTTTGGCAGAAAACAGCCAAAGGTCTATTTCAAGTGGAGAGAATATAATTCGTTCACCGATTGAAATTGATGTTCGGGTACATTTTGTACCAAAAAATCGGAGTATTGCCGATTGTGATGACGATAGTTGTAAAAATAGTATAAGTATTAGTAGTACCGATATAAAAAATAAGAAACCAAAAACCAAGAAGATTGAAAACCGTGATCATAATAATTCGGAGTGAACAATAATTTTATTTTATTTTAGGTGATCATACTTATTACATTTACCTAATTATTGATTTATTATTTGTTTAATTTATTTATATTTTTTTATTTTATTTTATTTTATTTAGAAATACTAAAAAATATTTAAAGCAAAAGAATCACGAATTAATGGAACGATTAAAACAAATTTGGACAAATTACAAAGATATAAGTCCATATTTTAATAATTTCACTAATTTAACGGCTCACAATCAAGATACTAGTGATTCAGAGCACAATTTTAATAGTATAGATTGCCAAAATGTATTAACCAAGGTAAAATTATTAACTAAATTGTTGTTTTTGTGTTTTGTTCTTTTTTTAATTCCAGGAATGAAATGAATGCGTTACAATCGAACGTAGATTATCTAACAAGTAAAATAATCAATAGGGATAGAATAGGAAATACTAATAATAATGATAACAATACTAATATTAATAATAATATAAATGATAATAATATAAGTTATACCGGTAGTAATTTAAATAATGATGACCATTACGATGAAGGTATTTTCTTAGAAGAGAAATGCACTTTAGATGTAGATCATGTATAAAATTGTGTACAATACCAGGCCACAATATCATCATTTACTCCCTCAGTACCAACTCCAGTTCGATGACAAATCAGATAGAGAAATAAGTTCGTTATTATAAACTGTTCAGTTCAGCACCTACCGTTCAAAAAATAAATTTTTCATCGAATCGGAATTCTGGTCCTGGAGGGATTTAGATAGAATTTGAGAATTATTTTAATTATCTAGTTAAGCTTGTTTATATTAATTTGCAATCTAAACAATCGATTACACTATTATTGTTTTTTTTTCTAACCTGTCCCTAAATCTTAATTATTTCATATCTTAAAACAGTTTCTTATTCCCAACTTAAAATTATAAAATGTAATCTAATGGCAAAACTAATGAACCCCATTAATTTTTCATGCGCTCAGCACCAACATACGGTAACACCAATTTCAGTGGACGATCTGAACCCCGAGATAACAATACCAATGTTGCACCAATTAGACGAGATGAACCAAACACATCAATTAATTATAAACCCAGAGACGGAATTACCTCAGGACCACAATCAAGAAATCAATCGCCCCAACAGAGCCTCATCGAAAAAACGTTTGACATTAACAGTGACACAGACAAAAGACAAATCTCCGCTGATTATGTTAGTCAATCACCCACACAGCAGCAACAGCGACCAGGATCAAGAACAGGAGATAGATTGTACTCAAAAGAGCGACCAGAATCAAGAACAGGAGAGCGGTTGTACACAAAAGAACAAGAATATAGCGGAACAGACAGTATTAAACCAGACCGGCAGCGAACTCCAAATGTGCCACCAGAATCCGAGTATAGAGCAGCCCCCAAAATTGATGGGCCAAAAGAAGTCACTTACAGTGAACCAAGTGAAAGAGAATATAACAAAAGCGTTAAACAAGATGAACCTTACAGTGCCCAAATGGAGTACCCTGTTGACAACCAATATGAAGGAAATTATCAATATCCAACAGAGCCCGCCCAAGGGTACGACCCAAATCAGTACCAACAATATGCAACCGACGGATACGAATACGAAACCGGACAGCCCCAGCAATATGAGCCAGCCACAACAACTGGATATGATTACCAACCCCAACAGTACGAACAAGAGTACACGCAGCCAACTTACCGAGCCGATCAATATGAGCCACAACCTTTCGAACAACCACAATACAGTACAACAACAGACCCAATTCAACCGCAATACAGTACTGGAGGAGTTACCTATGCTCCAACTACAACAACCACATCTCAGTTGCCTTACGGAGGATCCCAATCAAATACTAACTCAACAACTTCAGGGTATAATCAACCAATCCAGGGCAATGCAAATATGGGGGGTCAACCTACCCGAGAGCAGCGGTTCGTCGCCGACGAACTACCAAAACCAAAACAACTCACATCACCTCCGCAATCCATCCAACAACAGCAACAGCAATACAAATCCCCCGCACCAGCAGCTGCACCAGTCCCATCAAATGACCAATCTGCAAAAAAATTTATGCCAGAACAGTCTCCCACGAGTATCCAAAATCAGCCACCAGGCGGGAACTTTAACGGGCGACCTCAACCCAAACAGTAACGAATACTATTACCCGGAACTAAGTATAAGTAGTCCCAGTTTATTTGAAACAAGTCCTGAGTCTAGTCTAATATCACCCAATTAATGTAAAAAATATTATATCAAATAAAAAAAATTAATTCTAAATTAAATCATTGTTTTATTTGAAAGATTATTTAAATAAAAAATTCATTTATTAACAGGTCATACGCTCGACGGCCGCATACTTGTAATGCAAATCCATACAATCCTGGTCAGAAATATGTTTCTTGCCATTAGGAGTCATATGGTAAACGCGAACAATACCTCCGGAATATGCATCACGATAGGTAGCATGATAAATTGCTCGACGAGCTAATTCATATGCTTCGTCATTGGTTAGATCGTAACGATAACCAGAGTCGAGTACACCATAGGCATATAATGAACCACTGCCGACAGAGAAAAGATTACCTTTAGTACGGGAACCGCTTGAATCGATATAGTATAGACTTGGTCCCAATTTATCGTAACCCGCCAACATCATTCCCATACTTAATCCCATTCCTTTGTAGTAGTTTGAAATGTTCGACATAATTTTACTTGCGGCAGCAACACTGATGCGTTCCCGATTTTTTAGTTCGTGCAATCTACATTCGCGCGCTAGAACCCGATCCCAGTACACACAATCAGCTGCACCACCAGCCAATGTACCCAAAAGGAAATCATTAATTTCTACAACCTTTTTCATTGTTTGCGATCCAATGTACTGGCCCCCGGTGGCACGAGAATCTACAGCCAAAACAACACCTCCTTGAAACTGGAATCCTAGGGTGGTGGTACCATGATCAAAATTTATTTTAATGCCCGTTTTATCACCTTCTTCTTGAAATTTAGCCAAAGTTAGGGCCGGCTGTTATTAGATTAGAAACAACAAAAATTGTATTGTAATGAAATCATAACCTCAAAATATTAAATGGTTTTGCATACTTACATTTGCATACGGGGGTACAGCCAATTGGTACGGGTTCTCTAAATTATTACACTGGCCCGGTAATTTAACAGACTTACTTTGCATAAAATCAGTTTGTTCAAATCCACAAACTGAAGCTAAAGCCATTTTTACAATTATTTAATTATTTAGTTCTGTTCAATTTTATGAAATAATGCAGAAACGATGACAAACAAAATCGGAATTGAAAACACAAATATATAAATGAATTATTTTTGACAATCACTTAATTTTAAATAATTCTTTTTAATATTGGCTGCCACCTATGAACGAGTAGAATACAATTTCGTAAAAATGTATTTAACGAACGCATTCATAAACCGTTGTCGATATAAATTTGTTGCACGTATAGTACATAATTTGGATCAATATGCAAACGAGGCCCGCACAATTAGAGAAAGAAATGAAACGTTATAAAATCGAAATTCTCTGTTTCAGTGAATTAAGCACAAGCGAAGGAAATTATCTGATATTCTCTGGACGAGACACATGAACAAAGTACTAATGGATTGGAAATCAGTTGATAACAGAATAATCGTAGCAAGATCCATTCAAAAATACGAAACACAACTATAATTCAGTGCTATGTCCTACTACAGAAGGCGGAGATGAAACAACCAAGGATGAGTTCTACGAACAACTACTAGTCACAATAACAAGGAGATTTCAGCGAAAGAATTGTAACAGATAACATCAACCTAATCACCGTCATGGATAAACAAAGTATTAGCCTCTGTGCGTAATAATAATGGAAACCGACTCATCGACTTAGATTACTCAGTAAATTTCCACACAAAAATATATACAAATATACATGGACACCACCTGAGGGCAGGGCAAGGAACCAAATAGATCCTAAATGCACCAGCGACTGATCCAAGGAATGACCTCATCTTAATTGAAATAATTCAGTTATTACAGACAATAGACAAAAGCTCATAACTAAAAATAACAAGCCAACTAATATACACAAAACTGAACAGTCAGTCTCTCTATAATGCAAATAAACATTAAAAGTTTAATACCCAACATAGACGAGCTGCAAGAATATATACCTAACTAGATATCGCATTCATCTCCAAAACCACAAAAGACGATTTAGAAAAAACAACTTTTATCTTAACCACAGACGAAACAACTATGGAGAGAAGGATTTATTGTAAGCACAAGACACACATTATTATACTTTTAAAACTCTAATAATTAATTAAAATACAATATTAATTGGAGACATAACCACAGAATAGATCTATTCTGTGACATAACCGCCCACACTCACTATGGGAGACCAATACTAAAGAAGATGGTAAAAGAAAAAGCTAGCAGATCTAATCACAAATTCACACTTCGCAATGTGAAATAAGGATGATCACGCATAGATGGGGCCACAAGGAAATGTACACCGATAGTTATTGCAATATCCTCACCACCACCAGGCTTAACGGAGAACACGGGTTGGTTGGCAGATGACACAAAAATAGGCACTACAGATCACCTCCCGATTAAAATTACGATAGATAATACTCGTATAAGCACATGCGACCATGAAACAACTCCAACTATATATAAAAAACAAATATGTAATAGAAATAAACCCAGCACACATTTTACCTGGAGAACATTGAAAACAATTCGATACCAACAATAAATACATACATCCCAAAAGTCTATTGGACGGAAAAACTGGTTGAAATGGGCATATATTTAAATTAGATTTTGCTACTTTTCACATACTCGTGTCATTAAGAAAAACTCGTTTCTAGTCAGATTCTACCGTTTGAAGAATTCCTTACTCATTTTTATTAAACCTCCAGTCTAGCGCAAGCTTCACACGACTTTCTAAACGGAACGGTACGAGTCGTGAACCTTGGAACATGTATCCGTGTTCAAGGATGTCACTATTGGGCATACACGTTTGCGAGCTTATACATATTATTTATTAATTTTTGATTACGGACTTGGCTGATATTACATTTGATTTTAGGATAAATCCAACTATTTAGAATAAGAGTACCTAGGTTTAGCGGGGACCGGGGACTACTACTTGGACCCAATGCAAATGTCTAATAAAACGAATTTCATTAGATTTGTTAAATTATGAAATATTCTAGCAGTGATAATCATCCCCCTCCCCTCTATAATTTAAGCAAATATTGCCAGATTTCCAGTTTGTGCTTAAGATGCCTTCTCAAAAACCAAAGCATTTCGAAAATGTTATAACAATAGACCTGTTAAGGCGAATGTCGAGCTATGAACCAATACGATCAAAAGATACTTTTCTGAATATATTTTTATTTGTATATTCTTAAGATGTAACAAAACTTATTTCTTTGATGGAGCTGTTGTAACGGCTACCGGTACAGGGATATCTTCTTTCTCTGTTACAGCCTGTACTAGTTCAGTTTTTTTAGTTGCAATTCGTTCTTCACGTCGTTTACGTGCTTCGCGAACCTTGTGTCGTCTGGCCTCAGCTTGATCATTTAACATTTTTGTACGTTGTTTCTCAGCCTTCTTTTTGTGAATAAATTCCATAAGGACACGCTTATTTTTGAATACGTTACCCTTGGCCTTCATGTACAAATCATTGTATAAATGACGATCAATTTTCTTAGCATCGCGATATTTTTTCAACAAGCGACGTAATACTCTCATCCTTTGCATCCATAATTTCTACAATAGAAAAACATTAACATTAAAACGAATTAACAAATTACATACAACTTTTACCTTAACAGGCATACGAGCATTAGCTGTACCCTTTCTTTTACCAAAACCACAATGACGTCCCTTACGTCTTGCTTCAGTATTTTTTCGGACACGGTATCTCGAGTGCACAACAACGGGTTTTTTGATAATTAAACCATCTTTAATAAGTTTACGAATATTTTGCCCTATAATAAAAAAAGAATTATTTAGATTAAGAAAATCATTCATAATATATTTATATTCATGTCCCAATCTTATGATTATCGTTAGTATTGAAGTAATAACAATAAGCAAAGAAGATCGCGTTTAATTTAGCAGACAGGAACAAATTGGACCATTCTAATAATTATGCGAATGACACAGAGTGCATTCCTCTGCAAGATCATGTTTGAAATCTAGTGTCCAAACATGAACTAATACTACCATACACAATATAAAGATTACTTACGTGAGTTTGTGTTGGCAATTTCATTGATTTCATTTGGATCTAACCAAACTTTTTTTTTGCCACATCTCATTACTGAGGCAGCCAGCCTCTTTTGTAACTTCAACGAACTGTAAATGAAATAAATATAATTTTCATATTAATATTTTATATACAACATGAGCAATATAACAAAACGTAACAAATTATGAAAAATGCCATGTGGTCTTCAAAAGAAATTTTCTTTCACCATTTCGTATAAAAAAAGTTGATTTGGCCACAAAACAATTATTTTATTGTATAGCACATTAGCTTATACGTACAGTTTTCATAATTCTAAGTTTAAGTTGTACTTGATTGAATTATTAATTTTATTTTATTTTCACAACATACCTCATTATTTCCGATTATAACCTTTGATGATGGAGGAAAGAAAGATGGTTGTTTGGTAGTTGCCAGATTAGGTAAATTTTTAGTGCTGCACGATCACAGGAATTTTTAGTAGCTACAAATTTCTCACAGTGTATTGGGAAAAATTTAGGTCTATTTTCCTTCAGGCATTTTGGCTTGAAACTAAACCAAAAGAAAATGTTTATGAAATTTTATCCAATTCCCTTTTAACCTATAGTCTAGTCTTTCTATATAGATGTGGTACGTGTCACTTGTAATACAAAATTTCAAATAAATAATAAAGCGAATTTCGAGAAAGTTGCGAGAATCCGTGTATAAATGGGTTATTTATGTATTGAGCAAAAAATTGATAAAGAGCAATTTCATTGAATTTGCAACAACGTCAGACTTCACACGTCAGCCGATGTCTCTTCAAAGTATTTGATTTGTATATTTTTAATTATTAAAAAGAGTTCGAATTAATTTGTTTTATTAATATATTGTACAATTTAATTGTTCTAATTGCATAGTTTGGTAAATTCAAGATTTAAAGCAAGCAAAATGGTAAAAATTACAATTGAAAAATGAAAATGAAATTGAATGACTGTCAATTGACCAAAAATTTTTATGTTTTTCCATTTTTTAGGTTCTTATAGCCGCAGCCGTATGTACAAAAGCAGGCAAAAGTATTCTAAATTGTACAGTGTTTGTGATAAAATGTGTTTTAATTTTTGTTTAACTTTTATTTCACAGCAATAATATCGCGTCAATTTGTCGAAATGACTAAAGCCCGTATTGAAGGTCTCCTTGCGGCATTCCCAAAGCTTATGACGTCTGGAAAACAGCACACGTTTGTTGAAACTGATTCAGTACGCTACGTCTACCAGCCTATGGAGAAATTATATATGTTGCTAATTACTACAAAGGCCAGTAATATTTTAGAAGATTTGGAAACACTTCGGTTATTCTCGAAAGTGATCCCGGAATATAGTCGTAGCCTAGACGAAAAGGAGATTATCGAGAATGCTTTCAATTTGATATTTGCGTTCGATGAAATTGTTGCATTGGGATACAGAGAAAGTGTAAATTTGGCACAAATCAAAACATTTGTCGAAATGGATTCACACGAAGAAAAGGTGTATCAAGCTGTGCGTCAGACACAAGAACGCGAGGCTAAACAGAAAATGCGGGAAAAGGCAAAAGAATTACAACGACAGCGGATGGAATCTTCTAAGAAAGGATTACCAATGGGCCGAAGTGGTTACGGTGGTGGTGGTAATGAAGGGTTCGGTTCCAGTGGTGGATTTTCAAATAACTCTGTTACTTCGACACCGTCTATTGGCATAGGTGAAATTAGCAAACCAGCGCCATCCGTGGCTAAGCCTACTTCTCGAAATGTTATGAAATTGGGTGGTAAATCCAAGGACGTGGACAGTTTTGTTGATCAATTAAACAATGAGGGTGAAAAAATTTCGAATGTTGCACCAGTTAGTGGAACAGCGACTTCAAATCCAGTAGCTAAGGCGAAATTGATAAATACAACTCCGACAGAAAGTATTCATTTGCGTATGGAAGATAAGCTAACTGTACGGTTAGGTCGAGATGGTGGATTACAAGCCTTCGAGTTATCAGGCCTTTTGACTTTACGTATTTCGGATGAAAACTTTGGTCGTATTAAAGTGCAGCTTGATAATCGAGACAGCCGTGGCATTCAGTTGCAGACACATCCAAACGTTGACAAAGAGTTATTTAAGAATCGAGGGCAAATTGGACTAAAGAATCCAGCTAAACCATTCCCACTCAATACTGATGTTGGTGTGCTTAAATGGAGGTATCAAACCCAAGATGAATCAGCCATTCCGTTAACAAGTAAGCAAATTATTGGTATCTCGCATTTATGAGTAATCCTTTATTATTTTTAGTTAATTGTTGGCCTTCTGAAAATGGGGAAGGTGGATGTGATGTCAACATAGAATACGAACTAGAGCATACCCGATTAGAACTTCAAGATGTTTCTATTCAAATTCCATTGCCGTGAGTATACACATATAAAACAAATATCTGATTTTGTAAAATTAATCGGTCTGATTATTTCGTCAGAATGGGAGTCGCACCAACAGTGGCCGAATGTGATGGAGACTACCATCATGATTCGCGAAAAAATTTATTACAATGGAATTTACCAATTATTGATGCATCAAATAAATCGGGGACACTAGAGTTTAGTATACCATCTTCGATACCTGGTGACTTTTTCCCCGTGCAGGTAACATTCACGTCGAAAATTCCATACGCAGAATTGCAGATACAACAAGTATTGCTCGTTGATGATGAACAAATAACGAAATTTTCATCCGAGACAATTCTATACACAGACAAGTATGAAGTTGTTTAATTTGTTTTGTTTAATATTTATAATCAATCTCTTCAAAGTTACGTTTTATTTTAATAACAAATATTGTATTTATCTATTGTATTATTATCAACCATAAAAATGCAAGAATTATTCGATTTTATTTCAATATCTAGCAAACAAAATATTTGTAAAATTGCATCCTTGCAACATTAAAAATTTCTCGGGAAGAACGAAATAAACTAAAATAAATATATTCTATTTCTTTATTATATAATTTGTTATAATCAAAATCAATTAAATTTAATAAATAAAAATTACAAAATTAAACAGAATTTTTTAAAATTTGAATATGTATTAGAATCCATCTATAGGGCAGCGACTCTATTGTGAAATTTCCTTGCGTGCTTCTGACAGTTGATTACAGCACATTCCACCCTGTGCTAAAAAATAAACAAAGCTTTAAAATGTGCCGCTCAGTATGAGTTTCGTTTTTCTAAATTAATTAATTAAAAATTCATGAAATAGTCCATTACACAATAATATTGCCAATGTAAACAAACAATTTATTTAAATATCTAATGAAGTTAAGCTAAAAGTTCGGAAAATCTCAATATTTGATAAAGTAACAAAAAAGTTGGGTTATGATTCTGACGTAATATGAAATCATTGTTTATAAAATTGAATAAATTCCGTACACATTATAAGAAATACCCTCGTAAATATACAACGGAAAGCAGAAATTTTCCTCAAAGTGCTATTGTTGAAACCGAAGAAAACCCATTTTCTTTAATCCAGTTCAAACGAAGTTTGAAAATTTCCGGTTATGATTTCGAAGATGGATTCACATCGTTAAAATCCGTTTGCCCAATTTGTGATCCTAGCGCGGCCAAAGATAAGCAAAATACAGTGTTTCTAAATAAAATTACGGGACAATTTATATGTCCTCAGTGTCAGCATGTTGATAATTTTGCTTCGGTCTGTGATTTCTTCACGGCACGGAAAGGTACTCAAATAGCCAAACAGAAGGAAAAGTTTATAAGCCGTAAACCAAAGTTGTTTGAAACCATTAAATTAGATGAACATGTAAAGGAATGGGGAAAATTGAGTGAGGAGGAGAGAAATGCGTGTCTTAATACACTTGGAATTAATATTCCGCTAGCGGCGCTTAGCAATGTGGATACGTTATATGATATTCTTAATAAAACATTAGTTTTTCCGATGTACAATCTTGAAAACCAAGTCGTTGGATACAAGCATTTGAAGAACAATAATAATGAAATTGAAGAGCTTACAATTCCGGAACATGGCGCTTACGGCTTAATATATACAACTCCCAAAGGAGCTAAGCCTAAAGAAAGCTCCATCGCGGTTTTAGTATCAAATGTATTAGACTTGCTAGCAATGAATACGAAAAAAATAAACGGAACAATTGTATGCTTGCCACAAGGATGTAAATCACTACCAATCGAATGCCTTCCGTTTCTGGAGCGCTTCCAAAAATTAATTTTATGGTTTAATCACGATATACCGGGTTGGGAGACATCCAAATCGTTCGCCAAAAAGTTAGACGAAAAGCGATGCTTCTTTGTGCGACCGATCGATTCTCACCCATCGCCTTATGCAGCCTTACAACAAAATCTAGATCTTAAACAAATTCTGGGAAAATCACAGGCCATCATTCATAAATCCATTACTACATTTCATTCGTTGCGCCAAGACGTCTTAAGTGATCTACAGAACATTGATAAGGTGCAAGGCGTGAAATGGAAACGATATCCCCTTCTAAATAAATATCTAAAGGGGCATCGGAAAGGAGAGCTTACCATACTAACCGGACCTACCGGATGTGGTAAAACTACTTTCATGTCAGAATACTCTTTAGATTTGCTGCTGCAGGGCGTTACAACATTATGGGGATCATTTGAAATTCGCAATACTCGACTCGCCTCAACTTTACTGCGCCAAATGGCAGGACATCCATTAGACGAAAATATTACAGAATTCGATTTTTGGGCTGACGAATTCGAGAAATTACCACTTTACTTTATGACGTTCCACGGGCAGCAGTCGATCAAAATCGTTATGGATGCGATTGACCATGCCCAATATGTGCACGATATAAATCACGTAATTATCGATAATCTCCAGTTCATGATGGGGATGACGGATGAACCTAAACATATCGATCGCTTCTGGAAGCAGGATGCGATTATTGCATCGTTTCGAACATTTGCTACAAGGAAGAATTGCCATGTGACCCTTGTGATACATCCAAGAAAGGAACGCGATACAGATGACTTGACTACTAGTTCGATATTTGGTAGTGCCAAAGCCGCGCAGGAAGCGGATAATGTGCTTATCATACAGGATAAACGGTTGACTTCGATTAGAGGGAAAAAATATTTACAAATCGCTAAAAATCGTTACAGTGGTGATCTGGGTATAATGCCGTTAGACTTCGATAAACTTGGCCTTAGTTTTGCAGCTAAGAAAAAGAAAGTGGAGGACAAATCGAATACCGATGTTAATTCATAAATAGAACCAAAACAATAATGTGATTTTCTGTTAAAATAGTATCTGTTGTATTATATTTTAAAATTAAATTAAAAAAAATTCTCTAAGCCGCACTTTGTTTGTAGTTCCTGGTGTCCAGCAATTTCTTCCCGCACATCGCACAAATCCCTTTTTTGTAGGCACACGATTGGCAGTAATGTGAACCTGTTTGATGCACTTTTTGGCGACATATTCTGTCAATTTTTTATAAGAAACGTGTATTGTGAAAATGTTTATATTATAACGATATTTCAGTTTGTGATGAAATGCGATAAATGTTCTTACCTACACGGGGCAAAATCAGTTCCGATTGGATTATATCGAGCTTTAGCACTGCTCAGCGCTTTATTTTCATTTATTTTGCGTCCACCCGATTCTGTTGTGTTACGGGCACCAGATTTCCATGGATCTGGTGTTATTATTTTACTTAACTTCTTTTCACACTTTTCACAAACCATTTTAATAAATTTTTTACAATAAGAATGACTAATTTGATCCAGTTTGTTATTATTTTGATTGTTTTGACATTTCTTTTCAATTGCCCTCCGCGCACAAAAACATTATACCAATATCAATCAAAAAAGGCCAACCATCAAAGATTGAAATCGATCGAGTGATTTTTAAAACCTTTTGAAAATATTTTTTTCAACATTCTAAAACTTATTTTTGCGAAACAAAAAAACAAGTGATTAAAAAGATGAGTTTATTAAGTATCAGTGTGTTTCGCCAAGTGTCTACGGGAAATAGTAGTGTTAAAAATACCCTGTGATTAAGTTTACATTGGGCCCTTTCAGGGCACCCAACAGTTGGGAACATGTTGAGTAAAATCAAAGCTAACGTTATGAAAATGTTAGTACTATGAAATTTTGAAATCAAATTGGCGATGATTTCACTAATCATGATTCCAACAGTTGGCGGTCCTGAACACGCCCATTGATTCAAGCAATTCTTCAAAATGAGATTGCAGTATTTCGGCATAAAGTCGGCTTTTATGAACGGTGATTTGAAGCAGAACCACAGAATATAATATTTTATGCAAATTTACAAGAGATTATATGGATTGAAACAAGCGTCGGGTTGCTGGAACAAAAAGTTTACATTAAGTTTCATTCATTAACAAATTTGACTTTGTGGTCAGTGAATAGGATTCATATGTTTTTTTTGTGGGTAATGAGAAAAATGGAACTATGAGACCTGTAGTACCCAAATTTTGTTCGAAATCCGAAACTTGACGAAATAATAACCGCAGATTGTAGTAGTGGTATGTGTATTTGTGTTAGTGCAAATGCGCGTAATTTATAATTTAAAATTTGTAAATGTTTAGTGGTTTAGAGCTCCACCAAGCTTTTTATAATAAATATAACATACACTAATATTTTTTGTTATAATATTAACACAAATTAAATAATAGTTGTTAGATAGAAAACGAAATTGACACTTTTTAAAATTATATATTTTTTTATTTTCTACTGCTTATTTTATGAAAACAAAAAATTCTACCTTTTCTTTTTTCGTCGCTTGTTAAGAAAATTCTATATCAAAACACCGACGCACACTACAAAATTTTAACCAAGAATTGGTTTATACCCAACTAACCTTTCAGGTGCTAGTTAATTTAAATAAATTTATATGATGAATAGAAACAAGATGTCAAGACGCCACAAATGCAAATATCTTTTAAATAAAATTTAATTAATTTAATTATTTAATTTTAGTTTTAAAATTGTAAATTCTGTGTTTTTGCGTTTAATCGACATCTCACTGAAAAAAGTCGACATAACGTTTATTGTTATTAGTACGTTGTTATTTTTTCATTCGCACAAATTAAAATCGTTATATGCATGTAGTTACAAAAAAGTTTTCTTATCTCAACAACTATTTTTACTAATTCGCCTGCTGGGAAATGTCAAAAAGTGAGTCATTTTCATAATTTTTGATGCTTACTCTCGCAGAAAACAAACACATATAACCACAGCCAAATTACGCAGATTAATATAAAATTGTATACTATACACCTTATACGCACAAGAAAATGTCCTCCCGTGGTCTCGGATTTCTAACAAGATTAAAAGGAATTATGACGAAGCGAACAAAAAGAAACACGCTGAAATAGATTTTTGTTAGAAATAAATGTTGGATGGATGTTTTACACAGGCCACCATTTATTTTATTCGTTTCACTGAATTCCAATATACAGGTTAGAAAATAAACAGGATTAAGGTTAATTCAACAACTACCTTTTATAGCTTAAATACGGTAAATTTCTCGATCGTAGCGAATTACGATTCCACGTACTTTGTATTTTGGGTAAAAAAGATTCCATGTTGTTTTACGCTGGACTGTAGGGCAGCTGTTTATTTCGTTCTTGTAATGAAGATAGCTTCAATTGTTATCAAGACAAGCGAATATTTATGTAAAAACGTTATTCACGCCATTTTTATAAAAATCTACTTGTTTATTGAATTCTAAAATCCAGTAGCATTTGAATTGGGAATAAAACAAAATTTTCTGACATATTTGTTCTCTTTGTACTAGTAGAATTTTTTCAATTTTCATACAAATTTTCTATTTGTTATATGTATTTTATAATAGTTCAAGTTTAAGGCAACAATTTTATAAAAAGTATTGGGCTTCAATTGCATTACAAATTCTAAATAATTCAAAACTATGACTTCCTTATTAAAATCAAATTTAATGTCGTTTCGCAAAACGAAAACTACTACCCCTTTAGAGCTGAAAACTAGTCCCAAACTAAATACGAGTAAAACCAGCAGTAGTAGTGAACGAGACACGAGTAAACGAAATGTAAGCACTCAATCATTATTTCCATCATTAAAAATTAAATATTACGTTTTAATTAAATATTTTCCGCAGCTTTTAGAAAAACTATCAAAATTTGGTTACTTTTTGGGTAGCAAAATAGGTGAGGGATCATACTCGAAAGTTTATTATACGGAAAAATATGATCGCAATCAAAAGTGTACAGTCGAATATGCTACGAAAATTATAAATCGGAATAATATATCTAAAGATTATCATGATAAATTTTTACCAAGAGAGTTATTGATAATTAAACGATTAAATCATCCGAATATAATTTTTGTTCATTCAACACTGGAACTTGGACCTTATATTTGCTTAGTTATGGACTATTGCCGCAACGGTGACTTGCTGGAGTATATTAAGAGACGCGGCCGGTTGTCTGAGAACCGTACCAAATTGTACTTTTCTCAGTTGATATCTGCTTTAAACTATCTGCATAGTAACGGAATTAGTCATCGTGATATCAAATGCGAAAATATTTTACTATCCTCGATGGCAACAATTAAGCTAAGCGACTTTGGTTTCGCAAAAAATTTCTTCGGCCGTGGTAATAAAATAACGTTCAGTGATACATTTTGTGGATCAGCAGCGTATGCAGCCCCTGAAGTTATCAAAGGAATTTCTTATAATCCTAAATGCTATGATATGTGGTCACTGGGTGTTGTTCTGTATATAATGATCACGGGAACCATGCCCTATAATGATGAAAATATCCGATCGATTGTTGAGCAACAGGAAAGTGGTCTTCTTTTGTATCCCGAAAATATTTTTATTTCAAAAAGTTTCAAGAAAATTATCAGTAAGCTTTTGGAACCAAATGTTAAGAAGCGATGGCAAATAGAAAATCTGGTACAAATTACATGGTTCATGCCAAAATGATAGAAGTTCAAATAAAAAATGAGCTGTAGTTATTATTTATTTTATATCTGTTTTAAATTAATAAATGTAAATCATGTTATCCAAATCAATTCGAAGCGCTTCCTTGAACTTTACTGAGCTCCGCTTTAAACTTACCGATCGTTTCGCGGGCTAATTTCAACTTTTCTTTTGACATTGCTATTTCGGCTTTAACGCGTTTTTTAGCTTGCATTATATTATCAAGAGTTTTGACTTTCTTTTCTTCAACTGAAAATAAAATTCGGGTCAAATTGGCATCCTTAATGTAATAATTATTTACTTACAATCTGTATCATGCTTCCATACTCCATTTGTTGCAGGTTGAATACTAGTTAAGCAATGCTGCATCAACTGTGTCGGTTCTTGGAAAACAATTTCTTCATACTGTTCAGAAACAAGTCCAACCGTATCTAAACGGTCGGCCATCGATTCCGGTGGGCCATTTACACCATCGCCATTTTGTGATTGGAATAATTTTAATATATGATATAGTGTAACCGGCCGTTCCGTTGGATCATGAAAATAAATTTTAATAACCACTTCGAATTCGCCCCAACCCGTTTCGGTTACTTCGTAAGGAGGTTTGGTTACAATTCGATTTGGATTTGCATAACTCTCGTGCAATTTAAAATGAACTTTTTTCACATATGCCGATAAATCTTCATTTTGATACGATTTCACATAAACAGTCCATTGATGTGTGTGCCCGTCTTCTTCACGCTTCTTACCAAAGGATCGGGCTATATTCCCATAAACAATTGGTTTCACTATTGTAAGCCCCTATAAATTAACACAAATCTATAATTCTAAACGGAAATATTACAATATATATGCAAATTTACTTTAAGACGTCCTCCAGAATCAGGCCCAAAGTCTGTTGATATATTTAAACTCATTATTTTTGAAAATAATTGGAAATTACTCGATAAAAATTCGAGTTGTACTTTTTTGTTTACTAAACATTTGACACTTAGAATAACTGTCACAATTGTCGGTTTAATCGCACGCTTGGTTATCGACATTTTTAGTACTAAGAAGCACCTCAGAAACCCACCAAATATTTGGTTGCGACCTTGACTTTGAATTAGATTCCCACCTGAGAATTTTTATAAAACACAAAAAATATTATTTCATCATTGTACTTTGGTAAACGACTCTATTAGGTCAAGAATAAAAATTATACAAACTAAAAATAAATGGCATAGTTCATTTATATATAGTTTTGAAATAGGGAAATTAAAAACTTAAAATTAAACAAATTAAATGTAAAGAATTAAGAACACGTTTGAAAGCGGAAGACCCAATGAGCATACAAAGGTTTTCAGTTTAGTCACAGAATAGACAGAAACGTCATAACGCTATTTTTGTATGGAAAAATATCGACTCACTTTTTGATCTTGTTTCGCGAAAAGGTAAGAAAAATTGTTTGCAGGGTACCTAACAGAAGGAAATACTGGTTACTTTTGAGTTTTAAATTTGAAATAAGGTAGGAAAATGGTCGATAGGTAATTTTTTCTTGGTCTACTCAATGGCGCTTCTGGATAATATTATATTCTGTAACAATGCTTACTTATACGAGTAGGAATTCAAATATATACGGATGTGATTTATTTCGGACTTTCTTTCGATGTTATATGTTTGTAAGTGTATTGCACTGTTACACTAAATTCAAATAGGAAAAAATAATTCTTTTTGGGGATTTTATTACAGTCTTACACGTTTAAGTTTTTTTTTAGAAAATAACTTAAACCTAAATTTAATTAACAAATTTATAATGTTTTCTAAAAGACTAATTTATATACAAACTCAACCATATACTCGCATTGTGTAGAAATAAGGAGATGTTTATTTAAACAGATGAGAATTTCAAAACGTTTACAATAAAACTTGATTTAAAATAACGTAAGAACACCTAGAAAACAAAACTTCGTAACAAAAAACGGGAATGGCCGATAATGACCCTCCAAATTTGAGTAAAGATAACATCAGTGTATGTAGAAGTTCAAAATTGCTAGGAAAACATCTGAAGTGGTGTATCATTAGCACTAAATGGTTTTAGTTAGGTGACTCATTGATCAAGTTCATATACTAGCCAGAACTCAATCACGATCTCCTGAAATGATCGATAATAGCCATCCAAACTTGAATAAAAATGACAATAGTACACCTAGAAGATTACAATTGGTAGCAAAAAAACCTGAAGTTGTGTATTGTTTCCAGTTGGTGGTTTTAATTAGGTGATTAAATGACTAACTTCATTTAATAGATTTGAATCACAATCTTTAGGAAAGGCCAATATATCTGAATCATGATCTCCGGAAATTGCTGAAATTGGCCATCCAAGTTTGGGGAAAAATTAGTAAGCAATTGCAGAAACAAATATTTAAGTTGACATTTGCTAAAAAACATTACAACTATGGCGTAGCACTTACTAATCTCGGCGATATGCATAATAAAGGAAGCTATTGGCCAAGCCTGCAGATCTTCTTCAATGATTTGCATAGAATATATAAGCGAAAGTGATTTCAACATTTTTGGTTTCTATGGGATAGGTATATACAGTGGGATTTTCAGCCATTTGAAGCCATGGAAACCAAAAATACAAAAAAAACCAATTGCCATTATTTCTTATCGATCTAAACTATTCTATTTATTAATTTGTTTTTTTCAATCAACCCAGCAATAGCTACGTATTAATAACTCCTCCTGTTATTTTTGAGGATACCATTTTATCTGCTTTAATGGGATTTGGAGATGGTTTTGGTCTTGACAATATACCCTCTTTTATTCTGGAGGAATACCCTGACATTTTAGAAAATCCATTACGTTACCAACCACTCCTTAAGCACAGGAGTGTTACACGTTACATGTTACAGAGGAATATCAACTACATCATCAATTCCAAAATTGTTTGAATTAGTATTATGTGCAACAACTTTGCTTTGTAAAGCATTTGATTCTATCTGTCATCAAAAAGAACTTCAGAGTTTATCTGCATTTTTTGCTTTTCACTCGATTACATAAATTGGTTCAAGTCTTATTTATCAAACCGGCGACAATTTGTAATAATGGGAAATGAGAAATCAAACGCCATTAAAGTTACGTCTGGTGTTCCCCAAGGATCACTCATCGGGTCTTGTATATTTATTGTTTTCATAGATCGAATAACCGAGATAATGAAAAACTAAAATGTGCTCATATTTGTTGATGACGTGAAAATTTTTCGTACTGTTAATGGAATGCTAGATCAAAACTCGCTTTACATGAATATTAAGAAATGCAAAATCATATCTTTCCATCGAAAAATAAATCCGTTAATTACTTCATACAAAGTCAACAACGAAGTATTGCAAAGAGGCAATGAGATTATAGATTTAGGTGTGACATGCTATGTTTGCATTTGTTAAAAGATGGATAGTTGAA
Organism: Nephrotoma guestfalica; assembly: GCA_963691935.1. Lineage (NCBI taxonomy): Eukaryota > Metazoa > Arthropoda > Insecta > Diptera > Tipulidae > Nephrotoma > Nephrotoma guestfalica. Next base: position 265,886,919 of record OY829914.1, on the reverse strand, counting down.
TTTAAAGATATTCAAACCTTATGTTCACTCTTTCACTCGGAATGCACTGCATCGGTCTGGAATGCATACTATACTGTACAACAGAATTGAAAGCATTCAAAAGAAGTTTCTGATTTTCTTGTTACAAAAAAGTGATTGGGATTACGACGACAATTTACCATTCCATGAAAACGTGTCCCGGTACTTACATTCGATCTAAATTTGGCACACTTTGCGCCACCTCCAATAAGCGAAGCCAAATCCGCCTAGTGGCAATAGCACATCAGATAAAGAATAGGTGTCCCATAATTTATAGATGAGTCAATATTATTTATTTTATTTAATTTTTTTTCAAGTCAAGAATTACAAAATTTTTCCTCGACTTTTTTTCAATTACGAACTAGACTAAATAGTAGTAAGGAAACTTTACACTACACTTTCTGTACATAACAAAATCCGATTCTCTAGCGCAAAGATTACATATTTTTATAATTAAAATTTTTATTAATAAACTCATTAAAATAACATTATTAAAATACAAAAGAAAACTTACCAGTTTTACAATCATTTAGAAAAAGCTTGAAAAATGGCTGCAAAACCGACTTCAAACTAAACCCAAAACTGTAATCGGCTCTACTGTTTTGTAAATCTAATAGTTTAATTTTGACGCCACGTTATATAGTAGTCACGTTATATCTTATTATTTTGGCTACTTCGGCTGTTTTCCAAACACCGGCTTATTTGTGCACACCGACTTATTCAAATAAGTCACCTCGCGAGGAGACTTATTTGAATAAATGCGTCTACACAGAAATGTCTCCAAAATTGTGTCTTGACTAAATGTAATCATGGAGGAATAAATATATAAGAGGAATCATGTAGTGTAAATTTTGTAAGCCAATTTCTCTTCCGAAGTAAATCTTATTTTATAGTTTTGATATGTTTATATACACAAAATTAACTTTTTTATATTCATCCATATATACGTATCTTATAAACATTTTGGCATAGTTATTTTATAGATCATTGTTAAGCTTTTACAGATTGCCAATAGTAAAATAGATTAACCTCGGAACAGAATAAAAGTTTACACTACATGAGTCCTCTTACGTATATTTTGTTCTATGATGTAATACATGCAGTTATAATAGAAGTTGCGTTTTGTTTTTTGTTAGTACGCCACAAATAAGTCGGTACAATGAATTGGAATGACTTGACCAACTTATTCAAGATGGCGTCAAATAAGTCAATAAGTATGTAATAAGTTAGTGTTTGAAAAACACCCTTCTCCTCTAATATTTCTCGTACATTTCGATATTGAAATTCAAGAAATGTACTAAAAGTACGGTTGGCCTGAAAACAAAGTGCAAACAAGTTTTATCCAATTCAATCCCACGTTTTCATTTTAAACATCAGCTGTATTTTGTTGAGAATTTACAACAACAATTGCATTTGATAATTCCCAGTAGAATAAACTAATTCCAAATTTTTTTTGGAATTATTTAATTCTAATTCCAAAAGTTACTTATCGTATTTGCCACCAGAAAACATTTTCTTGGTTTTTATTGTTTTTAAGTTGGTGTTGTAAATTTAATGACATTTATGACAAGCGACATTTTTATTCGTATTGTGGTCGATATTTTCTTAAAATTTATATATTATATTTTGTGTTATAATTAAGATAAACACTTTGATTATACTACCAACAGACAGAAAAAAAATTTTTTGCTGTTTTGTTGAGAATTAAATAATCCCAAAATAATTCGAAATAGTTAATTCTCAACAAAATACAGCTATCTAAAGCTTAGTATGTACTCAGTTCAAAGTGAAATTAAATTTTAACGCGATCTTTTAAATCTATTTATTTTCGGGTGATATGGGAATGAAATTTTATTTGAAGAATTTTTATTTTTAACGTAAAAAATTTAAAGATTTTTGGTATTTAAATATTTTTTATTGTCAAGCACAAGTAATTGTCAAAATTTCACGTGAAAATAATTTGGAGAGTTTATGTGCTCCATCTTTAATATATTGAATACAGTTGGTTTTTCGCTAGTGAACTGAGGACTACAAAATGAAAACAGAAGCGGACTTTTTCAGTTCTAATTTCACTTTAGTAAAATCATATGAAGATTTCACGTGAAATCGAACTGAGTACTAGGCTTAACCTATGCCGAATCAAAACAAATAAAACTACTTGTACTTGCTCATTTTTGTACATTCACTGATTCACAGCCTGTAAGTAATTCACACTTCTCCGCACCAGTGGCACTATTCTGGTAATTCCCCGGGAATAGGGAATTGGAGAAAGAATTATATGTAATTTTTATTTAAAAAATGTTTTTCTGGCATACTGAGGTAAAAACTTAGTGCTAATTTTTTTGAAAACAAAATTAATTTTCCCTGCAAATTTAGGTATGGATAAATTATTCCCAATTTTTAAATATTTACACCAAACTGTTGTCCTCAGTAGGCGGGGAAAAGTTTTTTGAACAGAAATTACATATAAATTCTTTCCCCAGTTCCCTATTCCCGGGGAATTACCATAATAGTGCCACAAATACCAAAAACTTGAGTACATTTTTCTAATTTCCCCAACCACCCAAAAATTGTCATATGATTTATATATCCCAACAAGCAATAATTTGTAATACTACAATATGTTATTCATACGTCTACTATTCCACTACATTAAAACTAAGTTAATATTAACAAAAAAACATAAAAATGCACAGCTTATTTTAATAAATTGGGTCTAACTATACAACTACGCTACTAAAGTTAAATTCTAATTCGCTTTTGATAAGATGTGTAAACTTTAATTGAGAATTATTCTGGCGGCCATGGCACTACCAGAAACAATAGGTACGTTACTACAGTGCAGTACTAGGTATTATTATTTTAATCTAATAAATCCAAGCTATTGTCATGTACATAATACGGGTTTGTAAAAAAAATACGATCAGTCATAGCTCACAGGTCAAAGGTAAGCCTAATAAAATTCCCTTGTAAAATTGTAAAACCATTATTTTTTACTACAAAACATATCAACTGTGTATACGTATTATATTTCATTTTTATACATTATGTTTTTACATACAACATAGAACTAATAAAAAAAAGCCAGACAATACTTACTGTTCAGTGACCTTAAATTATTTTATACAAACGAGAGAGAACAATTGTTTTTCTTTTCCGTTTTCCATCGTTTTTAATGGAAAAATTTATATCTGTATTAGTAATCATTGTGTGTTAATATTATGTAGTTGACTTTCAATAATACTTTTGATGAAAATAGAATTAAAAAAAATTGTATAAATAAAAATAATATAAATTTGCAACAAAAACTTAAATTAAATCGGTTGAATGATTGTTTTATTTTTATTTTTGCAAACAGTAATAATGAAAAATGAAAGTAATTACACAATTAATAATAAAAATTTAACATGTCCTATTAAACGTATGTTCTGAAATGTAACTACATACATAATTTTATTTATGTATATATATATATACTAAACAATTGCACATAATCTACTTGTCCCAGACAATGCAGTCTTTTGTTTCTAGATTCAGCTTATTGCATTGAGCACATGATATTATATACGGTATACTCACCAAGGAAAATGTAATTAAAATCTACTCGTTAAATATAATTAAATTATGTATAAAACACGTACATACATATCGTACACAGTTAATTATCCATTTCGCGAATTACGATAAATTATAAGTTTGACGCCTCTTAGATGACATTGACTCGTTGACTCGCTTTCCCTTTATAAGACACTTTCTTTGAAATACAATTTGTATCATGCATATTAAATAAATTCCAGAGTTAAACACCCTGACTTAATTTCCATTATATGCACATAATAGTATTGTGATATTCAAATATATTTCCGGTTCATTGCTATTTTATATAGACTACTAACAGTATATAGTATAAAGCAATTTTATTAGGTCTCTGAATTATATTTAAAATGTTAAACAAATGCATTTCATTCACTTGATTCTAAAATAATAAATTTCCCCTACTAACAAACTGACTTAATTTTGTTTGTTAACATTACAAAATGCAATTAAATTGGTTCATTTACATTTTATTATATGTATTGTACATAGCAACATATTTTTGTTTTGTTTCCGATCATTTCACTTGATCTTGATATATGTAGAAAAAAAAAAGAAATGGAAAACTAAAACTGAAGCATAAAATGTGTGTAATAGAAAAAGTATAAAGAAATTTTATAGAAAGTGAAACAAATGAAAACAGAAAATTTTGTTTTTTTTATTTTATTATAAAAGTGAAATGAATACTATAAATTATATTTTTTTTGTATTTTATTGAAATAATATTTCTTATGTATGTAAGATGATTTATTAGTGTTGTTTTTAATTTTTTTTTGTACATCATGTGATCCACAAAAGTTACCTGATAATTACAAACCTGTAAAACGTAATTTACTTGACTCTATTTCACCAGACGATAGATAATTGCCACAGTGTGCTTCTATTATAACCAACAGACGAGATTGTAACTACGTATCATAATATTCCTAATTGGTGACTCTATACGGTTAAGGGTCACCAATTTAAATGACAGTTAAATTATTTGTTGTAGCTGAGGAATTATCGAGGTGATTAAAATATAACATGTATTCTTTTTGATGAGGAGGAGGAATTGACTTGAAGCATTCTAAACAAAACTTTAAAAATTGAAGTTCCGCTTTATTGTGGTAAGCTAACTTCTATAGAAATTAATTCGGCAAATGTTTATATAGGGAGTACAAATTAATTTGGTCCGCTTTCTTAATTTTAAAAATGCATTTTTTTAAAAATAAAACTTAATTAAATGAAGATCCAAGTTTGAAGCCAATTATCAATTTCTTCGAAAGAAGTGAACCGATGACCTGTCAAATTGTATTGCATCCATCGGAACAACCAGTAATCAGAAGAAGCAAAATTCGGATAATACGGCGAGAGCGATAAAATATCCCACTTAAGCGTTTCCAAATATTTTTTTACGACTTTTGCAGCGTGAGGCCGAGCATTGTACCACTCGCCCGTAATGAAATCGCTAGGTTGTAGCAGCTCCTAGTTTATTGGTCCGCTTGCGTTTGAGTCGGATCTTCATCGAGCAATGCCTCTAATTCATCGTCTATGAATTTTTTTGGCTGTCCCAAGCGAAGCTTGACTTAAAACACTGAAATCATCATTTTTGAAGCGTCGAAACCATTCACTACATATGATTTATCGGTTGGAGCATTGTCACCGTAAAATTCCACAATCGTTTAATATGTTTCAGCTGTGTTTTTTGCAATTAAAACAAAAAATTAACACTTCCCGCAAATGCTGTTTAGTTATCACAAAATCCGACACCGTAAAACACGTTTTGTATGAAACTCAAAGCAATACAAACTGAATGTTAACGGCAGATGTCTAATCTGTCTGAAACAACGGAAACCAGCTGTCATTACAAAAAATTAATTATAAAACGGACCGATTTAATTTGTATTCCCAATAGTTTATAATTTTAATAAACTAGTGATTGCCACTGGTGAGGTCTACTAGAGTAAGAACAATTGCTTGGTTGAAGTGTGAATTAATTCTGGTTTTATTTTGGAAATCTTAAATCTTAATTCTTACATAAAAAATGTCCATGTCAGCACTACTGTCAGCATACTAAGCAGTTGAAGTGAAATGAAATTTTACATATAAAAATGACACAAATAAAATTTTTTACATATAAAAATGAAATTGCGGTACGCAGTTTAGCTAGCGAAATTGGTATTTTTCGTATTGGAATATAGATGTCTATGTTTATCTCTACAGACATTTTTCAGTACATTTTAATCTGCCGGTACGATAATAGTAAACTAAATTTTTGAACATTTCATCAATTGTCTTGATTTGTTATAGTGCTGTGTTTCAAAAATAATAATTCAATATGAAGCTACCTGCGTTAAAATTTTACGAGAATCAACAAATTAATTTTTCATGGAATAATTTATCAATTTATCTTGGGTGATATGTTGTAACAACATACTTTCGATACTTTGTCGAACTTTATGTCTAGCTGTTTCAGAATAAAATATGACACTATTTCATATTTTATATCATTTACTAGGGTGTTAGATTGAAAAATTGTGATATTTCTACTCCGTTTCCACCACCAAATAATTTATTTTCGACACTTGAACGAAATTAGGTAAAGACACAGTGTCCACAATGGTCCTAGTAGGTTGTGATAGCAATAGAATAAAGAATAAATTATTCATAAACGAAAGAGTCGTTCACTTCAGTTTAGCGAAAAGAGACATAAACTTCGATAAAGTTGGCTTTGACTTTCGAGTCGACATGCCCCTTTTTTATATTGTAAGATTTAAATTTTTATTTTTAAAATTTTTAATTATGTCTAATTCAATAATAAGAATAAGTGATTCAATATTGTCAATCATGCGACCTAATCGTCCTTTGTATAATATGAATCCCGAAGATGGTTATTAGAAGACGAAAGGGAGGTTCAATTTTGTTACGAGTTGTTTTATTACTCTTTTGTTCGATGGACAGTTTTTGTGAAGCTTCGATAACTGCAGTTACCATGATAGAAAACATACACTGGTATAAATTGAATTTGCGGTTTACAAAGAAATTTATCTTACATTTGTAATTTATTAAGGGCTGCCCGTTCTGTTGTAAATGAGCTTAAAGCTCTAAATAGGACATGCAGCTTTTCTAAAATTGTATAAGCAAATAAATAAATAAATAAATAAAGTGTCGGAAATGTGATGTTATAACATGTCACGCCTGGTTTGTTTTGGAAACCAGCGAAAATTTCATTTCACGTCAGCCGCATTCGACTTTTAAATTACATATTTGAAGCCATTACCGTTTGAAGCCAATTTTATCTATCTTGATACAAAAATAATTTATTACCCAGCTGGCTAAGGTCAATTGATTGATTTGCCATATCCAAGGCCATGGAATAACCTTTGACCCAATATCTGGTGGTGGTGTGGTGTAGTAAATTATTAAAGGTGGTATAATCAACCTTCAAATTACAATTTGAGGCCTACATCATCTGAAGCCACTTTCGTCTAACGTGAACCATAAATTATTACCTGCTCTACAACTACATTTTGCTGTCTGGTGTATCAATTATTAAAATTGGTAAAATTGACCTTTTAATTACATATTTAAAGCCTTTATTGACTGAAGCCAATTCCGTCTCACGAAAATACAAACAGATAATCAGTCTGATATCCCGCGTCACTAAGCAATAATATCTTTGCTTGAGGAGCGTTTCGAAATATTGTTCGTGAGGGAGGCTTGCTATCGGATGACAGAAGAGGTCTCCGAGCTCGGACAGTACACACGCTCGAGAATATTGTGGCTGTGGTCCATAGTGTAGGCCAGAATCCATCGACCTCAACTTGACGCCGAGAATACTGCATAAAAAGACCTCGGATTATTCGCCTACAAGGTTCAGATGACTCAGTAGTTGAAAGCAACCGACCATCCGCTCCGATGCCAGATCTCTCCGTGGGCCATAGACCAGCTGAATAATGACGTCGATTTTGGTCGAGAAATCATCTTTTTAGACGAAGGGAATTCCCATTTCGGGGGCTATGTAAACAAGCGGAACTGCCTGATTTGGGGTTCGAACCCGCCACACGTAATCGTAGAGAAGCCGACGCATTCATCAAGAGTGACTGTTTGATGTGCACAATCTTTGGTTTCAACAAGATGGTGCCATATGCCATACAAACCGACCGACAAACGATCTCTTGCACACCAAGAGATTTGACAATCGAATAATCAGCCGTTTTGGAGATGTCAATTGGATTGCGCGGAACTGCGATCTAACGCCGTTGAACTTATTTATATGGGGTTTCGTTAAGGATAGATGTTACGTGGAGAATCCAGAAACAATTCCAGCTTTAAAATATAACATTGCGACTATTATTCGCAAAATAGGCACCAATATCATCGAAAAGGCCATCAGAGGGAGCCACATGAACGAAATTGTTTTTCATTCTTAAATCGAAGACTCCAACCTACACAATAAAAAAAAAGTTTCCACAAAATAAAGATATATGCTCATTTTATAGCGTTTTTAAAAACAAACTTTAAATTGCCCACTCTTTACTTAAAAAAATATAAATAGGGAATTCGAAATTATAGATCTCACCAAATTTTCATCATACCAACCAAATTTCATATTTAATTGTAAAGGATTGGACAAGTAGCCCCCAGCATTCAGAACAGATTCCAAAAATTTCTAAAATATATGTTGGAATCCAAATAAAAGGAAGTAATAAAAGGATGTTTAGGCAAAAGCAGAGTTCCTTCAAGCAATAGGTAGATTTCAGAAAATTGTGCAAAATTCCAATACTACAAACCAAACTTCATTATATTTCATTAGGAAATCAACGAGTTATTTCTAACATTTTAAGATCCCAAAATTCCCGATACCGCTATTTTATTGACTTCGGCTGGTTACAATAGAAATGGTTTATTTGGGATAGTGCTGCCTCTTGTGATCAGTAGTGCTTTTCTTATTTCTCGATGGAAAATTTGTCGATTTTAAATTGTCAACATCACTAAAATTTCCCTGTAGTTCGTTAAACTTGCCAACTTCTAAGATTAGGGTAAACTCTATAAATATCTGAAATATTCATTAGCAAGATGATTGCAAATATTGTAATATTTTAGGTACGTTATTTTTAATTTCCTAGGTCCGTCTGCCTAGGGTACCAAGAGGGCTTCAACAAATACGGAATGTCATACTCAAGGTGGTACAGCAGCAGAGATGCTGCCAAATCTACACTCTTCGGAGGATGATCCAATGGATTGTAGGTTGGGCAATTCTAAAGAAAGAGAATGAAGAACTCAAAAAACAGTTCAAACACTTGTAGCACTTGGGATGACACATAAAACTGAAGAATGAAGAAGCATTAGAAAAAGAAACAAATTGGATGTTGAACGGGAATAAAAGACCAAGTAAGAAAAGGAAAGCTCAACACTCATTAGAAATGGTAAAAACTTTAACATCAACTTCAAAAGGGGTTTCTAGAAGCCAATTAAACATCAAGAAACAACTAGTTCGAGAACAACAACCAGCTAAACTAAAAGAGAAAATCTTAACTCCGAGGGACATCGATGGTTATTTCTTTGAAATTAGCCTCGGGCAATGCTAAAACTGCATTATCATCGCAGCCCAGGATTTGGTTATATTTTTTGTTAAATATGGTAAACTACCTCATCCCAAAAAATAGTGTGAATATTTACCCCAGAAAATTAAATGAAAAATTACAAAAGATTGTACGCAGTGATTAAAGCAAAGTAAACATTTTAAAACTTAACAATTTCCCTAACCTTATAATACCAACCTAGGAGGTTATAGTGGTCATTATTACAAGACGATACCGCTTGGTTCGGTTTTCGGAACTCGGGGTTTCTGAGAAAGATATGTTAAAATCGGTCATACTTGGATCATACAGATAAGATAAGGTCATCAAATAGAAAATGATGTAAACATCCTTTAGAAAGAAAAAGGCGAAACTGAACAAGGAGTTCAAATTAACAAAAGACGGCTTCCACTATTTATGCTCACTTTTAATAACAAAGAAAAAGTAAAAGATGTGTATCCTATCAAGGGAATACTTAACCTTGAGAGTTAAAATGAGTCATTGACAAAAAATAGCGGTTAGTACAGCAGAAAATGTCAAGGTTATAATCATACCCAGAAATATTGCCAAAGAGAGACTAGTGAAATGTGCCGGGAACCATCATGCAAAGAAAGCCCCGTCAATAAGGATATTGCTGCAAAATGTGTTAATTGCAAGAAGCCGGGATGTGGCAAACTACCGGAAATGTGATATAGCTAAGGAGCTACAAAGAATAAGAAATAAAACGCGAAAACATAATCCAGGAATGCCAGACAAATATTAACCAAGCCTTCACCAAAGAGGAATCTAAACGGGCGCAAGTGTTTTTGATTGGTACAAATTGTTCAAAGAGGGTCGGGAACGTGTTGACGACGAACATCAACTGATGATCAACACGTTAATAAAATCAAGGAATTGGTGCTCGAGAATCGACAGTTAACAGTCAGAGACCTTACTGGCATCGCTGAAATATCGGAAGGACCAGTGAAAATCATTTTGAGAGATCATTTGGGCCTAAGAAAAGTGAAAGCACGATTGGTTCTAAAATCACTCAATTTTTTGGAAAAACAGCGCCGCGTTGACGTCTGTGAAACAATGCTTTTCGACTACCAGGATGTCATGAAACGTATTATAACTGATGATGAGTCTTGGATCTATGCTTACGACCCGGAAACAAACGATCATTTGGCCGAATATCGTGCCAAAGGTGAGCCGAAGCCGAGAAAACCACGCCAAAGCAATTCAAAAATCAAGGTGATGTTGACAGTTTTCTTCGATTATCAAGATGTGGTGCACTCCGAATTCCTTCCGACCGGCCAAACTGTCAACAAGGAACACTATTTGAGTGTTATGCGTCGTTTGCGCGAAGCTATTCGTAAAAAGAGGCCGAAATTATGGGTCGACAACTCTTGGTTTTTGCACCACGATAATGCACCTTCTCCTTCTGCATTGGTATTACGTGATTTTTTTGCCAAAAATTCCACCCATATCGTTCCGCAACCACCGTATTCGCCTGATTTAGCTCCGTGTGACTTCTAGCTGTTTAGCAAACTCAAACGACGGCTCCGGGGACCGTTTTGAGTCAACTGAAGACATTCAACGTGAATCGCTACGCGCATTGGAGGCTATTCCGGAAATTGATTTTAACAACTGTTTCAAGGATTGGAAAAAACGTTGGCACAAGCGTATTCAGGCCGGGCAGAATTACTTTGAGAGGGACGAAATAGGTTTGGAGAAATAAATAAAGAATTTTAAAATTATGGCCAAAGTCTTACTATTTTTTGCCCACAGTATTAGATATGTGCCTAATATCGAGAAACCATTTCACTCTAACTTCATATTTTAAATTAAATGGATGGCAGCTGTTACCACGCCATTCATCCGGCAGAAAGGGTAAGAGGGGGATCGTCGGTGATTATAAAAGAAAACATCAAACACTTAAATGTATAAATAGGGTGTTTTGCACGTTGGCCGTCAAAATTTTTTGACAGATTGAGGGGGGTTATTTAGAAGCTTTCATCCCACAGAACTGAAGTCCTAAGTTTCACGGTAACTCGACTTTAAATGGTCATAACTTTTTTGCTTGTAGTCGTAAAGGCACGAAATAACTTTCATTTGTGCTGCAATGAAATCTGATTTTATTCTAAATATAGTTAATTCAATTGGTATAAGAAACATGACTTATGGGCTTCCAAATCATAAAATATGTGTGAAAGTATGAAAAATGTCACGTTCTAAATTCATTTTCAAAGAACTAAATGTTAATTTTGAAACTAGCTTAGCTTACTACATGTCATAGAAATCACTCATTTTGTGGTCAAAATAAGAGACACGATTTTGTCAGGGTTATTTGTGTCAGTGTTAAGAAAATACCTTTAAGTTATTGATAGCTTTTTAAAAATAAGTAAACTGTTTGTTAATTGCCTTGAGCTGTTCAGTCGATATTTCACTATCTGCTACCGGAAGTGCCCGTGTGTTTCACGTTGTTCTTGTTAAATTGTTATAACAGCATTTTGTTGTGTTTGCCTTCGCTGTTGTTACGATGCTTAACTTTAATAACGAAGAGTTTGGTGACAGATTGTTGGCGTATGGCAGTGCCAATTGCAATGGGCGTGAAGCGAGAAGAATTTATCAGGAGTTTACATTTTCACGAGCCTCCGGTGAGTGTGAGGCAACATAATGTTGTATTAGATGAAAGAATAATACTATAGCTTTTGACGAGGATCCTACTATAAGCGTACGGGTTGTCGCTGAAAGACTAAACTTATCAGTCTGGATATTATTTTCGGTTCTACGAGTAGATGGAAGGCATGCATTCCATTACGCTCCAGTTCAAGGTAATCACCCAGTTTTTTCTTCTCCCAGTTTACGTAAAATGTATCATATTTGCGCAATTGTCATAAACTCACGGATTTAATTAATTGTTTCAGGTCTCGCAGTGGATTATAGATTTATGGTGCATACAGATATTGAGGGTATTGTGATTTACACAATCTGCCAATGGTGACAAAAAAGGCCAAAATCCTCAAAAGAAAAGGCAGGATTTTTTCCAAAGGAAATTCAGCGCTAATGTTTGGGCTGGTGTTATTGGCCGAAAACTTATCGGACCATATTTTTTGCCAGAACGCCTTTCCGGAGATATGTATATCGAATTTGTTAAAAATGAGCTATCTATAAGCTGATTTTATCAATTTTGCAAGAAAATGTGCCGATTGTTTTCAAAATGACGGCTGTCCGGAAAATAACTAACGAACGGTAAGAGAATACTTGGATGGTTCATTTTCATGGATTTCTAAGTCTGGCAACGTGCTAAGGAATTGGAGTATGCAATAGAGGGTGGCCACAAGAGTAAATTTTAATTGAAAGAATTAGCGTCGCATTTGAAAAAATGAAAAATGAAATGCAACTTTGCACAGCAACCGTGGAGATAAGAAAAAGATGCCGTACATGCATACGGAGTGGAAGATGTCCTTTTGAACAAAATCTAATAAATGAGGTCGATTAAAAATTTATCAACAACTTAAAAGTTATTTTCTTAATCCTGACCCCGGCAACATATTATCTCTTATTTTGACCACAAAATGAGTGATTTCTATGACATGTAGTATACCATTGGCAAGGGTATAAAATAGAGAATTTTTTGAAGCAAAGCTAATTTCAAAATAACCTTTAGTTCTTTGAAAATGAATTTAGAAGGTAACATTTTTCATACTTTTACACATTTTTTAGGATTTGGAAGACCATAAGTCATCTTATGGGACTACCAACAAAGAAGTTATGACTTGGGACTACAGTTCTATGGGATGAAAGCTTCCAAATGACTCCCCCAATCTGCCAACAAATTTTGTCCGCGCGCCAAACACCCTGTATAAATGACTCTAAAGAATATACTGTATCGTCAATATATTACCCCCAAGAAATAACCTAATTAAGGAAGACTAGTGCACATTATTTAAACCATTTGGACCAAGTTTCATAATCAGATATGATTTTAACGCAAAAAATAGCTACTGAGGATCAAAAGTAACCTCTAAAAAGGAAGAGAGCTATTTGCAACAGGACGACTATGCAGTTGTGAGTTTTATGTCGGATCTACCAAAGATTGTTAAGAAAACTAGTCCACGTTTGCTAATCGGTAACAAAGCCTGCTGGAGAAATTCCAGAAACTAGTTGAGGATAACCCTAATCCTCAGGTGCCAATTAAATATCCGTTACAGCTAGAAGAAGAACTATAGAACAACTCAACAACAGCATATGAGAAGCGACGTGGAGTAGTACCCCCTCAAGTTCAAGGGAAATGAGCCGAAATGTTTCATATCTTTTGGAAGTTAAGGAACTGGTTGCAGCAAAACGTAAAGCAACAGCCCTCTCTACTGGGGGAAAAGATACCGAGTATTCTCTTTGGAAACAAACAGATTAAAATGACCTACATTTCGAATTCTACCAGTTAAAAATGAAGATGGGACATAGGCTATAAGTGCAAAGTAAAAAGTTTCTTTGTTTGTAACCCACCTCGAGAACACGTTCTACCCTCTATCTAGGCAAACAGCATATGAAAACATACCACCAGTAAATAAAGTGGATACCTACAATACGACTATATCTCTCGTCACAGTACAATAATTAAAAGGGGAAACCAAACTTAACCTAAGTGCAAAGTAATATAGACAACATGACTTAATTACAAGTAGTCGAGGCAATGAAGCACAAAAGTTCGGAATTTTTGCCATAAAGACGGATCGGAATGCGGTTTTTTGCATTCGCTTCCAAAAATTATTTGTAAAAGATGTACCTACTTTGTACCTCTGACAAATCGGAAATTGCATTGCTGCAGCCAAAAATGCATTCAAAAAATGTATCTTTTGAGACGCATTTTGGAAAATGTAAAAACTTTGTAAATAAGAGTCAGAACTGGCTCAAATCGGGTGCTCGGAGGTTTTCGAGGTCGCTGATCGCCATTATGATGTTCAAATTGACCCCCGAACACCTGGAGCTCAGGAACGCCGATGAACCTCATCTCCGTGGGACTCTCCAGAAAATCACGCGGCGAACGAGAAAAACTCGGAGCCCCGGGGGTTTTTGCGGGTCGCTAAATTCAAATATGGCATCGGCGAACACCCCCGGACACCTGGTGCACCCGAACCTGGACGTGGACGTCATCCCCGAGAATTTTACAACCCGAAAATAATTCGAGGGGTGTTTTTCGGGGCGATGAATCAGAATTTCACATGGAAAACAACCCTCCCACCACCTGGTGCACCGGAACCTGCCCCTGAATGTCGTCTCCGAGGGTTTTCGAAACACAATCGAAAAAGGCGAACCGAAAATCTTTATAAGGGGTTTTTTGGGCCGCTGAATCCAAATTTCACGTCGAAAATGATCCCCCGGACACCTGGTGCGCCCGAACCTAGACCTGAACATCATCTCCGAGGGTTTTCCTGACATGATCGAAAAAGACGAACCGAAAACTTCAAGGTTTTTTTTGGGGCATTGAATCCAAATTTTACGTCGAAAACTACCCTCTCAACACCTGGTGCACTGGAACTTTTATCTTGACATCGATGCCATTCCCATGAATGACAACCAAACCTGATGTCTTAGAGACCGACGTCAATACTGCAATAGCTGTGTGGAATTGTTGATTCTAGATTATGTGGGGAGGAAAGAAATAGAATGAATAGAAAGTCAATATTTATGTAATTAACGTTAAAACAATTTTTATTGACGTCAAATCAAATACTATGAACCTGTAAATTTGAATTACTTCATTAATTAATAACTTGTGTAGACACGTAATTATATATCAAATTCTTGATCACGTGACACATCGGTAGTCTGCTCATTTTCTTCGTCATCGACTGATGTATTCATACGGGGAACATCTCCCTCATCTGAGGCCTCTGTCTCTGGCACAATGACGTTTATAACTGAATATCTTTCAGTGTTGAGGCAAGTTGAACCTTCACAAATTTTACAGGCAAGATTGCAAGGTTGGCCGTGCTTCCTGCAACTACAGGTGTTCAGATTACAATCTCCTTTGCATCCACAGAATATTAGTTCCATAATATTCTTGGGCGCAGGTTTTTCTTCCATTTGTACAGGCACTAGTGTGTCGCCTTCCTTTCTCCATCCCCACTTTGTTGGGTCCATGGTCAGCTGGTCTCCGTGCAGCCATTGTTGTACTTGAAAATATACCCTCTTTAGATGTTATTGAATGGCGTCTACTGTAGGGAGAATTTTGGCCAAATTTACTCTCCCCGTTGTTACGGTTTTCCAGTACATTTCTCACCTGTACGTTTGGAGTAACTGGTTCCATTTTGGCTTGTCAGGAATATTTGGTTTCCTGAATGACATTGGAGCACCGTACATTGCCAGGATTAGCTGCGCCCCGTTTTCAAAAATTGTTTCGCTGGACAAACCAGCTTCCTTGAAATTCGCAGCATGATCTCGAAGGTCTGAGAAGTTCTGGAAGGTCTTACTGCACGGAGCAACAAAATATTATCCTCAACTTCTGGCATATCCGACCAGCTCCGCGAAGAATATACTTCTTCAGGTTTATTGAGCCTTACAGGTTTCCGTAAAAATATTTCTCTGTCTGCCGGGCAGAGTGCGGTCAGTAGTACGGCAACATCTGTATCTTCGGCGACTATGACTACTTTTTTGGTCAGGTCCTCAGATTCTTCTAGAGCTGTCGTAACAATCGTACGATCAGCATCCGCTGCAGATTGTCTGAAACTGGCACGGAGCATTTCAATAATCTTAGTTTTATTGTTTTTATTTTGTAAGAATTTATCCTGTTGTATTTGTAACGCCATATTCTCGCTAAAACGGACGTCTGCTGAACTTCCCCGATTAGCGCGACGGTTTCTTTCACATCCTTTAGTACTGACGGTTTGGTAACCATCAAAAATAACTGTCACACATGAATACAAATCGGACTTTGTATTCTTCAGCATTCCAAAACTATTGATGTATCCCTGAGGGAATGGAGACAACTCCCACTTTAGGTAGTCTGTCATTTCTTCCCCAACTTTTTCAATGCCCATATTCTATGAACCAGAACGTCAGGGTTAATTTCTATCTCTTTATCGTTGACTTTTATTTTAGAGTTGCAAGAGGCGATAGTTTTAACGATTCTTGTTCGGGACAATTTTAGATCCTTGAAATTTGATTCCGCAATATCTTGCATAACTTTGACACCTTCTTCAAAAGCATTGTGGCAATTGCTTTCTGGGCTTCCACTCATTCCATTAGCTATGTTTATGAGACATGATATGAATTCAGGGAATGGATCGTACTGCTGAAAGAAGTTCTCAATCAATTCCAAATATTTCAAATGTGCCTTTATCCTGGGATCTGTTGAATCCTTATGTTGGTAATTTTTAGCAGATTCACAGTTCGTGAAGGCCTCTATGCCCTCGATAAGATCTTTGGTGAACAAGAAAGTTCTGATCCATTGATACGCAACACTTTCAGTTACACTTCTACGAAATAAGCCTCTTTCAAATTTCAGTAACCTCATAAGTGTTTTCTCAATAGTTTGGTCCGTAAAGATCCCACTAAAAAATTGTTTGCTCCTGCGAATTGTCCAGTACCCTTCCGTGGTAAATTTTTTGTACTCAGACTCAACCATACGCTCTTTGAGGGCTTTCATGTCTTCTAAATAAACTTGAGCAGATTTTGCATATGGAAAATGCAGAGGTGCACGGGAAAAAGGTAACATTCGTTCAATAGTATCTAAATGTAGTTGCCAATCTCCACTTTTTTCCGCGTGAATGAAATCGTTAACTATGAATACCATTCGACAATATTGGACCCATAGTTTGCATGTTGGATTGAGTCCTTCTATTCTTTCAAGTTCTTTTTTAAATTCTGCTGTAATTATTATGAAATATTCATCTGTTTGGAGCTCTTCAATGTCTTCGGACTCCAAATAGTCTTCTCCGTTGGTACGAGCATATCTTTGTCTAGCAAAAACTTGTGAAAATCACCAATGTGAAACTGCTTCTTTGGATTTTCGTCAATGTATTTGTATATCTGCTCCATAGACTGTTGAATTTTTTCACCATAGTCCCCTTCATATAACTTTGGCTTACGTAACTTGCTACAACAAGATCTGTGGTATTTTATCTCTCCAGAATCTGCGGGGTTCGAGAGCTTATCTAGAATTTGATCGAGCACAGATAATTCCAAAGTTGTTTGTTCGAGTACATAGTTGATGGTTTTTTGTCTTGTATCTGCGCTATTTCAAGTGGAGCTAGGAGTGGAACGAAAAATCTTGTTGGCACATATTACACACCTTTCCGAAATGTTGAAATTATCTTGATTCGCAACAGGTTGAACATCATCAGAACTGCTGTCTACTCTTAATCTCTTGTGTTTGCGTTCTGGTGTACTTTGAGGCTTAATATATCTACACCGACACTTTTCGTGCACGTCGATGGAATCACAACCTTCAATAGTATTATGCAAATCATCATTCTATATATCATGTGAAACATTGAAAATTGTAGCGATTCCTCTAGCGGACACTTTGGTGATGGAATTGTCTGAGGAATGATTCTGCCAACCTTCCACGTATTTGCAAATAACGCACGCCTTCTCGTTCCCCATGATCCAAGAAATTCAATTATACAAAATATATAAAATTTGAAGATTCAAACAAATCTTAAAAACTAGAAACAGACAACTAATGACGTTAGAAAAACCCCCACCAAAATTAATTTAATCTTGTGCGAGAACAGAAAATCTTAAAAGTCCCCAACATTCGTGTATTTAAGGGGTGCTCGTCAGCTGACCGTACACGCAAACAGTACTGCATACTTCAATTTTATAATATTATTCTAAAAATTCAACTTACGGATTTACCGGTTCTGTTGTCATTATTTGATTGAACACAATAGCTATTGTCCTTGGATATATGTTTGTAATAGTAAAGCCAAATAGTGTTGTTCCCGAATACTGGATATGTTCCGTCTACACTTCTCCTTATTGAGATTATCTACAGATATTTCTTCTGAAACCATCACAAGTTATAAACGTTAAATTACGTCCAATAAAGTAACGCAAATTTAGAGTTAATTGTCAAACGTATGAGGAACTCACCCAATTTAGCACCCTACTCCGTTAATCATATCCTTCATCAAAATGATAGACTTGTAAATATTATGTACCCTGATTATGGATGTGTTTTTATGCTGAGGCACACACTCATAAATGACCTCTTTATTAATTAATATTAATCCTTGGCTGATGTATAAATAAACATTCACTGATATGCACGAAAAACGTCACTCACTGATATGCACGGAAAAAAATCACTCACATAACTATTTGTAATAAATATATCTCGTGGCAACATAAATGCTCACAAAACAAAAATCTAGAAAATAAATACGTGGTTCTTCTGACGATGGAGTTTTGGTAATGTATTTCGGTAACGGTTTTCTACTGCCGCCAGCTGCTCGTTCTACGCGTTGGTGGGCGGGGCCTGGACTTAGGAGAAAGTCTTTTTGTATACTTACACAGAAGCGTTTTGAGCGTTGGGAGAAAAGTGAAAGGCCGCTCGGGAAAGTTCGCAGATCTAGCCGGAGATTATTCTCGTAATTCTCCTCGCTCTATTCAAACTCAGCGTTTTGAATTTTACAGGACTGGATCAACTTTTTCGAGGGCCCCAGGCGAGAGTTACACATCAATGAATGTGTGAAATTATGAGATGATTTTCGGTTAGTCTTTTTCGATTGTGTTTGGAAAACTCTCGGAGACGACGTTCAGGCGTAGGTTCCGGTGCACCAGGTGGTGGGAGGGTCGTTTTCGACGTGAAATTCTGATTCAGCGCCCCAAAAAACGCCCCTCGGATGACGTGGACCTGGACGTGGTGGTTCGGGCGCACTAGGTGTCCGGAGAGTGTTCGATGATGCCATATTTGAATTCAGGCACCCGGAAAACCCCCGGGCGCCGAGTTTCTCTCCTTTCCCGCTAGAATTTTGGGAGAGCCCACGGAGAAGATGTTCGGGGCCAGGGTACGGCTCATCAGGTGTTCGGGGGTCGTTTCCCACGCAAAATTCGGATTAAGCGGCCCAAAAAACCTCTTATAACGATTTTCGGTTCGCCATTTTCGATTGTGTTTCGAAAACCCTCGGAGACGACGTTCAGGTGTAGGTTCCGGTGCACCAGGTGGTGGGAGGGTCGTTTTCTACGTGAAATTTTGATTCAGTTTTACATTTTCCAAAAGGCGTCTCAAAATATACATTTTTTGAATGCATTTTTGGCTGCAGCAATGCAATTTCCGATTTGTCAGAGGTACAAAGTAGGTACATTTTTTACAAATAATTTTTGGAAGCGAATGCAAAAAACCGCATTCCGATCCGTCTTTATGGCAAAAATTCCGAACTTTTAGCCTTTATTGCCTCGACTAAAGACTAATAATATAAAAGCCCTTCTTGAAAAAGGACTACGTAAACTACTCCAAATAATTAACGCAGTATTCGAACTTAAAATGTTTCAACTCAATGAAAAGTCACTGAAGTAATCATAAAAACTACTCCGCAAGAGGCTCAAACCAATAATAGAAGAGAGAAATCTTATTCCTCCAGATTAATTTGGCGTCAGAGAAAACCATTCAACAATAGAAAAAGTACAAATTAGATGGCGAAGAAAACATCAGCAGGAGTACCACAAGGTACGTTCTATATACCTCGGACCTGCCCACGATATAGAGGACAAACATAGCCACGTTTGCGGAAGATACGGCCATCTTAGCAGTCGTTGATAGCGTATAAAAATCCACAAGCAAATTGCAATGAGCTACTAATATTGTCAGCACCTGGACGAAGGGATTGTTAATAAATTTTAATGAAACAAAAATTCCCTATGCAACTACGGCAAAACGTCTAAGCATGACTCTACTAGACACGAAAAAGGAAGAATTAAATATTAAATACAGAAAGATGGATAGACTCTTAGGGAGAGTGAGCTAACTTTACATAATAAATTACTACTGCTGTTACTGTATTCAGCTCTAGGGCAGTACAAATGCCAAAACGAATGTCAATATCATCCAGTCATTCTAAATCATTCTTATGTGGAATAGTAAATGCACCGTGGTATATAAGATGGATTTCGTCAGTGAAGATATCAGTAAACACGCGAGAAGTCTACATCAGAATGCTGAGGTACGTCGTATGCTACCACTTGATCGATTAAATCCAATCTGGATCGGCTAAAATATAATAAAACTGTAAAGGGGACTAGCCAAGGGGGCTATCATCCTCCAAACGAGAATTTAAATATTGCAATATTCATTACAATATTCTTATTCATTAGTAGTCTAAAATTAATTAACTTGTAATGTTTAACTCAGTTCCAATATGAAAAGTTCATTACCATTATGTGTCAATGATACTGTATAAATATTTTAAGAGCACATTGACCTTCGAGACGATACGTTACCGTCCACTCACTACATGATTAAATCGAATTAATGAAACCCATATTGTTACATAAAGTAAAGATTAGATGAAGCTTGACGATATATTTTGGAACAAGACTGATTTATTATGATAAATTTATCAAATTTCACCCTCACATAAAAAAAAACCCTAAAGTCTAATAACATCAATCTTATAATTCCACCCAAAGTATTTTGTATATACAAAACACAAACAATTTACGTTGATGAATCAACTATATACTACTCCTTTTTTATGTACAGCTAATAAAGATGATGTTATGTACATACTTTATATAGCATATAGCATTGAAAGATTTTTCCAAAATCAAGGTTAAAAACACCGAGAGAGACAACTATATATATGTTTTGTACTACATAGAATTTTCTGCATCATACCCCAACCTTAATCTTATTATTATTCACCCCTTATTATTTATACAATGTATTTCGATGTACACGCATTCAATAAAATCGGTTTCGAATCAAACGACAGAAAATAAAATCTCTCCACCGTCAGACCTTACTAGATACCTAGACTTCAACGAACGCCATATTTTTATTGCAGAGGCAACAATTGTTAGTGTAGTATGTACCTATTTACAGAGCTAAGTACCGAGTGTACTTTTAATTTTTTAAGAATTTGGCAAAATAATCTTTAAATCCGCACTAGGATGTCGCAAACAATAAACAGGTTAAAAATGTATAATGTGGTAACGGACTCGTGTTCGAGTGAGAGAATGGTGAACTCAGATTTTTTTTTTATTCTGAATGTAAAGATATATGTATTTGTGTCTTGTACATACAAGTATGTATAGATAGCATTAAATACGCTTGCGTCGAAACACAAGGTCGACGAACGCTAAAACCGGGGGTGGAAAATATTTTTCCTATGGGCTTTGGGTTGCCTGTTTTGTATGTTTTACTTTTTTCTGTTTTGGGTGAATAGGAAGCAAATTCAAAAATGTATAAAAATACATTTACAACTATGTACGTACGCACATACACTGAGGCAAATGAAAAATAATACTCGAACGAAAACATTGTAAAAAGCGTAGGAAAATAACCGCATGAGAAGAAAGGAAAATAGTTGAGTGAGAAAATTGTATAAAATTGTTAAGAGGGTGCTTAAGAAGAAGCGATGCGGTCTTCATGGCAACGCGTAAGCAAAAACAGAGGCGGTAATAGTGATAACAAAAAGCATTTATACCGTTTGTGATTAGTAAATTATTTTACTTTGAACGAATCTGCGTGCCAAGGCGATCTTCCTTTTGGTTACTTCGTGTGTGTACATTGCAATATTTTAAACTATTATTGCAACTAGAAAGGTGTAATATTCCGATTCTGCTATGTACTCGTGTCGTTTATCGTTCCAAGTGACTATAAAACTCTACCATTTCTAGTCAAAATCAGCCAGTTTTTTTTGCCCACCAGAGACTTGAGGTGAAGAAAACAACGGAAAGTTCGAGACACGAAAAATTTTGAGGTGAATAAAAATAAAATAAATTACTCAGTTTGTCGTTTGTGAAGCGAGGTAGTCTGATAGTGAAATAAATCACTGAAGCGATAGACGATGCAGTCGACAACATTATTTTGCAAAGTAAAGAAATTCCAGATTTTTGCAGACTTATTTTTATTCATTTACCTACAGTAACACAATCGATAATACAAGAAATACAAAAACAACAAAGACAAGGCTCATGACCATATATACTTACTGCCTTTTGTAAAATTGAATTAAATCTCTCTTGGACTCAAAACTACGACGTTCGGGAGCGTAGAAATTTAACCGATGTAGGAAGTTCGTGCAATCGATATAGGAGAGTCGAAAATATCTCTAACTAAACCTGCAGAAAGAATATCCCGTCGATAGTCCAAACGATATATTTTTAATAAATTACAGCGATCTTGATAAGGTGGAAGTATAAAATCGGTTGTCTGACTAGATGTCTTAGAAATTACTCCCAGCTCAGATATGATTTCCACTCTGTCAATAACTTCGTTGTACAAACGATATTGATGCAATATTGAAGAGCGGATACGATAACAAACCATTTACAAAATCTATCTAAATCATTTTGGAGTTTGTTACAATCGCCTTTGATGCTAACCCGAGATCGGCGAAAAGATGGCAACTTGCGAATTTAAAGTAGTCAACGACATCGTTGATAAATAATGAAAATAGCAAAGCGCCTAAGTGACTTCCCTGTGGTATACCTGATGTCACGCAAAATACATGTGTAGATTGACCCAGAAGTCTTACAGTTTGCCGGCGGCCTGGAAGGTAAGAGTGCAACCATTCTAAGGGAATGAATTGGTACCCAAAATGCTTCAACTTAGTGATAAAATTTGAGTAATAAATCTTGTCCAACGCCTTCGCAAAATCTCTAGAGACAATATGTAGTGTTTGGTATGCTTCCGTCATGGCTGTTCCTCCATTACTTAACTCATTTCTTCTTGGAATATATCCGCGCAATACTTTTTTTTTAAATTTATTTATATTACGACTGAGTCTTGTACCCATTTAGTAATTTACATTACATAATAAAGTATTTGATTAGTCGGCGTAATCAAGTGATTAACAGATTTTTCAGATTTTTCGCCTCAGTAAGTCTATTGACCTCCTGGTCGCGATAAGTCCAGTGGTTTGGTTCTTTGCAGTCTTCTTGTTGGTATGGTAGTCAGCATATAGCGTATGTTCAGAAAGTCATGCTGGTGCAGACCGTTTGTATGATTTTGATATTTGTCTTTTTGGCAAAACCCCAGAGTTGGCTACCATATGTCCATACAGGTTTCCATTGCATTTTTCAAAATTTTATGTTTAGTTCTTCTCTCTTCTTTTTTATGTGTTCCTTCCATCTAAGTTTAGAATCTAAAGTCATGCCAAGATATTTAGCAGTGTTTGCATGCGGTACTACTTTCGAGTTTATCTTTATTGGTAACATGATTAACTTTTAGATTTGTAAAGTTCTCTTGGACTGATTTTGCTTCATTTAATTTAATTCGCCATTTCTTTGTTTGTTGTTGCTCTTACAAATCAGGTTAGTAGCCTTCTGTAATTTACTAGTGTTGCCGTGTCATCGACAAAAGTCGCCATAGTTGCTTCTGTAATTGGTATATCTCTAGTAGGAGATATAGGATTGGCCCAAGCACACTTCCTTGTGGCACTCCTGCTGTTATTCTTTTTAGTTGGGAGTATTCATTCTCATACTTTACTCGGGTGTGCCTCTCTGATATGTATGATTTTAAAATTTGAAAAAATTGCTCCGGAAGATCTCGATGAAGTTTGAATTCTAACCCCTGGTGCCATACTTTGACAAATGTTTGCGCTACATCCACCAACATAGTTGAGCAAATTTGTTTGCTTTCTAGTGATTTCCCGATTACATCAGTAATTCGATGTACTTGTTTTATCGTAGAATGTTTTTCCCCAAACACAAACTGATCTGTGGGGGGATACGATTCCTTTCTTCGATAATTGGTTTTAGTCTTCTAAGAAGAACCTTTTCAAATAGTTTCGATAATGTTGGTAGCAGAGAAATTGGCCTAAAAAAGCTTTATCATTCGGAGGTTTCCATTGTTTTGGTACATATCTTAGTCGAAATGCTGCATTCATTATTTGCACTAGTTTCCTCAACGCTTTCTCCGGTAACACTTTTATTATCTGACCAGTTATAAGATCGTATCCTGGAGCCTTATACGCATTCAGATTATTCTTGATTTCCCATTTTAGTTCTTTCTTGGAATGTTTCTTCAAGGTGATCTTCTTGGAATGTTTCTTCAAGGTGATTTGCAAACAAATCTGCTTTTTGTTTAGCATTTCGAGCCAAATTTTCTTTATTTTTAATTGGAGGAACCTGACGTTTGGGTCTTTTAAGATTCTTAGTTGCTTTCCATAATGAGTAATCGGTATCTTTTTGCCCTGACTGGTTAAATACCCTTTTATTTTCTGGGTTTCGATGTTTTTGCCATTTCTTCCATGCTTTTCTTTTCTTTTTAAGAAGTTCTCTCACTTCCTCTGGATAGCTAGCACTGCGCTTCATTTCCTTACTATTATTAGGAGTGCTTTCCCACGCAGGATTTTGGATATTATGATGAGTTTATCTAATTCGTCTTCTATTTGAGCTGGTCCCTGTATTAAGTTCTGCAGACTAATTCTTTCTGTTAAATGTGTTTGGAAGAGATTCCAATCGGTTTTGGAGCTCGCTAATTTCGGGTATCATAATAACTGGTGAATGATCTGACGATAGACTTTCACTGTTCTCTACAGTCGTTAACCGTGATCCCCAATAGATATTTTTTGCATTATATTCACCTCCAATTAAGAAGACACTTCCTAGTGTTTTGAGAAGATTAGTATAATCCACTTGCTTGAGCTTGCATCTTGGAGGGCAGTATATTGCTGAGATACTACAAGTTTTAATATTGTTTAATTGTATTTTGATTGTTGTGAGTTGCATGGAGAGCTTCTCGACTTTAAGTTCTTGGCGATGGCAGTACTTTTGTGTATGATTATAATCTTGGCAGTTTTTACATTGAGGTATTAGTCGAGTGACCTTTCTCGTTGCTTCTTTAACTCTGTTGTTGAGGATAGCTTTAATATTATAAATATTTTCGTTTTTTTCTTAGCAGGAAGGTTAGCATGAAAAGTGGTAGCCCTGTTTTCATGATTTCAACATTTCCTTTCCTATTTTCTCGTCTCTCTTTTCTGATGATGTTGACTGCATCAATTATTTTCAGGCCTTTGTTTTGCAGGTCCTCAATAATTTCATATTTTGAACAAGCTGGATGAAGACCTCTTGCCATTAATGTAATTGATCGATCATTTTTATCCTCGTAGGTATGCCACTGGTGACCAACAGAATTTAATTTGCTAACTAGAGCTTCATAATCTTCAGGCTCCGTTGTGTTCATTTTCCAAATATTATTTCTGAGCGATTTTACTTTGTAGGCATTTCGTACTACTTCTTTCATCAGTTTCTGAATAGTACCGTGATTTGTTATTCCTAGAATATTGATCGGGGGTGGAACCTGTTTCTTCTTTTCTGGCTCATCCTCAGGCGGTTTTAATGTAGGTTTGAATTGGCTCAACTTCTGGTCATGATTCAGTTTTCCTCTTGCTTTTATTGGTTTCTTTTCTTGATTTCTTATTTGCTCTCTTGGATTTCTGTAGTCTCCAATTGGTTCTCTTTCAAGCTCATCTTCATCTGTGTGATATTCCTCTAGATCTGTGAATACTTGAAATTGGTTGTTCAATAATGCTGAGTTTCCTGCGTTGTTATTTTTATTTACTGTTAACTTTAGCAAAAGGTTTTCTTTCTTTAGCACGGCAACTTCATTGTTCAGCTGCGCGATTAATTTCTCCATTTGTTCAAATTTATTTATTAACTCCGCGTTGTTTATTATCACTGTTTGTGCTCTGGGCGTGACTTTAGAAGTTGGCTAGAAATGTTTATGCTTGATAGAAGAGGTATTTTTCTTCTCATTGTTACGTTCACACAGTGCGGTGCTCTCTGGCGATGGAGTTGATGGTGGTGTTCTAGAAGTGCCGTACTTCTTCTACCAAACGGCCATTCATGTATCGCTTGTTCCGTGCTTCCAGTAGTGCTAGGAACAGGATCAGCCTGGTTGCCTAGCGACGAATTCCTTTGCAATGTTGCGTTACTCCCTCCAGAATTCGTGGAGCAGCCCAATACATCGGGTTGGGATTTAGAATCTGAGTTCGGACCCACCTGGAGTATGTTATTGTTTATACCCGACATTTCATTTTTTTGTTGACTATCTGCTATACTGTTTTACTACTTCGTAGGGATTGGATACTACAACCGTTCGATCTACAATACATTGCCCCCCGCGCAATACTTAATAACCATCGGAGGAAGTAGTAGTAAAGATAAATTCTTGAAAGACTTCAGAGTGTTGTGACATAGTAGATGACATCGAAAATTCGTAACTGGTTCAAGTACGGAAGCGAAAAATCTCTCAAACAATTCACATATCGGGTGACTGGCACGAAGTATTACCAACTTCAGGCTGTCATTACTGTCAAACGAGCGATGACAGAGCGCTCAAATTTACACTACTGACAGTTCATTCCATTGTTTACAAGCGTACAAAAGCATTTTAGTGGGAAATATTTAGAAAAAAGTTAGCCGCAATGGAATTCAAGCGTAATAGTGTAATTGCTCTATATTTGGCTGGAAAACCACAGCCGCAGATTGTTAACCAGTTAAAACATCTGCATGTGAATAAAATGTTTGTGTATCACACCATAAATCGTTATAAGGTGAAGGCCAAATTGGCTCGGAATCCGCGCCGTAGTAACAGAAAAATGGCTGGTGAGGTGAACATTTTGCTCGAACGGATGCAGCACATATTAAAAGATCATCTTGGACTAAAGGCCTTGAAATTCCATAAAACGCATGGCCTCACCGATGTTCAAAAAGTTAGAGTGGAAAGAGCAAAGGAGTTGTTACGCTTGCACGAAAGTGGCGATTTGCCGAATTTGGTTTTCTCCGATGAGTCACCGTTCGCTATTGAGCAATATGTGAACAAGCAAAACGACCGGATTTACTTGCCCGGCCGTTCTACTGAAACTTTGGACCAACGAATTGCCACTCGAAACCAAGCGCTGCCGATGGTGATGGTTTGGGCTGCCGTAACGGCCGAAAGCCGTTCACCGCTCGTTTTTTTGGACCGCGGCATCAAGATACATGCTCAAATTTATCGGGATCATGTGTTGGAGGGAGCGTTGAAGCCTTGGACACAAAAACATTTCAGCCGCAGTGCCTGAACATTTCAACAGGGCTCGGCGCCGAGTCATAAAGCGCGCGTCAATCTAGATTGGCTGAGAAACAACGTTCCGCGGTTCATTTCCACTGCCCAATGGCCACCAAATTCACCGAATGCAAATCCGCTCGATTTCTCGGTTTGGGGTATTTTGAAGAGCAAGGTTGGGACAAAAAAATACTAAAGTGTCAATCATCTCAAGCAAGCGCTTCGCCGGGAATGGGCCAAAATACCGCAGAGCCACTTTCGTGTTGCATGCAATAGCTTTGTCGGCCGTTTGAAGGCCATAATCGCGGCTAAGGGTGGCCAAATCGAAAACTGCTAATGCAATTCGAAAATTTAAATATTTGTGAACATTTTTTACTTTGATTCTATAAAATTCATCAAAAATAAAAATTCTGTAGCGTTTTGTTTTGGTAACACTTCGTATCAGCCACCCTGTATAACCGAGGTATGACTAGCGACCGAACTCTGGTAGTTTATTGGGGATGGGAAACAACTTACTTTTTTCCTGGATTTATCATTGGCTATATCGAGGTGAATTTTGAAAAAATTGTTTTCGATGATGTGTCTATCGGCCTATGACCTCATCGCAGCCCAAACGAATTGAACAATTTCGGTGAAACCTTTTACTTAAGATTTTTAATAAGTTGGGAGGTCCTACAGAAATTAGGGACCCACCGGAAGTGGCCGCTCTCTAGGAGATTTTTTTGCATATATTTTGAAAATTTGTTAAGATTATTTTCCAAAATTCGGTTTCTCTACAACTACATAATAGGTTGAATGATCAGGTGGAAATTTCGTACTTAAGCTTTTTCCACAAAATCGAGAGATTCCTATTTAATTAGGTGGAAATCGATGTACTGGAAGTAACAGTTTCCAAGAGCTAAATGATTCTAATTTTCCACTCTATTCTGGCTTTATCTGGGAAAGAACACCACTGTTAATAATGATAATACCCAAAAGGTGTTTATCCTTTATGCTACAAGATTTCGTGATGGCAGTTTTAGTCTTGAGGACGATCCACGCACGTCCAGGTGCAGTAAAACATTTTCAAGACGAAGAATTTAAAGTTTTACTGGATGAAAATTGACACGGATTTTCCGAACTCAAAATTAGTTTGCAGAATAGTTAGGAGTTACTCACCAAGTAATATCACTTCGATTGCCTGCAATGGGAAAAATACAGAAGGAAGAAAAAAGGATTCCTCATAAACTGATCGAAGAAAACTAAAACCAAAGAGTTGCATCTGCATGAGATTGCTTTCTCGATACATGAGAAAGAATTTTTTGCACAAAATCATTACGGGTGATGAAAATTGGATTTTATAAGATAATCCTAAACGCAGAAAACCATGGTTTGATCCAGACCAGCCATAAACATCAGTTGCAGAAAGGAGTAATTTACTACGTGATTCTGGAACCTGGTCAAATTGCTGTGGAGGTGTGATGCTCTAGAGAAAAAAACCATTTATGGGCCAAGGAAGGCGGAAGGTGATGTTGCCGTATGACAATGCTCGTCTACATACAGCACAATCAACCCAGGAACTCATCTTTTTGGAGATTTATAATTTTTAATAAACACTGTTTGGATCTGATCGACGGACTGATCAAAATAAAACTTCATACTTAAGTTTCTCAATAATTCTGGTACGGTAGTTATTTGATTTTAAACTGCTCCTAAATTTGTTAATTTTTAAGGTTTTCGACGAGTTAGAACGTCAACGTCCTAAAATTATTGTTTTGTATGATAATAATATGGTTCTGATTTTTTTAATTGATTATTTTCACTCTTTTTGTACTATTATAGTCCAGTTAGACATTGGACGGAAGTATAATTGGAGACTCAGTGGTAATTTGTATTTTTTCGTAATTAAAAACTGACTTATTCGAGAAATAATGAGTGTTTTACTCGTATAATAAAAATATGGCACATTGTGTTACAAATCATTTCAAATATCGTAGCTCTACTAAGTAATCTACTATTTTCGGTGTACCGGTTTTCACAGAAAAAACTCTTGCGGACCTAGGCTCTGGGAATTTTAGCGCTTAAACCTTATTTATGAATTTTTCCAAAATGGCTTTCAATTAAGCCAAATATTAGCGAAACTCGAGGAACAACTTAAGTGAACAGCCTCTTTAGATCCATTGTAAAATTTTAAATCTTTACCAAAAATCAGAAAACTTACTAGAAAGAATTCTTTCGATTGGTTGTTTTCCCGAGAAGCTTCGGCACCTTTAAATTTTCGCGATCAATTAAACGGCGTCATAAAAACTACGACTAAAACTAAGCATGGTATTTTAGTTAAAATGCTAAAAATCGAAACCACAAATCTTGCATACAATTATGGAAAAACATCAGAAGCAATCTTCCATCCGAATTATGCTTGCATAATGTAAAGTGATTCAATAAGAGTGCAAATTTTTTTTTAAATTAAAACAATAAAATTTGTCGAACTCATCTCTTTTTTTCAGTGGGTTATTTAATGTAAAGCATTTATTGTAAAGCATGTGATTGTATGAACATATCCGCCAAATCCATTCCAGAACTCTGGAACACGGGATGAGCGTAGCTGATTATCATTTAAACCTGGTTGAACTTGTTCTTCAGTTCTACAATCGTCTTTTGTTTTCCGACATAGATCATTATTTTCACTTTGCGCCAGATAAATAAGTCCATTGCAGTTAAATCACAAGATCTCGGCGGCCATTTGACCTTGGTGGGGGATAACGTATTCAAGGAGTTACGTTAGCAAATGAGCCATTACATCCTGCATCCGGTAAAACATATTAAGGGTCTATGTCTTCCAAAAGGCGATAAATAGATTTGAATTTTGGCACGATATCGTTCACTGTCTACCTTAACAGCGTTACCAGCATCATTTTTGAAGGGTTTTAGTGATTCTGCTGAGAGCCACACTAAACAGTACCTCGCTGAGCATTCATAAGGTTTCCTAGGGTGGATATGTAATATTAAAAACGCGTTGGCGTATACACAAATTCATATATATAAAAATTCAGGTAGCCATCTCCAACACACACATACACCCATATTTTAGCTGGCCTTGACTCTCGAGTTGAGTAACGTCTTGCACGGACATTCCATAATTTTCAACACAACCTCCATAATTTTTCCTGGGTACATTAGTTTAGTTCATTTAGCTAAAAATATTTCGCTAAGCAACCAATTCATTAATATACCGGGTGATATTTTTAAACTGATTCTTTAAAATATCTCGGAAAATAAGCACTCTACGAACAAAATGTCCATTATCAAAATTTTCAGAATCGTATGCATAGATTCTCAGTAGGAGAAATCGAATAAAATGTTTCGATCTATCATGAATCGAGTGTTTGACATATCATTGTTTCCCATGACTTACTTGGGGCAGTAACAATACCAATATTTTATACACAGCATATTAAAATTAGGTGGTAAATAAAGCAAAGTTCTCATCTTGGGTTATTTCTCCATAAAAACATAACCTATTCTGTAATAATAAATCTCAATATAATAATTAATTTAACTGAAAGCAATTTAAATTATGTAGCGCCGATCACAAAACACATTCTATTAAATTGTTAGCACTCCCCCCATTATTATTGTTTTTGAATCTGGATAAATATTTCCTAGAAGTTTTGACATAAGATAGACTCAATACCTCCGAACCCCCTCCTACAACCTCCAACATTTTCATCACAAGCCATCGGAAGACTTTCACTACCCTACCTATTCATCCAACTCAGTGAACAGCCCGAGCACATTCGACATCGGCCACCATCCTGGGCATCCTCTCCATTCGACTTTTGCACCACAACATAAATCCACATCAGCCAGTGACAAAAGAACCATCCAATATAAGCAATTATTCAGCAAATACCAAAACAAATCAGCTACAGGAAAAACTGGCCCCCAACATTCCTCCCTCCACCAAAACACACTTGATATGTAAAATGTAATCATGTTATATTAGCTAAAACGATGATGTACCGCTATGTCGACGGTTTAAAAAATTCAGTCTCTCTTAATCGATCTAAGTAGGTGTACGTACTTTCATTTTCGTCGCAATTTGCTTTAGACGTGGATTTTACTTTTCTCTTTTGTTTTAATGTGCTTAATTTTCAACGAATAAAATCAATGAGTTATTTATGTTGTAGTATTTAACAAAATAGTCGAAGTTGTCAACATAAAGTGACGTCATTAGCAAAAAATCAATTTTCTCGCTGGTCATAGTTGAAGATGACTCTGACTATTGCACCTAGAATACTACAGACCTCACTGCTACAAAAACTTTGCTATATGACGTCGTTTTATGTCGACAGTCCAATTTTTGACTATAGATATCAGTTTAGTTAATTAAGGGAAATATTTTTATTTGTATTTTTGTTTTCGTGAAATGGCATTCGTGGGAAAGAAAGCAGTACATTTTGAATAAATAACAATTAAAAATTTTAATTCGAAACTTTGTTAACAATTTTGTGTTACATTACATACGTAAAATTTGTTTGTTAGACAAAAAAAGTCCATCCATTCTCTTTCATCTTTCGAACCACAGTATTTTTATTTTTAATATTTTTTCTGTCATTTCGTTTATTGAATTATTTTTATTAACATGACTGCCGTCTACAGTTCAACAAATAAACTGTAGATATAAATTTGACGACATAGCAAGCACTGCTCTGAACGATAAAACGCATATAAGCGCGAGTACGTTGCAATGCGGACATAGCTTTGATTTAACAGGGAAAGAGTTGTAATTTAACAGTCGAGCAGTTAGAGGTGTTAGTAAATAAATTTTGTAACTTTAAGCACTGATTGCTTTATTTTCAAAATCCTTTGTAAATTCGTAACGAACACCCGAAATTAGTAACATTTGGATTAAGAAGTGGGATGCAAGTTATCCACATTGATATATTAGAGCTGATGGAAGAAAACGACCGCATTCCTCATCTGGATATTTCTCATGTTAACAACCCAGCCATTACGTTTACCAATTCCTTAAAAATATCATAATTTATTGAGTATTGATGGTTACGTTGTATTTACGAGCACCGAAGAAGGTAATACGCATACTTTAAATTTCTTCGTCCCGAATAGACACATCCCTTGTTGTTGTATCGTTTGAACCTATCGCATTTGATGATTTTCCTTCCACCTCCAAGGTTTTCTTGTATTCGACGTATTCGACACACATCGTCATTGATCTGCTAAACGATTTTCTATAGTCATTTCAAATTGTGTTGAATCTCTTTGTGTAGCCAAATCACCTCGTCGAAAGATCTCCCGAACTAGATCTCCCTTGCTGGGTGTGTTGTACCTCTGATTTATCTCTGGCGCTCGTCATGTTGTCCGCTTCTGTGGCTCTATTTATGTGTATTCTCCACCGTAGTTCGGCTACGTTGTATTTACGACCACCGTCTATGTAGTTTGTTTTCTTACTCGTCTTTTCGTACGCTCTTCGCTAAGGCTCATCCTGTTCCTGATTGTGCCTTTGCTCGTCTTATTGCAGTACTAATCCTTCTTGACTCCAACGATTGCCACCATAATACGTCTCTCCGCCGAGGCTTCCTAGATCGCGCTTTCTGTAGCGAACAACTACATTCTACATACTGGGCCTCGCCCAATCATCTTCCATCCACTCGGTAAGCCAATTCGTCCCTTGAGTACTCTTGAAGTCCAGACTCTTTTCGCAGATCGCAGTTCATCTTGGAATGAGTATTTGCCTCTGGTCTTAATCGTTTTTTGAACCCTTTTTGGTTTTCGTCTCTCCAGTCTCTGTTCCTCTCACCAGTTTTCACGTTTTCTTACTCGTCTCCTCAGGTTGTTATGAGGCAGACACATCTGCCATGACCAGACATATCTGCCTAAGTTTTACCAAAAAAATTACCAAACAATAAAACCAATTGGGATTTATTCAAGAACACAGATGCAGCCCGTAGGTAAGCTAGAAGTATTCACTAATAATATCCAACAAGCAGCTTGGAAAAGTTCACATATTCATCATATCAACAGGAATCAGAGGGTTAATTAAAGAGAAATGAAAAGCTTGTAGAATCTGGCTGCAGACTCGTGCTCCGCAACACAAAAATATCCTCAATTTTCTGTGCATCAAATTAAAACAACTAATAAAGGAAATAAAGAGCGAGAGCATCATTTAGCGACTTCGAGGTCTTTGTGAATTAAAAGATGACGATTACTCCCTTTGGAAAGCAATGAAGGCCCTAAAAAAGAAGCAAAATGCATGTGTCACCTATCAAAAATGATGACGGATCCTGGGCCAAAAATGACAAACAGAAAGTCTCTCTATTCGCTGCATATTTGAAAGAAACTTTTCAACCGTTGCCGAGACAAACAGCAAATGAAAATACAACGGTCGTAAGCAAAGTAGATGATCTTAGCATAAGACAGGTGACCTTATTGGAACTTAAAAGCTCAAGGTTATGATGAGTTAATTACTGGGTAAATTGGGAAAGCCATTGCCGAGAAAGGTTTGCGTAAATTATAAGTAACGCGTAAATTATAAGGTGGCTGAAGTAATTTTGATTCCAAAACCAGGTAAACCAGCAAACGATAAAAAATCTTATAGACCGATATCACTACTTCCATTCATATCAAAAATATTTGAAAAACTGTTGCTCAAGAAACTAAAACCTACAATATAAAAGAAAATTCAACCACACAAATTTTGGTTTAGAGAAAATCACTCTACAGTTGAACAAGAAGGTATGCCCCCGTATTTTCTTAGATGTAGCTCAAGCTTTCGATAAAATTTGGCACCAAGGGCTCACATTGTATCGAGACCTGCCTAAGAAATTTAATCAAATTCTTAAATCCCACATAGCAGATCGACACTTAAGAGTTAAATTTGAAAACAAGTACTCTAAACTAAAAAGAATATTAGCAGGTATACCACAAGGTAGCGTACTTGCACCGATTCTGTTCATTCTTTATACGAGAGACTTATCGAATTTTCAAGGCACTAAAGTAGCAATAGTTGTAGACGATGCGCTTTCCTAGCAGTTGAAAAAGATCTGTCGGAAGCAACAAGCAAACTGTGAGCAACCCAACTAGACTAAATAAAACCAAATCAGTACACGTCAACTTTACAAACCAAAACGTAAACTGGATTCCCGTGGTTCTTACCTCAAACCAAATTGATGTTAAGCTACGATGGAAAGAACATATCAAAAAGAAAAGAGTACTGGAAGTACTGGCTCTTGGGTAGAAACCAGTATGGACCTATGGTATCCAACTCTCGGGTTGAACAGCAAATTCGTAATAGTATTATTTTTATGTGTGTGGGCAGCAGGGAAATCGAATTTCAAACTGAAACCTTGCATACCGATTAAGCCCAATTAGTGCTAATTACTGATCACAGGAAAAATTTGTGTTAGTCCAGGAGCCGAAAAACGGGAAAGGAGAATTTTAAACTTCGCCTGAAAGACGAAACAAATAAAATCCGATTTCTAGCAAAACCCAGAAATAATTTAAGCCAAATTTTAGAATCGTCCAAAGGCGGCTAAACTGACGAAATTTGTGCTTATCATAGAAATATAATTTTCATAAATTGAGGAAATCAAACTAGCCCCTAAAAGATACTATATTAAACAAACAAAATTCGGAAGTATACCTTTCAATAATATTTGTGTTGAACAATAAATCAAATCATACAAATAAAATCTTGGGTTCATCACAAATGTTATTGAAGGGTATACTTCTGTATTTTGTTTCTTTAATATAGTATCTTTTAGGGGCTAGTTTGTTTTTCCTCATTTTATGAATGAAAATGTATGAAAATTATTTTCTATGGTTAGCACAAATTCCGTCAGTTTAGCCACCTTTGGACGATTTCAAAATTTGGCTTAAATTATTTCTGGGTTTTACTAGAAATCGGATTTTATTTGTTTCATATTTCAGGCGAAATTTGAAATTTAATCGGTATGCAAAGTTTCATATTGAAATTCGAAAGTGGCCTGTTACAGTTTTTAAATTCTTTTATCTCATTCTAAATCTTTAAGATAAATAAATGAAAAGAAGAAAAACTAACAAAGGCATTTGAGATAACATAAGGAGTGCGAAACGAAGTCGACGCAAATTCTTTGCTACTATTAGAAAAGGGTTTTTACTAGCTCAATACACGAGTACCTTAGCACAGTTTCGCGTAACTTGCCATTTGTAACAGCAGTTTTGTTCTCTTTACATGTAACACTAGCATATTACAAGTCTGGAACAGGACCTTTATACATTGTGGTTATCATGGCGCATTCTCGTTACGGACCGGGTTATTCGATAGATGATATCTGAAAGATCCAAATCTCTTCATCGGGTGCATCATATTTACAGGGAATGTCTAGATTCCGGTTCCTTTATAAACAATTTTATCAAAGATTACACTGAGCGCTGGATACAATGGACACTTTCAGATCCACGAACTGTTGGTATCATGATTAGTGCAATCACCACCAATTAATTTAAAAAATGTATTTAGTTGAAAATTGGTATAACTTGGCCTGAATTTTACTCAACATGTTGCCAACGGATGAGGACCTGAATGTACGTAACAAATACTACGCAACCGAGCCGTTCTCGATTCATCAATCACTGTCATTTGCACTTTGGTGGAGGGGTTACTTGATAACTGTAGATACTGATATTGCTGTTTTCCAATTTCACATATTTTTGTTACCACCCGCTATCAGTGTTTATACCCACACACATAAACTTACCCTGACTGCATACTCGTACAATTCAAGTACAATTGTATTTGTAACTCGTACATGAAAAGAAAAATCGTAAAAAATAGGGGTGGTTGTCTGACCCCATTCCATAACATACAATACATATGCGAGAAAGTAATAATAACGTTTTTGAACTTCATAAAAAATTTGTTGTGTGTTTTGTGTTATACAAATAAAAAAAAAATCAAGAAAGTAGACCACCTTCCGTATATAAGTATGTCTTGCGTTGTTTTATTTTAGTCTATCCTGAGTATTTTTTTGCAGTCTGGCAAGTTAAGCTTTTCTTTTTTTTAAACTACGATATAATTTTCATTTGAAAAAATATGACATGAAACTTTTTTATTTTATTTTATTTTTTTTTACTTTTGTGTGTTTGCTTTTCCAGTTCGTTGTCGTTTTTAGTTGGCGGTGAAACGACTTGGAAATATCTGAGGAAAAAGAAGTACCGCGCCGGTAGTAGGAAGAATATTGTGAAATAGGAAAAAGCTCCTCTCCCACTTTTTGAATTGTATATCGTATACAAGTACCGTATGCACATATACATATATAGAGTACGTACCTTAGCTTATTTGGGATTTTGCTTATAAATTTTCTACTGTCTTCGTAGTGAATTGTAATGTTGTTAGAAGGGTGAAAACGCATTCTTAGCACAACAGAAAACCGATTAATATGGGGATGATTTTTTTGTTGCTGTCGTTTTTAGCTGCTTAAGGGTGAATGTATTTATTGAGGATTTTATATTCGTATAAATTTACTTACAATTGTATGGGTTTTGCAGACCAAAAAAGAAAAATTCCAGAAATTATATAAAAACGGTTCTACCATAATTAAATGTATTAAGGATTTATGCGAAATGTAAGTTTTCCTTGTATAAATAAATGAATTAATTAAAATTGGAAATATATATAGAGGCTTAATAGGCTTATAGGCTTGTGCTAGAAAAGGTCAACAAACACACTTTTATTTTGTAACGATAAGGTTTTTGATGTTATAGTCTCGACGCGAGTTCGATGTGCTTCATCCTTGAAATTTTCAAAGCACGTGGTATATGAATTTGGGATTTGCGCACAAGTCGCATATTCTCCGTTAAGCTTCAAATTTTTCCTAAATGCTCATAGATACCACAAAATTTAATGATGAAATGAAACTAAATACTTTATGTTTATTATACTGATGTCAACATTTTGCGTTTTAGGGAAAGAGGAAGCGAAAAATTATAACACTGTTACTGATATTAAAATGTCTTGGGAATTTTGTCTCATAGATCAGTCACAAAAAATTAATATGACACCCCAACGCGGTGTATAGTAAAAATTGTATACGCTAACCACGTGTAAATTATTAATTTATTCTTTTTTTAAATTCTGCTGGCGCACCATCCTACGGAAGGATTTGGCTTCCTTATTTTTGAAGGTATATACTCCGATTATCTCCGGATTATTGTGTGATTATTTCCGTGAATCCTAGCCAGGTGCTAGGGCTACTGAAAGGTGCATACTGCTGCCAGATGAAGCATACTGGCATGATCTTGTTTTCTTCCATTTTACAATTACTTTTATATTGTTCCCATGCGGTTATCCAAATTTGTAAATGTTTATGTATTGCCGTGCCGTACTGTTCCCTTCTCGATTTCGAAAAATAAGCCTAATAATGTATTGCTATTTAAAAGTAATTTTCTCTCGTATGTCGGTTAATTCTTGTTAAAAATAAATATTTTGTAAAATATTTGGGGTTTTGTTTGAGTTTGGTCACTCTATTCGTTCCACTGACCAGTCGCGTCCTGGACAACCTGGATGAAGACAACACAAACGCAACAAATGCTTGCAGCTCAGCTAGGAGTCACACAAACAGCTATTTCCAAGCGTTTGCACCAAATGCGAAAAATTCAGAAGCTTGGAAGGTGGGTTCCACATGCTTTGACCGAACACAACCTAGGATAACGTATGAACACTTGCCTTTCACTGCTTGATCGGCAACAAAAAAAAAAAGACTTCTTGTGAACAATTCTAACGGATGATACTCTTTATATTTTCTACGAGAATCCCAAACGTAGGAAGTCGTGGAAAGATCCCGAGCAACCCAGTACATCGACGCCGAAACAGAACATCCACTTAAAGAAGGTTCTACTGTGTATCTGATGAGACATGAAGAGTGTGCTTTATTACGAACTCCTCGAAACTGGTCAAACAGTGATTGCAGAATGCTACAGCCGACAATTAAACAAACTGAGCGAAGAACCTGACCAGAAAAGGCAATTTACTGGGCAAGGAAGCAGATAAGTCATATAGCTGCATGACAACGCTCGACCAGAAAACTGTTAAGTTCTACCGCAAGCGGCATATTCACCAGACTTGGCCCCATCCGACTACCTCTTGTTCCAATCAATGCAGCAATCCTTAGTGGATAAACAGTTTAAAACGCTGGACGATATGCGTAAATTCATCGATGACTTTGTCGCGCCAAGTCCACAAGTTTTTTTCGCGACAGCATTCGTATGCTACCTGAGAGATGGCGCAAGGTCATAAAAAACGATGGACAACATTTCCAGAATTAAATTCGTTGTTGTCTATTTTTTTGTATATAAAATAAATTTGCTGAAAAATCTGTAACAATTAAGTCATACACCTAATATAAAAATAAATCAACACCCTGCTAAACCAAAAACCGTAAACAAAAGCAAGAAGTAACATATGAAAGTAGTAAGGAGGAATCAGAAGCACACTGTATCAAAAAGTGATAACACGGGTAAAACAACTTAATTTCCTCATTGTCAAACGAGTGTCGAGCCGATAAATCTAATAACATGGGATATTTTGCACATATCAAAATCTGCACTACTTACACCCCCCACATACCACTAAAGAGGTTTTCAATTTGGGCGGGTCGATGTTGGCAGCCTGTAACGTCCATGTTGTGTTGGCGTCGTCTGTCTAATCTGGTGTTTTTTTTCAGTCACTGATGCCAAATCACCATGAAAAGTTGTGACACATCAAAGTTCGTTATAGACAAAAGCACGCATTTGATCGCACGCTGTACATCAGAATACCAGTAAACCAGATTTATGATAAAATAGCGAGTTGCTCAAATTATGGGTATGATTGCTTGTTGGGTGATGTTTTTTTTGTGAGTTTTGGAGTTCCGTTAAGGACGTAAGAGGAATAAAAACGAGGAAAAATGGGATGACAGGGGGGAGTTGACAAGAGATCGAGACATGATCTAAAACAAGAAACAAAAAAAATTCAGAAAACTAGATAGTTTTATTTAAAGCAAATTATAAAATTATAAAGTTAAATTGTCAAATCAAATATGTACAAGAAAAAAAAAATAAAAAAAAAATTATTGTGAAAAACTGTATCACTGATAGTTTCTGGTTGTGTGTGAGAGTGCATAAACATAGATTTCGTTAATTAAAAAAAAATAAAAATAAAAATTATTATAATGAACAGCATAGAAATTGTATACTAAATTAAGTGTAGATTGTAAATTATGAAAAATAAATAAATAAACATTTATAAACAAAACAAACAAAATTACGCATATGAGTTGTGTTAGTGTTTTCTGCTACACATGATACAGGGTGGACGGTGGTTGCAAGTGCGGATTTGGCGGCAATGTTTTGTGCAGAGTTATCGGTTCCATTATAAAGTTTTATATACACCGCAACTACCGCTACGTAAAAATATTCGAGCAAACTGCGTCAACGCTATATCACTGTTGACCCGCATTATGAGTTGGTGCGAAAGGGACAATACCGATTGGATACCATCGGTTGCTGTTAAGCTGCATATACGCACATACGTTGTAGAACTTATGTGGTTTAAATTGCGTCACGTACATGACGTGTAAGATTGGAATAATACGGATATCGAAGGCTGACCCTAATATGAGATGTCAGAGCGGTTTTTTTGGACACCATCAGTTCCTGCATCATTTGGTGACGTAACGCATTTTTTTTTTTCGTTTTTATTTTACAGATTATTTTGTTTGTACTAATTTGTATTTATATATATGTTTCTAAATATTTATTACTGCTACTCTCACCTTTCGTAATTAATTTATTTTTGTTAGTAGTTGTAGTTGATAGCTTACTATATATTTTGTTTGGAATGAATTTTTTTTGTGGTTTTGTGATATTTCGTGGAAAGCATTGAGTTAGTAGAATTTGGTTTTGATTTAATAATGCATATTAAAAATTCTTCGTTTTTATTGAACCTGTTCAATTAAAATGACAGTCTGAGTTAGTTAATATTAACTGGGGTGATTGTGTTTGCAGCTGATATTAGATAACCTTAACAAATTTTAAATGGAAAGCACACGTAGAGTTTTTAGAATTATTGTAAAGTGGCTGCTGATATCTTGTGAAAAATTAGAACCTCCCAGACCACTGATGGCTACCCGCGCGTTCGAACGTGTGTCACAGGATACCGGTTTGACCTCAAGCCACTGGTTACAAATGGCGCCGAAACAGGGACGGTTGAGGGTCACAAAAAAAAATCAAAAAAAAAAATCGTATTATTTAATCGCCTGATATGATATCATGTGATACGGTATATTTATAAAATAGAAGAATAGAAACAGAACGGTAGCTCCAATAAAGCATCCGCATGGCTTCACCGTGAAATTTAGATAGAATGTTGTAAATACCGGTTAAGCAAGTCTAGCGGTTAAACATTCTTTAGTCATACATTTTTTCAACTTTTTTTTTTTGAATAAAACACAAACTGTTCGACTTTTGAACTAACTTTTTTTTTATTAACGAATTTGAACATATACATTTAAGTATGAAACTCGATTTCTTTTGCATGACCACCGCGTACACGTTTTACGAAGTCCAATCTTTGAACCCAATTTTCGACCACTCTTTCGCATAAATCGGCCGAAATTCCAGCAATTTCACGATCTATATTGGCTCTGAGCTCTTGCAACGTCGCCGGCTTATTGGCATAGACCATAGATATCTATTTTGATTTTTTCTTCTTTATATTATTTATTTTTCTTATACGTGGTTATAAATTATTATTAAAATTGTTCTGGTCCATGCGTTGGTCAAATAACTTTTGCATAATATTGATCAATTTTACATATATTGTATCTTTTGTGGTGGTTCATATTTATTTGAAGTCTTCGTTACGTTTTTTTCTCTTAAGTTATAAACTTTTACTGGGCGTCCTACGTAACATAGTAATTCGTAAGATAAATTTTCAACCCTAGCTGGTTTAAATTAGTTTTTGTATTGCATAAATATTTAAAAAAAAAACAATGGTTTCCGAGCTTCTTTGCGAAACGTTAACTTCTGAGGAATTACAGGTAGAGTTTCTAGTGCGAGGTATTTCTGCTGAACAACC
Source organism: Nephrotoma guestfalica (assembly GCA_963691935.1). Lineage (NCBI taxonomy): Eukaryota > Metazoa > Arthropoda > Insecta > Diptera > Tipulidae > Nephrotoma > Nephrotoma guestfalica. The sequence goes on along the minus strand of OY829914.1, from coordinate 265,845,446 downwards.
CGATGCTATAAAAAAATTGATCCGCACACCCGGAAACCGAATTAAATCTAATCCAACAACAATTAGCTATAATAGATGCACAATTAGAAGGGATAGATAACAGCACTCCGCTCAAAGAGAAACAGAAAATTATGTTAAAAATCGTTCATTGGAAAGGTCGTGCGGAACGACTCGCTATAACTTATCCGTTGCTATCCTCAGTTTCTTTTACGGTTAGTACACTTAATCGAATAGCAAGAAATGCCAATCGAGACTTGCGCAAAAGTGAAGTGGAAGCTACAAAAACTACTCTAAGGCTTGGCAACCACCGAAGGACAAGGATAAACGTAATTGGCAAGAACGCCTTATTAAACCAAAGATATCCACCGATGTAGAGAGTGAGATGGAAAACCAGTTTTCAAAAAAACTAGAGGAACTTTCTTACGATTTCTATGAAAAACTTCAAAATATTTCTAAGACACGTTCTGAGAAAAAACGCCATTATAGAAGCCACCACAATGAATCAGATTCTTCCGAGAACAACAGTGAATTAGAAGCAAAGTCCTCCGCAGAATCAGTTTGTCCCCGTTATCAAACTCCGTATTCTCTAAAGGATAATAGGAAATCATGGACCCGGAAACTTCCCGATCCCACAAAATGGAAAATTATGTATTCCGGGCGGGCCGATAAGAAATTAGAGGACGAGAATGTACATGATTTCTTGATGAAGTTAGAGGAGCATGCAAAACAAGACCAGATACCTCGGCCGGAGCTAGTTTTTCTTACGCGAAATTATGTTAGAGACAAAGCGGAAATGTTTTATTGCATTTTTCTTCGAAAAAACAAATCGGCAAGCTGGAAACAGCTGGTAAGAAGCATTCTTGGGTCGATTCAGTAACCTCGAAAACGAACGTGCCATGAGAAGACAAATTAGACATAGAACACAAGGTCCAAAAGAATCCTTTAATGACTTCGTTTTGGACATAGAAAACATAAATGGACGACTTCAGAAGCCATTACCAGATGATGAATTGCTAGAAGCTCTCATCGCAAATATGAACCCAGCGTTACGAAATGTCACGTGCGTCAATGTCAAGTGTGTGATAATTGTGAATGAGTGTGGTCTACTTCTGGATTTGATCCTCGGCGCTTGGTCGACTCCCGCTTCAATCGAGTTTCCATAGTAGAAGAAATTCCTAAACCAAAAATTCCAAATACATACAATAGTAATGAGCATCAAGACGATACCGACGGTTCTGAGGAACATTTAACTAACGAAGCCACTAATGAAGTAAGTGCCTTACACCCCCAAATGTTCGTTGTGTGTTGGAATTGTAAGGAACTAGGGCATCGGTTGTCTAAATGTTCAATTGAAAAGACACATGAGTTTCAGATAATTGTAAGCGATGTCTTACTAAGAGATCGGGAAATGTAACATAGAACGCGACAAATATGGGGGATCCGCGTTCGGAAAAACTTCAGTCCTCCAAAGCACGAAACAAATCTCAATGAAACCCAAAATTGGCAAAGTAGAGCAATTAAATAAACCTGTGCTAAACGTTTCTACGGTGCACACACTAAACAATGTATTGGGATACGTGAACCTCTCCGTCAGTTATTTGCAAACAACTAAAGTGATAAAATTTTGTATCGTGCCCTCACTACAAGCCCAGGTTTACCTTGGCGTGGACTTCTGGAAAAAATTTAACATAGCTCCTAACATAATATCTAAGATCACTAAGCATCAAGAACATAAGATTGGTTTAGAGAAGGTTATTCAAAAATTTCCATCGTTCGCTACAAAAGGTTTAGGAAGGACGAGCATGTTATTGATGTGGGTAACGCTTCCCCAATTAAACAAAGGTATTATCCCGTACCACCTGCCGTTCAGCATTGCATTAATGAAGAAATCGACCGCATGCTATCACTTGGAATAATAGAGGAGAGTAACAGCCCGTGGAGTTCGCCAGTTGTCTTAGTAAATAAACCGAACGGTAAATCTCGCTTATGTCTAGATTCGAGAAAAATTAACCTGGTCACAAAAAAAGATGCTTATCCTCTTCCGATAATTGATGGTCTTCTTGGAAGAATTAGTGAAACAAAATTTATTAGTAGTCTCGATCTAAAAGATGCCTTTTGGCAGATTCCGTTATCCGAAACCTCGAAAGAAATCACTGCTTTTACAGTTCCAGGGCGTCCTCTCTATCAATTTCGCGTCATGCTTTTGGGTTGTGTAACGCACCCCAACCATGTGCAGATTGATGGATCGAGTTATACCACACCAGCTTAGAGAAAGAGTATTCGTTTATCTCGACGATTTGCTGATAATCTCAGCTAGGTACGACGATCACCTGGAACTGTTAAGGATGGTAGCGGGAATACTGTCAAAGGCGGGCTTAACGATCAACTTAGAAAAAAGTAATTTTTTTTACGTGAGACTAAATATTTGGGATATATTATTGGCGAACAAGGACTTCGAACAGATCCTAGCAAAGTAGAAGCAATCCGTAATTTTCCACCACCCACTTCCTTGAAACAGACTCGAAGATTCTTAGGCATGGCGGGTTGGTACCGGCGATTTATACCAAACTTCTCGGATTTAACAGCACCAATTACAAACTTATTACGGAAGGGCGTGAAATTTGTATGGAATGCGGCTGCTGATATCTTGTGAAAAATTAGAACCTCCCAGACCACTGATGGCTACCCGCACGTTCGAACGTGTGTCACAGGATTCCGGTATGACCTCAAGCCACTGGTTACAAAGTTACACGATCGAGCAGCACGTCCAAATGATAAAATTTTATTAGTACAAACGATGAGCGCATTGCGCCCATTTTACGGCATACGCGGTGATCCTTCAAAGTCGACTCTCCAACGTTTGATGGCCAAATTCGAGACAACAGGCACGATAAAGAATCATCGAACACTCGTACGTCACAGGAACGCCAGATTGGCCGAGAACATTGCTGCGTTCCATGAAAGTATACCGAAGAACCCGAGGCAGTTAATGCCTCCCCGTGCACAAGAACTCCGCCTTTCACAGCCTTCAACTTGGCAAATTTTGCACCGGGACTTTAACAAGCAAAATTGCCGTATATGAGACGAGGCCAAACCACACGGGGTTCACCAGGTGGCAATGCATGAACAAAAAGTTACTGTTTGGTGCAGATTTTGTGTCGGCGGCGTCATTGGTCCGTACTTTTTTGAAAATGACGTTGGTAAGGCCACCACCATCAGGACGGTTTCTTCAAGCAGCATTTCTATGCAATTGAATGCACATCGATTGATGCCCTTAAAGCCAGCTTGACCAATATCATCGCTCAAATTCAGCCGGATCTATGTGGCAGAGTCATTGAAAATTGGACCACTCGGATCCGTGCCGCACAGTGGGAACCCGGCCTTTCAAATAAAAAACGAATTTCGTTATACCTCACACACGGCTTGTTTTATTCCATTTCAACATCGACCCGCCCAAATTGAACAACCCTTTATATACTATGTACTATGTATTCCAATTTTTGGCATTAAATTAATTTGACATTACCTTTAGTAGTCTATTTTCTGTCGCATTTTACATAACATTTCCATCTCATATATTTTGGTTGAATTCTGTTTCCAAATATACCGACCGAGTGTAATACATCCATACATACATAGCTCCATACAGACTGACAAAAATAAAATTCACTTCCCTATCTCAATCCCCGCATGCATTTTGTACATACCATACATTCGAAGTTACAGCCGACACCATCATAAACAGACAATATGAAATATTACAATCCCGTACTATTTACGAAAAGACACATCACATCGAAATGTATGTAAGTGTACACGATCGTATATATAAAATGAAATTGTAAATGAAACAACAACAAAAACGGATCAATGACCTTGTTCCAGACTTTTCATTCCAGAAACAATTTTTTTTTTAAATTTTAGTTTTTCTTTTTCCCTTTTTCTTTTTTTGTATATAAATAAATTTTATTTTTGTGTTTTTAGAGTTCAAATCAATATGTCTGTCTCCTCAACGTGTATGCACTGCATGTATGTGCTATACGTACAGAGGAACAAAATACACACAGTGCATTGTATATGGTTAAATCGGATTACGTTCGTTCGTTTTCTATGCACGAGTATTATGTTCTTTTTATAATTCGTCTTGGTTGTTGTTTATCAAGGAAGAAGGAAAAACTATTATTCACGAGTTCTATGTATTTATAAGTACTCGTACAACAATTTTTTTCCCATTTTCCATTTTCCATTTCTGTATATAAACTGTGCTCGGTATACATATCCGATGTAGCTTTTTGAGAATGAGGTGAAAGTGTATATGAAACTATTTAAAAAAATAATGTTGGAATATAAAATGAAAATTGGGGCTACAGAAATTTTTATTTTTATTTTTTCTGTTCGAATAGTTTTTCCAGACAAAAATATTGATTCTTCCTTCTATCATACAAAACATATATACGTACGTATGTATATTAATGCATGATATTATATTAATACTACATATTACTGTGCTGAGCTGATTATATACATTTAGAGTGTGTGCTAGACACTTGGGATGAGGCTTTACATAGACTCGAAAATATTCGAATTAATGCTTTGCGAGTCTTCTATATTATGTTATGTTTGTGTAGTACAGGGAAATTTTTTGTGTTTGAATTTAATTGATGGATTTTCTAGTTTTTCATGTTATCAAAATATTGTTTATTTTTTTCTATGTAATTAATATTTTTGAGTTCTGAGCCATATATGATTTAAAGTTGTTGGCATGGATATTGGGTGGAAGGTTATACATAATAAGATTAGGTCGAGCGAGAAGCGACATCATCCTAAATATTATTGCATGCAATTATATTATGCCTGGTCGTATATGTTTGCCGGTTGTCTAGGATATTTCATACAATAATAGTTTTATCAATTAGGTCAATTTATCCTTTATTCAGATTTTACAATTTACTGTGCCTATACATAAATTTCCCTTACAGGCTACCATATGAGTGCTGTTTATGCGCATGCTCTAGTTAGTCTGGTACAGCATAATATGCAGTATTGGTGTTGTATATATATACTTACCAATTGTACTACATTATTTTTAGTAAATCTAAATCACGTGTAGGAAATCATAGACAGGTAAAGGAGATCGTGAAATTAGACCTTAGGGTATTTATTTATTTATTAGAAAAGTATACAAATTTGACTTGGGCACATACAAAAATGGAATACAGTGAAAATTATTATTTTTTAATTATAATTATTTATTACAATTGATTTATAAATCATCTAGTAATTTATCTGTCATAATTAATATTCTCGTTTGGATGTGTCGATCCAGGATAGGAACCAAGCACATAATTTATCGGTAAGAAAAAACAACATAAAAAATAATTTTTAAGGAGAAACTGGAGAAAGCAAAGGCTGCTAGACTTATTTTGGTTTTACAGTGAACCATATTTAGCAAGAAACATTATTTATATAGTTTTGTTTTTTGGTCACCCAGTAAAATCAAAGGCCTGCTACAAGCTTATTTGGCATTTTATGGATATTTAATTGAGTTTTTTAATCGATAACCCAGATTAGATTACACTTTAATACTTTTTTTTCTTTATTAATTACAACTGAGACTGTGCTCATCTAGCAATTTATCAAATTTACAAATTTTACATTTCTTAAATAATTCTGATTTGTTGGGATGAAACCCAATGGTTAGTCCCAAAATTAATTAAACCTATTTAAAATATAATTTTAATTTGGTATATTTACTAGGTCAAAGTCTTCATTTCTTGTGTACCACGGAGAATTTACGATGCTACGGAGAACCTTATTTTGAAACGTCTGTATCATTTTGGCGTTTGTTTGCTTAGTACATCCCCAGAGTTGAATACCGTAGGTCCATACCGGCGTCAGTATTTGCCGATATACCAGCGGCTTGTTGTATATTGTAAGCTCAAAGCCTCTACCTATTATTACCTTAATATTAAGTTCTTCTTTTTTATTTTTGACGTGCTCTCTCCACTTGAGCTTGGCCTCGAGTGTAATGCCCAGATATTTAGCTTTGTTTGCATATGGCACCGGTCGTGAGTTAATTACTATCGGTAGATGGGAAGCTTTTTGATATGTAAAGTTAATATGCGTGGATTTCATCTCATTAAGCTTGATTCTCCAGCGCTTAGTCCAGTTACAAACCACATTGGTTATCTTCTGGAGTTTGCTCGTTGCATCAGCGACATTACTTCCAATGGCCATGATTGCTGTGTCATCTGCAAAGGTGGCTATGGTTCCTTCATCTGTTGTTGGAATATCCATTGTTTATAATAAAAACAGGATTGGTCCTAAGACACTCCCCTGTGGAACACCGGCAGAGATTTTCTTCTATATTAATCCTCATATTTCACACGAAAATGTCTATTGGATAAATAAGATCTTAGTAAGGCACAGAATTGCCTCGGCAGATCTCTATGCAGCTTGAATTCCAGTCCACTATGCCAAACTTTATCGAATGCTTGGGCGACGTCCAGAAAAATGCTGGAGCATACTTTTTTGCGTTCTAACGTTCTTTCAATAACGTTGGCGATTCTATGCACCTGTTCAATTGTGGAGTGCTTTTCCCTGAATCCAAATTTATGTGGAGGAATTAGTTGTCGGTCCTCAATTATTGGTTTAAGTCTTTTTAGTAATAATTTTTCAACGAGTTTTGACATAATTGGTAGCAATGAAATTGGCCTGTATGATTTTTTATCGTTAGGTGGTTTATCAGGTTTTGCTATCATGATTACTTCTGCTACTTTCCATTGCCACGGAACATATTTTAACCGAAAGCTTGCATTGATTATGTGTAATAGCTTACGAAATCCTTTACCTGGTAGAGCCTTGATTATTTGGCAAGTAATCAAGTCATATCCTGGGGCTTTTTTAACATTCATGTTGCTTTTCACTTCTTCTTTTAATTTTTTGAGAGTTACTGGGCGTATATCAATATCATCTAGCTTTTGGATTGACATTACATTTTCATTGGCCGTTTGCCTTGGTAGTGGTTGGAAGGTATACTCGAGATACTCCGCAAACAGATCAGCCTTCTCTTTAGGACCTCTTGCCCAGGTTCCATCAAGTGGAGGCATTTGCATTTTGGGTTCTTTGAGTCCATTCGTCGCATTCCACAGAGAATAATCAGAATTTTTTTCATCGGTTAGGCTAACTAGATATCTGTTGATTGATGCATTTTTAACTTCTTTAAGAAGAGATTTGAGACTATTACCTAAATTGTTAAGAATTCTTTTGTTCTCCGGTGTTCTAGTTACTTGCCAGGTTTTACGTGCCCGTCTTTTTTGTCTTACCAACTTTTGTCTTCTAACTTCCATTGGGTAGGATATGTTAAGCTTCTTCTTATTTTGTATAATGGGGGTACTTGCCAAATCAGCATAGTGAATTGCTTCATTGTGTTGTTCTAATTCATCTTCCAACTGGTGGGGATTTCTTATCGGCACCTGAAGATTGATTTTTTCCTCCAAAACCTCACGAAAGAGATCCCAGTTTGTTTTTGAATTTGTTAATGATCCGATACTAGAGGGGAATGATCCGATACTAGAGAGGATATACCTCTTGCTACTTAAAAGTCTATTAGGTCAGGTATCTTCGTTCCGTCACTGGGCTAGTATGTTGGGGAACCACCAGAGTAAAATTCACATTTTGATGTCTGCCCTGCTTGAAGCAATTCTTTACCTTTTGACGTCGTAAGTCTAGATCCTCAATAGGTGTTTTTCGCATTAAAGTCATTTCCCTTTTCAAGTTATGCCGGGGAGGACAATATATTGCAGAGACAGTAAGCTGTCTGTGTTTAATTTGGATCCTTACAGCAGTGACTTGCATAGTTTCTTCTTCGATATTTGACTCTAAATGGTGTTTTATATTTTCTTTTATTAGCAATGCCGAACCACCTCTTGCTCTTTCCGCTGGATGAATGGAGTGATATAAGTTATAACCCCGTATTTTAACAAACGAAGATTTAGCTAGATGGCTTTCAGATATTAAGCATATGTCGATTTTTTCTGAGTTTAAAAGTATTTCTATTTCTGGAATATGTTACATAATGCCATTCGCATTCCAGATTGCTATTTTGAAAGTTGTGTTCTTACTTAACATTTTTTGTTGGATTGCGTTGATGGAGTTGCATTTTCTTCAGTTGATCAAGTATAATGTTGTTCAGATTACTTTGGTCATCTAGCCGCTTTGTAATAGCTGCAATGCTGTTCATAATGTTTTCCATAATTTGGTTACTTTCAGAGCCCATATGCTTGGTTGAACTCAAACCTTTTACTACCTGCGCAAATGAGCTTCTTTATCCTGTATTGCTTGGTTGTGGGATTTGATTCATCTGATTTGATATTTGAACCCTTCGATTTTCGTGATTTTGCGGTTGATTTCTTGTTTTATCTCTTAATTTTTGTAGTTGTTTAGCAACCTCACAGCCTCGATAATTAGCCGGATGTTGGCCCTTACAATTTGTACACTTGGCTGGCACATCTCTTTCTATTGTACATGGGAAATATGATTACCTGAGCATTTTACACATCTTGGATCCCGGCCGCAATATCTTTGAGTGTGATTAAATTCCTGGCATTTCTTGCATTGGGGTATGCGTGTTGTTGTTCTCCTCATTGGTTCAATTTTCACCTTCATGTGAAGAATTCCTTTTATTCCATAAATGTTTTGAACATTCTCTTTGTTGTCAAATACTAGCATAAAAAAAGGTCGTCCCCTTTTACTGATAATTCGGTTTCCTTCCTGAATTTCTGTTCTCTCTTTTTTAACAATATTCACAGCATCTAGTATTTTAAAACGTTTATTTTGTAAGTCTTACATTATTTCTTTGCTTGAGCAAATGTGATGCAAACCTCTTGCCATGACTTTTTTAGGTCGGACCTGTTTGTTCTCGCAAGTGAACCACTGATACTTTACAGCATTCAATTTCATAGATAAGGTTTTATAAGTATCTGAGTTCAGAGTATTAATTTTCCAAACGTCATTATTTGAATCTGTTACCTTATAGTCTTTGTCAGTAACCGATTTCATCAGTGACTGAATTTCTGGGTAACTGGTTACACCCACAATATTTTTTGGTGGGGGTGATTTTTCTTTCGGTTGCACCAAATTTGGTGTAATGTTCCTGGTAGATTTACTACCTTTTGTTTGATTGGCTTTGGGTAGAGCATCGTTTGAATCTGAACTAGATTGTCCCCTACCATTTAATTGCTCGGCCTCAGGTGACGATTCAGCTTTTCTTTTCTTAATCTTCCTGGACTGTTTTTTCTTCTTTAGGATCCAGTCCGTCTCTCTTTGTAATTCATCTTCATCAGTGGAATAGATGGCTTTGTCTAGTTCAATGCTTCCTATATCGCAATCTTCTTTTGAATCCCGATTCATTTTTAGGTTTTCATTTTCTTGCTTTAGATACTCAATTTCTTCGCTTAGCTTGGCAAATAATTGCTCCATATGCTCTAGCCTCGGCAAGAGATTCATATTCTCCTTTTCTAGGTCAATAGTTGTTTTACTAGATTCGGCTATTTGCAAAGTAACATTTCCGGTGGCATCACTTATTTCGTGTAATGTTTGTCTAGGTATAGCGTTAGAAAAAGTATCGGCTTGGTCAGCTACCGATTTGCTTCTATTTTTCTTTATCGGTGATCTTTGTAAATTTGGTCGAAATAACATTCCAAAAAATTTTCCTCGGATATAAAAAAATGTATGAAAAATTTGTTTGTTAGCATACCAGGACTTAGTTGGTTCTGTGATGCATGCATGCACAGCATGAAAGAGTTGTTTATCTCAACAATAAAACAAATAACATCAGAAGAGGCTCCGGCAAATAAACCAAACGAATTATTCATGCCGTCCATTACATCCGACCTGTCACTCGCTCACCAAGCAAATCCACTGCACAAGTTACACCACTTACTCAACATGAACATGAAGTTTTTGCCCAGAATAACAAACAAGTGAATATTATACATGACCATCTAGTATGAGAAATTTATCGCCATCAGAATCAGGAATATTTGTAGCTAGTTCACCAGTACCAGCGCCAATTTCGAGCCCGACTTCTGAGCCACAATCAACACGAACCGATACTAATGTAGAAGCCACGGTACCTCTTTCTCAATTAGAAAACTGTATCCAAACATCTCCCACTGTTTCGACAAATGACCTTGAAACAATTAGAGTGATGGATGGTATATCAGCAGAATTCACACAACTGTAACTGATGAACAATTCAAGAGATTTGTGGAAAATAAATTTCAAATCGTAAATTGAAACGCGGTTCGAATCATTCCGAAAGTAATAAATGACTACGTCTCTTACCGGATCAGTGTCAATGATTTACAATTTGATTCAATGATAAATTCTGATGTGTGGACAAAAGACCTTTTCATAAAGGAATTTGAGTTTCCAAAAAAGCAATCGTTTTTTCGGAATACAAGAAACAACATCCAAATAACTTAAAAACTTGTAAACCGTGCGACCCAACATATAACCTCAATGATGGTCTCAAAATACGTAATACGTATTACTTATTTTGATGATATCAATGCTCGCTTCATTTCGTGTTCCGAAAACATCATCAAGTCAGCGAGAGTAAAAACCATTAAAATCAGAGATGCAATGTTCGATTCAAACGGTAGCTTATTGTATTTTTCATCTTCCGAAAACTACTCCAAGACTCCTAGGCTGACTAACATCTACGCATCTAAACATTGCGAAACTCAAACTGACATTGATATTAAACCAGCACAAAACAAATCGATCATCTCATCATTTAAATCTAAACTTATGTTAACAAGAGGCGTAAAAAACAACCACCATGAAGATTATGCTAACGGACATGAGTTAGTTAAAAATATTCCTTCTATAAAATTTTTGCTTGCTGAACCTCAGATTTCAACCTGGATAAATGGAAAACACTTAGTAACTTCATCTATTTTAATTTGTGTTGCCTTAGATGAGAAATTGGAAAATTATAATCTTAATAAACACTTGTCGCGAAACGGACTTAAACTACAAAACTTCTACATTAAATCCGTCAATGCAGTTACAAAAGTTTATAAAGTTGAGAGTAAGTACGTTATTGTGGTTAATCATCCATCTAAAACTGATTGTAGTGATCTAATCTACGCTCTAGAAACTTTAGCAGGTTACTTGCAACAACCTAAAGATGAGCATTTCACAATAACTTTAGATGTTAACCACCATGTCAACAAACTTATGTCGGTGTTGGATTATATTACAAACTATCCATCTAACAACATCAAATGGATTTTAAACATTCCATTCAATATGTCAACTCCTCTTTCGAGGATTACTGGTGATCCCTCGAAATTTTCACATAGTAACTGTGCGAATTTCCCAACTACATCTCCGGCATTTTACAAAGTGGAAAGTTTACATCATGGAATTAATATTTTACATTCAACACTCAGACAGCCTAATTAAAAACCACTTAAAGGACCATTACATCAAGAACATCAATCTACTGCCTTTCTCTGCTTCTTCGTTACGACAATTGAAGATATTTGTATTTGATAACGTCGCCAAACAATATCTTGAAGAACCGACCATAAAACATCACTTTGGTTTTGATGGGAATAATCTGGTGCAACTGCGTGAAAACACTAACACAGATTACTGGATCTTGTCTTCAGCAACGACATTGATACTTTCAAAATTTCAGAATCTGTGTTACCTTTTGTCATAAATGATATCAATCACAAATCTTTAGACATCGTATTTGACTGAACGAACTTAATGGCGAGTTTGAAACACCCACCACCTAAGTCTAATACAACTTAAAAAAACAAACCGTGCGGGGCTACAAAGTTATCTAGAATCCATCAACTGGCAAACAACTCTCAATTCCAATGATATAAACGAAAATGTTGACAAATTTAATGACATTATGCAGCAAGGCTTCGAACTTTATGTACGTATGTGCTGTAAACCACAAGTGGTTCACCCTCAGTGGTTCGATGATAGACTATAGTCAACTTAAAAAATCGGGAGTCGAAAGCGTATGCCAAAATGTTGAAAAGCGGGTTAGAAGTCGACAAAACAATGTTTCCGCAACATAGTAACGAATTTGAAATTTACTTCAAATCAAAATACAGGTCGTATCTCGATCAAATTCAAGGAAAAATCAAAGTAAATCGAAAATAATTTTGGAAATACTTTAGGAATAAACGCGAAATTGACGGATGCCCTGCAAATATAACATATAACAATACCAGCTCCGCAAACTCCAAAGGTATAGCTGACATGTTCGCGAAGTTTTTCCAATCAGTCTCTAAACCTGTTATATATGAGGATAACATTTTATCGGCTCTAAAGGGATTTGGAGACGGTTGTGGTCTTGACAATATACCCTCTTCTATTCTGAAGGAGTATGCGGACATTTTAGCAATTCCATTATGTTACCTATTCAACCTCTCCTTGAGCACCGGGGTGTTTCCCGAATAATGGAAAATTTCAAAGGGCAAACGAGACGACGTAGCATGTAACGTCGTCTCGTTTGCCCTTTGAAATTTTCCATTTTTCGGGAAACACCTCAGTTCGGGAGAGGAATATCATCTACATCATCAATTCCAAAATTGTTTGAATTAGTTTTATGCAACAACTTTAAATCCACAATTGCACGTCATATATCAATAAACCAGCATGGGTTTATGTCTGACCGATCCACATCAACTAATCTGGTTGAATTCACCAGTAAAATAATTAATGAGATAGAAAACCATCATCAAGTTGATGTAGCGTACACGGATTTCAGTAAAGCATGTGATTCCATCTGCCATCAGAAAGCACTCCGGAGTTTATTCGCATTTGGATTTTCGTCTTATCTATCATACCGGCGACAATTTGTAATAATGAGAAATGAGAAATCAAACGTTATTAAAGTTACGTCTGGTGTTTCCCAAGGATCTCACATCGGGCCGTGGATATTTATTGTTTTCATAGATCAAATAACCGAGATAACCAAAAACTCAAACGTGCTCATATTTGCTGATGACGTGAAAATTTTTCGAACTGTTAATGTAATGCTAGATACGAAGAAACTTCAAGAGGACATCGATAGATTAAATGAGTGGTGTGATCGAAACTCGTTTTACTTAAATATTAAGAAATGCAAGATCATGTCTTTTCATCGTAAGAGAAATCCGCTAATTACTTGCTACAAAGTCAACAACGAAGTATTGCAAAGAGTTAATGAGATCATAGATCTAGGTGTTACATTTGTCGAGAATGCCAGTTTCAATAGGCATATTTAAAATTGTATTGCGAGAGCTAATGCCATGTTTGGATTTGTTAAAAGGTGGACAGGTGAATTTAAAGATATTCAAACCTTATGTTCACTCTATTTCGCTTACGTTCGATCTCAACTGGAGTACGCTGTACCGGTCTGGAATCCATACTATGCTGTACACATTAAAAGAATTGAAAGCATGCAAAAGAAGTTTTTGATTTTGTTGTTAAAGAAAAGTGACTGAAATTACGACCATAATTTACCATTCCATGAAAATGTGGCTCGACGGATTACAAAATATGCACGTTTGAAAATAGACGACTTCGCTTAGGTGCGGCTTTCATTGGTAACGTTTTGCTTGGTCACATTGATTCAGCATACATTTTGGAAAACATATCAATTCGAAACCATGAATTTTTAGCACTAGAACACCATTCCATAAACTATGGAGAAAATAACCCCATTAATAGGTCGTCTATTTGAGTTTAATTTATCAAAGGACAAGTTCAAAAATATACTTAAGAATTATTTTTAGTTACGTTTTTCCAATTTTCAACCGTAAAATTCGGTGCATTTTTGCCCATTGCAGGCGTGCTTTCTACATTTTTGGTGTCAAACTGGGCTTCTTGGCTGGTCTGCGTCATTTGAGTTTGGCAGAGTACATCAGGATCGCATCGTGCACTCAGATATGTTAGTATTATGCAATTTTAATTTATTTAGCACCTCTTTAGCAGACGGACACTACGGCAATGACTGCAACCGCTCGATGTTGGCGGCATCTTTTTCGAATTAATGCGGCAATTGGGTCGACTGTATATGCCGAGAAACTTTTTGCATGTTTTTAATAAAGTCTCTATTTTAATTTTATCCACGCTACTAATCACTTTCAATGTCTTTCACTTTTCCTATTCCGAATAAATTACAGAGCTTAAAAATTCACCAACAAATTTATAAAATTCACAATAAATTATTAAAACATTGTATTACACTTCTTAACACGAGCACGTACACATTTCAACTGAATTTGGTAATTATTCGCACTCCTTTTAAATATTTCATTATCTGTGTTTAGACTCTAATAGCAGCCACCTGACCCAAAATAACGGGTGTTTTTTTAGGAGGTTTGTTTTTCCGATAGATGTCGTTTTATTTTATGACAGTTGTTTTGACAGCTCAAAGTGGCATTTCTACTCAGTATTGTTTGGCAAATCATTATGAATAGGTTAACTCCAGAACAACGTTTTCAAATCGTGGAAATTTATTTTCAAAATCAGTGTTCAATTAAAAATGTTTATAGAGCACTTCGTGAATTTTATGGTGCACATAATCGTCCGTCAGAGACCACCATAAAGAACGTAATTACCAAATTTCGGTCTACATTCACTCTTTTGGATGCCAAGCCACCGACAAGAATGAGAAGAGTTCGTACAGAAGAAAATATTGCTGTCGTTGAGGCCAGTGTCGAAGAAAACGACAATTTATCGATTCGTCGTCGTGCTCAGCAAATTGGACTTTGTCCATCGACTTTATGGAAAATTTTACGTAAAGATTTGGGTTTGGTGCCATACAAAATTCAATAGGTGCAAGAATTAAAGCCACACGACCATCGTTTGCGCCGTGAATTCAGTGATTGGTCGTTAAATCAATTGAACGAAGATCCATTTTTTTACCGTAAAATTCTCTTCAGTGATGAGGCGCATTTTTGGTTAAATGGATACGTCAACAAACAAAATTGTCGCATTTGGAGCAAAGATAATCCACACGCCGTTCTAGAATTACCAATGCATCCTGATAAATGTACTGTTTGGTGCGGTCTATGGGCTGGTGGGATCATCGGTCCATATTTCTTTAAAAATGAGGAAGGACGACGCGTTACCGTGAATGGAAATCGATACAGAACCATGTTAAATGAGTTTTTGTTGTCAAATCTTGAAGATATGGATATGAATGAAATGTGGTTTCAACAAGATGGTGCCACTTGCCATACAGCACGTGAAACAATCGACTTATTGAAAGAAACTTTCAACGACAACATTATTTCGAGAAATGGTCCGGTGAATTGGCCTCCGCGTTCGTGCGATTTGACGCCACTCGATTACTTTTTGTGGGGATACGTGAAGTCATTGGTTTATGTGGATAAACCTCAATCGATTGACGCTTTGGAAACCAATATTCAACGTGTCATTGCTGACATACGCCCTCAAATGCTTGAAAAAGTGCTGGAAAATTGGACCTCCAGAATGACATTTGTGAAAAATAGTCGTGGTAGCCATATGCCAGAAATTGTGTTTAAATGTTAAATGCCAAAAAATTATCTACCAAATAAAAAAAAATTTTGGTCATTTCATAATTTTATATGTGTTTTATTCAAAAAAAAAAATCGGCAACCTCTTAAAAAAACACCCTTTATATAATACTGGAATTACCCTAGTTTTTGTTCATATAAATAGATACTCTTAGAACAACTAAATCCGTTTACAATCGAAAATTTGAAAAATATTTCAATACAAACTGCTTGTGTTACAAATTACTTGATACGCAAGGGTGGCTCTAATTGAAGTGCCATAGGCACTGTAATTCCTATTTTTTGTTTTTGCTCTACTGCAAAAGGACGTTTGCATTAGAAACAATTTCCAGTGTTTTAATTAAATATTCCGCCATAATGTTAAAGCGAAATATTGAAATTCAGAAGAGTTAGTCGGTTTCACCTCTCGACGTACTGTTGAAAGGTTTTTAAAACGTTTTGTTTTTTATTTGGTAATTTGAACGTTTTGTGTGGGATTTCCATAATTTGTGCAAATTAAAATAATTGGTGAATGTAGCACAGTTTTATTCTGCATGTTACATTAAAATTAGTAAGGATTTTTTGGTGCTAAACACTTCGAGTCCATAACTAATCCTCCAAGTCGAAATACGAAAATTACACCTTTGAATTTATTTTATTTGAGCAACGTGATTTTTTTTTGTAAACTAATATTAATTGTGATTTAGAAAGATTAGAGAGATTAGAAATTTTTAATTTTCGATTGTGCGACAGATGAAAGCGAATCGATATTATAAATAAGCTTCTATTCATCAAATTTTCTGTTAAAATCGTTTCATATTTTTGAACTGGCAAACAATCACTTTTACTCTCACCCTACACAACCAGCAAGGATTGAACATTGTAAATCTGCATTCATTCCAAATCAGTCATGTTTATTAATCAAATTGATTGAACAAATTTATCATCATCATTAATTTTCCGAAAATAAATAAATTACAATCCGCGATACTGATCAAATATTAATAAAAAATATAGATGGGCCCGCTCGGCCATTGACTATGTATATGCATATAATGATATTCAAAAAATCACTTAAATATCTTAATCACGTTTATCCAAAAAAAAAAAAAAAACTGAAATTAACGAGAAGAGAAGACATTTTTTGTGTTTGAATAAACCCCAAAGAACGTGAGCTCGCTTTTATTGTTCTGATGCCTTGATTGTAATCACATTTAACAAGTAAAAAAATCAAAAAGCAATAGACCGAAACAAATTATATTGTCTAAAATTTTTTCTACGGTATTTGGTCAGTTCGTAATAAAATTTGAAGATGACCGATAACACCGTTTGAACTGTGGTAGTAGGTTACGTTTATATCCGAGCAATACAGTTAACATTTATTATAAAGAATCAGATTTTAACTCGAATTCTCACTAGACGAACACACAAAGTTTAATACGTAGACATAATTCGTAGAAAATTTTCATTCATCTTTGTAACACGAGGACAATCGAATTCTCAAAATTCCCAATATAAAATCGTAGTTATACAGGCGACTAAGGTAAATGGACTATGCACACCTGCAAATTAATACATAACCTTATCTTAAATGCTGCAAAAAATAAAATAATTTTCTTACATACAGGGTGTCCCAGAATTGGCCGATCAAACGAAGCGGGGTGATAGGGGAGCTCCTTTCCAACAAAAATGGCCAAGTAAAGTTATTTCGAATTATTAATGGTGCAAAAGTAATTTCACTTTTAGTGGTTTTTTGAGAAATTGCATGCGCACCCACCAAAAAACTACTTAAAACAAAAAAGAGTTTCTTTTGTTTAACTTTATTTCTTAAGCTGCCCATACACGGTGCAACTTGGTTGTACAACTGGTCTGCAGTCTAGTCAAGTTGTATCGTTTGTAGGGCAGTTGTACAACCATTTTGAAGGTTCGAAGCTAGGTTGCAAGAAAATCAAAAAATTTTGATTTTTATAGGCGGAGTCAGTGGTTGTACGACCAAGTTGCAATGTGTGTGGACAAGTTGTACAACTTAAATGACATTTTATGTTTATTGGGAATTTTAATACCGTTATTGACGAAGATTATAACTAAACCACATAAAACGAGCTAAATATTTTATTAAAAAAGAATAAGTTTCTTTAATTGAAATGGCTGTAGTTAATAATCAGTTGTGGAGAGACTTTTTTGAAGAATTCGAACAATGTCCAGAATTATGGAAAGTTAAAAGTTCTGTGTTCAAAAATAAAGATAAAAAGCAAAAAGCATGGGAGAAATTGTTAACCATATATAAACACTTAGATAGTGAGGCTACCATTTCAAGTTTAAAGAATAAAATAAACAACATAAGAAGCTGCTATCGCCGCGAACTTAATAAGGTTATAAAAAGTGAGAAATCTGGAGCTGGTGAGGATGATGTATAAGTCCCATCATTGTGCGGTATTTTGAAATTTTATATTTCCTAAGGGACATTGAAATCCCAACTGCTGGAATTTCTAGTGTGGATACCGATGATGATGTAGAGGAAATTGAAGTAAGTTATTCATTTTAAAGATATTTCACATTACTGTTAAATTTCTATTTTAGCTTGAAACAACCCTCCCAGTTTCCAAAAAAATATGTCGAAATAAAAATATTCGGGACGAATTTTTGGAAACAGCTGTCGATCATTTAGTTCGACTTAAAACTAAAAAAGATGAGTCAGAAATATTTGCTGAAGGATGGGCAACATCTTTTAAAAAACTGAATGATAGACAGAAACTTTATGCCAAAAAAGCCTATGCCAAAAAAGCCATAGATTAAATTTTAATAATGGGACAATTAAACGAGCTGACACTTAACACAGTTTCTCCATTGCCCAGTTCCAGTAGTTCATCACGCGCTGATTCTAGATGCTCAACACCTTACACATCAAATCAATTGCCTAGTACCAGTAGTTTTTCGCATGCTGATCCTAGATGATCAACAATTTATGCATCAAACCCACTACCAAGTACCAGTAATTCTTCACGAGCTGATGACTCTAGATGTGTAAAACGTTATACATCAAATCACATCGTTGTTGAGGAAATTGTTTCTGTTAATTTTAATATTTCTAGGTCATCACAAAATCCAAATCATATAACTTTTAATGATCTTTTTAATGACAACCAATACTCATAAAAATTTTTAATAAAAATATTATTGCTTTTTCAATGTTTAAAACTGTTTATTTTTATGAATATAAAAAAAGTACAAATAATTACAAACATTTATTCGGTGCTATGCAAACGATTGACAACTTCGCAGAAATCGTTTCTCACGAGCTTAGCTTGTGATGATGAGTTTCTTGATGCTGCTGGTTGCATTTGCAATAATGTTTCTGAAAGAGTATAAAACGCCTCTACTCTTTTTTAAAAAATTATGTAAATAGCAACAAGCTATCACAATCTTCGTAGCTATTTCAGGAGAAAGAGCAATAGTTGTTAAAAGAACTCTAAATCTAGCAGCCAAAATGCCAAATGCATTCTTTACTTTTACTCTCGCAGAACTTAATTTTTTGTTAAAAAGTTCCTGTTCTTTTATCAGATGATTACCACTGAATGGTTTCAGTAAGTTCTCTCCCAGGGCAAAGGCATCATCGCCTATTAGAACGTAAGGTAACTTCCGGCCCGTAGAATCCACAGTTTCAGGTTCAGGAATATTTAATTCTTGGTTTAGTAATTTTTGGTAAAATTTTATATTATTAAATACACCACCGTCTGATATCCTACCATTTGCTCCTACATCAATCATTATAAATTCGCTATCGGCATTGACAATAGCCATAAAAACTAAACTGTTTTTTATAATTAAAATAGTAGGGACCAGATTTCGCTGGTTTTCTAATATTTATATGCCTGCCATCAATGGCACCTATACAATGAGGAAAACCAGATTTTCTTTCAAATTCGTTGGATATTTTTTTCCAATCATCAGAGGTAGCTGGAATCTGTATTTTAAGAAAATTATGTTAGTAAAATATTATGCAACTAATTATTTTGGTAAAACTCACCTTAATATAATCCTTTAAAACTTTTCGAATTGCTTCACATGTTTCGATAACAATTTTTCCAATGGATTGCGCTGATACTGCATTCGTAAACTTTAAATCTTCAAAAGAATTACCGGTAGCCAGAAACCTTAAAGTTATGGATAATCGCGTTTCTTCATTAATGGCATCACGCATAAAAGTATCCTGCTTTACTACCAATGGCTTTACTTTATCCAGAAGATATAGAAATGTTTCTTCAGCCATACGCATGAAGTTTTTGAAGTCATCTGGTTGACTAACTTTTAATTCTTTCAAAAGTCTTTGGTTAGAAAACGTATCTATATCTTTTAACCAGCTTTTCATCCAAATTTTTCTTTTCTGCGTTTCTCTTGTTCTTTGGCTTGAAATAAAACTTCCGCAATAACAATTAAAGCAGTAATGTCATCACTTTCACTCATATTTATAATTTCGTTTTTTAATTTTACTTAAATAATTTTGACTTGGAATAATTTTACTTGATAGGTATTTACTTATATTTGCAAAAACTATAAAAACTGTTTCTACTTTCTATGTTTTCAAACTTGTTGTACAACAAGTTGCAAAGTGTGTGGTGTAGTCTGCAGACTAGTCTACATACCAGTTGTACAACCAAGTTGCACCGTGTATGGGCACCGTTAATAAGATCTAGAAGAGTGTGCCTTTCCAATAAAATCATTTTTATAAGCTGTGTGGGATATGGCACCGTCAGAAATCATGTCTCTATACCGTTCACCGTAGACTGTAATATTCCACCCATCATCCCTTTTGAAGATAAAGCGCTTCTTCACTCCAAATCCGGCAATTCTGTTTATTAACGTACCCATTCAAGCAAAAGTGAGCTCCATCGCTGAACAAAATTTTCTTTGGAAAATCAACATCAATATCAATTTGTGCTTCAGCCCATTGCCCGAATTGGCGGCGTGTGCAATGGTCGGATGACTTTAATTCCTGCACAAGTTTAATTTTGTAATCACGTAAACCAAGATCCTTAGATAAAATCTTCCATAAAATGGATGGACACATCTCCAGTTACTGAGAACGACGTCGAATTGATTTGTGGGACTTCCTCAATGCTACGCTGTTTAGCGTCTACCGCTTGTTCGGCAAGCACTGTTTGACATCTTTGACATTGTTAATCGAATTACCCGTTCTGATGGACGATTATGACGACCGTAAAATGAATGTAATGCAAGACGAGTTTGGCGAACAGAACCATTATTTTGATAAAAAATTTCAACAATTTGCAAGCGTTGCTCTGGCGTGAGTCTATTCATTATGAAATGGCAAATCAAACTAAAGACAAAGCAAATGTCAGCTGTTAAATCGGTTGTTAAACAATACAATGTTGCCGAGATGTGAATCTCTAAAAAACACCCTTTATAACAATTTTTTTAAGCAAATCTAGTAGCTCGAGTTAAACAAAATTTATAATTTTGAACGTTTATTATTAAAATGTCAATAAGAGCTATGTGGCTTATTCCCACCGCGAATATGCCGAAACGCATTTCATATATGGCTTATGTAATGGCAACGCCCGAGCAGCAACAAGAGAATACCATGGACGATATCCAAATGGGGAATGCTTTCACGATTACTGAGTATTTCAAAACGTACATCAAATGCACAGTGAAGTCCAAGTGTCGATCAGACGTTCATATCCGAGAAGATCAGCCGGTCAATTTGATATAGACGAAGTTAGAGTAATTGGAATGGTGACAGACGACCCATATATAAGTGTTCATTGTTTATCAAGACGTTCGGGAATGCCACGGTCCACGTTGCATCGTATTTTAAAAAGAAATCAGTTGCATTCTTAGCATGTGCAACGTGCACAAGACCTTTTACCTGATGACCATGAATAAAGGGTGCAATTTTGTCTGGGAATGCTGCGTCGATGCCAAGAAAATTCGCAGTATTTTAACAACATTTTATCGTGTGACTTCAACAAGCGGCGATGCCAATTATGTATTTTGACAAATTGTGGACACTTCAAACACTTATATTTTAAATTAAAAAAAAATTATTTTATCCATTTTGTTTAGTGCATTTTTAATAAACACAACTTACTTTGTGAAAAAAAAATCATAAAAATATTCTGTTGTGTAAAGCAACACGTTGTGTGATTAGTGTCCAATTCGGGGACACCCTGTGTATGTAGCTCGCTACACATATCCGAGGGCACATTCTTGTGAAAGTAAACTTGAAATGTTCAAGGTATTGACATTAAACCGTAAATATCTTGATTATAAATGACGAATGAATTGTTTTTGCATAATTTGTATAGACTGTGGCCGGCCAGATTACGTTGCATATTGTGATGCGGCATAAATGGAATTGGTCGTCAAAACTTTTATTTTTATCGCTACGTTCCAATGAAATTTTCAAATGTTATAAAGTGAAATGGTTTTTGGTTTCATATAAAATTGTCTGCAAGCATATACTTTCTCTGTGCATAGAGACTGTTCAATTTTGCTTTTTGGTTCCATTCTATATATTGTAGATTGAAAGATCAATATTTGTTATAGTGCTGCATATACGAGTAAGCTATAAATATTCTAGTTTTATATATTTAGACACTTTCTGTTTCACCTGAATAATTGTAAATTTCTTCTTTACCTTCATAACCAGTGCACGTGCTCATGTTGCTAAATAATTTTTTATAACTAAGTAAATAATTCAATTAATTGAATGTTTCGATTCCGTTGTGTTTGGTTTAATATCTATATCTAGCGGTATGTGGTATTTTCCAGTATTAGAGATACATATTTAGAAGAAAAGTGAAAGGTACAAATATTAGATTTGTATTTATTACTAATGATAATGAAAATAAATTTAGCGGATTTTTCATTTGAAAAATATTTGATATGTTTACGCACATTCTATTTCAAGTTTACTTGCTGTGGCACAATTGGCGAACAATGGCACATGTTCGTACCGGATTCAAGGTGCATCGTTAAATTGCTTGTTCTGAACAAATTTTAAAAGATTTATAAAAAATGGTTTTAACATTCTTAGTCTACGATTAAAGCAGCGTACATATAACATTGGTGAAAAATAGGATAGTACGAGTATTTAATTCCAAAACTATCCTATACCGTAATACTCCGTTTAACATCAAGTATGCGTTTCAAAATTGTGTAGCGTTATCCGAATCAAATTTAATCGAGGTAGGGAACTCTTGTAAAACAATGAGTTAGGTAAATAAATCGGGAGTGACTCAAAACCCCGTATTTTTGTAAAAATCCCGTACTTCAAAAATCCATATCTTAAAATCCTGTAAAATAAAGGGTGTCTCAGCAAGAGCACCGGATTTAAATTTGCCGCCATTTTGTTAATACGTACGGTGATTTTTTTGACAGTTGTCACGTCCAGACCACGCGATTTAAGAATATGGAGAAGTATTCAAACCAACAACGTTTAATTATTGTAAAAACACATTACAAAAATGGTGAAAGTTTTTCGCATAAATGTAGCTGTATTTCACCAATAACGCACCGTATTTCCTCTTTAAGATGTTCAACTGTGTCAGGCTTATCCGCATACACCTTTTCCTTCACATAACTCCAAAGAAAAAAGTCCATCGGTGTTAGATCACACGATCTTGGTGGCCAATGTTGATCGCCAACTCGAGAAATGACACGGCCTGAAAACTTAGTCTGCAGTAACACCATTGTTTCACGTGCTGTGTAGCAGGTCCCACTGTCTTGTTGGAAAAACATATCCTCCTCATCAATGACATCCAATTCGGGCCACAACAACTCCATTAACATTTCGCGATACCGCATTCCCAAGTTCCTGGATTCTCGGCCACAGATACCCTCACTGTGGCTATATTTTCGAGTGACCGATAAGAACGACGACGAACAATGATCTTCTGATCCATCAGCGTAAATTTGGTCTCAAATATTGTAATTAAACGCCTCACTACCGACTAAATGGCACAGTGGTTAAAGCTTTGGCGTTTGGATCGAGAGGTACCGCGTTCGAATCCCGATAGAGGCGGATCTGTGATTAAAAGGAACACAACTACGACCCCCTATCGGCGTGCAAAACTCATGGGCCGACCCATCTTCCATGTCCGCAGATGGTAACTTAAACCGGTCCTATAGCCGTACGTCCTCGATTTGGCAGGAATTGCGTAAAGTAAGACGGGAAAATCAACCTCGAAAGAGAAGGGAGTGCTTCAGCCCCAGAAAAGATTGCATGGATTAAACCAAAAAAAAAACGCCTCATTGTCTTTTCATTTGGCGCACCGAAAACTTGGCGTAACTGGCGAACTGTTTTTGTAAAACTTTCACCATTTTTGTAATGTGTTTTTACAATAATTAAACGTTGTTGGTTTGAATGCTTCTCCATATTCTTAAATCGCGTGGTCTGTATATGACAACTGTCAAAAAAAATCACCGTACAACTCGTATTAACAAAATGGCGGCAAATTTTAATCCGGCGCTTTTGCTGAGACACCCTATATTATAAAAATCCTGTAATGTTGATATTCATGATGCCATGCTTTAGCCAATTATGAAGAAACTATAGACATGTTGGATAGAAAGAGGGGTTTGAAATTTCTTTTTTGAAAGAAGTTCTGGGATATAGCCTGCTGGGATAGACAGCCATTTCTTAACCGATTGTAATGGGATTGGGTTTCTTGGATGGAAATTGAATTATAAAGTTATTCCAAAAATCATTTAATAATCACATTTCCATCCAACAAACCCAATTCCATTATCATCGGTTACGAAGTGGCTGAGTTCGGTCCCAGGTGAAAATGCTCCAGAAGTTCTTCAAAATTAATTTTTTAATCACATTTTTATCCAACATACTCAATTCATAAAAGAACTTAAGAAATGGAGATACCATCGTATTCCTGAATGTTTTGACTAGATCAAACATTTACTATTAGGCTGTTTCTCAAATACCAAATTACCAAAAATAAATATTTCGAAAAATATCCTAAATACGTTTTGTGAATTTTTGATTGTTTGTGCGAAAAAATTAATCTCAAATAAAAAAAATTCCAAAATTAGGATTTACATACGTATGTATATTAGGGCGGTCCTTGTTTGTATGGCGCGGAAAAAATGTATAGATATCTAACGGGACATCTCCTAGAAATGTGAGGTTATGCTAAAAACTTAGACAGAAAAAATATTGGGTCAATCGAAAATGGTTTAGAGGTCACGACTTGAGCGCAATGTTCGATAAAAACGGTGTTTTTTCAAATTTTCACTTTCAAACGAACATAAAAATTATTTAAAATTTTTCACAGCCTAAGTAAAAATTGTTGGGAATAGAAGATTTAATTACCTTTCTAAAACATTAAAGATATCGAAAATCGGTTAACAAATAGCAAGTTTATTGCCAATTTTCTGGAATTTATATTCAAAATTCCAAAAAACAAAAAATAAATAAGAATGACGTATAACGAATAAACAATGGACTGTTTTATGATGTCATAAAAACCGTATGAGTCATAAGGAGTAAACATAGTTGTGTTTTATGATGTCATTATCATAAAACACAACTTGGTTAAGTCCTTATGACCTGCTGTGACCAATATGTTCCATTGTATCATAACTATAAACAAAAGAAATGCAAATTAATTTCAGTTTAAATCCAAATCTCCCAAGAAAAGGACACAAATTTGTAATAGTTAAATCTAGTCCGTTTCTAGTCCACTACAGAAATTTTTCTTGTTGGCCATGAGTACTGTCAAATTATTGGTGCTAAGTTACCCTCAAAAAAGCAAGTGTTGCGTCTTTTTTTACAATCACCGTACTGTAAAATTAACTATTCGTGAAAGTGCAGCTCTGACAATCTAGGAAGTGTCTATTTTTTGGTCAAAAGCACGAATCCCAGTGAAATAGGAAAAACATTCAATTGAAAAATTCGAACAATTGTTTACCGTGAAAGAGAAATTGCCTTTAATAGTAACCTGGATGATATTTTCGACAAGTGAAAGACGGCAAGTGATTCCATTTGTCACAGCGTGAGAAAGGGCGTCCCGGATATTTGACTGGAGCCAGACAATATAAAATTGAAAAAGAAAAGCGGAAATCGGGATGTATGGAGGCAGAAAAAATCGTAAACGAAGATATGTTGAAGAGAAACTTAAATCAATTCCAATAGACTCACAATTATTATCGTCATTGGAGAGTGACAGCGAAAGGATAGCTGATAACGACATATGCTTTAAAAATAATGATTTGCCCATGCTAAGCGCAGAATGGGCCTCTAGAGGACGCAAATGTATCCTTACTCCTAGAATATTTTCAGCTTTGGGTAAGTGGATGATCACCGATCGTGCAGCAATGCACTTAATCAGTGCCGTTGCCGAAAGTCTTGAATATTATATTGATGAACTCGTTTTGAATCGAACAACACTGAAGCGTCTTCGTGAAACAAATAGAGTAGAAATAGCAGCATCAGTTAAATCGACTTTCAAGTTTACAACAGGCGTAGTACATTGGGATGGAAAATTACTTCCGGAGTTATTTGGAACGGATATCGTGAATCATTTGGCGGTGATTATTTAACATATATGTAGATGGAGATCAATTATTGGGCTTTCCCAAAATATTAAGAGCAACTGGTTTAGAAATGGCGGAGGCTGTTTTCCAAAGCTTAATCGATTGGAAAGTAGCTGACGATGTCGTGGCGGCTTGCTTGCCCAGCATATTCAAATACTTGAAGATTAAATGGAGCAGCTATTATTTTAGAGCCGAAACTGGAACGAAGTTTATTATATCGTCCTTGTCGTCACATCAAATATGTGAAACTACATTGCGTGCTGCAATTGAATCAAAAATAGGTAATACATCAGGAATAAATATTAAGTTATTTATGAGATTCAAGTATGACTGGACAAACAGAGATGATCCCAACGTTCATACACAATTAAATGATGTGAAAGCAGAATTAGCGGATTTTTGAAAAAACGAATTGGCAAAGGAGCATGCCCGGGATGATTACAAAGAATTATTGGAAATCACTTTAATTTTTTGGGCATAATACAAAATTAAAATGTCTGTTTCCATCTGCCAGGACTTATGCATCATGCTCCCTGGATGTCCAAAGCCATTTATGTGTTGAAATTATTTATCTTTCGTGAAGAATTAAAGTTAACACTAAAGCTGCTAAGGCACCAAAGCTGTATTTAAACTATTTATGAGATATTTATTTCTACAAATCACATGACGAAAAGTTGGCATTGGCTGTACCAAATAAAATATGTGGTCAATTGTGGTATTTGTCCGACGAAATCCTCGCATTCTCATTTTACGACTAAAACGTCTAGTGTAGAGAATAGAAAAATGGTGAAACGGTTGGATATGACGAGAGATGTAGAGGCCGAGTCTAGTAAGCGCGTCGAGCTGAAACTAATTCATAATATCTATCATTGTATCATCTATCAAAAATTCCTTAATTCAATGTTGAGAAAAAACGTTTCTTCCATATTTAGTTTGCCGACTCAAGATCCGACACTTCTTCTTCGGAATTTAAATCCGGATCAACAATTGGTACATTCCAATCATTTAATCTTCTGTATAAATTATGATAGGTTTCATTTATGAGATGAAGCTGGTATAGCAAATCCTGCTTTTTCTCCCGGCTGATCAACTGCGGTCCATCGTAACAGTTATTAACATCTGAAATTTGAAAAGAATTTGTCCCACGTCGACAAATATTTAGCTCTTTGAAAGACTCTTCTTATATTGGACAATATCAAAATTCAATCGTTGCGCGCATCAAATATATTTTGTTTTCGCGGCTTTGCAAAAAGGTGGAAGTGGTTTTGATCAATCGCACTCCAAATGGTTGTGAAGTCTCAACAGTTCACGCAATGGACTTCATCACACTCCATAAGTGTGTGACCAGGAAGCATGAATTTGTGGTCAATGACTTTGACAGCGCATCAATCGCTTTTACACGATTCCTAGCGGAAAGATGTTGAAGCAGACACAACGCTACCTCGTTACCGCCCCGTTTTGCCAATGCTTTATGCCACAGGTAACAATATGGCTTTTTGGCGTTTATAAAATGATATATTTGAATATAGAAGCGGCGTCGGCAGACATTGTTGCAAATTAAAAGCATACATTTTGATTTTCAAGTTCGAATTTTCACCTTAGTTTTATCCGCGTATTTGGATTTGTATTCGATGTCAGATGCTTTCTTCGTGTTGTAGTTTTCTTATATTTTCTTTGTCTAGTTGTTTGTTTATCTTGTAGTTATTGAAACTGGATTTTCATGTTTTTGCGTAATACTTGGAACATTTTACTTATTGGTTAATCACACTGCAAATACTTTTTAGAGGTTCGTTGACGAGTATAGTGGCTTTCGTAGGCCGGGAACTCATTAATGTGATTTTTAACCTTTTCCAATTTCTCGTTTGTTATTTTATTTACCGGATTCCGCGTTGGTCTATAATTTTGTTTGTGCCACTTACACCTTAAAATTGTTGCCAATTTTCCTAAAATTTCCACCAAGTTTCTCCTAAAAAGTAACGAAAATATTTTTGACACACCATGATTTTCTGTCCATCAACTTCTAAATTATACAAGTATGTGTACGGTTCCGTTGGACTTCTGAGTTTCTCTTTAAAAGTGCATGGCGCTTTTCTTTGATTCCTATTAAACCAGAAACAAGCAGTGCTCTTGAAGCGTACGACGTAAGGTGTCAATACTGATTAAAGATGCGCTTTTGCTGGTCGAAATTTATTTTGGAATAACAATTCATTCTGCAGGTTTCTAAGGGCTTGCGCTCCCTTTCTCTAACTTTACTTGGTTTAGAGACCTGCTTTAGTTTAGCAGCCTTTGCTAATGCTTTTCAACTTCTTCAACATTTTCAGTTGACAATACAGGAAGTATATCATTGTTTTCGATTTCACAAATGTTTAAAATTTGATTTTCAATGGATTTTGCCTTGATCTCTAGGTTGGACAAACCATCGGATGAAGATATTATTGATACGTTGAAGA
Organism: Nephrotoma guestfalica; assembly: GCA_963691935.1. NCBI lineage: Eukaryota > Metazoa > Arthropoda > Insecta > Diptera > Tipulidae > Nephrotoma > Nephrotoma guestfalica. Next base: position 265,816,858 of record OY829914.1, on the reverse strand, counting down.
CAGGGTCCTTGTCACTATCATCGATTGTTTCATCAATACTGGTATTTCAGCGGGTGTAATCTATCTCTTTATTATTTTTATGTTGAGGCTTCGGGTGGTTATTCAGTTCCGTCCTTTCAAATGCGTTGGCATCATTAAGAATTTCTCTCTTTCTTTTAAGTAAATCCTGCGACGTATCTAGAATTTAGAAACTCATAAAACTTAGCTCTTTGAATTTACCGAAAATAAAACCAAATGAGTCGTACTTAGGATTTTCAGATTTTTGCTTGTTAAGAAAATGAAATAATTATTTATCTCTGAAGAAATCCTGGTCGTTAGAGGCGATCCAATCAATAAGCCAATTTTCGATCTCTGCGCGAGAACTGAACCGTGGTTGGGTAGAACTTCCCAGTCCTGTCTTTTGAAATAACTTTTCGCAATGATTGCAACGTGTGGTTTTGCATTGCCGTGCTGAAAAATTATTTGGTTATGCCTAGTCACCCATTCTGGTCGTTTCCCTCTAAAGCTCGCTTCAAACTTACTATAGTTGTCGTCGAAGACATCGCCATTGATAGTTTCACCTGATTCCAGCAGTTTATAGTAAACCACATTTTTCTGATTCCACCAGATACAGAGCATAACATTATTGCAATGAATACCTCGCTTTGGTTGCGAATTCATCCATTTTTCATCTCCAGTAACTATTCGAGGCAAAAATCCTTTTCTTTGTTGCCTTTGAAGCAGTATTTTACAAATGAACTTTCGACGTTCGAGGTCTCTTTCTTTTAATTTATGTGGAACCCAGTGGCTAGCTTTTTGAACCATCCGATTAATTGTAAACGTTTTGCAACAGTTGATCGATCAACATTTAATGCTACAACCACCATTCTGATCCTTCCATGCTTTTTATCGTCAATGACAAAATCATCATTTTTAAATCGTCGAAACCATTCTTTGCACGTTGTATTCGACGGAGCATGCTCCACCGCACTTTTCTTTGCAATAAAATAATGTAATAAAACTTCCCGCAAATGATGTTTATTTGGAATAAAATTCGACATTTAAGACAGTTAAAAATACTAGTTGTTTACGCTTCAACCAAATGTTGCATACTGCGTTTGACAGCTAACAACCAGTACTAAAGAATAGCAGTGTTGCCCATTTACAGTACACGTAAGCAGTACTAGTAACGATACCTATTCAGAAAGGTCAGTCATATTCACACACCCAATATTAAAATTCATCTAACAGCTCTATGTAATCTTTGGATTTCATTAGAGTGGACATAGGAGTTTTCCCAAAATAGGAATGTGGTTGAAATCAATAAGGAGTCTGCTCCAAAGTTTCGGCTCATTGATACTTTCTTATCCGAAATTAAATCATGCCAGTAATATTTGAATCCTTTAGATCCGTCGAAATTAAACTTCTTCTCATCCGAGAAGATAACATTTTTCCAAATTGGTCCCATGGGCATGTATTTTGTGGCAAAGTTATTACCCTTTGACCCATTTAATAGGTTGGTCTGATGCAAAATTTGTTGTATGCATAGAGAAACATTTTTGTGGTCGTTGATTCGCCGATTGCAAAGCAAATTTTTTCTATTTATTCGGTTCTTAGTGTTTTTACTTTCCCAATTTTTATCAAAATTTGATAAAATACCAACTAATAATGTCACTAATTAGAAAACACGTTAATATACACTAAAAGTAAACTAGATAAATCAAACGCCGAAAATATACTAACTGGCTTTGATTGAATTTTGCATTTATTGATGTTGCATCGGAACTTCGTTTGTTTTTTCTCGTTCAAACATGATGCATTTCGGTTGCTAATAGGCCCCATACACCACACAATCATGCATGCGCAATCGTATGATTGCACAATCATGATTGTTCCTCACACAACACATGCATTTTGCACATTCATCAGTTTTAAAGTATGTCTGAAGAGGCTTGCGTGGCGATTTTAATTGGATTAGCGATGCGGAGGAGAAAAACTAAAAGAAGAAACTTTCTTTAAATCGCGTCTATAATTACTACGAAAAGTATTAATTTTTCGTACAACCATGTCACGATTTGCATTTTCTTCAATTTCTTTTAATTTTTTCACCATTTCCTCATAAGCATAATTTTTTAAAATTCTATTGCTGTAATCTGGACTTTTGACCATCCATAATGCTGGTAAACTTTTATATAGTTCGAGAAATTCAGTCCAAAACTGTTTATTTATAAATTTTGACATTTTCTTATTATGCCCTCTCGAATTTATACGCACGACTGAGCAAATTGAACATATACTACGCAGTTTTGAATGCACAAACAACAAAAATATCAAAAAAATCTACAATCACACAATCCGCATGCGCAATCACTCAATCAATACCATACACTGTCAATCAGCATGCACAACCACATGATTGCGCATGCATGATTGTGTGGTGTATGGGGCCTATAAGTTTAAAATTTTATTTATTTATGCTTCGTGATCCATCTACAGGACAACTAAGCAAAACAATTCCTTATTTAATAATCTACAATTCAAAATTGATCGTCTTTAAATGAATTTCGGAATAATTTCGTTTCGTTAATTCCATACCGAGCAGAATTAATGAAGTAATTAATAAAAATGGGGGTATACTCATGATTTCTTGCAAATATTTCTATTTTTATTGATATTATTATAAATTAGCAAAAAAAATTCAATCCAATGTTAAAATGTGTATATTGACATCCCAATTAAAACCTGAAAATATATCAAGTTCAAACTCTAAGCCTTACTTTAATATCGAAAAAATAAGGATGGCTTTAATTGAATTTCGCGAGTGTAGTGTGTTGATACTGGTTATGCCTACACACCTCTGAGTTTTTTATTAATTGGTATGATGTGTGAGTCATCCCATTCGCATTCCAATAAATAAATTTATACGAATTGCAGAAAATCCAGAGACGGGCCCAACCCCAACACATATCAATTTAGATAGGTCTGAGTATTTAACAAATGTCTTAATAACTTCACACTAGTATAAATATTCTTGTCACTTGAAAAAATTGGGTGCCAAATATCACATGAAGTGACTATAGTCGTAAGATACGACTATTGGAATAAGAAATGACGTAATACAACTAGAGGAATTGGGGTGTTAAAAACGACACAATATATTTTTGATAATTAACGTAAACGTACTTTCTATATAGAGGCTAAAGGTGATTTCAAATTTTTCACTATAACGCTTACCCGGATGATAAAACATTGAATCATGCGCGATATAGGGTTGCCTTTCGATCCAGTTCACTTAGCCTTGATATTACAAGGTGACTAATGACTTGGTACAAATATAATTGGGTGTAATTTTGTAGTCAATCAATCATTTATGCTTGTATAACATTTATTAATATAAACAGTGATTGGATTACCCCAAATCCGGTCATCATTACAACTGTTTGTCATTGACTTAATTCATGTAGCCGATTTACCATCGCATAACAAACCAAAAGCCAAACCTTGATTATAATTGCCACATGGAACATTTGTATACCACGATTCTCAAGGAAAACAATTATACAGATTTCCTTTCAACAAATTTCCAGTTGCCTCCTAAACCAATCTCACAGTCATCGTACGTATTTCCATTGTTACAATAGCACAGTTTTTCTTTTATTCCTTGACTTTACATACATACATCATCTTCCAGTTTTAGTTCCACAATCATTATGTTTTATGTGCATGCACATTCTTCAACACATTTTACGTGTTTTTATGTTGTACATAGATTGCAATATCGCAAAGTGTAAGTACATAATACGTACATTTCGTTTTGTTTTAAGCAATTTTATTTTTCTTATTATATTGTGTTATTACTTACAAAAAAAAAAAAATAAAAGATTTCTGTACTGCGATATTTATGTATTTTATATAAAGGAAGCAATGCCCTTCAATGGCGGTCACTGGCACTTTATATTATTACATTCACATACTTTTCGCCGCATCATTTTAAAAAAATTTTTTGTTTCGCGTTTTTCCCTTTAATTCAGTTAAATTACATGTAGTTATGTTTTTCGTATAAAATGTGAATGTGTAAAAGAAAAACAAAAGAAATCGTCGATTGGAAAACGAATAAAACAAAAATGAATTTCCTTTTTGCCCGGTTTTTCACAGCTACACATAAAAATGCACAGCAAGCAGACTTCTTTTTGGACATTAAAAATAGATATCACAGTTGGCTTTGACTTATTTTCATGGTTGCTGCGATTTATTTTAATCGTGGCCTTAAAACTTCCAGTATACGTACAATTTAAATGTCAGACGTATGGTTCAACTTTTCTCGGTTTTCCATCCGAGATTTCTCGTCTGGGCCAACTCTTGTATAAAAATAAAATGTTGAAAATTATCTCGAGCACGTTGTATGTTGATGCGGCGTTATAATGGAGAGAAGGAAAATTGTTAGAAGGAAATATTTAAAAAAGAAAATAATAACAGCACAAAGTAGATATGAAAATATAATAGCGACGAGCATCTCAGATCATGAAAAACATTTTGTTATGTGTTTGGCTGTTGTGTACTCGTATAATGTGCTTCTCGATGTTTCTCAATCTTTTTTCACTTTGAGGTAGGAGCAATGTACGACGAGTCAAGGTTATTTTAATTTTATGTTGGTTGGTATGTTTTATTTTTATGCTTTTTATGCTATATATTATAGACTATATACAAAGCTATATATAGTCAGTAGATATAGATAGATGTTTCGATATTGAAATTTCTATTTTCTAATTCTAGAGTTTTTTCCGTCTTTTTTTTTTTTTGTAAATAACAGAAAAACATAAAAAAAAGTTTAAATTAAGAAATGTTTTTAGAAATTAGAAAAAAATAAAATAAAGTAAAACTAACTTGAGTTTAGGTTTTAATTTAGAATTTAACATTCCTATGGGTGTTAAATTATTTAAGGTCTTTAGAAGTTTCGACGTTTGAGAGCTTTTTGTTGTTGGCTTAATGGAAAATTAAACGTCGTTTCGAATTGTTAATTTTGCATTAAAAATATCATTAGGTTTTACAATCATTTAAGTATAAATTATGAGATACCTAAAATATCAGATGTATGAAGACAAAGCACAAGATTATCCTATTTAAAATAATTGGGCACCCAAAGTGGGGCTGAAAGTCGTATTTCTTAAACAAAAAAAATAAACACACGCTTTTCATTTACGATTTTCTGATCAAATACAACTGAACCATTTTTTATTTCAGTTAAGGTTAGATACACCTTATTACTGAGTTAGTATGGGTATTCTATTTCTAAACTAAATTTGGATTAGAACTTAGACAACCAGCAGCAGCTCCCGCTTGGTCGTTGCACTTTTCACAACCATTTTGGAAATATAAGAACTAATGAAATATTGTTGTCATTGGACGCAGAAAGCATTTTCATTTTTGGAGATTTTTAGTTTCGATTATAAAACTGATAAGCAATTTTATTCTAACTTATTACTGTTCTTTTGAAGGGGTTCATCCGTAAATATTACACTTGGTTTTGACATTGTTATTTGGTTAGGTTTTTGTTGTGCAAACCGTAGCAATGATTATTTTGAACTATATATGCCACATTACATCAATAAGTTTTACTCTTTTAAGTCTTCTAGTTAGGTTCCTGTTGTTCATGAGTTGAGTAGCCTCGACATTTGCATGCTGCAATAGTCGTTCATTAAATTTTACGAATTTTGTTATTTCCTTGTTTGACGGCTCTATGGATTTCGCTGTTTTTCTGTTTCTAATATACAAATAAGCGTTAACATCGCCTCTCAGAACTTTAATTTGAATTATTGGATTATTATTTTCTAGATTACTCTTCTTGGTGCATCCCTACAACTGAATGTCTACGTCCAAACATTGATTGATTGATTGGACTGTAGGACCAAATACTGGTAAGATACTACAGCCTGTTTACATATAACAAGAATAAAGAATGGGAAAGGTATTTTTAGCCGGTTGTAGGCATTTAACGATCGTACAGCATAAGACAACACAATTCTAAGTACTAGGAGAAAGGATACAGGTTTAATGGATTGAGATCAGGAGATTTCCTGAAATTTAATTCAAAATTAATATTTTTCGGCTTCCTATAAACAATATAAAAATGTATTAATTAAATCTTTGCCGAACTACTGAAAGTTGCAGATGTTAATAATAAAATGGATGAAGTAAATTAATTAACATGATGTAGATGGAAAGATTCCGTACACCCATCATTGAGACATAATAATTTATAGAAGATCTTAGTGTTAGCTGCCCGCATGCAGCTCGAAAACTCATAATATACATATTTACTGAAATAATATTCCCATCACCAAGTGTTTCCTGAACCCAGAATTTATTTAAATTAGATTAATTAACACACCGCAAACCAGTACTCATTTTATAGTTTTATTAGAGAATGCGGCAAATTTTAGTTCGTTTTTAAAATGTATATTAACACGTCATTGGCTATCTAGACAGTCAGCACGCAGTGAGGCTCAAATTTTTGGTAAAAATGCTCATCTTATTCGAATTGAGAATTGTCCCATTCAGTGAAATGAACTGCCTTCAATTCTTGAACCAATTAGACTTTGTAGGCCTTCATACCCAGGCCTTTGTGTAAGATTCTTCTCAAAGTTCTATCGCTGATGTTAAATTCTTGTGAACGATCTATTAATTCCCGTGAAGTTTGTCCTAACTTTGTCCTAAAATTACAAAAACAAAATTTAGGACAAATTTAGGACAAACTTCACGCGTGTGTCCACGAGCGTGAAGTTTGTCCTAAAATTGTTCTTACTATTTTATCATGAGTGTGTATTAGTTAATCTCTCGTTATAATGAATTATAATATTTGTAATATTTGACATACGTACAGTAAACGCTCGATTTAATGGACTAATTGGGGATGTCCGTTAAATCCGAATGTTTTTTAATTTAATCGATTCGATCGAATTTAATCTGGGACGGAGCTCAGCCATTTCTTAGCCGATTATGGTGGGATTGGGAATGTTGGTTAAAATGGGATTCTTAAATTTTTTTTGGAAGAAATTCTGCAATATGGCCACCTGGGACGGAACTCGATTAATTCTTAACCGATTATGATGGGATTGAGAATGTTGGTTAAAAATGGGATTCTTAAATTATTTTTGGAAGAAATTCTGGAATATGGCCACCTGGGATGGAACTCGATCAATTCTTAACCGATTATGATGGGATTGGGTATATACTGAATGGAAATTGGATTCTTCATTGGTTTTGGGAAAAAGTTCTGGAATATTGCCACCTGGGACGGAACTCAGCAATTTCTTAACCGATTATGATCGGATTGGGTATGTTGGATGTAAATGGGATTCTTAATTGATTTTGAGAAGAACTTCTGGAATATGGCCACCTGGGACGGAACTCAGCCATTTCTTACCCGATTATGATCGGATTGGATATACTGGATGGAAATGGGATTCTTAAATTATTTTGGGAAGGAGTTCTAAAATATGACCACTTTGGACGGAACTCGATCAATTCTTAACAGATTATGATGGAATTGGCTATGTTGGATGAAAATAGGATTCTTAAATGATTTTTGGAAGGAATTCTGAAATATAGCCGCTAGGGACCGAACTCGATCAATTCTTAACCGATTATGATGGGATTGGAAATGCTGGATGGAACTGAGATTCATAAACAGGGTTTTGAAGAAGCCCTAAAATATGGCTATCTGGGACAAAAAAAACTAAAGAAGGCTAAACATAAGTTTCAGATTTGTAAATAAATTCCAAATAAAAAATATTTCTACCCGTATGCGATTTACGAGTATAGACTGAATGGCTTGCATTTGGTGCTGATATTAATATTAGAAGCGATTAATGGTACCGTCACGTATATCGTTAGATTCGTTGGAGTGTCTTCTATCACCTGACCAACATACAGAAAAATCCTATGACCTTTTACGGAAATATCTCATTTTCCATATTACCTTTCATGCGATTTACGAGTATAGATTTAACGGCTGGCATTTGGTCCTGATATTAATGTTAAAAGCATTTAATGGTACCGTGACGTATATCGTTAGATTTGATGGAGTGTCTTCTATCACCCGACCAACATACAGAGAAATCCTATGACCTTTTATGGAAATATCTCATTTTCCGTATTACCTTCCATGCGATTTACGAGTATAGATTGAACGGCTTGCACTTTGTGCTAATATTAATGTTAAAAGCGATTAATAGTACCGTGACGTATATCGTTAGATTTGTTGGAGTGTCTTCTATCCTAAAAATTAGGAGTTGTAACCTCTTAGAAGTATCTTAGGATAAACCGTTTGCATTTTAATTTCGATCTCTACAAATTTTGAATATTAAACCCAGTGTTCCCCTAATTTTTCCGGAAAACTCATGTTTTCTAGTTGGATTGGGTCTAGTACAAAGTGAAAACAGCTCTCCCAAGAGTTGTAACCTCTTAGAAATATCTTAGGATAGAGTGTTTTAACAACTACAACTTTTGAATATTAAACCCAGTGTTCCCCTAATTTTTCCGGAAAACTCATGTTTTCTAGTTGGATTGGGTCTAGTACAAAGTGAAAACACCTATCTCAAGAGTTGTAACCTCTTAGAAATATCTTAGGATAGAGTGTTTTAACAACTACAACTTTTGAATATTAAACCCAGTGTTCCCCTAATTTTTCCGGAAAACTCATGTTTTCTAGTTGGATTGGGTCTAGTACAAAGTGAAAACAGCTCTCCCAAGAGTTGTAACCTCTTAGAAATATCTTAGGATAGAGTGTTTTAACAACTACAACTTTTGAATATTAAACCCAGTGTTCCCCTAATTTTTCCGGAAAACTCATGTTTTCTAGTTGGATTGGGTCTAGTACAAAGTGAAAACACCTATCTCAAGAGTTGTAACCTCTTAGAAATATCTTAGGACAGAGGGTTTGCACTTTAATTTTTGCCTCTACAACTTTTGAATATTAAACCCAGTATTCCCCTATTTTTTTCCGGAAAACTCATATTTTCTAGTTGGATTGGGTCTAGTACAAAGTGAAAACACCTATCTCAAGAGTTGTAACCTCTTAGATGATCTTAGGGCACAGGGTTATTACTTCGATTTGTACTTCTACAACTTTTGAATATTAAACCCAGTGTTCCTCTAATTTTTCCGGAAAACTCATATTTTCTAATTGGATTGGGTCTAGTACAAAGTAAAAACACCTATATCAAGAGTTGTAACCTCTTAGAAGTATCTTATGACAGAGGGATTTTACTTTAATATTTGCCTTCACAACTTTTGAATATTAAACCCAGTGTTCCCCTAATTTTTCCGGAAAATTATGTTTTCTAGTTGGGTTTGGTCTAGTACAAAGTGAAAACACTTAATTTTTAAAATTGTATATTTATCAGTAAAACCAATTATTCAAAATTGCATATTTAACTAGCTTCGCCTAAATGTTTGTTTTTTGGTGTATTTCTACTAAACACAAACACGATTTTTACTTAGGATTTATTTAGAAATTATTTCATTCCGGTATACAGGGGTGTGAAATATTTTCTAAACCTTTCCTAAATTTTTTTTAACTTAGAATAAAGTTAGCAAATACTTCACGCGCATGCTTAGGTTACGTTTTTAAATTTTTTCTAAGTCCCAACGTTCTCGATAAAAAAAATTGTTGAAAAGTACTAGGAATCGAGCGAGAAATTTCCAGGTTAAATAAATAAACAAATAAAGAATAATAGATGAGTGAAACAAAAAAACTGTAAGCCGTTCAATCTATACTCGTAAATCGTATGGAAGGTATTAATAAAAATGGGGTATTTCCGTAAAAGGTCATAGGATTTTTCTGTATGTTGGTCGGGTGATCGAAGACACTCCAACGAATCTAACGATATACGTCACGGTACCATTAATCGCTTCTAATATTAGTTTCAGCACCAAATGCAAGCCGTTCAATCTATACTCGTAAATCGCATGGAAGGTAATACGGAAAATAAGATATTTCCGTAAAAGGTCATAGGATTTTTCTGTATGTTGGTCAGGTGATAGAGGACACTCCAATGAATCTAACGATATACGTCACGGTACCATTAATCGCTTTTAACATTAATATCAGCACAAAGTGCAAGCTGTTCAATCTATACTCGTAAATCGCATGGAAGGTAATACGGAAAATGAGATATTTCCGTAAAAGGTCATAAAATTTTTCTGTATGTTGGCAGGTGATAGAGGACACTCCAATGAATCTAACGATATACGTCACGGTACCATTAATCGCTTCTAATATTAGTTTCAGCACCAAATGCAAGCCGTTCAATCTATACTCGTAAATCGCATGGAAGGTAATACGGAAAATGAGATATTTCCGTAAAAGGTTATAGAATTTTTCTGTATGTTGATCAGGTGATAGAATACACTCCAACAAATCTAACGATATACGTCACGGTTCCATTATTCGCTTCTAATATTAGTTTCAGCACCAAATGCAAGCCGTTCAATCTATACTCGTAAATCGCATGGAAGGTAATATGGAAAATGAGATATTTCCGTAAAAGGTCATAGGATTTTTCTGTATGTTGGTCAGGTGATAGAGGACACTCCAACGAATCTAACAATGTACGACACAGTACCATTAATCGCTTTTAACATTAATATTAGCGCCAAGTACAAGCCGTTCAATCTATACTCGTAATTCGCATGGAAGGTAATACGGAAAATGAGATATTTCCGTAGAAGGTCATAGGATTTTTATGTATGTTGGTCGGGTGATCGAAAACACTCCAACAAATCTAACGATATACGTCACGGTACCATTAATCGCTTTTAACATTAATATCAGCAACAAGTGCAAGCCGTTCAATCTATACCCGTAAATCGCATGGAAGGTAATACGGAAAATGAGATATTTCCGTAAAAGGCCATAGGATTTTTCTGTATGTTGGTCAGGTGATAGAGGACACTCCAACGAATCTAGCAATGTATGTCACAGTACCATTAATCGCTTTTAACATTAGTATTAGCACCAAATGCAAGCCGTTCAATCTATACTCGTAATTCGCATGGAAGGTAATACGGAAAATGAGATATTTCCGTAAAAGGTCATAGGATTTCTCTGTATGTTGGTCAGGTGATAGAGGACACTCCAACAAATCTAACGATATACGTCACGGTACCATTAATCGCTTTTAACATTAATATCAGCACCAAGTACAAGCCGTTCAATCTATACTCGTAAATCGCATGGAAGGTAATACGGAAAATGAGATATTTCCGTAAAAGGTCATAGGATTTTTCTGTATGTTGGTCGGGTGATAGAAGACACTCCAACAAATCTAACGATACACGTCATGGTACCATTAATCGCTTTTAGCATTAATATTAGCACCAAGTACAAGCCGTTCAATCTTTACTCGTAAATCGCATGGAAGGTAATACGGAAAATGAGATATTTCCGTAAAAGGTCATAGGATTTTTCTGTATGTTGCTCGGGTGATCGAAGACACTCCAACGAATCTAACGATATACGTCACGGTACCATTAATCGCTTCTAATATTAGTTTCAGCACCAAATGCAAGCCGTTCAATCTATACTCGTAAATCGCATAGAAGGTAATACGGAAAATGAGATATTTCCGTAAAAAGTCATAGGATTTTTCTGTATGTTGGTCAGGTGATAGAGGACACTCCAACGAATCTAACAATATACGTCACGGTACCATTAATCGCTTTTAACATTAATATTAGCACCAAGTACAAGCCGTTCAATCTTTACTCGTAAATCGCATGGAAGGTAATACGGAAAATGAGATATTTCCATAAAAGGTCATAGGATTTTTCTGTATGTTAGTCGGGTGATCGAAGACACTCCATCGAATCTAACGATATACGTCACGGTACCATTAATCGCTTCTAATATTAGTTTCAGCACCAAATGCAAGCCGTTCAATCTATACTCGTAAATCGCATAGAAGGTAATACGGAAAATGAGATATTTCCGTAAAAAGTCATAGGATTTTTCTGTATGTTGGTCAGGTGATAGAGGACACTCCAACGAATCTAACAATATACGTCACGGTACCATTAATCGCTTTTAACATTAATATTAGCACCAAGTACAAGCCGTTCAATCTTTACTCGTAAATCGCATGGAAGGTAATACGGAAAATGAGATATTTCCGTAAAAGGTCATAGGATTTTTCTGTATGTTGGTCGGGTGATCGAAGACACTCCAACGAATCTAACGATATACGTCACGGTACCATTAATCGCTTCTAATATTAGTTTCAGCACCAAATGCAAGCCGTTCAATCTATACTCGTAAATCGCATGGAAGGTAATACGGAAAATAAGATATTTCCGTAAAAGGTCATAGGATTTTTCTGTATGTTAGTTGGGTGGTCGAAGACACTCCAACGAATCTAACGATATACGTCACGGTACCATTAATCGCTTCTAATATTAGTTTCAGCACCAAATGCAAGCCGTTCAATCTATACTCGTAAATCGCATGGAAGGTAATATGGAAAATGAGATATTTCCGTAAAAGGTCATAGCATTTCTCTGTTTGTTGGTCAGGTGATAGAGGACACTCCAACGAATCTAACAATATACGTCACGGTACCATTAATTGCTTTTAACATTAATATTAGCACCAAGTACAAGCCGTTCAATCTATACTCGTAAATCGCATGGAAGGTAATACGGAAAATGAGATATTTCCGTAAAAGGTCATAAAATTTTTCTGTATGTTGGCAGGTGATAGAGGACACTCCAATGAATCTAACGATATACGTCACGGTACCATTAATCGCTTCTACTATTAGTTTCAGCACCAAATGCAAGCCGTTCAATCTATACTCGTAAATCGCATGGAAGGTAATACGGAAAATGAGATATTTCCGTAAAAGGTTATAGAATTTTTCTGTATGTTGGTCAGGTGATAGAGGACACTCCAATGAATCTAAAGATATACGTCACGGTACCATTAATCGCTTTTAACATTAATATCAGCACCAAGTACAAGCCGTTCAATCTATACTCGTAAATCGCATGGAAGGTAATACGGAAAATGAGATATTTCCGTAAAAGGTCATAGGATTTTTCTGTATGTTGGTCGGGTGATAGAAGACACTCCAACGAATCTAACGATATACGTAACGATACCATTAATCGCTTTTAACATTAATATCAGTACAAAGTGCAAGCCGTTCAATCTATACTCGTAAATCGCATGGAAGGTAATACGGAAAATGAGATATTTCCGTAAAAGGTTATAGAATTTTTCTGTATGTTGGTCAGGTGATAGAGGACACTCCAATGAATCTAAAGATATACGTCACGGTACCATTAATCGCTTCTAATATTAGTTTCAGCACCAAGTGCAAGCCGTTCAATCTATACTCGTAAATCGCATGGAAGGTAATACGGAAAATGAGATATTTCCGTAAAAGGTCATAGGATTTTTCTGTATGTTGGTCAGGTGATAGAGGACACTCCAATGAATCTAAAGATATACGTCACGGTACCATTAATCGCTTTTAACGTTAATATTAGCACCAAGTACAAGCCGTCCAATCTATACTCGTAAATCGCATGGAAGGTAATACGGAAAATGAGATATTTCCGTAAAAGGTCATAGAATTTCTCTGTATGTTGGTCAGGTGATAGAGGACACTCCAATGAATCTAACGATATACGTCACGGTACCATTAATCGCTTTTAACATTAATATCAGCACAAAGTGCAGGCTGTTCAATCTATACTCGTAAATCGCATGGAAGGTAATACGGAAAATGAGATATTTCCGTAAAAGGTCATAAAATTTTTCTGTATGTTGGCAGGTGATAGAGGACACTCCAATGAATCTAACGATATACGTCACGGTACCATTAATCGCTTCTACTATTAGTTTCAGCACCAAATGCAAGCCGTTCAATCTATACTCGTAAATCGCATGGAAGGTAATACGGAAAATGAGATATTTCCGTAAAAGGTTATAGAATTTTTCTGTATGTTGGTCAGGTGATAGAGGACACTCCAACAAATCTAACGATATACGTCACGGTACCATTAATCGCTTTTAACATTAATTTTAGCACCAAGTACAAGCCGTTCAATCTATACTCGTAAATCGCACGGAAGGTAATACGGAAAATGAGATATTTCCGTAAAAGGTCATAGGATTTCTCTGTATGTTGGTCAGGTGATAGAGGACACTCCAACGAATCTAACGATATACGTCACGGTACCATTAATCGCTTTTAACATTAATTTTAGCACCAAGTACAAGCCGTTCAATCTATACTCGTAAATCGCACGGAAGGTAATACGGAAAATGAGATATTTCCATAAAAGGTCATAGGATTTTTCTGTATGTTAGTCGGGTGATCGAAGACACTCCATCGAATCTAACGATATACGTCACGGTACCATTAATCGCTTCTAATATTAGTTTCAGCACCAAATGCAAGCCGTTCAATCTATACTCGTAAATCGCATAGAAGGTAATACGGAAAATGAGATATTTCCGTAAAAAGTCATAGGATTTTTCTGTATGTTGGTCAGGTGATAGAGGACACTCCAACGAATCTAACAATATACGTCACGGTACCATTAATCGCTTTTAACATTAATATTAGCACCAAGTACAAGCCGTTCAATCTTTACTCGTAAATCGCATGGAAGGTAATACGGAAAATGAGATATTTCCGTAAAAGGTCATAGGATTTTTCTGTATGTTGGTCGGGTGATCGAAGACACTCCAACGAATCTAACGATATACGTCACGGTACCATTAATCGCTTCTAATATTAGTTTCAGCACCAAATGCAAGCCGTTCAATCTATACTCGTAAATCGCATGGAAGGTAATACGGAAAATAAGATATTTCCGTAAAAGGTCATAGGATTTTTCTGTATGTTAGTTGGGTGGTCGAAGACACTCCAACGAATCTAACGATATACGTCACGGTACCATTAATCGCTTCTAATATTAGTTTCAGCACCAAATGCAAGCCGTTCAATCTATACTCGTAAATCGCATGGAAGGTAATATGGAAAATGAGATATTTCCGTAAAAGGTCATAGCATTTCTCTGTTTGTTGGTCAGGTGATAGAGGACACTCCAACGAATCTAACAATATACGTCACGGTACCATTAATTGCTTTTAACATTAATATTAGCACCAAGTACAAGCCGTTCAATCTATACTCGTAAATCGCATGGAAGGTAATACGGAAAATGAGATATTTCCGTAAAAGGTCATAAAATTTTTCTGTATGTTGGCAGGTGATAGAGGACACTCCAATGAATCTAACGATATACGTCACGGTACCATTAATCGCTTCTACTATTAGTTTCAGCACCAAATGCAAGCCGTTCAATCTATACTCGTAAATCGCATGGAAGGTAATACGGAAAATGAGATATTTCCGTAAAAGGTTATAGAATTTTTCTGTATGTTGGTCAGGTGATAGAGGACACTCCAATGAATCTAAAGATATACGTCACGGTACCATTAATCGCTTTTAACATTAATATCAGCACCAAGTACAAGCCGTTCAATCTATACTCGTAAATCGCATGGAAGGTAATACGGAAAATGAGATATTTCCGTAAAAGGTCATAGGATTTTTCTGTATGTTGGTCGGGTGATAGAAGACACTCCAACGAATCTAACGATATACGTAACGATACCATTAATCGCTTTTAACATTAATATCAGTACAAAGTGCAAGCCGTTCAATCTATACTCGTAAATCGCATGGAAGGTAATACGGAAAATGAGATATTTCCGTAAAAGGTTATAGAATTTTTCTGTATGTTGGTCAGGTGATAGAGGACACTCCAATGAATCTAAAGATATACGTCACGGTACCATTAATCGCTTCTAATATTAGTTTCAGCACCAAGTGCAAGCCGTTCAATCTATACTCGTAAATCGCATGGAAGGTAATACGGAAAATGAGATATTTCCGTAAAAGGTCATAGGATTTTTCTGTATGTTGGTCAGGTGATAGAGGACACTCCAATGAATCTAAAGATATACGTCACGGTACCATTAATCGCTTTTAACGTTAATATTAGCACCAAGTACAAGCCGTCCAATCTATACTCGTAAATCGCATGGAAGGTAATACGGAAAATGAGATATTTCCGTAAAAGGTCATAGAATTTCTCTGTATGTTGGTCAGGTGATAGAGGACACTCCAATGAATCTAACGATATACGTCACGGTACCATTAATCGCTTTTAACATTAATATCAGCACAAAGTGCAGGCTGTTCAATCTATACTCGTAAATCGCATGGAAGGTAATACGGAAAATGAGATATTTCCGTAAAAGGTCATAAAATTTTTCTGTATGTTGGCAGGTGATAGAGGACACTCCAATGAATCTAACGATATACGTCACGGTACCATTAATCGCTTCTACTATTAGTTTCAGCACCAAATGCAAGCCGTTCAATCTATACTCGTAAATCGCATGGAAGGTAATACGGAAAATGAGATATTTCCGTAAAAGGTTATAGAATTTTTCTGTATGTTGGTCAGGTGATAGAGGACACTCCAACAAATCTAACGATATACGTCACGGTACCATTAATCGCTTTTAACATTAATTTTAGCACCAAGTACAAGCCGTTCAATCTATACTCGTAAATCGCACGGAAGGTAATACGGAAAATGAGATATTTCCGTAAAAGGTCATAGGATTTCTCTGTATGTTGGTCAGGTGATAGAGGACACTCCAACGAATCTAACGATATACGTCACGGTACCATTAATCGCTTTTAACGTTAATATTAGCACCAAGTACAAGCCGTTCAATCTATACTCGTAAATCGCACGGAAGGTAATACGGAAAATGAGATATTTCCGTAAAAGGTCATAGGATTTCTCTGTATGTTGGTCAGGTGATAGAGGACACTCCAACGAATCTAACGATATACGTCACGGTACCATTAATCGCTTTTAACGTTAATATTAGCACCAAGTACAAGCCGTTCAATCTATACTCGTAAATCGCATGGAAGGTAATACGGAAAATGAGATATTTCCGTAAAAGGTCATAGGATTTCTCTGTATGTTGGTCAGATGATAGAGGACACTCCAACGAATCTAACGATATACGTCACGGTACCAATAATCGCTTTTAACGTTAATATTAGCACCAAGTACAAACCGTTCAATCTATACTCGTAAATCGCATGGAAGGTAATACGGAAAATGAGATATTTCCGTAAAAGGTCATAGAATTTCTCTGTATGTTGGTCAGGTGATAGAGGACACTCCAATGAATCTAACGATATACGTCACGGTACCATTAATCGCTTTTAACATTAATATCAGCACAAAGTGCAAGCTGTTCAATCTATACTCGTAAATCGCATGGAAGGTAATACGGAAAATGAGATATTTCCGTAAAAGGTCATAAAATTTTTCTGTATGTTGGCAGGTGATAGAGGACACTCCAATGAATCTAACGATATACGTCACGGTACCATTAATCGCTTCTACTATTAGTTTCAGCACCAAATGCAAGCCGTTCAATCTATACTCGTAAATCGCATGGAAGGTAATACGGAAAATGAGATATTTCCGTAAAAGGTTATAGAATTTTTCTGTATGTTGGTCAGGTGATAGAGGACACTCCAACAAATCTAACGATATACGTCACGGTACCATTAATCGCTTTTAACATTAATTTTAGCACCAAGTACAAGCCGTTCAATCTATACTCGTAAATCGCACGGAAGGTAATACGGAAAATGAGATATTTCCGTAAAAGGTCATAGGATTTCTCTGTATGTTGGTCAGGTGATAGAGGACACTCCAACGAATCTAACGATATACGTCACGGTACCATTAATCGCTTTTAACGTTAATATTAGCACCAAGTACAAGCCGTTCAATCTATACTCGTAAATCGCATGGAAGGTAATACGGAAAATGAGATATTTCCGTAAAAGGTCATAGGATTTCTCTGTATGTTGGTCAGGTGATAGAGGACACTCCAACGAATCTAACGATATACGTCACGGTACCATTAATTGCTTTTAACGTTAATATTAGCACCAAGTACAAGCCGTTCAATCTATACTCGTAAATCGCATGGAAGGTAATACGGAAAATGAGATATTTCCGTAAAAGGTCATAGGATTTCTCTGTATGTTGGTCAGATGATAGAGGACACTCCAACGAATCTAACGATATACGTCACGGTACCAATAATCGCTTTTAACGTTAATATTAGCACCAAGTACAAACCGTTCAATCTATACTCGTAAATCGCATGGAAGGTAATACGGAAAATGAGATATTTCCGTAAAAGGTCATAGGATTTCTCTGTATGTTAGACAGGTGATAGAGGACACTCCAACAAATCTAACGATATACGTCACGGTACCATTAATCGCTTTTAACGATAATAGTAGCACCAAGTACAAGCCGTCCAATCTTTACTCGTAAATCGCATGGAAGGTATTACTAAAAATGAGAAATTTATTTGTAATCTATTTTAATTTTACTTACAATATCATCCCTTGGTGCATTAAATATTTCTCGGTAGTTAAATAGGTAATATAAGATTTTACAACTATTCGTTTCTACCCAATTTACATATAAAATAATTTTAAATTTTAAAATTCGTTATAACGAGAGTTTAACCCATACATACACATTTCTTAAGTTTAGGACAAAGTTAGGACATACTTCACACCCGTATCTATTAACATGCCAATCGACGTCTATGAACATGCCAGTCGAAAGAACTTGATTCACAAATCTCCTCACACTGTTCTCAGTTGACTCTCCATTTCTACCGAATTTTGTACGCAATTTTCGGCAACTACTTTGGAAATAAGTTTTCAATACTACCAATGTCGATGAAGCGTATATCGACTCATTTTGTTCACCGGGAATATAATACTGAATGTCTGCCACCTGAGATAAGAGCCATGAGCGACGAATTAATCACTAGTTCAAAAACAAACCTAAAGATGCCGCACCCTTAAGTAAGTAATTGAATTGCTACAACACTATTAAGTAAACTGATAAAATTATCACAAACATTACTCGTATAACTGCTATTTAAATCTCGATTAAATACTTCCGAAAATTTATAATTTTCAAGTTAATTAATAATTTGAAATCGATCACTGCTGCCTAACCTATACATCCTAAACCAGAGTTTCTAAATCCGTTAAATTATTATTATTACGTTTAAAATAAGAGCAATAAGAATGCCACTCTGAAAAATATTGCTGTGACCCTATTCTGGTAGTTCCTCGGGAATAGGGAACTGAGGAAAGATTTTACATATAATTTCTGTTTAAATTATTTTTTCCCGGCATACTAAGGTAAACAGTTAGAGGTAATTTTTTTGAAAGCAACATAAAATTAGAAATAATTTCCCGTGCCAGTTCCGTTCGCTAAGGAAATATTATTCCCAATTTGTAAAAATTTACATCAAACTTTTGTTCTCAGTAGGCCAGACAAAAATGATTTAAACAGAAATTATTTGTAAAATCTTTCCCCAGTTCCCTATTTCCGGGGAATTACCAGAATTATGTATGGGTATTTGTCATCCAATTTTCATTATAAGGACAACTTTAATTTATTTGGTTGGCCATAGTGGACTTCCTTAAAAAAAAAAGTCAGTTCTATTCAACTAAAACATATTTTTTCCATTGTTCCGACCAAAAGCAGCATCACATCCGTTCAAAAGTCGAAAACGAAACGCATCAATGCACCATAGCTGAAATATAAGCCACAATGATGTATTCCACTCCCTAGGGACCAAAAGCTTCTCGTTTAAGATAAAAAAGATGTCGCAGAAAAAACATGCAACCCAAGAGTAAACGGCGATAACCACTCTCATCCAGTAATCACTTTTGGTTTTCCCCCCGGGTGGCAATTTCCTCACTCGAGCAACAATTTCCCATTTACTTGACTCCCCTGATGCCCAATCCACTTTCCACTTGTAGTGTATATGCAATTTTCTCCAAGTTTGTTTTCAAAACACCGACTTATTACAGACTATTGAATTATTTGACACCATCTTGAATAAGTCGGTCAAGTCATTCTAATTCATCGTACCAACTTATTTGTGACGTAATAACTAAAAACAAAACGCAATTTCTATTATATGGAAGTAAAAAATCTTGACATGTTGGTCGATGTCACTAGATTTGAAAATATAAACTGCATGTATTACATCATGGAGAAACAAATATATAAGAGGAATCATGTAGTGCAAAATTTATAAGCCAATTTCTCTTCCGAGGTTAATCTTATTTTATATTATTATATTGTTAGGCTTAAACAGATAGCTAATAGTAAAATAGATTAACCTCGGAACAGAAACAAAACGAAACAGGTCAACTCGGCGAAACCAACTCGGCGACGGACAACTCGGTGACGGATAACTCGGCGACGGACCACTCGACGATGGTCAACTCGGCGACGGAAAACTCGGGGACGGTAAACTCGGCGAAACTAACTCGGCGACGACAAACTCGGCGATGGTCAACTCGACGATAGCCAACTCGGCAACGGTCAACTGGGCGACGGCAAATTCGGCGACGACCAAATCGGCGACGGACAACTCGGCGACGACCAACTCGGCGACGGTCAACTCGGCGATGACCAACTCGGTGACGGACAACGTGGCGACGACCAACTCGGCGACGGACAACTCGGCGACGGTAAACTCGGCAACGGGAAAAAAATTGAAAACAATCAAAAATGGAGATGAAAATGGACTAATTGCGGGATTGCTGATTTTTGGTCGCCGACAAAGTCTAGGTGTGCATGTTTAGTTTGTCTGTGTTTAATTAAAAATAGTGTTTTGTGGAATAGACATAATATTAGCATACAATAAATTCTAGTTGCATAATCAAATTATAAATATTAATATGTTTAATAGCGTAATTGCCAATTTTTGCAGGTGGATTTTTACCAAGTATCAGTATGCAAATTTTAGCGAATAAATTTGTATTCGATAGTCGATATTACAGTACCAATTTTAGCGATTTAGCTAATGGATTCAATATTTCAGATATAGGTGACCAGCTAGTGCAAATGAATTTAACGGGCCCACGATCGCACCAATACATGGCGCCAATCGGAACCCAGTGTAATAATAAGCTGAGATATGAAGGGTAGAAGTATTACCGCCCAAAGTGCGAGAAACATGAACAAATGTAGCGGGCATGCACAATTGTGACGAGCTTAACTTATACAACGTTACAGTAATATGACATACTACGATGTCATCCATTATCGATATTGGGCTGATGAAAGTGTGCGGAGGCTAGATTTTACATATTTATGAATGAAATGTATGTATGTATATGTATCTGTGGCTTTCGTTATACTGGTTAGAAAGAATAGAAGTACAGTTTTACCTTCTATTGCCGGATAAAAGAGTTCCCGATTTGGTCTCTACTCAATCCAGAAGGTATATATAAATGTGGATTACGAGCTCGCAATTCATGAAGCCATTCGTACAGTATTTCCAGAAACCAACGTTAATGGTTGCCTATTTCACCTAGTGAAAAATCTACGAAAACACTTGGCATCTTTTCATCTTCTAGGACGATATAATACAGAAGGCGATTCCGCATTGCATGGCGAAATGATCACGTGTATTGTATTTGTTCCTGAAGACGATATTACCCATACCTAGAAGGTTAGAACCAATTTTAGCGTGGTTTACTAATACTTATATCGGACGTTTGCGGAATAATGACACCGGTGTAGCAATATTTCCATACGACATTTGGTCAGTTTACCAACGATCACTAAATGGTAGCTAGCGATAGAACAAATAATTTTTCTGAAGCTTGTCATCGCAAATTACAATTGAGCATTGGCGGTGCTGTACTGCTCGCCCTAGTATATGGGTTTTCATCGATAAATTATAAAACTTCAAAAAATTTACGTCATGAATGTCCACGGAAACGATGATGGATCGGATTACAGAATCTTAAGCAAAGTTATCAACTATGATTGTCGGAGCATAATCGAATACCTTCGCGGAATATCGTACAACTATAACATGAAGTGAAATTTAGCTATATCATTGGCAATTCAGAAAAACCACTTATCTTACTACCTAAGATAAATAGTTTTCAGAATTGCCACAGATACATATACATACATACATTTCATTCATATATACATGTGTAAAATCTAGCATCCGTGCACTATCATCAGCCCAATATCGATAAAGGATGACATCGTATTATGTCATATTACTGCAACGTTGAATAAGTTAAGCTCGTCACAATTGTGCATGTCCGCTACATTTGTTCATGTTTCTCGAACTTCAGGCGGTAATACTTCTATTCTTCATATCTCAGCTATTCTCTCTTGACCGTCGCCGAGTTGGTCGTCGCCGAGTTTACTGTCGCCGAGTTGACCGTCGCCGAGTTGACGATCGCCGAGTTGACCATCGCCGAGTTCATCGTCGCCGAGTTTGTCGTCGCCGAGTTGGTTTCGCCGAGTTGACCATCGCCGAGTTGGTTTCGCCGAGTTGACCTGTTTCGTTTTTCATTTGAATAAGCAGCATTACATAGAAAGATCACAAAATGTCTACTCTTCTCATTAATCAATAAACAAACAGAATTTCTAGTAGTTCTTAGATTTAACGTTAAAATAAAATCCCAATCTTTAGTTGCGATAGTCGAGTAATACGTTTTAGACACAGAGAATAACCTACCCTAGGCAATATTTCTAATTAATTTTGAATCCAGACAACGAAAATTTGAGGGTTAGTGTCTGAGAAGAAGGTATTATTCCATTGCGACAGCTGATTTATGATCTGCCATTAAAATAAGCACTCGGCTCAGGTAAAGCCAGTGGTGGTTCGAAGCATGCATTTCATTTTGAGACGTATGATTTATCACACTTTCAATTGTACGACTCATTAACGCCGCTCTGAAGTTCCAGGATTAGAAATATTAATTGCCGAGATTAGCGTAAGATTTTTAAGGTGAAACAATAGGAAGTTTAAATTGCCAATCGAGAAATGCAGGGATACAACAGCAAAAGCAGCTTACCGACGCAGAAAACTGAAAACTACAGTTTAATTCCTGAAGCGCAGAATCAAGCGCTGCGATTGGCGGAGTTTTAATTCTTTTCTTGAAACTTTTTCAATAAAAGCATCAGAAACACTGAGCAGTTAAAATCCTTCTGTCGGCCAAACAAAAAATGATTTATCGTCAAATAATACTTTTAAAATGAGGTTGTGGGTTGTTCATGGATTACATTTAATGAACACGTAGAAATTAAATGACCCGAAATTACGACATATTTGCAAGATTTTTCCAC
This sequence comes from Nephrotoma guestfalica, assembly GCA_963691935.1. Lineage (NCBI taxonomy): Eukaryota > Metazoa > Arthropoda > Insecta > Diptera > Tipulidae > Nephrotoma > Nephrotoma guestfalica. The sequence continues at coordinate 265,793,548 of OY829914.1, read as the reverse complement.
ATTTCATGCTGAAATTTTTAATATTGAACTTGAGCCCCATCAGACTTAATTCAATGTACCTTGACTTGTAAAGTTTCTGAAATATTGGTAGAGTCGGTAAGAGCTCAGAAAGTACTTTGAACCTGGATTCAGTACTCTGTTCCTTAAAAATTCAGTACTTTTGACTTCTTGCCAATATCATCCCTGTTAGCTACTAGGAAATGGCTTAGGAAATGGCTTTCGAATGATACTACTAACAATACTAACGAGTGGCCCATCTAGCGTTTGAAATTTCGAATAACGGTTATTTCGCGTGTGGTAACACTTACGTTATCCGAATTATGTCAGAAAATTAGTTTAATGTTTGACATTTACGATGCTGGGTCGCTTTACGCTTGAACAAAATTGGGAAATATTGAAAGCTTAGTTTTAAAATGGTAAGTGCTCCACCCAAACTGTAATAAATTTACGTGGAAAATTCAGTAGAAATGGAATGCCTGTACAAGATAATTTGTGAAGCGAGTTCGTGAAATTGGATTGTTATTGGATAAACCAACACGTGCACGTGCATTTACAGCGCGTACAGCTGAGAGGATTGCAACTGTTGCTTTGATGAGAATTTTGCATAAAGACTTCGGTATGAAGGCGTACAAAGTTCAATCCGCAACGTTTTCGATTGGAAGAAAATGAGCATTTTTACCGAAAATTCTTCTTTACCGACGAAGCTCATTTTCACCTAGGAGGCTACGTTAACAAGCAAGTCGCATTTGCGGCTCAGAAAATCCACACGTAACCATGAAAAAGCCGATGCATCCACAACGGGAGACTATTTGGTGTGGATTTTGCAATGGGAACTAAAGTCAATGGGGAGCATTACCGAGCCATGATAAACGAGTTTTTGTTACCCAAAATTCAAGAGGAGAATACACATGACATTTGGTTTCAACAGGACGGCTCAACTTGCCACACAGCAACAATCGGTTGCAGGGACTATTCAAGACTTGAAAGATCAAATTGAAGTTGCCATTGTTGAGATAAAACCCCACACAATCGAAAATATTCTGAAAAATTGGGTTTACAGAATGGGGTACTGTGGATGCCATTTGAATGAAAATGTGTTCCATACTTAATGGCAATGTATACTCTGTCTAATAAAACAAACCACTTTGAAAACCCTTCATTCGTTTTTGAATTAGAGCCAAATTAAATTGCAAACGTTAGATGGGCCACCCTTTACAATTGTGTGATCCAATTGATGTGTATGTGAACAAATAAAGGTTTCTGATCATCGCACCTACACTACGGCTCACAAGTGTTTAGGAACCCCTTTTTCATGTACAGGGTGTCCACCGGGAAGGTATACTACTTTGTTTTGCCGCCATTTAGGCGAATATTAGTATTAACAGTTCATACTTGACAGTAGTGAAGTAGACACCTGGCAAAATCTTCCACAAGACCATTTACGCCGCCGTACAATATGCCAATAGGATGTTACAGCTCGCCCATGACAACCCCGATTTTCATGAAAAAATCATAATGAGTGACGAGGCACATTTTCAATTAAATGGATATGTGAATAAACAGAATAGTCGGTTCTGGGCAATGGAAAACCCTCACATTATTCATCAGTCACCTTTACATCCATTAAAAGTGACAGTCTGGTGTGCAATTTGGTCAGGAGAAATCATTGGACCTTACTTCTTTGAAAATGATAACGGCGTAACGGTAACTGTGAATGGGGAGCGATATCGTGATATGATTGAAAACTTTTTAACGCCACAACTGCATACTTTGGGCTTGATTAACATGTGGTATCAACAAGACGGTGCCACATCGCATACAGCCAGGATTACAATGGAATTACTGCGAGAACTCTTTCCACAACAAGTTATTTCAAAAAATGGTGATGTTGATTGGCCTCCACGGTCGCCTGATTTGACTGCTCCGGACTTCTTTTTGTGGGGATATCTAAAAAGCAAGGCTTATGCAAACAAACCAGAAACGCTTGAGCAACTCAAACAAAATATTCGTGATGAAATTAATGAAGTACCGCGTGAAATGTGTGAGAATGTAATGAAAAATATGCTCAAAAGGGCTCGCATTTGTGAGGCTAACAGAGGCGGACATTTATCTGATATTGTATTCCATACATAATTGCCGAGATTAAATAAAACATTTATCAATATAAGATCCATTCTCTTTCATTTAATCAAAAATCATAAACAAACAAAGTAGAATACCTTCCTGGCGGACACCCTGTATTATTGATACAGTATTATGTTTACGAAAAAACATTTGAATAAAATGAAATACCTACCTGCGCTTGGTTGGATTGACGTAAATTGTTTATAACGGTACAGTTAAAATAATAATCTGTAGAAATTTCTAGAAAAATTTATCAGTCGGGTTTATTCTAGATAATGATGTTTAAATTGCTTTTTTGAAAATATTTCAGTGAAATGCGTCAACTACGATCAGCTGTAGTCTGATATTTACACTGTTAACATCGTAAGCGAAATATCGAGTGACAATTATTTAAAATGTCTCTAAGGGAACTTAGTATTGAAACACGTGCGCTTATACTAGCTTACCATACAGATGGCATAAGTAATCGACAGATTGTGAAACAAGTGAAATTAAACCACGCCAACATCTGCAGATGATCATAGAATAGTGAGATAGACGCAAAGCAGCCCTGGAAATATCCGTAGAATTAAATGTTGGTCGCCCAAAACCAGTTAGTGTTTCTACGGTTAAACGTCGCCTACAGGAAGCCGGACTCCATCGCCGTATTACTATGAAGAAACCATTACTACATAAACAAAATAAACAAAAGCGGCTTAAATTGGTCAGTGAACACCAAGATTGGAACAAGGTTTTATGGACGGATGAATCCAAATTTGAAGTGTTCGGTACTAGAAGACGAATATTTGTGAGAAGATATGTGGATGGACGTGCCAGAAAATAGTGTATTGCCGCTACCGTAAAGCAGGGAGGTGGTTCAGCCATGATTTGGGGCTGTTCTGCTGGTACTAGTGTAGGCGATGTTGTGAAAATTGACGGAATGCTAAGAAAATAAATATACCGGCAAATTTTGGAGAACCACGCAAAACCTTCAGGAATTCGACTTTTGGGTCAAAATTTTATCTTTCTACAAGATATAAAAACAAAACAATGTAAAGGCTACCTTCGCCATTTAGAGGTGAAAGAAACGATTAAAATTATGGAATGGCCACTCCAGAGCGCTGACTTGAACCCTACAGCAATCAGCTCCAACATCAGCTACTGTTATGTGGAACAAACTTCAATCAATTTGGAACTCAATAACGCCGGAAACTCTGGCAAAACTTATTGCGAGAATGTATATGTTTGTAGTGTCGTTCGGTAGGGAAATTTTCAATTAACTAGCCATATACGCCATATCTGCGGAACGGATTTTATGAGCTGACCAATATTGTTTTCAGTGGATCATACAATTCACATTAATATGTTTGTAGTTTCGTTCGTAAGGCTAACATACACTACTTTTTCGGATCTTTCTTGTGTGCTGGCTTTCCATGTGTGTCTGAGCCTTTTGTTAAGTACTCGAGTAGGTAGTAAAATATTTAATTTTAAATTAACATTTCATTTTTAACAATTCTCTGTTTATATTTAAATATTTCAGTAGCATAAAACATTTGTAATGTTTTGAGAATTCGTTGTATGGAACATTTATTTTACTCTGTGTACTATTTTGTTAATTCAAGAAATTTTTGTATGTACTCGTATGTGTCTTTGTTGATTTTGATTTTTGTAGAAAACTTCATATTCGTAAAAATTACAGTTTTGAAACGTATTCGAATGTTGGGAATCATCATACTTAAAAAAATTTATTCCCAGAATAACGATGCTGTCTTTTAGGCTGCTCATATATTAAACAACTAAAATAAAAAGTAACATTTCAATAAACATAAATTAAACTTTTAATTTTGCTTTAAATATACCGAAACGAAATATCAATTGAAATTCCAAATTCGTTTTATTGTTGATAACTTTCTTGCTTTTGGGTGTGTATTGCGATCAATTTTTTCATAATAATAGCGTTATATGTAAATATATGATGACGGTCGCCTTTCCTGACTTACAGCGCACAATTTGCGACTGCGTAATTATCTGCACATTTCTTGCAAATACAATTGACATGTGTGTATATGACAGCGAATTGTTCCGCTCTTATGTTCGAGTACATACCTGGTTATGGTGTGCCTTTACCCGAACTACAACATACAATAATAAATGTGTATTGCTCATGATCGCATCATGTTCCTAATTACAGCATTTAATTTATAATTAGCTTGGTATGGTACATAATGTCCATAATTATGTTGGTAATTTGGTATGATGACGAATATTCGCGTTTATGTTTTGTTTTAATTAATTTTATCACTATCACTGCTATAATTACTAATTTAAGAGGTACAAGTACACCAAGTCCTATATGCACAAGATAAGTTAATAATTTATATTTTATCATAGGGTAAAGGCACGATGCACCACAGTATATTGAACCTAGTAAGAAGATCAAGGGCTCTTGGCATTTTTATGCGCGTATTGAAAATGTGTGACGCAATAATCCCTCACTTACATTAAATGCACGTATGTATTTGAAATTTGCGATTAAAAACGTAACGATTTCATTTTGATTAATCATTTATTTTGCATACGACTTTGTAACCCAGACTCAGATGTGTATGCTGTAATTTTTTCTTAAGATTTAAATTACTTCTTATTTATATAGTTATTATTGCTATTACTTTTGTTGTTGCCGTTTTATTTTCTGTAACTTCACAAGAAATTCACATGAAGTAAAAGCAGTGCGCTCTGGAGAAAGAAAGAAACAAAAAATGTTTAATTTGCAAAAAAAAAAAAAAAACAAAAATAAATAAAAAAATAAAATACAAGCGAATGTACTCTTTAAGGTCAAGGGCAATTTTGTTTTATATACATACTGAAGCAGTTCTGGTTACATACATCCATACTCATAAATAAATTGACTGTGTATACTATTACAGAATTGTAAATGATTGCATACAGTAAATAAATTTGTATACATAAATAAACAATTGCCGCATGCTTGACGTCTTATCGCACATCACACAAGAAATGTTTTTTGTTTTTGTAATTTTTTATTAATTTTTTTGTAAAAACGAGGAAGCTTTTTTCGGTTTCCTCTCGCTCTGCGGATTTTAAAATATAGTTTTTTGCATCATCATCATCACGATATAGAAAGAATGTCATCTCGCATCAATATGCATTATGTACGAGTATGTATTACAAATTGATTTAAATAAAAACGAATGAATTTGGATTTTTTAGGTTTTGTAATCTGCTTAGTTAAATGTCAATTGAAAATAAAAATTTAGTCTATTTTTATCAATTAGATATACAACAACAACAACAACATAAATTTAATTTTTTTGAATTATTTTTAGTAATTCTAAATTAGATTCAAATTTTTTTTTTGGTTGGAGTGTTTTTTTTTGTATTTAAATTTCTATTTTATGGGTTCAAGAACTGTCAGTAAATATAGAAATAGTTGCTTGTTATTTTTATTCGTTTAAATATCAGTTGGCTTAAAGAATACCTAAACGCGCATTTTATGTAATATAAGTAGGTATGTATTTAGATCATTGTTCTCGCGACAGTAGTACATATATACAGTTGCGCAAGGTTCGGAATTGTTGATTCGGTAAATGGAATACTTTTTACATAATTTAACGTCAAATGTTGAGGTGACCAGTATTCTGAAGGTAAAGTAGATTTTATGACATTTTCAATTTTCTTCCATTTTAAACTGATTTGACTTGAATAGTTTTTGACTATTGACCATAAACAACGTTTAATAACCCAATAGAATGTATTCTAATGTGAAAAGTGTTGGAAGATTCAGTATAATACCTTATATTAAATAGCTAAATAAATAACAGAGGGACACTCTCGTGCCCTCTAGCTTTCTAAAAAGACTGGGCATTAAAAGCAAAGTTATACTAAATACAAGCAATGAATCGCAAAGCAATCAACGAAAGCAAGACAAAGCAAACTGACTATCAAGAAAAGATGGTTCAACAAAAATAGTCGAATCAGTTAATTATTTAGAGAAAGCGACGACAATCCAGCACAGGGAAAAAATTTTTTGTTTTTACTTGGTAAATTACAAGTTAATGAGTGGCTATTAGATTCAGGTGCTACACGTATATGTGCAACAATAAGGATTTCTTTGATACGCTGGTTCCACTGGTATTGGAAATGGAAAGTTGTAACACTTGGATCAAAATGGTAATATAAGAAAAATAACAGCAACTCAGGTTCTATATGCTTCTACAGTGGTCTGCAATATGCTTTCTATATCAAGATTCGCAATTTTGTTTGATCAACTCCAAAGAGAGGCAATTGGTACTGAAATTGTCTTAAGGCTGTATGCTACTGAAATTGTGAAAAACGATGTTTAGTAAAAAATCAGTTTTTCACCATAAAATAATACCAATTGATTTCTTTAAAAGGGATTAATACATGATTATCCAAATAAAATGTTTAATTTGTCAATGGTTAGGCTTCAAAGTTCACCGTTTTTTTGAAACGCACAAATCAATTTTTTCATTATTTTACCTCTAAACAGCGAACAAATTTTGCATCAAAGTATTAAGTCAAGTGTCTTCAAGTTTAGTCTTGAAGTCACGTAGAAAATGAAAAAAGTTAGTTTAAAAATATTAAATCGAAAAATTACGTCAAACGATAAGTTTATTTGTTTTACGCCGCAATGACGATTTTTTTTTGTTAAATTTACTGTTGCTAGCCGAAAGTGAAAAACTCGATAATGCAGATAGTGTCTCGACTACTTCAGCCGAAAATTAAAAAAATTATGTATTGAATTTAAATCCCAGCCATGTCTGGGAAAGGTCTTATTTGAATCGGTTTATCGATGGTTATCGCTGGAAAATTTTCAGGTCAAGATTCATGTTGGGAGTTCGGAAAAATTGAGGGGAGTGAAATACACGTGCAAATTTCAAAAATTTGTAGAAACTCGTATTTCGCTCCCCTCAATTTTTCCGAACTCCCAACATGTAACTTGACCTGGGAAATTCTCCAGCGATAACCATCGACAAACCGATTCAAATAAGAACTTTCCCAGACATAAAACTTTAATCGTTAAGTTTCTACAAATTTTTGAAATTTGCACGTGTGTTTTACTCCCCTCAATTTTCTCAAACTCCCAACATGCACCTTGACCTGAAAAATTTTCAAGCGATAACCATCAACAAACCAATTCAAATAAGACCTTTCCCAGACATAACACTTTAAACGTTAAGTTTCTACAAATTTTTGAAATTTGTACGTGTATTTCACTCCCTTCAATTTTTCCGAACTCCCAACATGAAACTTGACCTGGAAAATTTTCCAGCAATAACCATCAACAAACCGATTCAAATAAGACCTTTTCCAGACATGACACTATAAACGTTAAGTTTCTCGAAATTTTTGAAATTTGTACGTGTATTTCACTCCCCTCAATTTTTCCGAACTCCCAACAAGAAGCTTGACCTGGAAAATTCTCCAGCGATAACCATCGACAAACCAATTCAAATAAGACCTTTCCCAGATATAACAGTTTAAACGTAAGGTTTCTACAAATTTTTGAAATTTGCACGTGTATTTCACTCCCTTCAATTTTCCCGAACTCCCAACATGAAACTTGACCTGGAAAATTTTCCAGTAATAACCATCGACAAACCGATTCAAATAAGACCTTTTCCAGACATAACACTATAAACGTTAAGTTTCTCAAAATTTTTGAAATTTGTACGTGTATTTCACTCCCCTCAATTTTTCCGAACTCCCAACAAGAAGCTTGACCTGGAAAATTCTCCAGCGATAACCATCGACAAACCGATTCAAATAGGTCCATTTCCAAACATAACACTTTAAACTTAAAGTTTTTATACATTTTTGAAGTTTGACCATATACAAGAAACTTATGAATTAATATCGGTATTTTAGTTTTAATTGTAGTTGTTTACGAATGTATACGGGCTGGGATTTAAATTCAATACATAATTTTTTTAATTTTCGTCTGAAGTAGTCGAGACACTATCTGCATTATCGAGTTTTTTTTACTTTCGGCTGGAAACTTTCGGCTAACTTTAACAGTATTTGCTAGATGGCAAATCACGAAATGAAAAGTGTATCCAAAACAAGTGATTATTAATTTATTATAATATGCAATGTTTAGATAATGAAAAATAATAAATTTATTAATTAATTTTACACATATAAACAATATAAGTAAAGTTTAATAAGCGAATTATACGAAATGATGGTACTCAAACATATCAAAGAAACAAGCCAGTTTCAACATTTAGGGGCATTTAAATATCGATACTAAAAATAAATTTTCTCAGTACCACACAGCCTTAAGACAACTTCATAAAGTAAATGCTATAGATGAGCATAATGAAAACTGCATTCATCAGTCGCATCGAAAATTGGGTCATCATGATCCAGAAGATTTGGTAATTTTTGAATGTGGAATCAATGAAACGTGCGACACATGTATGACAGGAAAACTAACAAGATTACTATATTCAAAACAATGACTGACTAAATCATCTGCTCCATTGAACTTAATTCATAGCGACCTTTGTAATTTACCAACAACTACATCGAATGGAAAGGATTATACGTTCATCAACGAATTCACGCTTCGCAACTATTGCTTTCGTTAAAGTAATTTATTGAATTCGTAAAAATGATATTTGAACGTAAACCAAAGAGTATTCGGTCTGATCGTGGCGGTGACGATATTGTGAAGGACGTTGAATAATTCTTAAAATCGGAAGGAATTCAAGTAGTTGGACAGCAGGTTATTCACCACAGCAAAATGGAGTTGCTGAAAGAGAAAACCGAATGTTGGTGGAAATGGCACATTGCATATTAAATGATGCAAATCTACTGAAAACATTTTGGGGTGAAGCAATAGTAACAGCCAGTTGTATTCAAAATCGTGTTATCACAAGAGCCATACGAACGAATTATGGAATAAAGTTAAACCACAACGCCATACGAACGAATTATGGAATAAAGTTAAACCACATATGAATGATTTCATATATTTGGATCTAAATGCTTCGTACTGGATAACGCAGCAATTAATGATTTTTCTCGGGAATGATACCAACTGTACGGCATTCCGTTGCTTCAATCCATTAACGAAAAAGGTGATTATCAGACGTGATGTGAAATTTGATGAAATTATTGTTGATTTGAATGCGGGTTCGAGTAAAGGAAATAAGGCGATTCGAATTAAACTGATGGAGGCCAAATTGAGGAGGAGAACTTGCAACAAAATCAGGAGTAACGCGTTTCTAGATGTCAGTCGACAGAGACACTGCATCCTCAGAAATTTCTCATGCAGCTGCTTGTCCAATGCATGTTTACTGCGATGAGTTTCGGGATTCTTGGAAATCATAACCGTGTCCAAATTGTTTCCGCATCTTCTAATTGTGAAAGACATCTCTAATTTCATATCACAAATTATCTTTCTCATCCATAGTGCTTCGCTTAGTACTGTTCAAGCAACAAGAAATTCCGCCTCACACGTTGAGAGTGCGTTACTAGACCTTGTTTTTGGGATCCCTTAATGATTACGTTATCAAAAGCTTTGAGTATATATAGTTGACTTTGGCACTGTCATTCGCCCAGGCAGCGTCGGCACACCCAAACAAACCATCTTCATAATTCATCGAATAATTTGGTTTTAATATCAGCGATCTTCTCTTCATCGTTATCAGTAATTGTCATGTCATCAACGTAGACAAGCCCGTACAAGGATTTCTTCAATTTCAGTACATTACCATCGGGAATGTTAATACCTTCAGGAACTTTCATAAACTCAATCTTCGAAGAGATTCCCATGAAGAAAAATAGTAACAACATCTAGATGATGCATTTTAAAATAGCAAATCTGGGTACGGCCGAATAAGTCTCCTCATAATCTTGACTTTACCGTTGTATATAACCTATTGCTACCAATCTTGCTTTGTACCGGGTTGAATTTCCAGTAACGTCCAACTTAGTTTTGTATATCCACCTTGAACTTATTATCATTGCACCACGTTCAGGCTTAAAAATATCCCAAGTTTCATTTTTTTCCATCATCTCTTTCGGATACATTTTAATGGTCCTTTCGTCTATATAACTTTCGTATTCATAATCGTTGAGATATACCGGTCTTCCAGGTATTCGTTTGTTCATATCAGGACTACCATTTAACACGATAGTTTCACTTGTTTTTTCATCTGCAGCATCGCAAACGTTTATGTTATTAGGAGTTACACACGACGGGTTTGCTACGGTGATTGGTTCTTTCTGATTCGTATCCACAATAATATTTTCGACATCTCTCAACTCATTGTTGCCTAGGCTCTCCATAGTGAAAAGTTGTGATTTGTGGATTTGGGTGTGTTAGAATTCCACGTACATTGATTAATCGAAAACTACATGACGTTTTGCAAATATGCAACTTTTCGTATTAAATAATCGATAATAAGTGTTAGTATATCTAATCAAGATATATTCGGGACTTCTTTCTGTCTGATACCTTTCCTTGTCTTGACGTGGTGCTAGGTGGTTGGTCGTACCACTGCTAATGCGTCTGTTTCTGTTGGTGAACGATTTATTAAATATATTTCTGTTAATAAGGCTTCACCCCACATCGATCGGTCAAGCTGACTGTGATTTTCCACAGCATAATCTTTAAAATGGGTTGTTGTATATTCGCACCTCCTTTGATCGCATCGACGGTATTCAATTTTGTTTCAATTCAAACTCACTCTTAAAATTCAATAGGAAAACAACAGAGAAGTGGGTATATTCATCCATAATGTTTGCGAAGTATCTGTAAACATGTGATATTTCAAAGTTAGGTCACCAGGTTCCATCAAACGGTTGTCTTGTTTTTTGTTTCGATCTGATATAGGATTCCTTTAACCAATCCTTTCGACATTTTGCAAACATTTGACATCTCAAGGTGGACTAAACGACGGTATCATAAAACGCTTGCTTCATTCTTACTAATTGTAGCATTGAAGCTGGTGTCTGGCTGTTGCCCAGGATAACCCATCATTTTATATAGAAACCGCATGTATGCGTTACATACAATACAATTTGAAGTTACGAAGGGGATGTGTGTTGCGCAGCGAAAATAATAATTCGCTAAGGCATTGTGATTATACATTGTATCTAAGTACAAAGAATTTTAAATATCTTTGTAGTTTGGTCACTGCAGTCTGATTATTGTATGGTACTCAAAAACAAATTTTCGTACGCTGGTACGTTCACATTTTGATCAATATTCACTTATTGAAATTGGTATGGCATTCCTTCTTTTTTCCTATTAAAATTATGTGAGTACACAAACACTGCGCACTGTGCACTCTACAGCCTTTCTGGCTCTCTGGTCCGGTAGTTGTCAATTCTGTTTTCATCATCTAGAGTTCCTCTTGAGTATGGTCGCATTATACGAACCTGGAACGGAAAAGCTTCATTACCGACAAAGTAGAATGGACATTAAACTCCATTTATATATTGTATTGGAAATTCTAAAGATACCGCTGTGACTATTTCTTCCCTGGAGTCCAACTTCAATCATTGTAAAGGAACTATCTGAGCAAGAGCAAGCCATTAGTGATGCACAAGATTTTGTTAGTTTTTGAATTTTAATATGTTTATCATCTAACGCACCTAAGCAATTTCCGGCATTCCATAACTGATAAAAAGGATCAGAAATAGCTACCCATTTATTCTCATTCGTTATTTTCATATATATGTTGACTCTTAAGTAAGTACAATAAATTCGGGAGGTGATAGAGGACACTAATCTGAACAAAAAATTATATGCCACCACATATCCTATTTGTGCCCGTTATAGAGATAATCAAGGTTCTACTGTAAAATTGGATCCTTTGAATTTCTTAAATTTCTCCAATAACTGTTTTCTTATCGCAAATTAATTAGTTTATCAAACACAGACCCAATAATAAGGTAAATTGATAATGAGTACACTTCGCACTAAAAAAGGGGTGAAAATCTTTAATTTTTTCAGTATTTCTTAAAAAAGAATTATTAACGTAATCTTGCTTGCGTATTTTGCAAAATTATTGGAAAATATTTCACGAATTATTGATGGTCAACTTCAGCCTTGATTCAGAATGCTAGAAAATTGTTTTAAGTTCGTTGTGCGAACTACAAACAATTATTTGATCACAATAACTTTGCCTAGTAGAAGCTCGGTCACTTTTAATGCGATGTTGGCCTTACGTTTTAGTAATATCTTAGGACAAATCACTTTTAATGTAATTTTGGGATATTTTGAGCTATACAACTTTTGAATATTACACTCACTCGTATTTTTAAACGTGGACAGAAATAAATCGGCGGATTTGTCCTCGATATCGATGGCTAAAACAGTGAATACATTATTTTCGAAAATTCGGAAATAGAAAACGTCAATTACATTGTGTCAAACAGTTGTGTGAAAATTTATTTCAGTTGCGAGTAAACAGTTTTTAATAGCTATGGAAAGATTTTAATGATTCAGATTATGAGATTATATTAAGTCCACGAATTTCAAAAGAAGGGATTATCAAGATTAATCTTGAAATGACGTAGGCAATGTAAAATTTAGTTTAAAATATTAAAAATTAAGAAAAATTAAGTCAAACATTACTTTTTTTTACTACGCCGCAATGACGACTATTTTTGTAACATTTAGTGTCACTAGATGGCATATTACGAAGAAAAGTATGTCCAAAATAAGTAGTTATTAATTTATTATAATATGCAACGTTAAAATCAGCACTAATGAAAAATAATAAATTTATTAATTAATTTTACACATATAAACAATATAAGTAAAGTTTAGTAAGCAAATTATACGAAATTGTGGTAGTCAAATTTATTAAAGGAACAAACCAGTTGCATACAAATAGGGACATTTAATATACTAAACAAAATTGTTTTCTCAGTACCATACAGCTTTAATACACAACTGATATGTGATGCTGATAGAAAATTTATTGACATTATTGCAAGGATGTACCATTTTAAGATCAAGTGATAATAATATTTTTGAGTTTCCTTGTATAGGTGGTTTGGATCACCAGATGATCAAACCATTTTCAATTTTTCTCAAATTAGGTCTCGATTTGAGCAGAACGAATATATTTAATTACCACTTACAAAATTCCTAGAAATATTTTGCAGGAAAGACACAATCGAGCGATTACATCAACCAGATCAATAATAGAGAGGACTTTTGGCCCGTGGAAGAGAAGGTTTCTAGTTGTGGCAATAAGTAACGTTTTATTTTATTTCTTATTTACTCTTAGTATTTATATTTTATTTAATCGTTTTCCTTGGAAACACAACTAAAGCTACGTCACAATAATAGAGGGAAATGCACTCGCCTATGATGATATAATTAGAAACATCCCGCCAGAAGTACAGAGTTATTTTTCAAATGTATTTGAAGCCAATTCCGATGTAAGAGAATAAATTTGTCGGAATTTGACACAAAATTGAAAAGTGGTGGGCCACAAAAGCAACTGTTACTTGTTGTGTACTTTTTTCTGCTCCAATGAATTGTTTATGCTATTCGAATCGCATCTTAAGTTTCCATTTTTTTAAAGTGGATATTGAATCTGTCATTTTACACTCTACGTTGTTTTTATTTTGCTCCACCAATTCCACTAAAAGGAGTGCCTCCTTTTCATTAATATTTTTGGACCTGCAACAACAATAATATTTAAATAATAAACTTATAAAATATAAACGTGCAAAGTAAATGAAACTTACGTGGTAAGCTGCCTTTCCATAATATTGTTTTCTTGTCGAAATAGAAAAATTAACAAAAACGTTTATTAGCAAGTGGCCCAGCAATTAGTTTTAATTCGAAAGTCGATATCGAAAAACGAAGACTTTTGCTTCATTCAAAAATACCACAAAAAATCCATGGATTTATCCACCTGTAAAATTACCAAAAGTAGCCTTGGTTAAAACAGGGGATTTCCGAAAACCACGGATTAATCGGACGATTTACCCACGTTTAAAAATACGAGCCTCAGAGTTATACTAGATTTTTCAGAAAATTCATGTTTTTTAATTAGATTGGTTCTAGTACAAAGTGAAAACACCAATTCCAGCCGTAGTCATCTCTTAGAAATATCTTAGGATATTTTTTGAATATTACACCCAGTCTTTCCCCACATTTTCCGAAAAATTTGTGTTTTTTAATTCGATTGGGTCTCGTAGTAGAAAGTTAAAACATGCATTCCGACCGTAATAACCTCTTTGGAAAATCTTAGGACTAATCAATTTAAATGTAATTTTTGGCGTGTATAACTTTTGAATATTACACCCAGTGTTCGCCTAGATTTCCCGGAAAATTCATATCCTTTAAATGAATTTGGTCTAGTACAAAGTGAAAACCCCTGACATCACCTTAGTAACCTCTTAGGATTTTATTAGGACAAAGCACTTTCAATTCGATAGTCATTAGTGTTCTACTAGATTTTAATGAAAATTTTTGTTTTTGGATTGGGTCTAGTACAAAGTGAAAACACTAATTCCAGCCCTAGTCTTAGAAATATTTAAGGACAAGTGCGATTTTAAAGTATACAAAATACACTGTCAAATATAATTATAAAATTATTGTTGATTTTATGACAAACTTTAAATACGTAAATCAATTATATTGAACCTAGCTGACATAAAGGGATTAATAAGCTGGTGTTAATCTCATACCATCCAATTAACTAAGTTTCTGTATCTCAGCTTACTAAAGTTAATTTTGTTTAAAATTGTAAATCCCCTAACTTTTCGTTTCGATCCAATAATAACAATTCCAATAGTTAAAATTCTGCAGTAGGTAGGATAATTCATTTTGCTTTTCTAATTTATATGCTGTGAACATTTTTAATGGTTTGCTCGAAATAAACTTTATTATGCTGTAACCAATTAAGAACAAAAAAATCTCCCACGAAAATCATACTGTAATATTTTTAAAAAACCTTGCCAATGTGCAATTTTCATTTGTAAACAAATTTTGATTCTTGAAACTATATTTTGTTCCAGAAGATCTCCTCCTGCTCTTTTCGTTCTTTCTCCCCATTACATTACATAACAAAATATATCCGAGTATATAAGGCAACATAATACTGTTGACATAATTTATGGGAAACATATAAGAATAAAATTTCCAATTGACTCATTTACATGAATCCCACAGTACAAAATTTTCTGATGAATCATCATTCGTACGAGCATAATAATTGGCCCAACATAACATTTTATGCTTTCTGGTACGTGTGTTTATGTACATTTAGTCTAAGACGGTCGCTCATTCATTTAATATCCCAGAGCAAAACGTTTTGTTTTTGTATTTCACATCTATGTATATATCACGGTGTACCAACACTTTTTCGATGACTGGTCTGGAAATACAATCGTTTCCAAGAAAAATTATTAGATTTTTCTCAAAACATATACACATCAGTCATACCTATAAAGATTGTTATGTGGTGGTTTCGATAGAAATTTATGTTTGTTATTTAATAAAAACCCGTATAGAAAATCAATAATACACCCTACGCCTTAATTTATTGTGAGATGTGAGCGATAAGAGAAAGATGTTTGTTAAAAGGGGGTAACAAAAATAGTAACACAAGACACGTGTCTTGAAAATGCATTTCCGGTAGCTAAATATATATATTCTGTGATTTTGTTAGACGGTAACAAATTTAACCCCCGCCAAAAGCTCTATTATAATGATATACATTAAAACAAAAGCTAGCCGATTTTTTTCGGTTATTATTTTGTCGGACATCCAGACGCCGGCATATCAATAAAGCACAAAAAGCACTAGACATAATATTCATGTATATATTTTACCATTATACTCAGTTTTTCCAGTTTTTCCAGACACATTAATTTTTTGCCTTCCAAACTATATAAAAACCGTAACTACAAAAACAAAAAACAGTCGGAAAATTTAATAGAGAAAATATGAAAATTTTAAATTTTATTATATGTCTGTGTGTGTTGTATATCGATATAGACTATTTTGGTGTGCAGTTAGTACAGAGAATACGCTTTAAAAACTAGGGTAGGAGGTTTGTAATAGTAAAAATAAAATTTGTGTAGATAGTTTGGATTTGGAAAATAAAACATTATTTTTGAAAATATTTCCCTTCAATTGTATAAACGACCCACTTGGTATTTATATGGAAAATGAAAAATGTTCATTTTGTTAGTACATTGGCAACAAATTAATAATGAACGGCACCAACGACATCGACGATGAAGGTGGCCAATGTAAGCTTGGAAATGTGTAATAGACAATAGTCATTTTCATGACAATAGTCATTTTCATAACTTGTTACTTTCTTTCCAAACCCGAAGACGATTGAAAACCATAAAACAAAATTAATGTGGTCAGGACACAAAAAAATTTCAATTTAAAAAGTATTCAGCGATATTCAAAGATTGATCATCACCACTAGGGTGAAATAAGGAGAACTAGGCGATCTTAATAATTAGTATTTTTTTGCTGTCTTTCCTGTGAATTGAGCTTTTAGATAAATTTAAATCACCAAATTGAGTTTGAATAAAAAAATTATAAGTTAATGCCAAAAACAGACATAGACAATATTTGTTCTTGTTTGTTAGTACCGCAAGTGTCACTAGTTTGGTTTGTTTATATTTTTTTAATGGAGTTTAGCCGAAAACAATTCTAACGAAATTCAAATATATACAAAGAAAAATGCGTACGACCGGTAACGTTATTTACTTGGAAAAGACGATTAAGTACATTTTTGTAATAAAATATATTGAAAACTGTCAGATATTTACATACATCGTGGCTAAACGTCGATCAATTTTACCATTTTGTGAGGTTATGTTATCAGGTGTGCAACTAAATTTTCGGGTTTCACACATAGATGGTGCTAGCGACATATCTATTGTTGAATTGTTCATAGCGTGGACATAGTTGTTAACGATAACCAATTGTAATACCAGCACATATCGCAACGCAAAAATATTTTTTCTAAGAACGAAAATGTCGAGTTTTGTGCCAAACAACCAGCATTTGCGAGAAGCTTTGCTTTTCTGCTTCAACTTGAAAAAATGCAGCTGAAGCACGTCATTTGTTTGAGGAGGCCTGCGGCGAACATGCACCATCGAAAACTACTTGCGAAGATTGGTTTAAACGTTTCAGAAGTGTCGATTTCGACAATGAGGACAAGAAGCGCTCCAGAAGACCAAACAAATTTGAGGGCACCAAGCTGCAAGCGTTATTGGATGAAGGTGATACACAAACTCAAGATCAACTTGCGGGGGCGTTAAACACGACTCCCCAAGGTATTTTCCAAACGTTTACTGTGGGATGAATTCAAAAGGAGGAAAAATGGGTGCCGAATGAGTTGACTGAGAGACAGATGGAAAATCGAAGGGCCACTTCTGAAATTTGGCTTTCACGGCATGAAAGAAAGAGCGTCCTGCAACGAAATGTTACGGGCGATGAAGTCGTGGTTTTTGGAATCGTGTCGTCGATGGCGCAAGGCTTGGCAGAGCTACACGTGGATAGTTTCGAAGAAGTGCAAAATTGTTTGGTTGAATGGTTTCCGTCCAAAGACGCGTCGTTTTATCGTCGTGGTATTCTTGTATTGCCAGGGATATGCAAAAATGTGTAGATAGCGAAGGACAATGCTTTGCATAAACCATTTTTTACATTTCTATTGAAATTTTCCATTTTTTATTTTTCAAAACAACCCGAAAGTTTAGTTGCGCACCTAGTAAACTGTTTACGATTGGTTGTGATTATATTTTATAAACCATTTGTATATCCAAATATCTCTCTATCTCTCTCTCTCTATCTCTCTCTCTCTTTCTAGCTTTCACATCCCATGAATGGATTTTGCCACCTGCACTATGGTCCTCCACCGTCTCGATCCACCGCTCTCGTTCTCTAGTTTCGACATCCAAATATACGTAGGTCTTGTTTGACGTTGTCACGCCAGCGTAATCGACGTCTTCCTCTACGACGCACTCCAGCTGGTTGTTAATGGAAAAGTTTATTGACCATCCGTTGTTGTGGAGATCTTGCAACATGGCCAAGCCATCTAACTCGATTGAAATTGATGAAACCGATGATATCGCTACTTCCGAAATTCGTTGTTCGCAACTTTGATTGGACCAAAGAATGAACGAATAACCTTCCTTTGGAAGGTAGATAACAATCTACTATCGTTAGAAGTCATGGTCCAGCTCTTTCTTTCGAAAGCCAGCTCAGGTCTTATAAGTGCTTTATAAAGTGCGAGCTTGCACGACTACGGTAGATATTTAGATTGCCATAATTTTGATTGGGCGTAGAAAATTCATTGTTCGGCAGCGATTCGGGATTTTATTTCTACCTGCATATCATTCAACGATATTATAACTGACTCGAGGTATTTAAAGTTTTCGACACTATCAAAATTATGGTCGCCAATTTCGAGATTCGCCATATAGATGTTCCTGGGTGTTGCTAAAAATTTCGTTTTACTACTGTTCGCCTCCAAACCAAGTCTTCTTGCGCAGCGATCGAGCGGCATGAAGCTGTCTTGCATATCCAAGACTTTGGGCTGATTTATTAAATATACAGCGCGAAGTTTCAATGGTGCTTTTCCGCACTACATACTCTAGCGCTAAACTGAACAGCACAGGCTCGAGTGTATCTCCCTGTCGAACACCAGATGTTATTTTAAAAGAGATGATACAGTTCCTTCAATTACCAGTCTACATACAGACCCAGAAGTTGTTAATTTACACAGAGAAACGATTGTCTGTGGAATTCCTAGACATATAAGCGCAGTTTATAGGTTCTCACGGTTTATGCCTGTTAGAAGTCTATATACGAGTATATATAGATTGTGTATGGCTATGTTTTACTCCTAACATTTTTCCAAGATCATCCTCATAGTAAAACACTGGTTAGTGGTCGATCGGTTGTGACGAAAACCACATTAATAGTTGCCAATGATGTTTTCGGTGAAAGATATGACTCTGGCTAGTACAACATTATAGCCAATACTTTGTAAGCAGTGTTCAACAGAGCTATAGCACAAAAGTTTCCACTTGTCTTCCAATTCTCCGGCGGCTCTTTTGAGTAGCGCCCTCGAGCTAAATCAATTCTCCGGAGATTCCAACGAGACCGGGTGGTTACCTTTCCATTTGTCAAACTGCTACTGGCTGCGTTTACTTCCTCCACTGTGGAATATTCGACAAAGACCTTTTCACCTGAATGAGCTATTGCTCTAATGAGGGTCACTTCGTCATTCCGATTTAGCCGATTTTGAAAGTAGGTTTGCCATATTGATAGAACGTCAGCCAGCTTTGTCCTCTGCGCTGCATTCCCGTCTTTGATGCTGTACTTCTTGGGTGGAAGCCTTTTGTGAGATACTTGGCGTTAGCAAAATAGTTCCTTGAGTTTCCTAGTTCCGCAGGAAGCTGATGTTTTCGATACATGCTCTCATATGATCGCGCTTCCCAAGGAAGTGTTATGTAAGCTAACCATTTTTCACAAAGTTTTAATTTATTTTCGACCACCTTCTTCTAATAGTATATATTTTGTGCCGCGGTTGTTATAGCTGACTGTATAGCGAGCGTGCCACTGCTCCTGGATGTTAGTAGGAGCTTCCTCGTTGTTACTGGGCCGGTCGCCACTAAGTAGTTAGTGACAGTTGATTGGCAACTCTGCAGTGACGCTTGGTCTTTTAAAGCATCGACATTCCATCGAATGGTCTTTTGTGCTTGTCTATTGAACTTAGATGACAGTTAGCACTTATATTTGAATATGACAAGCACTTGTACTAGTGGAGTGTCTCTTAGACACCATGTTGTTTGTCGTTTGTTTTCCGTTCTTCCACTATAGATTATTGCCAGGACGGTGACGCATTGACCGTTGTTGTTATTAGTTAAGTGCAGGATGTTAGTAGCGGTACGGATTATGATTGATGACTTCCTCTAGCTCGACAAACATCTTTGATGTCATCTGATTTATCTTCGGTGGGTGCATGTACATTAACGATCGTGCGATGTTAAATTTTTAGTGCAAAGTCTGACCGAGCATATCCGCATGTTTACAGAGCAGAAGTTGATGATATGATGCTTCGCGCACCGATGGGTAAGGAAACGAACTCCAAATTCTCTTCCACTCTGTGTCATGAATCCCACTCCCAGACCACCTAAGCTCTTGTAATGCAAGTACCTCTAATGTGTATAACTCTTTGCTTGGTTCGAAAAGTTCTAGAGATCTCCACGTCTTAAGAGGTTAAGCACGTTCCATGTTCCCATTTTTAAAGCGATGTCCGTGTACAATTTCCGAGGTCGAGTTTGTGATGAATCTGATATGATAATCCGAGGCCTTAGGGTGTTCATAATCTAATTGTTTTTATAAGAGAAGGTTTTTAGCCTACCGCTCAACCCTCTTGTTACGTGTCTGGGCCAATGGTGAGAATCTTAAGGCATCCAGTCCTACCTTCAACACATTTATATAGCGAGCCGCTTGGTACAAGACAGGCGCCCGCTTCATCCGTTCCTAACCTGGGTACGAGTCGCGTATCATTGAAAACGTCTTGGAGATTGTCAGAATATTAGGTGATGCAACATAGTACTCAAAACTACCGTTATCGCGCTAGGATCAGTTAGATTTTCTCATTCCCATATAATTATGTGGTATATCGTTTGAAAGGTCATGGAAAAAGGAACAATTTTGTTACCAGCGCTTTAGTTAATAAATTCAACGTTTTGGCACTGGTAGCGCCAAATTATTGATCATTTAAATCATTTTGTAATTATTAATTAATTATAGAATATAAGTTTGACATATCATTAGAAAGGAGTTGAGGAATATCGCAAATTAACTTCGGACCATTATTGAAATCTTTACAAAATGTGGAAAAGTGACCCTGGCCCAAACCAACGTTTCTCGACGTTTTGAAGGTCCCTGATACCCAAAATACAAACAAAAAAGTTTGTCCGTTCTTCTGAATGTCTGGATGGATGGATGTCTGTACCTAAGGTATCTCAAGAACGGCTTATGCGATTTATTTTTCGCCAATCTTGGCGCCAAGAACCGTAAAGTTAATTCGGTAGAAGATGAAAATGAAGTTTTCTTCATTTCATTTCGTTTTGTTATCGGTATTACAAATAAAAATTTGATATCGGGGATGGTGCGTGCATCAGAGAATGACTTACCTATTCAAATGGAGATCGGATACCGGTGTGCCGATAACCGTGATGGGGTCTGCATTATTTTTTGAAAAATTTCTAGGTTTGTTATTGACCAAGATAGTCAGCAAAGAGTCGGCAAGGACGTTGTAGGAAAAGTGTTTGTTCAAGATAAATCTGGCTTGAAGGAGGAATAATTGGAGCTATTCGAGTTTCGGGCTGGACAGCGAGTGGTTTGGCCAGGGACAGCTTGATGTCACACTGGTGATAGAATTTCGCGAGTTTTCTAAAGATCAAGGTTCGCGTGTTAATTCTAAATAAATGGGTTTATTTTCATCACTACCCGTTACGAATTCTCGACGGTATTTTGGCGAATCTCTTAGACACTAGCTGCTCCACGGCTTTGTACTTGGTGGGCACTTATCAGCAAGTGAAAATAGCTAAAGACTTGGTGGAACTGTTCACGATAAATATCCACATGAGGTTATTCCGATATACAAAACTCATTTACGGTATCTCAAGTTCACCAACAATTTTTCAGCAAATAACAATTTTTCAGAAACAGTTTGTTATCTCGATGACATATTGATAACTAGAGTGAATCAATAGGAATGTCATCATAACATAGAAGCTGTTTCACTTGGGTCACAGTATTAGTGATCGTAGAATAATGCCTAGCTCTAGCAAAATTGCAGCTTTTAAAATGCTCCAATACCTGAAAATGCGACACAGCTGAAAGCGTTTCTTCTATTCTGAACCTCTTGTGTGATGCTAGTTGATTTGGAGTGGGCGTAGTTTTTAGCTAAGATTGACGGAGATGATTCACCGTTAATGTTTGCTTCTGCTAGTTTGCCATCAGCCGCAAAAGCTATTTTTACAAATTTTTATTTGGTCGCTCGTTCGTTCTGGTGGCAGATCATCAGCCTTTAGTGTTCTATTTGATGTACTACCCGTAAAGATCTGGTGGTGCTCAGTGTATTGTCGCGCTTGCCACAAGAAGATGAAACGAGTGATGATCTGTATATTTGTAGGTTAATTGCGTTTTTCGAAGTTAACGAGATACCTATTGGACATGAAGACGTAGGACGAGAAGCTAAACAAGGCGTCATGCTAGCGAAAAAAATGTCTAATGTTAGGAAAGGTTGGCCTAGTTAGTTATAAAGTGGATGCATGGTGTTGGGAAATCGTATTGTGATAC
This sequence comes from Nephrotoma guestfalica, assembly GCA_963691935.1. Lineage (NCBI taxonomy): Eukaryota > Metazoa > Arthropoda > Insecta > Diptera > Tipulidae > Nephrotoma > Nephrotoma guestfalica. Next base: position 265,771,071 of record OY829914.1, on the reverse strand, counting down.
CAACTTTGTTACGAACGCATGATTGATACATCAAGATCATCCTGGAGTGATGAGAAGAAAAATGCTGGCAAGATCTGTGTGCTGGTGGCCAAACATCGAGGAACCAGTCGAGAAGGCTGTTTGCAAAATTGCAAGGTATGTCAGAAGTACCAATCAATGCAAGTACATCGGTCTTTAAAGATGCGCTGATAATTGATTCGACGTCAAGGTTGATCGAGGTACTAATAATGAATGGGACAAGAGCTGTTGGCGTTTTCATTAAACATCAACACATTTTTATTTTCGACATTTGGGTTTCCGTGCGAGTTGGCAACGAATAATGGTCCACCATTTCCTTCAACTGAGTTCATTAAATATTGTCAATGTAATGCGATATCACCAATGAAAACTCCAGCATACGTGCATCAATCGAATGGCTAGCCTGAGCGGGCTACGCAGGCTGTGAAGAAGAGTCATCGGATGACATTGGGGAAAGAAAAAGCATCTTCAGTAGACGAGCTACAGGGAGCGTTGTCTAACGTGCTATTCAGTTATCGAAATACTTCGAGTTTTACAAATTGGGAAACCCGATTACACGCCTAAAGCCATTGAAACCGCCTTTTGATCGACCAAAAATAAAAGGTATACCCCATTCAATTAATATTAATAAAGGGTCTTTCAAAAGTCACGCCTAGATGTCAGTAGTAAATAATTTCTAAACGCATTCTTATTTTATGTCATCTTTGACATTTGTGAAGTAGACAGATGCACAATTTTAACGATGAATAGTTACACGCTAGAAGAACGCATTAAAGTTATTCAGACTTATTACGAAAATCATCGATCTTTAAAAAATACGTACCGTAAAATTCGTGACTCTTTGGTGTAAATAATGGTCCAAATGAGTCGACAATTCAAAGGTTAGTGAAAAAATCAGATCAGACCAAAAAAATCTAAGGACACATATTTCCATGTTTTATTTTAAAAAAATCATCTTGGCACGACTTTTGAAAGACCCTTTACTTCTAAGCCATTTGTAGAAAATTACAGAAGCAGATTAGATTACAGAACTAGATTAGGTCTAAGTTTAATGAAGGCGATCATCATAAATTAGAACAACCTGCTCAGGTATCTCCGCCTGCAGACGTATCCCCTCTTGCCAGAATCCAAATCAAGCTGAACGATTAGCTTACTTGCATAAACTGTTTCAACTATATTTTGGAGAATCTAACACTGACACTTCTCTTAAGCTCGTCATAACAATGTGAGGACTTTTGAAGTCTTCTAACAGTGGAGGTTAGCTTAGGTTTCAGTGGTTGCTTATTGCACACTTAGGCCAATTTTTAGGCCCATTGTGATACCACTCATTCACTCCACATCAATAACCCACCTACTCCACCTATTCACACAACTACAGTATACCACCTGCACATTGCAAGCTCCATGTCAACCTGTACATTGACATGGAAGGTGGGTCGGCGCGTGACACGCAATTCTGTACTCCATCAGAGGGTCTTAGTTGTATTTATTAGCATCACCGATCGTAATCGATGATGAAAATTCGATTTGCATCTAGCCTCTGATAGGATTCGAACCCAGCACCTCCCGGGCAAAGTGCCGAAGCTTTAACCACTGCACCACTTGTCCGGTTTCTAACTTTGTAAAATTACATAATCTTAAAACATTCGATGGTGCACTTAGAAAAAGTGCATAAATTAAGGCGCGAATCTCCATATCCAAGGCCCAATTATAATTAAAAAGCACATCATTTTTACGAACACACATTAATAGTTAAGAATCAGAGAGGCGAAAATATTTAGGCCATCCTAAATAATGACCATAATTTTTGCAATAAATCCTCCTCTTTGGCATAATAACTTCCCAATCCACATTATGCATCACCGTACATTAAACAATACAAGTTTCCAGTAACCATCATGCCGTGAGACACACAGCAACAAATTATCGTACCGCACATAACAAAAACGTTGCAGGAAAACAGAAAGGAAAATCTATAAAAATGGGAGTTGAAAGTGAATCATACAGCAGTTTTTCCTTTTTATTTTCCGAACTGAAACAAAAAAATAAAAATAAAAATCGGGAATAATAGGAAAAAAGAAAATGGGGTAGATTTTGTCGTATTCCTAATTTTTTAAAATGCTATTATTGTTGTCTGTTTTCCCTAGTTTTCATTTTTTTGCTGTCGTCTATGAAAACGTATTTTTTGTGTTTCCGTGTTTTGTATTTTTCTTTTTTGTAATGTCTGGAATTTTTTTTTGTACTTTTAGCATTTCGCACACTTTACGGTGTGGTGTATATATTATGTACATAATTTTACCAGAGCATAATTAGATTTTCCGAAATTTACCACCCACCTGCGTCCCATCATACACCGTAAATATACATTTGCAAAGTCATTAAATATTGATATCGCACTCGTCGCGTTTGACACATGGAACGTCTCCATGTATACATAACGTATTTATAGTGATACAGTCAATGGAACTGTTTAATGCTGATCCACACATCAATGTATTGGTTATATAGACATTTTATGATTTTCCTTTTTTTTTATATGTGTGTTTGTTTTGTTTTGTGCCGAAAAATAAAAAGGAAACCAATTTTCATTTATTATGCCGGCTTTTTTGCCGGTTTTATTGAGGGTGAATATTACATCAGAGTGGTGTGTGATTGTGTAAGGCGAAAATATCTCGTTAAATTATTCTTCCCGTTTCCATATACAACATAAATTTTTGCGCCCTTGAAATTGGAAAAATAGCAGGAAAATTATTGATTTTTTAACATTTTATTTCTAAATATTTCATGTGTAATGTGGGATATGATGTCTTGTGCGGGAGTGGAGCTGTGTGTGCGGTGGTGACATCCTGATTTTTGCTTTTGTATTCCTAGTATTTTGTACGAAATAATGATATATTTCGTTGAATTAATTAGCGATTTATGATTTACTGTTAATAACTGAACCAAGAATATAAAAATTTTACTGCAAAATATGTTTGAATGCTTCAAATATCCTGCATCGAGAATAAAACCTAAATTTCATATAGATTTGGAACACACTTTCCACACACTGCCGCTGTTTTGCAACAAAACACAAGCTGCACTTGCCTTTCCACGCAAAATTCAAGTGCGGCTCTTGTCTATGCATGCGTAAAATTATTTTTATTTTATATTGAATGCCTGAGCGAAACGGATAGAAAAAACAAAAAATAAAATTTTTAAAATCTAGTAGGCATTGAAGCAAAATGTAAAATTCTTCAGGCATTTATTTTCTAGCAAAAATTCATTCTCATACTAAAACAAAACAAAAATTCAGACCCTCAATTTTGTTTCTTCGTTTGTGTTAGCAAGTATACAACACGAGCCGCACTTGAAATTATCGCTGCGAACGTGCTGCAAAATATCCCCACGTGAAAATTTAATTTATATGCGAAGAGGTAGGAGACAAAGAAAAACGCATCGTGATGCCGCATTGTGTGACAGAGTAATTAGGAGCACGTATTTTGAAAATTTTAAAAATAATCAACATCGTGTTGTGATTTTAAAACGCCAACCTACGAATCGAAATTATTAACACAGTAACAGAATTCGAATCGCAAGATCGTGTTTATCTTTCAAATTAAAATCTCAGCACGATGTTCAATATTTTTAACTTTTAAAATTTTCATAATGCGTGAATTTCACAGTGAAACAATTTTTTCAGTAAAAAATGCTGGGAAACCGAAAAGAGAAGAGTGTATTAAAATTACGTTCGATCGACAAGGACAGCAACTAATGAGGAGGCATTATAAAACTCGTAGTGAGTGTTCCAGCTAAACATAAAAAAATAACCTTTAGATGGATGGACAATTGGATGATTTGGATCCATTAAATGTTATTTCCGCCAGCGACGAGGAAGATGAAGGAGGTAATCTTCCCAAGAAAAAACCTAAATATTGGGTTCGTCCATATTATAAGGAGCGAGAGAGAACTGGTGCATTTACGAGCGTATTTAATGAGCAAGACCCGCAACTATTCTACAACAAAGTCTTGTACCCAATCTACGATTACTTACGGAATTACCGTAGTTTTCCATTTTTTAACATACCGAAACGCAAACTTTTCTAAAATTTATTTTACACTACACTCTGTACGAATTGTACCATAATTTATGGTTGTTTTCAACCATAAAATTGTCGAGGTCTGCGAAAAATATTTCTCATCGTATTTGTACTATTTTTTGACAGTGTGTTAAAATGTTGCCATAAAAAGTATTGATTTTCATACTTTTTATGGCAAAACATTCCCCACTTACTCTGTTATTTTGTTTCTTTCTAACAAGTAACGGATTTATATTTTTATCTCGTGTTAATTTTACTGAAAAAATTGTTTCACCGTAGTTTGTTGGTAAACTAAATAGAGGAATCAAAAACCAAATAAAAATTTCTATTCCCGTTATTTTTTATAAACTTAACGAACTTATTGAACACCCCTTGTAAACGACAGACTACTTTGTAAATTGTTTGGTATACCATCTATGGCTCAATAAATGTGTCTATATGTCAACTACACTCCGCCACCGGGTTCCTTTATCAAAATACTTTTTCTCAGCTCGAACGATTTTGATAAATATTTGTAAGGGAGGAGTTTTTATTTGCTCGCACGATTTTTATAAAGATTGGTGATGAAGGGTTTGTAAATACAAGGGTTCGATTGCGATGAGTCGTAATTTCATTTCGTTGTCGAGTTTTCGAGTACCAGAATTTAAATTATTTAAATTTCGTCACCCACGATTTTGATTCAAATTGCTAAAGAGGAGATTTAAAATGACAGGAATCGATTGCGATTGGCTGAGATTTCGGAAAAATTCATTCAGAAGGTGGTCCGGTAGGCGCTGGACCCATTCGTTTAACTTTTTAGCGGCTCGCACGATTTTGATAAAAATTAGTAAAGGACTGTTTTCAAATACGAGAATTCGATTGCAGTGAGTACTAATTTTGGAAAAATCGTTTAGGGGGACTTTCGATGGAATCCATGGCCATTTTTTTAATTTTGTTTCTGCTCGATCGATTTTGATAAAAATTTTGGGTGACGAGAATTTTCTAGTGGCAGGAGTGGATTGCGATGATAAATGATTCTGGGAAAATTCGTTTAAGCCGTCTTTCGGTGAGTTGTCCAAAAATTGGTGACGGCCAGTCGAGTGCCAGTAATCGATTACAATGGGGCTTATTTATGGGAGTTCTTTAACTTGGAGCCTCCTTTTAATATTTGATTTGGCTTGACCGATTTTGAAAAAAATTAGCGAGAAGGGTTTTGAATGCAAGGAAACGACTAAAGGAATTTCTATTTCTGGATAATTCATTTAGGAGCCCTCTGGAGGGGCTGTTATGTTGCATCATGTTGCGAGAGTGTTGCATCATCTTGCGTTATGTTGTACCATGTTGCTTGATATTGCACCTTGTTGAGCAATGCTGTGTGATGTTCGTACAATTTTGCAGAATATTACACCATATCGTGAGATGTTGTATAATTGGTGAAGGGGGATTTCACGAGAGAGTCTTTCATGGGCAGCGGGTACATTTTTAAATTTTTTTCGGCTCGATTTCTTTGGGGGTTTTCTATTCGAGTATCAGGAATTGATTCAGATGCTTCCTTATTCATTGGGTTCTTATTCTTATTTGGATTGAGCGATTTGGTAGATTTGACGGGACAGGGTCTCTTTACCAAAATTTCTTCCACCTCAAACGATTTCCCTGTCATCTGGTGGAGTCCAGGTTCCTTATGTTTTCCGGCATTCTCGATAATGATAAAAATTGGTGAATCGATTTCGAAGGGTGCAAATTACAAGATAATTCATTTAGAGGGTCCTTCGTTATGACCCGGGACCCATTTCATTTTCTTTTACGTAGTAACGTAGTTACGTAGTAAAACTTTTGACATCGAGATTTTTGCACAATTTACTTTTGGTTATATCGCCGGTCAAAAAAGTAGTTTTTAAAAAATATGTGTGTGTGTGCCTTTGTGTCTGTGTGTGCTACCGTGCAGACTAAATGTATGTAGTTTCTCTACAGCTCAAACGGATTGTCCGATCGTGATGAAACTTCATACTTGAGCTTTCCTCTTAAATTTGGAGATCTCAGTAATTGTTTACTGAAATTGGACTACCGGAAGCGGCAGCCCCCTTAGGAGCTACTTTTACAAGCAAAAACGATTATGAACTAAAAGATTATAAATTAATTTTGCAACAATACCGGTCCAGAGCAGTTTTCTAAATTTTTTTTCGTTTTCCAAAATTTTGATCCTTCTACAGCCCATACGGATTGATTGATCTAGATGAAGCTTAGATGAACCATTTTCCATAAATTGGGGATCTCAAAGATTTAGGCCGGTTCACCGAAAGTGACAGACCATAGAAGCTTTTACGTTTTTTGCAAATATGTTGAAAAGAATAAGAGTGTAAATTAAATTTCAACCAAAACTAGTTCGGATTATTTTTTAAATTTTACCAGAAACGACAAGTTTTGATAAAAGTATTTTATTTCACGAAAATTTGGCATCTCTAGTCCAGGCAGATTGACTATTCGGAATAAATCTTTATACTTGAACTTTTAAATCAATTGGGAGATCCTTGCGATGTGTACCGAAAGTGGCAGCTTCAATGAGAGTTTTTCAATTTTTGCATTGTTGTTGAAAAGTTTCATTGACGTTCAAAAGTACAGTAGTTAATTTTTCGATTTTAAAAATCAAGTGTGGTGTATTCGAGGTCTATGTATACGTTCGTGGTAAAATAATTTCTTGTGTCGGCTATAGAATATTTATCCCACCAGTTTCTAAATTCTATAGATCAATCCTACCTATTCAGGTTTCGTAATATTAAAATATAGCTAAATGCAAAAATACACCCGTAAGATTACTAAAATGCGAGCTCAGGGAAGTTCAGGGATCTACTGTGGAAAAACTAGCATGAATGGTAGATTTAGGAAGAGGGATCATCTAATATAGATTTTATTTTTAGACATTGAGTTTTACATTTACTGGGCCAGATTTATCCTCCTGTCTAGGATATCATATAATATCATGTCTGGATATCGCGAAACCTAGATAAGAGGATGGAACTGGCCCAATAAATGTAAAACTCAGTTACTTAACGCTTAAAAACACAACAACAAATAATTATCACAATTGTTTAATATTAATTCACTTTCCATAATTTACAATAACTTATACTTATTTCCGCATTGTTTACTTTCGCTTTTAAACTTTCGCGTACCGTAACTCATGAATGACTGACTGATTGTGTTCGTTGCATCAGTACTAGTATTTATATACCGATCGATCACTCCCGACTCGCCTGAATTTATACAGAAGTAATATTCTTGACCGCTCTATTCTAGACCACTATAATCAGCAACACCACAAAACTGTTATAAAACTATCTCTAATGCTGCTACTGAACCCTGGATGCCACCCAACTTACAAAAATTCTGTTTTTCTCAACTTTAAACCAATAATTGAGATCGTAACAATATTGTTATGGGCAAAATCAGCCTGGGTTGAAAATTGCTCACTTAAAGTTTAGAAAATTAATTACATTTTTGTGAGATTAGTGACATCTAGGTTTAAGAAGTAGCGTTAGAGATAGTTGTTGAACAGATCGGAGAATATTACTTCTGTATAAATCCCGGCGAGTCTAGAATGATCAGTCGGTATATAAATACGATTCACAATCCAGTGATACGAACCGGATTTGACAGGAAAAATTCGTAACAATCTGTATCCCGACAGTGGCAAGATTGTCAACATTTGAAGATAGGTGTTAAGGATTTAACGGTTACGGAGGTAAAATTCCAATTAGAGCAACGTAATTTACCGACAAATGTTTACAAAAATGGATTAATATTGCGACTACGTAGGATTAGCCCGGATATACCCCGATAATTATGAGTTCGAAGAGGTAACAGAGGAAAGAAGATGATAAACGTATGATGGTGGAGTTCCCGGGCTACCAGGAACATTATAATTAACTCATCTGGAACCCTATAACTGAACAAATGAATCAAAAATTTGATCAACAAAACCAAAAATTGATTCAAAACTTTGATCTACGAAGTAAAGAGAGGCAACTAAAGCTACAAAATTTGGAATAAGGATTGAAAGAAATCAATAGAGATGAATATTTGGCAAAAGAGATGATGACGCAGGCAGAAGGTCGAGCATTTACATAGCGGTGGTTAGGAGGAACCATTGTTATTTGTAGAATAGAGTGGTGGCGAGGAGGCAGCAGCTAAGGAGAATCAGTTGAACCAGCTCGAAAATGATGAACAATTCAATCGGGAAATTGCCACATTTCAAGAAGAAAGAAACAAACTATTTAGGATTTTGGATGCTAAACCGAATGCAGAATCAACGTCAGTGAGCTGTTTATTAGTCAGAAAGAAACAGGAGAGTTGGGGTCAGCAAACTTGATGAAAATGAAAGTGATAATGCTGACCCTGGAGGTGCGGCGATACTCTCAGATGATGCCGAAGAGCAAATGTAGCAGATACGTTTAGACGAGATAGATAGACATAACTTGAATGAATGCTGACCAGACTTCTGGGATCCTTGGAGCGGTTATCATTAGATCGAATGAAGTTCCATTGAAAATAACATCTGAATGTATCTGGTAGAGAAACCGGCCAAGGCGAGTGAGAAATGCAGGCGACCACCAGTTGTGACTGCTAGAGCAGCAACGGTCATCAGAAGCGGTGATTGGAACAATATGTATATCGCAAAGGCTCGTCGACAAAAGAGAGATTTGTGCAGAAGTTGCAAACATCGGAAGGGGATCCTGCACATTAAGAAAATATGTGGAATATATATGTTCTGGTTGTTGGAGGAACTGGTGGAGGGCAGTGAAGATATTAGGCCCTGTGGAGAACGATCCACCAGATTGGGGCGATACCCAATGTCACTCCGAGACCGGTAGTTTGGATTATGTTCGGGACGGACAGGCTTAGGGCTTAAGTGGGGGGTACTGTTACGATCTCGCCTATATTGGCTTGATGGCCATCAGTTTGGGTGAGATATTTATTCAATGAAAGTTGCTTATTTAAAGTTTACAAAATAACGACATTTTTGTGAGATTAGTGACATCTAGATTTAAGTAGAAGCATTAGAGATAGTTTTATAACAGTTTTGTTATATAGCAGATGATGTAGGCTGAAACAGTACCGTCGAGAATATGACTTCCATCCGAGTCTAGGATGTTCCATCGGTAGATAAATATGAGTCATTTGGGGGAATCAGTACGCGAAAGATTATATGCGAAAGTGAGTAATAAATAATTTTGGAAATTATTTAGTGTTGTGTTTTTGTGACTACATAGTGAATATTGGAAAAATTATTGTTGAACATTCGGAAATATTCCAGAAGTGGTGTAAGTATTACGGTATTTGTGTCAGTATTTGAGAGACTATTTCCATTATGACGCGATATAAATTACGAGACTTGGTGTTGTAACCGTCAAATTCTATATTGATATTCACAATCCAGTAATACGAATCGGGTTTGAAAGGGCAATTTCGTAAGCATATTATTTTTATTACCTACATTACCTACATAAATAATTTCGCCTAAATTTATGCTTAATCAAGATACATTTTTACCAACACATTGATAATAATTACAAAGCTAGTACAATTTTAGTAAAAACTTCTTACCCTATATATAGGCAAATAAAGTTTGTACTAAAAGTGGCTTTGATATAATAACTTCAAGTATAATATTATATATGTGTCAAAACAGAATATCTTATATCTGCAGGTAAACAATTAAACAATTAGATTGACTTAGATTGATTTTTCTAACGAAATTCTTCCAAATTTTGATAAATCATTGGCTAGACAATTCAAATTCACCGTATCCGAAGCGCCTCTCTTCGTTGTTCTGATAACAAATGCTGTATTCATTCTGGTACTTTGCTCCAGATGTCGATGTTTCGTGAATTTTGAAAGAAACTTGAAGGTGTCTGGTGTGCGGACAACTGACATGATTCCTGTGAAGCGAAGTCCAAATATTGAAGGTAATGTGCAACATTTGGAAAAAATTTATAATTCTGTAAAAGAAAATTTGCATATAATTTGCGTACTCTACCAATGCAGGTTTAAGTAGGAGAGATTGTCCTTAAAAATCATTAAGACAGCCGAATGCTGGTGAGGACTACAATTGAAAATTCGACTCCCTGTATGACAAGTGTCACATTATTCAACAGTTTGGGAACAGTGTATATGCATTTGAAGAGGCAAGATCGAGTGATCATCACGTATGAATTATACATTGGAGATTGTTTACACTCCGCGGTGAAGCTGTCAGAATGGTTTTGATACAGATTGCGGTTTAAAGAAAGATTTAGTTATTTCAGTAGAAGTGTATTCTGATATTCTCCAGAGCTTGAGGTGGCAACCTCAAAGTGTATCCATATTTAATGAATAAACCAGTTAGTACGCATAAAACTTACTCAACATTCTTTTACTCATATATTATTCCGCTATTAGCCCCACCAGTGGTCCGCTCGGAATAAAGGGAAAATAATTTTCTACTTTATACAGAGGTTGAACAAACCTGGTCTTTCGAGCCTAAAAAACTATAGTGTTAGAACAATCCATATAAAAAAAGTTCGCGTAATCGAAATCATAAAATCGAACTTCACGTTGTTTAAAAAGTCTTTAAAGTTTAAAAAGAACAAATAGAAAGACTCTGGACAAATTATAAAAAAGACAGTTCAGAAAGGAAAACTAAAACATATTTAAAAAAAAATGCACAGATAAAAGAACTGTATAACAAATTCGTTAAAATAGATGAAGAATTAAAACCAGATGTAGCAAAATTACAAGACAAACATTCGTACGTGATTTTGAGAGAAAATATTGCCGATAACTATAAGCAATACGTCAATGAATTCCGAGGAAAATTGAATGCAAATCCACCACTAACACCTACATTTTCAACAATAAATCCACATACACCATGGCAGAAGGAGAATGATCAACGATCCTCATCAAGAGCGCAAGGTTCCTGAAGAAGATGAAATCCTAGACCTATGCAATTAGTAAGAATGAGCGATGAATAAATAACGAGATAGCAAGTGCTGAATAATTGCTAGAAGAACATTCACCAAAGGCCACCCTGGAAACCAAGTACGAGAGGAGTTGCGTATTTCAATGGATAAAATCACAAACCATCATGACGAGATTACTAAAAATGAGGAAATTGGGAAATCGAATTACTTCACCTCGGATTATTATGTAAAAACAAGGAGAGCATATAAAGATGTAACACACAGAATAGAGGAAGTTTGAGAATGAGGCTACCAAAAGTAGAGTTACCAAAGTTCTTTGGTGACTATTCGAAATGGTCAAATTTCCGAGTTTTGTAATGCCAAATTGTTCACGAAAATAAACAAATACCTAACGCAGTTAACATTTCGTATTTAAAAACCTGTATTGGTGGCTCTGCGGCAAAGGTAATAAGCAACCTGGAGATAACAGACGACACTTGTATGATACAACAAATGAAGTTCTAAATCCGTTAAAAGGATTAGGATTCCATACATCTACTCCCAAACAAGGTTGATCCCGAAACCAGCAAACTGTACTAAATGCAATTAGAAGATTACAGAAAGGTGGAAGATCTCAACGATTTTCTCCGATTCTGGGAACAACGGATTCTATCACTTGAAATACATAAAAAATTCGCCACAAATAACAAACCTTATGAAGTACGTGCAACACAGCTTAAATTTGTTAAGAACTTATACATCAATAAAAAATCGAACTAATTGTCGACACTGCGATGGAAATCATAACTAAGCAAACTTCAAAGTATTAAGCGTACACGAAAGAACACAGCTTATCCAACTCCTAACGTTATGTAGAATTTGCTTTCCAACACATAACATTAGAACGTGCAAAAGTAGCGAGAAATGCAACATTTACAATGGGAAGCAGAACCAATAACTTTGTGGGTCTTGATCGAGTCTGGTTCGCAAGGTACCTTCATCACAAAAGGTGCCGCAAATTTACTAAACGTAAATAAGAAGAAAACTAATTTTTCCATCACAGGAATGGATGGACTCAAGCAGGAGTTTATAAAAACACAATAGTATTTGATCTAGTTCCGAGATGTGACAGTAAATTTTCGGTTCGAATGGATGAAATATGGTGTTCGATCAACTATCGCATCACCTGCCAGAAGCTAAATTTACCATAAACAAATTTAATCATCTACAAAACATAAAATTGGCAGATCCAAGATGTAATGAATCAAGTCAAATCGACATTATAATGGGAGCTGACTATTATCCAGCAATTGTGATGAACACATAATAAAGGGGAATGAACGAGAACCCATGGCCCAAGAGACCGAGGTTGGTTGGATACTAATAGGATGCATGAGATCAGCTAATCAAGCGACTAAAACTAGCTTGCTATCAACAAAATCGATCAGTGAACAATTACAGTTACTCGTAAAGAACGAGGGCATGGCTGATCGTACAACACGAATGGAAGAAGAGGAGAAAGCTGACGAACATTTTGTAAAACCGTGCGATGTGATTCCAATGGCAAGTATATCATAAACTTACCCATGGGAGAAAACGATCTGGCACTAGGAGAATCACGAAAAACGGTCATTGCCAGACTAATTCAATTAGAAAGACGGATCACTATAGATGTATACTTTAAACAAAGATATGTAAAGTTCATGAGAGAATACAGCATAGTGAACCAATCATCCCAGTGGAAACAAAAATGAATCCAGCAAAATCTACTATCCCACATAATGGCGTAGTAAATGAGAATAGCAGCAAAGGAGTCAGGAGACCTGGGGGGCCAACGGAATGTGGAGTTTCTTGAAATCAGCTTATTGGGGAATTTTTGCTGCAATTCTGTCATAACTGACCGGGCTATGTGAGGAGTGGCACCATCTTGTTGAAACCACACAGGGTTGTGATTCTCTTTGGCCGTAGCTCTGGATAAAACAACTCTTTCAACATTTTTAAGTAACGGTCTGCAGTGACCGTAACAGTAAGACCGTTCTTTTCGTAAAAGTAAGGCCCGACAATGCACTTTGATGAAACTGCACACCACACTGTTACGCGAAGTGGATGTAATTCCGCCTCATGGAGTATCTGTGGGTTAGAATCACTCCATATTCGACAATTTTGTTTATTTACATTGCCGTTTAGATCAAAATGGGCCTCGTCAGACATAAAAAGACATTTTAAGACGTTTTTGTCCTCTTCCACCATTTGAAAGATCTTCTGGAAAAATTCTAAGCGAATCGGCAAGTCTGATGCGTTGAGTTTGTTTGTTATTTGAATTTTATAAGGGAATATGTTCAAATTTTTGTGCATAATTTTCTGCAGTGGCTATCTGCTGATACCCATTTGAGTAGATAAGCTCCTTGTCGAAACTCTGGGATTGTTTTGTATGACAGCAGCTACAGCAGCGATAGTTTTCTGCGTCCGAACTGAAGGGTTTCAATGATAAGGATTTCTTGCGATTGACCCATGTTCAGCAAAATTGTTTACGAGCCTCATTATAGTCCATCTGGGCTCCAATGAGTGATAGCGGCGGACAATCCAAATTATTTTCTCGGTGTCCCAATTCTCCATTTGCATTACATTTAAAAATCAATCTATAAAATAAAAAACAATTGGAACAGATTATTAGATATAGATTAGATAGATATTGGTGTCCAAACAGTTTTTGATGTACCAGGCTTTGGTGCATCCACCACAGGACCCGTAGCCGCGAAATTACACACTAAACGACCGATGGGTGTTTCATTTGTGCGGTTATGGCGACCAAATTATTCACGAATTGCGCGAAACGGGTCTTTTACTATTTTTCAACATTGTTGTAGGGCTCTTATGAATAACTTTAACACGTAAACCAAAATAAAAACAAACGCGTCTAATAACTTATTTATTTAAATGAGAGAAATGATACATAGTCATCCAAGTCCAAAAAAAACTTGAAGGTATTTTAATTGTGACGGTACTATATCTTAGTGAAAAGACCCAGGGTTCAAAACTCGGCTTGGACGAGTAAATCTTGCAGTATTGCTGTTAAACTAGCTCAAATATTGTTGTATGATCATCAGCTGAATTACGATAAAAAATAAACGCTCACAACAGAATTAAAAGTGCGTCATAAGAACCCTGTCGACAAGAGGTGAATGGATCCATGCCGCCACACAAACGGAATCAACAATATTTAGGTGAGTTGCACATTATACTATTTACTTGCTGGTTTCCCGTTGTTTTTCGTTTAGGTGGTTTGACCACACCACGTGTGATCCAGCACACGTATGTTGTTGTGACCTATAAATTGTTTTCTTTCTTCATTTCCTTACGTTAATTACGAACGATCTTTTGAAATGGCGCCCAAAAGGTTTTTAGAACATTTTTTTTATCTACCCAAACTACCGGTTTTGTCGACCTGAGGAGATTTGTACGTTACACCCACACTAAATGCTTAATTTTTTGTTTGTTTTAGCAAGGAAGCATTTTGAACCAGGCCGATCCAATCAGAATAACATTTCCAATTGTTCATTGCCTAATCTAAATTCATACAACTGTTGGCAACGTGACATTTGAAAAACAAAACAAAATTTTTGTTTATATAAACAGGATAAACTCTTAAAATTTCAAAAAAATTCCGTTTGCATTCTCATTCGATTTTCCATTCGTTTTCCACCCAGAATTCAAGAGTACAAATATAACGCAAGCGATGACAACAACAAACCAGTAAAAATATTCCAGACATACAAACACATAAACATACATTTTTTAATTTTTCCGATATAATACTGTCTATGTACGTATATATATGTATATATATGTGTGTGTGTATATAGTAAATAAAACGAATAAATTTCCTTTTTTTTTTGTACAGGATTTATTTTTGCTTCGTCTGCCGTCTATCCTAGAAATTTTTCCAAGTTCGTATTGTGTGAACGACTACGTATGAATTTATATAGGCATTGTGTGGGGCTCCGGCACAAATACATTAAAACATAAAATGTATACTATTCTATGAATGGATTGGCATGGAAACGGGAAAAACATTTTCCCAATACAATTTATCTATGTGCTCGTACATCTAATATATGCACTTGCATTTTTTAAGGTGTGAGTGATATGAAAATTTCATGATGGCTGATAATTTGTATGCAATAATTATGTCTAGCTTGTTTTATGTATGGCCGTACTTTGGATAGATAGAAGGTCACACGAAGTTCAATATACAATGTTATATTTCCACCACCCGCTCTCTATGCGGATAACCGGATTTTACTGTGTTTTATATGATAACCTGTCGCATAATATTTTAACCTCTCTCATCCTACATTTACGGTATTTCGTTTTTTCTTCGTGATAATAGTTTTCCCTATTTTTCTGTACTAATATTGCTTAAACATAGTACATACGACTGCTTCATATGTATGTTTACAGGGTGTCCCAGAATTCGACAATCAAACGGATCAGGGTGATAGCGAAACCCATTTCCAACAACAACACCCATGTTATGTAAAACCCTTTTGTTACTCTAATTTTTTGTTAATGTTTAAGTGACACCAGCGGGAAAACAGTGTACTACGGAAAGTTGACCCATTACCAGAAAAATATGCGACACTAATGCAGATTTTAAAATGGTATCACACACCGGGCAATCCATCACATAGTGACGACAGTTTATTTACCTGTATCGAGGACACGAAGATTAGATCTAGTGCACCATAAAGCTGCATTGACTGAATTCCAGCACATGGTGGAATTAGGGGATCGCTATCCGACACCTCGACACCTCACATACAAGATTACTCCATGCACTTGCATGGCTGTACAATTTTCTCCAAAATCGACCTTGTTAGGGCTTATCATTTAATTCCCCTCGCTCCTCAAGATGATCACAAAACGGCAAACACTACACCATTTGGCCTCTTCGAATTCAACCGAATGCCATTTGGTATACTCAATGCCGCGCAAACTTTTCAGAGATTGATGGACGAAGTCGTATATATTGACGACATTCTTGTGGCATCTCAACCGCAAGAACGTCACGAACGACATCTGGAAACTATTTTCCAACGATTAGCCGAGTTCCATGTTCACGTAAAGAGTTCGAAATGTATTTTCGGTGTTAAAACTCAAGATTTTCACAGCCACAAGATAACATCAAATGGAATTCTGCCTTCTCCTCCAAATATCAAACGCGTTCAGCAATTTATTGGAATGATAAATTACTAGCATCGATTTATTCCGAAACTTGCTGAAACGGTTGGACCGATCCAGTCCCACTTGGCGGCTCTACTGAAGAAGCCCAAGACACCCAGGAGTTTCTCCTGGCCCGAAGAATGCCAAAACGCATTCATAAAACTAAAGAGTAAATTAGCTAATATAACCATGTTAGCTCACCCGCTGAACGACGTAAAACTCAGCGTGACGACTGATGCATCGAACACTGCCGTAGGAGCTGTTCTGCAACAGTACAATAGCGATTTTTGGGAACCATTGGGATTTTTCTCTAAGAAAATTACTGACGGTGAACCAAAATACTTAGCATTCGACCGGGAATTACTCGCAATATATCTAGCAATCAAACACAATATTTTGTTGAAGGTAGGGATTTCTCCATTTATACCGACCATAAGCCACTAACTAGAGCCATTCAGTCTAACACTGAATACAATGCAAGACAATCGCAACACTTGGATTATATTGGTCAATTTACTACAGATATCCGGCATGTGTACGGTAAAGACAACGTGGTCGCGGATGCATTACCCTGCACGACTGATAACGAAACTGCAACAGTCGAGACACGTTTCGACTTCAATACAATCATTAATACACAAAAAGCAGACTTAGAACTTCAGAATTTGCTTTCTGGTTCTATATGTCACGCTAGTTCCAACAATAAACTAGAGCTTTTAAAATTTGCAGAATTCAAAATCTACTGCGAAACATCGTTGGGTACTAGTCGTCCATACATCGCACAATCATTACGCCAACAAATCTTCGACTATTTACAAAACATTTCACATTCTGATATCCGCTATTCGTAAATTGATTATGGCTCGCTCTTTCTGGCCCGCCCAGTATAAACAAAAATGTGAGCAATTGGGCACAATTTTGTTTATCCTGCCAACGCTCGAAAATTCAACGGCATACGAGGGCGCCGATTGGACGATTCGAAATTCCACCAGGTCGATTAGAACACATCCATTTGGATATAGTTGGTCCGCTTTCACCGTCCAATGGATATACTTATCTCTTAACCTGAGTGTCGGCCGATTCACTCTGCACACTCCATTGCCAAAATATTCGTAAGTAACTAAATATTTCGATTCGGCGTTCCGCTAACTATAACAACCGACCAAGGTACACAATTCGAATCAAAATTGTTCGTCGAATTAATAAAAATCCTTGGTTCTCATCGAATACGCACGACTGCGTATCATCCTGTCACCGACAGCTCAAAGCTGCTCTCAAGGCCCGAGAAAACACGACTCATTGGAGCTCCGAAATCCCTATCTTATTCTACTGGGAATTCGAGCAACGATCAAAGAAGATCTTAAGAGCTTACCAGCCGGGATGGTTTACGGACAAACTTTCAGGTTACCCGTTGAGTTCTTTATCGAAAATCCTCTTTCACCTCCGCCTTCAACCGACACAGTCATCGTCCAACTTCGCACCATGAAGATCCATATAAAGTAATACGTCGCTTACGAAAGCAGTTCATTATCTCGATTAAAGACAAGAATTAACCGATCGCGATCGATAGATTGAAACCGGCATATGGCATACTCTGTCCGTATACGCAATTAACTTGAATCCGTCTACCGTGGCCTTTTATTTGAGAGGGGGTAGCGTATTTTCACATCCAAAATATAATAAAGGGTGGTTAAATTTTAAGGGCCGATGTTGATTTTGAATAAAATACAAATTAGTTAGGAAATTATTGTCAATTCTTTTTATTATGATAATATGGTATGGTTCAATTATGTATGGAACAAAATATCGGCCAAATGGCCGCCGCGACCTCGGCGGCACACCACCACCCGATGGTCCAAATTTTCGATGACGCTTAGGCATAATTGAGGTTCTATGCCGTTAATGTGCCGAATTATCTCATCCTTTAGCTCTTGAATTGTTGCTGGCTTATCGACGTATACCTTTTCTTTCAAATAACCCCAAACAAAGAAGTCCAACGGTGTCAAATCACATGATCTTGGCGGCCAATTGACATCGCCACCACGTGAGATAACACGGCCATTGAATTTGTCGCGCAAAAGAGCCATTGTTTCGTTAGCTGTGTGGCAAGTGGCACCGTCCTGTTGAAACCACATATCGTCCACATCCATATCTTCCAATTCGGGCCATAAAAAGTTCGTTATCATCTCACGATAGCGAACACCATTCACAGTAACTGCCTGACCGGCCTCATTTTGATGCACTATGTTGATGCATTTTTTGCTTTGGTTTCATGATGCATTGGTTTTTCGACAATCACTCTTGGATTATGATACGCCCAAATGCGGCAGTTCTGCTTATTGACGAATCCACTGAGGTGAAAATGTGCCTCATCACTGAAGTTGATTTTGTTCGAAAATTGATCATCCACTGTTGCCATTTCTTGCCACCATTCTGACCATTGACGACGTTTGGAATGGTGAAGAGGCTTTAGTTCTTGAGTCAATTGCACCTTATAAGCGTGTAAATGCAAGTCTTTATGCATAATGTTCATCAACGATGAGCGTGAGAGGTGCAATTGTTGGGCACGACGACGAGTTGAGGTGGACGGCTCTTCAGCCACAATATCGCGAACAGCAGCAATATTTTCTGCTGTACGAGCTGTACAAGCATGCACTGGTATTTTAAAATCTCCTACAGACCCGGTTTGCTCAAATTTTTGCACGATTTTTTCGATTGTACGCACGTTTGGACGATGCCTGAATAACTTTAACGCGTTGCTCGATTGTGTATCTTTCCATGGTTCAAATTGAGTTAGTTTCAAATTGCGAAATGTCAAATTAAATGCAGAAAAAAACTTGACGTTTAGGTGTGGTTCACATTCAACGTCGGCCCTTAAAATTTAACCACCCTTTACGTGTAACCCATAGTATCCAAATGGGTAACGCTTTCCCGATTACAGAGTATTTCAAAACGTACAACAAATGTACAGTGAAGGCAAATTCCCTGGTCGTGCGAGAAGATATGAAACAGCTGGTCAACTTGATATAAACGAAGATAGAGTAATTGAAACGGTGACAGACAATCCATCAATAAGTGTTCGTTGTTTAAGAAGATGTTCGGGAGTGCCACGGGTCCATGTTGCATCGTAGTTTTAAAAAAATCAGTTGCATCCTTACCATGTGCAACGTGCACAACACCGTTTACCTACTGACCATGCTGACCGCACCAAAGTGTGCAATCTTGTCAAGAAATGGAAGGGATATTCAATATCCATAATTTGCAGTATTGAAGTGGATATGTGAGCGGGAATAGTCGACGGAAAATTGATTGGAGATTGGTTTCTCTACAAACACGTGGAAATATGTGGCTACAGCATGATGGAGTTCCCCCTCACTTTGCACAAGTAGTGAGACAACAACTGAACGTAAATTAGCCAAGCCGCTGGATTGGAATAGGAGGGTCCATTGCATGGCCACCGCGGTCTCCTGATCTAAATCCTTTAGACTTTTTTCTGTGAGGTTATTATAAAGAGCTGGTTTATGAAAGAGTCAACCAGACCGATCAGGAGATGCGGCAACGTATAACGTACAACCGAAGGCGGGATTCTACGGATTAAGCAAAATTGTATACGGCGATGCCGATTATGTATTTTGACAAATGGTGGACACTTCAAACACTTATTATAATATTTAAAACCTGCATTAGTGTTGCATATTTTTCTGATAATGGGTCAACTTTCTGTAGTACATTGTTTTCCCGCTTGCGTCACTTAAATATTAACAAAAAATTTTAGGAAACCAAAAGACATTAGATAACCATGGGTTTTATTTGACAGAAGATACGCTTATTAAAATGATTTTATTGAAAAGGGACCCTCTTCTAGATCTTATTAAAACAGAAAGTTAAACAAAAGAACCGTTGGCTTTTTTTAAATTAACTTTTTGGTGGGTGCGCATGCGATTTCACTAAAAACACTAAAAATGGAATAACTTTTGCACCATCAACAAATGAGCGCCCCTGTCATCCTGCTTCGTTTGATCGTCCAATTCTGGGACACCCTGTATAGAGAAATATCTGCAATCAAAAAGTTTTTCATATTTTGTTTACTTTGAATTTTCCATTTTTTATATTGGTCTCTGTTTTTCTATTACTCAATCTCATGGTTTTGAGCTAATATATATAAGACGGGGTTATATTTATAAAGAAGGATATAGCAATTTTATGTTATCGAGAGTATTCAACCCCAATTTGATTTTTTGCCAAATATCAAAACATGCCATCATACATGAAGAGGGGTGCTCGTTGAGGAGAAGCGTAACGGGAGTTTTCGATTAGTTTCAGATAAATGCGTTTATGTATGATAGAGAGACATGGATCCACCGTATACGCGGCGGTAGAATGATGTGGCGACACTAGAGAATTGCAATGTTTGGTTGTTTGTTTTATTTTGGTTTGGCAAACACTTGCGTCAGTCCATAATCTTTCACATACAAAAAATTCATTGTATGTTTTAAAAGCATGTGTCTGCATAATATCCTCGAATCATATCAAATGAGTGCGATACACACACACAAACACACACACGCTGCATAGGAAGGATGAGAAATAATGTTTATAACCGCATAGGAAAAAAATCCAGGTTGGTGAAGGTTATTGCCATCATTCTCTTGTTTGCCTATTTTTAATCTCCGCGCACATTCTACACCATACTACTCCGTCTGCATATGAAAATTATTTTTATTTACGAATACTCGTGCCTCATTTAACTCCCGACTATTAAAAATGTATAATAATAGTAATAAATATCCCATATTGAAGTATAAACTATTTCTGAAATAGTTTAACCGCACATAACCATCCTATTTATAAATATGCTCGTAACTAGAAAAAAAATCCTAAATATCCATCCGTATTTTAAATTTTAGTAGTAAACACGCAATCTAATCGCGGCGCTTATAATTTTTCGTGTAGTTGGGTGAAAACATTCTAGGAAGAAAACATTCTAGGAAAATTGTACTGAGTGTATGCGGTAAAGTGCTCAGTATGTAGTGGAAAATGATGTAAAATGAAATACGGAAAATACAAAAGTCACGCAAAGTCTTAAAAATGACTTTTCACATATTTCCGCGTTATATGTAAAATATGCAGTGGAAATTATTAACATGGTAATTAACAGAACAAATAGGAATGGAAATTAGAGGGCCGTCGCAGACCAACCCAAATCGATATTAATGTTAAGTTATTTTTTTAAATTATGCTGCTACTTGCTTTCGGTAATTTTGTTTTCTTCGTAATAAATAATTCTGCCCCGTTAATGATTATTGGACGAGCCTACATCGATGAAAGGTAAAAAAATCAATTTCAATCCTTTTATTAGGTGCTAACTGGATTGTTAATTTTTTTTATAATTAAAAGCCATAGAATAAAATTGATTTTTACAAAATTGAGGTGCTCACAACACAAAGAATTTTTCAGTATACATTTTTTTTTTCTTGATGGGAGAATATTGTTTTCTCATTATAGGAAAAAAAATTTTCATTGAGAAGTATTAATTTTTGTAGTATTCAAAATAATTGTATTTTCTTGTTTGGAGAATTTTAATTTCTCATTATAGGAAAATTTAATTTCATTGAGATTTATTAATTGTTTCTTCTTCACTTTGTATTAGTTTTATCCCAGCTACCTAGTGGATGCTTATAGAGCGGCGATCGTATGTTCAAACGCAGAAAATTGAAAATGGTTATTCGTCAAAGTTTTTAGGGAGGTGCTATTTATTTATATATGAGCAGGTATTAATGCAAATTTATATTTTTAGTATATCAATAAAAATTGTTATACTTAAAATATATTTTCATGAACTATTTCCTAAACTATCCTAAAAATTTAAATCCGCCATTTTTATTTCACTGTATGCAAAAATCTTCGCATAAACGAGTAAATTATAATTTTATATGAAATAATGCAAATAAGTTTACAAATAATTTACACGATTTTTAGAATATAGAAAACCCTTTAAACCCCAACTAAGTGTACTTTCGGGTAAATAGACGGGGATAAGGGTGTTTAGTATGCTCAATTTGCAATTCGATAAACTTAAGTTGTAAGCGATTTTCCATAAAAATTTTCCATGTCCTAGGAAAACCCCCACCAAATACTAAGTGTACATTCGCGATAATAAGGATCTAATCTAACCGAAAATCATCATCCCTTGAAAAGTTATAGGGGCTAAAGGCGTTCAGTACTTTCAATTCGCAGTTCGATAAACTTACGTTGTAAGCGATTTTCCATAAAATGTTTCCATGTCCTAGAAAAACTCCCATGAGATTCTAAATGTACACCTGAGAGCAAAAAAGTTGCACAGTTGAGTTTTCTACTTTTTTTAATTTTGTCGCGAATCGAAATGTTTTTTTGAATCAAATTATGTCAGGTGTCAAAGATCATTTCATCACCTATCCAATGATACTACGTGTGTGTATTGTCTGTTCAAAACCAGGACAATAACAATAATAGAGCACAACAGCCCGAAAACGCTCGTGACAGGTAGCACCGGTTGCGGAACTTGTGACATGTATAAAAGGGCACGTTTTAAGGGAATTATCATCATTCGCATATCAACGCTGAACGGTTTTCTATCGATTACGTCTTCATCCGGAACAAGAAATTGAATCCAGACCAGTGGCAGCTGCTTACAAATTGGGTGCAGAGTAGAACCAAAGTAAAGTAGCTCGACAACTAAATTTGAGTCGATTCTCCGTTTGTCGAAACTACGTACGTGTCTATCGTATTGCAAAATGACAATACTACTCGCTTACAACGTAAGTTTATCTAATTGCGAACTGAACATACTAAACACCCTTAGCCCCGTTTATTAACCAGAAAAACACTTAGTAGGGGTTTAAAGGGTTTTCTATATTTTAAAAATCGTGTAAATTATTTGTAAACTTATTTGCATTATTTCATATAAAATTAGAATTTACTCGTTTATCCGAAGTTTTACGCATACATTGAAATAAAAATGGCGGATTTAAATTTTTAGGAAAGTTGAGAAAATACTTCACTATCATTAAAATATGAACATTTTAATTTCTTCAATTAATTTAATAAAAGCCGAAAATCCTCTTAATAGGCATAGCAAGTTTCAGTCACCACATCCCTTCCTGGAAAAATTCAAAGCTCCCGTATGAAGAACGACATCTGCTTATAATCCCATACAAGGGACACTTTACCAACTTGGCCCTGGGTTGGGGCCATCGCCAAACATTACATGGAAGTAATTCTCTGACTTTGGCATATACTCGCAAACGTTTCTGGATCATCAGAAGGGTTCAAGCAGTTAAACAACACGATTGAAGGTTAAAACCTCGGAACAGCTCATGGGAAACTTGCCTGTTCCTTGAGTCAACATACGTACAAGCAAAAGCCGTGGAAATAAATCCTACAAGGAGTATATCCGATTTAACCACGGAAGGATTCGTAAGCGCCTTTAAGCGATTCACTGCACAGCGAGGTAACGTAGCCCACATATACAGCGACAATGGAACCGACTTTGTAAGAGCTAGTAAACTAATGCAGCCCATAACTTGGCATTTATCCCTCCTTCAGCACCACACTTTGGGGGATTGTAGGAAGCAGGAGTAAAATCCATCAAAACTCATCTGAAAAATATATAGGCGATACGAGGTTAACATTCGAGGAATTGATAACTTTACTAAACCAGATCGAACCGTGCCTAAACTCCAGGCCACTCTGCCCATTAACTGAGGAGCCAGAATCTCTAGAGGTGTTAATGCCAGAGCATTTCTTAATTAGAGCTCCTCCAGAAAAGAACATTCAGATACCCCAAAAAACTTCTCATCTCGATGTAGAGTGGTGCAGAACATGCGGTCACAGTTTTGGAAAAAGTGGACAACGCATTACTTACACCTATGGAAGTTGGGCCGAGTTCTAGAGTTACATCCCGGCAGGGATGGACCAAGCCGGGTCATAGCCGGGTAACTGTGAAAACCACTGACCATCCCAACATCAAGAGACCAATAACAAAGGTGTCACCGTTGCCTATCCAACAACCAATAAGTGAGGCAGATAGTGAGAAGATACAGGACATAGCGAACCATCCCGCTCGCCGCCAACAACCAAGTCGTCACGCAAAACAAAAACGAAGTCCTGCCAATCATACTAGAAGACTTTTACTTGCGCAGTGGTTTGTGTCATCAGTCCGGTACATACTCATCCATTCGGAAGGGAATCGTATGCCACAAAATCTCAATCAGCGGCGATAATCAAGAAATGGACCAACTCAAGAATATACTTTGATAACATCGCGAAGGTATAATTATTGGCGACCAAATGGACTCTGGTCATTTGGTATAATTTGATCAATTATTGGCAAGAAATGCGCAACGACTTCCTAACACAACAACTACAGTGGCAATTCAGTAACGTAAAAAAGACAAGAAGAAAACGAGGATTGGGAGATACCATTGGCAAAATACCTCGGGACATGTTCGGAATCCTATCTCAAAGAAAAGCGGATCAGTATGAAGAACGAATTCAACGCAATGAAGAATACACCTTAAAATTGTTAAAAAATCAAAGATCCATCATCGACAATACGGTAAAATTACTCAAACACAGCAGTGATATAACCGCCCAACAATTAAAACAACTCGTGAACGCACATCAACGCTTGTTGTGTGATGTTTCAAGGCAAGGCGTTAGCAACAATATTGCTCGCATTGCAATTAGGACTAGCCATGAAGCACGTTGAAGACACCCAACGGGGTCTACTACAAGTACTAACCGGGGCTAAAAACCACATCATTCATTCCTCGTTGTTACCTCCCATACAATTGGAGAAAGAACTGGCAAACCTATTGAAGCATGTACCAAAATCAACTATTCTTCCCGGGTACGGGCTCTTGGAGTTACATCATCTATACCAATTAATGACGGTTAGAACCCGTGTAACACAGTCAAATGCCATCATCGCTATCGAATTGCCATTACTTCAAGCTTGGACCTATAACTTATATATGAAGTCGACCAATACCGAGAACGCTTCGGATTTCTCCTTTGCGACAGACATTTCCTCAATATGCACTCGTCAAAGCGAGCATAATCTGTGCGATTATTGGATGCACCAACGCAACATGAATCCTGTGCATAGGAAGTGACCACACCCCACAACTTCTTCGTCAAACTTCATGCAGCAAATCAATGGATATTCGCAACCGAACAACTAATGGTAAACGAGGAGTAATAATTTACATCTATATGCTAGCAGCAATAGGATCAGCGAAATAGATGACGCCTTCATACCGTCAATTATTATATCATCCTCCATAACCAGTGCACGACCATCAACAAATCATCATTTTAACCTCAAAATTACAACTCCAGATACGAGTCTCTTGGAGCAAAAAATACGTGATCAACAAATGGCCGAATCAAAGTCGTTGAATTCGCATTATATCCATCATTACGTCATGTCTCACCTAATGTACTGGACACTCATAATCCTTGGAGTTTTGGCAATAACACAATACATTCGCACACGACGCAGACATCCGCCGATACCACCACTCGTATAAACCATCCATTAATATCACCACAATAGTTCAGACAGATGTCACCCATATAAACTGTTATGGCACAACAACAACTTCCATATACTCGTTTATCGGTCAAGCATAAATATTTTCCGACCAAATTATGCGATTCAATCATAATGCCAGACTTCCTGTGTGTGAACACGAGTACATAGATGCATATTATGTTTTCCTCGGACTAAATATTTTTTGAACTAATTAAAATGTACGATCAGCAAATCTACCTGTTAGTTGGTAGTGTAAGACAGATTCAAGTAAACAGTCAAGGTTTTTAAATCTCACTAGTCACACAGCCATCGCCCTTGTTGAGCTGTTAAACTGGCTTTAGGTTTTGATTCACTATTAATCAAAAGTTAATTATTGCATAATCTTTCAACTGGAATGATGACACGGTCCGCCGGAACCACTATAATAGCGTCCCGAACCATATAAAGTGCGAACTCCTAATGATCCCACAGGTTCCAGCTTTAAATGGTTCCGTCTGGCTTAATATTGGTTCCGGCTAGCTTTATATGGTTCCGGCTGGCTCTATATGGTTCCTGCTGGAAAATCATATGGTTCACAATGATGCATAATACATTGCGCTTCTTGTGCCATAGTTTGTTTGGTTCTATATGGTTCCGGCTAGCTTTATTTGATTCCAGCTGCTATTGTAGCGATTCCGGCTGCTATTGTAGTGGTTTCGGCTGACCTTATTACAGTTCCGGCTGAAACCTTAAATGTTTCACAACCATTTACACTGCGGTTCTTTTGATTAGATGCACTTGCAATTTTACTTCTAAATTTATATTTTACTGTAATTTCTCGCGGAGCCAATAATATATTTTTACTGAGAAAAGAGGGAAATTAGTACTCAGTAAAACAGTAATGAATCAAAATTTAAACATAGCAATCTAACTGCACTTTTCTTTGTTTTTTGGAATATGTTTACATTAAACGCTTTTTGTCGGTTCACTTGAATTGCCGCAGTGTAAAATTTAAGTATTTGTGAGTAAATTTCGGTGTAAGCTGTTAAAATTATTTTCAAGATTTTCAAAATAAATATTCAGTAGCTGATCAAGAATTAAAATGGATCGAAAAACTATTTTAAATACTTCAGAAAGGGCAAAAATCGATGCCCACAACTTGGAGGGATTTTCCAACCGCGCTATAACTCGTGAAATTGGACGTAGTGAGCATGCTGTGCGAAATTATTTAAAAGACAGTGTAACATATGGAAATAAGTACCAAGGAAAGTCGGTGTAGCGTCCAATTCAGCTCGTACCACCAATAAATTCTGAACGGCAGCTGGGCTTAATGCGAACAAATCGACAGCTCGTAGAGCATTAATAAAAAATATCACTAAACCCTGTATGCAAGCAACAAAGTTTGAAATTCGCCAAGCACCACATGACTTGGGATGTGCATCCGCAAACAATGAATAATAATTGGAAAGAAGTAGTTTTTTCGGATGAAAAAAAATTTAACTCAGATGAACCATCTGGCTAAAATTATTATTTTCATGACATTCATTCAATTTTTGACTCGCCATCATGCGAGAAAAGGAGGAGGTATGGGGTGCGATTTCATATTCAATTTCGTTTCCAGTAAAATGACTGGAAATTCATATAAGGATAAGCTGCAATCAGTTTTTCTAGAAATTCAGAAACTATTTCGGCCTCTTTAGTGGATTCCAGCAGGCTAATGCACCCATACATAATGCCCGTGCTGTAAAGTCGTGAATTGCGAGTCAAAACATTGAGTTATAACCACCTGATTCCCGTGTTTTAAATATCATCGAAATTGTTTGGGGCTGGCTGCAAAGCTTTGGAAGGGAAGGAATTAAAGCTGCCTGCGCAGAAATTTCGTTGGACACTTAAAATCTTTATATGATTTTCTCAAGGACAGGATCTTTGAGGTAATTTTAAAGAGTGGGAGTAGTACACATTACTAAAACTAGATAGAAAGATTAAAAAAATCCTTAATAAAAAAATATTAAAATAAAAATATAAATGACTGTGTTTTCATTATAAAAGGTGGGCCATCTGTTAGTCCTTTTTGTAAATAAGACACACATTTTGGGATGGAAAGTCAAAATTTTTTATATAATACTGTGGGCAAAAAATAGTAAGACGTTGTTCATAATTTTAAAATTCTTTATCTATTTCGTCCCCCTCAAAGTAAACCCCCCCCCCCCGGCCTCAATACACTTGTGCCAACGTTTTTTCCAATCCTCGAAACAGTTGTTAAAGTCAATTTCCGGAATAGCCTCCAATGCGCGTAGCGATTCACGTTTAATGTCTTCAATTGACTCAAAACGGTTTCCCCGGCGCGGTCGTTTGAGTTTGCTGAACAGCCAGAAGTAACACGGAGCTAAATCAGGCGAATACGGTGGTTGCGGAACGATATGGGTGGATTTTTTGGCGAAAAATTCACGTAAAACCAATGCAGTATGAGAATCTGCATTATCGTGGTGCAAAAATCAAGAGTTTTCGACCCATAATTCCGGCCTTTTTTTACGAACAGCTTCGCGCAAATAACGCATAGTACTCAAATAGTATTCCTTGTTGACAGTTTGGCTGGTCGGAAGGAATTCGGAGTGCACCACACCTCGATAATCGAAGAAAACTGTCATCAACACCTTGATTTTTAACTTGCTTTGACGTGTTTTTTTCGGCTTCGGCTCACCTTTGGCAAAATATTCGGCCGATTGATCATCTGTTTCTGGGTCGCAAGCATAGATCCAAGACTCGTCGCCAGTTATATTACGTTTTATGACATCCTGGTAGTCGGAAAGCATTGTTTCACAGACGTCAACGCGACGCTGTTTTTCCAAAAAATTGAGTGATTTTGGAACCAATCGTTTTCACTGAACCTTCCGATATTTCACCGATTCCAGTAAGGTCTCTGACTGTTAATCGTCGATTCTCGAGCACCAATTCCTTGAGTTTATTATTGTTGGCTATTTATCTTTCATAATTTACATTCTTGTTTGGAGGGTTGTAGCCCAAATACGTCGCGTGTGTTTTCTCGCGTGCTTGCTTATTTATTCACTGACGAAATTCATCTTCAGATCTCTATGGAGGTTGTCATTTCTTATTTACCACGGTGCATTAACTATTCCACGTAGGACTTTGCTTTGGAATGACTGGATGATATTGACATTGGTTTTCTTTGTACGAAAGCGCTGAATACCGTAAGTCCACACATGTTTTTGGATTTGCCGGTATAGTAGCAATTTATTATGTAGAGTCAGATCAGAATTTCTTCCTAAGAGCCAATCCAGCTAGCTGTATTTGATGTTTAACTCTTCTTTTTCTTTCACATGCTCTTTCCATTTTAGTTTCGCGTCTAGAGCCATGCCTAGATATTTTGCCATATTTGCATAGGGAATTTGCTGGGAGTTTAGTTCTAGCGAACTGGATACCAGTTGACCTTCTTGTTGGTAAAGTTTACATGAACAGATTTTGTTTCATTAAGTTTTATTCGCCATCTCTTGGTCCAGGTACTGACAATATTAGTAACTCTTTGCAATTTGCTTGTAGATTCTTCTATTCTATTAGCAACTGCTAAGAAGGCCGTATCATCCGCAAACGTCGCTATGTCATACTCCTCTATCGTTGGCAGGTTCGAGGTGTATAGAACATATAAAGTTTGTCCTAGAACGCTACCTTGTGGTATTCCTGCTAATATATTCTTAATTTCTGAGTATTGGCCATCTAATTTAACTCGAAAGTGTGGGTTAGATATGTAAAATTTTAGAATTTCATAAAACTACTTTTGTAAGTCTCTTTGTAATTTATATTCCAAGCCTTTATGCCATACTCTGTCAAAGGCCTGTGCTACATCCAAGAAGACGCTTGAACATACTTTCTTTTTTTCAAGTACGTCTTCAATTATGATTGTAATTCGGTGTACTTGTTCTATTGTTGAATGGTTTTCTCTGAAGCCAAAATGATTTGGAGGAATAAGATTTATTTCTGCTATTATTGGTTTGAGTCTCTTTAGAATTAGCTTCTCGAATAATTTTGAAATTATTGGGAGTAAGGAAATCGGCCTATACGAATTTTTGTCATTTAGTGGTTTGGAATGTGTTTAAATCTGACCACTGCCTTAATTATTTGGAGTAGTTTACGTAGTCCTTTTTCAGGAAGATTTACTATTTGTCCTGTAATTAAGTTATATCCTGGAGATTTCTTAGTATTTAGGTTAAGATTGGTTTCCTCTTTTAATTCTTGTAATGTGACAGGAGATATATTGCAGCTATCCATTTTACATATTGGTGGTATGTTTTCGTCTGCAGTTTGTCTATAGGTAGAGGCTGGAACGCGTTCTCGAGCTGGGCTGCAAACAACGAAGCTTTTTGCTTTGCATTTATTGTCCATGTGCCATCTTCATTTTTAACTGGTGGAATTTGTAGTTTAGGTCGCTTTAAATTTTTTGTCGCTTTCTAAAGGGAGTACTCAATATATTTTTCCCCAGTAAGGCCACTCAAGTATTTATTAATGGATTCATTTTTTATTTCTTTAATTAGCAACTTTAGTTTATTGGATAAAAAATTTAAAATTGTTTTATTTGCTGGTGCTCGACTTCTTTGTCAGGCCTTTCTTGCTTTTCGTTTTGCTGTAACCAGTTCCCTAACTTCCAGGAGATAAATAGCATTTCGGCGCATTTTCTTTGAACTTGAGGAGGTACTACTCCACGCCACTTCTTGTATACTGTTGTTGAGTTGTTCTAGTTCTTCTCCTAGCTGTGAAGATCAATATTATCCTCAACAAGTTTCTGGAATTTCTCCCAGTAGGTTTTTTTGTTAGTTAGCGTAGGTGGACTAGTTTTTTGTAACAAACGTTGCACTGATTGTCATAATAACAGGCCTGAGATCCGACATATTCCCCTCGCTGCTTTCTAGGTATATGTAGTTTTCGTCTATACCTTTGGTGATAAAGACGACCATGATATTAGGTATCTAGGTTCTATACGTAGGCCAATAAGTTGGTTGATCTCCAGAATGAAAATCGCAATTGCATAGTCTTCCTGCTGCAAACAGCTCTCTTCCTTTTTTAGACGTTCCTCTTGATCCCCAGTAGGTGTTTTTTGCATTAAAACCACCTCTGATTATGAAACTTGATCCAAGTGATTTAAATAACGGGTAATAGTCTTTTCTAATTAAATTATATCTTGGGGGGGGGGGGCAATATATTGACGATACACTATATTCTTTGTTATTATTTATAAATACTTTTAAAGTGACTACTTGCATAAATTTAAAATCTTCAATTTTAAGATCTATAAAGTGTTTGATGTTTTCTTTTATAACCACCGACGATCCTCCCCTTGCTGGATGAATGGCGTGGTTACAACTGTATCCATATATTTTAAGATATGAAGTTGACGTAAAATGGGTTTCAGTATTTAGGAAATTTTCTAATTCTGGAATATGTTGCATTAGCCCAGTTGCATTCCAGATTACTATTTTTAATGATTTATTTGGTGTTGTTTGCATCATTTTAATAGAGCATTGATTTCATTTCATTTAGAGAGTCTTGCTTATCTAACCTGTTGCTTAGAGCTTGAAGGCATTTCTCTTGTTTAGCTATACGAATTTTAAGAGCTTCCGTGCTTCTTAGTATCTTTTGGAGCACTGCTGTACCTTCGGTAGTGCCCTTCGAAGTATCTGGTTTTGCCATGACTTGCGAGTATAGTTTTGGTTCTCCCGTTTTACTAGCATAAGGTTTAGGTACATCTTTGGTGGAAGTGGACTTTGTTTTCGCGTTTTATTTCTTATTCTTTGTAGCTTCTTAGCTATTTTACATTCTCGGTAGTTTGCGGGATGTGGCTTATTGCAATTGACACATTTTGCAGCAATAATTTTAATAACCGGGCATACTTGGGCATAATGCTTTCCGGCACATTTCACGCATCTAGTCTGTCTTTGGCAATATCTCTGCGTATGATTAAAACCTTGACATTTTTTTGCACTGCGGTATTACTCCGCTATTTTTTTGTCAATGTCTCTATTTTAACTCTCATGCTAAGTATTGCCTTGATACGAGTATTATACACATCTTCCACTTTTTGCTTGTTATTAAAAGTGAGCACAAATAGTGGAAGACCCCTTTTGTTAATTTCAACTCCTTGATTAGTTTCGATTTTTTCTTTCTTAATGATGTTTACGGCATTTGTCTATTTGATACCACTTTTGCTTGAGATCCTCAATAATTTCCTCGTTTGCGCAGTTTGGGTGAAAACCTCTAGCCATAACTTTGATTGGGCGATCATTCTAATCCTCATAGTTAAACCACTAAAGCCCCTCGAAATTAAACTTTGTAGCCAAAGCTCTATAGGTTTCAGAGTCTACAACATTAATTTTCCAGACGTCATTATTTAGAGATACGTGTTGTTCTAGAGCTAGTTGTTTCTTGATGATTAACTGGTTTCTAGAAACCTCTTTTGAAGTTGATGGTAAAGTTACTGCCATTTCTGGTGAGTGTTGTTCTTTCCTTTTCTTACTTGGTCTGTTATTCCGATTCATAATCCAACTTGTTTCACTTTCTAATTCTTCTTCATCCATATGGAATGGATCAATGTCATCATTGACCGCAGCGCTAGATGTCGTCCCAAGTTCTACTCGTGTTTCAACTACTTTTTTCAGTTCTGCATTCTCTTTCTTCAAAATTGTAAATTCTTCTTTCAATTTAGTTGTAAATTCCTTTATTTCTCTTAGTTGTTAACTGAGTTCGGCATTTTCCTTCTCGTACTGAAATATATTTCCAGTTGAAGATCTTGGTGATCTTGATAATTTGGAACTTCGTCCAAATGGGTTAAAAATGATTGACCCACTCCAGAATCTGTTGGCCCTGCCTCCTAAGAGTGTGGATTTGGCAGCATATCTGCTGCTGTACCACCTGGGGTATTACATTCCGTATTTGTTGTACTCATTGTTTGTTTTAGCCAATTTATACCACTGGCATTTGGTCCCCGGTAGCACTTTGCTACTGTCGAAGCAGTACGATGATGATAAATGGCATAGTTTTGACTTTTCCTATATCAAAGAATTTTTTTAGAACAGATAACATTAAGTACTAAAATTCATAATTCAACAGATGGCCCTCCCTGTATTTCTAAGTTGCGTCTAATCAACCCAACCGGTAAAATAACATTAATTTTGAACTTATCTTAAAAAAAAGTTGAAAGATATTTAAATTTATATTTAAAAGTAAAATTGCAAGTGGTTCTAGTCAAGTGAACCGTACGGTAAGTGCATTGTGTTCATTGTGCCAACTCCTAACGGTTTCGGTCGATAAAAACTCTGATTCAAGTTGGCTTTAAATGTTTCCGGCTGGCTTAATATTGGTGGTGCACAATGCTTTGTGCTACTTGTGCCATAGTTGGTTCGGTTTCGGTTGGCATGGTTCCAAGAGAAAATGCAAATTTACTAAAACAGGTCGTTAATCGTTTTTCGTATGTAAAAGTTGTGCCTTTTAGACTTTACAATTTATGTTTTGACCTTTACGGGCATTGATCTTTACGACTAGTTATATATGCTGTATAAGATTTCTCGGATCATCATCCGTTTGATCCGTCGATTATCAGGTTTTGGCCGATATCTCAGTTTTTGAGATATCGGCCAAAACCTGATAATAAATTGATAAAAAACTTTAAATTTTCAAAAGGATTGGTTATGAAATGGCCTAGTTTAGACCAGCATGAACAGAGCCTAGAATTTTTTCCTAAGTTTTGGACCCCTGACCAATACTTTTATCCAAATTTCATCGTCATTCTTTTAGTATGGCGGAAAGACGGACTATTGTAAATTTCAAGATTTGATTTACCGAGTTCCTTTACTTCGGAGTTCAATCAATTTGTCATTTTAAGGATCACTTTTAATATTTTATTCCGCTGGGATGTTTTATTTAGTGAAAAAAGAGATACAAAATGAATAAAAAATTTCCGCTGGTAATTATATAATAAAATAAATTCTCTTTTGTGGTGGTGCTGCCACTTGCGGCGAGTAGCGAAATCTCTTATTTTCCGCTGAGAAATTTCCGCTATCTTATACAGCATTAATTAT
Organism: Nephrotoma guestfalica; assembly: GCA_963691935.1. NCBI lineage: Eukaryota > Metazoa > Arthropoda > Insecta > Diptera > Tipulidae > Nephrotoma > Nephrotoma guestfalica. The sequence goes on along the minus strand of OY829914.1, from coordinate 265,737,194 downwards.
ATCGTTAACTTTGCATGCAAAAATTCAAGCATCTATCGTTCATAGTGTTTGAATTTAGAAAAAACCTCAAACGGACAGACATCTTAGGTGGGCATATACATTTTTTTCATTGTAAATGTATGGGAGAGGCGCACGATCATGCCTCTGATTTCTTAATACCACAGACGTAACGTTAAAATTAATTTTAAAATTGTCATTTTTTATCAAATTTAACGGGATAATGAACCGCTCCCGATTATCATAACAAAGGCCTTATTAACGCTTGCGTTACAAATCATGTAACATGTTAACAGTGTTTGTAGTTGATCTTCTGACTTCTTCCTCTAACAAATAAAAACCACTTACGATTAAAGGTCAAATCTGTACTACAAATTGGATATAGAACATATTAATATTTGTTAACCGTCGTATCTAAATTTATGCTTGTTCAAAATTTTAATAAAACAACATCGTTCGATATAAAATTACTCAACCACCAACAAAACAAAATGTTTCCATTACACAACATAAAATGTTATCCAATAGCTAGAAAAATTCTCACCCATTAAAAAAGCAAAAACAAAAAACGAACTAAAATGTAAAATCACGTATTGCTACTTAACTGAAGCCAACCGATCATGCATTCCGAGCATAACCATAAGACCAAAACCAAACGTTTTGTCTTACTATCGAAACCTATTCATCGCCATCAATTAATCGTTTATTAATATTCTGATGGGAGAAAGACGCTAATAACGAAAAAAAAATCAAAATACATAAATTTTTTGGCACTACCGCACTATCCAAAGAGTTCAATGAAATTATCAACTTCCTGTAACAAAAGAACGTACAAGAAGAGAGGGAGAGAGCAAAACAAAAGTTTTTAAACTTAAAGAACAAAATCGAAAACAAAAAAAGCTAAAAATTTTCTTTACTTCTTGCTGTTCACTTTATTCATCAAAATTTTTAGCATCCCAATCAAGTAAGTTAAAAAATTATGTGTTTTGTGTATATAAAACTTACCAAGTGAGAGAGACGTTCATTGAACTTGAAACTCACAGCAACAACAACCGAAATATTATACGAACCGAAGAAGAAAAGTAACAGCACAATACATACATACGTAAAAGCAAAATATAGTTATCTTTTCTTAAAGTTCAATGGCAAATAATAAATTTCCCCTCATGCGCGTCGTCAGCGCCGCCACGTTCTGGTTTCCAGTCTGTTGTTTTTGTGTGTACACTTCAAAATATAGCATTTTCCCATTTTTTCTAGAAAATGAACATACGAGCGTAACTAGACTACATAGCAAAACACAAGAAATATAAAAATAAAAAGGATTTAAAATATTTTTATGGTGAATCAACTTTTACAATACATAACATGTCTGCGTTGGTACAGTGGGATGCGGCGGCGAACGCCTAGAACACAATTCCCTAAATAGCGACTAATACAAAACGTGGTGGAAAACAAATGAAAATTTTTGTTGTGTTTGTATGTAGAATGATAATGTATTCGAAACAAAAGAAAATTTTGTTAGACAAAACAAATATGAAATCCAGGAAAATCAAGTGCGATGACTGAGGCGCACACCATTAGGTTTTATATGTCTATTAAGCGTTGCACTGCCTTAACGGTTTTCACCTTGGTTTGAGGTACGTAGCATTTCTTCTATCTACAACATATTCCATCCCTCTGACACTTGATTGAAAATTTCCGTGCTCTTGAATTTTAAATCCTTGTTGCGATTGGATATGATGCGCCTATCGTTACGTTACTAATACGTACCTGTGTTAATAAATTATAATATTTTTCGCTGGTTATTTATGTCAGGGGTTAAAAACATTATGAATATTTATTTTTATAGCGCATGGAAATTATTTGGGTTTTTAATAATTTGGGGCCAATACTCTCGATGTTTTTAATGGTTGTGCCGATAATGGCAGACATTGTGGTGATATTGTAATGTTTACTGTTACAGTACATAAATTGCGAACTTGTAATTCTGTAGTTTACCACTTTACGTTATGTTATTTCCCATTATATCCCAGGTTAAGCTTTTTGATGGGATGTTTTGTGTATAAGTCCTTCATGCCATATTTCCAAATAGAATAGAAAGCGAGTGGCAGAGGTAGATAAGATATAAACAACTGCATGACGTCGGGCAGCTAGCGAATATCGTAGAAGGAAGTAAAAAATCGAATGGAACGAAACCTCTCATGGGAGGTGTCAACAACTCTAAAAATGATTAAAGAAACTAAAAACGCAAAAAGAAACATAAACTTTTAGCTACCGTGCACGGACCAGCATAGTGAAGTGAGATGTATGAACAGTGGTGAAACAAACAAAATATACATATGCGAAGGAAATTACATGATACTCAGGACGAGAGGAAGTACATGAACAAGGCGTGTTTAAAACTGCTAAAGCAAAGAAGACTCAAGTTCTATGAACAACTACAATCCACAATACACACGGAAATGATAACAAGATAATACAAAGAAATGTCAACGATACCTGACAACCCGTCATGAGTAAACGGGCGTTAGACACTATATGTAATCAAAAATGGAACACGACTTGTAGACTTCTGCACACGAACCAACTATACCCATTATTACTCATGAGGTACTGACATCCACATCAGATATGAGAGACAATTCTATGCTACTTTTGACTTAAGGAAACATGATTTGAGTATCTTACTTGAAGCGTGACTACCCGTAAAAGTACAAATATCCATTGCAGATATTACATTATACCTCAACCAGTCAATGGCTTGCCTTATCGCAATGTGTTCATCTTGAAAAACGTTGCAGTATTGCAGTATTTAATTCTTCATGGATAACCCCACCCCAACCTTCCCATTCATCTTTCAACCATCAGTGAAAAAATTAACACCTTCAGTATTCAAAAATGCTTCTCTTAGCCAACACTCTCTGGTGAGAATATCAGTTCTAAGCCTCTGATTAACAGATAGTGACGGGATGGCTTAGTCTGTAGTATTTGGGATGTTCTGTTGCTTAGGTTAGATGAGTGTCCTGTGGTGTTACAATTCAGGTGTGACAGAGAATCTCCAGTGCTTGAGTGGATGTGCTCCTAAGAGCCCCCCACTAAAACACAAAGCGCCTGTTTCCTGTACTTTCACCAAGGATTTTAGATTGGTCAGAATAATTAAAGCCGGCACCAAACAGTAACCCAATATAATAAAATGGGCCTAATAGTAAAAATATAGAGCCAATGAACAATGTAGCGCTCCAAACCCCATTTTATTTCAACGGCATTTTTCCTGGAGTAAAGCGCTATTGTAGCTTTCTTTACTCTTTATAATATATAAGTTTTCAAGTTAGTTTTCTATTCAGAATGAGACCCGATATTTTGCATTATCATTGGAGGACAACCCAATACCATTTAAGTTAAGGTGGTCGATCTGAGGAAATTTCTATTTCCGGGAGAAAAGAACCAACTCAGTTTTGTGTGGATTCATATGGAAAGCGCAACAATTACCCCTATTGGAGAGAATACCAAGCGCACTTTGCAAGCAAGTTCTCTTACGGTTCAAGAATATTTACCGAAGATACCAATCGCAACATTATCCGGAGTGAAGAAGGGGTGATAATATCTCACCTTGGGGTGTGCCTTTACTCACAATTCTAGTGTTAGAGGGCCCACCCAGGCTCTACCCAGCCTCTGAGTGACTCGTCTACGCACATAGAGTAGAGTACCAACTCTATATCCAGAAAAGTTATTATGAGGTATTTCTTATGTTCAAGGGATTTCTAGAAAGCGGCAATAATGGAGCGGAGAGCAGTTTCTAGAGATTTCCCTTTGCAATATGCATGTAGGGATTTCGATAGTCTACTTGGCTTAATCGAACTCCTAATGTGAAATTCTATCTGCCTTTCAAAAATGTATAGTAGGGAAGAGGCTAATCTTATGCATTTTAGATATTTTCCACCTTAAACATAAATATTACATTTAATTCGATCCATTTACTAGGAATGAGATAGAGTTCTAGGCTGTCCTTATAGATCACTTCCAGCCAGAGGGTAAGGTTAAGCCAGTTGTTTGTTGGAGACATCCGCCGGTATAATGCCATTGGGTCCTGCCGATAATGCTTAAAGCTAATTTTAGAGCTCTTACTGGAAACTGAGATTCTAGTAGTAGCTTCAAGAAGTCTGCACTGTAGTTACGTTCAAAGAAACAAACCATCCGGTCGTTGGAGAAAACTCGGAGTGGTAGGACTTCGAGATAGTAATTTACGCAGGCCAAAGGGCTCCTGTATTTTATACTAAAGCATAGCGTCTCCAGGCATTTATTTGTGTTGTGGAGGCCTTCCTTGTAGCAGACCTAATCCTTACCAATTTTAGTTCCCTTGGCGTTTATTGAAGTCCTTTCGACCAACACGGTGTTCGAATTTTCCAGAGATCTACTAAGTTTTAGCATCAGCACATCAGAAAGCGACACCAGAGTCCTCCTCTGACTGTGATTCATCTAGGGAATCTAGAAAGTAATTCCATCGAAGTAGACGTCTTCAAATCAGCTTCGAATTAAGAGTGTTTCTACCGGTATCGGCGCCCTCAAGCTATATCATCACCCTCACTTTTCTTATAAATATTGATTGTGGCTGCGCTGAAACCACAGGTAATTAAACCACTAGTTCTCGTCAATACCGCCAGCGACTCCCTTTCTAAGATGATAATGGCCGACCAATCAGCCTCTCGTTCTTCCAACTTGGCCGCTATCCAGGCGGCGGTCTGCAATTGAGGATTGCTAGTTTTTAGCATTTTTAGAATTTTTTTCAGGTTGCTGGTTTCTGCTGTGGGATCCAAGCTCTAGCTTTAGGTCTGCCAGGGGATATCCCCTTTCTATCGACATTTTTTTCTAATCCATGCAATCTTTTCTGAGGCTGAAGCACTCCCTACTCTTTCGCGGTTCATTTTTTCCGTCTTACTTTACGCATCCTCTGCCAACTCGAAGTCGCACGGCTATAGGACCGGTTCAAGTTACCATCTGCGCATTGCATAGCGCCATGCCACATGCCATCCTATAGTACTAGATATGGAAGATGGGTCGGCCCATGAGTTTTGCACTCCGATAAGGGGGTCGTAGCTGTGTTCCTTTTAATCACAGATCGTAATTTGTTGATGAAAACTTCCTTTTGCATCCTGCCTCGATCGGGATTCGAACCCGGTGCCTCCCGATCCAATCGCCAAAGCTTTAACCACTGTGCCATTTGGTCAGTCTTTCTATCGACTACTTATAGCCATTTTGTACAGGGCCAATGACCGTTTTGCGGCAGAAATTGTCAATTTGATATGATTCCAGTGCCACCCTTCCTCCTGGCAAGCCAGAGGGGTTTTCCCTCATAATTTTTAAGAAAGTGGCGGCCAAGGCTATCTCTACCTTCCACTAATTGCTGTCGATATATAGCCTCTCTTCTAGCACTTCATTAAAAGGCCTAGTTTCCTACATTCTGATTCTCTTTGTATTCTTTTGTGATTCTTCAGTCGATCTCTGTCTTTTGGGTAGTAGTTTTGGGTAATAATCTTTTTGGGTTTTGCAAGTTGATCGACCATACTTGCATGTGCTTATGTCCTTAGAAATTACATTCGAGGAACCAGCCTTGATCGTGATTGTGTCCCGTTTTTCGGAATGATTTTTGGGCCAGGCCAAAGTCTCTTACTGGTTACCTATGCCTTGGAGACCTGGCCTAAAGGCCAAGATCCCACCAGCATTAGTTTCCCAGTTTTTAAGAGCGCCGGACTCTCCTTGTTTTGTGTTGTTAGTTTCATCCATATTTGGTCCCACGAGTAGCAGAGAAACAAATGTCGATCTGAGAACTGATCCGCAGTACACAGATAAGGCGATTTGATCAGGAGCTTGGCCGATTATTAGTAAGGTTATCAGCACGGTACGATTAACACCATAACCCGGCCTCCGCAATAGTAAGACCGACATTCACATTGTAAAACGCGGCAAACTAAAAAATTCCAACACAAAGCGCTCAGTCTCTAAACCTCCAACCAACAGAAACAAATCGAAGCAGCCTACGAGACTTATTGCATACGATGATTGGGTGTTTCGTACCTTCTGACCACTCTGATGTTAAACTCTTCCTCCGACGAATAGTAGCCCTTCACTATTCACATATGGACATAAGGATTTTAGCCCGTCTCATAATTTGTTGTCCATTTGTAATGCTACAATTTCAAAATGCTCATGATCATGCTTGCAACACCATTTAGTTGCGTTTTCAGTTTCAACCATTGTCATAGACCCTAAGTTTCTTTTCTCATACACCGCTTTATTCATCTCTACTACCATTGACGCTCTCCACTGAGTTTTTACTCTTCTGTAGTCTCATAATTACTTTGCTGTAAAGGCTATTCATGAACCATTTTCTTTAAGAATTCAGGTCCCTTCCACTAGACATCTAAATTTAACAACTCTGGCGGATCAATGCCTCTTGAAGCTGGATCTACTGGATTCACGTATCCTAGAACATGGTGCCATTGATTTCTCCCAATAGTTGCCAAAATTCTTAGTGTCCTATTGCTGACAAATATTGTCCACCTTGTCAGATGATTACTTAGTCGGTATGACATAATGGTGGGCTCGGTCCATGTAGTTATATCACCCTTGGCAACTCGTAACACTGCTGCCGTTGTAATCAATAAAATCGATATAAATGAGCAGTTTCCGTTCTTCACCTGACATATATAACTGCTACGAACCCTATTAAGCTTGCATCACTACACCCTAGCAGTTGAACATTCGGGGACCCTTATAGCCATCTTCGAATTTGTATATTTTCTAAAATAGAATGATTGTTACGTATACCTAACCATGCTTGCTTTATATCGCGAAGCAGCCCATCGTCCCAATTGGTTGGTGTTGTTCAAATACTTAGGAATAGGCTTTTCATTTTTAGAGGGACGAGTAAAATATCTTCCTGCTTTCTGATAGCATCTCCTTTTTGGTATAATTCAGATTTCCCCCCAGTAACTATGAAGATATTTTGGTCTGGTTCCCACTGTAAACCTAACACCTTTATAGTGGCTTTTCCGATTTCAACAATTTTCAAGATGACTTCACGATTGTTGAATTGTGTAGTTTCTAAAAATTCGGTTGAATTAGAAACCCGTTTGTGTACTTTTATTCTGTAGCTAGACAATATTGAAATCAACTGATTTTTTAAGTTTATTGCATTTGGTGCAGCTGCTTCTCCCATTACGTCCTCAACATTTGTATTTTCCACTAATATCTGAGAAACCAATGAGTAATTTGGTTCATTAATCAGCGCAATTTCCTTCAATGCACATGGGTTGCTAAGTATGGCACTGTTCCGTTGTGACGATATTTAATTGAAAGCACTCGAACATAATACATTTAGATTTTCGGTCTTCCTCTACAACCAAAATTTGTCGGTACATTTTTTCAATATTCAGTGCCAACCCCGAGAATGTCTTAGATTAGGCGTCAAACTGGTGCACTGGCTCAAAAAAGCCTTTCAAAGTAGGTAGCATCCTCACGTGATCATAAATTTCGAGTTTCCTGAGCTAATTTTGCCACTAAGATATACGGCAACCATAGCTCTTGAGAGCTTCGATCTGAATCTAGAGCACCTAAACCTCGGATAACTCCGTTTGATGTATCCAATAATCTACGAATGATTGCCGACGTTGAATTTTGTACTGTGGGCTTTTCAATGAATGTTCGAATAAATGCCAGCCCACAGTACAAAATCCAACGTTTCGATAATATTGAAAGGTTTTACCAAGTTATCTGCCCCACCTTTTAGAAGGCCCTTCAGGTATTGAAATGTTTGTACGGCTCCTATAAGGATGTATTGTCATGGATCGTTTTCAAATACAAATCGAAAAATTATTGACATTTTGTGTAGTTCCCTGAGAAAGGCTCAATGTATAGAGTTACTGCGAGTCATTATATTCAGAATGAAAAGATTCACTTTCGTTTCCACCACAAAATTTTGTTCGCTGAATTCAACTATTCTGCTCTCCATCAGTAACTATTTGCACCTAAATTGCCAATCTAGCCACACGGCAGCAAAATTCACAGTCCGATCAATTAATTTCTTATAGTTTTTAAATTCAATGTAAAAATAGCACACAGCAACTTAAATATTTCTTGAATTTTCGAAATAAACTTTTCTCAAATTCAAAATGGTGCTTCTCTGGCTCTAAACTGAACGCTAAGATGGTCTAGTTATTCTGCAACAATTTTAAATGATCCGCCTCGAAGGGCCTGGAACAATCAACTATAAGTTCCAGAACTATCGACTTGAATTTTGTATAACTCGTCCATCAACAGACCCAGTACAATGTTGTACTTCAATTTATGATTACAATTTAATTTATATAATATTTACTATACTCTAGCTAACATCCTTTTAACTAAATTTTGAAGTATAGTTTATGTTTAAACCACCAAAAAGTCGAACTCGGGTTCGCCATTTTAGTAACATTCAATATTTAGAACGATTGTTACCCAAACATTAAATTTAAAAAAAATTTCTGGAAACATCAAAGACTCTTCCACACACCACCGATTATCTGGCCATTTCTTTATAAAGCACACGCCATGTCCGTTCAAGAGTCCCTACCTATGGTAGAACAAAAATTACAGTTTTGGACGAATTCTTCTGAAACTTTTTATTAAACCCGACAAACATTAATTTTGATCCACTCTCGCCCCATCCAAATTTACAATTTGTTGAACTTGGGTCGAAGGTACAAACACATTTTCCCCATTATCCGTATTTTATCCTTTTGCACGATAGAAGCATGAACGAAACACTTAATTCCTGATTATTGTAATTCATGCAAAAAACTGAGACATACGTACTTTCGTATGTAAACATAATATAAAACAGCAACACCAATAAAAAAAAATTCATGAGTGCGTCGAACGTCTGGCAGCAGTAAAAAATTCGTCGAAGAAAACAGCAACACAATCTTTATAAGTATTTCTTCCTTCCTTTTCTCCTTTCATTTATTTTTGTTCTCGTTATTATTTTATTCTTACGATTTACGCCATCAATCCCATTCACTTCGGATTTATTAAAACACAAACAAAGATTATTTTCCACCCCTCCTCCCTGTTTATATTACCATGCCGATTTTTCTGTGACACTATATCTGTGTTTCAAAAGCCAGAAATCTAACGACGACGGCAATTGTGATGATGGCATAGAATATTTCAAGACAAAGTCGACAATCTCATCATAATTAAAATCTCGTATAATTACGGAATATGTACGAGCTATAGCGAGTGTGTGTATGCGGTGGCGATGATGTTGTCATCTTTTGTGAATAGAACGGGTGTTGTTTCAGATTCGTTTAGATGGGACGAGGCATTAAAGTGTCTCAAGAGACGAATTAAATACAAATTTTTCGATGTAGGGAGACGTGTACGAATGTACGTAATATCTAGCACGACACGACACAATATCGTAAAGCTTTTTTTTCTGAATTATTTTTGGAGTGTCTGCCAGTTTTATAAAGTGTTGGGGTTGCGGTGGTTTTGTGCACACATACTACATACCTCATACACAGTTAGTATGTACGAGTATATAGTATAGCTCTGCCAGACATACATAAACAACAAAATAAACAAACTATTATAGTTGTACTAGAATATAAAAACTATATGACAGAAAATGTATAACCTCAATTCAGGTCAACCAACTTTTTGTTGGTAGAATTTTCTTTTCCGTTTTCTCATTCTAATTTTATTTTTGCAAGTTTTTCTACATTTTCCCCATCATCACCGTCACTATGTATTATTAACGATTGGGTTGTTGTTGGTATTCGATATGTGTATGATGATAGAAGAAAACGGAAAATTATAAAATTTTGTATATCCTTTTATATCATTTACCATTTCGATTTTGCCAATGCAGTGGTGTGTATAGTTTATGAGCATTACCAATGCTTTTCATTATGGTAATTAAGTTGCTCCGATCGTTTAATGGTTTATCATTTCTTTACGAATCTCTACGCGACTTGATTCATTCGTTCATCCATTCTATACATGTTATATCGTATATATTATACATTTTGTACATTTTGTAGATTTTATACATTTTATACATTTTATACATTTAATACATTTTATACATTTTATACATTTTATACATTTTATATATTTTATACATTTTATACATTTTAAACATTTTATATATTTTATACATTTTATACGTTTTATACATTTCATACATATTATACATTTTATACATTTTATACAATGCATACATTTTATAAATTTTAAAAATTTTATACATTTTATAAATTTTATACATTTTATGCATTATATACATTTTATACATTTTACACATTTCATACATTTTATACATTTTATACATTTCATACATTTTATACATTTTATACATTTTATACATTTTATACATTTTATACATTTTATACATTTTATACATTTTATACATTTTATACATTTTATACATTTTATACATTTTATACATTTTATACATTTTATACATTTTATACATTTTATACATTTTATACATTTTATACATTTTATACATTTTATACATTTTATACATTTTATACATTTTATACATTTCATACATATTATACATTTTATACATTTTATACATTTTATACATTTTATACATTTTATACATTTTATACATTTTATACATTTTATATATTTTATACATTTTATACATTTTATACATTTTATACATTTTATACATTTTATACATTTTAAACATTTTATACATTTTATACATTTTATACATATCATACATTTTATACATTTTATACATTTTATACATTTTACACATTTTATACATTTTATACATTTTATACATTTTATACATTATATACAATGCATACATTTTATACATTTTATACATTTTATACATTTTATACATTTTATACATTTTATACATTTTATACATTTTATACATTTTATACATTTTATACATTTTATACATTTTATACATTTTATACATTTTATACATTTTATACATTTTATACATTTTATACATTTTATACATTTTTTACATTTTATACATTTTATACATTTTATACATTTTATACGTTTTATACATTTCATACATATTATACATTTTATACAATGCATACATTTTATACATTTTATACATTTTGTACATTTTATACATTTTATACATTTTATACATTTTATACATTTTATACATTTTATACAGTTTATACATTTTATAATTTTATACATATTATACATTTTATACATTTTATACATTTTATACATTTCATACATTTTATACATTTTATACATTTTATACATTTTATACATTTTATACATTTTATACATTTTATACATTTTATACATTTTATACATTTTATACATTTTATACATTTTATACATTTTATACATTTTATACATTTTATACATTTTATACATTTTATACATTTTATACATTTTATACATTTTATACATTTTATACATTTTATACATTTTATACATTTTATACATTTTATACATTTTATACATTTTATACATTTTATACATTTTATACAATGCATAAATTTTACACATTTTATATATTTTATGCATATTATACATTTTATACATTTTATACAATGCATACATTTTATACATTTTATACAATGCATACATTTTATACATTTTAAACATTTTATACATTTTATACATTTTATAAATTTTATACATTATATACATTTTATACATTTTATACATTTTATACATTTTATACATTTTATACATTTTATACATTTTATAAATTTTAAACATTTTATACATTTTATACATTTTATACATTTTATACATTTTATACATTTTATATATTTTATGCATATTATACATTTTATACAATGCATACATTTTATACATTTTATACAATGCATACATTTTATACATTTTAAACATTTTATACATTTTATACATTTTATACATTTTATAAATTTTAAACATTTTATACATTTTATACATTTTATACATTTTATACATTTTATACATTTTATACATTTTATACATTTTATACTTTTTATACATTTTATACATTTTATACATTTTACACATTTTATACATTTTAAACATTTTATACATTTTATACATTTTATGAATTTTAAACATTTTATACATTTTATACATTTTATACATTTTATAAATTTTATACATTTTCCACATTTTATACTTTTTATACATTTTATACATTTTATACATTTTACACATTTTATACATTTTATACATTTTATACATTTTATACATTTTATACATTTTATACATTTTATACATTTTATACATTTTATACATTTTATACATTTTATACATTTTATACATTTTATACATTTTATACATTTTATACATTTTATACATTTTATACATTTTATACATTTTATACATTTTATACATTTTATACATTTTATAAATTTTATACGTTTTATACATTTTATACATTTTATACATTTTATACATTTTATACATTTTATACATTTTATACATTTTATACATTTTATACATTTTATACATTTTATACATTTTATACATTTTATACATTTTATACATTTTATACATTTTATACATTTTATACATTTTATACATTTTATACATTTGATACATTTTATACCTTTTATACAATGCATACATTTTATACAATGCATAAATTTTACACATTTTATATATTTTATGCATATTATACATTTTATACATTTTATACAATGCATACATTTTATACATTTTATACAATGCATACATTTTATACATTTTAAACATTTTATACATTTTATACATTTTATAAATTTTATACATTTTATACATTTTATACATTTTATACATTTTATACATTTTATACATTTTATACATTTTATACATTTTATACATTTTATACATTTTATACATTTTATACATTTTATACATTTTATACATTTTATACATTTTATACATTTTATACATTTTATACATTTTATACATTTTATACATTTTATACATTTTATACATTTTATACATTTTATACATTTTATACATTTTATACATTTTATACATTTTATACATTTTATACATTTTATACATTTTATACATTTTATACATTTTATACATTTTATACAATTTTGAACATTTTATACATTCTACACATTTTAACTATTTTAACAATTTAAACCATTTAAACTACATATTTAAACTATTTTAACTATTTTGACTATTTTAACGGTTTTAACTAATATGTAGGAAGAAAAGTTCGTGTTCTTTTTCCCGGTAGATGGCTTTACATTCATATATCTCAATAACCATTGATCGTATCGGGCAATTCTTATGTGTGTTAAGGTGACATTTTAACTTGTATTTTGACATACAAAACATTAAAATCGTTGAAGTTTATTTTACAATTTTATAACGACAAAGGTAAAAACGCAGCTCAGGCTTGCGAAAAAATTTGTGCTGTTTATGAAGAAGGTGCTTTGTCAAAATCAGCAGCAAAGAAATGGTTCAAGCGCTTTCGTTCTGGAAATATGGATGTCAAAGATGCACCTCGCTATGGTCGACCAACCACTGGAAAAGTTGATGAAATCAAGCAGACAATTGAAGGAGACCGGCATATAAGCAGCCATGCAATTGATAAAGAACTAAATATTGATCACAAAACCATTTGAAAATGGCTGGATACAAAAAAAGCTTGTCGTTTGGATACCACATGAATTAACAGTTAAACATTTAATGGACCAGATTTCCATCTGCGAAACGCTGCTGAAACGGAACGAAATCGAGCCATTTTTAAAGCGAATGATTACTGGTCTAGCGTTATCGTGATGAAACACAATGCTTACAATCCCACCAAACACACAGCATTACCTTTCTTAGCGTCAATCCTGGCTTTGATACCGTTCGGGAAGCGATCGTTTCGTCCATGATTATTTTCGCACAATATTGTCGTATCTTATACACTTTTCATCACCACACACATCATTGATGACCCGGCAGAAACTGAGAGAGCTTGGCTGAGAAGTTTTGATGCACCCACCATTGTTTCAATGGTCACTGACCAGTCCTGACCTTGCATCGTCGTACTATCATTTGTTCCGGTCATGCAGAACCATCTTAATTGTTTTACAATAAATTCACAAGAGGCCTGCGAAAATGAGTTGTCTCGATTTTTCGCCTCTAAACTACAGAAGTTCTACTATTTTAAATATTTTAACTATTTTAACTATTTTAACTGTTTTAACTATTTTAACTATTTTAACTATTTTAACTATTTTAACTATTTCAACTATTTTAACTATTTTAACTATTTTAACAATTTTAACAATTTTAACCATTTTAACTATTTTAACTATTACAACTATTTCAACTATTTTAACTAATTTAACAATTTTAACTATTTTAACTATTTTAACTATTATAAATATTTTAACTATTTTAACTATTTTAACTATTTTAACTATTACAACTGATTTAACTATTTTAACTATTTTAACTATTTAAAATATTTTAACTATTTTAACTATTTTAACTATTTTAACAATTTTAATTATTTTAACTATTTTTACTATTTTAACTATTTTAACTATTTTAACTATTTTAGCTATTTTAACTATTACAACTATTTTAACTATTTTAACTATTTTAACAATTTTAACCATTTTAACTATTTGAACTATTTTAACTGTTTTAACTATTTTAACTATTTCAACTATTTTAACTATTTTAACAATTTTAACTATTTTAACTATTTTAACTATTTTAACTATTATAAATATTTTAACTATTTTAACTATTTTAACTATTTTAACTATTACAACTGATTTAACTATTTTAACTATTTTAACTATTTAAAATATTTTAACTATTTTAACTATTTTAACAATTTTAATTATTTTAACTATTTTTACTATTTTAACTATTTTAACTATTTTAACTATTTTAGCTATTTTAACTATTACAACTATTTTAACTATTTTAACTATTTTAACAATTTTAACCATTTTAACTATTTGAACTATTTTAACTGTTTTAACTATTTTAACTATTTCAACTATTTTAACTATTTTAACTATTTTAAGCATTTTAACTATTTTAACTATTTTAACTATTTTAACTATTTTAACTATTTTAACTATTTTAACTATTTTAACTATTTTAACTATTTTAACTATTTTAACTATTTTAACTATTTTAACTATTTCAACAATTTTAACTTTTTTAACTATTTTAACTATTTTAACTATTTTAACTATTTTAACTATTTCAACTATTTAAACTATTTTAACTATTTGAACTATTTTAACTATTTTAACTATTTCAACTATTTTAACTATTTTATCTATTTTAACTATTTCAACTATTTTAATTAATTTAACTATTTTAACTATTTTAACTATTACAACTATTTTAACTATTTTAACTATTTTAACTATTTTAACTATTTTAACTACTTTAACTATTTTAACTATTTTAACTATTTTAACTATGACAACTATTTTAACTATTTTAACTATTTTAATTATTTTAACTATTTTTACTATTTTAACTACTTTAACTACTTTAACTATTTTAACTATTTTTGATAAGGCCAAATATGGCTAAGCTAACCTTAATCGAGACGTCGAAGCTTCTTGAATCTATATCAAGTAATTAAAATGGTTTAAAGAAAATTTTTCCTAGGCAATTCTTCTCATGAGCGACTCTCTGGTTTTGCCCCAAAAGGTTCCCAAAGGCTTTTATTGTGGCTTCCTCAGCTACACTTTATAGTTATTGTTTTATGTGCCATTCTGAACCGTTTTACTATATTTGGCTTTATCGTATCATATCAATTTTCTAATAGATCCTCAATTAGGTAAACCAAAATATCAGATATTGCTTTACCATAAGCTCGTTGACTATTTTAACTTCTTTATCAATTTAACCTATTTATTTACATTTTTACATTTTTTACATTTTTACATTTTTTACATTTTTTACATTTTTACATTTTTTACATGTTTTACATTTTTTACATTTTTTACATTTTTTACATTTTTATAAAAAACATGTTACATTTTAATATAAATTACGTTTAACTTTTATTACAATTTATCATTACAATTTTACATCATTTTGCGGTATGGAATGAGATTTTAACATGGAATGTAGAATAAACTGCAATTTAGCCTTGTTGAATACAATTTGGTCATATATGTGGACGAATTACGGTTAAACTCGTCCGGCAATTGGTAACCGATATATGCATGTAGTTTTAATGAACGCTTACTTGGAACATCCTTAATCGTATTCGCCTTATAGAACAGAAAATGAACCAAGAATTGTTGAATGGATCGTGCCGACGAAATTAGTAATCTGAATTTCATCCGTATTAGCATACAATTAAAACGGCCCTATTCGGATACTAATACCGTATAAACAGCCAAACCATTTTGTATTTAAATATTAAACTAAATTTAGTTTACTTATGTCCACACATCAATTTCTAGCAATAGAACCACCCGAGTACCTTAATACCCGATTATTATTAAACATGGAATGTTAGATGTCAAAAATGACCGTACCAATTCAACTTAATGGGTCATATATATCTCTGTCTATATCTAAAGGTATAAAAATAATTCACCCACCACAAGTCATTGAAACTTGAGAGATACCAAGAAAATATTAACCTCTAAGAAAAATTTGTTGCTCCCATCTCCCAAAACGAAATCAACTCTGAACAAAAAAATATCCATCCATTCTTCTGAATACACACTGTACCCCCGACATGAGGTAATCGAACTTAAGAAAATTGAACTTTTCAACCCCGTATCAAAATGGGTACATAATGTACTCATACACGCATACATTCGTATTAATTTTAGTATCCTAAATTTAATATTTTTTTTTGTTGTTGTCTACATCAGACTTAGACTTTTAATATCCTTTTTTTTATGTTGCACGTCGTTCTTTCGTGCGTCGCTCCTCTATCAAATTTTCTTCTTCTCAAAATTTCAAGTTCATTAACATTGTGTGTGAGTCTATACGAAAACAATATACATTCACATGGAAAATCAAGATCAAATTTTTCTTTTGTTTTAACGAAAATATACACTTATACTTTTGTCGGATGTTGTTGACTTGAGAGAAATTGTTGTCTTAATATACCATTTAACCAGGCGTCGCCGCATAGTTCACGGTCTTTTATTACAGCTAGTATTTTATTTATTATCCCCATAAATCGGAGAAGGAAAACTGAAAGAAAATGAGAAATAGCTTGGTAATCAATCAGTAGGAGCAGAAATGGTACATAATACATTTAATGGTTACTTTCGTTTTTTGTCACACATTTTAGTGGTGTTGGTGTAGAAAAGAAGATAGAAGTCTATTCAAACGAGTACACGTATCAGGATGTGACATAAGTCGTGGAAGGCTATTCGTTATGCAGAAAATTGATCAAAACCAATTTTTAACCAATTTTGAAAAACTTTTCAGAGAACTTTGTTGTTTCAAATTCCAGCTAAAGTTTCTTGAAAATCGGGACACATCTTTCTAATTTATGAACAAAAATCTTCTTTTAGTAATCTACTTGACGTTAACTCAGAGTGCTCATATGTCAAAACGAAATGGGCCTTTCGTAAGCTTCTTCATTTAAATTTTTATGTTGGTTTTGCGTTATGACGCATTTCTAAGATATTTTGAATAACTTTTGGTCAACCTGAGAAGTACAGTTTAATACATTTTGTTTTTTTTTGCAAAATATATACAGCAAGCCACCTCACCTAGTCGTCTAGATTTAGGAAGTAATCTACATTTTACAGATTTCTTAATAAATCTTAATTGGTTGATTAAAACACCTCACATTTGGCGATTGGTAACCGAAACAACTTTGATACTACAAATTGTTTATGTGACAATTCAGCTATAAAAAAACTAGATTACGCAAACTAGAATACTAATCTGAACAGACTATAAGATAACTCAGAGTTTTGAGCTCACCATAAAATACAGAAAAATAACTTCATTAGTTCGCATCACAAAATACGCAAATAAAAGTAAAAATTATACAGACCTTAACTTAAAATCCAGCCCAAATTTATTATAACACAAACGAAAATTGCAAAAACTGAATATTTTAATGTCGGATATGATGTGTCGAACAACTGCTTCCGCGCAATTGGTATGCTTGCCGTGCCACCACAGGATTTTAATGATTTTCAGTCTCTACTTAGACGGAAAAGTGAAAGAACACTTGATTCATCTCTTTATCTCTTTACTTACCTTCCTGTACCTCTTCAACTGTCCTTAATTGTTGCCTTCTAAGGGAAAATTAAAGAATTGGAGCGCGCCAAATCTAATTTTGGTGAAACTTGGCTTGAATACTTTATGTCGGCCACTCTGGTCGTTTCTGGTTACAGCGGATGACTTTCACCTTGCATAGAGAGCACCTTTTGTTCAATGACGCCCGATTAACCAAGGACCCAGACTATCTAAATTTTGAAATTTTGAAACGCCATCGCATTTAGAAGAAATAATACGAGGTAACGTTTAGCCGAGTCGAAATATTTGCACTGTCTAGTTATAATAGTAATTCCGTCGGTAGGTGTGCAAAGCTGAAACTGCGATTCTATTGAAGTCTCATTACAGAATGTGCGCTGGAGGCACCCAGCTACTGTATTTCACTCTACCCCGAATGTAAACCTCAAAGAACCCTTGCTATGTTTTAGAACCCTTGCGTAGCCATGCCTCGCTTCAGCGCTAAAGGCTACCTGGTAATTCGTCTATTTCTTAAAAATATATGTCATCCTCAAACACTCTTTGCAGATTACTTTCATCCAGAAAATTATAATCTCCGACTTATTCCAGACCTTCACCGTTATAATTCAGTTCAAAGGCTTCAGTAAGCCAAATATGGCTAAGCTAAGCTCAATCGAGTCATCGAAGCTTCTCGAATCTATATCAAGTGATTAAAAGTGTTGGATTTAAAGAGAATCTTTCTTAGGCGATAAATCTGAAGGATCCTCTGGTTTTGTCACAAAAGGGCCCCAAAGATTTCCATGGTGCCTTCCTCCAATGTGCCTTCCATAACCCAAAATAGCAGATTTCGCTTTACTATTGGCTTTACTGCAGACTAGCAAGTGTTCAGAGAGAGGTTGCACCATTAATGTTCTCTACCATGCAGTCCGCTTTTCGAGTAATATGTGTGAACTTTTGCATAAAGTAGCCTTTCGTATGTTAGCTCCCTCAGGTTATCCCTATTAGGACCCTCGCCTCTGTTTGTTTCATCGTTATGGTGCGTGCCGGTTTCGGTTTTAGTATTTTTAATTTTAAGTTTTGTGTCCATATTGGTTCGTGGAGTATCGAAAAAGTAGGTTTGAGATTTGAGGTGTGCAGATATTTTTGTACGCAAATAAGATTATCTACTGAAAGTCCGAAATGTTTACGTATTGCTTCCGCAAGCTTAAATAAGATGCAATCCAAGCAACTGGAATGAAATCGGAACCGAAGACCGTCAATTTCTGTAAAACAAATTATGATTCAGTTCGTTTACCGCTTTAGAAAAATTGGTGAATATGACATCAAACTGCCTACGAGCTCCTGCGGCGATGGTAATTGTAGGTCTACCCGACAAAAAACCATCATGAAACTAACTAAAACTATTTTTGAAACGAAAATCAAGTCTCGATTGAATTAAAGATTAAAGATTTTCCACACCTTGGGAAAGGAAGCACTGGAAAGTCTTAAGATAAACAAATGAGGCAAAGGATGAATATAGAAGAGGCGCATTTGATTAATTATTATATTGGTGCTGTTATCATTGAAAGAGCTTTGAAAAAAATTGCAAATACCTTGAGAAGAAGCATTTAAGAAGAAATAAGAAATCATTTAAATATTTAAACTCTTTACACAAATCGCAGTACTTTCGTTTAGCATTAATGTCACCAAATCGTTTATAAGCCTTAAATGCTTTAGAGTTGCGATTAGCAATAATTTGGAATATTTTTTTTGGGTACAAATAAATCAAAACCAGTATTCAAAACTTTATAAAAATCAGACGCGCATTCAAGATATTTAGAAGGCACATTGGCTTTCACAAAATCATTTTTAAATTCAATATTATTAAATTCTTAAGAATCGAAATCAATGAAAAAAAACTTCATCTGAGAGCTGAG
This sequence comes from Nephrotoma guestfalica, assembly GCA_963691935.1. Taxonomy (NCBI): domain Eukaryota; kingdom Metazoa; phylum Arthropoda; class Insecta; order Diptera; family Tipulidae; genus Nephrotoma; species Nephrotoma guestfalica. The sequence continues at coordinate 265,717,095 of OY829914.1, read as the reverse complement.
GAAAGTTCCACCATAGAAAATCTGGGCATTTAATTAGCCTATTATTAGCCCTTCCAACTAAAACAATGGGTTGTACTAGCCCCAGAAAAGGTTACACATATCAAAAAATGATTTAGAAACAATTGGAAACTTACAGACTAATTTTAGGCTGGTTCACTGCCCCATTAAACATTTTTTGGTCCGCCAGTTTTCGATAAAGCATTAGGCTTTTCCATTTCAAAGCTACCAGAACCCAAGAAAACAAAGAAAATTAAACTAATTATGGCCTAATAAAATTCCTCATTGTTGGGTCCCACTCGTTCTTAACAAAGCTTTGGTTCATTTAATTTAAAGTTAACCGAACCCAAACTGAAAATCAGACCAAAACCGAAATTAGAACGCAAACAAGATCTATTGACAAACAAATAGTTTTAGGCTCATTAAGGCCTAATCAAATGCCTCATTAAAATGTTGGGTCCCAGTCGTTCCTAACAAAGCTTTGGGTCATTTAATTTAAATTTAGCAGAACCCAAACCGAAAATCAGACCAAAACCGAAATTAGAACGCAAAATGAATTCTATTGAGGTACAAATAGTTTTAGGCTCTTTATGGCCTTGACCAAGCTTTTAGGTTATTTCATTTAAAGCTTTCAGAACTCAAATCAAAAATTCTCTGCTTGCTGCCAACTCACTTGAAAAAGATCTCTTCTTCCGAAATCGTAAAAATCGCCGTCACTTGATTTATTAGACCATCTGTGCCACCAAAAAAAGTCTTTCCAAAAGTAAATGCCGCGCATGCTCGAGTTCTTATCAACGTACTTAAACCGTTTCAGCAAGATTGGACAACCGGAAATTCACCTGAAAACACCAACGGCGTCTACGCAGAGTTGTTTTCTGTTTTTTTGGCTAAAGACGTTTGGACTTTAACTCATGGGCCGACCCATCTTCAGTGTCAGTATACGAGGGTGGATTGATAATTCTTTTGAATGAAACAGTACACATAATATTTTTTTTTAAAGATAATTAAACTAATTAAACTAATCGAGACCACTTAAAGATTTTTTTAATTACCCTTCTTTACTCCTAACGTGGTTTTACATAAGCATAACAAATATTTAATTAACAAACTACGCGAGATGCAAATTTGCCGAGAATTAATAAATTTAAAATTTATTATCTGGATTTTAGACCTATCATTTAAACCAATAAATGGGTATTGCTGTGCTATAATCAAAGAGTTTCAAAGGGAAAAGTTGTATTTCGGATAAGGCCTTTACAAAATTTTACACTTGGCTCAAAATATTAAGCTTCGTAAATAACTTTAATCATAAAACGGATTAAATATCTAAGTCTTTGAATTAAAGTTGTTGAACACCTCTGATATGAAACCCAATGGATCACATCGATCGATTTACAAGTGATATTTCTTGAATTTTCGCTAAAGTACTAAAAAATTTTCGAAATTATCGAAGTACTTTTCATACAGCCAAAGTAACGAAAAGGTTGGCGTTGATTCATACCTAGAACTTACCTAGAACTTTTCGAAAAGTCGAAAAAAATGCAGGAGCTATTTATCGCACCCTGTACATAGTTCTATAAGAAACTATATTTGGAGAGTAAGTCAAAAGCTGGCAGAGCCAAAATCGTCTTGTCCAATTTTTCCCCCATAACCAACTCTCGTTTCACTAATTAGTCCCAAATTTTATAACTTACTTAATAATGTAACTGATAAAGTGACAAACCGAGGTTTTTGTACACTGTGCATATAACTTCTTGGCGCTAATTTTTTGTACTGTAAGATTTCCGAACGTGAAATAATGTTTGATTGTTCTCCTATATAATTTCACAGAATTGAAAATACGACACATTTTTTACAAACAAATGAAATGTGCTCGTTCTGCATGCCCGAGATGAAATATGCCGTCCAAAATATTTATTCTGTTGTAAATATTTAAAACGTAAAATTAAAATACAAACATGTTGGCCAGCTTAATAAATTGGTATGGTTGGTACCCCTATATAATTGTATAAAAAATACAACAAAGTATGTCTCTATGTTCTCGTATACGTACATAAACATAATTTTTCGGGGGATACAAAATCAACCAGCAAAAAAATTCGACGAGAACAACAATAAGGTCTTTGCCTGTCTGGCAATTTTCGTGTATTCGCATTTTTATTGTACTTTCGATTTTTTTTTCTGTCTGTTTGTTTTGGTTTAAATACATTCATTTGTTTATATCTATCTTATTCTTATCATCCTCATTACTGGTCCATTGGTATGTATCTACTCCCCACACAAATACCAATGTCGAGGGTACAAGTAGATGGGAACAAATTTTTACACTCTGTTTATACTCATGCTACTCGAATAATATTGAAAATATTTTTCACTTGAGTTGTTGTTGTTGGTTTTGGTGTGCAATAATCTCATGAGCACAGGAAGAATGTAATACTCGCAATAAAAATGTCAGACAAAACTTTTACTTTTCTTTCTTCGTCGATGTAGTCGTCGTCGGGCTTTAATGTTTTTGCTCTTGATTTTCCTTGTTCATTTCTTTCAATAAAGAATTTTGTGGGTTTCTGAAATGGAAAAGGAACTGCGTACTAATACGAGGATGCGTCGAGGATGTTAAATTATTATTTTCCATTTCGTTTGTGGAAATGAAAAACTGTCTGCTCTTTATTCGATTTGAGTTTAATGCGTCGTGTTAATACTGCTCTTGAATATGGCGAATTTAAGTTGTTAGACACCAAGTATACAAACAAAAATATTAAGCAAACTTCAAAAAGAGATATTGTTCTACAACGATGTAGAGAAGAGGATCATTTGTAATGTGTTAAAACAATCAGGCTCTCGTTTTCCCTGTACAGCAAGCATCTTATACTGTAAGTTCACACAGATTTTAAAATTTGCCGATATAGTAGCAATTTATTATGCAAAGTTAGTAAAGAGTTTCCCCTTATGAACCATTGGTATGCGACAAGAACGAGATTTCATGTTTATGTCACCAACTTTCATCTAAATTCCAGCACTCTGGTGGAAACCAGAACTAAATATTTAAAATCAACTAGTCTTCCAACTCAATTCTGCTTTCACTTTCGTTCTAAACCTTGAACTTTGAACTCTGAACTCAAATTTCAATACAACTTTAAATTCAACTATCAATTATCTGTCAATTTTTCTAACAACTCAACTTTAAATTTAACATGCAGCTCAACACTCACTTCAACTCTCAATTTGCTTTAAACTGAACGAATAGCTTAGCTATCAACTTAATTCTCGATTTAATCTTTAACTCATGTATCTACCCCCAACTCAACTCATATCTCAACCATTCTCTTAACTTAACTCAATCATCAATTCTCAACACAATTCTCAGCTCGACCTCCAACTCAATTTTCAACTCAAAGGGCATCTCGCCTCTTAATTGAACTCTCATTTTAAAATGCCTCACTAGTCCCTGAACAAATCTTCCAACTCAATTCAACTTTCTTTCAACTTAACTCTCAACTCAACCATTAGTTCCAGTTTACCCTTAACTTCAACTTCTACACAACTTTAAATTCAACTATCAAATATCTGTCAATTTTTCTCTCATTTCTTTTCTCGTATTCACTCTCAACTTAATTTTTAATTTAACTCTGAACTCTGAAGGCAATTGAAAAAAAATTGTTCACTCAATTGAACTCTCAGTGGTTGGCTATGGCTCTCTAAACCTCTCTCACATTTTTTTAAGAGTTTTGCTGCATTGCAGTTAATGCATTTTGCAGAAGTCTTTTTTGGTGTGAAATTCTCTCTTTGGTACCGCAGTTTCTTTTCAGTAGCTCTATTTTAACTTTTTAACTCTCATTAGTGCCTTGATAGTGAAGACATATTTCACTTTGCTCTTAAAAGCGAGCATACATAGAGCAAGCCATCTATTGTTGATTTCAGCTTCATGTTCAGTTTCGATTTTTCTTTTTTCATAATTTTTACAGCATCTTCCATTACGCTGCGTTTGCTTAAGATTCTCAATAATTTCCTCTTTTGTGCAGATTGAATGAAAACCTTTATCCATAGCTTTGATTAGGAAATCATCGGTAAACCATTCATACCCTTAATTTAGTGTTATGGCCAAAGCTCTATAGTTTTGAGAGTCAGCAACATTAAATTTCTAGACTAATTTTGGAAAGTATGCAGGTTGCTTTCATTCTCGCTCTTTTCTTGTTTAAGACCTAATAATTTTTCTTACCAATACTGTTTATCCATATTGATTGATTTCATTATCGATTGTAGATTTAAGTGTCCCTTGTGGTAAAACCGCAATTTGAAATATTCTTTTCAGTTTGAAATTTTACTTATTTAAAAGAGTAAATTCCTCTTTCAACTTGATATTTTCTGTTGTAAATATTGGGGATCTTCATAATTTGAACCTTTCCATAAATGGGTTTAGTATTAATTGGTCCATCCTAGACTCATTTGAGCCAGTCATTCCTTATTTGCTGTATCCATTACTTGCTTTGGATAAGTAATAGCATTGGTAGCTACCCTTTGCAGCACTTATGTTCGGTCGAGGTAGCATCCACCAACCCTCCCCCCCCCCCCTTCTCGTGATGTGAACGTGGCTCTCTGGTAGTTTTACCTGGAAGTACAACGAGATGACCGAAACCCTCTGACACCCAAAGGCTGAGGGACTATATCAAGCCATAATAATATATTCATATTGGGCATACGAGTACTTGACGAACTTACGAAATCTGTTTTATTAAAACCGTTAGCCAAAAGTGCGACGGCTTCACATTTTACTAGCAAGCAGTTCAGTGAGTTGATGAAGAATTTAGCGTAGTTCATACTATAAGGCAGCGATTTATTCTCCGCAATCGAACGCTTATGATGGGTAAATAGATCGACATTTTTTAGTTGTTTTTGTTATTTATTCATTTTTTTATTGTGTGATCTTTCAACGTGACCCAGCCATCTAACCCCGGGTTTAATGAATCCCATAATATAGGCAGCCTCCAGGGAGATGTTTGATTTCGTGATTTATTCGAATTCGGTACGCTTTGTTCGCAAACTTAATTTGACTGTAATTGGCCCGAATGAACTTTCTTTCAAACTACATAGTATCATACAATCATTGGTGGTCAAGGTCCAACTTACAATCCGAAAGTTAGCACATGTCTTATCAGTGCTTTGGAAAGCGCGAATTTGGCAAGACTGCGAAAAATATTTTCATCGTAACAACCTTGATTGTGCGTAGAAGGCTTGATGTGCGGGCTGTTATGCTTTTATATCCGCCTAAAGATCGATCTTTGAAGTAATGAAACCCTAGCATAATCTCCCCGTCGCACCTATATGTGAAGATAGCCCAAATTCTATCCTCGATTAATGCGATGGCAATACTAATTATTGCTATCCTGACATTTTTTACTCTCAGCCCAACAAATCTCCACATTTTCACTCTCAGGACAGTATTTTACTATCACGATAGTAAAAAACTGTCATGACAGCTGAAATTTTCGGGGTTGAGAGTAAAAATGTATTGTATGTAATTTTTCATGTCTAGGAATTAAGATATAGTCCATAGAAGTCAAGAACTATTCGTTGGCTCAACTAGCGGTGCCCATCATTTGATAGGCGACTGTTTAAAGAGCATGTACGGTTTTTTCTAGAATTATTATTTGTCTGGGAGTTGAGGTCGATAGAAGTCGTCCATAGAAGTTCGTCCATAGACGTTCATAGAAGTAAGAAACTATTCGTTGACCCAACTAGTGGTGCACATCGCTTGATAGGTAATTATTTAAGGAGCACGTGTGATTTTTTTTACAATTTTTCTATGTCTAGGTGATGAGATGTGCGCCGCTAGTTGGGCCAACGAATATTTCCTGACTTCTATGGATTATATCTCAACTCCTAGACAAAGAAAAATTCAGAAAAAATTGGCACGTGCTTCTTAAACGTGCACCTATCAAACGATGTGCACCGCTAGTTGGGCCAACGAACAGTTCCTTACTTCTATGGACATCTGAACTCATTTTAAATTCAAATAAGCATAGAAATTATGATCAAATAATCCCCGAAACTGTTGTTGGTATAGTAAATTTGTTGTTCAACGCAATTTATTTAAGCTCAAAATGTTGTACATGTTTTGTATGACGTGTCTAGTTCTATTTATGGAATTCCGTATGCAAACTTTTATCACATTTTTTGAAATTTTGTCTCTTACAATTTTTATTTATTATGTTTTTGACATATAAATAGTATAATGTATAAGGAGAGAGCTATATAATGAAATGTCGTAATAGTATAAATAGAATTAAACAGTATTGCCATACGTATCTTTTTTTATTTTCGGGGCTGGAGTTATGGGCTATCTTCACACAGGTCCGTCGCACACCAGATGTTATTTTGAAGGCGTACGATACTACCTTTTCCATAATCATTCTATACACAAAGAGCCAGATGTTGTTAGCTAACACCTAGAGATAACCCTATTAAAGTTAGCCGAAAGTTTTCAGCCGAAAGATGATAATGCAGATTGTGTCTTTGCTATCACAGACGAAAACATATTTTATAGACGCAAGAAATATTACTTGATATACCTAGTTATAACGGGTGTTTTTTTAGGAGGTTTGTTTTTCCGATAGATGTCGTTTTATTTTATGACAGTTGTTTTGACAGCTCAAAGTGGCATTTCTACTCAGTATTGTTTGGCAAATCATTATGAATAGGTTAACTCCAGAACAACGTTTTCAAATCGTGGAAATTTATTTTCAAAATCAGTGTTCAATTAAAAATGTTTATAGAGCACTTCGTGAATTTTATGGTGCACATAATCGTCCGTCAGAGACCACCATAAAGAACGTAATTACCAAATTTCGGTCTACATTCACTCTTTTGGATGCCAAGCCACCGACAAGAATGAGAAGAGTTCGTACAGAAGAAAATATTGCTGTCGTTGAGGCCAGTGTCGAAGAAAACGACAATTTATCGATTCGTCGTCGTGCTCAGCAAATTGGACTTTGTCCATCGACTTTATGGAAAATTTTACGTAAAGATTTGGGTTTGGTGCCATACAAAATTCAATTGGTGCAAGAATTAAAGCCACACGACCATCGTTTGCGCCGTGAATTCAGTGATTGGTCGTTAAATCAATTGAACGAAGATCCATTTTTTTACCGTAAAATTCTCTTCAGTGATGAGGCGCATTTTTGGTTAAATGGATACGTCAACAAACAAAATTGTCGCATTTGGAGCAAAGATAATCCACACGCCGTTCTAGAATTACCAATGCATCCTGATAAATGTACTGTTTGGTGCGGTCTATGGGCTGGTGGGATCATCGGTCCATATTTCTTTAAAAATGAGGAAGGACGACGCGTTACCGTGAATGGAAATCGATACAGAACCATGTTAAATGAGTTTTTGTTGTCAAATCTTGAAGATATGGATATGAATGAAATGTGGTTTCAACAAGATGGTGCCACTTGCCATACAGCACGTGAAACAATCGACTTATTGAAAGAAACTTTCAACGACAACATTATTTCGAGAAATGGTCCGGTGAATTGGCCTCCGCGTTCGTGCGATTTGACGCCACTCGATTACTTTTTGTGGGGATACGTGAAGTCATTGGTTTATGTGGATAAACCTCAATCGATTGACGCTTTGGAAACCAATATTCAACGTGTCATTGCTGACATACGCCCTCAAATGCTTGAAAAAGTGCTGGAAAATTGGACCTCCAGAATGACATTTGTGAAAAATAGTCGTGGTAGCCATATGCCAGAAATTGTGTTTAAATGTTAAATGCCAAAAAATTATCTACCAAATAAAAAAAAATTTTGGTCATTTCATAATTTTATATGTGTTTTATTCAAAAAAAAAATCGGCAACCTCTTAAAAAAACACCCTTTACTATCACCTCCAAATAACCAGAATACAGCAAAAATCTGTCTGGAAATAAATAGTTTTACAAAAGTGGACCAAATCCTATGAAATGTAAATTACAATAAATTTAGAAATTTCCAAAACAAAATTAAAAAAACGTTCTGTATTTTCTAGGTTACCCACTTTCCCATCGTTCCTACTATGGCCAATAGATACTGAATTCAATGGACTATATCTCGAATACTAAACATACAAAAATTCCCAAAAATTATTTCAAACACGTTAAACTAGAGGGACGTTTAACGTATTTGAAATAATTTTTTTTGAATATTATTATGTTTAGTATTCGAGATAAAGTCCATTGCACTCAGAAATTATTTGCTGGCCAAACTAGTGGGTTGCATAAGGTGATAGAGGAATGGTGTGTTAGGTATGTTTATTGTAATTTACTTTCCAGATATTTTTTTGCTGTATTCTGGTTATTTGGAGGTGATAGTAGAACTAAGTTTATCATGTAATATATCTTTCAGCTATAAAATATTTTTTTCGGCTGGGGTAGCAAAAACAATATCTGCATTATCAACTTTTGGCTGGTATAGCAAAGACACTATCTGCATTACCTTTCGGCTGGAAACTTTCGGCTAACTTTAACAGTATCGAGAGATAATCTTCTCTGGAATTCCTAGACATATATAAACGCGACCAAAAGCTTTCCACAATTGGCTGGGTGAAAATCGTAATGATTGTTACCTATGTTATTTTCGGCGAGAGTTTTACCACGATTAGATCATAAAGGTAAGATAGAAAAATAGCTCCTCCATGTTTTAATAATTTTGTGGCGATTCCATCGAGCCCGCGTGCTTCTATTTTTAATTTACTAATAGCTACATCTACCTCCTCTATTGTAAGGATATGGACAAATACCTCATCGCCTGGTGAAACTATAGCTTAAATAGGAGTCACTTCGTCAGCCTGGTTTGGATGAATGTTTTATAAGATTTCTGGCATTGCGGTAAAACAGTTTCTCAAATTGCCATTTTCCGCTTGAAACCTAATATTTTCGATGCATTTCGTTATATATTCGCTTTTTCTGTCGGACGAATTTGATGTGGTTTTCTTGGCGTAGAGTTATTCTGTTTGAGTCTTACGAGCCAATCACTTTTCACGTAACTTTCGTTTATGTTCGACGAGTTAACGGGTCTGATCACTGAACTAACCATTCTGTGATCTTGGTAGTCTCCTTTCAATTGTATTTTCCAAAAAGAAAGAGCAAACCCGTATGCTTTAAACTCGCCAAGAATGTGTATTATGGGACCGAAAATATCATAATCTTTAGTTGACAAGTCATGTAAAAGAATTGAGACAGTAGTAACAATTTTGTAAAAAGCAATTCTTTCCGCGACTAATTTACCACAATACACGAAACACAAATCCCGCAGAAAATCAACGGGTGGGTCATAAGTTCAGAGAATTTCTCTTCGAGAAAACGGCAAAACTACTACCACTTCTAGCGTTATCCGAAATACCTGTATTACTAACACTTGACGTACAAACCACCACTTTTAACAGCTGAAGTGTTAGAAGATTTACTGCAAAAAACAGCATCAATGATAAGAAAAAGGGCAAAATCACTAGTTTCCCAAAACGATCTGCCTCAATAATATCTGACGTCAGCTGTTGATACCATTGATCAAATTGTAATTCAAATTGAAATATTTGATACAACATCGATACTTTTGCCTTTTAAGGCGTCTAATGAATGAAGTTCATTTACCTATACTACGGCTAACAGATATCCAAATACGTAGAAATCCAAAGGTTTTAAGATAGACGAAGCGAGCTAACATATATGATCTCTGAGAACACCTGCCCAAACTTTGAACTTTATTAATATTTTGAAAATATTTGTAGATTGTGAGGATGCAAAGTCGAATAATGCAAAATCTGGAAGATATTTGCTCGTGAAATCGGATCCATGGCTCAATTTGCGGACAACTGAAAAATTAAAAATTAGTTTGAAAATAGTTGTAAGTGAATTCGTGCTTTTATGTTTTATATTTAGAACAGAGCCGGATTATCAAAATTGGGGTAAAGTCACATATTCCGTCTGACTTGCCGATCATAATTTAAGTTGAAAATTTGCACTGTTCCCCTCCCGGGCACAAAATGCATCTCTGAATATTTAATCAGAAGTGCCAACTTCATTGGGGTCTAGAACACTTTTTATCAGAAAATTGATCATTCAACGGTCGTTGTTGTTCAATGGAATTTGACCAATTCTGGATTAGCACAATTTCAGTCACCATAATTTTTGGATGGCAATGGACATACCTGACAGGAATATACTATCTGAATTGCTTATACCTTGGATTTTAGAACATTTAATTTCTATTGTTTTATTTGTTGTTCAACACAAATATTATTGAACGATATATCTCCGTTTTTTTAAAATATAGTATCTTTCAGGGGCTGGTTTGGTTTTCCTCGAGTTATGAATGAAAATTTATGAAAATTATATTTCTATGATACGCACAAATTTTCATCAGTTTAGCGGCCTTTAGAAAGTTATGAAATTAGGCTTAAATTATTTCTGGTTTTCTCTAGAAATCGGGTTTTATTTATTCCGTCTTTTAGGCGAAATTTGAAATTTTCTTTTCCCGTTTTTTCGGCTCCTGGTCTAGCACTAATTTTTTCCCGTGAGCACTAACTAGCACAAATTGGGCTTAATCGGTATGCAAAGTTTCATTTTGAAATCCGAAGTTTCCCTGCTGCAGTTACCCATGTCTAATTTAGTTATAAAAATCAGTGTCAGATACACAGCACTAATCAAGAACAACTTGAACAATATGAAGGACGTTTGCTGGTTTAATAGCGTAGGTGGCGTTTTAGTTTAAAAAAATTTACAATAAATAAAATATTTATGCTTTGTCAAAATGACCGAAAGTAACGGATTTGACTATTTTGAACATAATTTATACTCGAGTGGTTTATCAGTAAACCGGTTCAAGGGAATTTGATTGTTAACAAAATTAAAAACAATTTCTGAATGGAGTCGATTTTTCTGTATTATTTTCTGCCTAAAAACAATAATATGCAACGTTCCAATTTCACCGCAAAATTAAAATTGGATCAATCAATCCCTTTATATCAATTAAATCACTGAAGCAAAACTGCAACAAAATAGCTTTGTTTGATTTTTATGTCACGGTTAAATGTCTCGTTTTATTCATAAACGAGAAATGCATTTCATGGACACTCCTCTTTTACCGCCATGGTTCGTTAAGTTCCCTTGCAATTTTCCATTAAGTACACATCAGCACATGTTTAGAGTTGCATAAATAGCGCAGACATATAAATCGGAATATACGTATTGTAATAGTTTTTAAAAATATTATTGTTTCACTTGACCAATTGTTAGTCTGTCTACCTACATACGAGTAAATGTTATAAATAGGTTAAATGCATAGCCGGCAGACTATTTAAAATTATTCGCAAATAGATTTCATGAACATAATATTTGTGTATTTAGATAAAATACTTAACTACACTTTGTACCTTTGGTTATGGATGGCTTTCTTTAACTCCGAATATTTGGCTTATGATTTTACAAAATTAACAGGAAATGATTCTAACTCTTTCGATGAATATCGAGCTATCTGAGAAATAATAGAAGATGCACAACATAATTTCTACAACACGCCTGCTGATTGCACTATAATAGAAAATAACTAACATTTTCTCTTTTTCCGCCTTTTAGGTGTTCATCTTCTCGTTCCCACCACCACATTTCATGGCCCTAATTTTAGACATAGCGTAATTTATGATATTTTGACTCTACACTAGGAAGAAAGTAAAAAATCGCTCAAGAATCTGAAAGAATGGATTTCGCAGGTTAGATAAATAATTCGCTAGTACTACAAGGTTATGTTCTATACAGAAAAATAGTCCATAGTAAATACGTAACAGAGTCGGTATGGCATACTATCGGATCGAAACTGAATGTTATAATTTTCCTAGATTATTTATTTATTAAGTAGAGCCAAATTATTTTAAATTACCATGATTCGATAAAAACTCGGTTTTGAGATTGAGAGGAAGGAGGGCACATACTTTTTTCCGAACTTTTTCTCTAATAAAGTACAAACCTCGTAGCCTATGACCCTTTCAATTAAAACCCTATACTTAATCAGATAATAAACCTTGGATTTTTATTTCTAACAACTTTCGGCGTTGGCAGTATCCCAGCGAAACAAACATTGATAGCAGAATAAAATCGATTGAAACATTTGCACACGTCGAAGCGAGAACACAAATAAATTTATTTCGGTTTCTTTTAAGCTCTCCATTTTTAGCCCAACATTTTTAACGTCCGTTAAGCTAGCAGAACCTCTACAGCAGAATATTAGAAGATAGTATGGATAATTATAGGCTAATAAGAGGCATCTGTTCCACTTAAAACGGGGGTTCTGCTAGCTTTAGAAAAAGTTAGCAGAACCCATATCAATAAATTATTTCAAAACAATTGGAAAATTAAGGGTTAATTTTAGGCTAATTAAATGCCCTATTATAATTTTTTTATTCTGCTCGTTCTAGAAAAATCATAAGGCTTTATCAATTTAAAGCTAGCAGAACCCAAACCGAAAATCGGACCGAAAATTAAATTAAAACGTAAAACACGATCAACTGACATACAAATAATTTTAAGCCATTAAAAATTTTGGGTTCCAAAATTTTGGTTTACCTAAATCGAAAATTGGACCAAGGATGAAATTTAAATATAATCTATTAAATTTAGTACAATTAAAAAAAACGCTCGAGAAAACTTTGTTTTTGTTGCACGCGCAACTCTACGTATGACAAGAACCTTCTCGGTGACATTTTATCAAACTCATACCAGCGCAGCATTATAAATTAATCTTATTTTATTGTTTTAACATATTTGCAAACCTGACGAATTATTGGGTTTAGCCGACCAATTATCAGAATTTCCAGCTTAATCGATGACATTCATTCTTTTTTGATTTTCCTTACTTGGAGTGCCAAAATTTTAGTTGACCTAGAACACTTTAAAACGATTTTGAAAAATTCCTGTTGCTGAAGGTCAAATTAATAGAGGTAATTTAACATTATTTGTCACCGTCAGAATTAAGATATTCTTTCAGTTGAACTGTAAGATATTTTACTTGCTCGTCTTCACTTATATAATACTTTTGCTCAGTTTTGTCTTCAGTCGTTTCATAAATATCACAGAAGTAAACAATTCTTTATTTATTATTCTCGTGTTTAGGAAGTAAAAGAAGACTATCAGTTTAGAACGCCTGATGCTTTATGCCTCTGATTGTTTTTCTCAACATAGCCAAGTCACATTGGCCAGCGCGATCTGGAGCCTCAATTCTTTGTTTTGTTGGGTATCTCTTGCACAGCTAAAGCAATGCGGGTAAGCGTTATGCTTAGAAATTCGGTTAATCGTTCAACCTCCAGCTTGTGGTCGATTCAGATGGTTCTCGATTTCTCTGGGGTTGTACTTGTTGCTCACCGTATAATGCCTGCCTAGAATTAGAAAATCCTTATAATCGCAATCTTACAGGACCCATCGCAATGGTGTCTGGTACTCGAAAATACCCCTCAAAATCGTTTGAGGCGGAAAAAAATGTGGAAGCAGCACTGAGCTCAAAACATTAATTAGATAGCGAATGCTACAATTCAATATTGTTACTCATAACAACCAACTCATTCCGCAATATGATGGAACTTAACGTCAGACATCTAATTAACGCAAAACACAAGACCCAAAACGAAGCAGCATGACTCAACATGGTGCAACATGACGCAACATGATGCAACATGGTGAAAACATAACGCAAAATTGTTCTACATGGTGCAGTATAATGGAACCTAGTGCAATGGCTGCATCGGAGGATCCCTAAATGTATTTTCTGGCAATCAAAGCTCCTTGCAATCGTATACTCAAAAACCCTACCTCAATATTTTTTATTGTATTTAATTGTTCGACCTAAATTTATTTTCAAAAAATGGGATTAGAGGCCCAACGGAGGGCTTCCTAAGCGGATTTTTACCGAAATTAGGACTCATTCCAATATATGCCTGGCATTAGAAAATCCTTATCTCCGCAATTTTTATCAAAATCGTTGGAGCCCAAAAATTTGTTTTTTTTTAAAACTGCCCCCAACCTGCCTGTTCTAATAACCTTCACCACTGGTGCTTGTGACGCAATGTTTAAATTATTTGGTCCTGAAATAGAAAACCGGTACCGGCTAGTGTTGTTCGTTACTGGTTCCGGTAACCCGTCAGATTCCTCGATAGGCGAGAATGCAGTCTTTAGTCTGTCATAGGCAGCGACAAATTTGTAGCCTCCTATTGTGTCATGCTAAAATACCCTTCTCCGAGTGATGGGCGCATTTTAAACGACTGCCACAGTTTAGAGGCGTAGGCCGACGCGATGTTTGCTTTCACAATATTATTTACTGTGTTTACACCACTGGCTATACAAAGAGTTTTTATGGCGTTTATATCTATACAACAAGGGCCAAATGTGGCGGTGGCGAGTGTAGCAGCCCGAGTCTATATTTTTGGCTGTCTATTTTATCTTGCTGTACTGTTGCATTTGGGAGGTCATAAACCTTCTAGTTTTATTTGCTTCACTTTTTTTTCTCTGCTGGATAAAATATATATCACTATGTTTCGGATGCGATTATTCGAAGTATCACAATAGATTTGAGAATCTGAACACCTTATTCCCGTTGCTGTACCATCGATAATAAATTTAATTTCGACATCAATATTTTACGACTTTGCAAAATTTTCAAAATCGATTTCACCAGCCAGAAACGCTGGGTATAACCGTATTTGGTGTATCAGCATGCTCAACCGGAACCTGATGCAACGCTCCTTATACATCTATATTGTTGAGAATATTGTTTTACCGTACAAAATACTTGCAAAATACTAAATAAATGGTATAGGATACTGGTCAGGATGATGATTAAATTAAGTTCACAAAGTCACCGCAAAGATACCGTTCTTCTTTAGATTTCCGGAACATATGCAGTAGTGAGGCTCAGTTACTGTTTGATGGTCCACATATGCCTTGCTCACCAATATTCAAAATTACCTTTTGATGCATCCAACTTATCAGGTGGGAGTCTGCTCGGGTGAGAAAAAAATTGGGGTCCTTTTGTAACGATATGATGGAACTCGAGTGCGGCTGTTCTTTCTTGTTAGGAGGTATTGCGGACAGGTCTGCACCGATGTCGATTAAAAATTTTAAGTGTGTTACATTTTTGGACACATTCAAGCACTTGCGCCTTCCCAAGTGATTGATCACTATTTTTTTGTATTCTCGAAATTACAAGGTGGTCGACATTTTAGTGCTAAAGTTCTATGCCACCAACACTTAAAATCATTTCAGTTTCTTGTCGATGATGAATGATCTCTTATCATCGTATCGCCTTTTAGATGAAGATCGTATGAGCTAGTTTGACACTCGATTTTATTGATACTTTTCCCCAATATTTGAATTTGGTTTTCTAATGACGTAACGTATGGCATAAAGAAATGAAATTACTTTGTAATGATATGATTTCTTTAGCTGATGTCACGTTAATTTGTGATGAGTCACATAATTCGATCAATTTATCCGCCATCTTAGCTATGTCATCAATAGGATCAATTGTTGTTGACACATTCATGTGAACAGGCGTTGGTAATCGTTTTAACCACATTTGTTTTAATAAATCATCTGCAACGTTATAACCACCCAATGATCGCATTTCGGTGAGAAGTGATGAAAGCTTTTTCGTATTTATAGACATTAAGTGGTTTATCATTTCAAATACTAACCAATCAAGTTTTTCTAATAATACTAACACGTTGACTAACATCATCATTGGTGGCGACATTATAACGGCAACATGGCTTACAGCCGATTTTATTAATGCGGAGTTTTCCCTCCGAACTTTTGCGTTTTTCGTCGTGATCGTTATAACTTTAGTGAAAATCGTAAAGGTGGCGGCGTGCTTATTGCAGTGCGTAGGTCTTATTGCTGTGAACTTTTATGTTCTGACCCAAGCATAGAATTTATTGCGGTTAAACTAATGTTTAATACATTTCATTTAATAATTAGCACAGTTTACTTTCCATTTCATCGGACTACGGCTTTTGGTCACGATTTTCTTGATAGTGTTTCTAGTAATTTATTACCGTTTATGAAGGAGAACATTGACTTCATTACTTTTGGCGATTTCAACTTTCCAGAGTTCCTCTGGATGATGCTTATACTAACGATCATCCCACCTTAATCTGTGATTTTATGGCAAATATAGGCGCTTTTCAGATTAACAATATACCACACAGTTGCGGAAGTTATCTGGACTTAATTTTTTACTTAATCTTCGAGTATTTATCACACCACACTCCAGTTTCAATCCAGGTTTTCAGCGGATTTTCAAATAACATGAATTTCATTAACAATTGCATTAAGGTGATTGGACAGTTGTTCTATCAAACATAGATATCAATGGTGCAGTAGGCACCTTCAATGAGTTGTTAAATATTGCTACACGAAAGTTTGACCCTAAAAAGGTAATAAACAAGCCTCACGCGCGTCTTTGCCAAGGTTCACTCAAAAGCTTAAGAAACTGGAAGCCCCGCGTTTTAAAGCTTAAAGGAGATATAGGCGTTCTTGTCTAATGGTTGATGTAGAGGACGATTTACGCTGTAACCCGATGAAATTTTGGAGATTTGTGAAACTTAAGAACTATAATAACGAATTACTGTCGTTTATGGAATTCCGTGTTCAAAAATCCGATAATCCATTAAATATCTGCAATTTCTTTGCCGATTACTTCAGTAGCTTTTTTGTTAAACATATCTCACAAACGCCAATGATACCTATCTGTAAAAATCAAAAAATTGTTTTTCCTGGAAGCCTTGCGCAGTTGGTTTTGCCACCCCTTTATGTCAAATATTTAACATGAGTCTCAGACAAGGCGTTTAACCTGATGTTTGGAAAATATCAAATGTAATTCCAATCTATAAAAATGAATCTCGCAGTGGTGTGACTAATTATCGTGGCACTGCTGTACTATCATCAACGTAATCTTCTTCTATTCTAAGGTCGGTTTGTACCGACTTCGCTAAAGCTTTCGATAAACTCAATCAACGGTTATTGTTGAAAAACCTTAGCAGCTTAGTATCAAGATTGATATTACGTACACAGAGTATTTCATTGCTTCGTCTGGTGTGCATCAAGGTAGCCACATGGACCCACTGTTATTTTTATTATTTATTAATGACGTTGTGGGCTGTTTCACATTCGCTGATTGTATTTTATTTGCAGACGACATGAAAATATTTGCTAACATTTCATGCGAATTAGACCGTGTTCTTACAAATTATATGTTTCTCAATGTGGATAAATGGCAAGTAATCAGATATTGTAGGTCCAAGTCTCCGATTTAGGATTATTTTTAGATCTGATTTAACATTTAACTCGCACATCGATGCGATTGTTATAATAAAGCCTATTCAATGTTGGGATTTATTAAGCGAAATTCTAAAGATTTTCACGACTCTTTCGTTCGTTCTCAGCTTGAATACGCTAGTGTCATATGGTCCCACTCTCAGAGTACACAAAAGCAGTCTCTGTTATGTGTTCTCAAAAAATTACCTTCTTTACAGCGCGACGATTATAGTCCCTCACCTTACCTTGACCGTTGTCGTTTCCTGGGCCTTCAGTCATTGGCTTCTAGGCATACATGTACCAATGCTACCTTTGCACGTGATATTATTTGTTTTAAAGTTGATTGTACCGACATACTTTCACTCTTTAATATTTACGCTTCTAAATTAAGTTTTACTATTTATATAGACGTCGGGGTCACCAATTGTGGAAATTTGGTGTGAAACGATTTAAAAGAATATTTTTGGCAATATTGACTACTTTTACGAGGTTGGCTCAAAAGCCGTCACACTGAGAATGAGAACAACGAAAAAGTATAAATTTGACAAAAGAAAATGTATGCGCTCGTTTATTTCTAAAAACTCGCAAATTTCACGCTAACTGACTTATTGCAAATTGTTATATGGCGTAAATTGAAAATACTTTCAATGACCTCCCTTTATTTAATACACTACAACTTTTAGGCGATTAAGTTCGCATGCCACAGACTCCAACGGCGTTCGTTGCTGGTTCGAAGCGATAATCGTAAAAAACGAACGCGTTCATTTTCAATGATAAGCGATTTTATAAACGCTCTGTATTTTACGAAGTTGTTGTTCGCTTTAATTTGTGGTCTTAAAATGTAAGTACATAATTTGTTGTCAAAGACTGGTAATACAAAATAAGGCAAAATCTTACTAAAAATAAGACTGAACGGGCTGACTATTTTACCGAATTAGAGGAAAGAATTATTGAGCTGTTAGACTTAAACAAATGTATAGGTGGGTCGGGCCATGAATATGGAGCACCAAAATCTTTGAATTTTATGCAAATAGAGACAGGTGATGTGCAAATAGAGGAGTATGAACTAGCCGAAGCATTGATGTAGATATGTCTTTATCTCAGATACTACAGAACGGCGCTTAACAAAAAAACCACGAGCAAAAGCTGTTAAAACAAAAAGTCTTCTAGAAACTCAAGTGGCCACGCAAGTTTTTATGAAGATTTGTCTTCACAATTTAAAATTGTAAGCGCGGAGTTAAAAGAAATTTCAAAGTTTCAAAGAAAACGGTTTTACCAGAGCTAGCTGCGTCATTATCCAGTTGTATATCATCGTGGCAAGCTTTTTCTGGGGTATAATGTCGCTGCCTTGCAGAGAGCAGGGCTCTAAATCCAGCTTTCAACAGCCCGATGCATCTTTAACTAGCGTAATCTAGTTCTAGATTTTAAATGCAAGTTATTAAACCTTGCTTAAGGTGGATCGTCAGCAGCTGCTCTAAACGGAGTTATAATCCAGGGCTTGCATATAAAATATTCACTTTGGAAATCTTTACCTATCTATCAGCCATGAATTTGTATCGCCAGCTCACTGACGCTGTAAATATTCTCGGGTGCTGCTAAGGCTCCGCTGCAGGACCCACCATAACGGGCATTAACTGTTTTGATCCGCAGCTTATGGGCACAAATCTTAAAATTAAGTAAACATTTTGGTACAAAACAAAACAAATTTGTATATAATAAAAATTGAAGTATTAATAAATCTTACTAACATAATATTTAAGCTATGATGATATCCTTTCCGATTAAAATAAACATAAGCTAAAATGGATGGTTTCAAAATACTAATATGACTTCCATCGATGCACCCGATTACACCGGGGTACCCAGTTTTTCATAAAATTATTTCGACCGTTTTCCCGAAAAATTTACTTACAGATTGCTGTGCCAGCCCAATATTGTAGTCTTGCCCTAAACCTCGTTGATAGGAACCTTCTGCAAGTAGACGAAGTGTTGCAGCCAATTTTGTAATTGTTGGAATGCAATGGCTGTTGTTTATTTTAAAATCTCCCAATATTTCCTCCAATACATATGCGAAAGCTTCTTTCGATAGTCGAAACAATTGCCTAAAACTATTATAATAAATGTTGAGTAATAAAATGTAAAATATCAGTAATTTTATACTAACTTTGTTTCTGGAAGAGTAAGAGGAGACGAAGTGGCTCTTACACTTGTCCGATCAATTTCATCTTCTCTGTCGTTTTCCATAAAAAATGGGCAATTGAATCCATGTTGTGAATTTAAATGTTTATTTTTTTATAACTTCAAACTTCATATATTTGACAGGTAATGAATGATAAGTTCAGTGCACAAAATTTCGCTTATAGTGTTGCAAGCCGGTGACAAGGCCCCACTTTATTTGTAGTATAATAGCCAACGAATCTGAAGACATTAAAATGTGAAGTAGCTTTACAATTATGAATGTTATGAGTCCTTAAACTTTCATAGCGTACTCTAGTCTCGAGGCGACGATTTTGAATTTTTGTATTCGTTGGTTTTTATCCAAATATTCTTCGGTCATTTTTTCAGATACTATTTGTTTTATTTGAAAATACCGATATTCGAAACCATATACAAATCATTCCAATTAATCAATTAGCACAACAATACGGTGACTACAGTTTGCTAATTGAAATCTGCATGCGCTTCATAAAAGCACCAACAATAAAGAAATCACACACCGTGTTAAGAACAACAATATTTTTATTAATAAGGGTGTGCAATAAACTAACCGCATCCCAATATCAGTTTAAAATTAATTTTCATTCATAAACCCAAGAACCAATCATGAAAGCAAAACCCAAAAATAAAATAAAATTAAGAAAGCAACACTAACAAAATCCAACATTTCTTCTTAAATTGATCAAGATATAATAATAATAAAAAAAAACAAGATCTTTACTTTCTTGATACGATCGATCGTTCGTACGTACCGTGTACCAAAAATAATATTATAATGAATGATCATGCGAACGCACAAATACAAACCGATCGAATCGATTTATCAATTTGGAATTTGGCTTTTTATTAATTAACCGATCACCGTGTGGTGGTGTAAGTGTATTTTTTTTCTGTCTTATTTAATTCTGTTTCGTTTTCATTCGTATACTTCTTGTGATTTTCGTTTTCATTGCACACACGTCTTTTACTTTTATTTTGCGTTTACTTTTTGTATCGTTGCTTGCTCTCCATGGCTAATTATATACCAATACATAAACAAAACTCGACTCGCGATCAGTTTTATTTAGTTAAATCAAGAAAATGTCATTTATATAATGTTTTGCAAATTCCGTATGCGTAATATGTACATCGTGTACAGTGATCACGACTAATATCATGACATTAACACTATGGTTAAGTCATTTTCTACATTATAACGTTATTTATAATGTGGAAGGTCGCATACACCCCACGAAATCGTAGTTTATAATGTGTATATTTAACACATTTTTTTTAATATCATCACACCCGAAAAACAAAAAATATTCAAAAACTTCAAATAATAATAAACACAAACATGTTGACGACGCGTCGACGGTTGACCTCGTTGAAGAAATTCAATGTCAACGCGATATCAGTTCAATGACCAACTTAAACGAAAAAATAAAAATGTATGTATTACGATTATTATTATTATTGCTGTTGTTGTCACTTTGAACGTGTGTATGAATATGCAGTGTGTATGCGTTACACATTTGTACAAATGTAATTTATGTGTGCGTTATAAAATATTAAGTTTGTAAAATTTGTTATCAAATTACCCTACAAAAAATATTACTACATACTCGTACGTACTCGTTTACGCTCATGTATTACGATGTACGCAAAAAAGAAAAACAAAAATGTTTCTTCGCCTACTTTCTTATTTCCAATATTTTATTATGTCGATCAGTGTGAAAAAGAAATTTTCGGATGGCGGTGTTCTGCGAAAAAAACAAATGTTTATGCGCGCGTACCTAGTAATTAGCGGACGCAGCCAAAATATTATTTGTCTGTATGTCTGTGTTATAGCAAATATTACCTGTCAAACATTTTAAGAGAATGTGATCACCAAATTTGTAATTCTTCACACGGTTACCAAGTATCGTTTCGTGGATGAATCATTTTACAATGTATTATAATTCCGAATAGTAGATCATTTGATATTTTAATAATCGATACGTTTGATAAAAATATTTAAAATTATTGCCGTCTATTTGAATTTTGATTAGTATAGTCGGACAAATTGCGATTACAAATCGCGTTCAAACGTTATTCTAAATTTAAATAAATTGTTTAAAATGATGTAATACAATTGAAGTTTTAGACACAGGTCGCGCAGATTTGCTAATTATCATTAAATTTTATATTCTTTTATTCGAGTTACTGTAGCTCAACACACAACGATCAGCAAGTCGGCAATCTGCATTTTTTCTAAATGTCACTCGTGATTACCCAGATTACGAATACTAAAATACACAAGTCTAAAAATAATTTACTTTAATATGTTGCATTATCACATCAAACGAGGAGCTGCTTTAATGAAGAAAATTGAGAAACAAAATATTTACAGTGACTCAAAAAAGTCTCCGTACGATGTAGCTTCTGCTCTATTAGGCTGCGATTACATTGGATGCGAATCAGTACGAAAATGTATTCTCACCAATTCGTAAGAAATTCAGTCGTACAAATGCATAAGTTAAGGTGTTTCCATTGTTTGCGAAATTGTAGTACAAAATCAAACGTATTGCTGTCAATTAGTAAAAAAACGAAAATGGATCCTACTATTAAATTGTGTTTATTGGAAACACCTTTAACAAAATTTCTTTCACTGGAACATTCCAGAAAATTTTGGGTAGATAATTATTTTGTATTTACAGCTGAAAACGGTGAATTTGGAAGATCATTTGAAGAAATAAAGCATTTTTTGATTGTAGCAGAATGGTTCCAACTATGGGAATGGAATGAGATATCGAGATTATCTAACTACTTCAAAGCTGATTGGGTTCAATTCAAAATTCTACTACTGCGAAACGATATTTTGTATCACTGATGCGCGCAATGGGTCATTCAAGATAACTAGGGGCCCTCTGCAGCTCTATCCGCCCGGCGAAGTTTTCGAGAGAGTGTTCGAAGTCGTCGCCGCGCGGGATTATTAGAACAGGTTATGACTCGTTTTGGAGTTCCATTGAAACCGCACTCTGGTCAGCGCTGTAATTTTGATTTTAAGGTTTTCCGAATGAAAATGGAAATTTTGGGCGTCAGGAAAACGCGGGCGGCAGCACTCCATCCACAACCTGATGGTTTGGTGGAAAAGATGAATAGAACGCTACTGAATTATTTGGTCAAATTCATCACGTAAACACCGATGAAGTTGACCGGGACCTTAGATTACCAGTTGATATGGCTTTGTGACGACCACCGGACAATTCTACGCCCTCGATAAAAGTCAAAAGAAGTTTGGATGCGGTAGCCTAGTATGATTATACAAATCGCAAAGGAGTTTAGGTAGATGTCAAAAATTACAGTGTGCCTGGAAAGGACTATGCCGGGTTATTATGGAACTGTTTGACGTCACGCTACATATTCAGCGCAGCGCCAGAATTTAACCAAAAGTCGTATACATTAACCATTTAGCACCTTACTAAGGGAACAAACAGAGAGTAAAGAGGCCACAAAGTAATCAGTTCAGTCGACCAAGGCGTCCGAGTCTATATCGTTACACGTAATGTGTTTTTCGGTTTGCGGATTCAGTGGAGAAGCATCAAGGACAACGGTGCATTCTAGCGGTGACGGATGAAACTATTGTTGTTCTTGTTTTATTGATACACATATAACTACATGGAAAACATGTTAGCCAGCGGTAGACGAATAAAGTCAAAAGAACCATTTCGAGCGTCTTCGAAATATGTTGTCACCATCAATTTTTTATATCCTTTGAGATACAGGGTGTTGAAAAAATTTGGTTTAGAAAAAAAGTACACAAAAATATTAAACTGTAACGTCCTAAATATTATCCAGAGAGCAATCAACTTAGTCTTACCATGCATCTGCGTCCATATTTAAAAAAAAAGTTTTTCTTACTTCTACATAATTCGTCATGATCTCCCCTACAATTCCGTTTATTTATGTTGAAGAAACAAAAATTAAACATTTTCATTAGTTTTGAGGAATTATCTAGTGTTCTGTCAGTGTTGTGACTTAAAAATTCTAAATAATTTAAGACAATTCATATCTCGTATCATGGCACAGTCCTCAGGTGGCGAGTACATTGATATCAATTTTGTTTACTGCACTGCGAGATACCGTAACAATATCAAATACGCGGGGGGACTTTGCCCAGTTAAACTCAACAAATCATTTGGATGTCGGCGAAGAAATAATTAGTAATGTAACGGCAAACCCATGTATTAGCATAAGGAGGCTCTCTTTACAACGTATTCTATGGACGGATGAATCTCAATTCACAAGAGATGACATAACAAACTTTCACATCATTTCAGCACCGCTTCAATGTAAACGCATGAGCTGGTGTAATTGGCGATAATTTGGTCCAAGTCACTGACCTGGAAGATCCCCCGATCTAACTGTATTCGATTTGTATGTATATGGGGAACGATGAAGGCGCTTGTATGTTCAAAATAAATACAAACAAAAGAAGAACTAGTGCAACGATTACACACAGCAGCTCATCAGATAAGGGAATAATTACCGAGAATTGAAATAACGAAAGGCATACTTTAACGAATAATAGGCTGTATTCAATCACAGGGAGGATTTTTTGAGCACCTTTTATAACTCGATATAGGAATTTTACTCTCGAGCCAAACTTGGTGCTGGGGGATTGTAGGGCTGATCATGGCGATTTAAAATTAAGTAGAAAAAAATTATTTCTTTAGAAAAACAATTCAGTTTTTCTCTCGTCTTATAAAACAAATATTTTTTAATGCAAGATAACACCTGAGATCTTAAATATACGTTTTTAGCAGCCAAACAAGACTAAGTTGGTTGCTCTCCGATAAATATTTTGGAATTTATAGTGTATACTTTTTTCACCCCGCACATCCAAAACCCGGACACCCTGTATAATAGAAATATTAAAACAAAGTTAACTCGATCTAAGAAATTTTTTGATTCGAGTCGTTGACTCGACTCCGTTTACAAAAAAATTTAACTTGGATTCAACCTACGTTGAACTCTTAATGTAAACAGCATAATTGTTACGTAAATAAACTTGATAAAAAATTAAGACATAGTGGTCAGCAACATTACGTTAAAACATAACAACTGCTAATGGTGGGAGACACTGACCGGGAACTAAATGGCTGCGGAGTATAATGGCTGGGAATGTAATGAATCAAAGGGTAGTTGGGGGGAGGGGGAGGGGTAATGGCAGGAGGTATTATTCGGGGTTGTAATGTGCAGGGGTAAAATAATTAGGTCGATCCAATAGTTCAGGCTAGTTGATCGCAATTTTCAGATTACAGAGCAAGTACAAACGTTTAATTTCAAAATGTCCAACTATATCCACAAAGTAAATTGAGCATATCTAAGAGTATTTACTACATACCAACCACGGTATTCTAATCAACTGTGTAAACAAAACCTTGAAAAAGAAATTAAAACTATACGAGTAATAAATAGTTTAAATAAACGACGTAGAACGAGATTAAAGAAAGTCATTTTACTTTGCATACGAATAACAACATTTTTTCTATATCATTGTTGCGTAACACCAATACAACCACATGCGTTAAATGCATACATGTGTGCGGTGTACATTACACCACATACCCATGGCGTACTCATTTCAGCCTTTTGAGTTTTTTGGTAAACAAACTCGTCGAAATCTACTTGTGTGTTGTTCAATTCATTCCAGAAATTTTAATAAATCCCCAAAAAAAAACACAAAAAGCATAAAACAAGAATTAAAACGAACGACGCAAAATAAGAAAGTTCATAGACATAGGTAAGGTAATAGCATTAATTCTAATGGACTACGTTTTAGAATTATATTCCGTAGAATTTTATTTAGAAAGTTGTTTACAAAAAGTTTTGGCAATTCTTTCATTGTTACGTATACCTGTGCTGTGTATGATGATTGCTTTTCTTCGATTATGTAAGAACAATAAACATAACAAATTCAGGTGAAATAATTGGATTCATCTTATTTGATCGATCAAATTGGTGTATCCCATATCGCTGTATCCATTGATTCGGTTTGCAAGTTATTTATAAATAGTTTTTTTTATCCAATTGCGATTTAAAAAGTAGTTTGTGGTTTTTGGGAATTCCAGTTCTAATTTTTTATTTTTTTTGGTTTATACTTTTGCCGT
The DNA here is from genome assembly GCA_963691935.1 of Nephrotoma guestfalica. Classification (NCBI taxonomy): domain Eukaryota; kingdom Metazoa; phylum Arthropoda; class Insecta; order Diptera; family Tipulidae; genus Nephrotoma; species Nephrotoma guestfalica. The sequence goes on along the minus strand of OY829914.1, from coordinate 265,691,412 downwards.
TTTGTGTTATGCTTTGGATGATGATTGTAAACAATTCAATCGCTTTGAGTAATTTGTTTATTTCATGTCGAAATTCCTGATCGTTACTCATATTTAGGTCAGCGGAATCAATGCATTGCATCATATTGATTGGCAATGATAATATTCAAATGGCATAACGAAACCAGGAAACGGAAATCAAACCTACATACCAAACTGATCAAAGTGCATGTTTAGACAAAAGGGAAGAACAAGAGCAGAAAGAAGACAGATTAGAAACAGACATTAGAAATTTACACCATATCAAGTATAGCACTAAATACATCCAGGTAACACTGAAACAGGAGGAAGTCCTATATGTTAAAAACAATATTTACCATTACGAAGCCTAAAAATATGAAACAAAAGAAATACAAGCAACCAGCATCAAGAAAAAAAATCGTTCAGAAAGATCAATAATAGTATCCGCTAGGGATAAAGTGCCCCACGAAGCAGTGACAAAGTGTGGTCGTAATTGTCAATATTCTGGAAAACCAACATTCAGGTCGTCAGATGTCAATAAAATACCCGATCTACTGGACTTTTTTTTATAACTAGGAAGCTACGAAAAACTTACGTTAGTATCTAAGAAGCTTTCGGCTCAATCTCGGACTACTCATCCATAAAACTCATTCTCAGTGACACAGTAATATTCGAACGAAGCAATCATAATAGACATACAACAGTCAGAATGGAATAATACACGCGAAATCAAAAGGATAATAAAAGATACACATTGCCCAGAAGAAATTAGAAACCTAGTTGCAAAAAAAGAAAAGGTGGGGGAAATGACAGCATACTAGGATGAATAAGGATAGAAATGACCAATGAAAAACGGAAGCAATGAACTCGTGCCTAAGATTCTGATTATTCTTTGTGGAAAGTAACAAAACGAATATAAAGCCCAAAAACTCAGATTCCACATAAAGCAATGAAAGTTGGGCAAGAGGCAATAAATTAAAAGCACCTATAGGGTTTTCCAATAAGAGGTTTCCTTTTGAATAACATCATCTTTTGACATTTGACAAGTAAAAACTACGCCATTAATAAAAATGGCACGATACATGCTTCAACAACGAATTGAAATTGTTAAAATTCACTACAAAAATGATGAAAATTTTCCGCTCACAGTTCGCAAAACTAAAGCACTTTTGAGCCGTCGTGAAGCACCTTCTCGGCCGGCAATAGTGAAACTGGTGGAAAATGTGAGCTGTTGGGACAAGTTAGTGATGTGAAGAATAGATACCGTGTGCGTCGCTCAAGAACAACTGAGAATATTGCTGCTGTAGCCCGTAGTGTTGACGAAAACCCAGGTTTGTCGATTCCTCGTCGATCTTTGTTTTGCATAAAAACTTAGATCTTACAGATTTTTAAGTTCAGTTAACACAAGAACTCAAGCCGGTCGATCTCTATAAACGTCGTATCTTCCCTGAAAAATCATCTTCAGTGATGAGGCCCATTTTCACCTCGGAGGCTACGTTAATAAGCAGAATTGTGGCATTTGGGGCTCAGCAAATCCAAGAATGATTGTTGAAAAGCCTATCCATCCTCAACGTGTCACAGTTTGGTGCGGTTTTTGGGCTGGCGGTGTGATTGGACCTTACTTATTCGAAAATGAGGCTGGTGCAACTGTTACGATGAATGGATTGCGCTAATAATTTTTTATGGCCAGAATTGGAAGATATTGATTTGGACGACGTTTATTTTCAGAAAAACGGCGCTACGTGCCACACAAGCAACGAAACAATCGCAATTTTGCAAGAAAAATTTCCTGACCATGTTATTTCTCGAAGAGGTGATCACAATTGGCCACCGAAATCTTGTGATTTAACACCTTTCGACATTTTTCTTTGGGACAACGTGAAAGATAAGATCTATGCCATTGCTCCACAATCGATTCAAAACCTTAAAGATGGAGTTCGTGAAGTTATCGAGGACATACAGCCGCAAATGTGCGAATTGTTCATGGACAATCTCATGAAAAGGATATGGTGCTGCAAGTGTAGCCGTTGTTAATGGCATATCTTCCTCTTTATAATGAAATAAACATTCATTGATTATGATTTATATCAAAATGAAACCTCTTATTGAAAAACCCTTTAGAAGGTATATTTCAGCCTAATGAAGCACTGGAGGGCGAACAAATTCAAGAAATAGAAGGAACTGAAGACCAAGAAATTACCTGAATCATCTTGCGGATGTGACTAAAGAAATAAACCCCAAAAAAACGCCAGGCGTTTGTCTTGGTACCAGAAAAAGGTCTTAAACAACTTCCCAAAAACGAAATGAAAAAATTCGCCACCCTAATCATCACATCCTTCAGAATCAAATATGTACTAAAGGTATGGAAGTTCGCCGAAGTGATTTTGATTTCGAGACAGACTTTTCAAAATAAATAACAAATATGCTCAACCGTTTTCCTTGACTTGGGTCAGGCTTTTCACAAAGTCTGGCACGACGATCTATTGATGAAACTTATGAAAGTTTTACCACCAAAATTATGTCACCTTCCTGAATCATACGAGTACATTACAGAACGACCATGTCATGTAAAACAGGAACACGCCTACTCACCAATTAAAGAGATCAAAGCATCACAATGTCAGTGTCACAATGAAGACATTCCATTAACTGATAATACAACAATTGGTAGATTTGCTGATTACACTGCTATATTATCAGCAGATAACACAAGTAGCCAAGTCTGGTGATTAAACCGCATGGAGTAGAACTTCCCAGATGCGTGTTCCAACGTGTCGCGAACCGGTTTTGCCGTATGTGATGGAGCATTGTCATGAAGAAAAATGGCTTTCTGTTGCTTCTTTCGGTATTCTGGTCGTTTTTCAAGCAGCGAACGATTCAAATCGGTCAATTGTTGTTGGTAACGTTTAGTATTAACCGTTTCCCCATGTTTTAACAGCCATAATAGGCCAAGCCTTTCTGGCCCAATCAAACATAGAGCATCGTCTTTCTGCCAAAGTGATTCTCCAAATAAATCCACTTTTCATCCCCTGTAACTATACGATGCAAAAACGACTTCCTTATGTACCGAGCGAGCAAAATGTCATATATGTTTTTTCGCTTTTCCATTTGATTATCGTTCAACTCATGTACTACCCATCTACCGGTCTTCTGAATCTTTCCCATCTTTTGTAGCCGATTGGAAACAGCTTCGTGACTAGCAACATCGAAGTCACCACTTTTGAAACGCCGAAACCATCGTTCACACGTATCTTGCGATGGAGCATGTTCACCATAAGCGTCTCGAAGCAATCGGCATGATTCAGCAGCAGTTTTCTACAAATGAAAACATAAAATTATTTGTTCGGTATAAATTTCGACATATGGTTCGACAACACAATAATACAACACTTTACACACTTTTCCAATTTATCACTCGTGCGCGTCTGACACTTGTTGATACAACCTCTATTGTCTAAAATCCGCATTTCATACTTGTACACCTGGTAGATGCTAAACTGTGATGGAAGGTGCATTTCAAAAATAAATGTGAAGAGCTTAGACAAACACAGAAAAATATATTGGCTATTGAGACGTTAACAACTCTCAATTGTTAACAATAATAAAATGATGGTAAGTGGTTGTACTAAACTATGCTGTGGGGTTGTCCTAAAACATCAGCCAAGTCTCCAAAACTAAGTTAATGTTCCTTGGTACGTACCTAATGGCGACTTTGTACTGGAAAACGTCGCCAACGAGATAGCAAAACAACATGGAAGCATAAAAAGAAGCTCTACAATCATCCAAACGTCAAAGCCAGACAGCTTGACCCACCGACAAATAGTAAGCAGGCCCAAAAGGGGAAAAGTCGTTTGAGTTAGCTTTATACTCGTAAAATGATACAATTTAGAATGATTGGTTCATTTCACATCCTGAACATGTAACAAAGATGCAAATTAGGACTGATATGAAATGTTGTTAGTCACTAAAAAGACTAGGTACATTTTATTAGTTTTATAAAACGAAAAGATATTTGGAGCCAGCCGTAACCACTAAACCGATCCCATCAAACGCTGGTCGAAACCATACGAAGAACACGACACCTTTGACATCATTGTACTCCATCTAAAATCTTAACAGGAACCAGTACATACAATCTGGAATCATGAACAGCCAGATTGCGTACGGAAACAAGCCTCTTTTATATATCGGAGTGAATTTTATGTCAAAATAAAAAGATTTACACTCCGCCTCATTCCCCAATCACTTAAACTTATAACAACACTCCAAAAGGTAAATTGGTTTCGTACATTAAATGCTTATTAAAACCTATAGCAGTCCAAATATTTAAATAAAAATTGCAAAAATTCATAAAACTGAAAGTCAGAAATCAAAACGACCGTGAACAAAATAATCGGTGGCTGTGCGCATATACGAGCGATGACATTCGAAACTCACCCAAAACCGACAGTCGTAGCACTCGATGCGCCGAGTATACAAAACAAACGAGATATATCAAGAAAAATGGAATTGTCAATTTTTTTTAATTAATTACGCTTTTTCCTTTTCTCGAGTAACGTGGTGTGGTGCGGGCTATAAAATCTTACGTATATAAATAAACTTAACAAATTAAGAATAAATAATTAACATTATCATGTGCTACGTGAACAATATTTTTAATAATAAATAGTATCCGAACGTTGTAAGGGTGATCCGTTATATCGACGAGACATTATATCGGTAAATTTTCGAAGGCAATGGCCGTTAATTAACATACCATAACGTCCCATAAACCACTTCGATCATCTCAGTTCGAATTATAGGCGAGTTAAAGAAATTAAATTTATAAATTTAAACTCAAAAATTTTCCTATTTATTTTATTTGGCCCCGCTATGGGGTGACATTATCAAATTTATTAAAGATTAATGGTTGATAAGTTCATTGAATCAGGGCCAAGGTCCCAGAGCTGCTGGAAGGGGTACACTGCTGGCTAGATAAGGCATACATCCCCGGTAGAGACATGATCTCGTTTTTTGTTCGATTTTACAATTTTTTTATGCTGTTCTCCTCATGCCGTCACCCAAAGTGGTGCTAACTCAAGCAACGGTTGTTTGACGTCGATGGTGATGATGTTGTAGGTAGCATTAGAGAATTATTAGAAGTTCATTTCTTGAGTGTTTTATATAAATTTAAGTACTTGTTGGACATCGTGCTTATTTTGTTATTTTGGCTTATGGAAAATCTGATTCTAGTTGGCCTTTAGACTTTTTATGATTCCGACTAAAACTGTAGATAGTGCACAACAATGATATATGTAGAAAGTATCGAGTAATCATTAGAGCCGGCTGGGCTGTGGTAGTTCCCAATCATTAGGTTAGGTCTTCCACAGCCCTCCAAACCCGGAATACGTAGTTTTCAATTTTCTGGATGGTTTTCACTAACTTAAAATGGTTAGGTTTGACCTTTGCTGGTTCTAGTTATTATTGTGGTTTCGGCCGACTTTATCATGGTTCTTCTAAAAGTGTATCTAACGCACTTTCAACAACTTGGATATATCTGGATTCGGCAGAATTTTTTTGAGTCCGCCCGACACTATTGGTTTCGCCAGAAATTTTAGATGGCAATCACAGTCTTGTGTAATTAAAAATCCTTCCTGCTCTACTTAAATTTCAGAAAACCCGTTTTGCAAATTTAATCCTAAACGGAAGCTGCCACTCCAGTACACAGATTTTCACCAAATTTCGAAAGGATATCCCAATAATTGGAAAGAGTTTTATTCCAAATAGTCGACCCACATGGACAGATGCTGAATTTTGGTGACGTAAAGTTGGTTTTCACAACTCATCATTTCCGCTTAAATTTTTCTCTGAATTTATAAATATTTTTCAAAATATTTGCAAGAAACGAAAAAGTATCTGTGGAAGCTGCTATTTTCGGTCAATCAATCCATCTGGGGCTGTAGAAAGGCCACAAACATTTAGTCATTTGGTGGTTGCTCTAGATAATCAGATCCTAAAGTGATGCAATGTTAAGGTATCCCTTCAAATAAACACAAGTGATCAAACTGAATTAAAAATTATAACCGAAGACTGGTTCGAGATACAACCAATTTGCGAAAAAGTTATCTACGCCAAAAAAGACGGTGATAGGAACTGTGGAGCCTGCGAATATAAAAAATAATGGGTTGTAATTTCATTGGTTCATTGGAAATTCGGGCAAAGTACCAGTACGTGTTTGGAACGTGAGCTCGTTCAATTCATAAACAGAAGAAGATTACTCGCTCACTGTGCAGCCTTAATGTTCACGAATTAGGGGAAACTAATATTGGGCAACATAGAATAGACACAGAAAATGCTACTCTAATTCGGCAAGCACTGATGCCCGAATTAACTAAGAAAATGGAAAGAAGCGGTGTAGTAGAGCAGTCTAACAGTCAATCCATGAAGTTCACCAGTGGTTCTTATCCAGAAAAAAGACGACACAACAAGATATTGTATTGATTACCAGAAATTAAACTTGATGAAGACGGACTTGGACATGCTGTCAGGGCTCAAAACTTTCAGTAAACTAGATTTTAAAAGAGGATACTTGCAAGTAGTAATCCATCCTGATGATAGAGAGAAAACAGAATTGACCAAATTGTAGTAATAACGTTTGGATTATGCAATGTGCCTACTGAATTTGAGAGATTATTGGAGAAAATTCTAAAGGCCGCACATTTGAACATCACGTTAACAATCTTAAGCAAGCGATACAACCCTCGGATCCGGTTGCGTCCGGATTGCAGTTAAATGCAACAAAATGCAGCTTGTTCAGAGAAGAAGTTAACTATTTGAGTCATATTGTTTCAATCAGTAGTTTGCCAACGGATACAAATAAGTTAGTATCAGTAATGGATTGGCCAGCACAAAAGGAAATTAATAAATTAAGAAGTTTGCTAGGATTACGCTCTTACTCCCGACGATTTGTGCCGAGCACGAAGCCTTCATCGTCTTATTGGAAAACTCAACCATTTGAGTGGGATACGGACCATCGAAAAGCATTTGAAGAAGAAGTGTTATATTGCAGTCGATCCCTCTCTAAAGCGCCACTGTGAAAAGTTATTGGGCGCAGTGAGGATACATGACGGATTGCTAGTAAGAATTTGGGAATTGGTTAATTGCGACATCAATAAACAACAAGCTATGCTCCAATGAAATCGAATACGAGGAGTTCTACAAGTAACACACGATAGTGCAAACCGTGTGAAGTTTGTGTTGCAAGTAACCGACCTCGAAATATATGGCATAAATGGAGAATGCAGGCAGCTATACAATGTCGGAGCACCGTTTGCACAAGTAGCAAGCAATTGATATCACCGGCCCCTTTCTAAAAATAAAGGATTGTAATCGATACATTCTGGTGTGTTTTAATTACTTCAGCAAGAGGGAGGAACCCTATCCGAATGTTAATCAAAAAGCCCGGACAGCTGGGAGTACCGCACGAACTACACTCGGATGAAGATAGAAACTTTAGTCATCCGTTTTCCATGAACTGTGCAAAATTCTTAACATAAATAAGACTGGCACCACAGTTAAAGAAGTTAATGCCAACCAGGATAATTGGGATCAATGTATACCTCTGTTGATGTTGGGGTATTGCAGTGCAGTGCATGGTACGACGAAAAATTAACTTGCCGTGGTGTTGTTTGACGGAGAGCCTCGCTTATCGTGTGATATTAAGTTTGGGTTACAAGAAGATGAGCCAGTAGCTTAGCATGAATACGTAGCCGATCTAATTGGAGAATGAGCTGGATTCGCAATGAAGTAAGAAGCAATCTCGCAAAGGGTAGCGATATAATAAAGGGGTTTGCAGAGGAAAATTTGGTTTAGCTATCCAACCCCAAGGGTATCACGAAAGAAATTGTAAGCGGCGACGACAGTCGAGACAGGGGAATTGAATACGTGGGAGTGTTCGCGAATACAACTACATGCAAGTGATTTACAATTGCAATACGCATACATACATCGCCAGATGGGCTAGGAGAACGCAATGGGAATCAGATATAGGCTCGGCTTGGGAGCCATTCTCACAAATAAATACGTCCACAACAACGATGACAATGAAATCGCCAGACACAATAAACGGAATAATCGCGAACAGCGATAGGCAAATATATAAGCGCGAGCAAATTACCATACAGAGACAGTTGTAATTTAGCCAACAGTGCAAGTTAAAAAGTAAAAACGATTTTCCAGTATTTTTTATTGTAAAAAACATTATCATCGTGGTATAAAAGCAAACTTTTTGATTTTCTTCAAGTCCTTTGCAATAAGATGCAATATTCAATAATAATGAATAATTATCCACCAGCGCCAAAACGGTGATTCTGTAAACTACAGTACTATGCAATTTATTAACAGCGCCAAAATGGTGAATTTCTGAACTAGAGTGGTATTGTCAAAATTGTTGTCTGATCCAAGCCTATTCAAACAATACTACACGAGTTTATAGAAATGATAGCGAAGACTGTTAAGTGACATCGTGGTGTTCGGTGTGTTTAGTGGGTCATTTCCTATGGCAGTTGCATGATCCCATGAACAGAGAAATATCGGCGAGAACGGGACGGGCATAATTTTTGTTTGCATTTTCGGGTTCAGGGACCTTCAAACCTGAAGACTGAAGTTAACTTTACAAAATGATATTTTAAGAAGTTAGATAAGTTGTTTACTGTTACTCAGAACGATTTTGTATGACCTCAAATAAATCCTTCTATACTAGCGGGGTATAACCTGAAACTTAATTCTATTAGTTGTTAAGAGAGTACTATTAGGTCTGATAATATGCTGATAAGCAAAGCATAAAGCATAAACCACAGGACTGGATTTTGTCTAAGGGTGTCAAATGACTTTCAATTTGCAGCTTCATATGTCTACTAAGTTTTGATAAAATCAATAATACTTCCCTAAAGAGAGCAAACAATTTTTTAAAAGAGTTGATCCTTCTTTACCACTTCAATGTCAATACTGGTAAGACAAAATGTTGCTAAGTAACAACGGTTTCGTTCATGATAAAACTGTTATGAAGAGGAAGGTTCTCAACAAAATTACGTTTACGACGTAAAATTGTTAGCACTCCAATTCGCTGACTGCACACCATTAAAGGGTTAACCATATTTCCCTCCACATACGTTCCAATTATTTCTCCGTATTTAACATTTTCGTTTGCTTACAAACAAAACAAATTATTTAACAGATGGTTTAAAAAGTATTTCGTATACAATTTCGTATTTGGTTAATCTTTCTTAGGATAATGAACTAACCTTGAAACATTTTTTGTTGTGCTTTGTAAAAGTAAAGTATGGTAAAATTCGCTAAACCACAATTACTCCATAAACACAAAAAAATTGCTTTTTCGATTTTTTTTTTTGTTTTACTTTTCGATATATAGAATTTTGCTTACGCGCTCAGTCCAAGCTAAGGTAAGAATTTTTTACTTTGCTAAGCCAAAAATAAATTTATATGAATTTAATCAAAACAACCAAAGAAAAAACCAAAAAAAAAACACAAAAACAAAAAAAAATTGTCGATAAACAGTTCGTTTTTTAAGTTCAAGGTTTTCTTTTATTTTCTTTTCAAACAAAATACTCTAGCAAATTATACAAGACCGCGAGTTAAATATGATTCGTGTACGATCGCGTTTGATTTGTTTTTTTTTTTTACATTTCAAACTCACACACAGGCACACACAACATTTTTGTATTCACACATTTTATTCGCACGCACGTTTTTTAATTCGCTATATACAAATTGTTATACAATTTGTTGTTGTTGCTTTATGTTGATTTTGATTATGTTCAATGGTAAATGGTATTCAAATTAGTAACCATGAACTTCGTTGTTGTTCAATAAATTATACAATAATGCCAATGTGTGTGTGTGTGTGTGTAGAATAGAAAATTATTGAAACGAAAAATACGTGGAAAAACAAACGAAAATGCGTATGATTTACGTTTTATTTAATTAATGAGTAAATTTACGGAGCAATAGATTTATGTCAAAAAAAAAGTAAAAAGTTATGTGTATACGTCAGTGGTGTATTCAAATAAAGTGGACTAAAAGCAGAAGAGGCTTTTAGGAATATTAACACAATTTTTGGTGTTGGTATGTCTTTCCAATTTTGTCACCACGATGGAATTTTTGGATTAAATCATCGCTCATTGTCTGCTGAACAAGCAATGTAAAATTATATGAGCGCAGTGCGCATTTTATTATACGGAAGTTAACGCTAGAAGCCCCAATTTATGAACTGGAGTATGTTCGTGAACTCCACATTGTTACAATATTGTTAACAATGACAGCTCAAAAGCGTTCTTAAACTATCATTGTTACAACGGTTATGTGCTTTTTGTCGTTCGAAAACTCGATTTAATATTGTTACAAATGTCAATCTCAACCCTTCTCGAGACTGCCGTTCTAACTGTCAAAGTAGTATGCCTAAACAAAATTTTTTTTTTTGAACATTTTTATTTGGACAATGAATGCGATACAAATATTTTGCGTATAATTGCGAAATTCTAAATGATAATTATTTAAAATTGAAAATTTTAATACTCCAAGTTTACGGATAGTTTAATAATTATTTGGATATTGAGGGAAAATAGATTGATTTAATGTTTCATACGTAAATTCATTCATTGACATTTGTAACAAAATCATTTTAAGCACATACGTCATACTAACAATGACAGTTGTAACAATGTAGAGTTTGCGAACATACTCCTGAACTATTAGTTGATGTGACAACCGTTTCAAGGTGATGCGGGGTGAACACTGCACTGAACGACTCAATGTTATGAAAATACTGAACAAATATTACATAATGAGCTGGGTGTTTTGACAACCGGAAGATGTTTCTAATGACTACGGCGGGAAAACTAAATCAGTTATGTAATTTTATGTAATTAATTGAAGTTTAGCATTTAACTAACTAAAGTGTAAAATATGAATAAAAGAAATTTCTGAGTAACGTAAACTTTAGTCACGGGTAATATCTTGAAGTCAGCACTATTTCACATCAGCACCATTCATAATAACTTAGGAAGGCAGCTAGATCTAGTATTTCTTAATCTCCTTTTGTTATGAACAAGGGAGTGTTAATACCACTTCAGGCGCGCAGCCATGACTTAATTTTCGTAAAGCTGACTTTGAGAAACTAAATGTTCTATTCGCTAACATTGATTGCAGTGCTATTCTAAATAATAATAATGACAAAGAAACTCAGACTGGTTGCTGTATTGAATGTATTGAACAATCAGTAAATTTCACTCGCCAAAAGATCATCTGTACAAGTCCTCCATGGTACAATAAAGGACTAAGAAGATTACATAACCTTAGAATTCATTTGGAATCGAAAAGGCCAATTGCCAAATTATCCTTCATTCCAAAATTGTTTGAAAGCATCGTTTCCTCAAAGGTCATTCCACGATCACTAGCCTGAATAAGTTCACCAGAGATACATTGAATGTCACGGAGTTACCATACAATTTATTAAGGCATGCGACAGGGTTTCTCACAAAATTATTATATTTAAGCCAGAGCCCTTGGGTTTTCATCGCAACTTCTCCAGTGGGTGAACTCATATCTGAGAGACAGATAGTATCAGATTAGGTCATCAATATCATCTGCTTTCACAGCAACAACTTGAGTGCCCCAGGCTAGCATTTGGGGCCCATTCTTTTCATTCTGTCTATAAACAACGCTGCTGGTGTAATTCAGAATTCGTCCATCTCCATATATACGCCGACGATATGAAGATTTATAAATCCATCTCAACCCCCACTGACTCGATTTTATTACAAGCCGACTTGAAAGCTTTCCTATATGGTGTGTGAAAAACAGCCTGGAGTTGAAAAACATAAAAAAATTCGAAAAATGATCAAAGTTGGCCTAGATATTTTGTACCAACACACAAATAAACGAACAAATTGTGGAACAAGACGCAACATGGCGGCTAAACCGGAGCACTTCTATACAAATTTTCCAAAACCATGATTTATTGCAATTATTTCCTGGCATTCGAAAATATCCCTATATTTTTGTCAAAATCGTTCAAGCCGATATTTTTTTTTAAATAGGGGACCGGATCTCATTTGAGAACCTCTAAACGGATTTTCCCGGATTTATAACTCATCACAATCTATTCTTAGCACTCGAAAACCCTCTTCACCCATTTTAATTAAAAGCTGTTCGGCCCGAAAAACCCTAAATTAATTTTCCCAAAATTAGGACTCATCGTAATCCATTCTTGGCATTAGAAAACCTTTATCATTGCAATTTTTATCTAAAAAAGATTCGAGCCGAGAAATATTAAAAAATCCCGGACTCCATCGAAGGAGATTCCAACGCACCAAAGGACATTAACGGAACAAATGAAAAAAGGACCAAGTTCTAATCATTAATTAGATATCGAATGTAGCGCAACAAACATAACATGGTGAATTCCGCAATATGATGAAGCATAGCGGCAGAAACACAAGACACAACACGAAGCAACATGATGCAACATAGTACAAAATCGCGCAACATGATTCAACGTCATGCAACATAGTGCAACATCATGCAACATGGTGCAACATTATGCAATATGAAACATTACGCAACATGGCGGCACATCCGGAGGACTCCTAAATTAGTTATCCCGAAATCAGAAATCCTTTCCTTGCATTCGAAAAACATGTTCCGTCAAATTTTATCAATATCGTTAAGCTAAATAAAATGTTAAAAGCAACATGCTGCAACATGGTGCAATATGACCAAACATTATGCAACATCCCACAACGTAGCGCAACATAACGCAACATGGGACAACATGATGCAACATCATACCAAATGGTGCGGTGCAACATGACGGCCTATTTGGGGAATCCTAAATGAATTATCCAGAAATCAGAACTCTTTATAATCGTTTCCTTGCATTCGAAAACTGTGTCCTGCTGAATGTTATCAAAATCGTCCAAGCCAAATAAAATGTTAAAAGAAGGCGCCAAGCTCCCCGGCCCCTACCAGATGACCCCTTAAATGAATTTTCCGGAAACAAGTATCCATTAAAATCGGGTTTTGGTAATCAAAAACACTCTTCCAGTCATTGCAATCGAGTCCTGACACTCGAAAAAGCAATTTTTATAAAAATCGTGCTGGCCGAAATAAACGGAAAGAAAGGGACCCGAGACCCACCGTTTGCCTCTCTTAACAAACCTTCCCGAAATCTGGAGCAATCGCAATCAATTACTGACATTTGACTCCTTTCACCACTTTTCTCAAAATCGTGCTAGCCAAAAAAAAATAAAATAAACAGACCTGGAACAAAAGGAACAAAATTGGAAAAACTAAGGTCAAAACATTAATTAGATAGCGAATGCTAAAAATCAATATTGTTTCTCATAACAACCAACATTCTAATGTCACCGTAGCGCAACCAACATAACATGGTGAATTCAGCAATATGATGAAGCATAACTCCAGATATCTAATTACCAAAAAACACAAGACACAACAAGCAGCAACATGACGCAACATAGTATAAAATCGCACAATAAAGTGCAATTTCGCGCAACATGGTTCAACATCATGCAACATGGTGCAACACCATGCAACATGGTGCAACACCATGCAACATGGTGTAAGATCATACAACATGCCGATTGTGCAACATGGTTGTAACAAACATTACGCAACAAAACGTGAACCTTGTCAACCTTGAAATGATTCCTTGCGTTCGAAAACCCTGTACCGTCAAATTTGATCAAAATCGATTAGCCAAATCAAATGTTTAAAGGCCCTAAGCCAACATGACGCAACGCAGTGGAATATTCACTAGGCATATTGTGATCCCTAAACAAGATGTATCAATAAGGAAAATGTTGCAGTCAGGCAACATGGTGCAATGTGACCTAACGCAACATGGTGCAGCATAACGCAACATTGTGCAACTACGGGGGCAACATGGTGCAACATGACGGCCTATTCGGGGTACTCTAAATGAATTCTCCAGAAATTAGAACTCCTTTTAATCCTTGTACAACCTTGTACAACTAACTTTTCCATTGATATAGTAAATGTTATCAAAATCGTCCAAGCCAAATAAAATGTTAAAAGAAGGCTCTAAGCTTCCCGGTTTCCACCAGATGACAATCTAAATGAAATTTAATAAATAAGATGAGGACATAAGAACCCATCAAAATCGGGTTTTGGTAATGCTTTTCCAGCAATTTTATAAAAATCGTGCAAGCCGAAAAATATTAAAGGGGACCCGGACTCCATTGGAAGACCCTCTCAATGGATTTACCCCAAGTTAGTACCCATCACAATCAACTCCTGGCTCGCGAAAAAGCTTTTCCAGCAATTTTTATAAAAATCGTGCGAGTCAAAATAAATGGAAAGAAAGGGACATACGACCCACCGTTCGGCCCTCTGAACAAATTTTCCCGAAATCTGGCCAATCGCAATCGATTCTGGACAAATGAATTCTCCTCTTTTTCAATTGTTAATAAAATTGTGCAAATCAAAATCAAAATTAAACTCCGAGCTCGACCGAGTGACTTCCTAAACCGATTCCTACAAAATCAAGACCCATAGCAATAACGAATTATGGTGCAAAATAGCTGTAGACATCTAACTATTAATAGAAAAAACATCAAGGAACACGACACAACATGAGAATATGTGAAACACTATGTAGCAACATAAAGGTCCAACAAGAGAACACCCTCCCGCGCACACCAATTGTTATCAAAACTATTCGAACCGACAAAAAATAGGAACTCGAACTCCACCGAAGAACTAACGAATTATCTCGAATTAAGGACTTGCCGCAATCGATTCCCGATACTTGAAAATCCTCCAAGCTCGAAAATCGATAATATTTTAATATTAGATTATATTGGAAAGGCGTTTTAGATTTATACTACCCCTCAAGAACTATTTTGTGTTATATCTAACAGATACTTCGGTAAGTAAGTCTCAAAGGTACTAGTACTTTTGAATTACAAAAGAAGCTGGTTGGTAGGTTTCTTGTGTCGGATATAACTACTCGTACAACTGTAACAAGTTCTCACACTGTGCTCTTGTGTTGTTTACCAGTATCTACTCTGTACGTATGAGGGGTTCGTCCTACAAGTCGCCACAGATTCAACCTCCTGTTAAAGAAGCAATATGAACTGTGATCCTGAAATTGAAAGTCATATTCATCGTCAACATTTTTATCTTTAAGCTTTCAGTCCAGTTTCAAAATGGCAGCACAAAATTCGCATTGATTGGTTGATTGATAGATTAGGGTGTACATCAAGCAAAGATGATGTTGGAACCAGCGATCCATACACCCTTTCTTATATACAACAAATAGAAAGGTTGGAAACAATTTAGTAGCGTAGAAATTGATTCGGTTACTGACACCTGACTGATCAATTAGTAGTATCATCGTAGTAGTAGAAATATAATAAATTGCATAGCACAGGAAACCACATTTCTTAAGCCTAATTTTTATAAAACATCTTCGATCCAGTTGTGTTCAGATGAAAATCAGTTTATTATGCCATTGGAACAAAAATGTGATGTTTATTCAACAGATATAAATAAAATTGAGGTATTTTTAAAAATAACAAGTTCAATAAACTTTAACGATTATACGCAATACACGAATACAACGACGACCCAAAAGCATGTCACCATTTTGAATATTTCTATACAATTGTGATGTGAACTTGAACGCGATTTACGAACCCCACATTATTAACCCAAAATTAATGTTATAAAACTTCCCAAAACGATTCTAAGAAATGCGTCACCCCGAATCCAATTTACATATATTCATAGGTGTAGTGTTTGTACATCCATATAATTACGCACTACACACATTTAGTAATATGCACACATACACAATTTACCTCTATACCTTCTACATAAATGATCTCTATCGGGCTCTAACATTATTTATTCTACACGCATTAATTCATATACATTAGCTATGCTACATTCGTTTGTTTCTCTTTTTTCCACATCGCCAACAAATATACAAAAAATATTTGACGTGGGTGCGTTCAAGAAGTTAAAAAAAATATATAAAACACCAACATGTACACACATTCGTACGTACTCACATTTGCTTTCAATTCTTTTATTTTTGAAGTCAAGGTCAATATCAACTTATAAATACATGTACACATTGTACTCGTATATTTACTTCTTGGTTGGCTTTATTTCATTTTCCGTGACACATTCATCTCAATTTAAAAAACAATAACCAAACAGAATAATACAAATGTGTGATACAACACATATTACGATAAAATACAATCACGAAGAAGAAGAAGAAACGTTTCTTATTTGTTTCCTTTATTTTGGGTGACTTAAAATTGGTTGGTAATGTAGCAAGCGACAGAAACTTATTAATCATCATAAATTGTATGGTTAATATGGTCATCTCGCGCGACTCATTTATGTCTAAGTAAGTATTTTTTTTTTTATAAGTCGACTTAAGTCGATTGGCGCGATAAATCGAACGAAACAAAACGAAGGACATCTAGTTAACATGATTTATTTCGTTTTACTTCTTACATTCGGTTTTCTTACACGTATTTTGATCAATACTATATGCGACAGAATTGATTAATAGTGTTTTACGGGATTAACTGTAACACGGTGTGCGATGTGAAGGACCCGACTATAAGGCAAGTGTGTAGGAATTAGGAAATGAAAATGAAAGATTAAAACAATAAATACTAAAATCGAATATCGGAACGAGTTAGTGATATAATCAGAGTGGGAGACACGATGTATTGAAAGTTTAGAAGGCCGGGTCGTGCTACGCTGATTAGGAGAAATGCTCACACTTACAGTACTGATAGTGCATAACTGATTATACGAGGCTTAAGTCGTTAAAAATTGTTGCTTATTGCTACTATTACATTTGCAAGGTAAATGTTTGATTGTGTAGAAGATGTTTGATAACAATATTTATTTAATCTACCGTATTCAATTTTATTCAATGTCACATTTAAATTTATAGTATGGTAATTGATTATGCTATCAGTCCATGAGTTTCATCATAAAACGTTTTCAGTAGCAAACTTATGATTTTAGAACTTGTTCTAGAGAAAGTAAATGGGAGGGCATCACTGCAAAATTTATACAAAACTTTTACATCTTTGATGTGGAGCGTAGACTATCGAAATTATAGAACGATGGACCTAGAGGAACCTCGCACGGAGTAAATTTTAAAATAAACTAATTTTGACGTTAAAGTATGCCTTGATTTTTAATGTTATTTTCAAACCTGTTGCAGACAAATATTCGAAAAATGATCAAAGTTGGCCTCGATATTTTGTATGAAATCACAAATAAATGAAAATTTCACGGCAAAATTGTATTCGCTGATGACGTCAAAGATCGAGGAATATTTTAAGGATTTTGTTGCAATCGAAGACAAACTTCTTATGATTCCAGATTTTTTGCTCCAATTATCCAATAATTTTGTCGAATGATGCCAAGTAATTGTTGTTGAGTGTAGAGTTATTTATTTAGTTTTAAATTTGTCAAAAAATCGATAACACTGAGCAAACGTTCGAATTACAAAATAAAATGAAGACGACTTCTCGAATAGTTTTGGAATGGCGGAGAAATCGGTTAGATTGCTAGTTAGCGCAGCAAAGACGAACGATTTTTTGGGTTCCAAGTCATCAAAGCTTATATTGGAGAGCTGGACATCAGACGTATGTGAAGCTGGCCCGAAAACCATCCCGAAAAACGCCTTTAAAATTTAGGTGTGTTTCTCTGCTAAATTCATTAAAAGGCTTTTCAGCCCGAAAAATTAAAAAATATGGAGAAAATCAAATTCCATCCCGAGGAAATAAAAACAATCTCACGTAGACACAGCAAATTTTAAGTATAAAATTACCTTACAGTGGGGATAAGGGACCGCTCCAGCTGATTTAATATTCGCTTCTGTGAGATTAGGTATCGGAATTATGCTCATATGTCACCATAAATTTCTCCGTTCACAGAGTTTGGCAAATATAACGGAATATGCTTAATTAATGCACTGACCATCAGCATTAAGCACACAAATGCTCATTACCTTACAGTGGGATAAGCGAAATCTAAAAAAAATTTTTTTATTGGAATATGGAGATAACGATAGCAATTGTGAACGGGCGGCGATAGTAATGATGGAGGATTAACAACGGCATTAAGCATCAATACAGAGGAAATGATGGCATTTGATGTTCGCGAGGCTTACAAGTGGAATAATCTCGACCAGCGATGCACAAGCACAGAGTGCGACAACTTTTAGTGCGATTTTAAAAGTAACATGTCACGATAACGATCGCTATTGACTGTTAGTGCAGCTCTTTGCTCATTTTCGCAGAAAAACGGCCCTATGATGCCTGTTGACCATATTCCACATCAAGCAATCACTTGATTTGGGTGTATTGGCTTCTCAATTGTCCGTGGATTTTCCATGTCTCAAATACGGCAATTCCTCTTGTTCACATAACCGCTGAGGTTTAGCGTTCTTGGAAAAGATGATTTTTTGGTAAAAATGTTTATCTTCTTCCAACCGAAGTTTTAAATATTTTCCAACGTTGATCAAGCGTATATCGGCTCATTTTGTTCACCGGCAATATAATACTGAACGGCGCAGTGCAAGTTAAGAAGTAAAAACTTTTCACACCTCAAAAGTTAAAGTGAACAGTAAAAGTGAAATAATGAACAGTGGCAACTAGTGAATTGGTTGGAGCAGTTTCTGATTTCGTTCGATTTTTAGGTTGTACACAAACTTTTGTGAGTGACTGTAAATATAGATATAGTTGTAGAATAGCTCTATCGGATGATTTTCTAGAGCTAAGGAAAATTTAGCACAAGCGAGACCTACTTGGAGAGAGTCTTTAAGACTTAAAAAAGATGAAACAAACCAAGCCAGCAAGTTTATGGCAATGATCCTCCAGATTTGTTGATTGGATTAACAATAGACGTAAGCTTCATTTGAGTAGGTGGTTTGCATTAAAATCTAAAGATATTACAAGATAATTTCGTCAAAGAAGAGATAAGAAAACGACCTCAGAACATCCGAGTAAATAATTAATGACGTTTCAGTTCTCTATTGCAATATTTCAGATATTAACAGCGTGGACACTACATCAGAGATTGCATAACGAGTTCCAAAATTGAAAATTAGTTTCAAATCAACTCAGAGAAACGGGCAGATAAGATCTGATCATCCCACAAGTCGAAAACAGAACGACTAAGGTTTTTCGACCCGGAGCTGATGGATGGAGAAATTTAATCAAGGTAACTTGTTCTCAACATTCGTATTAAGACGGACTAGTTTAATGGTTTACGGCGCGTTGATTCAAAAGACATTGCTACAATTCAAGTTCAGCTGTTGAAAAAATACAACAGCAACCAGCTGTTTGGAACTCTTTTGTTGGCAAGGCTAGCAAGCAACAACAGATCAACTGTGACCCAGGTTTTACGTTTTTCCGGAGTATGTTGAAAAATGCATGAACGTGGTACGAAAAAAAGAAAATGCCACTTCTTGCAATATGCATTTCCACAGCCGCGCTGAAGTAACAGTCCGTTCATAATCTTATAGATTTTTGTAAAATGGCAACATCAATCGGTTAAAAAATTGCACGCGTGACATAATAATCATAAAAAAAATACTTGCGCATTTTGATTAATCGTCGCCTTCACCTATCTACTCCAACCGCGACGTAATTTTACTGTGCAATAGCTACGAAGAACAGATTACAAAATATCTGTCATGTGGGTGTATATATAGGTAGCAGTAGTAAGTAAACAAAAATTTTTTTATAGACCATATCCCAGTTTCGTTTTTCACCCAACTTCCGTATTTTGTGTCATTCGCGCTGTTTTCTTATTTTATGTAAGCAGTTCTACTACTTGGAATTTATTCAACAATACGAATATGTGACATGCACGATATTTATTCAACAAATTTAAATTAACATCAATTTTTAGTGTACGTCAAGTCGCGATTTTTTCGGTCTTTATGTATTCCAATTCCTACTCGATTTGCGTAACTATATACTCGGATTTAAGACATTTGCTCTTGTTTGCTGCGCTGCTGCATATGTATTTGTACGTAGATAACGAAATATTAGGTCAATGAACGATACCACATACGACTATGAGTACTTTTACGCTGTATGTGCTAGGCGCACACATTTGGATGTCCCCAATTTTTTTTTTTAGTGTAACAACAATGCCAAACAAAATTTCTTTATGTGATAACAGCAAGTTTAGCTTATATTCCAAAATTTTGATAAAAAAAAAACAAGTCCAACAACAACAAAATGCCGAATGTGAAATTTAAACCCCACACTCGTTATATTTTTGGTTTAGTCAGTGTATGCGGCGGTGTTGTATCAGTTCAAGCGACTGTCCTTGAAATAATTTATTCCAAATTATAATTAAATTCCTTGAACTACAAAAAAAAAATGATTTCAAGTTTATTAACAAAAATATCGCGATGACGACGTGTTTAATTTTTTTTTTTTGCAATTTAGTGTAAAACTCGCGAAATTAATCGCGCAGACGACAAAATAATAAAATTGACTAAAAAGTTGTCGCGTATGACTTTTAGTATTTTGGGCGCGAACGAGATCATATGACGGCCCAGGTATATGTTGATCGGTGTAGTTTGGATTAAAGCGTAATTAAAAATATTGCACAGTTGTTGATTTTAAAGTATTTGGGTTAAAAATGCACTCACATTACCATTCTGTGACAAAATGCCATATAATTTATTCATGAAGCCAGCTCGTGAATAATTAATATTTGTGTTTTTGATTAGATAAGGCAAGAAGTTTTGAAGCCCGTGCGTTGCATAATAATATCGAGCAAAGTGATTTGTTCATCATCGGGTGAAATTGCTGTATTATCGTCATTCACCTTTACCAAGATATTTGTAATGAATTAATCCGACTAATCTCAGATATTGATTGTTGTTATCTGCACAAAGCCAAAACTTGTTTATATTATTAATACAAAACATACTTAAATATCAGACACTTGAACGAAACCAGGTCGATCTTATCGACTGAAAGTCTTATGAAATAAAATAAAGTTGTTCGCCCTCTTCCTCTTCAACACAATCACAACACAAAAATCAAAATTTTTAAACCCAAAATATAGTTTACCTATCAGAAGCAGAATAATTGAGATACCAATTTAAATATTCCCGTTTCTGAACCAAACTGCCGAAATTTGAAATTTCGGGATTTTCTTTTTCTTCTTCTTCTTCTTCTACACTAAGCTTTCAGGTTATGTTCAGGGATACTTACATGTTAGGAACAAAGCAGCTTTGGGCTAACAAGCCGTATCAAATTTTAGTAACATTTCCCCATTCCTTGAGGTTATGTAAATATATTTTTAATCCATGTGACCCTAACAGAGAATTTGCAAAACCCAAAATTCAATACCAGAACGAAAATCTCGAAAAATCTCGAATAAAAAAATTATCAAAAAAATTTTACCGCAACCCAAACTATCAACTGTTATTAAAATTTCAAGATCCCAAATTTTCAATTTAAAACAACATTTTTAGTAATTTCGAATTTAGTTTTTGTCTATATAAAATTATCAGGTTTCGATACCAACCTTTACGACAAGCAAAATACCAAAAGCCAATCCCCCAAAAAAGCTCAAATAAAAATAAGGCAGAAAAGCTTAATGCCCCAAAAATTATTATTTTGGGTACAAATGAGTTTTGGGGGTTTTACAAAAGATGGCGTAACTAGTATTAAATCGCATCGGGCGATCTTTCAATTTATATTCATGTTAAAGCGTCATCATTTCCCTCTAAAAATCAGTATGTGTCATTTCGCTGAAGTGTATAACATATTTTTTGTGCTGTGCCTCTCAACCTCTGTGCCAACAAAACACAATTTGCGGGAAGTGCTGCTTTTTTGATTTAATTTGAAGAAAATTGCAGCTGATGAACATTGTTGTGTGAAGCATATGGCGAATATGCTCCATCAATAAAAACATGTGAGTACTGGACGTCGGACGCCGTTTTTTACGTGCGAACAACTGCTTCAAAGGCAAAATCGGAATGATTTTTTGCATCGAACCTTGACGGGGGACGAAAATTGGATCCAATACGACAACGCAAAGTGCAGAAAATCGTAGGGTAAGCCCGATCATGCATCAACTTCAACCGCCAAGCTATTTATATTCAAGGCAAGAAGCTAATGCCGTGTATCTAGTGAGATCAGTTTGGAGTGATCTACTATGAGTTACTGCAGCCTGACAAAACCGTCACTGGAGAACTTTATCAACAACAATTGATGTAATTAAGCCGGGTATTGAAGCTCAAATGCCCATAATATGCCAAAAGACACGACAAAGTAATCTTTCAGCACGACAACGCTCAGCCACATGATGCAAAAGTCGTCAAGGAAACTTTGGAAGCGGTTCAATGAGATGCTACTCAACCCGCGGTATTCACCAGGCACTGCTTCTTCCGACTACCACTTGTCCCGGTCGATGACTCATGGCTTGGCCGAGCAGCACTTCACTGCTTACGAAGAAATCATAAATTGGGTATTTTCTTGGATCGCCTCAAAACGCGAGGAATTTTTTCGACGCGGAATCCATATTTCTCTGAATAAAGAAAATAAAATCCCAAAAGTTATAATTCAAAAATAATAATCCCGAAATTCTCCCAACCTGCGTGCGCAGATTTGGATTTTATGTAAAGTTGTGGATTTAACAATACGCAATTATTTTATTTCCAAAATCAGTGTTCCGTTCGAGAAACGTTCCGCGCACTACGTGATTTTTATCTTCGCCAAAACCGTTCCGCTGAGTCGACGTTTGGTGGCCAAATTCAAGTCAACCGGTTCGATAAACATTCAACCAACACCCGTACGTCACCAAAACGCACCTTACACTAAATTTCAGAAAACCGAAGAATTTCTGAAGTTTCTCGAACAACGCTTCAAGTCCTTGGAAGCATCATATAGCCCAAAATGTCAACCACAACAACCAAAGCCGCAAGTGGTAAGACAAACCTTTGCCACAACAACCTTACGCGAGATTTGCATCTATTGCCAGATGAACCATGCCAGCTGTCAACAACAGATAAAAACCAAATAGTGCTACTGCACCAGCTATGTAGAAGATGCCTATCATCAGCACATCAAACATACCATTGCGGCCGAGAGATGAAATGCTCGGTCTGTAACGGAATACATCATACTATTTTGCATACAGCAAAGCTCAAGATACAAACCACGAGCACGGGAGAAGTAAAAAATTTCAAACTAATAACCAACGTAGATCCCGATAAAGAACACGTATTGTTAGCAACAGCTATGGTTAAATCCGCTAATAATAATGGAAGCCACGCAACTTTAAGAGTCCTGATTGATCCAGGATCTCAAGCGACATTCATTACCGAGAAGGCAGTTCAAAAATTGAAACTGAAGGGGCAGAAAGTATATGCCGGAGTCGGTGGTCACAACATTGGGGAGGTAAAGAAAATAGTGAGCCTCAAAATCTAACCTGTCACAACATCCGAATTTGAATTACACTTAGATGCTTTAGTGTTTCAAAAACTGACGACATTGCTACCATAACAACGAATACAAACCGAAGGCTGGGGACATCTAAACAGCTTAGAGCATGCAGATCCAAACTACAACACATCGGGCTCCATAGACATACTGCTTGGAGCAGATTATTATCCAAGGATCGTATTGAGTGATGTTATAAAAGGAAATCCAGAACAACCAATTGCACAAAAAACAGAATTAGGATGGATCGTGTTCGGAAAATTCAAAAGCTCGAGTATACAACATCACCACATCAAATCTATGATATCGTACATAGAATTAGAAAATCAGCTAAGGAGATTTTGGGAAACTGAAGAGTCCAGGAACGAAGTATGTGCATTCACTACCACAACTAAAGAAGAAAACGTCATAGTGGCTTTGATAGAACGATGTTCATCGTTCACAAAAGCAATAAGGAGCATCGCTTATGTTCTTAGGTTTACAAAAAGAACAGCTAAATCATCACCAAGGTGTCTGACAACCAAAGAACTTCATGACAGTTTGAGTTTAGCCTTAAAGGTAACACAAGAGTCTTGCTTAGGAGTACTTGATAAACACCATGGAAAACATAACGAATTAAAACTCCGTACCCTTATCCGGAAATAGGCAAAGATGGATTGTTGCGAAGAGGGGGAAGGCTGTCTAACGCCAGGGTTAGTTTCGACACTCAACATCCAATAATTATTCCTTATAAGGGTCGTTTCACAACGCTGCTGATAGACTATGCACACAAGATGACGTTGCACGGAAACAAATCCCTCACGCTAGCTTTCATTCGCCAGAAATATTGGATAATAAAGGGTCCACTAGCAGTAAAAACTTTCATCAATAAATGTATAGTTTGCTACAAACATCAAGCACGGACGCTGGGCCAACTGATGGGAGATCTTCCAGCCGCAAGAGTGACTCCATCAAGACCATTCACCCATACAGGAGTGGATTATGCCGGGCCTTATCAGCTCCGATGCTCACCTGGACGAGGTAACAAAAGCTACAAAGGATATTTAGCGGTCTTCGTCTGTTTTGCAATAAAAGCCGTTCACTTAGAAGTAGTAAGCAACTTGTAGCAACTATAGCGACTGTGGTTCTAACTTTATAGAGGCTTCAAAACTTATGAAAAACGATCTGAGTGTTGCACTGAAACAACTACCAGAAAAGATCGCAGAACAACTTGCAAAGGATGGCACCCAATGGCATTATATACCACCAAGGGCACCGCACATGGGTGGACTATGGGAAGCGGCAGTTAAATCCGTCACCTACGTAGAGTATTTGGAGAACAACGATTTACTAGACATCGTTGGTAAATACCAGGTCCAGGAATTTCCCTCGACTGTCGACGTCTTTCCAAAATATACCGGGTAAGTTAAAGTCACCCACAATGATCGGATACTGAAGGCATTGTGATAGTAGATAGAAGTGAAGGCGTTGATGGTATTAAATGAAGCGACGGTCGTTGATAAATTAAACTGACTGGTTAACACCGGTTAAATTTTTGCATCAGGCAACACTAAAATTGTATGTTTTTATACAAGCCCAGAATTTCACTAAAATTATTTAAATTGACTCTAATTCAGCTCAAGAAAAATTAAAACCTCGTAATAAAACATATTGCTTGGAAAGAAAAAAATATATTCAGAACCCAGCCATATTTAATCGAAAAATTTTCAAATTTAATTACATTAAACTTCTGGAAGCAAAAAGTTCCGGAAACCAAACCCAATAGTAACAACTTGTCATTATACTGCCTACGTATCATAGAAATTTCAAGAAAATCGTACCGTTCTGATTGGCATTACAGGCGCATACGTGTTTGGCCCAAAGGGTGAATTGTTTTAATTCATCGTTCCCAGAACCCGTAAGTTCCGGAAACTGAACCTAGTAGCACCCACTTATAATCATGTTCGTTACTGATTTTGAAAATTTCAAGATAATCCTACCGTTGTGATTGGCGCTACAGGCTCTTAACTGAATGGGCCAATACATTTGACTCGGATTTGCTTCAATAACTCCTGGAAGCAAAGAGCTCCGGAAACCAAACCTAATAGTAACAACTCGTCAGTATACTCGTCATTATTAAACCTGTTTTAACCACTTGTCTTTATGTCTTTTACAAACCATTCAAATTGCAAGCCAATACTGCCGTTGTGACTAGCACTATTAACTGACATGTATATTTAGTTTAATGTAATTAAATTTTAAAATTTTTCGATTAAATATGGCTGGGTTCTGAATATATTTTTTTCTTTCCATGCAATATGTTTTATTACGAGGTTTAAATTTTTGTTGAGCTGAATTAGAGTCAATTTAAATAATTTTAGTGAAATTCTGGGCTTGTATAAACATACAATTTTAGTGTTGCCTGATGCAAAAAATTATTTTTTCTGGGATGACTTTCTGGGCTAACATCACATACATTACGACTGACATATAAATATTTTTTGACAGGCACTGAGACAGTTTTGATAGAGTTGATGGGGCTAGCAGTATACTTGCTTTGCTATGTCTAAGTGTTTAATTTGCTTTATGTTTGATTGCCGCGGATGGTGTCTGTAACAATAAGGGAACACGTTGTGTAAATTTGACACCCTGTGCCTTTAACAACAACAACATCAACAACAGAAATTCATTTTCAAATTTAGTTTTTAATCAAGACCTCACACATAAAAATCAAAAAGCTAAAAGATAACTTCCAAAAATTTGTGATGTGACGTATTTTTCACCATATATTTTACTCCTTATTTGAGCCCCACATTGGGCGCCACATATATTCAGCTACAAACATCTAACATCAACCTGCCAAATTTTTGTATAAATTTCCAAACATAAAATTCCAAATAATTATGATGTCTACACCGTTAAAATATGTTGCCACTAAATAAATAATCGCGAGCTTTTATGACAGGTGCTTTGTTATAATAGAGAGTTCAAAAAATCAACCGCACGCTTTCTCCATACAAAATATGTTGTACATACACGAGTGTCTCTAGAGAGCAAACCAAAAACAAAAAAAAACTGTTACATGTAAAACTGCTTACACACATAAAACAAAATAAACGAGAAAACTCGAAAAAGGAAAAACTTGATAATTTCTTTTCATTTTTATTTCATTATATTACTCCAAAAATAAAAATGTTGAAGAGATCAAGGTCAACAAAACCTCCCCCAATAAATTTTTTATTTTACATTTTTTTTTATATACACGTGTACAAATGTATATATGTATGGATAAATTAATGCTCGCACACGATAGTACATTTTAAATCGTATCTATGGATGTAGTTGTGATATGATGCTTTTTTGTTTCATGGAGCACATGAAATAGAAACACAACAAATAATTTATTATTCAAATGTTGTTATATAAAACAAAAAAAAAAGAGTGAGAGTACGCAATAATAAAAATTTATGTGTATGTATATGTTTATAGTGATATACCGGTTTATGTAGAGAGTGAGATAGATGAAGAATACAACTTTCGATCGATAAATTTGCGTGAATTGTGCTTTCCCGATACAGTTACCGGTACACTCTAATACATCCATATACACAAGATTTTCATCCCCCAATTTTATAAGATGATTTTCTTGTGTGTGTGTGCGTGTGTAAGTAATGTCGGTGCTATTATAAAATATAACGGTGAATGTCTTTTGGGGTAGCCGATCTAATAATGCGATTTCTAGTTATGTTGTTGTTGCTTAACTGTCTCAAGTGATTTTTTGTTTTGTTTTTATATGTTTGGTAGACAAAAGGGAAATTTATTTGGCTTTCAAAATAAATGCCGCGTTTTGGTAATTGTAGCGTAATAACAGTGTAATGAGTAAGAAAAATATTTTTGTTTAAATTAATGATCTGTGTGATAGTTACTGTTTGCTCCGTTTTCCACGAAGCGCATAATTTGTTTAACTCCCCCCTTGTTGCGTTAGGGGATTAGGTTTAGTGACCTGTTTCACAATATGTGTGCTATTTTTTTACGGGCAACAATAATCGGGTTCTTTTAACGAGTTTATGACCTAAAGAACATCCAAATCCATGCTGAATTTAGGTATAAATGTCATAAAAATATGGCGCCCAGCGTGGGGCCATTCTTTAAATTATTTTCGATTTTAATTAGATTGGGGTGGGTTTTTTTATATTTTCAACCTGTCACACAATTTTTAATGGGACAATTACGTATTGAACAACTTTAAAAATAAATATTAAACAACGTTCACCTTCTACTTCTTAGCAAATCTTTGCAACGAACTTGCATTTACGACAGGTCGTTAAATCGCATGAAATATCCGTATATATACATATGATGATGCAACTGTTAGTTATATTATGGTTACCGGTAAGAAATAATGATATGACGAGTACTTTATGCGTATTTAACAACCCTGAAAATTGTCTTACACATACTCGTATTCCGAGTATTCCTTTTGTACCCTAAATAATTATTTCCTTTTTGCATCTCAACATTTTTCTATTTACGTACTATATGGAAATGTAAGTGTAAATAAATTGTATAGCAATATAAGGAAAATATGTGGTTAAGATTGCGCATGCGACAATGTCCTTGCCCTTGGAGATCCGTCCCTGATTGCTGTACAAAATTACCGAATGCTTACGTTAATTTTTTGTTTCTTTCTCGGGTAAATTATCTTACGTCATTCTTACACCGGTTTACTACTTTATACTGGGGTATAGCAAGTAGTGAGCACATACACACTGGTATATAAATGGTTTGTACAATGAAGCGCAACCATATGGTAAATAAGTAATACATAATATGCAAAAGTACAGGTCATCGAGTATTTTTGCAATCATTATAACGTTAATGACTTATTTATGATACGCAGCTACACAAAAAAACTAAAAACAAAAATAAAAAATCGCGAGCAATTTAAATAGCGGAAGCAGGGTTAACACACATATGTATAGTTTATTTTTACGCAAATTATCATTAATTTTGAATCGACATGCTCAAAAACTAGCAACCTTGGCGGGCAATCGAAATACAAAAAAAATATCAAGTAGTTTTTGTCATATTACTGTACACTCGCGCCATACCGAGTGCTCGTTTAAAAACGATCAACTTTGTTATGCGAAAACGTATCGGTTTTTAGAAACAATTAAACGTTTACTCACACGTCATAGATCTCAACTTTATCTAAGCATCTGCCATATAAATACATCTCATCGTTACATGGTGTCAGAAGTGGGACCTAAACGAGCTAAAGTAAAATAAAAATAGACAGAGACAATTCCATTCCGTTGATACGAGCACTTTTACTCTCCGAAATAACAATTTAAACTTCGAACGTATGATTATGGATATTAAAAAATATCCGCTCCCAACTGCGCCACTAAAAATAAAATACAACGTGCATGTATTGAAACACATATTAATGTTTACGTGTGATACCATCAACTACCTAACCTCACTAACGATACAACAATAAATATTGTTGAAAGCCAAAAACTATCCAGCAATCTGGTACGTAAGGCCATGAAAACAAACGAGGCAAATTACTGCCAAAAATTTTTTTCTATTAACCATTACAGCAGATATCAATACCATCTGGTGACAAACACCATTTCGGTGGAGAGAACGGGATCAACATTTTTTTCTAATTGTATATGTATTCCTCGCTGTTTTGAACGCCCAAACTAAAAATTTCACTTGACATTTTTCTTTTTACACGCCCCCCCCCTACCAAAAAGTGGTAAAGAAAGGATCTACTGTCGGGGTGTATCTCGCCAATCGGTCGTTAAACTAAGAGAATTACGGACTCTCACAAATCGCGGACCCTTGCATTACACATCTTACAACATTTTATAAAACACTTACAAAAATTTGATTTGGTATTTTAATTTTAATTGTTTGGAATGAAAATTTACTAAGGTCACTAAGCCAGTCAAACGACACGAACGGCAAATTTAAAGCCTAACGAAAATATCAAACGAAAAGAACGGTAAAAACGATAGCAAACAAACAATGCGACAATATTATCGACACTCATGAAGCACCCGTCCACTCCGAAGTACATGGCGCCGACTATCTACGGTGTAAACGGCTGAGCGCCATTTTGGCAATGAACCGTTAGCAATGAGATAGTATAGAGGCTCTGCTTAGTGGTCAGAATATTGGCGATCGTCGACCCTCAGACGTGTTGCGACATTCACAACGTCTTGCCGTTGACAACGTCACAGAGCGAATTATACGATCGTTGTGGATTCGAAAATTGACCGATTAAAATTACGATGTTGGCTTCCCGTTGTACCAACACAAATCCACAAGGCATTTGTTGGTATCACGAAAGATACACAGAAAACCCACGAAAACTTCCGGAATATTCCTGCAAAAACTAAAAATGATCTTAGGACCCGTCCGAATTCTGTGATAATTTGGTTTTTTGTAATAATTTTGACGTGAGTGAAATAATTGTCTCTTTCATATTTTATAATAAGTCCGCTTGCTGTCCGAATACTGTAATAATTTTGACAAAATAAATTTCACAATTCAAAATTCAAAGGCGAGTGGAAAATTTTTGCAAATTTATTAAAAATAATTTAAAAAATTAATTGAAGTGGACAATGCATTTGAGAATTTCATCACAATTTTGTTGAAATAAGCAAATTTTTTCCCAATAAAAATTACGGTTGGGATCCAGAAAAGAAACTACTCATATTTTACAGTGGTTGGCAAGTGGCAACAACCAGCTATAGAATAGTAGGGGCGGTAATGGACATTTCTAGATCTACTATTTGCTATATTGTCCATAAATTGTTAGACTTTACTGCAATTAATATACTGCCAAGAGGCATAAAATTGCCCAGCCAAGAGGAACTACACAGTATTGGTCGTAAATTCAATCGACAAGCACGAACAACAATTTTTAGCAAGGTAGCTGGTGCTATTGATGGAACACATTTCGAAATATTATGTATACAGGTATACAGGTTCAGTCCATGATTCTCGTGTTTTGTACTGTAGTCCGGTTTTTATTGGGAGATAGTGATTACGCATGTTGAGTGGGGCCAATTAACATCGTCACTCCGTTTAGCGCTACTCGCAATATTGTAGAGTGCGCATTTGGAAAATTGAAAATACGGTAGAGAACAATTTTGAGGCGTGCTTTACAGAAAATAAGAAATACTGTTAAAGCAATTGCAGCTTTATTATGTCCAAGTGCCCTTATTATTAAATGCAGATCTTGAAGCAACCAATGAAGAACCTAGTGAAGAAGAACTACACCTTAGAACGCGATGAGCAAAACAACCACCAAAAACAATCATATATTGATGCTGTATAAGATAGCGGAAATTTCTCAGTGAAAAATAAAAGATTTCGCTACTCGCCGCAAGTGGCAGCACCATCACAAAAGAGAATTTATTTTATTATATAATTAATTACCAGCGGAAATTTTTTATTCATCTTGTATCTCTTTTTTCACCAAATAAAACATCCCAGCGGAATAAAATATTAAAATTCATCCTTAAATGACAAATTGATTGATCTCCGAAGTAGCAATGGAACTCATGGTAAATGAAATCTTGAAATTTAACAATATTTCGTCTAACCGCCATTCTAAAAGAATGACGATGAAATTTGGATAACAGTATTGATCAGGGATTTTAAAGTACGTTTTGGACAAAATTCTAGGATCTGTTCTTTTTGGACTAGACTTGGCCGTTTCATAACAAATCCTTTCGAAAATTTAAAAATGTTTTTTAATTTATTTTCAGTTTTTGGCCAATATCTCAAAAACTTCCACTAGTACCTACCAATACTTTCGGTTATTTTTATAATAGATTATATCTTTCTAATAGATTAAGCGTCTAATAGCTGTGAATACGGCCAATTCACGTCACCATTTCGACTGATAATGCGGCAATCGAATTTTTGATGCAGTTTCACTATTGTAATGCTTAAATGTCTGACATGGCGCACCATCTTGCTGTAACCAGAGGTTGTCCAAACCAATATCTTCAAGATATGGCCACAAAAAAGATGTTAACATGTGGTGGTAGTTGATTCCGTTGACCGGAACGGGCGCTCCGGCCTCATCATCGAAGAAATACGGCCCAATAATACCGCCACCCCACAAGCCGCACCAAACAATAACACACAATGGATGCATTGGCTTCTCCACATATCTTTGTAGATTTTCCGATCCCCAAATGCGACAATTTTGTTTGTTTACGAACCCACCAAGATGGAAATGCGCCTCGTCCGAAAAGATGATGTTTTGAGCAAAATCCTCATTAAGTTTGTCGCAGGCCCACACAGCGAATCGATATCGAAACGGATGGTCACGAGGCTTCAATTGCTGGATCAATTGAAATTTATAGGGCCACAAACCAAGATCTTTATGCAGAATTTGTTGCATGGAAGACCGGCTGATGTTCATTTCCGATGCACGATGACGAATTGATGTTCTCGGTCGTTGGTGCACATTTTCGGCCACCGCGGCGATATTTTCAGCTGAATGAACACGACGAGCACGGATACGCGTTGGATTGTCGACTAGGTAGCCCGTATCGCGCACTTTATGCACAAACTTCTTGATACAGTTGGGTGTGAGTCCCACTTTTGTTGAAGCGTTAAGCGACTCATTTCGTCAACTGGAAACAATATACTGAGTTTCTGTCAAAGAAAAAATGATATTAGTGTTGCCAGAGCCAAAATAACCGATATGTCAAATCTGAACCGGTTATTTGACACCCTATATGTATTTAGAATATTAAATAATGATTTATTTTTTAAAAAGAAGTTAACTTACGTCCATCCAATTTTCCTCCCTTCTATAAATCTTTTGTGTAAATGATTTTTCATTATCTAGTCGGGCCTTAATTAATTTCACGGATTCCTCGTGGCTTATTTTTTAAACATATATTTTATTATTTTTGGAAAAAATAATAAAAGCGAACAAATACATATCACTGTGCACACGACAATTATTACAGAAATGTCAAAATTATAACAAGAGATTGCGGTAATAATTTGGTTGCGTCCAGAACTCATAATTATTACAGTACTAAAAATTATCACAGAATTCGGACGACTTACAAAATAAAGGTCTTAAAATACTAGATGCTGTGAATATTGTTAAAAAAGAGAGAACAGAAATTCAGGAAGGAAACCAAATTATCAGTAAAAGAGACTCCCTCTTTTAATGCTAGTATTTGACAAACAAAGAGAATGTTCAAAACATTTATGGAATAAAAGAAATTCTTCACATTAAGGTGAAAATTGAACCAATGAGGAGAACCACAACACGAATACCCAATGCAAGAAATGCCAGGCATTTAATCACACCCAAAGACATTGCGGCCGGGATCCAAGATGTGTAAAATGCTCAGGTAATCATTTTGCCCAGGCATGTACAATAGGGAGAGATGTTACGAGCAATACTAATAAAAGAAAATATAAAACACCATTTAGAATCAAATATCGAAGAAGAAACAATGCAAGTCACTACTGTAAGGATCCAAATTAAACACAGACAGCTTACTGTCTCTGCAATATATTGTCCTCCCCTTGGGCGTAATTCTATTATTGGAGGTGACTTTAATGCGAGAAACACCTTTTGGGGAAGGGAGAGTGCACCCAGATTAACAAATTCAAAAACAAACTGGGATCTCTTTCGTGAAGTATTGCAGGAAAAAATCAATCTGCAGGTACCGATAAGAAATTCTCGCCAGTTGGAAGATAAATTAGAACAATTGAATGAAACAATTCACTGCTTTGGCATTATACAAAATAGGAAGAAGCTTAACATATCCTACCCAATGGAAGTTAGGGAGTTGGTAAGATAAAAACGACGGGCACGTGAAACCTGGCAAATAACTAGAACACCGAAGAACAAAACAATTCTTAACAATTTAAGTAACAGTCTCAAATCTCTTCTTAAAGAAGTTAAAAATGCATCAATCAACAGATATCTAGTTAGCCTAACCGATGAAAAACAATCTGATTATTCTCTGAGGAAGGCAACGAAGGGACTCTAAAGACCCAAAATGCAAGTGCCTCCACTTAAAAAGGAGAATAGAACCTGGGCAAGAGGTCCTAAAGAGAAGGCTGATCTGTTTATCTCGAGGATAACTTCCAACCACTGCCAAGAGAAACGGCCAATGAAAATCTAATGTCAATCCACAAGCTAGATGATTTTGATATACGCCCAGTAACTCTCAAAGAATTAAAAGAAGAAGTGAAAAGCAACATGAATGTTAAAAAAGCTCCAGGATATGACTTGATCACTTGCCAAATAAGCAAGGCTCTACCAGATAAAGGATTTCATAATCTATTATACATAATCAAAGCAAGCTTTCGGTTAAAATGTGTTCCGTGGCAATGGAAAGTAGTAGAAGTAATCATGATAGCAAAACCTGATAAACCACCTAACGGTAAAAAATCATACAGGCCAATTTCATTGCTGCCAATTATGTCAAAACACTATGAAAAATTATTACTAAAAAGACTTAAACCAATAATTGAGGACCGACCACTAATTCCTCCACATCAATTTGGATTTAGGGAAAAGCACTCCACAATTGAACAGGTGCATAGAATCACCAACGTTATTGAAAGAACGTTAGAACGCAAACAAGTATGCTCCAGGGTATTTCTGGACGTCGCCCAAGCACTCGATAAAGTTTTTAACAGTGGACTGGAATTCAAGCTGCACAGAGATCTGGCGAGGCAATTTTATGCCATACTAAGATCTTATTTATCCAATAGACATTTTCGTGTGAAATATGAGGATGAATACTCCGAACTAAAGAAAACCTCTGCCGGTGTTCCACAGGGGAGTATCTTAGGACCAACCCTGTATTTATTATATACAATGGATATTCCAACAACAGATGAAGGAACCATAGCCACCTTTGCAGATGACACAGCAATCATGGCCATTGAGAGTAACGTCGCTGATGCAACGAGCAAACTCCAGAAGATTACCAATGCGGTTTGTAACTGGACTAAGCGTTGGAGAGTCAAGCTAAATGAGACGAAACCCACGCATATTAACTTTACATATCAAAAGGCTTCCCATCTACTAAGCTAAATATCTGGGCATGAGTCTCGATGCCAAGCTCAAGTGGAGAGCACGTCAAAAATAAAAAAGAAGAACTTAATATTAAGTTCAGAAAAATGTATTGGCTCATAGATAGAGGCTCTGAGCTTACAATATACAACAAGCTGCTGCTATATCGGCAAATACTGTACTCAATATGGACCTATGGTATTCAACTCTGGGGTGTACTAAGCAAATAAACGCCAAAATGATACAGACGTTTCAAAGCAAGGTTCTCCGTAGTATCGTAAATGCTCCGTGGTATACAATATGAAATAAAAAAGTACGCCGCCAAACACGAAATAAGGCTCCAGGAACATGGAAACCCCTATATTCCCATATGATAGATAACCCTATCGTTTAAAGAAGACTGCAAAGAACGAGGCCACTTGATCTAGTAAACATACCAATTTAAAATTAGTATGTTAAATAGGTTTAATTAATTTTGGGACTAACCATTGGGTTCCACCCCAACAAATCATAATTATTTAAGAAATGTAAAATTTGTAAATTTGAAAGATAAATTGCTAGATGAGCACAGTCTCAGTTGTAATTAATAAAGAAAAAAAGAATTCGAACGGGTCCTTAGAATAATTTTCCAAATAATTACGTACCACTTAAAAACACAATAATAAATAATGTTCACTATTATTTATTATTAATTCACTTTTCAGAATTTACAATAAATCTCACCATTTATTTCACTTTAAAAACCACTATCAGTTTTCGCTTTTAAACTTTGACATACCGAATTTTCTGAATGACTTACTCTTGTGTTCGTCGCACGCGGATTTTCTGTTCTAGACTAATCTGCTATAGTCTGCAATACTACTAAACTGTACAAACAAAACTTCTGATGTTACTACTCAAACCTAGATGTCACTAATTTTTATTAACTTTATTAAACTCTTCAGCCTTGATAGACCAATTTACGCTGAATTACGCCCAATAGGTGAAATCGTAACAATATTGTTAATTCGCCTAATGTGAATTCAGCTTGGAGTGGTTGTTGCGTTCGACGTTCAATGAACTTCATTAGTTAGACATTTAGGAGTTTCGGTACGCGGCACAATTATTAGTGGTGTTCAAGTTATTTTGAAAATTATTCTAAGATTATTTTCGGGAATATTCCCGAATCGGTACTAATTACAGAAATTGTTGTTGTAAACTGTCAAATTGATAACTGTATTTAAAATCCAGTGATACGAATAAGATTTGACAGGGGAAATTCGTAACAATATGTTATGTCAAATATTCATATGCTTCAACCGAAAATTATCTGCCGAAATTTCTCAGCCGAAATTTTTCAGCCGAAAGTAATTTTTTTATAACCAAAAATATTTGTTTTGTTGTTTTATCAAACAAAATAATCAAAATTAAATTTTCACAGAAATCTATAATCTGAAATATTAAATTATTTTTAAAAAGTGCTTTATGCCGAAAAATTAAACGTTTAAGGTGTTATGGAAAGCCTGGAAAAGCTCGTTTGAATATTTTGTTACGAATTTCGAGTGTTCTATATGGATTTGTAATAGATTTTCCCGCTTGTATACGCGTACATTGCTGTTCGAGATTATTCCATTTATTGTCTTTGTATTCATACAGAATGTGTATTGCAATTGTAAATCATTTGCATGTAGTATTGTTATATATATATATTGTTGATATATATATTATAGTATTGTTATATATATTGTTGATTAATGCTGTTGTAAATTCCCCATTCCTCTCGTCTTCCATATGGACTGCCACTCTAAAATCCAACTCCCAATCAGTACTGGAAAAATACTTGATCCGGTATCATCAATGCATGTGAATAACAATGATCACCCTTGGTCGTCTACACCAAATTGTGAAACTATCCGAATTGTTATAGACGTGAGTTATGACGCATTGAAGCAAACTTGTGGGAATTTTTTAAACGACCACCCTCTACCCCCTATATACTAAAATAGTGTGTGCATGTATATTATATATTACTAATTTGGTGAACTATAAAAAAAAAACTTTATTTCAATTATCGCGAATTTTATTTATTGTTATAGAAATGTTTTTATTTTATTTTTGGTAAAGGTCAAGATCAATTTTGGATCAAACCGAATTTATAAAGTTGCTCCATTAAACTACAAAATGTTTGTATTGTGTGTTACGTACAAAATACAATAAAACTACAAACTTAATTGAATTAAATATGTATTTTGCGTATGTGTACCTAGCTGTATGTGGTATAGTAAGAATGATAAATCATGCGATTCTAGAATAGAAGCGTACCGTGTTCTGATCTAAACAATGTATAGGCACGCATGTTAGTAGTTTATTTATAGTTTGGCTTAGTAACGAGCCTAAATTTATCGATAACACAGTTTCTTAAAATAGAAAATACGGCATATGTTCATTAGATCAGGGAGGTATTTTATCGGAGGTGGAAATGGTGGACTAGTTATGTACGAAATAGTATGAACTTCTATTAAACTCACAACAATTATTTGACATGCAACAAACAGTTCCTTTCCTTGTTTAGTATAGTCAGTGAAATTTTTTCCATTAGCATTAAACTCAAGGCTTCGGATTAGTATGCCGGAATCATCAAGAACCTAGATGGTCTGGGAGTGGGATCAAACCTGTGTTTGGCTCTGCTCAACGACAAGGTTGAGTTGAAAGACTTCTTGAGTAATATCCCGCACTATAATATCGAATTGTCTGTAACGTATAACCCAGTCGTAAAGAGCATATTCTCATCGTAAGAAAGTTTCCTTTCAAAATCCTCCAAAAAAATATAATTGCTTTCCAAGAGGGGACACACATTTTACTAAGCAATCCAGAGGAGGAAGTGCAGTCGTCATAAAGAAAAATATCCAACATTTTGAAGAACCAAAGTATGAAAAAGAAGAAATTCAGGCCACAGTGGTTTATATAAAAACCAACAACTTTCCTAATACTGTGCTAGGATTGTACTGTCCACCAAGACATTCAATTAAAAACAAACAATACTCACAATTCTTCGAGGGTCTGGGAAAAAGGTTCATAATAGGTGGTGACTTCAATGCGAAGAATACTCACTGGGGTTCTAGATTAACTACAACTAAAGGAAAAGAATTACTTACTGATTGCCATTAAAGAAAATGGATGTGAATCCATTTCAACAGGAAAATCAACATATTGGCCAACTGACCCTGGAAAAATACCTGACCTGATCGATTTTTTTCTAACCAAAAATATTTCTAATAATTTTATGAAAGTCGAAGAAAGCCAAGATATGAGCTCAGATTATTCTCCGAAAGTCCTAACCTTAAGCAAGTATGCCATCCAAAATGGGAATAATCCAGTAGACAAAGAAGTAGAAAAGTTCATTACGGATATTCAACAACCAGCATAGGAAAGTACTCCAGAAATCAAATCAAGGCTAAAAGGAAATCCAATAAACTATCCAATAGAAATTTTAAATCTCCTAAGGGATAAACCAAAATCCAGAAAAAGTGCCACCAAAAGAGCTCCACAAGACAAAAAAAACGGATGATTTGTCGACCATTGTCGAATGGTGAATCCTCCATCGTTTAGTAACAAAATAATCTCTTGCTATAGTTTTAAGACAGATCAATACTCTCACATCCAAACGTTAAATTGTCATATTCAAACCGGATTTAATAACCTTACTGGCTTCGATATACAGGTTATTATAAAGTCAGCTAAATAATACAGAGAGGCAGTTGGCAAAAATGGAGCAGGATATATTCCGTTAGTTACAGCCACAGTATGCGATGTTAGTCCTTATCTTGGTTTAAAATTGAAATTTCCCTGCACATCTTTTCTATGTCACCGGACAACACCAATTAGTGTTTACGGAAACGAATTACTAAAGTTTCTTGTATTTAAGTTGTCATTTAACGAGTCCCCGATGAGGAACCATCAAATACGACGCGGATTTTAGTTGTGAAACTTGACTCTTTATCAACAAGATGGTGAGGTAAATACAAAATTTGATTAGCTGATTTCAATACTTCCGATTCTGTGATTAAATCCATATGGTCTACTTTGGAACATCGGGCTTAAACGCTAATTGAAAAATAATTTTATTTTCATGTAATTTAGTAGTTTTATCAAATAAACTTAGACGGTAGGTATGCAGGGTTAACAAATTTATATAATTAATTTCTTCGGTGTTTTAAAATCGCTCGATTGCTATTTCTATACGTTGGAGGGTTTCTGGTGATTGAACATAAGACAAGACTATACTATTTCCCTTGATTATGAAAGGGGTGATTTCGTGTTGGAAATTACGCCCCCAATCAACCAGCATAGTTTGGAATTTTGGATGTAAGGATAATCCTTCGTCTAGCGTATTAAAGTCCGGATCCGCTAGTGGTACATTTTTATCCAGTTCTAGGATATTAACGGTTAAATGAAGACTTCCATATCCATTTGGTAGTTATGGTCGATTAATTAATTGTGTTGGGATATAAAGTTAATTAACTTAACAGTTGGTAAAATAGGCGTATTGTTATCTTACTCAAATCAGCACCAACGGTTACAGCTAAACACGATGTAGCTGTGTCAACTCCATAACTTGCGAGTGAGCGATTACGTTTGACATCGGTTGGGTATCATTTAAATTATGCTGGTTGCACACATTATTCGTTTGTGAACCTGAGAGAGGATGAAGCAGCGTATTTTGCCACTTTCCGGGCAAAGGTATAATTGATGGGTCTCGTTCTATGCTCTGTGGAATGACACGATTTAGCCTACGTTGGGTTCATTGCTGAATTTGAACCAAAATTTCGTTTTGGAATCAATTCAGTCAGGGAGTTCGAGTGTTTCGTTAAAAATTCCAAAAGTTTTCGATTTAACCCTCGAACTGTCAATTGTATCATAAAAACTTGTTATATTTGCCGTAGATGGCTTATTAACCTTTGGTAAAAAAAAGAAAATCATGACTACTAACATTTAATTCACTCAACCGAGTTGTTGATCAAATTCTAAAATTCACCTGGAATTCTGAAAGTACGTCTTATATTTTTAAAATTTCTGCGCGATTTCAATGTTTAAAATACCAGTTTCACATTTCTTTAGCTAACAGGGTCGAAGAGTCCGATTACTTTCTGCATTTTGTCTAATCTGCAGTAAAAATGTTAAAAACTAATCCAACGGCAAAATAATGTTCATTCCATCCAATCCAGCAAAAAATTAAAAATTTCGGTCGAATTACACCGTTAATTAAATTTAAATACCATTCTATAAAAAAAACACAACTAAATGATGACAAATCGAATAAAAATAAATTGCAAAATAATCATCAGCAACAACAAAAATTAAGTCACCCGATGTTAAATAACCCTGTGCAAAATTATACAAGCAAAATATACTGTATACATACACATTACAATTACATACAACCAAAATCACTATCTTCCATTCAAATCATCATACCACAAAATGTTCAGTCACAATTTCAAGACTATTGGCCCTTTTCCTCCGTACATAAAAATACAAAAACAAAAAAAAAGCCGCAAGAAGAGAAAATACGTGTAATATCACAAGCACAACATAAAGTTTAGTGAGATTTTTCTTTTTTTATGTACATAATTTTCCATTTTTCCATTCTATTCTCTCTCGCCGCTCTTTTTCCTCAAGTATATATACATACACATATATAAATATATATATATGTTTATACACTAGTAAATTGGTGTATAAAATAAAAAAGCAAAAGTTTAAATTGCATTCGGA
Source organism: Nephrotoma guestfalica (assembly GCA_963691935.1). Classification (NCBI taxonomy): domain Eukaryota; kingdom Metazoa; phylum Arthropoda; class Insecta; order Diptera; family Tipulidae; genus Nephrotoma; species Nephrotoma guestfalica. Next base: position 265,651,032 of record OY829914.1, on the reverse strand, counting down.
ATAGTATAATTTTTTGTATATATCCATCTCTGTTTCATACATGAACTTGAAATACAAGGTTGGAATGAAACAAAATGAAAATATTGGTAATTTGTGTGTATTCGTTTTATTTTGTTTTACCGGGTCGCGCAAAAAAGCACCACATAAAAGCACACAACACATATACATTGATGTAATCTAATATAGACGATGATTTGAGAAAATAGCCTACTCATTTCTTGTATGTTTTCACTTTCATCTAGCAGCACACACGGAACGGAATTATAAAAGTGTATTAAATATATAACACCGCATACAGTGTACCAAGCAGTACATAGTGACATATACATACATTTCTCAATTTAATTTTTTTTTTTTTTTTTCGAAAGCGACATACAATTATAGAATTTTTGTGTTTTTTTTTTGTTTTTTTTATATACACAATTTTTTCTTGTATTTTTGTGTTTTTATTTTGATTTTCAGTTGGAGAAAGTCTATCGCGTGAATAAGTCGTTCGTTCAGAGTGTACACACACATAGTGTGAAAAGGTGTTCCTTATTTGATTAAAAAAAAAATAATTTATAATATATTTAAAAAAAATTATTTAATATATAAGTTATATAATATTAAGTGAAAATATACTGCCTGCAATTACAACAAAAAATAGAACATATATTATATATTTTTTGATTAATTTTAATTAATAAAATAAATAAAGTTCTTGACGTCATAGAGACCTTGACTTTGAAAATATTGTGCTCTAGTGTTTGTGTGCGATTGTGTTTTATGTTTATTTTGTTTAAATTTATTTTTTTTGTATTTTAATTTGCCAAAATTGTAATACAAACTTAATAATATTTTTGTGCGAATAAAAATTTCAATATATATTTTATTTATGTATATGTGTTAGTGACCGTGAATTTATATTACTATGTACAAGTAAAAAAAAGTAGTTATATGGCAATGTTTTTTTTTTTATTAATAATAATTGAAGGTCGACCTATTTACTCGTCCGGTTATATATTATAAATAATTACGTGATTTACCAAAAAAAAATTTATATAGCCATACGTAAATTTAGATGGTACATAAACAAAGAAAGAGAGAGACCTACCTCAATGTTATATCATTGTTATATCTAAGTAGTTTTTTGTTTTTTTATGTCTAATTAAAAGTAATCTATTTTTAAAAAATAAAAATATTATTTATGTAGATTGTGTATTTGTATACAGTTAAATGAAAAAAAAATATACAACCAAAAGTGTTTATTTATATTTTAATGTGTTGGTGTGTAATAAATAATATAAAATAAAAAAGCAAATTCCGTTGTCCTTGAACTCTATCAAAGCAAAATATACGTACATGTATATAAATATTATATGATCATCTCTTTCATTGAAAACATATTTTATATATAAACATACAGTGTATTTATGTGAGTGTTTTATTATTATTGTTATTATGAGAGTGAATTGTTCGGTTAATTGAAATATTCAAAAATAATTGATCACATAAAAAATGCGGGTAAAAAGGTTGGACAGAAATTTAATTCCTGTCGCTTAACTACGCACGCAAGAACTGTATAAGAGAGATACGTAGAACCTAAACAAAAATAAAAATTCCAAGATGAATGGAACCTGCATAAAACTTGAAGAGACTGAAATACGTACGGTATTGGTTGGGGGTGGCGGTCCCGGAAATAATCATATAAATAGTAATAGTTGTAGTAATTTATGTAATAATAATAATCGTAATAATGGTGCTAATAACGATATGGAGCTACACGAAAATGATGTAACATCACAATCAAATTCTCCTAATATCCAGATAATACCGCAACCAATACAATCATCAAAAATTATTCTATCGCCTCGCATAGAATTCCGTCATGTGATCAATAAAAATCCTGATTTAGAAATTATTGAAACAACCGGCACATCTAGATCGATGACACCACCACCATTACCATCCCAACAGGTGATTATATCAGCGGCAGCACCACCATCCCCATTACATCCACCACCACCGCCACCATCATCCCAACACCACGATAATTACAATCCCGATAATCAAAATCGTTCGACTCAGGTTCGGGTGATAAAAGATGGCCGCTTTTATGAAGAGCCGGCCATCCGTACATCATACATTGTAAACAGTACGAACCATCATAATCAGCATAATCCGCATCCTCATCAGAATACACCAGCGAATGGAATAAATCGGCAAGTGAATGTGATCACAAGTGATCGTGTCATTGATACGCATAATAGTAATAATAATATTATATTTCGTCCACCGGTCGTTTCATCGACAAGTCAACCGATGCGTCCGCCACCACCACCACCGCCGCCAAAATTAAAGGGATGTTCACCGTCGGAGGAACCGTCTAGCTCGATACCAGACTTAGGTAAGTCAATTTAAATTAATTTATATTTTGTACTTCATTATTATTTTTTTATCAAGGGCGTGCGGCTCGCGCTATCCATTTGACCGAATCCACTCAGTCAAGGTCGAAATGCAAATACGAAATTATGTTGGCTCGATACATGCGATATTTATACATAATGTGAAGTATTTATATATATTGTATGTATAAACAAAGGCTATCTTTATCTCTCCCTTTATTTGTTGTTTTTTCATGTATGAGCTGGAATTATAATATAGGGTGGTGCACTCTCTATAATTGTGTTTGATACTGCATGAATAATGGAAGTTAATAAATGGTTGAGTGATTTTAGGGCAGGTATATAAATGCAATTTAGATTCTCATTTGCCGGAAAGATGTCTAGAATTGATTTGGAAAGAAAATGGTCGCTTCCGGATGTCCAAGAACCTAAATCCGTGTATTATGTAATTGTTAGTTATTTTGATTTAGTATTTAAAACTTTATTTTACTTTGACCTTTTTGTTCCTTTAACCTTGACATAAAGATTATGAATACCATTATTTGATTTGAATATTTTAATGTTGACGTTGTCGACGATTCCTTACTTTTTAAATCCTGCAAGTAAATAGAATTCGATCATTTGTTAACAAACCAGAAGAAATCTGAACAAAAATTTGTTTTTTGTATGAAAAAAGAAATAAATTTTTAAAAATATATAGAAAGAGCCTAATTCCATTAGTATGGACGAAATCCACAACGTCTTCAAAAGTTCATGTTAGACGTTCAATCCAGCTGTACTTAATAATTGGTTAAGAAATGGCCTGGTTCCATTTAGCATTGTCAAATAAAACTTAAAAATGGGTTTTTAAGAAACGCCTTTGTTCCATTCATCATGGCTAAATTTTGTAACTTCACTCAAAATTTATGTAAAATTCCTAATCTTGCTCTTAAAACCAACGTTTATAATGTTATAAGTTAATAAGTTGTTATGAGTCCAGTTTCAATCGTCATGGCCGAATTCTTGAAATTCGCCCAAAATTCTTGTTTAGATCTCTAATAGAATACACAAAATAAATTTGATAAAAAGGAGTTAAAAATGACGAAGTTCCATTTAGTATCAAGAAGAAATGTCCTAGTTCCATTAACCAGTTCGTTCAACATTCGTGTTGGAATCCCAATCCAGACCTACTTGTATATACAAATAAATAAGACCATAGTTTTTTTTTTCAAAATTGCAAGTTACACTCATAATGGCCAAAATTCAGGACTTCATCCAAAATTAATATTAGTAACTCAGTCCTATAAACCAATTTTGATATTAGTTGGAAAAATGGTCAAGTTCGATTGATCATGGCCAAATTTCTCCAATATTAATGTAATAAGGATCACATTCCATAATTTAATTTGACTGTGCGGAAATGGCTGCGTTCCTGATGAATTTTTTTAGACTTACATACAAAGTTTAATAAGTCTTCCAAAGCAGGATTTTAAAAATCGAAGGGTATTCTACCGATCCTAAATTTGGCCAAACTCCTAAACGAATCTGTGTCAAATAATCAGAAAATTAGGCCTGATCGTGCATAAAAAAGTCGAAACACGAAAAAAGCTTAAATTTCCTCGATTACTGCTTCCGGTCTCGTGGTTCTTAAGCGTAACAATTTGAAAATTTAGAACACAAAGCGAGGTGGTTTAGTTTGATTTACGTTTTTTTTTATTTAGTTTTTTTTTCGATAATACCATTTTCATTCGGAAATTCAACCTAAATCAGACTGGTTACATTTAATTTTTCTTTTTCTTAAAATAAAACGCCTATTTTGTGTGCAGTTCTACTGAGTTCAGCTTATATAACTTAGTTAAAGCCAATAAGGAACACGGAAATTAGTTTTAAGTCCGCTATAATAAACAATTAAAGACAATTGACGCACAACCTCTTAAAACTTCTTCGGAAGTTTTAGGTTGCTTTGCTATATTTTCGCTGCGCATCTATCCGCGTTCACACGTGCATTGTTGATCTTTTATTCCATTCAGTTGTAAATTATTTGGGATGTTGGTTTTTGCCTTTACTGTGGTTCATAAACACCTTTTTTGGAATATTTAAGTAAAACACAAGCTTTTCCAACTTAATTAAAATCTACTTCTGTGGCTCTATTTTGATAATTGCCTGGGAAAAGGTATGTGGAGAAAGAATTTACTTATAATTTCTGCGTAAATTATTTTTAGTTAGAAGTAATTTTTTAACAAAAAATTTACTAAATTTGGAATAATTTTCCAACGCAGAGATTTGGATAAAGTGAAAGTGTTCCGGATGTTTTGTCAATTTCCTTTTCCCAGGAAATACCAGAATACTGCCACTGATAAGTTAAACAAATGCAGCTAATCGCTAGAAATGGGTAAACTACTTCACAAAAAGCACTCCTTAGAATAATCATTGCTCCTTATTTATACCGCCTTTGGAGAGCAAAATCGCCAATGAAATCTTTAGTTTGAAAATGTTTCGCGGCAAAGGAAGTGTCTGGAAATATACCATTTTTTTGCAAATAAATCCCTGGATCAGTAATGCACGATCGGAAATCGTGAACATGCCTTAAGATATTTCAAAAAAAATAAAAGTTCCGAAGATTGTCTAATTATGCTTTCTTGTGGCATTTATTAACTGCAGAGGGGATTTGATCGGTTAGAAAATATAATAATTGCACATGTTTGTTTAAATTATGAAATTTCTAGCACAGAAAATTTTATTTCTGCACAGAGAAGCGTACAGTACTGCGAGAATATTGTACAAATTTCAAAATTTAGCGATATGAATTCTTGGTTTCAATTCGACAATTTTATCCGAATGTTAAACTTTTGTCTTTGAATTGGAACAGGGGCAACAGTTTTCTTATTGCTTGTGATACGGCTTAAAATAATTGTTTTTCTGTTGTGTCCCAAGTTTTTATCTCTAAAACAATTTTCGAGAATTGGGTCGCCCCTTATTATTTTCTTTACTAAAACAGTGCAACAAATTCATTGGCAGAAAAGAGTTTACAGAATTGTTACTCACCAATCGACGACAAAACGAACTAATAAAATTATACATTTTCTAAATTCCACTCCACATTCTCCGCGTAACTTAAGTGCTCATGGATTCTGAGTTCGTGATGTTAAATTTACTATTAAGTAGGTCCAACAAGATTTTCCGCGAAGTAGCGTTCAGTGTCGTAAAGTTTTTCTGAGAACCAGATTGTCTAGAGTTGTTTATGAAATATAATTCTAGAACAAGGTTACTTCAATTATTCCAAAACAATTCACTGAAATGCAAATAACATAAATTGCTTCGAAGCAGTTCGAATTATCAAAATTTCCAAAAAAATTCTAATTCTCAAGTTCCATCTATCAATTATTCCTATATAGCGGAAACTCATACCACGCCTAGCTACCAAAAATTAATTTCTTTTGTAGATTTTGTTATGGTCTGGCTTCGAGTGAAAGCAGGAAAATCCGTAAAAAATCAAAAATTTCATTTTTATGTCTAAATTACAAAAACCAATTTGTGAGGGCATAGCCAAGATTAGGGCACTAGGGGTTATCTAATTACGCAATTGAAAAAAACAATTCCGAGATTTGTTGATGACAGTTAAAGAAGGTCTGTGTACAAGAAGTCTATTTTGGTGTCAATGATTAAAATTATTAACCACAATTGCGTGCTACGAGTTTTTCATGTGAAAACTATTCAAAAAATTATTTTCTCTGCGGTACATAATTTTTATTGTTTTTATGTGATTTGTCCTTTTCGCCTTTTCTGCGAATTATGTAGAACAATTTATAGAAAAATTATTCACAGAAAAATACACTGATAGATAGTAAATTCATATAACCACCATTCACAGACATACAATTGTTAGAACAAATAATATTTCTTTTCAAGATTTTCGGCTATCGGCAATTTTAGAAAATGTAAAGCCTGAAATTCTTTAATTACTTTGCAATTACAATTAAGAAATGATCCTAGGTCCCGGGTATCTCAGAAGGAGTATGTCTTATTCGGAAGGTTTATGCAGGGCCCGCAGGGTTTCTGCACGCGTACAAGGCTAGAATGTATAAAACCATACGTCATGTTTGTGCCACTTGCTTAAAAGTGGTTATTGCCTTACTTCTTATGAAATAACATTGGCTTAGAAAGATTTCAGTTTTGAATTGAGAATAACATCGGTTAGATATAAATTTAAATGATTATTTGCCACATTTAGTTGTTAATATTTTGGACACATTTGTGGGATTACACAAACTTTTCTAAAAACTTCCTTTTTAATTCGATTGTTGCGGTTGCGGAACGTGCTCGAAGTTAGGCGTTTTCTAGAATTCAGAATCTACAAGAGTCGTGATGAATACTAGGCCTTAGCCCTTTCTATTATTCTCTTCATATGATTCTTTCGATTTCTGTAGACATTATTGTGCACCCGAAGTGCATGCGCATTAGGTTAAGTGGAAAATATGTTTTCGAATTTTTTACACTGTTTATAGCTGGCCTGATGCGGGGGTCTTCTTTAAAAGAGCGGTGTTTCTTAAAAGACATAAATTCATAATTGGTGCCTTTTCTAATAGAAAATTAAAATTTATCATTTGAGTTTAGACTCATTTTTAGACTATTTTTTTAGGTTTTTACTGCGCAAGATCACAAAAAATTAAAACAAGTAGGCACTTCTACTCGAACTTAACAATCGTTACAATTCAACCTTATTTAATTTTCATCGACGAGTGCGTTCTAATACAATTTAATAAAGTCTTTCAAAGTTATGACCCAAAATTTAGTTAATTTAGGCATATACTGAAGCTAATTTAATTGCAGAACTAAGATAATGATCTGAAAAATGTTGGACAAAGTAATCGTAATCTATTCTTTGATATAGATTATGCTGTATCAACTCGGTTATAAATTTAGAACTTATATTGTATTGAAAACAAATAAATGTAACTTGGTTCAATTAGATAAATAGTCAATCAAATGTCATGATCATATGTTTAAGATATAAAAAGGCGTGGTTTGAAATAATTTAGGTTAGACTACCCAAGTTACATATAAAACACGAGGTAATTTAATTTTAAAAACGTTTGGTGTTGGCTAAATTTAAGGACAGACACGTTTGCTGCAGCATTTCTTAGTTATGGGAATAATTGTTAAAGGATATAAGATTTTAGAAGTTTAATATTTTAGTAAAACATTTATTAAATATGTACGTACCTGTATTTTTTTACGTTCTTTGTCCCTTCTCCGGAAACAAATTCAACTAAAACAAACATGCCACTTGTTATATTGGTAGTAGACATCGTTTTGCGTAATACATTCGTCATCACTTGAAGATGAAGTGTAAACATCCATGTAATTTATTGATTTTTGACTACGATTTTCCGTTTGATTTAATTGGTGGAACTGTTCATCTCGTCGTTGTATCTAAGTAATCCCACTTGGTTGTGATCGCAATATCGCGCAATCAAAGCAGCTTAGACTCTGCATCTTTAAATAATTTAGATGAGATTTACATTTTACCTGGTGAGCTTTCGTTGTTCCGAGAATGGCAAAATAACTCCATCAACGAGCTTTTCCATACTTTCTATTTTCGCCGTTCTGATGGGAAAAAAACTTTATTCTAGAACAATTTTCTTGCAATTCTTGGAATAAAGTAGAATATTCTACTACATCACAGCCTTGTGCAACTATTCGGTCAGTAGTTCTTTTGCACGTTTCGCCAATTCCGTCTGGTACTCCTTTTCTATGACCTGACTCAGAATAATTCTAGGTGTGTCCAACGCAGGATGATAATGTAGGAAATAAAACATTGTTTTGTTTCGATACTGCGTTGCTGCGACAATTTCATCTAAAATAGGTAATAATTGAGCATGTTGTAGAAACATTATGATTCAGAGATTCTGACAAGTTGCAATAGGTCTGAACCTTAAGATGCTCCTGTTCCTTTGAAGACACAATAATGGTGTGCATTGTTATGCAGTTCTCCGACGTATTTTACAGCATTTTTCACTCAAGTCCATGTGTATCACTGCTTCTTTCTCTTCAAGGAGGTTCTTAACATTTTTAATTTCCGTGGCGTAATAAACAAAGGCACTGCTTTTCAAATTCCTGAACTATTTCCCGAATTTTAAAATTAATGTTTTTACTCCATTTTTCCAATAATTACTTTTTATTGGATTTTTTGTCTTTTGTCGTTTGCCATTTTAAATAATAGGCTTCATTTTCGCCATCATATTATTTCAAAGAAAATGCTTGACAAGTCAAACACATACGAATTCACCACTCGACTCGTACCTTCTTCCTCAAGAATGTTGTTGAAATTTAAGGAGGAAACCAGAAATTTTAAATAGCTTATGTAATACAGTTACAAGTTTCTCTTTCGTTCGCGCGCATTTGTTTAATCTAAGAGGGACAGGATTTGCAGAAGAAGCTATAGTTTACATTCAAGTTGGGAAAAGTTTGAAGGAATTTTCGGTGGAAGCTTTTCAAAGGGTCATTTAAATATCTTTTCTGTTTTATTATACCGCAACGAACAAAATCTTTCTTATCAGGACAGATTTGACTATGTAGATCTAGTTCGAAAAACCGCTTAACTGATTCTCTAAAATAAGAATCTCACCTATTTTTTCTATCATAACTCAAAAACTTGGAGCACGGACTTTGCATTCAGGATTCCTTTATTATTTTCCCGCATATTAATTTTGTAAATATCTGTTTGTTACCTCAGCACTATTTATTCCAGAATTGCACTATTTATTCCAGATCTGAACTTTAGAGTTCGGCCTGTCCTTGTTTTTATTTTTACATTTTAAAGCAAATTTTAGACTACTAATTCTTCTTTTATATTTCTCGAATTTTGTATTTAATTATTTATTTAATTGAAATAAAAGACATTAGTTTGTGTAGAAAATGAAAGAATGCTCCTTCGGAAGCTACCTTCGCCCATCGTTCAGGCAATAAACAGATTCCCCGAAGGAAGAAGTCTGGTTGTTTCGAGGCGATCCAGTCATCGACCCATTTTTTGGCGTTTTCATATGAAGTGAAATGCTGCTGATTGCATCGCCCGGAACAAGGGCTGATTGCATCGCCCGGAACAAGTGGTAATCAGAGGGAGCATGTCTGGTGAATACGGCGGGTGGGGTAAAATTACCTAGTTCTGCCTATCCAAGTAGTTTTTGACAGGTATAGCAACATGTGGCCTAGCGTTGTCATGTTGCAAAATATGCTTATCGTGCCTTTTATCCCATCCCGGTCGTTTTGCTGTTAGAGTTTGCTTTAAAGCCACCAGTTGTCGTCGATAAACTTATCCCGTAATGGTTTCACGCTCGTTCAGTAGCTCATAATAAACGACATCCTTCATATCCCACCAAATACAAAGCATCACCTTCGAACCATGGATATTTGTTTTTGGTGTCGATGGCGCTGGTTCACCTGGCTTGACCCACGCTGGTTTACGCTTTGGATTGTCATAATGGATCCACTTTTCATCCCCAGTGATGATCGGATGCAGAAACCCCTTCCTTTGTTGTCGTTGAAGCAACAATTCGCACATGGTTTTCCAACGTTCTATGTCCCGTTCTTTCAATTTGTGTGGCACCCAATTTCCCAGCTTCCAAACCAATCCCATTGCATGTATACGTTGCGAAACACATTTTTGGATAATATTCAACTCTTCTGCCAATTGTTTTTCGGTCTGACAAGGGTCCAGATTAAGCAATTCTTCCAATTCTGTGTCTTCAAATTTTCTTGGTCCGCCTTCACGTTCTTTGTCTTTTACGTCAAAATCACCAACTTTGAATCGTTGAAACCATTCTTTGCATGTTGTATTCGATAGAGCATATTCACCGTAATCTTGCACAAGCAAACGATTTGTTTCCGCTGCACTTTTCTTCAACAAAAATTAATGAAGTAAAACTTCCCGCAAATGCTGTTTTTTGGCAGAAAATTCGACATTTTCAATTACATGAAAATAATTGTTGTTTACGCTTTGAACAAATGTCCACTAGTAATTATTCAAGCTTGATATCTAACATCCAAAAAACATGTATTGCCCGATTGAATAATATGCAAGCAGTGATACTAACGATACCTATATAAAAAGGTCGGAAATACATTTGTGAACGAAATACACATTAACTCTCTCCTCTCCGTATCATAATATTCAGATAGAAGAGAGCCCGATTTTAAAATTTTTACAGGGAAATGACGGTGTACTTAGTGGAAAATATTGGAAACATTTTATAATTTACTTAACACTTTTGATTTATTTTACTAAAAAACTATTCACAATATCTGTAATATATTTATTCAAAGTTCATGTTATTTTAAAATAAGTTATTAATATTTTCGTAGGTAGTCGTGGTTGGGGACAGTCAGAGGAATGCCATTTGAACACTTCAAAATAAGAAAAACTGTTAAAAATTTTAAAAATTCAGAATTTTTCTATGAACTAAATAGTTAAAAAAGTTATTTATCTTCTTAATTACATAAAACGTTTAAAAATTATCTGCAAACTGTTTTAAAACGCCGGGAACAGCATATTGTCCCCTTATTAGAGATTTACACACTTGATAAAACTGTATTTCAAAGGGTAATTAACATTAGAAAGAGAAAAGAAAATTTTCATCAAAAAATTCGTGTTTTATGCAATTTAAATGGGTTCTACAATATACTTACACCACAATTTTTGAATTTATCTGGATCGAATATTATCAAAATTACGGTTAGTAAGACGTGTAAGTGTATTCTATAACCCATTTAAATTACATAACCCACGAATTTTCTTATGAACATTTTTCCTTTGTTTCGTTACTCTTTATAACATTCCATACTCTTTGGTTCTAGTAAAGTAATTTTAAAATTTATTAGAGAGAGAAGAAACTAGAATGTTCGTGACTTCCAGAAAAATAATTTTACTGTGTTGAATAATATTCTTAAAATTCCTCGATATATGTCAGTAATGTAATACCTTAAACACAATCAATTTATGCTTGTGTGTCTTAATCAACTAAATTGGCTAAACTAAATTCAAATTAGAAGTTCGTGAAATATATAAACAGATATCAGTAAAATGGAAATTTTGATCTGTGTAGTTTATAAGTTAATTTATATTTAAGTAAATAAGTACACACCTTATTAAAGTTATCGAAAATTAACCTCGTACATTGTTTTTTCCTCGGCCATGTAATGCACAATAGCAGAAGTTTCAACATTCAGTTTCGTTGATTGAAAGAATCGTATAAAGTTTTTGTGATAAATTCTTGCAGAATAGAACAGATAGACCTAATTTTAAACATTGAAATAGTTAGGAAAATTATTTTTATACAAAAAAGAAAACATTTTAAACACGTCATCCCACCTCATCAACAGAGTTAGAACTGTTACTTACTTTGTTGTGACCGGGGCTAGCGGTTTTTATTGTCACATCTTTCCATTTCACAATATTTTGGTGACCCATGTGATCACCCAAATTTTATTAACCGAATCAATAAATGCTTAACGTTGGTGCTGCATTATCCCGTTCTGTCACCCATCCTTCTAATGTTTAACCAATTTTGCAATTTACCGAAATTCGCTGATTTTGTTTAACACCAATTTATATCATAAAATTCTCTAATAGTTTGAGTTTGACTACTATTGTCTTCTTTAAGTTAGGTGTTTACTATTTCTCAAATAATGATCATTCAAGGCAGTTCAAATTGGAAGATTGTGTGCGGTTTATACCATGACCGAAAGAATGTTGCGATATTCTAACTACGTGTCTTTTAAATTTTAATCCCTTCTATTATTTTTTGATAAACGTTTAAATTAGATTACATATGTTGTAACTCATATAAAATTCATCAACCAATTTTCGCCCTCCCCCCGCTCCCCTCATTACACAACGCTTTCAGCACTCTCGTAAAAAAATTTCAAAGTTGCACAGTGCCACCCTATTACAAAATGCGTGATGCACTTTATTGATAACAGACAATCAAATAATGGCTGCCCATATAAAAGAGACAGAGTTATGTATAAAAAATTCCGAAAAAAACAACCAAAACCAAAAAGAAAAGGGGAAAATGTAAAATTCATGCTAAAAAACAAAAAAATTATATGGGGTGAAATGTATAGCCTAACATTGAAAGGAAAATGCGTTATTACTTGTTCTCTACATAAAATATAAATAGTTTTCAGAACTATGTGGAAAAAAACTATATTTTTATGTTCTAAGTACAGTGCCCCCAGTGCTGTAGGTCATTAACATTTTTATGTTGAATAATTTCACTTCACCGCATTAGAAATGAAATGCGTTTTTCATTTTCTATTTTTATATTACACAACTACACACATCCACAAGACTTAATTAGTATACAACGATAATGTGTAATAAAATGTGTAGTGTAAAGTTATAATACAGAAATAGTTATTCAATGCGTTTCATTTGTAAATTTAATTAAAATTAATTTTCAGTTTTATTTTTATACATTTTTTTAGTTCAGTGACCCGATTTTGTACTTACACACATTACAATGTATACTCTCTCCTCCTCTATTTTATTATCCTCATACACATGTATAAATCAGCAGAGCACTCGTTTGCTTCATAATTTTAATTTTTTTTTCTGTAAATTATATTGTTTCATTACTGAAATGTTGTAGTTGTACTTGCGAAACAATGACAATGGACCAGACCAGACGAGAAATTGCATATACAAACGCATTAATACCTACAACATACAAACACACTCGCTTGCACTCTGATTGAAATCAATAAATTTTCACGACCAATTATACGACGAGTGTATATATGGATGGAAATACATGGAAAACCTTGTTGCACAACTACATTAATGCATTTTGAACTTGCATTCTGTTTTGTATAGTTGTGTATGTTATTTATAACTACATGAAGCTGAGTTGAATGTTTAAGGCTAAGACGAAAAAAGTGCATTGAGCAGTGTGGATGACTCGGAAATCGAGAGAGACATTGAAAAGATGAAAATTTTCTATGAGAATATTATTTGTGAAAAGTTCATGGAAATTTGGTCTTGTATACTTATTGTTTTTCCTATTCACCCATTTCGATGTATTAGATATATTGTACTCGCATGTGTATGTGGGTAGATTTTATTAGTACAGGGAGTAGTTGAAAATATATGAAACATGTTCATTACGAGGGGAGATTATTAGTTATAGTTTGTTAATAATAGTTCTACTAGGTCACGTATAAACGACCGATTAATCATCAAATACCGAGAAATTATAGGGTGTCAGTGATGCGTTTCGGATGAACTGGGATAGTACTTCCGCTCGTCGTGTCGAATAACCGAGAAATGATTATTGTTAAATTCTATAAAAATTATGATTACTCATACAGGTGAAATAATGATACTTAGAGCTCATCTTGTTATGGGAGCAGAAATAGTTTATTTGCAGCGAGATTTTTAGATTTCAATAGTTTCTCAGCGTTACTACTTCAGGGTTACAAATGACATCACCACAGAAACTGAAACTGCTAAAGTAGGGCTCTTACTTTAGAATTACTTAAAGTTTCCTTCTTAGAGGCCGTAATTGTTTTTTATGTTCAAATTAGCCTACGGAAGCGCATTTATAAATGTATAATATGGCCGAAATTTAAGGCTCTAATTTCGGTTGTAGTGGCTGATGGTTTTGGTAGTTCTCACGATCAGGCCGCTTCACCCATCGTTTGGTTTTAAAAGGTTCCTTGGTCATAGGTGCGAATATTTTCTTTGACACACGTAAGTAGTTCAACACATGAGAATAATAGCATTTTGTCTCTGATAGTACAGCCAGAAATAATTTATTTTTAGTTTCGAAATAAATGAAATCCAAAATGAAAATGCTAATGTAGTATATATTGGGTTTGGTTCAATTCGGTACGGATATGTGAGAGTATTTATAATTTTTAATGCATTGTGGCAATACATTTATTTTCGAATAATAGACATATACATATAACGTCTTTAACGGCGTGTTAGAGAATATTTTTTTTTCAAAAACTATATTTAAATAATTCTATAAATACTATAATGTACATACGTATGATTTAAAATAAACAAAACAAATTATTGAAGCTACATTTTCGATGAAGTTTTATACCAGCAATATTATCCAGTTTTGAACTGATAAGATTAAAAACAAACCAGTCATCTTATTAGGTCATGGTGATTGAATATTACAACACATTGATCACAATTTCTGTTTTATAACGGGTGATTTTTTAAGAGCTTGAGAACTTTTTTTTAAAAAAAAACGCATAAAATTTGCAAAATCTCATCGGTTCTTTATTTGAAACGTTAGATTGGTCCATGACATTTACTTTTTGAAGATAATTTCATTTAAATGTTGACCGCGGCTGCGTCTTAGGTGGTCCATTCGGAAAGTCCAATTTTGGGCAACTTTTTCGAGCATTTCGGCCGGAATAGCCCGAATTTCTTCGGAAATGTTGTCTTCCAAAACTGGAATAGTTGCTGGCTTATTTCTGTAGACTTTAGACTTGACGTAGCCCCACAAAAAATAGTCTAAAGGCGTCAAATCGCATGATCTTGGTGCCCAACTTACCGGGCCATTTCTTGAGATGAATTGTTCTCCGAAGTTTTCCCTCAAAATGGCCATAGAATCGCGAGCTGTGTGGCATGTAGCGCCATCTTGTTGAAACCACATGTCAACTAAGTTCAGTTCTTCCATTTTTGGCAACAAAAAGTTTGTTAGCATCGAACGATAGCGATCGCCATTCACCGTAACGTTGCGTCCAACAGCATCTTTGAAAAAATACGGTCCAATGATTCCACCAGCGTACAAACCACACCAAACAGTGCATTTTTCGGGATGCATGGGCAGTTCTTGAACGGCTTCTGGTTGCTCTTCACTCCAAATGCGGCAATTTTGCTTATTTACGTAGCCATTCAACCAGAAATGAGCCTCACCGCTGAACAAAATTTGTCGATAAAAAAGCGGATTTTCTGCCAACTTTTCTAGGGCCCATTCACTGAAAATTCGACGTTGTGGCAGATCGTTCGGCTTCAGTTCTTGCAGGAGCTGTATTTTATACGGTTTTACACCAAGATCTTTGCGTAAAATCTTCCATGTCGTCGAATAACACAAACCCAATTGCTGCGAACGGCGACGAATCGACATTTCACGGTCTTCAGCAACACTCTCAGAAACAGACGCAATATTCTCTTCTGTACGCACTGTACGCATTCGTGTGGTTGGTTTAATGTCCAATAAAGTAAACTGAGTGCGAAACTTGGTCACAATCGCATTAATTGTTTGCTCACTTGGTCGATTATGTAGACCATAAATCGGACGTAAATCGCGAAACACTTTTCGAACCGAACACTGATTTTTGTAATATAATTCAATTATTTGCAAGCGTTGCTCGTTAGTAAGTCTATTCATTATGAAATGTCAAAGCATACTGAGCATCTTTCTCTTTGACACCTTGTCTGAAATCCCGCGTGATCTGTCAAATACTAATGCATGAAAATCCTAACCACAAAAAAATCACCCTTTATATATGTAGAACACTAGTATATCAGTAATTTGAGGGAATTATAAGTTACCTCACTAAATTTAGTCTTACAAACTTTCATTAAATTCGCACTGGTTCGATTTCGTTAGTAAATTTGGGAAAAACTATTTAAAAAAATATATATAATAAAAATTTAGCTAAAAATTGCTAAGGACCGAATTATCTCGAAGTAATTCAACTTCGGCCCGAAAACTGATAATCCGGAGCAATCACGGGTTATATGGGAACATCGCAAATTTCCACTTCAAAAATTGGTCGCAGAACTATATATTCTGATAGACGATAAACAAAAATATCAATGTCTTTGCACCAATTCGGATAATTGACAAAACAGAGGATTTTTCAAATTCGGATTGAAATAATTCGTTACTAACTCAGAACAATATGCTGATCGTTTGTTGTTTAACAACCGCGATATGCCGTTGCATGAAGCTTTTTCGGAGTGGTATAAAATCAAATATTTTTAAAAATTATCTTAATCTGTATAAAGAATTTTATTTTTTTTTCCATCACATTTTCTACAAACATACCTAAAATAATTTAGGAATGATTGAACTGCCATAAATTTTTGCTGTCTTTTTTCAAAACCTTTAGAATGATATGGCACGTACTTATATATTCTATGCCAAATAAATATTTAGCTACCAGCGCCAAAATGGTGGAATTGTGAACTATAGCGCTGATAACAAAATTGTTACTTTTTCCAAGACCTTGTGCGATATAGTGCCAAAACGGTAATTTTGAGTACTAACTTTCTTTGTGGCATTCCTCACGACTTTTTTAATGATATGCCACACACATACATATCCTATAATTAATGAATAGTGCCGCCAAAAAATGCTAAAATGATTCAGTTAAATTTGAGATAATCTTCAAGGTATTTTCATTGGCGGCACTTATCTATTCTATAGGGTTTTCCAATAAGAGTGATATGATTTCTTTAAAAAAACACACTAATTGTTAAGGAAATTGAAATGTTTTTTATTTAATGTGAAGTACAATCGATACAATAAAGTTCTGAATAAAACGTCATTCAAATGGCCTCCACGACTTCTTCTGCAGGAATGAATTCGATGAACCCAATTTTCGAGCACTTTTTCCACTAAATCAAGTCGTATGTCATGAATAGCACGTTCAATATTGACTTGTAAAGCTTGAAGAGAGTTTGGTTTATTCCTAAAGACCAATGACTTCAAATAATCCTTCAAGAAATAGTCTAATGGTGTTAAATCACAACTTATTGGAGGCCATTCAATATCACAATTTCTTGAAATAATCGAATCTCCAAACTTTTCTCGCAATAATTCAATTGTTGCACTTGCTGTGTGGCACGTAGCCCCGTCTTGTTGGAACCAAATGTTGTCAAGATCAACTTCTTCCAATTTCGGCCATAAAAAGTTGGTTATCATCGATCTATACCGATCTCCATTGACAATAACAGTGTTACCAGCTTCATTTCGAAAAAAATACGGACAGATGATTCCACCAGACTAAAAACCACACCAAACTGTCAATTTAGGTGAATGTATTGGTTTTTCATGAATAATTTGTGGATTTTCTTCGCACCAGAATTGACAGTTTTGTTTATTTACCGCACCACTCAGATGAAAGTGAGCCTCATCGGAGAAGATGATTTTCTTAAAAAAAAATCGTTATCGTTTTCAAGTTGTTCCAAGGCAAAATCAGCAAATTCACGACGTTTACGGTGGTCCAATGGCTTCAGTTCTTGAGTGAGAACAATTTTATACGGATGCAAACCCAAATCCTTTTTCAAAATCCGCCAGGTTGTGGTTTGAGACAGTCCCAATTATTGAGAACGTTTTGCCTGGAAGGCAGCAATATTTGCATTACTTCGAGCGAATCTTTGTCTTATTGGCACTTCAACATTATGTAAAGAAAACTTACGCTCAAAATGTTCAACAATTCGACGAATAGCGAGCACACTTGGACGATTATTACGACTATAAAATGGCAAAAGCGCACGAAAAGTTGCAATTGGAGAACGATTATTTTGATAATAAAACTGAATAATTTGTAAACGTTGTTCTTGCTTATATCTCACCATGATGAAATTGTAAACATTACTGAATACAATGAAACAAAAAATGTCAGATCATGACATATTACAAATGGCCGAAACGTCACTTAAAAATCATATCATTCCTATTGGAAAACCCTATATAATAAATGAATAATTAGTAGCAGTGCCAAAACGATGGATTTATGAACTAAACTGTTGATAATAATATTATTGTTTATTCCAAGACCTCCCAAACGATATACCATGTGATTATATGGTAAAGAGAGATAGATAACTAATGTGCTTCAACTATCTTTGTGGCATCCTTCAAGACCTTTTTAGCAGTACACGACATAAATGTTTATATTCTATAAAACGAATTATTTGCCACTATTACTTAAACGGTGGATTTGTGAACTAATGTTGTATTGTTAAAATTGCTGGCTGATCCAATACCTTAACGATATACTACACAATTATAAGAGAATAACACAACAGATTGTAGTCATATCGCCATGCGAAGTGTTTTTTGGTGCGATTTCCTATGGCAGTACCGGTCCTAAAAGCATTTCTATCCTCCGAATTAAAAATAGAAGATTGAAAAAAAAACAAATCGCACACCATTCTTGAGATAGCAACGTATATGTACAGACATGCAGACGGACGGCCACATTTTTTTGCATTTTTGGTGTCAGTGATTTTGGACCTATTTAATTGTAGTCCTTCCTAAGAGGTGTTCATAATTTTTTTTATCTGAAATACAAAATTTTGATAACGCATCCGAATTATTTTAAATTTTGCTCAACAAATCTAAATATTCAAACACATTTAAAAGCTACATAAAGTTTATGTCGCCACACTTTTAGAGAAGTAATCCTTCTATAAACGCTTGGGAAAGTGCAACCATTTATCCTCCACTACAATATAGTATTATAAATTCAACAATCTGCAACTTCAAATTCCTCCATGCCAACTTGTTTGTAAGCTCTTTTTAAATCGTAAGACATTTAGGGCCGGCATGGTCAGTCACAATTGTAAAAGGATATCTCAACATCACCTCGGAACCTTATTGCCCTCACAATAGCGAAACTTCTAATCCAGTGAAAAAATAACTGTGCAGAGTAAAGTCAAGTTTCCTCGAAATATATCCTATCGACTCTGTGATTTATAGATTCAGATGTACGTATTTTGATTGTTTGTTAGATGGGTAAGTGAAGTTACTAACGATGCGAATGATAAATCAATACTACCTCGCCGGTCCCCAATAGAACACAGTCGTTTTGACAACGATGGTGGCACACTCTTGGGCTCTAATATCGTCCAGACTAGGATCGACACCGTTTAACACATTTACTGAGCTTTGGCGCTCTTCTGAGATATTCTACAATAAGATTGACCACACCGGGTAGTCCATCGGGTTGAGATTGGGGCGAGCTCGTCGGCCAAACCATTTTATCATAACTGGAAACATTTTGTCTTAAACGGCGATAATGGCTTGGTTCAATGATTTTGACGTTTTTGAACCGGCTCGACAGTGTAAATCTCGATTTTGCTGATTACTTTCTTCGAGCGATCAGGCGTATCATTCGGTGAAATTTAGTGAGCCGTTTCGCCTTTATTGCTTGGTATAAAAAAAGTTGACGCACTTTATATTGTAACGATGTCATTTCGAAACGAAATTCACAAAACGGAACTTTACGAGACGGTATAGTACACTAATGGACACAACCGAACATGGTACGAAACAGGACGATCAAAAGAGGTCTTCACAAAATAGCACGATGCCTTTAGTGTACTGTTTGGTGATGTATACTATTTGTGCGTGTAATGTGTAATGTGCCGTCCCAAATGGGGCTCAATTGGTTAAAAATTGGTTTAAGCAAATTTAAGCAAATTGGTTCATTTGGTTTTTGTTAAAACCAAATACCGAATAAAAGCTTTATTCGAAAGTTTTTATTTTTTGGATTGATTGATTGGGATGTATAGTCAATTCTAAACTTGTGTTTCGTTTTTAATTTTTTATGTGGAACAAAATGGCGTCATATTAGGTCGTACTCTTATTTAAGAAATTGACATTGCTAGTATTGTTTTCTCTCCCCCTCGAGACACTTCAACTTCTGTACCGAACATGAAACATACTTTTTAATTTAAATGTTCCAATATTTATTGTAAATAATTTTGTGTAAATATACAAAAGTATAATCTTATTAATTTAGCGAATTTTAAATAAGCGTTTTCCTTGGTTGTTTTTCTATTTGGCTTAATGAAGATTTCTAAATTCTCATCAATTTACGAGTAGTTATAAACAACTTAAATTTCCGTAAAAAATTCGATTTTTCTACACGTACAAATTAAGAAAAATTATGACCTTCAATATTTAAGCAAAAGTTATCTATAAAATATGGGAGCATTTCCGTGTTTGAACATTTTTCTGTAGAATATGTACTTTTGCTTAAGTATTGAAATTCATGAATTTTCTTTAATTCCATGTGTAAGTTCCATGGCAAAGTTCTGAATTGTGTAATTGACGGAGAGATGACCGTACATTTCATAAGAGTACTCTAAGTTAAACATCTCAACATAACCTTATGTTATATTTAATAATAAATTATGTGCTTTAGGGCTGTAGGGAGAAAGGTCATGAAATTATTCATTTAAGTCATCATAAAAAGGCGAATATATAAAGAATTTTAGTGCTGGATCCTAAATAAACTTCATAAAAATCATACGATACGTTTGGATCATTCGAAAAAAGTCGAAATATTCTAGGCGCAATTTCTGCCCATGTTGATGCAAGCTCTTATGGATTTACCCAAAAGGAATGATGTTATTTGTAGAAAATTAGATTATGGAAATGAAAATTATCAGTTCATAGTTAATCTGATCAAACTGTAGTTGGTGAATTTTGAACAAGGTGATTAACGCATTTTCTTATTTTATTATATGTAGCAGCTCTTTCTTCCCTTTTAAAAAGTGCCATTTCATCCAACTCTCACCTATAACTGGTCTAATAACTTTAATTCAACGTCGTTTCTCGAATCGGGTCCTTCGGATTTATCGAAGATTGGTTCAAAATTTATCAAATCAACAAATACCATTATTATTTATACAGGGTGTCCGGGTTTGGGATCCGTCAAAAGTGGTGAAAACAATTTTTTTTACTTCTCAAACCGATGCAGATGCAAGATAACCACTTAGATCTTAAATAAGCCTATACTTTTTACCAGTCAAATAAGACTAAGTTGGTTGCTCTCCGATAAATATTTTGGAAGTTACAGATTAATATTTGTATGTACTATTTTCTTATTCCAAATTTTTTAAACATCCTGTATCTCAAAGGATATCAAAAATTGACCCCCTCACTCCCAGAATTTTATCACAGAATGAACCAAGGTCACTCCTTAACGGATTAGCATCCAAAACACCTGTATATATTATCTAATTTATGCAAATACCTGTTTAAATAAATTTTGTGGTTTGAGTCATTATGGGAACCTGTGAGGCAATAAGAAGTACATTTTTTTAAGCTAGTCAGTGGAAATAAGTAAATCTTAAAGCTTCATGAATGCGCTTTTGAATATTCGCATCCTAAAATCTTTTAAATGCTGATACACCGTGTTATTAATTTATTTTTCTTGGTAAGTGGAACGCTAGTGATCTAAGGTTCGCTCCTGGGTGAAGCAACGTAACACAAATACCTTTTTTCTGTGGCATTATTCTATCTTTCCCAGGGAATATGGAAATGGGAAAATATTTTCATAACAGTTTCATCTGAATTGTATTTTTACCTGATCGATAATTATTTTTGTCCACATTATTTTAGGGGACAAAATGTGTCCAGAAAAAAAACAACTAGGACAAAAATTATTTGAAAATGTGTTTCCCCATTTCCATAGAAAGCCAGAATAGTATCACCAGTAGAGAGTTTAAGTTCCAGAACAAGATTCCCAATTACTCTATTAAATTAAAGCAGGTAAGTTTGTAAACAAATTTTACCTCCAAAATCCCATTTACAATTACAGTGGCAGAGTGAATTTAGCGAGTAATGCCATCTTTCAGTCTCAGAACTTTCAAACTCGTATATTTTTTCCATTTAGTATCGCTCATGCAAGAATCAAGTCACATTCCAATAATATTAACTGTATATTTTGAACAAATTTACAAAACACTATAACTGTATCCAACTCTCGTAGTATATTGTTCAATAATCTGCTTTTTAAAAAATGGTAGAAATTAATTATTAAAATTATTTGTAAATTATGGTTTGTCAAATTTAGATAAAAAAAGGTTTTAATTTTTTCTCAAAAATCAGTTTTTCTGATTTTCTTTTTAAACTTGATTCAAACTTGTCTCAAACTTCTCAATTTTACAACTATTTTATTACAACTTATCACAATTTTCATAATGGAGAAGTGTATTATCACCTAAACCATGGAGTTGTAAGTTTGTCTCAGTTGAATTGTATCAGTTTGAACGGAATTTGAAGTCAATTATACAGGTTAAGTCAAGTTATGTTTAAAAAATTCCTTTGAGGAAGGTAACAAATCATAAATATTATTTGCGTTTATTTACGATTCCATTTTTATATTAAAATGCGCCAAAATGTCAGTAAACAGTTCAATTTGGCAATTTTTTAGGCTTCTCTAGAGTGATCAATAGGCACGTTCTATCGGATTTTTGATGTTTTTCTTTGCATCGACTTTACTTTCATCGCTAAACTGGAGAAAAAATCTGAACCGTATATGTCAATTAAACGACTAAGCGACAGAAGTCGTTATTACCAGAATACTACCAGATGCAAAAGTCCGACACGAACAAAAGAAAGACTGAAAAGGTTAGCATGGATAATAAACTGTCAGAACATCGACACTGTCTAAGGGTCGACACGGATAAAAGACTGATATAGACAAAAGTTTGTACAAAATATTGAGAGTAAAAATTCCCACATGGCCAGCAGGCCGACGTATACAAAAGACCGAAATTGATCGAAGTCGACCGAAAGACGATCGTCGTGTGGAAGCTTTTCACGTGATTTATTTTGGCTCGACTTTTCTCTATCGACCTTTTTAACTTCAAAATCAAACTTAATCAAAGGCCCGCCATTTAACAAATATTCCTTCTTAAATTATAAATATCGTTTGCACCCTCATTTGTATAAAAGTAAACCCAATTAAATTCAATTAATTTTTGTGCATATTTTATTTTGATACTGATTTCTGAAGCAAAATCATCGAAAGTATTAATTGATTAAAACTGTAAATGATTTCAAACGCAATAAGACTAGATACGAGTTACTTCTAAAAGGCCGTTAAACCTGGCTGACTCATTCAAAATTATCTCGTGCCGCCGACAACTATAGTATTATAGGAAATTTTTGAAAATTGCAGAACTTTCATGCTACCATGATTATGAAAATGTTAATTTGATTTTATCAAAATAATTGTTTATCAAACTACACAACTTCGCTTCCGAATTTTAACAAACACTCAATAAAATTACCATAATTCTCCAATCAAACACAATCTCCTCAAATATTAAACAATATCAGCAATATTAAGCAGTTAAACTATTTGAAATGCAATCAAACCAATTCAAACTAGTTTATCCGAGTTGAGTAGGAAGCAAACGTCAATCATGCACACCTCGCACCAGTTAAATCAAATCGATATAATCCAGAATCAGAACGCAACAAATTTGTTGATATCAAATTTTTAAGAATTGAACGTTATGCTACCGATCGCTTTATTAAAGCTTTATATCTAATCAAACTATTATCAAGCTGATAAATCAATTTTTTTTTTAATATTAGTTTAGGGTTGCACCCCCATTATTTGGGTGACCCCATAGATTTAAGATAAATTTACATAAAATATTCCAATATTTAACTATTTACTATGTTGCATTTTCCCATTCAATTCAAACAATGTAATTTCACGCATAATTAATTAAAACAATAATGATAAATTTCGGTTAGCAGCTGTTTCGATGACTGTACGTAAATAAACTACCAGCAATTTCTATGTAGTAAATTTTATTGTATTCCAATAACTTAGTTATTAGATTGCTACACTATTTAGATTAGTTATATAGAAACGCCCTCCTTTTATTATAAATCACTGACATAAAAATATGCTGTACCTATCTACACGCGGTACCCATAAATTGCAAGTGCATTACTGTTTTTTTTATATACTACTACTATTGCACACATACAACAACAGTAAAATGTTGCACAATCGCACTTGTAATTTATTTGCGTGCATTGTTGCAATTTTATGCAGTTACAACTCTCTTTTATTATTGGTTGCGCTATCTATTGTGTTTAAATTGTACTTCTTGTTTAACTTCTTTATAATTCATAATAGTTTTACTAGTGCCCAGCAGGTGGCAGTATGTATATTAAAAAATGATCTGTGTAACAAATTTTAGTTTTGTCGATCTATCGTTTTGGATTTGTTTTTATGAATAACCAGATAGTGTTTATATTTACACCCCAACAAATTTTATCTTAATATTTGGTTTTTCTTTCCGAGTGTTTTTGTGCGTGTGTAAGTGTTGTGAAAATTGCCGAAATATTTTCCCAACACACCGGTATGGTTTTTTTTGTATGTTGAATTTTTGTGCGTCGCCGCCGTAATATCCAATTTTTGTTACATTGTGTGAATTTTATTTTCGGTGATTTTGTTGATGGTATTTGTATGTACGTGTGCATAACTCTGTATATTTTATAAACGGCCTTGACTGACAGTAACCCCGATATCGATTTTTTTGCTGCTGCTTGTTTTCGTGTTCTATTCACACAATTTTCTTTGTGTTTTTCTCTGGGTGCTCAACTCAAAAAAAATTATAAGTATTTTGTACAACACGTGGCAGTAATAATATATAAATACATAAACACACATACACAAGAAAAACCTAGTTTTTTGCTGCTGCTGATTTTCGGTTTTCATACAGTGGGGCATTGGAGCACAATGAATAAGATTAAGAAGAAAATATGCGATTTGTTCTCATACTACTTACTTATTTATTTTTATTTTTTGGGGGGGTTATATTTTGCCGGCAGGATGAGTTATCCCTGGAATGAATTAACGTCATCGAGGTTTATTTTTATTCTGCACACAGTTGAAAACAAAGTATTTGCTTGTTTGAATAATAAAAAATATAATTTGGGGGTTTGGGGTAAAAAATGTGCGTAGGTTAGTGTTTGCGACGACTGGGAGATAGAATAATATAACAAAATATAGAAAAAATAATTGTGACCCCATGTAGGGCGCCCAATTCTACTAAACTATCGACAAACACCGTTGACTGTGTTCACATACATAATGAGAGAAACACAGTAGGTCATAAAACCATTCGTCCTTGATGGAAACGAGGATAAAAATATTGATACCTATATATTATTGAAAAACTTAACAGCGAGAGGGGGGGTTTATATATAAATTTTTTTTGTTCAATGTGGTTCAACGACACTTCAATGACTTTCGAAAATTTGACTCGAAAAAATACTTTCACAAATTTTTTATGTAATGTCGAAAACAAAACTATGTATATGTAGCTTGTTGTAAATATATTTGTCCTTCTTTAACATTTTGTAATATATGATTTTAATTTAGTTTAATTTATTTTATATAAAATACAGTGATACTGATATGTAATTCCAGTATAACCATTTCAAATTATGTACATGCCAAAAAAATATCGCACTCATACACAGACGTCATCTATTTCAATACAAACAGCCTACTTATCGTGCATTCACCTTTTTGTATTAAAAATAGGCCATATTTGTTTTAAATTAATAAAAAAATCGAAAACGAGAAAAACGAAACATAAAAAGCGATCGCAAGGTTGGTTACATGGTGTTAGTGTGTAATTGTATAACATTATATCTTTATATAGGTAAATATGATAAATGGAATGTCGAATACAAAATGAATATCACTTTCTTTAAAAAAATTATAAGATTTAGTGGTTATGTATTGGTAAAACTTTCTTTTTTTTTGTATGGTTGTTTGTTTGTTTGTTTGTTATTTTTTATTAATGAAATTGAAATTTTTGTTAAATTATTATTCTTTGGATGGTGTTTTGGTTTCGCTTTCTTCTCGGGCCTCAATATTTGTTGTAATATCACTTTCATTTTTTAGCTTGGCAATTTAATTGACTCCAATCATATTATTAAATGTTAGTATTGCATTGAATATATCAAACGCATTAACAACAACACAACACCAGTACCCAAAGATCAATGAATTGTGATTTTTTAGCATTGAAGTTTACTATATAACGTTGTTGTTGTTGTATGAAACCACAAACTAGGTATATAAAGTTTTTACATTCAATTATAATGTATAAGTTTCTAACCTATAAAACTATATATTCGATAAGTTAATGAATCACATAATTTTTTCATAGAAATAGTCGCATATATAGTTTTTGGTTAGGCAATTGCATTTGAAAAATTTAAAAATCTTAAAACTGTGGGCGGTAGACTACTATGCATACGAACTATACACTAGCTTTTCTGCGCGCTGCTGTACAAAATATGCGCGAGAGATTGCGTTTTGTCTCTAACAACAGCATAACTATACATATTACAATATAAAACTATGTTGCAAAACGGAGACTATTGGATATCGTTATAATATAATTTTTTTTATTCAAAATGAACTTGAACTGAATATCGAGCAGTGAACTGACATTTTTTTTATGAAAATATTATTTTCTTGCTTTTGATTTGGATTGGTTACACACGTTCACTTCTTACGTATGTATTTGTGATGAGGTTATATTTATTAGGTCGTTTAATAATTTACGGATATTAGGACACCTTGTACTTTAAGGCTGGATTCTATCAACGTGATATAAATAAATTTAGTTCGTAAACAAATTATCAGTTATTATTATTGGGTAATACGCTATCGCCAAGTCTGATAAAATAATTTGGTTTCAAAATACGCGATATCATAATCAATTCGAAAATAATGTCAAATTTATAGGGTTCGATGATCTATTGTGAATTTCAAGGTTTCAATTATTTTCACATTTACTTTTTTAATAAGAAAATAAAAGTTCATGAGCTGTGCTTGTCTTGAGAATGTGAAAGTTAAGCTTTCAAATCGGGCTTGGTACACTCATCGGTCGATGTTTGGTTAAATTCAATCGGAAATTCCAAAAAATAGTTTAGATTAGGAAGATAATTAAGGTAAAAACTGTTTCTGTTGAAAAACTTAAATTTCATTTTCAGAATGTTCCTATGTAAAATCGTTTTAAATACGTCCATAGTAGTTCTTTAAATCCTGGTGACCCGTATTATAATAAGGGGTCACCACAAGTTAACATTTTATTTTATATGCCTAAATACGGCGAAATGAAATTTTTATTGTAGTTTAACAAATCATTCGCAACATTGCACACTTTCACATGTGTTTTACGTTTGATTTAGTTAGTTTAGAGTAAACGAAGAATGGCAGTTTTACGAAGCTCTTAGTTTCCATTAAGGTTGTCATCACATGACAATAAAGAACGCGAAAAGTAAAGAAAATCAAAATAATTGAATTCTGCTTATAATTTGCCCGTACCTCGTTGGTTTAAATTATTTCCGGGCTTTGTCGAAGTCAGACTAGCATTTTGAGCCTCAGTTTATATAATGGAGTTTATTATAGCGTTCCTTAAGGCGTATCAGCTCATTAGTGAACCATCGCTGCCGAAAGCCGAGTTTTTTTAACAACGGAATATGTCTTTCTATACCAGTTTTGAGAAGATCAGAAAGCCTTAACACATTGTTTGGGTTCCCATTTCCTTTAAGAATGTTTTAATTGGCAACTAATGCACTTTCATCGGTAAAATACTATTTAAAACCACGCCATTAACTGCAAGTAGGGCTATACCAGGTATATTAAAGTTGGCCGCGATAGTAATATAAGCACACCAATGTTTTGAGGGTAGTATGGCTAAGTCGATTAAGTTGACGGTCTGTCGGTATTTAAATTTTCTGAACAAATTTATGTTTGCTGGCCTAAGTAACGTTTTATATTAAAGGAACGAGAAAGGCGAAAAGTGAAATTTGAGGGGGAGACACTCAAATTAAATTTCTTATTGACTTCCGTTTTTCCTTTTACTTTATATGTCAAATGCAGAAATGTCAAATCCATTGTTTTGACAGTTTTGATCCTCTTTGTACAGCAAACTGATTCGTGTTTTATTCACCAGATATCAGCTAATTTGTTGTATATCGCCATTAGGATAGTTTTTTATTTTTAATTGTCTTCAGAATTGACTTCTTGGCTAATTCAAAAACTCACCGAGGTTTGGATTACTACTCGCTTTTACAATTAAATGAGTTTTTTTATTTATCTCAATTGAGAATAACTACATAATTTAAACATTTATACCCAACAAAATTATAAATAAACTATAAATATTATTTTGAAACAGGTCCCGTGTTTTAAATTTATCAGTCTTCTAGTTTGGATTTTAATTGATAATAAATGTTTACAAGAGCCAATGCCTTTTCAAAACCAAATCAGTTTCTCAATTTATTCCATTCATATGGCCCAATTAGGATGAAAAAATCTTTCTATCGATGCCTATATCTTGCTGGGAAAATCCATTAAGAAACAAAAAAATTCACCAGTTCTTAGGTGTGGTTGATGATTTTCCTTGTTAGTCTGCAAAATGTTCTATTATTTTATGGCACACTACTAACGAATAGGACAAACATTAACTCTGGATTTCTAGTTTTAGACACCAAACACATCGAGTCCCAAAGGTGGGATAATTACTGTTTAATCGTTCTTCCGGTGCTTCCATAAGTCTTTTGCCGAAGTATTCGGCTTGCGTCATATTGATCAAGTGTTTGAGTAGGAGTGAATATACTGTTCAATGGAAAGTCGTATGTTTGCTAATGGAAGCGGAATTGTTTTCCAAAGCTGCGGCTGGCCAAATTTTAAGCTCGGTCAATTGAGGCATATATAAAACTTAGTATACAAAATAAGCAATAATGAATATTCTTCCGCTCTAATTTTTAAAAATTGTATAAAGAATCTACTCACACTTACTTTTTTTCATTCCGGGCCGAAAATTTAGAAGTTCTGCAAAATAATTGCTAGAATCTTTGATTTGATTAAACAGTTTGTCTAGATTGGTTAATCAGTTTAGCCTGTGCCACGATAGGCAGATTTCAAATATATATCTACACTGAGAGAGCTGAAAACTTTTCATTCACTTGAACTAGATTTGTTCTATTAAAAGTTCTTTACGAACAAGATAAACAAGGCGTGGTTATACTCCTGGTTATTTGGAGTTATTTATTACTAAGAGATGCTGTATTTCCGTTTTGTATCGTGCCTCAAAATTCTCGCAATAAAATACTGTTGCCTCTAAATTCTAGACCTTATTCTGGAACAGAATAAAAATCGGGAACAGTGACGACCTTGGTGGTCAATGATATTCGGTGTTTCGTGAGATTATTTTTTCACCTAATTGTTCATGCATCCTTTACTAGTCTTGTTATGTGGCAACTGGCTTCATCTTCTTGAAACCGTAAACAAACTGTTCCAGCATGTTAAGATAGCGCTCCCCATTCACTATAACATGGCATCGTTTTATTCAAAAAAGTAAGGGCCAACGATACTGTTGGCAGATGCTGTACTCCACACAGTCACACGCTCTGCATGTAACCTCATTTTTTGAATGCTTTTCATTGGTCCATATACGATAATTTTGCTTGTTATTTTTTCCGTTTAAATCAAAGCGTACCTCGTCAGACAAATAACCATTTATGAAATTTACAGTGCACCCAATACAGCGCTACAACTTTTGGTAGAACTCTCAAGTAGCTTGTAAGTTGTATTTGGTATGAAACCAAATCCAGATCTTTGTGCAAAATATGCGCTTCGGCTGTCTTTTTGAAATACAAAGATTGCTAATGCTATTTTATGTACAAACTGTTGAATTTCGATGGTAGGGCCTCCTCCGGACAGTGACATGTTTAACGTTTTTATTTAAGGCGAATCGGTCTTGCTGATAGAAATACATTTATTCTTTCAAATATGCAGAAAGGAAACAGCCAGAAGTGGTATAATTCAGTGATCGCGGAAGCCAATTGAAATCGCTTCTGTGTGCACAAATTACTTTCGTCAAATATATCCGTTACCAGAGACATTGAATCCCATGCCGAATGCGCTGTGTCTCAATCTAATTGGAATCACAAGGTGGAAAGATTTTCAGCAGCCTTACAAAACCCTCGAATGCTTTAGATTTACGTGTTCTATTATTTAACCGAGAATTATAATATGGTTCGGCGTAAGTTGTCTTTTCAAGTTTCTTTGGAACAAATATGTAGTAACACATGGAGTTCCAAAATTCACTTTGAAATTGCTCATCAGCTACAGCTTCAGACACCTCTAGTGCTTCAAACAAAGCTGGCCAGCTAACTTTAATCTTGTGTGTCTGACACAAATTTTTGGTTAAATTTCCGACTAACTAACTTGATTGTTAGTTCATACCATTCGTTCATAGATAGCACAAAACAAACTGAGTTTGTTAAATCTGAATTAAGTTTACTGGATAGAAGTAATTATCAGGACCATTATGCTTTTTGAGCGAACGATAGAAAAATATATCAATAACAGGTATGAACTAACCATCAGTTTAGTTCGCCTGAAATTTAGATTGTATTTTAGTACGAACGCATCTTGAACGTTTGATAATTATTAAAAATTACTACTACAATTCTCAGTCGGTGGTCGCAACTTTAAGAGCGCTTTCTCCAATTTTCGGTCGTAATAATCGTCCTACCAGAGAGGCTGTGCGTGCTATAGTGAATAAATTCAAGTCAAAATATTCACTATTTGATGTTCTTGTGCCAGTGAGACAACGCATCGGCTTCAGTTCAAAATGAACCAAATCAGTCGATTCCACGTCATTCACAGGATTCAAATTAACTTAAGAAGTGAAGCCTCTTGATTATTTGAAACGCCGAAACTTCTCCGATTGGTCTCTGCTAAAGCTAGAATAAAGTCCTAAATTTCATCCAAAAGTCATCTTCAGCGATGAATCTCACTTTTGGCTTAAGGGCTTTGTCAATAAGCCAAATATGCGTTATTGGACAACAACAAACTCACATGCGCTTCAAGAGATTCCATTACAACCACAAAAAGTGACCGTATGTTGTAAATTTCATGCCATAGATGTGATATGATCATATTTTTTCGTAGATGAAAATGATTGTCATGATACGGTGGATGGAGTTCGCTATCGTGCCATGTTAGAAGATTATTTTTAGCCAGAATTGGATGGACTTGACATCAGTGATATGTGGTTTCAACAAGATGATGCTATATGCGACACAGCTGGTCAACAATTGATCTATTGAAGAGGAAGTTGGTAACCATGTAATCTCGAGAAATGGTCCGGTCGAATGGCCATCTCGCTCAAGCGATTTAACGCCGTTAGCTTTCTTTTTAAGGGATTACGTTAAGTCGTTGGTTTATGACAAGAAGCCAACAACGTTAGAGGAGCTCAGGGACAATATCGAATGCGAAATTGCCAACGTTCCGGCCGATATGTGTGAAAGAGTGGTGGAAAATTGGCTCCAAAGAATCAATCGCTGCGAACGTGCTCGCGGTTGTCATTTATTTAAATATAAAATTGTTATGCACTTATTGAAAAACCCCTTTACACCCAAAATACATCTAACTTACCCACGATCTGGGTTTTATAAACGGCGTATAAATACCACCAAAAACACTAAACTTATTAAGTCAGTTTTTAATTCTATGATCGCCCATCGAACTGCTATGTGTAGGACAACGGAAGCTCTTCTTCAGGTTTATAATTGACATTCATTTCGGCATTCACGAGTGTAACTTGCGGGAAAATGAGTTCCGATCATTTTTAAAGGAGTCTAATATCTTTTGTAAATGCCTCCTGAAATATATCTTCAAATACATTGACTCTGATTGAGATAAGCTGTATCTTTGTGTACAATAAATCGACAACTCTGGGCTTAAGACTGCTCACCTATAAAAACTTTATTTTCCTAACATCCGCAGACTGCAGAAATTCATTGGTGTCACCTGTTCGAATAAAAATCCTATAAAAATCACCAAACGAGAAAGTATTTAACCTTTAAAGATCAGCAGTATTTGATTTAGGGCAAATCATTGTTCATTCATTATTAACCAATTAGCTTATTCGGAGTATCACGAATAAATTTATTAGTCTTGGGCCACTTTTAAAGAAAATGTTGATTCTATTTTTTCTAACTAACCAAACTATAAATGTAATTAGAAATCTTTGAAATAAATTTGTTCGAACCGCAGGAAATCCAAATAGCATCGTCTGGCCGACCAGACAGACTACACACCCTATTTAAAAGTTTTGATGCTAATGACTATTAAATTATTTGGTTCCATACGCTTAAAGGATAACGAATGAACTAACATTATTGACAGAAAAGGGTAGCCGTTGAACGAAAATCATACTGCCTGCATTAAACTTCGTTATTTATTCGTTAGCTAAAAATTGGTCATCATACTTTATCGTTTGATAAAAGATTAGTGGAATAAAAACGAGTTCGTCACTTGGGAATTTTATTTTGCAAAATTAACAACAAATCCAATTAGAATATTTTATTGCTAAATATCCTTTAAAATATTTTGAGGGAATGCACTATGAATGACACTCATTACCTAGTGTCTTGGTCATCTATACTTCAAAATATTCCATTTGTTGTTAATTTTACGATATAAAATTCCCAAATATGCGACGAACTCGTTTTTATTGAACTAATACAAATTTGATTACCTATTTACGCTAAATTACAATTACCCATTGATGACCAACGATGTAATGTGATGACCAATCCTAACGGATGTGGAACTCAAGAGCTTCCTGCATGAGCGGGACGTAGAGGAATGCTATAATCAATTTTAAACGTCTAGTGCCTAACGCTAACATTACCTTCTAAGAGTATAGGGTTTTCCAAAAGGAATGATCTGTCACTTTTTGTTTCATTGTATTCAGTAATGTTTACAATTTCATCATGGTGAGAAATACGCAAGAACAACGTTTACAAATTTCAATTACAAACGGTAACGATTTTTTTAAGAAAATCATCTTCTCCAATGAGGCTCACTTTCATCTGAGTGGTGCGGTAAATAAACAAACCTGTCGATTCTGGTGCGAAGAAAATCCACAAATTATTCATGAAAAACTATTACATTCACCTAAATTGACAGTTTGGTGTGGTTTTTGGTCTGGTGGAATCATCGATCCGTATTTTTTTCGAAATGAAGCTGGTAACACCGTTACTGTCAATGGAGATCGGTATAGATCGATGATAACCAACTTTTTATGGCCGAAATTGGAAGAAGTTGATCTTGACAACATTTGGTTTCAACAAGACGGGGCTACGTGCCACACAGCAAGTGCAACAATTGAATTATTGCGAGAAAAATTTGGATCATATCACTCTTATTGGAAAACCCTATATATCAACCTTATTCAAAGACGTTTATTAAGACCTCGTTATTTAAGCTAAGCGAGGGGAAATTATAACCGGTTACTGTTTTTGGAGCGGTTACTGAGACATACACTATTTTCCTTTGTTTGTGGCATTTACTTTCAAATAATTTATCAGACAATTCTGTATAAGTAATCGTTTTGGTCACTAAATTTTTAGACTGCCGTATGTAAATTTAGGACACTTATAAACGAAGTACAAAGCGCTATTCATACTCATATTATGTGATGCTATCGCTGTCCTTTATAAAAGTGTCACGAATACTTCAAGTGGTCAGATAAAAATCACTCAAGTCAGCCTATGCAATTTTTTCGTGTAATTGTAAATCGTGCGCTATTTTTATGTGATAAACTTTGCCGATAACTTCTAATCGGACAAATTTTATCAAAATAGCCAAAAAATTGTTTTGTTTGATTTGGAAAGAAAGAGGTTTTATTTATTTTAAGCTTATTGGAGTTTTTGCTGGAAATTGATTTTTTTTAGGTTATATTTATGAATCAGATTCAAAATCGATATACGTGCGTGCGTGTATTATTCATCATCATCATATAAACGAAAAGTTAGTTAACTCAAAAACTAAATTTTATTTTATTTTTTTTTCTATATTTTTGAGATCAAGGCCCTTTGCATATTTATATAAATTTTTTTTTTGTGTAATAATAAAAATTTTGTTGAGGTTAACAAGAATATTGCTGTATGGGGCGTGTGGAATAGGCTTAATAGATAAAATGAGATCCTGTAGTAACTCATCGTGCTGCAATGATTCGCAATAACTGAAAGTTTTCTGTGCGCCAAAAAGTGTTGCAAAAGGTCATTGAATTGTTATGTTTATAATTCGTAATTCGAGCTGTAATTATCAAACGTCTTAACTCTTGAGAGTATGTATGTATATAATTTGAGCTAAACTAGATCAAGATTTCGTTTCAAAAAAGCAATGATCGCAAGAAACCTTGAAATGAAAATGATTATATTAAATTTAGATTATGGTCATGTGATTTATATATCGCTTTATTATCATTTTTCCATTTTTCTTTTCATTACAGGTAAGTTTCGATAACTATCTACTATCACCCACTTATTAACGTAAGTTATTTTATTTTTATATATGTACGTATGTTTTGCATGCGGCGATATCGCCTAAAAACCAAAATTGGAATTTAATGTAAATTTCTACGTATAAACTATCGAAACTATTGCTTATATATTCCAGTTGCGTTGAACTTTTGACTCGGCAACGTATGGGGAAACATGTGTTGTTTGTGTGCAACAATGCAGGAAACGTTAATTTTATATACCAGCATTGCAATAAATTGTAAGAAAGTTAGAAATTGATTGGAATGAATTAGAAATTATAATGATTAATGTACGAATGAGATGGGTTGCAAAAATTTGTCAAAAGAAAGTGATCGTTTGATTTAATAATAATTTGGGGATCGTTAAACTTACATCGACGTTACGTCCTAGTGCAGTGTCTTTTCAATAATGTTACATAGAAATGTATTTGATTAAATGATCATGCGAGCCTCGCATGACGACCGCGTAGTACGGAAATTTCCGCAGCTTAATAAATTCCCCGAATCCTAAAATCGATTTGGACTGTAAGTTACATAATCGAGAGAAATCTTTAGTAAAGTTATCTTATTTATGGCTTGTTCAATGCTAGATCGATATAATATTACAATGTGCAGTTAAAACAACGGTAGAACAATCATGACCAAATTAACTACTTTTCTGATTATTTAATTCGGTTTGCGCAAGCTACGATCTCATATTATCGGTTTTCTAAAACATGATCACAACATATGTTAAATTTTTACGAATGTCACAATTTTTTTTATAATTATTGATATAACTAGGTCTGGCAGTCACAAAATATAAAAAAGGTGTTGTAGTTTATATTTAGAGGTCAAACTTAAAATGATCGCAGTATAACCGCAAAATCGATATATCGATTGCCGATTTTTACAATCATAAGATTTACGATCTCTCGATTTCCTTCATTTAGAGATCCATCATTATAATTTATGATCAATTCGACACGAATTCTAAATTTCTGTATCATAATTTCCAAATCGTAAAATAGTCAACTATTACGATCGATCATCCAACACTGGAATTTAGTGGTTGAAATGGTTGGCACGTGCAATAATCAGCGATATGTAATAATAGTGAAATCTAATTGTTACTGTTATCAATCACGTCCCGTAATATGTTTAAATAGAAGAATT
The DNA here is from genome assembly GCA_963691935.1 of Nephrotoma guestfalica. Classification (NCBI taxonomy): domain Eukaryota; kingdom Metazoa; phylum Arthropoda; class Insecta; order Diptera; family Tipulidae; genus Nephrotoma; species Nephrotoma guestfalica. The sequence goes on along the minus strand of OY829914.1, from coordinate 265,615,347 downwards.
CATTGTGGGTTTTACATACAATGGGTATACAATGGGTTGGGGAAACAATCCATAATTTTTTCTCTAGATGGCTTTAGTGACATACAGGATGGAATTCAAGGATAGAAGTAAACAAAGATAAAATTCGTTATATTTTACAATTTTGCTTCGATAAAGACGAAAACACAAGTCAGGCGGCTGAAATTGTTAATGGTGTCTATGGTCCCGATACTGTCACAGCCAATCACGCGCAATTTTGGTTTCGTCTATTCCGTTCCGGTAATTTCGATATCAAAGATGCACCACACACTGGAAGGCCTTTCGTCGAAAATGTCGATAAAATCCTGGAAATTATCGAAGTAGACCGGTATGCGAGCTGTCGTAACATCGCACACGAGCTGAAGATCGACCACAAAACATCTTTAAACCATTTGCATAAGGCTGGCTTTAAAAAGAACCTCGATGTTTGGGTGCCGCACGAGTTGGCGCGAAAAAATTTGATAGCTCGTGGTTCCATCTGCGCATCCTTGGCTAAACGGAAACAAATCGAGCCATTTCGGGATAGCGATAGCCAATAAGAGAGGCGTCGTGTTCCACCATGACAACGCCAGGCCTCACACGTCCATGGTAACCCGCCAGAATCTTGGTTAGGAGGTTATTATGGATCCACCTTATATTCCGGATCTAGCACTAAGCGATTATCATCTCTTTTTGTCAATGGCAAATGCTCTTGGAGATGTAAGATGGCTTCAAGAGACGCTTGTGAAAACTGGCTATCAGGTGTTTTGGAAAAGCGGCATAATAAAATTGCCTTCTAAATGGCAACAAGTTGTCGAAAACAATGGCGAATATTTGGGCCAAAACAAACGATTGTAGCCATGTTAAATAAAGCCCCGAAATAAACGTAAAATTAATGGATTTCTTTTTCTCCAATCTTATATTTTCATTTATACCTAAATACAGCTGTAAATTCTACATTGGTTTTTTATAATTCGCTGTCACACATATATTGGTGCACAAAATTACGGTTTGGTGTCCAAAAATTGAATTTATTGCTATTTTACTATTTATTTGCAAAGTTTTAATGTTGTTCCAAAATAATTTGTCCTTTTAATGTAATTTATTTCTCGGCACCACAATTTTGTCCAAAAATTAATTTGATCCTTTTTCATTATTGATTCGGCTTAGAATGAGAATATCATTTAGTTGGCGATAAGTGTCAAAAATTGTTGAATTCCTAAGTCCAATACGCCGTGAAACGTATAAAATAAATGCTGGCGTGTGTAAAACAAAATTTTTATTCCAAACAAAAACTATTTCATCGTAATTCTTGTTCGCTGTCAAAAATGCAACAAGACTTACAATTGAGTACGGTGCACACTATCATAAACACAATGTGTCAATCCTGTCACAACATGTTACTGCACCAGTGAGTGCGTTCGTTAATTTCAATACTCCCACTTTTACTTACAAGTTACTTTTAAAATATGGGCAAAACCCTACGTTAAAAAATAAAAAATTAAAACTAAAAAATATCGTTGGCTCGATAAATGACGAATTAATTCAAATGACCGTTTCTGTCGTTGGTGAGCCTCCGATGTTCGTGATTGATCATTGAATACCATCCGTAAACTGCAACGTATTTTGGCCACATGTCAGAGCGCCCTCTTTTTCCTTTATGATACTTCTACGTTGCACTTAATGCTGGTTAGTATTGGATACCATCAAAGTATTCTAAACTCTCGTGTTATGACATTTAACCGAATAACCTTTCCTATCGTGGGCGCGATAGTTTAGACCTTTGATCAGGATGTGGTATTCAGGAAATCCAATACCGGTTTTCAGTGAGCCAGGTAACCGTTATTACCGACAATTTTCGATAGTAAGTCACAAGTAGTAAATTTAAATTTAACGAATATTAATTAGGTAATTTGGCTTAATTATACTTAATTATAAGTTACATGTATTTGAAAATTTCTGTCAAATTTAAAATCTGTAACTGTTTGTTTGAAATATTTGTACATTCAATAAGTAAAGGTAGGGTAAGCTCATGAATTCTTGAGGAACGTCAAATTTATTTAATAGATTAATATTTGAGACGATTTAGCACGATTTTGTAAAGATTTCAGACAATTTGGAACGATTTGATAAATGGAAATTATGGAAAGTGAATTGGTAAACTTAGTTCAAAATCGTGTCTAACTGTATTTAAAATGTTCCAAATCATTTCAAATCGTATTCATCAGAACGATGTAATCGATTCAGAACGATTTGGAACGAATTCATTACGATTTGAGTTTAATTGCAATGATTTGAGAGATTAAGAACTTTTTGGAATGATTTTGTTACGATATGAAATGATTTGGAACGATTTGATTACAATTTGAGACGATTCGGAACGATTTGAAACTTGTTTCGAAAATGGGAAATATAGAAAATGAATTGGTAAATATCATTCAAAATCGTCTCAAATCGTGCTAAATCATTTCAAATTGTAATCAAATAATTTTAGATTCGCTTTAGTACGATATGAGATGATTTTGAATGTTTTGGAACGATTTTATTGCGATTTGGAACAATTTGGGAGATTAGAAACGGTTTGAGATGATATGGAACGATTTGGGATGGTTTAATTACGAGCTGGAACAATTTGGTTTTAGTTGAAATGATTTGGAACGGCTTGAAGATTTGTGATGATTTGAAACGATTTGGGGCGATTTGAAACTTGTTTGGAAATATTGAAAAGCAATCGGGACGTTCCGTTCAAAATCGTGTGAAATTGTAAAAAAATATTCAAAATCGTCTCAAATCGTTCCATACCGACTCAAGTCGTAATAAATCGTTACACATTGTCACAAGTTGTTACAAATTATCTCAAATCGTAATCAAGTCATTTGAGATCTATTTGATTATCACTTCAGATGATTTGGAAGGATTTTAGAGGTTTGGGAAGATTTGGAACGGTCTAATCGAGTTTGGACAACATTTCCCAATTCAATTTCGGTTTTATTTTGTCGCATACCGAATCGCCTGCAAGACTACTCTTAGCGTTCGTCGTATAAAAGGCATCAAGATTAGAGAGATATATCCTCGATTAGCTGTTTGTTTAGAATACTTTCGAATATTTGTGATCAATTTTGAAAATATGTCTCAATATGGGAAATCGTAATAATTTTAGTATTTTAACTAACAAATTACAGTGAAATAAAATAGAAACGAAAATCTTCGAAATTGTCATTTTTAGCTGAGACATTCATTTAAACGCAGTGCAGTTTGACCGTGATATTTATTTGTGTTTTTGTTAATCAAACTTTTTTGTCATAAAATTGTTAAATCTTAAGGTATAATTGTAATATTTTGCAACATGCTTAAATTTAAAAGACTATTGCCTAAGGGTAAAAGATTATCCAATAGAGAAATCGCCAGGAAAATTGGGCGTTCTGAGAAGGCGTTGTTCGTATTTTAAGGGTAAAAAATATGGCATAAAAGCCCCAATAAAAGGACGAAGCAAAATCTCAGCTTGTCCAAAATTGGATTTATCCGTGTCGACACGACACATCACTCGCATGTTACACAGTTTGCCAAACATTAATTGATCAAACTGCAAAGCAAACCATGTCCAAACGCAATGTAAAATAGTGTCTTAAAATTGCTCGTAATTACATGTCGTGACCAATAGTTTGGGAGAGACTTATTTTCTTTAAAGAAAAAAACTTTAATCTTGATGGTCCCGATCGCTAAATTTCTAGCAACTGTACTACTCACGTAATTTGAAAGAATACGTGGTCGTTATGTTGAAGCGAAATTTTGATAGCGGGAGTGTTATGATTTGTGGAGCATTTTTCTATCAAGAGAAGCTTCTCATTTGCTTTATGACGGCTCGAATAAACTCAGAATGTACATTGAAGTCCTGGGGCCTTATTATTAAAATCGGCGTAAATTTCCGCATTCGGAAATTATTTTGCTTTAGATTTCTCTGTGTTATTCGAATTTTTTACTGGCTACTTTAATCATTTTATAAAATTTGTTTGCAATTTGCTAATATTTATTTCCCTACTCAGGGGGATAATTTCGAATCGATTAACCCAGTCGAAAATTTCCCCTTACTAGGGAAACAAATGTTAAGAAATATGCAAATAATATGAAAAAATGATCAAAGTAGCCAAAGGAATTATAAAGCAAAATAATTTCCGAATTTGGAAATTGACGCCGATTTCATGCAGACGAAAATTATATTTTTCAACAAGACATTTGGTCGTCTTGAATGGCCAGCTTGCAGTCCTGATTGTTATCCCCCGAAAACTTTTGGTGGAGTCCTGACCAAAAAAGCTTATAATAATGGACGGCAATATGATTCAGTAGTTGAATTAAAAAGTGCCACCCCTGAATGTTGGGCCAAAATTGATCCGGAAACTCTTAAAAATTTGATGAAATAAATTCCTAATCGAATTTTGAAGTTATTCAAATTGGTGGGGGGGGGGGGGGGGTTACACCAAATATTACACAAGTTAATAAAAGATTTTTTTTAGTTTTGTTTATTATTTTTTGTATTGTCATAAGTGCGTTTACACATAGGTCTATCTAAATTTTTAATGTGATTTAAGTAAACCTTTAAATTTTCACTAATTTGATCTTACAACAGATTTAACGCATGTATGAAGTTATCCCACGATTCTATCCCAGAAAATTAAAAAAAAATCATCAGGCAACACTAATCAATAAAAAAAACCAATAAAAAAATTTGCTCTTGTATGAAGTTAGTCCAGCCCAAAATTTATATCTAATGAACATGTATACATTTGTTGGATTAAGGCTATATGGTTTTGAGATCGTCACTCTCATGCCTTGCATTTTTGAAAAATTAGAAAAAAATCGTTCCGTGGCAATTTCGCGAAATTGGGCCCGGAGCCAGATTTATCCATACAACTCGTATTAAAACTACATTTAAGTTTGGCACGATAAAATAATTAAATACGTGTTGTATGGACATATCTGGGCCAAGGTCTAATTTCGCAAAGTTGCCATCGAACGAATTTGTTTGTAATTTTCCTAAAAGTACGGTTGCATGGCTAAAATTCGCGACTTTAGTAAAGTAACGACTTTAATTTTTGTATTTAACGTGATTCGTAATAAATTCCGGGCTGGGCTAACTTCACACAAGAGCAAATGGGATTTTTATTAATTAGTATTGCCTGATGTGTTTTTTTTTATTTTCTGGTATATAGAATCGTGGGATAACTTCACATACGTACAGATTTAAGGTTGTATGCACAATTTAAACTATCTGAAAAAGATCAAAATAATTTGCTTCAAGAAGTGCGGATATTCAAAAAACAAAGTGCATTTAAACGAACATCTATTACTGTCGTGTGGTCTTCAAACAGAATATTGAATGAGAAGCCTATTAAATTGATTTCAACTTTTTTATGTTTTATTGTACAAACAGAAGTAGACTGAACGACTTAAACGATACACACTAATCATGATTACCAATATACAGGGTGTTTGGCGCGTGAAACTGATGTCCTAAGTGTCACGGTAACTGAGATTTTTTTTAAATTACCCAAAATCTCGCCTTTAAATGGTCATAACTTTTTTGTTTGTACTCGAAAAGGCACGAAATAACTTTTATTGTACTCTGCAATCTGATTGCTAATAATTAATACAATTGGTTGAAGAAAAATGACTTATGAACTTTCAAATCCTAAAAAATGTGTAAAAGCATGGAAAATGTCACCTAAATCCAATTACAAAAAAACTAAAGGTTGTTTTTAAATTAACTTTGTTTTAAAATAGTCTCTAGTTTATACTCTTTCCAATGGTATACTACATATAGACATCACTCATTTTGTGGTCAAAATAAGAGATTTTAATTGAAGGATAAGCGCCGCATTTGAAAAAATTAAAAATCAAATGCAACTTCGCACAACAACCGTGGAGATAGAAAAAGATTCCATGCATGCATACGGAATGGTGGAGGTCATTTTGAACAAAATCTAACAAATGAAACTTAACAATAATTTAAAAGGTATTTTCTTAATCCAAACCCCACCCGGCAAAATAGAAATAGTAACGGGCGTAAAGTTTTTAAAAAATAACAAATATATCATTGTATCAGTGTTATGTTAATCTAATTTCTTTTTTTCCTTATTAATTACAACTGAAACTGTGCTCATCTAGCAATTTATCTTTCAAATTTACAAATTTTACATTTCTTAAACAATTCTGATTTGTTGGGTTGAAACCCAATGGTTAGTCCCCCCCTCTTCTTTCAACGACAGGGTTATCTATCATATGGCGATTATAGGGGTTTCCATATTCCTGGGGCCTTATTTCGTGTTTGGCGGCATGCTTTTTTATTTCATCTTTGATGTATTTTATCTGTAAGTCCCTGTGAAGGTCCTCATTTCTTGTGTACCACGGAGCATTTCCGATACTACGGAGAACCTTATTTTGAAACGTCTGTATCATTTTGGCGTTTGTTTGCTTAGTACATCTCCAGAGTTGAATACCGTAGGTCCATATCAGCCTCAGTATTTGCCGATATAGCAGCAGCTTGTTGTGTATTGTAAGCTCAGAGCCTCTACCTATGAGCCAATACATTTTCTGAACTTAATATTAAGTTCTTTTTCTTTCTTTTTGATATGCTCTCTCCACTTGGGCTTCGCATCGAGTGTCATGCCAAGATATTTAGCTTTGTTTGCATTAGGCACCGGTCGTGAGTTAATTTCTATCGGTAGATGGGAAGTTTTTTGATGTATAGGGTTTTTCAATAAGAGCACTTCAACTTTTTTTTTGAATAAAACACAAACTGTTCGACTTTTGAACTAACTTTTTTTTATTAACGAATTTGAACATATACATTTAAGTATGAAACTCGATTTTTTTTGCATGACCACCGCGTGCACGTTTTACGAAGTCCAATCTTTGAACCCAATTTTCGTTCACTCTTTCGCATAAATCGGCCGAAATTCCAGCAATTTCACGATCTATATTGGCTCTTGCAACGTCGCCGGCTTATTGGCATAGACCAATGACTTCACATAACCCCAAAGAAAATAATCTAGAGGTGTCAAATCACACGAGCGCGGCGGCCACTGGACGGGCCCATTTCGCGAAATAACACGCTCATCGAACTTAGTCTTCAATAACGCGATTGTATAGTGTGCTGTGTGGCATGTGGCCCCGTCCTGTTGAAACCACATGTCGTCCAAGTCCATTCCATTCGATTGCGGCCAAAAAAAATCGTTTATCATATCGCGGTATCGATTTCCATTAACAGTAACGTGGCCGTTATCGTCGATGAAAAAATATGGCCCAATGACGCCGCCGGCATGTAATCCGCACCAAACAGTGACTTTTTCGGGATGCAACGATGCCTCATGAATCACGTGTGGGTTGCTTCCTGCCCAGTAACGCATATTTTGCTTGTTGACAAATCCATTTAGCCAAAAGTGAGCCTCATCGCTGAAGATGATTTTTTGATGCAGCAACAGAATTTGATGCAGCAACAGAACGATTATTTTGATAAAAAATTTGCACGATTTGCAATCGCTGTTCACGTGTGTAGCGTTCCATGATGAAATGTATACTAATGAAGTTTCCAAATGACAAAAGAATAATAAAAAATATGGCGTCGTTCGCCGGCCCTATCGGAAAAAGGTTGAAGCGCACCTGTTGAAACACCCGTTATAAAGTTAATATGCGTGGATTTCGTTTCATTAAGCTTGATTCTTCAGCGCTTAGTCCAGCTACAAACCGCATTGGTAGTCTTCTGGAGTTTGGTCGTTGCATCAGCGACATTACTTTCGATCGCCTTGATTGCTGTGTCATCTGCAAAGGTGGTTATGGTTCCTTCATCTGTTGTTGGAATATCCCTTGTATATAATAAATACAGGATTGGTCCTAAGACACTCCCCTGTGGGACACCGGCAGAGATTTTCTTTAGTTCGGAGTATTCACCTTCTAAATCTACATATACAAGACTAAATTTATTACAATGAGTAATTTTTTGTAACTTTTTTTATCTTTAGATTGCAGCTCTTTAACTATCTTAAATTTTGACTATTAAGAAAAAGTACCAAGGATTGTTCTAACATGTGACAAACAAGAAAATAAGCGATATTATTAAACTGTTCATTTGCCAGGTCTCTGCGGTTTCCCCAATTTTAAACTTTTTTTAAAATTTATATGCCATACCGATTTCACCTGTTTGAGTAGTTTTTATGTCGACTAAGATTATGAGGATCGCAGCGATTCTTGTAAGACGTCATTCGGAGATTACAATGCACTAAGTAATGGAGTGTTTTTGTATCACGTCTTTGCGGTCTCTCCAGTTTTCAATGTTTTAATTAATTTATATGGCTTACCGTTTTACTTGTTTGAGTAATTTATATTTCGACTAAGATTATGAGGTTACAATAGCTTTTTATATACTAAGTAATAAACAGTCTATATGCCATATCTCAGCAATCACCACAGTTTTCAATTTTTCATCAACCTCCTCCCATCCATGCCATACAAATTAAATAAAAAAATTAAAATTGGAGAGACCGCTGGGACATGACATTTGGACAGTTTATTACTTAGCACATAGAGCTATTGTAATAACCTGATGACGTCTTAGAAGAATCCCTGTGATCCTATACCAAGATCCATAATCTTAGTATTAGTCGAAATATAAATATATGGCATATGGGCCTATTAGCTTTTATCACTTGAAACTGTTTTATTGACTTGATGGCATATTATAACAATCCTTTAAACCAAAGCATGTTTTTTCAAAGCACGTTTTTTTTCAAAAAAATTTCACTCAAAATTCTTATTAGAAATTAGATTGAAACGTGCCTTTGCGCTGGGTGGTTCAGCACATCAAATAAACTCAATAGAACACCTGTGGGATGAGTTAAAATGTTGTTTAAGTAAATTCCCGAGGCCAAAAAATGTATATGAGCTTTGAGAAAACGTTCAAAACGCTTGGTGGGGCATCTCAGTTGAAAGGTGTCAATCGATTCTATGTTGCATTTGCCTAAATTTCCCTGTTTATTTGCACAGATGGAGTAAATGAATTAAAATTGAACTATTGTAAAACCATATGTGATCACAATGAATTGATATTGTAATAAATGTTTTGTTTTTTAGAAGAGACCGAAAATTAAAAAAAAACGTTTCAATTTTTGATATTGATGACTTTGTGAACAAAAAAAACGTATTATTTGAACATTTCATTAAATTATCTATTATATTGCACATTTTTTGTTAGAAACTTCACTGCCGTAAATAGTATTCATACTTTTACACATTTTTAAGATTTGGAAGTTCATAAGTTATGTTTCTTAAGCCAATTGTATTAAATAATAATTTATTTAGAATAAAACCACATTGCAGAATGCAATAAAAGTCATTTCGGACCTTTATGACTACAAATAAAAAAGTTATTACAAAAAATTATCATATCTCAGTTACTGTGACACTTAGGATGAATGCTTCCAAATGACTTCTCCAGCTTTCATAAATCAAGCACAACTATGATCTGTTTCAACGGATCTAGTTCAACTTTTCAATTACAAATTGGTGGTGGACCAGTAACAATGGAATATTTAAATCGGTATTGCAATTTTGGATTATACCGCGAATGATTATATTCTACTCTAAGCTCTATATTGCCAAAAACCGATGGCAAAGTTAGAATTTTCTGATGAAAAGTTCTTAAAATTTTTGGCACGTGTTAAATTTGTTTGTTGATAACAGTTTCAAAATTTTGCTTAAAATCCGAATTTATTCAGTTAATCCGAGATTGTGTGAAACCCTATTCTATTCAATGTAGAATCAAGGAACTATAAGCACATAATCAACTACTATTTACTTGTTTGTGGTTTACAAAAAGTACACAAACACCTAATTCCAAATGTCATTATACTCAATTTTCATTGAAAGTCACATTGACTAAATTTTTATATTATTTTTCTTATCAGTCGTATAGAAAAAACTTTGTTCTATTTAAAATGCGAAACAAACAGCTAGCACCGTACAAATCTATATATCTATCTCTCATCTCATTATTATTATAAAGTAATGTTATTTTGTTATCAACTTATTTTATAATCATTCCGCTATGTAGTCTCAGTCAAAAAAAAAATTAAATTAAATTATAAAATCATCGCACACTAACACCATTATGATATATTCTACTCTATATTAAATTATAAAATTTGAAATAATTTATAATTTTTATTATTTATTTATTTCGCTTATCTACTACAACAATATTCTTTTACTTGAATTCAAATCAAACGAAAACAACAATCATAAAATAATATTAAAAAACCGTGCATGTGTTGTTGTTGGTTTTTCTATGTGCTGTATACTAGGTGAACGACCGTCGAACGCTCGACCTTCAAAATTTAGGCCAAAATATTAAAATACTAAAAAAAAAATTAAACGAATGAGATAAAATACAAAAAAATTTATTTTGTCTAAATTTAAAGATAAATTATTTAATTTTTTGAAAAGACTGTGTGTCTCATCTGTCTGTGTGTAGATCAGACGATACACGTTTTATTGAGCATAAGGGTTTTATACGATCGGGATTTTGTAATTTTTGCATAATTAACAACGAAATCGTAAAATGTGTATGTAACGTATATGTTCATGTATGGGTACTCAGCCGCGAATTATGCTAATTGCGTATGTAATTGAATATGACACAGTGTAAACGCACGCATGTAACAATTGCCTGTGTAATTAAGCAAAAGAATGTGTCGTAAACAAATTGTTACAACATTGGCTAACTGAATTTTTTATTTGCGCGCCGCGCTCCATACACCACACTGGGTGTGTGTTTAACAGTATTATTGGTTGGTTTGAGTGTTTGATTTATGTTGGTCTTGTAATGTTGTTGAAATTTTTTTTTTCGTACACTACCATACAGTGTCGATAAATTCATGTTTTTGGTTGTGTACACGGATAATAATTGGGTTGGAATTTTTATGATTGGTAGTTGTTTACGTTATGTCATATTAGATGTAAACATTCAGGATCCTGAAACACTCAGGAATAGACAGACTTGTTATTGATTTTGTGACATCATAATTTTAGATTTGAAATATCTAGAATATCTGGTCGAAATAACAACGTTTTCCGTGTTTGTCAAACGCTTTCCATTTGATTGGATTCTTCTATTTTTGGCAGGGATTATCCGTTTTCCCCGGTAATTTCATAGGTTTATGCACGAATTTGTATAATGGAAATGATTTGGAATAGTTTGAGACACTTGATGATTGATTACATGTTTTTTTCCAAGGTTTACGGAAAAAGGTGTAGTGCTGGCCAGTCAATCAACTGCAAAATATACTAAATGTTGTTTGTAGCAATTCCCAATGAAATCGAAAAAAATATTTAATTTTTAAAAAAGGTCGATCAAATCAAGTCAGCATTCAAGAAAATGACTGAATGTTTTGAGTTTTTCTTTGTCTTATCAAAAATAATAATTTGCTCAGTTTGCGTTAAATGAACGATTTTAGGGAAATCAGTAATAAATTACTTGAAACGGACAGTTTGGCCTTGTGTTCTAAGAAATCGCCTAAATGGCGTACCATACAGCTACTCTACGAGGATGTAGTAGTCTTTGGTGTATCAATTGAGCGTGTTCAGTGCCCCAATAGCGCTTATTTTGTTTATTAACAAAGCCAAATAATGTTTTAATAATTTCAACACGTTGTTGCGTCGTTCCATTATAAATTCTTATCGACCACTCTCTACGACTGTCAAATGCGGACTGATAAGTGTCATCCAAAACAAAATGGCGGCCAAATAAAATCGACCTGGAACATAAAAGCTGTTATTTTGATGCAAGTCGGAAACCAACCGCTGTAAACGGTAAACTAAATTAAAAATAAATATTTTTCCCGCATTTTCACAACGTAAGTAAAAATAAGTTCTAATCTCTTATACTCGAGTTCCACTAAAAAATTCCGCAGCGAGATCCGAATTTTATTTCCATTATATGTAATTTTTACGGCCTGGGTCGAGCAAATTTAGTGTGATAACGTGAAAATTCTTGTATTTTATTAAATTTAGTTTTTGTTTTCAATATTAAATCATTTTTGTTGCAATGGAAATGATTTCTAAAAAGGGAATTTCTCATTTATCCTCTTTTCTATTTTGGTTTTTGATTTGGGTAATACTTTCAGATCGCCAGCATGCCACTTTGGCGGTACACAAATAAAATACAAAGCCAAAATAAACATAGCAAAGTGCAAGTTTACTTTAGTGTTGCTGGTAAAGTAAATGTGAACAATGTAAGTTCATACTAGGGGAGCCTTAGATTTTGATAAGGATAACACAATTATCAGAAATTTCTACCGCTAGGAGCATCCACATTGTCGACTTTTGACTGATAAACTTAATTAGAATACGCAATTAGATCGCCGACAGGCGACAAGTCATAGATTAAATTCCATCATCTCTATTTAAATCAGTTTTGCAGAATGGACGATTTCCCTTTGAATCTTAAATTGACGATTCAATTCTGTAAATATACAGCATTAGGATTAAATAGCTGCACCATTTCTTCTAATTTTCTTTTTATTGAAATGTTCTGTGTTCGTTGCATACTCATTATCACGGGCATTCTCATTAACACATTTTTTGTATGTGAGTACATAAGTTTCGATAAATATGTTTCAGCGAACTTCACGCCGTAAAGAGAGCTTCCACTACATAACTGTCACTTTTTGGGTTAAATTTTTTTAAATTCATGCATTTTGATTTAAATCAATGATTTTTATAATTTTATCACCTTGATTTAAATCAGTTTTAATCATCCGATTTTAATTACATCGCCGATACACACATCACATCAACAACATTCATATCGCCAATACCCACATCGCCGATGCAACCACAGATCGCCGACAGGCCACTTCACTGACTTGACCAACAAGCACAATTAGAATACAAAAATAAATAGCCGGCATGCCAATTTTCAGACACTACCATATCGCCGATACCCACATCGCCAAAACTCACATTGCTATTCTTTTTTTCATATTATTTCTGAATTCAAATAGATGGCGAACCATTGTGGAAGAGGAATTCTGGCCTAGATGGTCATTATCGCAAATAAATGAATTTTGTTCAGATTAGTGGTCTAATCCACAGATTGTAAGCCGTGTAATTGTAAAATTTCCGATATATACTCAAATGGTATTCATAAAATGTAGCTCGACTCTGTAAACGTAAGGTTTGTTTTGTAACTTGGCAGCACCAATTTTCATGACGTAGTTACATATCGAGATTTCTATAGCGATTAACTCGAAAAAATTGTCATTTTCTGAAATGGTTTTCGCCTATATATGGTATTACCAATAGCATCTCTACCAACAAAAGTTGAAGATAATGCCAATTGTAGTTTTTGAGCTTTTAGACAAAATTCATTCGTTTAAAATTTTTTACTTTTCTATATGCGCCTAAAAGTTGATAATGAAATACACTGCTCGTGGAAAAACTCCTGACACTTGAATTATTAATGCATTACAACGCCAGACTCCATACTGCAAACGTTGTCAGCAATTATTTGGATGAGGTGGGAATTTATGGAATTGTTTGGCCCGCTCGCAGCCATGATCTTCTTGAATATGCGAGAACGTCGTTTAAGGCAAAGAGAAGTTTTTCCAGAAACCTTAGATCATCTTCAATCAGTTCTGTAGGAAGAATGGAAAATGATACTTCAGGAGTACATTGCAAACCTGGTGCACAGTATGCCAAAAAGAATGCTAGATGTGATCAAAGCTACCGACCGCTTAAATTGATTGCTTATTTTTATTTAAATAAAGATGAAGATATATCAATATCCGCTTTTCGGAATATTGTTATTTCATTTGTTTTAATCCTGTGGTTACTTTTATTGAACAAAAACTTCTTCCGTTAGTACCTTTTGGCGGATATTATATTATTTCAATGTGAATAGTTACCGTAAACACAAATATTTACTGAAAAAATGTAGTGTCCGAAATTTTTTGACGAGCAGTGTATTATTTTTGCAAATAAAGTTACTCGTGTTTGCAAATCGCGTCTGTGAGGCCTATTTTGAACCAAATTCGAAATCGATTTTTTCCATTACGGCTGATTTTTTCATAGTAATTTGTTTATATCGGGTTTTCCAATAGGGACATAACAATTTTGTATTTTAATACGAACGCACCATGATCTGTCAACGTCAAAACGTCAGTGAAGATTAACATTTTTATCATGGTGAAGCTCACGAACGAGCAACGTTTGGAAATTATTAAAAATTACTACCGCGTTTCTGAGTCGGTGGTCATTTTAAGAGCGCTTACTCCAATTTCCGATCGTAAAAATCGTCCCACCAGATAAGCTGTGCGTGCTCTAGTGAATAAATTCAAGTCAAAATATTCACTATTGGATGTTCCTGTGCCAGTGAGGAAGCGCACCGGTCAAAGCACCGAAAATATCGCAGCTGTAAGTGCTTCAGTTCAAAATGAGCCAAATCAATCGATTCCACGCCGTTCACAGGAATTCGGAAACTCTCAAATCACATTGTAACGAATTTTGCAGAACATCTTGGCTTACACTCTTACAACATCAAATTAACTCAAGAACTGAAGCGCCGCCTAAACCTAAAGTTTGAAGAAAATTCTGAATATGCTTCAAGAGACTTAATTACAATCTCAACAGTGACCGTGTGGTGTGGATTTCATGCCGGAGGTGTGATTGGACCATATTTTTTCCTCAATGAAAATGATCGCCATGGTACGGTCAACAGAGTTCGCTTGGACTGCAACATGAAAAACTTTATTAAAATATTTTGATAAAATTTAGAATTGATTAGATCTCATATTTCTAGAATATTTAACACCAAAGTTTTAATATTTTTCTTTCAATTTTTACAGAATCAAATTTAAATTTCGTTTTTAGATCGTTGTCAAAACGATCCTTTCTGGTGATCTGATCTTAGATGTTCCGGAAAATTGCGAGATGTAGAAACCTAGCAAGAAAACAAACGTCCAGGTTAAGTGCTTTACGGCGCAATAGATTCATAATAAATATTTCAGATGTTAACAGTTCGTAATGGAGGAAATTGTAGTAGACAATGGTCTTTGCCCATTATCGATTCCCTCTGCTTACTCAATGGAAATTTTACTTCCTCCAAATGAATATTGACAAAATTATCCTGATAAATTATTGTTTTGATTTAAAATCTAGTAAGCACCTTTATGTTGTGTCACGATACGAAGGGCGAGAACATGAAATTGGACCAAAAAAAATCAATTGTTTCAAAATATTTGGATGAAAAAAATATAAAAAACTTCGAAAAATAGTCAAAATTGATCTAGATATTTTGTATGAAAATGGAAATAAACAATAGTTTAACGACAAAATTGTATTCGACAGTCATTTCTTTATCGAGCATTTTTAAACGGAATCTTCTACCGATAGACATTGATTTTCGAAAATCTCCTAGCAGCATTAGTCTTTGCTCTGAAAATATTATAAAAATTCAATTTATTCTTCACCTCACATTTTAATAGTTTTAATCGAGTATGTTTGAAAATATTTTTGAATTCGTTTAAATTTTCCGATCGTATTTCATGAAACCCCCTAAAGAACTAAATCGGATCATGCATCAAGAAATTCGATTATTATTTCCTCCCTCTGCAAATTAATAGTTAAATATTTTTCTTAAATTTCCCATTTCTTAAAACGTTTTAATAATGCACAATTTAAAACCATCACAAGTGTGAAGCCCAGAATCGGGTCCGATCGTTTAAATATTGTTACGAGTTTGACTTGTCATATCCATTTATACCACTTCCGGAATATGTCCGTAAATTCCAGAAATGTTCCCATAATAATTTTCCCGGTATTTTCCACGAAAACCAAAACATAACTATCAATAATTTATTAATTTACTTTTCACCATTTAAAATAATTTATAATCACTCCATATCATCCATATTTAATTTCACTTCAGCGCCACTTATATTTTCCCGCTACTAACTTTCGCTTTTAAACTACCGCTTACCACGTTTTAACTAAACTCACAGGGGTGAAACTCTGTTCGACACTAATCCGCTATAATCTACCGTCCAACTAAACCGTTATAAATTTACTTCTAATGCTTAAACCTAGATGTCGTCAATAATAACCTGCCCAAGTAACCAATCCACGTTGAATTGATGCTCATCAATCCAATGGGTGAGATCGTAACAATATTGGAAATTATATTATAAAACTGGACCATCATGTGTTGTCCTGGTGGAGCACAACCCCTCTTCTATTGGCTAATTTTGGCCGCTTCTAGTCGATTACTGCCTTCAGTCGGTCCAATTGCTGACAGTAGAAGTCGAAATTGAGCGTTTGGCCATTGGGCAGCAGCTGAAAGTAGATGATTCCCCCCGATCTCATCAAACACACAGCTTAACCTTCTTGGCTGTCAATCCTGGTTTGGCCACCGTTTGGGTCGCTTCATGTATGTGACCCATTTTTGTCGCCAGTCACCATCCGCTTCAGAAATGGCTCGATTTCGTTTCGTTTGGCCAAGGACTCGCAAATGGAAGTACGGTCCATAAAGTTTTTTTGTGTCAACTCATGCGGCACCAAAACATCGAGGTTCGTTTTGGATTCAGCCTTATGCAAATGGTATAAACTGTTTTGTGTTCGACCTTCAGCTCCTTTGATATCGAAATTACCTGACTGAAGCCCGCTGACTTGCGTTAACGCCTTTATCGAAGCAAAATCATAAAATATAGCGAATTTTGCTTTTCTTGATACGCTATAACTCACAACTGAATCGATCAATGACAACAAAATAATATTTTTAGAACATGAATCCCCATTTCCAACGAGTATAAGTATGGCCCACTTCGACAAATACTGTCGAATACTGTCGATAATGTATTTATTTTTCCCCAACCCATTATATGAAATACAAAGAAATATTAGGAGAATAAGTGGAATGTACGGGGTTTTTTTATGTTCCAGGTCGTTATTTTTAATATAATGTCGGTCAAGTGGCCGCCTCTCTCCGTGGTGCAAAGGCAAACTCTTTTAAGCACATTTTCATACCATTTTCGCAGACTTCTGGTGTTATTTCAGCAAATGTTGTCCTTAAGCATCGAGCTTGTGGTTAGTTTATTGGTGTATACCTTTCTGTTCAAGCACCCCCATAGGAAGAAATCTGGACACCGACTTGTTGGAACCACATGTTATCTAGGCCTAATTGATCCGATTCTGTTTACTAACAAAGCCAGCCAAGTCGAAGTGTGCTTCGTGATGATTTTTTGCCAAAAATAGAATATTTTAATAATTTCAACAAGTTGTGTGCGGCAATAGTTGCTCCATAATAAATTGTTAAATATCGACCACTCTATACGACTGTCAAATGGGAATTGCAAAATGTCATTCAAAACAAAATTGTTTGATTGTTGCTAACAATTTAAAATTGTGTAAATTTTGACAAATCATAAAATTTTATTAAATTAAGTAATTTTAATCGGTTTTACATAATTCAAAATCTGCAAATACGAATGAAAATTATTTTATTTCAATAATAAAAATTTATGAATTTGAACGTTTGACAGAGTTATAACTCGCGCTTGTGTTTGTCATCATATGGAGTTACAGATTAATGGTGCCTTACACAGAACAATTCGAAATTGCAATTGAAAAGCTTCTTCTACCTTGATTAATTGTTTGAAAATTCAACATAAATTAATTAATGGCGCCCAACATGGGGTAATTAAACATTTTGTCTAAAAATGTAACTTTATTTAAACAATTTACATTCTGGGTAAACTGCAGATAGATTTAACACTAAATCGAGGGCGACCTACTTTGAGTAATTGTTAAATTGATTTTAAATGATTTTTTCGCTAATTTTGCTAACAATTTATGGCGCCCAATGTGGGGCTTACTCATTATTTACCAGTTTCAATGCAAACCGTACTAAATTATTCCTGTCTAGTTAAACTGTTTTCTTTGGTATTTCGTTTTTGGTACCTTCAACAAGTGTTGAGCCCTTCTCTTGATCAGCAATCGACCAAAGCTTTTGTAATTTTTAGAACCTATTGCCGAAGACTTGCGAATAATTGATCTAACAATAATTCGAATATTTGTATTACCGTATCATGGCAACAGCTATTTAGACAGCTGTGCACTGTGTAATTAATTTTGAAATTCAATTTACCGATCTAGGACAAAATAAACTGTCCCTTACATTGTTACTATCCCACTTTTGTGCATATGCATATAACAATAAAATCAAATCTTATGACATAACTGTCTTGCATTGCGCATATATACAACATTTGAACATACATTGTCATGTTCTCGATTAATTTTCAAAATATCACGTTTTATTAGTTTTACCTAATTTTCTGTATTATTCGACTTCATTTTCAATAAGTGTGAACGATAGATGAATGCAGTTCAGCAATATGTAGTGGAGTACACACACTTTGGAGCTCAAGTGTAAAAACATTAAAAAGCAAATAAAGCAAAAAATATAGCAACAACAATCATTAACATGAAAAAGAAACTGTTTTAATTAATGTTTAAACATTACATAAACCACTGTACATTACATGTATTGTGTACTCGTATATGGTATGTGGAACTGCTGTAAAATGTTTGAAAGTGAATTTAGCCAGCCTATTCGTATTATGTACAAGCAAATTACACACAGACAGCATGTTAAATGATATATAAATTTAGATCGAGAGTGTGTGTTGTTTGATTTTATATATGGTTACTGTTTCTGACGCGATGATTATATTGGCTTTGTCCTAGAAACGGTATATTGACCTGTGAAATAATTTTTTTTTTATATTTCATATCTATACTTGTAATTGTGATTCATATGATTGCGCTGACACAAGAGTACGTACGTTACTACATATATAAAATACAACAAGTTATGCTTGTATATGTATGTTAGTAATGAAATTTTTCTTTTTTAGTTTCTTTTAATTTTGTTTTTTATTTTTATGTGACTTAATTTCGATTTTTAAATAACATAACAAAAATAAAAGAGAATGGGGTTTTTAAAAAAAATGAAATTGGTTTTGTGTGTGTTACGGAATTAAGATGGACCGCGCCGCACGAACCCTAATAAATAACACATTTTATGTGTATATCAAATAAACAGGTTTCCGGTTACACAGGTTTTAATTTTACTTTCAACATAACTGTTCTTAAAAGGATTTATAATGCATGCGGACAGACTGATTAATATAAATACAATATTATAAATTAGTTCTATGTGTTAAAAAGAGATAAATAATAGATTAATGTTTCATAAAAAAAATATACAATCGACGACCGAAAACTGTGTCGATGAACGATTCAAGGACTAATTCTTTGTATTTTTTTATATACGGTATACATTTTTTGCTTGCTTGTACTAGCTTTTTCTGTATGTATGCTACTTGAAGTTATTCACATACATGGATACAATCTGTTATGTAGTGTAGATATTTCGCTATTATTTTATAAAACGATATATTGCAATAAACGTTTTTTTTGCAATGTTGTGTTGGTTCAAAGTTGAATAAATTTTTTCGGCTTTTGGCCACGAAATTAACGGGAAATTTGATAAGAACAGCATGATGTGCCTTTTGATTGATGTGTACACACACAATTTATTGTTTTATATAAATTAGTGTTCGTGGTAAATTTATTTTATTTTTGCATTTTTCATTATCATTACCATGATAAGAAAATTGGCACACACAAAAACTCTTGATGTTCTTTTGTATGTATGTATGTATATACTTTCCAAAGTTATAATGCACATTGAAATTTTACTATATTAGATTTTATGTTTGTATTTTTTTAAAATATTATGTGAGGCAGGGCTGCGAACTTGGTTTGCGTGATTACCATTTTTGGTTCCGGTTTGTGGTGGGAGATCAAATTAAAACTAGTTGAAAATGAGAAGACAAAAGTTTCCGAAATACGTCATTTTTCAAATAAAGCCAATCTTCAATAGTTGATGTTGCTATTCATTCCGTGTTAAGGCTTTTGCTTAGAACGACTCACCTAAAATGACCATTCGCCTATAATGACGGTGATTTTATTCAAAACATAAAAGAATTTCATGTAGGTTAGATTACCAAGACGTTGGAAGCTTGGTTTCGAACTAATGATACTTGAATTCTTTAATTTAAAAAGTAAATTTGGTCGTCTCATTAGACTGCAGTGACCAAACTACAAAAATATTGCAAATACTTTGCACTTACATAGAAAGTATAATCACAAACCCTTAGCGAATTATTATGTTTCGCTACGCAATTGTCAACCCCTTCGTAATCTCGTAATTTTATTGTATTTGACGCATACATGCGATTTCTATATAAAATTTGAATTATTCTGGGATAGCTTGAATTAAAGAATTCAAGTTTCATTAGTTCGAAACCAAGCTTCCAACGTCTTGGTAACCTCTCCTAAAGCAATATCTGGCTATCACCGAGAATAACCCAAATTTTATAAAAGAATTCATTTAAAGTGACGAAAATTTCAAAAATTGTGCGAACAATTTTACTGTATTGGTTTTCATGGAGATCTTCGAAAAGATTGGTTCGAACTATATTGCTCTCGTGGTCGAGCTCCAAACACGATCGAACAATGATGAATCGTTTAGGGTCAGTTTATAATTTAAGGTAAATGTACTACTATCAAAAGCAAAGGTCTAACACATTTATTATTATTGTTAAAACCGCTTTATGCAGCTCTAACTCGCTTTCATTTTAAATTCACATAAAATTCTTCCCACTTATTCGGCACACCTGACGTATTATCGGCACAAAATATGAAATTTTTGCATTTTAAGATATTTTCTTTGCTACAATCAATTTGACTTTTTATAAAATACCGATAATCGGTAAAATCACTGTAAATTTCGGTGAACATTTTGCTTAAATTTATAAAAGAATTAACAAATGTACAATTCGCAGCCATGTCTCAAATGATCCATACTCGCAGTGAATTATCTCATACATTCCGTAAAATGTAACAAATTCGCAAATTGGTATTCAAAATGACGATGAGCATTACTCAGGTTTATTATTAGGACCAGAAAATTTAATTTGTGGATATTATTCAATGTAGTTTATATGCAAAAAATTCACCAATTGTTAAAATATTTCTCAGTGGCAATCCAAGGAGGATTTTTATGAATTATCGAAATTTTAGCGGGTTTTACCGATTATTCCAAAATTGCTTTACTGAAAACCGGGTTCTTCCAAATCAGTGAAACGAGAAACCCTAGAAACAGCTCTAGTTTGAAATACAAATCCTTCTTACTTATTCGGCTCACCTGTTTAAACCTGTGTTTTTGGTACAAAATATAAAAATCTTGCATTTTAAGATTTTTTATGCTACAATTGTGATAAATGTTAGATTTCACGTCTCCTAATCGGATAACCGCTCAAAACTGTTCCAGACCGTTTTGAACTGGTTTAAACTGCTCTGAATCGTTCTCAACTGCTCCAAAGTAATTTAAACTGCTGCAAATCGCTCTAAACTGAGAAACAAATTCTTCCCGCTGACGTGCTTTCGGTACTAAGTATCATAATTTTACATTTTAAACTGTTTTTTCTGCTACAATTTTGATTACTGTAAGATTTTCGTCTCCCAACCGTAGATGCTAATAATCGTGAGAGCGCAAAATAGACTGCTCTAAACCGATGTATACCGCTGTTCTAAACTGGAAAACAAATTCTTCTCATCTGACCTATTTTCGGTACAAAAACGGATGAGGAGAGATTTTCTTGTGAAAATTATTTCTTGTGGTGTTTCAGTGATTGGTGAATTGTAGGGAAATTCATGTGGAAATATTTTAGTAAATTCGGCAATATTCCAGTAGTGATAATTCAATTAAATATTAGGAAAGAATTCAAAGATTATTTCCGGTATTTTCGCGAATATTCCGGAAGCGTTATAAATTACGACAACCATTTTTGCAACCTTCAAATTCTAAAACGATATTCAGAATCCAGTGGTACAAACTGGATTTGATAGAGCAAATTCGTAACAATTAGTGGGATTCTAAATATTAGAAAGTTACGGATTTACCGTAAAGGAGCGTAAGTTACCGACGAGTGGTTGCAAAAATGAATTAATATTTCGACTACGTGGGGCTATGGCGAGGCAAGGTTAGACCTGGATAATTATGAGTTCCAAGAGGCAGTAGAGGAAAAACTAGATGATAAACATTTCTATCAAGAGAGACATAATATTTGGCAAAAGTGATGATTACGTATGTGATATGGAGCAAAAAGGCGAGCATTCAGAAAACAATAGTACAGATGTTAGAAATGACTGTCGGTAACAAGGTAAAACCGGAAGATGAAGATCATGAGTCCCATTGGTAGGGAGGAACCATTATTTTTTATGAGAGCGAGAGGGGGTGAGGAGACAACAGATAAGGAGAATTAGCTGGTGAAAGTGATAATGCTGATGTTGGAGGTGTTGAGCTGTCTGAGAAAATCAAACAAGGATTGCAACGCTTGGATAAAGTCGGTAAGTTCTACTTACATAAAAATGAGAAACTCCGTCCGTTTGGTCGGGAATAGAGGGATATAACTTGAACGAATGCTGGGCCAGATCGATATGACATTATTTTAGAGGTCATCTTTGGATTGGATGAAATTCCGTTAGATAGAATATCTGCGATATCGGCTACGGCAATGTGAGATTGCACATGGTCCGCCAATTGTGACTGTTAGAGCAGCAATGATCATCGGACACGATTATTGGCGATGAATGAAAGTGAGATTGTGAAACATATATCCGAAAGTGAAATTGCAGGAAGTAATGAAAAGCATGACGGAGCAGAAGCTATAAGGATGACGATCGGAATGATAAACGGCCTATGGAAGAGGTGCACTAATGGCCGGAAATTATGAGTTGCGACAGCGATATTAGATTGAACAGACTATTCCCTATGTAGCTAAAGGTTGAGAGGGTTAAGCGATGGCGGGAAAGACCACTGAGGAAATGCTAGTCAAAAAGGGCGTTGGCATTGGAGGTGTTGGCTGTTTTCGAGGATGACAGTATAGATTGGCAGATATGGGACCAGGTGGTGCCGAGTATGGATCCCCAAACCAGTTCGTGTATACGATCTAACTTACAGAGTCGATTGTTTGGATATTGATTGGGACGAACGGGCTTACGGAAATGTTACGATCTTGCCTGTTGGTTTCATGGGCAATTAGTATAGCATAGGCGGGACATATTTTTTGTGAGACATCTAGGTTTAAGTAGGAGCGTTAGAGATAGTTTTATAAAAGTCTTGTGGTATTGCAGATTATATCACAATTAAGTGGAAATAGTGGTGTGATTTAAAAATAATTGCAAATTATTATTAGTTGCGGTTAGTCATTAGGAAATTGAAGTTTTGTAAAACAAAAGTAAAATGCTCACAAACTTTTAATTAAACAACATAGAAATAAAATCATAACCAAGAATAATTTTTTAACTCCATTTCGAACTCCTATTCAAAGGTACATCTACTTAATTCGCTTGGACTTCTGCGTGTTCATCATTCGGATTTTTCTTTGGCGACAGCTTACCAGTTTAAAACAAATTCAAAATTAAATTCAATTTCTAATCTAAAATAGCGTTATTTCCAGCATTTAACGCATATTCTTTGACGGTTTCAAGGGCATTAACGGCTTATGCAAGCGATGGTGCACAACGAGTCAACCCTCCTCTTCATCTTCTTCTTCATCGTTATCAGGACCTCACAAATTTCTATAATCTTATCCAGATCCATTATGTTAATGTCAGTGTGAACCTCTTCGTCTATGTTGATATAAGATTCAACTGAGCATATTCCATTCCCAGAAATATTTTTAATTATACTATCGATTTCTGCTAATTCTTCAGAAACATCATCCATTTCTTCTAGTGCACGTATTACCGAAAATCCACAGTTCGCAAAGCATTTTTGAATAATTTTCGCTCTCAATCTATCGTTTGCTTCTTTTAAAAAATATATGGCATCTAAAAGTGTAAGATGTTTGGTAAAATTTGAAACTTTCTGGCACTCGTCCATTTTTAAAAGTAGTTTTACCAGTATGAACTTTCGATAATTAATCTTTAAATTATTGATTATCCCATTATCTAGAGGCTGTAGAATCACCGTCGTGTTAGGTGGCAGAAAAACAAGCTTCACATTTGTAAGAAAGATTTCTGGATGACAGGCAACAATCGAGAAACAATAAAATTTGTCTATTTTGTTTTTCCATGGCTTCATTTCATTTAATTAAATATTGTGTAAAAATATAGCCGGTCATCCATGCTTTTTTGTTTGCAAAATATTTGACTGGAAGCTTCGTTTTATTCAAATTTTTAAAACTTCTTGGCTTTTGGCTTTTCCTATCACAAAAGGAGTAAAAGTTTTACCATTGCCGAATATGGTTAGCAAAACAGTGTTTCTTTCTTTTGAAAATTTTCCGCCACTGCATTTTTCACCACTACATTTTTCATCGCAATTGGCTATATTTTTTAATTCATACTTTATACCCGTATGTGTACTCGGCAATTTTTCTTTCCATTCTGCAACATGATGTTTATTAATATCATTGGCTTCACCGGAACTAACATTGAACGAAATCCCAAATCTATTTCTAAAATACCGAAGCCAACCGTTCGATGCTTTAAAATTTTTCAATCTCATTGATCCAGCTATTTTGAGGGCTTGGAGAATTGGACCAGAAATCGGGAAATGTTTGGCCCATGCAATACCAAACCATTCAAAGAGAAGTACCTTCGTGTTATGGTTTCTTTATTTTTTTAAACGGTGTAAATTTGGGTTCTGCCACAACCCAATTTTTGTGCTAAGTCTTCGGCCGACACCGATTTTTTTCCTTCATTTCCAACACGAGGTATTTCCCTTTTGCAGTAAGATTTTTTAATTTCGCCTTTGCACTCATTATGTCCCGTCTCTCGTCTTTATACAATGTACGCACTTTATTCTAAAAATAATTAAAAAATGTATTTTTGACATTTGATATGTATGTATGTATGTACGAGGGTGGAGTGAGAAGTCTGGTTAAAATGAAACAAGGAATAATAATTTCGGCCAATAAAAAATTTATTTTACAACGTAGTCGCCTTTTAATTTTCCAAATTTTCGATCCCTTCCAAATAATACGATTTCTCTAACCCTTCAGAATAGGCGTTTGTTGCATCGATGATCTCCTCATTAGAGCCGAATCTCTTTCCGCCGAGCCATTTCTTCAAGCTCGGAAATAGGAAATAGTCGCAGGGGGCTAAGTCTGGAGAATATGGCAGATGTGGAAGCAATTCTATGCGTAATTCATGGATTTTGGCCATGGCAATTACTCACGTGTGCACCCGTGCTTTGTCTTGATGGAAGATAACTTTTTTCTTCGCCAAATGCGGTCGTTTTTTCTTTCAAAACGCCGTTGAAACGGTCCAATAAGTTTCAGTAATATTCGCCGTTGACTGTTCTCTTCTTTTGAAGGTAATCGATGTGGATTATGCTGCGTGCATCCCAAAAAATTGTGACTATGACCTTGTTGGCCGATAAAACCGCCTTAGATTCGTCAGTAGAAATCCACTGTTTAAAACGTTTTTTGGTATCCGGTGTATAGTGATGGAGCCATGTTCATCCGCAGTTATGAAACGACGCAAAAACTCCTTTTTATTTCGCTTGAACATTGCCAAACCTGCCTCTGAAGTTGTCACACGTGTGCATTTTTGGTCGATTGTAAGCAAACGCGGCACTCAACGCGCGGATAGCTTTTCCATATTCAATTGTTCTTGTAATATATTGGGCACACGTTCATCTGAGATGCCTACAATCTCAGCGATCTCGCGCACTTTCACTCTGCGGTCTAGCAATATCGTATCATGGATTTTGTCAACCAT
Organism: Nephrotoma guestfalica; assembly: GCA_963691935.1. Classification (NCBI taxonomy): domain Eukaryota; kingdom Metazoa; phylum Arthropoda; class Insecta; order Diptera; family Tipulidae; genus Nephrotoma; species Nephrotoma guestfalica. The sequence continues at coordinate 265,589,448 of OY829914.1, read as the reverse complement.
TTTTGGTGTGGTGACTTCATTTGGGCGTCCTGAACGTTCGGCATCAGTTGTGCTTGTACGACGACAACGAAAACCAGTAAACGACTTGTGAATCATTTTAATCGATGGTGAAGAGTCCCCATAATATTTATCAAACTTTGTTTTGGTTTGCGTAATGGTTTTTCCACGCAAAAAATAATGTTTAATTACCACACAAAATTCACTTTTTTCCATGTTTGCAAAAAAACATTGGGTTGTCTGTTTTCAATGGCTGTCCAAACTGAACTAAATGACAGATCTGTCTGAAAATTTTAATTTGGTCTAGTGACAGATGGTATTGACACATGGCATCTGGGATTTGCGATTGTGGCGCCCTCTGTTGCAATTTTACCAGACTTCTCACTACGCCCTCGGATATATGTACAAATTGTTAATTGCCCCTTAAACTATGCAATTTTCGCTTCTCATTGTTTCAAAAATAAAAATTTGTACTAAGGTGCGAATTTTCGTCCGCGCCTCGGGATTTTTCGCCTTTAACGTTAAAATAAATTCGAAATTAATTTGACAGGGGATATTTTTAGATTTTGAATCCGTCTGTAAAGAGTTTTCGCGATAAGTGATTTCCGGCTCTCGGGATTTTGTATATCCGCGTAAAAATAACACCAAAGTGCCAAGCTAGTTGAAATGAACGGAAATGTTGCAATTTTACCATAAATTCACAATTTCAACATCAAAATCTATTCAAAAATTTATCATTATTTATTATTTTTTAACTTGTCATAAAAAATTATCCCGAAAAATGTTATAATTTTTCCAAAATTTTTGGCCTGCACCTCCTAAAAACGAGTTTTAAAAATTTTCATCTTACCCGATTTCCGCGATGTATATATACGTCAATTACACTTTAGCAGAAAAAAATTTTTTTTATCTACAAAAATCTTTTTTCTGTTCACATTTCTTGCCTTTTCAAACCTTCCATGCGCATTATTCAATTTCAATTAAGTGTAGGTTCGCGACCCTTTTTCATTACAACAAAAATTTATAAAGTAATAAAAAAAATATTTCAGAGAAGAAAATGAAACAAAAAAAACATAACAAAAAAATGGTGCGCAAATTTTGATTTCAGTGTCCGTTAGTCAGTTGTGCCAAGCGAACGTGTGTGGTTTATGCAATTTTCTTCTTAATAAAAAAATTTAATTTTTGTGTTTATTTGCGTGAGATTCGTTTTGGCATAATCATAAACAACAAAAATTTGAAAAGAAGGAAAATTTGTTTTTATCCATGTGACGTTTTGTGATAATAGATTAATATAAATAAATAGAAAAATGTATTTATAAATGTTTATTTAAAAAAAAAAAATATTAATAAAATGAAATAGGAAATGGAACTATAAATATTGTGATCTATATTTATTAGTAGTTGTGATATATTTTAATTAAGTATTAAAGAAAATATATTAGTTATATGGTGTTATAATTCCTATGATATCCGTGTGTGTTCATGAACCAATATAAAATATAATAGCTAATTAATTAACATATTAAAAATAGAAAGAAAGAACAATGACCGTTGGTGAAAGAGAAATATTATTTATTGGTGAGACGAAAGATACAACCGATCGTTTAATTGGTCGTGTCCTAGCAGGTAAATAATTAACATGATTAAATAAATTTCACTTTTTTCGTATAAATATATATTTAAAAATCGAATCTGTTTCCTCTCAAGTAGGCCATGGATTATGGCGGTCAATGATCTTGTTGTCTCTCACTTTTTTTTTAAGAAATATTGTACGATATCGTTTTTTTATATTATTCTTTGTATTTATACACACACATAAATATAACCTAGTTTTCAATTTCGTTTTGTAAATTTTTTTTATTTATTTTATTACGTATATAAAGGCGCTATGCTATGTATGGGTTTAAATTATATTGAAAACAAAATTACTTTATAATATTATTAAATAATCAAGAGATGAATGTATAATTAATATCCTGTTGTGTTATATTCCTTTCTTAATCTAAAAAGTAGGTCTTGACGAAAAATATATAGATAAAATATGTTTTTTTCCCTTTCACAACAACAACACACCATGTGTAGCAGCGTGTTCATATTATTTTTAAATTAGACATAAGGTTCCATAGAACTAGGTCGTATACTTTACTATCGGGTTGAGTTCAATGCACTAAGCCAATTTACTGAAAGAGAAACGAAGGCCAAATTATATAAAACACATGAGATGGTTTATTAAAATTAATCGTGCGTTAAAATGAGATAACGCTATGTATAATGTATTAATTAAAATGTGTATATGTATATTGCTCAATAAGTCGTCATTATTTCGTTTTATATATTTATAAGTAGATTTAAAAAAAAAATAAAATTATACATATTTGTATGACGTAAATGTACATTTGTGTGCGCGCATATTTACTTGTATTCGCTTTTATTTTACATTTTTATTTTTCATTTGTTCATTCGCGCGCGTCCTACTTACAAAACATACATATATAAAAAAAACCTAGGGTGAACGATCTGCGATTATTCGACCTTCATAAAATAATATGAAAGGTATTACAATGCGAGGTTTATTTTGTCTTTATCTACACAAAATTAAATATTTTTTCTAGAAAATTGAAACAAAAATGTGTATTACTCTATATTGGATTGGGGAATGTGGGACAACAAAATTTAAAATACTTTGCTGTGTAAACCCAACCAATCACATTTTTTGATATGCGTCTTGTACATACGAAATATTATTATATGTACACAGGAATGAAAGAGAAAACAGATTACTCAAAAAAAATATTTCGCAATAAATTTTATTTTAACGCGCCGTTTTAAAATAGCAAGAAAGAGATGATCTATATATTATATTATACGAGTATTAGATCAGTGCGTGAATATAAAATTAGTAATACCTAATTATTTTATTGTTGTTGTTATTTGTCCAAGAAAATGTATATAATAAAATTATATTATAGTTACTATATAGGGCGGGGTTTAAATAAATAATAAAATAATATAAAAATTTAAAATTGAAATACAACAAAAAACTAAAATAAAATTCTTATTTAGATCGAGGCCAAAATTAGAATAGTGCATTGACACCTCTCTGTATATATTTAAAATCTATATTCTCATACATATTTGATTGGAGTGTTGAATGCGCGAAATCTAATCGTAATAAAGAAAAAGTTTATAATAGTTCACCTTAGACATCAAGGATAAATTTAGTTCGGTCATCGACACAGCACAAAACTATTCTAATAAAATAGCACGATATATACCCTTCTCTTTTTGGTATTTTATTATTATTATAAAACATATATAATATAATCTAATGTAATGGAGTTTGTAGGTGAATGTAATTTTTCATTGTTAAACTAAAAATTATATATATATAGTTTTTTTTTTAGTTGAAGGACGTTAAATATTGGATTTCAATTTGTACATAAATAATATAACGACGTTAAAAAAATATGTACACTTTGTGATGTTATTGCCATCTAGGTGGTACTAGATGAAATTGTTTTATTATTTGGTTCTTGTCTTGGATATGTTATTAAGTTTTATGTATTGTGGATAGATTGCGCTACCAGTTTTGTAGATTATGGATTTATACCAAACGAATAAAAAAAAGAAAAGTTCATTGAATTTCACGGCCTTGACTTTTCTTTTTATTACTTTTTTTTTTTGCTTTGTACATTTCTTGAGTATAATAAGAGGAATAAATGTATAAGAATTTTAAAATAGTTTACAATATCAGATACATAATGTATATATTTTAGATTTAGATCGTTGTGTCCCATTTTCATGTACCTTTATGATATTTTGTTTGTTTGTTTCATTTTGCTGTTGTTTGGTTCGCAGAAATCATAATGGTAATGATGTGAAAAGCAATCAAAAATATAAATTCGTGTCATTCAACTGGCATAGTAGGACGTTAACCCTTTTTTTATCTCACTCTTATTTATTTTCTACTTCTTTTACTATGCTTTGATATTTTATTCGCGCTTTTATGTTCACTGTGCTTTTGTGAGGTGTGTGGTGGAAGACATATTTTTTTTTTTTGTAAAAGAAAACTAACAACAACAATATATCGCAGTTTTTGGATTATTCATCCTCTTCCGGTTTGTGTTCACAAAAATATCGAAGAAAAATGTGACCAGAAATTTAAAGAAATACGCGCGCGCAATTTATGCATGTACGCTATATGTTGTTGTATGCGTTACGAAAGATTCAGAAATTATAATTGATTGAAAAAAAAAAATAAAACTAAAAAAAAATATTCCCGTTTTATAATTTTTTTAGTTTTATGTTGTTTGTTTTTTTTTTTTTTTTGTAAGTTGAACTCTAAGAAGGTTGATGCCATTTGAATACAAATTAGAAAATGGAATAATAGTTAGACGCATATAATAAAAATAAAAATGCGTTTAATTATTACATTGGGTTTCTTGCAATATAAACCGTTATATAGTTTTGTGTGTAATGCGTTTTTAGTGGAATAATTTTGTTTGGAATTTATAATGGATTGCTTTCTTAGGAAATTCCTCCAAAAGTCTTACAAAATCTAATCGAAACTTTGTTATTCTTTTAACGCCGAAATAAAATTTTGATTGGATCGTGCGTCATAAGTTGCAAGTTTGCATCAGATTTTGTTTTGTGTTACACTTTAGGGTTCTTTTCAAATATAAAATTTTGGTCTCAGTTTATTGATTTAAACTTATGATGCGGAAGTAGAATTTTTATACTACAAAAATTCACTGGAGTGGAATTTCGTAATGAGCATAATTTAAAAATCATTAAAAAGTCGAATAACCCTTTCGTGGACACACAATTATTACAGGACACATACTATTTGGGGCACAATGAAAACAGAAACGCTTCCTCTGGGACACAAAAACACATTCAATATTAATCATAGGAAAACAACGTCAGTTATTACCGTTGTGTTTTTATTTATTATTTTGTTTTGTCGGTATATACCGACACGTCCTACTTTAGGTTAATTGAAACGTCGGTATATGCCAATGTGTCCGCGAAAGGGCTAACAAGATCGAGTATCATAGCTTCTTCTAAGTTAAAATTTGATTAAATCAATCACGCTTTGGAAATTTTTAGTAAATCTGCTCATTGGGAATAACACTCAAATTCTGAAACGAATCGTTTTTCCATCATTTTTTTGCTTAACTCCAATTTCGCAACAAATCAATCCCGTAAAGAAAAGCTATTTTGTTTCTTGACAAATTATTGCCGATAATCTAATATATCCGTTAAATTTTGAAGCGACTAAATGAAACGAATTGCTCCAAGTTTGTAGAAAAGTCTAAGTATCTCGCTCAAAAAATTAGAATTTTCCCCCTGTTAGTGTTAGTCTTGCAAAATATCACTCAAATTTTGAACAAACTTATGAGCTAAATTTGAGTGATAAATCAAATTGTAAAATTAATATTGACATATTGGAACATTTCGATATTTCTTAAAATTTTTGATCGAATCAGATTAAATAATGAGAATCTTGAGGACGAATCTTTAAATAGGATTTACAAAGAAGGATGAAAAATATTTTTAGAAAAAAAAATCTCGTTAGGTTGGTGGTTGCATTATGAAAAAAGTTATTAAACTTCTAACTTTGCCTTATAAAAATTAAAATGAAGTTAACAGCGTTTTGAATTTGATGTCAATTGTTTGTTATAAACAGATCGATATGACATCGTAATATGCATCAACATATAAAATTTTGACTTCACCGTTTTGTTTCGTAATTTAATTTTTTAAAATTATATTTTAATTGACTTAGCGAACAAATTACAAATCAAATTAATTGACTTAAACACGAAATACAGAAAATATATCTCCCAATTCGATAATCTCGATTAGTGAAATTTTGAAATGACTTCAACTTAGTTTCTCAACTAAACTTAATTTCAGAGTTTAATTTGAATGATATACGATTATCACTCAGATTGTGAAACAAAATATTGACTGACTGCAAATAATGGTTGGAAAAGGTTAGACACCGAATTCATTTTAACTACACTTTTTAGTGAGGCAATGAGAAAAGAGGGAAACGTGACTAACTTCTCCATAAGCGTTAAGCAAACATTGTTTGAGTTAATACAAATTTGCCGCATGGGAACAACACAAAATTGGAGTAATCGATCAGTAATCCGAATATAAACTGATTATGTAACCTCAGATAGAAAACATTACATTTATGTTTATTTTGAACTGTCGGCCATAAACACGAATACATATTTTTGCATTTGGAAAATCCACGATGGCCAATGCCTTTGAATTAATTTGGATGTGGTGTTAGAGAATTAAAATTCTAAGCTAAAATGATTCAATCCCGAACAATTTTTCAAATCGTTGTGCTTATACGGATTTGGTTAAACTTCAGAAGATGGAAGACTGACTCTGACTACTCTGACTTAGTTGTGATGATTGAGGAATATTAACTTCCGATATGAATTTGTTGATTCACTTTTTTCTTCAATTAAAGGAAGTTACACACAAATGAAATTTCGTAATTCACTTCTACGATATTTATCACAATTTAATAAAATTATTCCGCTTTTTTGAGAAATGCCGTGGGAATATGAAAAAATAATTATCTTCATTTTTTGTATTTCTATTAATACACTTTAAATAGACAAAATGGGCTTTTTGTAGAATGAGTGCGTTTCATACTATATATTTGTTAGTTAAGTGTTTTACCGTTTTAATTATTAACCGTGTACAAACAAAATGCTTATATTTATGATCCTTTTAATTTTAAATATCACTTAAATTGTGGTTTGATTAAATTCAATTTTGATTGCACACTATTCGTTTAAATATTTCTAAAGTTCCCATAAAATTAAGAACTCTCAATTATTTTTTCTTGAATTCATCTCCATAGATTTTAATCGATCTTCGAAAATATTCCAAATTATTCAAAAATCTAAAATAACTCTTAGTCACATTCTCAGAAAATTTGATTGAAATTCCCCAACAGATATTCGTTGATTGCGTGATTATGATCAACGAAGTGAGTGCGACATTTTAACCCAGTGAGCAAATTCAGTATGTCTCTTAAAAATTTCGTGCACATTTAAGCTAAGATATAAACGACAAAAGAATACCAATTCCACAACAAATATCTAGATAAGCGTATGTGTAAAAAATCTGCAGAATCTGGTTGCAGTATATTTTCCAAAATTCATACATTTTAATCTGAAATGCTGAAGGCACTCAAAAGTCACTCAAATTTTGAAGTAACTAAATGTGTTGTGCAAATGTGAAAATTTCTTTCAAAATCTAAGCAAATTCACTATAACATTTAGAGTTTACGTGGACAATTTATTTGCAAATATTTCTAGCCTAGTCAAATAACGTATCGTTGTAGATGACAAAATAACGCTACTTCTGGTTATTTGGACACAGGTAGGTGTATGAATTTCATAGGAATCCACTTAAAATTAACAAATCTCTTTGATCGTCGCTATGTATTTTGAGTTGTTCATACACAAGTATTAATATTTTCTTTGCTTTATTGTTAGTTGCGCAAAGTTTCTCTAAACTTAGAAATTTCTTCGAAACATTTTAATCCAAAAGATTTGAAGCTAAACTTCAAAATCTTCAATTAATGTCTGAATGTTTTTCTTGCCACTTTTAATCAGTTCAAATTTGCAGCAATTTTGGAAAATTGTTCTGAAAATTCAAAAATTTTAAACTGATAATACTTGTAGATTAGTTTTGAGCTGTGACTAGAATTGTTAAATGTTTGTTTGAGGTTTAATCCTCAACCTGGTTTGAGGTTTGAAGTAACTAAAAGTGATTGAGTAACTTTGAAAAATTCGCTAAATTTTGAAATTACTGAAGCCAAAATGTATAGGCTTTTCAAAAGTTCACTCAAATTTCAAACCTACTAAAATTAATTGCTTGCGTTTTGCAGCACTTTTTATGTGTGAATTGTCTCAAAATGTCGCTCAAATTTTGAAGCAAAGTTCATTTTGATGAAGTGACTTAAAATGATTGAGCAATTTTGAAAAATTGACTAAACTTTGAAGTTTCTGAAGCCAAAATAAAATGCTTAATCAACATCTTTTGAAAATATCGCAAATTTTGGATCAAGCATTTTTGAAGTGACTTAATGTGTTGTGCAAATTTGAAAAATTCACTCAAAAAAACACTCAATTTTTTAAATATTTGTGTAACATTTTAACTCAATTAGCAAATTTAGTACGAGAGTAAGAAATTTTCAACAGATAATTGATAAGTAAGCTTAAGTATTTAATTTAGTTCTTAGAGTAGTTTCTCGAAAACTAGAAAATGTTAAGCGTTTGCTTCAATATCTACAACTGAGATTGAGCGTCTTATAAATTTCAATCGATTCATTTAAATTGTCACACAGATTTCGAACCAACTAAAGTAAATTTTGATTGCCTTTTGCAGCAATTTTGTTGGAAATTTTTAAAATTATTCGGAATTTTGAAATTTTGCGTGATTTTTTGAAAATTTTTGTGTGACACAAAAATGTCGTGAACTTTTAAAAGAAAACGAAATATATTACTATTTGTATTGTTCATATTCTGGAACACCGTATCAGGTAAAATTCTTAAACTTTATACCTCGGTTCGACAAAATTGCTTAGATGTCAGAAGAATGCCACAATTTCACAGCAGGTATCTACACATACACAGGTGTAAAAAATACAGAGGAATCCAGTTAAAAAAATTTATTTATAAAGAAAATAAATTAACAAAGGATTGAACCGTTAATGATGATCGATCTGTAACCAAAAAAATTAAACATTTGTTAAGTCAAGTAACCGCATGAACCACCAACACGACGGATCTTACGAATGCTAAAAGAATTATAAAAACAATTTAAAGGTGCAAAAACAAAAACAAATTTTACGAAAATCAAATCAACAAGTTTTTTAATCGTAAGATTTTCCATACCGCTCTTATTCAGTTTCTACAAAACCGCACACACTGGTTTTTAATTTTTTTTTTTTTTTGCTATAAAACTATAAATTGGAAGTCATAATATAACGAACGCCTTAATTGTTAGAAACAATCGTATAACAACAATAATTCTAAGATACAAACACAAGTAAGACACAGAAAGAAGTTTTAATCTCCCCGCGCTCATTTCAAAAAGTTTATGAACTTTGGCAATGAAAAATAGAAATTCTAAATATTTGCGCTAACTTCTTTATTATATAGGTAGAGCGGCGGCGACGCACAGGTTATTGTCCTCGCGCGATGTGGTCAACCATTGTGTTTAACACGTGGTTGGTGGTGTTTTGTTGTGCGAAAATCTTTTACCATTTCTTTATAGTGCGCGCTCACCATTATACATGCAAGATTTCTGTTGACGTGTAAACAGCGTATAATTACATTTTATATTGTGTACTCTCATATGTACATATAAAATAATATTATACCGTTAGTTTCTGCATTGAACTCACTCATTTCATTTTATTAAATCACACACAATCTTTATGTATGTGAAAGAAATAAAAAGTAAACGAAACGCGCGAGAAACAACACAAAACGAAATATGTGTAGTAATAAGAAAGTCATTAACACGTTTTTAGCGTTCAAAGAACCCTTTCTTCGTCGTCGACGGCTTAGTCGTCGATGGATGGATGATAAATAAATAATAATAATATAAAAAATGTTATATATTAAATACGACGGTGATGATGGCATTGACTTTTTTTTGTAACGTCGTTTTTTCTTAGCATATCTTTAAGAAAATAACAAATTTTTTTTACTAAACTTGTTACTTTTTCGCTTTGCGTTTTACTTTAAATCTCATCTAAAAATTTCATGATGTCATAATATGCGCATGAAACTAAACCTATTAGAAGGTAACTGACCGAGAAACCATCCAAACCTAATATTCTTCTTTATGATTTTTTGCTATTCTGGAATGATTAAATAATCGACCTTGAAATAGTTCGATTACCAAAACAAAATGAAGACACACGATCTGTTCGAGTTTAACACATGACTTCTTTGGTTTTTTTTGTTTTAATTGGAAGTCCATTAACCCCTCGATGCGCGCGTTTTATCTTTGTATCGTGTTCAATTGTTACGATACAACTCAAAGCGCACACAACAACACGCAATATCATCATAATAGTAATTGTCAACGAACTTAACGGTTGTAAGTGGATTTGGTATTTTTTTTACTTTATTTATTTTTTCTTCTGGTTTATGTTGTATACAAAATAAAAACTATCTTGTGTAAAAAGAAATGGAAAATACGAGAAAAAGAAATTAAAATGAACGAAAGTTGAATGATTGTTTAAGAAGATTGAAAGTTGTGCAACTCTGAAATCGAGATGAAGATATGATTTGTGTTCAATGTTTTCTAGGCGAACCAAATACATAATATTGCACTGGGTTTATTATAGAAATTTGCCTCCCTCTATATCTCCTAAATGTCGATTATTTAATTATAAACCCAAATTGAAAAATCCCACGCGCGCAAAATTAAATAAAGCAAAAATAACAAACGGTTGGTAAAAGTCAAGGCTAAACAAATAATTCGGGCATAGCCATTCATCCGATCAAAGCCGAGTACGCGATTTTTATGGTATTTATGTGTGTTGGTGATCATGAAAATTAATAAAGTCGGACCAAATTTTCTCAATTTTTTGGAGTGTATTAAATACGACAATCAGCCACCACACCACCACCATCGCCATTAAAGAATATTAAGTAATTTGATGACAAACTATATATATTTAACTATATAACGTCAATGTCCGACTAACCTTGAAATATCTTTATTTTTAAAGCACACAAAAATTCACCTATACATGTGTACGCGTATAATATGTATAATAAATACATGGCGGTAGAGAGTACACGCCATTACCACATTTCTCTTTTTTGTGTTCAATACACTCGATGTGTGCACAATCGCGGTTTGTTTACTACACTCGAAATTATTTTTTTTTTAAAGGTACCAACCACATTTGATACCTTTCGATGTACGAGTATTACTTGTGTAGTAGAGCAACAAATTTTAACCAAATTTATTTTTGTGTTACAAAATTCGTATTTTTAGAACTTACTTTTTTATGTAACACGCAATTTTATTTTTTTTTGCTTTTGTAAATTTTGTTTGGGTTATGATCTTGAATTGAAAGTGGTAACAAAGTTCCGGGTTTTTAAAAAATAATTTCTTAAATTTGTGGTCAAGTTTTCCATGATATTTTAGCGATTAGTCGGAGAATTTAAAATGGTAATCAACTTGCTTGAACTCGGAAAGCAATTCAAGGTGGCACACCGTATGCGAATGGAATTGTGAAGGAAATCTATACTGTGCGTAGTTGTGCCCTCGAAACACGGTGCGGAATAATTTTTTTGTTTTGTTTATGGTAGGTGGTGGCGGAATGCAATTAGACATATATGGTTATAGGGGGCGAGCAATTCAAATACCAACAACATGTATAATTAATCTGATATATAATATTAAATAATCTTGGATTTTATAACTGTTACTTTTCACTTTCTTCACGCTTTCATTTCACTTTCCCCGAAATATGTAGCTCTTATTGCATGATGAATTTTAACCGTCTAATATTAACGACATCGAATTTATTTTCGTTTATTTAGAGACCTCAAATGATGGTTTCAATTTTAATCTAACTTTTCACTTTCTTCACGCTTTCATTTCACTTATGCCAGCCAGTGTATTGCGTAATGGGTATTTCAAAAATTGATAGTTCATGGCTTGTCTCTTAAACATTTCGGTTGGCGATAATCAAAACATTTAAATTTATAATTTGAATAGAAATGTTGACATAAAATTGAATAAAAAATTTCTTATCTGCTGGAAGTTAGATAATGACTATGTAAATTGTGGTTTTAGCTTAAAAATGTGTGGGTTGCTTTTCATAGGCATAATGCACCTAGAATTTTATTAAGCAAATTAAGATATAGTTGTATAAAATTCTAGATGCATTATGCCTATATTGGTCAAAAATTTGTGTCTAGAAATTGTCTACACAATCATTTTTTAAACTACTGGGCTGTTCTAAACGAATTGCGTTAATATTTTTTTAAGAATGCACAAATGAGACCAAAGTTCGATACTTTTCATACAAATTATGATTCGATAATTCTGCCAACGAAAATTAAAAGCATAGCCTGCACATAAAAAATCAGCACTGCGCTCATCCAACAGCCCTGGACCTGGCTAAAATTCAATGAACCAAATCACTATTATACAAAATTTGATTTTTTAAGCTCAATGATTCGGCAAAATCCCTCTCCCAATGTAATTAATTCAACGTAATGCATTCAAAAATGTCTATGTACAAACCGTTAACCGAAAAATTTTATTCCAAAAATAATTCACCCAAAACAACAACATCCAAAATATAACCAAAAATTTGTCCCATAAGGTTTTGTATGAATTTAACTAATTCTATGTTAATATAATCTATCTTTGAACGGGTAGGGAGGCGGATATACAAAAATAGAAAATTATTATTCATCCAATAACCATTTCATACAAAAAGTTATTTATTTTGCTCCAATCCAATTTATGTGGATGGAATTTTATGGATTCAGAATTTCGTTCTTACACCGGAATATTATTTACAATACAATTCATTCAAAATACGTTTCATACAAAAATTCATTTACTTTTCTAAAATGATTCCTACCAATACGATTTTTGTATAAATCGCCTTCTGCATGAATTCGGGATTTCTTCAAATTCATACAAAAATGTAGTTTAACCAATAGATCTTTGGCATCCAAAATAAAACTATAACCAAAGATTCTTTGAAAGAATTTAACGGATTCAATATAGTTAATCTAACTTTGATACAAATTTAAAAATTGCCAAAAAAATGCAAATTCAATTTTTGTATAGATTCAAAATTCTTCATATAATAATGGTTTGTGACGCGAAAATTTTCACCGAAATAGGAAATTACATTTCATCCAAAATAGGTTCATTTAAAAAATCATTTATTTTGCTAGAAAGATTCCTACCAAAACGTTGTTTTTTATGTGTGTGAAATATCTCAATGGTGATGCAAAAATTAGTACAAAACACACCCGAATGGGTTAAAAAGATTCTAACAAAATCGTATCCTCTTTGCGAATCACTCTATCGTTACCAATAGAACTTTTCTATAAATTATTTTTTGTACGAATTCGATATTGCTCATACAAAATCATAACCACAAACTCTTAAACAACATAAATCTTTTCCCAAAATAATTCATCCAAAACAAAACATAACCAAAGATTTGTCGCAAATCTTCTATGTACGGAATTAACGGATTCAATGTAAAAATTCTAACTTTGATATGAATTTAAAAATCAGCTTACAAAAATGTCTCGTGTGAATCCGGAATTCGTCACATATTCGAATCATACAAAAAAATGTTTGTGGTGCGAAAATAATCGAAAAAACTTAAATTAAAACTCATTAAAAAAAGTTCATCTAAAAATTATTTATTTTGATAGTGGGATTTCAACGTCCCTGTCAACTTTGATACGAATTCAAAAATCACCAAAAATATAAAAATTCAATTGTTTTGCTCGAGCAAGTTGTTCCAAAATGTTTTTGTGTATGGATTCGAAAATGCAACGAAAGAACACGAAAATTTACACCAAAATAAAAGAATACAATTCATCCAAAAAATGCTTCATTACCAAAAATTACTTTGCTAGAGCGGGAATTCATACAAAAATACATTTATTCAAAAAACGGTTCATACAAAAAATCAGTTACTTTGCTAGGATGAATTCTCTCTTAGGAAGATTTTCTGAGCTAACTTTACATAATAAATTGCTGCTATAACGGTAAATTCTAAAACCTGTGTGGACTTACGGTATTCAGCTCTGGGGCTATACAAAGAAAACCAATGTCAATATCATCCACTCATTCCAAAGCAAAGTCAGACGTGGAATAGTTAATCCACCGTGGTACATAATAAATGACAACCTCCATAGAGTTCTGGAGATGGATTTCGTTAGTGAAATTAGTCGGCATCAAACTGCTGAGGTACGTCGTGTGTTGGATGATTCAAACCCAGAAAGATGGCTGCGAAGAAAGAAGCCACATGATTTACTAGATCCAATCAGGATCGACTAAAAATATAATAAAACTGCAAAGGGGACTTGCCAAAGGACTAAAAATATAAAATAAAATATAAATAAAATATAAATTATAAATTACTAGATAATTTGTAGATCAGTTGTAACAAATAAATATAATTAAAAAAAATAAAAAATTACTTTGCTAGAGCGATTCATACCAATACAACGTACGAATAATTTTTTTAAGGATTATTGCTTAATACACCAAAATTACAATTCATCCAAAAAAAATTCATACAAAAAATCATTTAAATCCGAAATTGGCACAGAGGCTTAATTAAATAAAAAACATTTTGAAATATTTCAGAATAATAAAAAACTTACATTTAGTTTGAATTATAGTTTTACATTTTTTAATGTTATATTAAATATGCTCGTTTGGTTAACATTTTACATAAACTGTTTTGCACCTTGGTTTGTTAACGACCTTAACGAAATCATGCTACATATGTGACGATTACAAACTAGGGTATTACGTAGCCAGCAGGACAATTGGTACCAGGAGCCGAGCTTCAGTAAAATCGCTTACTCCAGTTCAGTTCCAACCTCCAGTACCGGAGCGGTTTCAAAAATCACGGGATGTTAACTTTAGTGCATAAGGGACCATAGTGTCCATGTGTCGAATAGGGCTCTAATACATTTTTATTTTTTCACCCTAGGAAATCAGGGGATGCTTCCTGAGCCGTTTAAATCCAAATATTTTACTTTGAATCAAATGAATCAGTTATTCTGGATTAAACTACCCGTATTATTTTGTTCAAAATAACAAAATAATAAGGAATAACCCTACATTTAATTTAGACATCGCATATATGCGTCAAATACAATGTAAGTTGCAGATTACGAAGGAGCCAAAAACGTTTAGCAGATTATATATATCGGGTGTTTCTTTTAAACTGAGACGATTAAATATCTCGAAAATAGCCACTCTACGGAAAAAATGTCCATAATCAAAATTTAATCATACCGCGAGGGAAATACATTAGTGCACAAAAAATAGTCCCCCACCCCCCGTTTTGTAGGTGGGGCGGGGGTAACTTTTAAACTAAGATAGGAAGCACGTGAACGAATCCTATCCAAAAAACGTTGAGCGTAAATAGCAACAGCATTTTCAAGATTTCTGCCAGCTTCTCCATAAACCAGAACCATTTCAATTTTCTCTGGCACAGTTAAACGCTCCATTAAATTACGAAAAACATAGATAAGAAATAACACAAACGTTAAATGTGATTTACGAAACTAAATAAATTGTTTTGATGACGAATTTCGAGTATTTCCAATGAAAACGTGATGTTTTTTATTTCAAACGTATTGCAGAATCGAATGCGTGTGTTCTAAGAAGGAGAAATTGAAAAAATTGAATTTTGTCGATTGCAACGCCATCTATCATGAACCGAACAAAATATTTCATTCAAATCATACGTACTTTTAGTCGTAGAATCCGTATCTGCAATAAAAAATATGGCTTCCTATCTTAGTTTAAAAGTTACCCCTGCCCCACCTACAAAGCGGGGGGTGGGGGACTATTTTTTGTGCACTAGTATTTCCCCCGCGGTATGATTAAATTTTGATTATGGACATTTTTTCCGTAGAGTGGCTATTTTTCGAGATATTTGATCGTCTCAGTTTAAAAGAAACACCCGGTATATATATAATTCGCTAGATTGATAAGTTTATACTTTATATAAAAGCATTAAGTATAAAACATTATTTTTGTAGTTGGTCATAGAGCAATCTGACCAGAAGACCAATTTTTCATTAAAAAATTCTTATTCTTTTCAATTCGAAACCAAAAACCTTCCAAACTTTTAGTAATCTCTCTCTCATTTGTTTTACGTTGATTTTGTTTTATTGTGAAAAACAATAACAATAAAAATTAAAACGCAAAGAGAAAATTGAAGGTAGAATTATTTACGACTTTCTGATCTGCGGGATGCGGTCGGCTAGAAGGAGCAACAACTTTTAAGTAACTGAAGGTGGTGGCCAGAGTTTTAAAATGTGTATTGCATATACAAAGTGTGTCAATTCTAAACGCCGAGCTCCAGCTCTTTCCCTGCCTCCCGACTCTCTGAATTTATATAATTCTTTAGGTTTACGGTTTTAATAATTATATGTTAACCAGGAAAATAGCAGTTCGCTTTAATTAAACTTAAGGATTATCTTGTTATATGTAGTAAAATATAACTTGTATCCCTTTTCTAGAGAGCGAAGATAGTGATCGCTAAGTAATGAAACACGTTTTGTTAATGGGAAATGTCGATTGCGGTGGTTTGCAAAAGGTGATCGAGATTTTCAATCACATTTCTACATAATTGTTGGGTCTCTATTTTATTCGATTTAAGACCCTCGATTGATTGTGGGTTATACTCCTAAACCTTATCCTTCACTTCACACTTAAATATTGTTATATGCGTCACACGTCAATATTAATTAAAGCTTAATAATATTTGAAGCGAGAGTTGCTTAGTATGTCAACCTGTACACTGACATGGACGGTGGGTCGACGCTGAATCTTTCACTCCAACAGAAGGCCTTAGTTGTGTTTATTAACACCGCCGATCGTAATCGATGACGAAAATTCGCTTGGTATCCAGCCTCTGGTGGGATTTGAACCCAGTACTTCCCGGTCCAAGTGCCGAAGCTATAACCACTGCACCACTCTGTCCAATCCTTTACAATGATCCTCGAAGTACCACGACCAAGTATACCTTAACTTTTGGATGATCTGTAATTATAATGAGAATTAAGGTTTAAATTCTTTAAACTTGAAGAACTACATCGCGGTTTTGATCTGATAAAACATGGCACCATTAATTTAATGTTTTTCTAGTTTCCGTATAGATGTCATTAGTTTACATATTTAAAATGGGAAAAGACTATATAAATATAATTTTTGTAAATGTTTCTTAAGCGGTGAATTAATTAGCAGAACTCGGAACACACGAAATAGCCATAGTATTATTTTTATTGCAACCAAGACTATTGGCATAAAATTATAAAATAATTTGTAATTAAATAATGATTTAAAATTATTAAATGGAGTATTTTTTATTTTGTCAGTATCTTTTTGTTTTATTTTGCTGAAGTAACGCCATCTCTTTGTTTTATTGTAGTACTTTAATCTAGAATTCGTTAAATTTAGTGCCATCTTTGTTTATTATTAAATAAACTCAGATGGTGAAACAAACCAGGTTTCATCGCTGAAAAAATAAATTGTCAAATATATTGTAGTAAAAATTATGATTGCGTTTTTTTTATAAATTACCGGTCTGATGAATTGTGTTTAGCTTATAACAAAACCACCATCTATTAAACCACCTCCTACTATTTATTAGGACAGCAATCACTAAGCACATTCCTTTCTGCAACTTTAATGACCACCAAACCGAAATGGCGCTTAACCAGGTTTCAATTTGGTTCATATGGTAGACCTGTTTTGAGTTTTGTTTTCCAACATAAAACACAACAAACCAAAATTTTGAAAATTTCATATTCGCCTAAGTCACTCCTGGATAAGCCCTTGCCTCTTTATAATCTACACAATAGTCATATTATCAAATCAATTCCATTAAACTTTCACATTATTTTTTTATACGTATTACATCGGCACATTGGGTTACATTTTTACATAAATTTCTCAATAATATTCTGTGTATAGCCGATCATGTCCTTCATTAGTAGATCCTTAATTTTGTGTTATTCTAAATTTGCTTTAAATGGCGTAACATTTTTAATTAGTTTTGTTCTACTCATCCGCTCAGCATGGGTCTAAAAAATCATCTCAACAATAGACCACGTTTTTGACCACAATTTAGTATGATGAATATTATTCTTTTGTTTTTGGTTGTTTGCTTTCTGGACCCGAAACCAGTATTCAGGGGTAAAACCTAACTAAAACCCAATCAATTGCAAATAAAAAAAGAATTAACGCATTCATCCATGACACGCACATTTTCAATATTAAAAGGGTAATGAATGTTCAAATTTACAAGGACGTTTTAAGTAACTAAGCGTTATTTAATGACATCTGGCAACCCCAAAATATATACAGATTTGCTCACAATGATGATCGCATATGCAAAATAGACACATTCGTAGCGAAAAATTTCAAGATCATAAAATATAATAAAATAAAGTGTCCTTCAAAATTTCGAGGTTAAAATTCGGACGGCATTGACCCAAGAGATAAAATAATAGAGAAACACAAAAAAAAAAGTTCGTTAAATTTTAGTTTGCAAATCTAAAATGCGGAAGGTGATGGTAGTGTGTGCGGCAAACAAGTTTGTAACATCGCTGTTTTATAGGCGGAGAAGAAGAGTATTAAACTGAGTAATGTAGAATAGAATAATAATTCATATGGTTAAATGACCTCATAAAACCAATTTGTATAATTATGAAACTAGTTTCTTTCTACTTTATTGTACGTATATATTGCTAGCGCTATAATATAGTTACATATATACCCACATGTGTGTATTGAAATTTGAGATCATTGCACTTTTTTTTTCTTCTGTATATTAGAAATTCGTATCCTCGGATCTAAGCTACCTACCTACCTACCTCTCTATCTATCGCACTCGAGTGATTGTTTGATTGTGTGTCTCTCACCGTGCAAGTTTACCACTTTCTTATTTTCGCATTGAAATCTTTTGATCACTTTTCATTTAAGAGCGCTCACAATCCAAAAAAAGAGAAAGATAATCATAATCATAATAAATATAAAATAATTGAATCAATTTCATTTTTACAACAAAACTATCAAAAACACGAGTATAAACAAAAATTCATTTACCTTTTTGTAACCGTGTATATGTGTTATGCTTTTTTTTTCAATGATGAGATTTTTTTTGTTTTGGTTTGCTTTACTACACTACACACTATCATCGTATTGTAGTTTTGTGTTATATAAAAATAACGAAACACAAACGAACACAAATTGTGTGAGTGTGTATATAATGTTATTATTATTACCCCCACCATTGTGACCTTCATGTTGTGCATGGTATTATTACGCTTAGTCGCTTTAGGCCTGCCCAGTACAAATTTTCCTTTCAATTGGTGTAGTTGCATGACAAAAGATACTCGAGATTTTTTTAATTTTTATTTATTTTATTATAAAAAATAGTTTTTTTTTGTTGTTTTAATAATAATATTAAGAGGAATAATTAGAAATTTTTGGTGTGTGAATTTTTTATTTTTTTTATTTTGAAAAATAAAAGTGAAATTATAAATAAATTGATAGTTAGATAGATAGTTTTGTAACTGGTGAAAGTGATTAGTGATTTATATGCCTATCCAGTGTGTGCAGTGATTATTTTATTGGCTCAAGGTATTTCTGGATAAATAGTGATAATAGCTAGCTAGTACATGCTGTGCCTTAAACATGGAATATAATAATAGAAACCATTAATATTTTGTGACCTTCGACCACAATCAATATATAAAGTGCAATTTAAAATAAAATAAAAAACTAGATATAATAGAGGCAACATGTTAATGTCACCAGATAGTTCGGTTCAGGTATCATCGAGCATTATAAAATCGCCACAGGGGAATTATACTAGTAATGGAATAAGTGTAATACGTGTTCAGGTACCTGAGTGCACTCAATCGGCCACGGTTGCTTCAACCTCATCATATCCGCATCCTCATCAACCCCAACAAAATTGGTCTCCCAATGGTGCTACTAAGTCTGCGAGTATAATACAGCAGGCACCTCCACCGCCGCCACCCCCAAACTATCATTACGATAGCCAACCACATCATCATCAACCGCCGCAACAGCAGCATCAACATCAAAATATGGATTATAACCCAAACGTTAAAAAATATCCCGTTATAATGGATACGACGGTTGCTAGTTCGGTAAAAGGGGAACCCGAATTAAACATAGGTAATATAAAACCATCTAATGTCAATAAACCATAAACAATTCAATAAATTTAAAATAAAAAAAAGAAAGTTTTTTTTATCATTCACTATATTCTTCTGCGTTGAGATCGGTGGCGGCTCCCTTCCAATGCGCCGTTAATTACAAAAAAAAAAATATATATTAAATTTAAATTGGTGTGTTCACCGCATCATTAGAAATAGAGAGTGAGATGCACTACTCGCTATCTCAAATACATAATATGATTTAAGATGAAGAAAGTTTTCAATTTCAATAGAATTTCACCTTTCACAATCTTTCTATTATTTCATCTCTTTTTACTTTCTTTTGATGTAATTAATTTTGTTTTTGTATACTAGTATACATGTATTGAAATGTGTATCGCTTTCTCTTGTTTTTTTTTATCTTTATTATTTTACATAATATTGATGAATAATAATTAATCAACTTTTTTTTTATTTGTGTTGTATATTACAGAATTTGATGGGACAACGGTATTATGTCGCGTATGCGGTGATAAAGCATCGGGATTTCATTATGGCGTACATTCGTGTGAAGGATGCAAGGTAAGGAAATAATCTTGTATATATGTATATTTTAATAACGTCATTGCCATCGTCCCTAATACATAAATATTATGTGTTTTGGGTTCAAGTTCGGACATGTTTTTTTTATATACATACAATAAAAATAATCGATTCTCTTTTGTTTTTTTTTATTTTTATTTATTTAAACGTTACAAATATGTGTGCAAGCCGCCGCCATATGTATGTTTAATACATTTATAAATAAAAATTCAGGAAATAGTTTATTATAATTACGGTGAATGTTGTTTGTTTGTGCGCCGCGTTGGATCGGAAAATTGACTTGCTTATGTGTATAAATTTATTTTCAATGTCACTTTCAAATTTAGATGTATGTACGTAGATGTCAATGTTAATTCCTTGTTTTAATTTGTATAAAACGAACTAATAATATACGAGTATACGTTTTGTGTATTCTTCCGAAATTAGATATTTTGCGTATGTGTATTATAATGTATGCGATATGACATTGGGATGGTTCATTCACTTGCAGCACTTTTTGCCTCACGGAATAGAAAACAAAATAGAATAACGAATTAAGAGAAGATTAGAAATATATATAAAAAAAAAAAATTTGCGCTATTGTTCGCGCGAAATTTTTTTTGGAGTGGGGGTATAAAAATAGAATATAATGTAGAAATATATTTTCTAGTGTTGTTTTGTGTAGGTAAGAATTTGGCCGTGAAATAGTTCATTACCCAGAATATTTCGATTGTATAGTAGAACGTGAGAATATTTTTGTGGAGTACGCAATTTGGCAATATGTTTGAGAATACAGAAAGGGTTAGATTCGCACTTCCTTTCGTTTTTATTTAGTTTTGGTTTTGTTTACCACACACACACACCGTGTTATATAATATACACGTTAATAATGCATACCTCCATAGTACGAAAGGGAAATTGTGGCTAGACAACCTTTTTTTTATTTATTGTTGTTTTATTTGTCTGAAGGTCTCTCAGAACCCTTTTTTTTCGTTTAATATTTTTTTCTTAAGTGCATTGTTTCGTTCTTCTTTTGTTTGAATTGAAATTTGATGAGTTGTTTTGTACTGTAGACGATCAAGAATGATATCATGTGTGAAATGAAATTGAAGGTGAGATGATGAATATAAAAAAATCGTTAAATTTTATACTTATGGATGTATATTCAAGGACAACAGAAAAATTATATATTTTAGATTTTGGGTTAAATAGATTAGATTTCAGTGTTTTATATATTATTCGGGTATTATCGAATATACTCACCTGCTTTTTACGTTACGCATCGAACTGGAACGGAATTGAAATTTATATTTTTGTCGTGCAGATGTTACACTCGTACATACTACCTAAAATCCAAAAAAAAAATATCTAATACACAAACTAGTTAAACCATTTTTCTAATAGATGGAACTAGTTGTGCACCAATCAATATAATATATACAATTTTTCTCGTTTCTTTATTCTATAAATGAAAGTTTATTACTCTTTTTTTTACTTTATAAACAATTTGCGGCCACTGACTTCTAGTACCCTATTTTGTATATACCCAACTATATTCTAAAATAGAAAACTAAATAAATATGTATAATAGTTTTCTATTGTATGCAAAAATAAAATAAAATGTGTGCGATGACGTCAACAAGTGCAATGAACGCATTTCATAATACGAGAAAATGAATGAGAAAACGAGAAAAGTTTTGCAAATATGTCAATATACGTACAATTTTATTTATATTATATATGTATGTCGTGCACTAGAAAGAGATGGTTATATACGAAAAAATGGGAATAAGTTTATATGCCAGTAGTATATATTACACAATCGGTGTATGTGAGTTCAATGACCGAATGTAAAATAAAGTAAAACAAAACGTTCCAGAAATGTGTTAACATAAATCGCGCGAATATATCGTCGCGTATTATTTAAGTGAAAAATAGGTTCAACGCCACAAAACTATTTTTTTATAATCAACTTTATTTAGACTACCCACACAATAAATAGATAATTGCATAAATCTATACATACACATATTTAATTTAGGTCATTCATCTTATGTTGTTTTTTTTTTTGCATAAATTTTTGAAAATTCCAGAAATTAAATGGAACACGAAGAGCGAGAATGAAATGTGTAAGTATTATAAAAAATATGTTTGAGGTCAAAATGGGTCGTTGAACTTTTTAATTTTTTACTTTATATTGTATATAATATTTTCTTTCTCCCTCGTTCGTTCGTGTAAAACGTTTTTGTATCGTGATTTAATAAAAATTTTAGCATTCATTTTGGCGAAATATGTTTCGTACCTATAATACTAATAATAATAATAATATGTCATTGTACTGTACGGTACTTTTTATATTTGTTTCTCTTTCGTGTATGAAATGAATGCATTTTTTTAATGCTACACACACGCGACATGTAATTATTACTACAATATCCCGTCACGTATTAAAAAATAGAAAGAGATATAAAGTCAATGACATGTAAAAAGGTATATGACGTTTAATCGCGTATCACATACACCTATATGAGGTCATTACATTATTACGGTTAATATTTAAGAGTGCATTCACATTACGACACGGGATACAAGAAAAATAAAATGATTCATCAATAACTGTGTTTTGTTATTTATCTTGTTTTATATTATTATTATTATTTTTTTTTTATATAAAATTAATAACGAAAGTTAATTAATAGATTAGAAAACTTTCGCTTTGAATATTTCATCGCATTATACACATAATATGGATATAAAGAGATAGATACATAGATAAATGATTTGAAGAATGAAAATCTATAATTTAAAAAAAAACGAAAGAATGGATAGTTCAGTGACTTTGATGATGAAAATAACAAACAAATAATAAAAAAAAAAAAATCCGAAATTGTTTTGTTTACTATCCAACCATCCATTACGTACGTAGATGGTTTCTTTGGTTCGTTTGTTTGTTGTTTTTTTTTAAAGGTAAAGTTGATGGTGTCATTGACGTTTTATTATTTTTGTGTGTGTCTGTGTGTGTGTATATATTAGACGAGGTATTTCCGGGTGATGAAGTTAGATAATTTGATAATAACCGTTATACATACATACAATTTCTTTTCTGATTGAATCATATTTTGTTGTTTTTGTGTTGTACACTTACCTGTGGTAGATTTTTCATTTGAAATTTAATGAACTTTTAACCTGGATTTTTATTGGTGTAGTGTTTTAGTATAGAATCGTAATGTAATAATAATGATTCTGTTAAATTTCTAAGTAAAAACGAACATAAAAGAAATTTTATGTTGGAAATAAGTAAGAAAATATATTTTTGCATTATTCGTGTAATCGCAGAAAGAATTTTATTTAGTTTTTTTTTTGGTATTCTGTTCTTGTTTTTTGTGCTTATTGTGATATGATAAAGAAATGTGCATGAATCACATTGGTAATCAGTAGGCAGGTGATGTTTTTTTCGCAAAAATGGGATTGGAATTTATGACTGACGTCTTTTTGGTTTGGTTGCGTGGTTTTGGTGTATCACCTGGTCATAAACTTGATTTTAATAATTTTCTTTGTAAGATCCGTTCTTAAAGAACTAAAAGGTGTCTATATTTTGGACTCTCAAAACTCTTATAATTCTTAAAAATAAACTATATTTGTCATATGTTTACCTAGAGTTTCCCGAAGAACATATAGTATCTTGTGATAATTTAAAAATTCGTTAGTTCAATATGCACACAAAATACATATTTTAAATTTTAAATTTCACATAATGTAACTGTAACTGTAACGAAATTACTCGTACAACGTTATTTAGGACCACGTTATTATAAAAATAAAACGATCTTTGTTAAAATTTAAAAATTCGCTAGTTCGCTAGTAGACAAATATTAGAATCAAATGAGAAAATCTTAAAATTAAATGAAAAAACTGCGTACATTTTATTATTGTGGACCAGGGATGCCGTTTTCGAATTGCGGAGGGGAGTAAATTTTATATTATCAGGAGAGTATTTTAAGGTTGAAGGGAGAATGTTTAAAATTTTGAATTTTTTTGTACTCATGTTACACTTTGTTTTGCAATAGTCATCTTATCTGTAGCGAACAAAGTATTTAAAAAATTTGAATATTGTACACCGACTTGTTGTGTAAAGGCCGACATTATGTGTCAGTCAGGAATAAGATTTTTCATGACTTTTATGCTCGAAGAATAACTGATCCAAAATATTTCCTGAGTAATGCGAAAATTATAATTTGAAAGGAGAGTACGAAATGAACTAGGTGTAGTGTCGAGCCAACGCTAAGTACTAAAATATTTCGATAGTAGTAGATTCGATAGCACTGTTGTGGACTATTAGATGAGTCTACGTGTTTTCTGCCTTTCCTAAAATAATCAAATCACACAGAAGTGCTATCAAAATGCTACCCGACACAAAACCCTAAGGAAATATAACCTTTGAATAAACTTACATTCAAGCGAATAATAGTTACAAGTGCCTGGACATGAGTATTGCAGATGAGGTTTGAGACGAGAGTGATCGCTAAATATTATTTTGGTCGTCTCAAAACGAAAAACAAATTCAGTATCAGTAACCGATGAACCAATTACAACTTTTTGAGGGTGATATACAAGGTATGATACTTCGAATTGTTGTTCAACTCAATGTGAACATTCTAAAAAAATCAAATCAACCAGTTTTAAATCCAATATTGAGCTTAGGACGTTCTTAATATAATTTTCGTTCTTTAACGATATTTTCAAGAAGTTCCGCAAACATCGAAAGAAGAGAGATCGGATGGTAATTAATGAGGTTGTAGCAGGTTTATATTTAACAACTATATTGAAATAATATTAAACCTCGTAGAACCGAATTACTGTAAACCACTAATCAGAGATAAAATAGAGAAACGCCTAAATACCTAAAGAAACAAAGAAGGCGAAAAATTTGTTAAAATATTATCCACACTTGAAGCCATTAGACTGAGGAACGTTGAAAGCAGTGACATCGAATTACTGTAACGTCTTAGCACCAATAAGTTTTAATAGCTATTCTATCTGTCAAAATAATCTGTTTTATATCTCAGCTTTTGGAAATAAATATCTTAAATCTATTGCTACTTGCATTTATCCGTATGATTTGCCTGCTTGGATACAAAAATTGTTTAGTCAAATTGTGTAATTTAAATAATTGGCAACTTTTTTTAACTGGTTGAATCTGCATTAAAAACAGTGAGTACTACAGAAACGACTAAAAGCAAATTATTCATAGAAAAGGAGATTGAAACTCCCTCTCGCCAACTCGTACAAAATCAGGAGCCGGAACTTTTCTTCTTAGTAAACTTTCCTGGGCAACGAACCATTTCAATTATTTGGTTGGCCATAGTTGTCCTTAATTTTATCCTTTATTTCGTTTAAGCGAACTAGAATTCGAAATTAACTAATACAAAAATTTAATATTTTTTCATTTGAGTTTAATTTAGTTTACATGGGCTCGGTGCGAAAGCCCGAATTTCAAAATCCCGAATTATCAAAATCCCGTCTTTTTAAAATCCCGATTTCATTGAAATTTTAAAACTCTCAGCTAGAAATCGCGATTTTTTTTGTCTACATTTTTGTTAAGAATTCGGCCATTTCTTGTTGATCTTGGTCAAATTATGGGATGTGGTTTGCATTTTAACATGACTTTTTCAAGAATTTTTGAAATTTGGTCATGTTCAATGGAACTTGGCCATTTCTTGATCAATAATTGTCAAATTTGGTATGCAGAATTGGATTTGAATTCTAATTTGAATTTTGAACTAAGTCCCGGAATTTGGTTATGCTGAATGTAACTAGGCCATTTTTTAACAAATTATGTTCAAATTTGGTATGTACAACTGAACTGGTTTGGGATTTTAACATGGATTTACTGATACATTTTGGAATTATACCATTTTAAATGCAACTTGGTCATTTGCTTAACAAATTATGGTCAAATTTAGGTTGTAGAGCTGGATTGGGATTCTTACATCAATTATAGGTGAAGTTTTGAGTTTTGGCCATGTCGAAATCGGGATATAGAAATTTGGGCTTTTGATTTTGGGATTTTGAAAAGCGGGCAAATGACTCCAACCCTAAATCTTAAACAGATTTTGAATAGGCAAAGCAATGTCTAACAATCGCACGCAGAAAATTAGTGGGGGAGGTTCGACAGAAATAGGGTCGGTTGATTGGATCGGTTTCGTCAAATATTTAGAATTCATTTATATTTTATAGGTAAATAAATAAATTTTGACCGAGGTTGTATCTACCTACCATATTTATTATAGTTTGAATACACGGAGTTATTTTGTATTAATTTTTCTGCGCTCAAACTTAACATGTTTTGTCCTCTAACACTTTTTCACCAGTGCATATTAATTTTATTTTTAAATGTTTAAAAAAAATCGTACGTAATTTTTCGAAACATTATTTAATTGAAACCCTAAGTTATTTCAATAAATCCTAAGTTATTTCAATAATTTACTTTGAAAAAATAAAGGCCAATTTTTGCATGATTTTGTAATTCTTCCTGCATTGACTAAAAACCTGAATTTTTTAACGTGGTGATTCGCAGTTGGAATTCTCCTGTCCTCAGACAACTTATATTCTAGTTCAACAAATTCATCCTAGTATTCCTACCCAAGAATTATTGTATTCTTTTCTCGGTAAAACGAAACACGAGATTCCGAAAAACCATTTTTACTATCAAACAAAAAAATTCAATTAAGGCAAATATAACTTTCATTCCAAAAACTCATGAAGCGGTCATTGAACTTTGCGTTTGTGGAATTCAACACATTATTTATTAAACTCATTCAAAAGACGTATTTTTACAGTAAGTTTTTCAGTTTAATTAATTGAATATTATAAATCATGCCCTGCTTCTAACGAGCATTAAGGTACTTTAAATTGTTTAATCTGAAAGCATATTCATAATTATTTAATTTCGTGTCGTTCAAAAAAGAAATTTTCCTATGATAATAATTGTAAATATTAGCGAACAAAATGATTAGAAAGACTTATTCAATAATTCGAAAGGAAAAGAAAGTTGAGTAATCGGATTGATGCGCGCTATCAGTCGGTGAAATGGCGGAAGTGTGGGTTTTATCCAATAGTGAATGCAAGTAAACTTCTAAAATGATTAAACTGAATTGAATTTATAAAAAGCAATTGAGACTAAAACGTTGGATTT
Organism: Nephrotoma guestfalica; assembly: GCA_963691935.1. Lineage (NCBI taxonomy): Eukaryota > Metazoa > Arthropoda > Insecta > Diptera > Tipulidae > Nephrotoma > Nephrotoma guestfalica. Next base: position 265,561,683 of record OY829914.1, on the reverse strand, counting down.
TGCTTGGAAGAACTCTAGTCGATAATAGGCACCACATTCAGCTTCGAGAGTCAGACCAATAATTTCATACAAAATTACTTAGTTACGGTTAAATATTTATCAATTAGCACCTTATTTCCTTTAAAAATTAGAGACCATTTCAATAAAATAAATTTAAGATATGTTTACGTAACCCATTCACATATCGCACAATCAAAAACGTTATGCACACATAATTCTAAACTCAGTACAAATTTCATTACTCATCTAACAAGAACACCAACAACAATAATTTATAAAGAGGTTAACTACCTCCCGTGCATATACTCGTATCATGCTAGCTAGCTCTGATGATGTTAAATAACATTGAAATAAATTTTAAAAAAAACACTAATTATTACTCGTCGAATTTTCTCGGTATTACACATCATCATGAGTCAAAATTCCAATAAATGCACGATGATTATGTGAACTTCCCAGATCAATAATTTCTCTCTACTATACATAATACTTTCTCTCCGGGTTTACGATGGGTGATGTTATATAAAAAAAAAAACCAAATCAAATTCATAAAAGAATCAACTAGAAAAATCCAAATTAACTTTTAAGCGCCATCCATCAATTTCTTGGAAGAAATGAGTAAAAACAATTCAACGAAACGAAAAAGAAATACAACAAAAATATTATATCAAAACAATAAGTTCATTGCACTCTCGTCGCGCACCTCATGCTATAAGAAGTCATTCACACTTTGATTTACTATTTCTATCTTCGTCGTCTCTATATTATATTATTTTAATAATTAATTATTTTTAATATAATAGAGTCACGTGACAAAACTAGTATGCATATCTATATCCAAAATGTACAGTTTTAATAGCATGCCGTTGTATTTGTACAAAAAAGGTGAATAATCTACCTTGAATCCTTATGTGAGCAAATATATGTATAACCCTACATGAGCATATTCCAACTAGTAGGTCGATGACAATATTTGACCTGGGAAAATATAATAAAATACGAAAAAAAACTATAATATGTGTAATTATAGAGTTTTATATTAAATTGCACATTCTTTTGTATGTTCATTCTGCAACTCGTCCCATCTCATTCTTTCCCATGCTATTCGTACACACTATGTTATGTTGCAACAAAAATGCAATGCGCGCACACACAAAGGAAAAACTCTATACAATATCGTATTCTTCTTCTTGTAGCCGCGCGCTCAGACACAATATTGTTTCCCCACAGAGTTCAATCACCCTAACAACGACGACGACGATTCAACAACATAATACATAGTATAGTAGTAGTAATAGTACAATAATAATAAAACTTGTCTCGAAGTAAAGTGAAAATGTTAATTTAACATTTTAATAAAAAAATAAAAATTCTAACACGGAAGCAAAAATGATGATCATCATCGCGTCGTATCGTATCGTAGCATGGCATGCATGCATGCATACAAATGCAAATTTTTGTTGTTGTGCTTGTGTTATGTAATCATGTTGTGTGCGAACAAAATTTGCAATTAGAATCATCGATTTTATTCGTATAATGCATGCACAACCAACCACTCAGTTCATTGAACCGAGCGCCCTTTTTTATTTATTGTGTACGAGATGCAATAGAATTGAACTATATTCGTTTGTATGTGTATGTACTCGTATATATAGCAAAAGAGTAATCAGAATATAAAAGGTCATCGAACAAATTCGACCGCATTCTGTGTGCTTTTTAATCTTCTGTTTTGTATGTGACGTTATTGTTGCTCTCCACAAAAAAATAAATAAATATAACAATAAAATATATTTCTCGGAATATTTGCAAAAAAAAAAAATCATACACATATTGACCGAAAGTTTATTAACCTTTTTGTACAAATTTTTAAAACGCGCGCGACGACGGTTTGTTCTATGGAAGTTATAAAAATGGTGTGATTTAATGTGTATCTACCCTTACACACCACCAGTAACAACTACAACAATAAAAATCCGAAATGTGGCACACGACTGACCTAAATTTACTGTTATATATTTAGATTAAATACATTTTTTTTTGTATGTTAAAATATAAAACAACAAAAGCGAATAGAGCGCGCGCTCGCTACACACGAGATACGATTTTTTGTTTCGTTCTTGTTGTGACGTAATACAAAAACAAACAAAAGCATAATAAAAAATACAGAAAAATTTCCGGGCAGAGGTGAATGACCGATATAAAATAATATATTTATATGCTTATCTCGTTCTAATTTTTTTTCTGTTCGTATTAGGGGTTGCTTTTATAAAAAAAAATAAAAATGGAATGAGATGCAATATGTTTGATAGACACTTGACCTAATTTTACCGGAAATTTGTTTTTTCTTCTACTTTTTCAATCCACACAATAGTAATAAACTATTATAGAAATGGAGAAACAAATTATTATGACGATATGTAAACTGGAGTCATTGACATCGCGCCACCACCACACCACCTCCAACGTGTATTCGCGCAAAATGTAAAGAATTCTAAAAAATAATTAGAAACCGTTATATTTTAGAATCGTGAACTACCGCTTGTTTGTATGCAATGTGTGATTTATTTTGTAGTTTTGTTCCTGGAGAAATAATATACAAGACAAAAAAAAACGTGACACATTTTTTTTACTTTTTTTTTTTTTATTATTGAATGAATTTGATTGACTTATGTTTCGGAATCGGTTCAACGAACTTCTTTTGTTTATAATAAAATATTGTTAAGTGTGTACATATGATTCATGTTTGTGGTTTTTAAAAAAATGTTATTAAATTTACAGCTATATTTGGATTGGACCATATTATTTATTAATTTATTTACCCTTACGACGATGTGTGTTTGCGTTTGCGACGTCGCGATTTTTGGGGTCGTTCACCCATTTCGGATCCAATTTCCAAATTAATTTCACGCATCTAACTGTGCCAAAAAAACATAATATTTTGTCATCATTTTCAAATATGATTATGATATTATTTCGACGAAACATATAAATGACGAGATATTTGAATGACCCCGTTATTACGTAAAAAAGATCACTTAGTCACACATTTTCTTGCGTTGTGTGATCTCTTTCTACACGTAAAATAAAAAAATTATATTATATATTATAATGTATATATATGTATATAAAAAAAAATTATAATTCCCTCTCACTTTCCTATGATTTTATTTTTTTATTTTTTGTTTATCAACTTTGCCTTTGTACATACTCATACTATTTAGAAATATAATAAAACAACAAGGTGAGTGAACCAAAAGTAGGTCATATAATACCGAGGGCATATTATATTTCTATACATATATACATTTCGTCAATAGATTTTGTAATATCGCAATATTTGCTGTGTGTTTATGTATGTGTGTGTATAAAGTTTTCACGTAAATTTTGAATGACGGTCGTTGAACCGCTTTTTTAAACGATGCGAGTGAGATGGAAAACAATAATTAATAATAATATTTATTTTATGTAAGAAAGAATCAACAAATTTTATGTAATTTTTTTTTTGTGTATATGGTGTATAGCTGTGTGTGTGTCTCGATATATTTTAATAGTTATATTTTTTTAATGTAGGAAAAATTCGAATGTGTCTCATTCGCAAATGAACCGTTGTGCGGTTAGGTTGATACGAATATTTAAATAAAGTTTGTGTACTAGTGGAAAAATATATTTCTTTTTATTAAATTATTTTTTTTTGTCATTCGCTGTGAGTGTGAATATTTGTGATATGGATTTTAAGTTTATTTGATTATAAAAATATAAATATATCAAAATGGGTTGTGAAATACAAGAAAATTGTGAAAAAAATAATACAAATACTAGTGGTGGCCTAATGGTTACGACTAAGCCAAGTCATTTAAAAGAGAGTCATAGTGTTTTGGTTAAGATTTTAGAATCAGCACCGATACGTAGAAATTCGGTGGAAAATGTTGTGGTGCCACCGCCATCCAATAATCTTCATTATCGCAAACGGATAAAACATTTGGAAATTAATAATAAAACGGTTGATAGTGATGATGATGATGATGATGAAAGTGATTTACTAGTTAAAAAATGTCCTTGGAAAAAATTACGTATTTCACGTGAAATTCGTATGAAAAGTGATGATAGTAGTAGTAATAGTAGTGGTAGTACAAGTAGTAAAATGGATGTTGATCTAAGTGATAATACAAATACCAGTAGTTTATTAGAATGTACCTGTGAAAAATTACGACGGGATTCGCTCGATTCGCAAGGTTTGGGCAAATTTGATTCGGGATGCGACGAAGACGACGATGATTATGATGATAGCGATATTGAGCATAATCATGATTGTCCCGAAAATATAACTGAATTATGTAAAAAATTTCAAGAAAACTTGTCCGAACACGATGATGACGTAAGAGTACTTACTGTACAATTATAATATTTATATAAATCTAATTTTTTTTTATTTTTATTTCTAACTAATTTCAGGGCTTCTTTCGTCGTTCAATACAACAAAAAATTCAATATCGTCCATGTACAAAAAATCAACAGTGCTGTATTTTAAGAATAAATCGTAACCGTTGCCAGTATTGTCGACTGAAAAAATGTATAGCCGTTGGAATGAGCCGAGATGGTAAGTTAAATAATTAACTCAGTAAGATAATATTGTAGTTATACATAGATAGATAGATAGATAGATACATGTATTTTTTGTTGCCACAAATGGCGTCGAGTATGCGCAATAGAAAGTGACAGTATACTAGTTCGAGAGTTCATCGACCGAAAAAGTAGGTCACGCTCGGTATGAACTCTATTCAGGGCATTTTATAATTTTATTTCATTGTGTAACTACGTGCCAAATTTAAATATACATACAATAATATTATGTACATGTATTTGTACCTTTTTATTTAAAATGCACAAAAAAAACTTTCATTTTTCAATGATTTACTGTGTGCCATATAACTATCTCTGTCTTGCACGCGCGCGCTTTGTTTAAAAACGATTTTGAAATAAATGTTTTATAAATGGGTTAAAATGGGATAGCGCTACATATCTATATAAAAAAAATTAAATCTATTTTTATGTTATTTTTCTGTGTGTTCCAAATTTGCGCGATAAAAAGAGATAAAATGAGTTCGAGTGTGTACTATTTTAACAATGTACGTATCGAATACAGTCATTGACTCTAAATTAGGTCATGCACGGTCGTCGACTTTACGATTTAAAAATTTTATTTTATTTTTTTATTATTACGAACTCGTATTAAACCTAAATTGGAGTACTTTGTTATTGCTCTATATATACATATGTATATATATATATATATCCATATTATGGATAGCGATGTATGATTACATAACTAGTTCCGGTGAAAGTCTTATCACACGCTATATACCTATCCATATATAATTTATTTATTTCATCATAAAAAATAAAATAAAGTGAGAGTTGTAATAATATAATATTCGGCCGTCGACATTTTTTTTCTTAATATTTCAAGTGAAAGTTGATGTCGATGAACTCTCGTTCGTTTTATTTAGTTTCGAGGTAAACACTACATACGTACATACATATTATGTATAAAGTGTTTATGAAATAAATTTATGATGAAATTTTTGTAATTTTCGAAATTTATTTAGACCAAGGAAAAATATTTTTATACATGGTACGATTTATTGGGGAGATACTGTACCACGCGCTGCACATAAGAAATTGATCATGCGCGGGATAACTGTTGAATAAATATAATATACTTGTATATATTTCAACATATATAAAATATAAATTTGTCCTTTAGATGATAATGGAAATGATAAAAATATATATTTATGTACATATATATATTATATTTGATTCGCCTAAAGTTATGTAAAATTTAATTTTTTTGCATATATTCCGGCGCGCACAAAAATATATTTATTATATACATACATCATGATGATAGAGAGAGGGAGAGAGAGAGCGTGTTATATGCTTATATTTATTTTATGTTTTAATCCTCCTTCAAATGACCGTTATATATAAATTTTTTTTTTCGGCATTGACGCAAAGGATATTTTAATTTATTACTTTTGTATTAAAATCCCACACACTTATATACTTTATTATATATTTAGATACGAAAAATGAGAAGTTCAAGGGCAAATATTTTGTCGCGCACTCTCAAATATGCGCTAAATAGTATATAACAAAACATATCTAAATATATATATATGTGCATATTATTTTCTCTCTTCTAATCATAATATTTCATTATATACTGAGTGCACGTTCATAACAACGTGAGAGCCGAATGAGAATGATAAAATGAAATAGAAGAAAAATATTACCCGCGCGCCTCTCTCGCTTATATATTTTGTGACAAGACAGCAAGTCAGCAAAATATATGTATGTATATATACATAAATATAGAAAAGAGAGTTACAGTTATATATTTATAGTAGGAGAACAAAACGAAAATAAAATAAAAAAAAATTTAATTGAGATTTTGTTTTGTGTATTTTTTTGTTATAAGAGATCAGTCGCGTCTGAACTTTATTAAGCGATAGTCCGGTCAATAAAAATACATGTAACAAAAATTATATTTTGTGTATTATTGCAAAGTCAAAAAAGGAATTAAATATAAAAAATTAAAATAAATATTTCATTGGAATTTAAAATAATTAAATATATAAATGAACGGAATTTTCGTTTACTATAAATCAACTATAAACAACACTCAGCATACCACGACCACACCACCACCTAAAGGATTATAAAGTGATTTACTTAGTGATTTGTGATATCTGCATTATTACCAATATTAGTGAAAGTGATGTATTTTAATAATACAATAAAAATTAAAAATATTTTAAATATAATTAGTGTGTGAATATATTATTATATATCTATCTACCTAGAGAGTGAAAATAAATAGTTTTGTGAAATTTACATTGCACAGTACATTAAATAGTTTAAAAAAAATTTTTTTTTTAAAAATATAAAAATGGGTGAAGAGTTACCAATACTGAAGGGGATCCTAAAAGGCAATGTGTCATATCATAATGCACGTAGGTGTCTTTTATAATTTGATTTTAACAATTACAAAATAAATTTCACTTCCTACTTCCTGAAATTTCAAAATTCGTTATTTATATAGTCTAATTTCATGACCTACAAAAATAACGGTTGTTTATTTATTTTACCTTTAAATTTATATAAAATAAAATAATTTTATTTAAAAAATAAACTCTCGCCTTCGTTTGTGACCAATTTTTACTTTTTACTTGTATTGTGACATGTGAAAGTAACATACTTAAATTACACCAATACAAATTTAAATGGGTTACTTTTACTGTGAATACAAAACAAATGAAAATTAACTATGACTGCAATTTTTATGTTTTTTTTTCTAAGCGCATTGTCGTACACAAAAAATACATGGTATCATAGAGTAGTAGTTACTAGAGTATAAGAGGGTGAAAGTGTGTGTTTTTTTTCTTACATCTGCCACGTGATTTTGATGGATTAATGTACGCGGAGGCACGTGGCAGATGTTTTTTTTTTATGTATTGTTTTGTTTTACTCAATTTGTAATGTGTGCCCCATTTTTCCCATTTATTTGCAGCTGTGAGGTTTGGTCGTGTACCAAAACGTGAAAAGGCACGAATACTAGCCGCAATGCAACAAAGTACACAAAATCGGGGCCAACAAAGACAATTGGCGACCGAATTAGATGATCAGCCACGATTACTGTCTGCTGTATTACGTGCCCATATGGAAACATGTGAATTTACACGAGATAAAGTAACTGCAATGAGACAAAGAGCAAGAGAATGTCCCACCTATTCAATGCCAACACTGGTAAGTGTTAACCTTCTATGTGCTTTTGATTTGATTTTTTCTATTTCCGCAATATACAAACGAAATTTTATTTAATATATATAAATATACACACATACGTACATGCATGGTCGTCATAATTCCAAAAGTAAATATTTAGATTTCAAATCGAAAAAAAAAATTCTGAAATCTCTCATTACTCCACCAATCTTCTCTAAATATAATTTATATATAAAAGGGGAATACTACCACATGCACCCCGTATAAAACGAAACGCGGAATAGAATATAAAATATAAATGGAAAAAAAAATTGTATCGGCCAAGGTTGAAAAATAGCGCGACAAGGTCGTTGTAATCGTACACATTATATACATTATTATCGTCGTATTTAAATGACGATCTCTATACATACATTAGAATTTTATGGTTAACCCTCGCGTGGGCACTTTTTTGCAAACCGTTTATATATTATATGATAAAATACGTACGAAGTGTAGGGTTAACGAAAATACCAATGTGGTGGTGATTGGTAACAAAATGTGAATCAGGAAATTTTTCTATTTTTTTTGGCATGTTTTATATTGTCACCAGTACTAATTTAAAATTTGTCTGACCTTGCAGAAACAATATTAAAAATGGCCCCTCGGCGGTGTGTGCGCGCGCGTTATACGTCGGATTTTATAAAATTAGAATGACCTCTAATATGTTTTATGTATACACCACGTGGTATATACAGTATTTTATCAATCGCGGAAATTTATGTGCGAAGGACTTGAATATATACTTTCGCTTTGCGTGTCTAATAACGGAAAAGTACGGTTTCTAGAATTGTTGATGACCTTGCATTTTAATCAAGGTGATTAACGGAATATTGAAAGTATACATTTTTTTTTTATAATTGTTGTCCTGGTTATATTCTAATAAAATGTGTATAACAACCTTGAACCTACCGTGTACAATCGACCTTGGATGTATTGACAAAAAAAAACGAACAAAATCGAATCTAGAAACGCGCGTCATGACGCATGAATTTGATATTTGCAAAAGATATCATCGCCTACCCAATTTTTAGTGCGTCGAGCTAAATTTTTTGTCGGTATTGTGTGTGTGTATATTATGTAGATGTATAAATTTTTTGTCTTTTTGCGACCGTTTTCAAGGTTAATCGTGTTATATTAAGCATTTTTTTTTTGTTTTCTTTACTTGTATCATGAATAGGCATGTCCATTAAATCCAGCACCCGAATTACAGTCTGAACAAGAATTTTCGCAACGCTTTGCCCATGTAATACGGGGCGTTATTGATTTTGCCGGTATGATACCGGGATTTCAATTTTTGACACAGGATGATAAATTTACCCTACTCAAGGCTGGTCTATTTGATGCGCTATTTGTGCGTCTAATATGTATGTTTGATTCCGATATATCATCGATTATCTGCCTGAATGGACAAGTGATGCGTCGCGATGCAATACAAAATGGGGCAAATGCCCGATTTTTGGTCGATTCGACATTTAATTTTGCCGAACGGATAAATTCAATGAATTTGACCGACGCCGAAATTGGATTATTTTGTGCAATTGTACTAATTACACCCGATCGGCCTGGATTACGGAATTTGGATTTGATCGAGAAAATGTATAGCCGATTGAAGACTTGCTTACAGTCGGTGATTATGCAAAATCGGCCCGATCAACCTGAATTTATGGGTGAATTAATGAAAACATTACCCGATTTGCGTACACTGAGCACATTGCATACAGAAAAATTAGTCGTATTCCGAACTGAACATAAAGAATTGCTGCGACAACAGATGTGGTCGCTGGATGAAGAATCGTCGAAGAGTCCACATTCGGCATGGGGTTGTAGCGGTGATAATATAATTGAAGATGTTGCCAAAAGTCCCATGGGCTCGGTCTCAAGTACCGAGTCTAGTGATACAATATCCAGTGATTATTCACATTCGTTAACTTCATCGGCGCCATTATTAGCTGCATCCCTATCCGGTGGTTGTCCATTACGGCACCGTGCCAGCTCAGGATCATCGGCCGAAGATGACATTGGCCATTTAACACAAAATGGTCTGACAATAACTCCAGTTGTGCGTGCCGTGCCGCCGCAACATCATATTAGATATAGAAAATTAGATTCACCGACCGATTCGGGTATTGAGTCTGGCAATGAAAAACCGGATCATAAGCCTGCACCTTCAAGTGGATCGTCATCATGTTCCAGTCCTCGGAGTTCGGTGGAGGATGTTACCGAAGAAAAGAAATTTCATGTAGAAGATATGCCAGTATTGAAACGTGTATTACAAGCGCCCCCATTATACGATACCAATTCGCTGATGGATGAAGCTTATAAGCCACACAAAAAATTTCGTGCAATGCGCCATCGCGAAAGCGAAGCGGAACCGGAATCATCGAATAGCATTAGCAGTAATAATAGTAATCTAAATAATAGTAATAGCAGTAATCTAAATAATAACAGTAGTAATAATAATAATGTTAGTAATACAAATTCCACCCACCACCATACAACAACAATAACAGCCCACCCAATTCATCATCATGTAATACAACAAACATCATCAACAACAAATACAACGTCAAGCGCATCGCCGCAACACCATCTGCAGGTGAACAATCCAACTAGTAATTTACCACAGTCTCAGCACCAACATACATTACATCCCCAACAGAGTCAATTGCATATGCATTTAACGCGTCCCCAGCATCAAACAACCGCATCATCATTATCTTCGACACATTCTGTATTAGCAAAATCTCTAATGGAGGAGCCACGGATGACACCCGAACAAATGAAACGTAGTGATATCATTCAAAATTACATAATGCGTGAATCGCAACAAGAAAATGGTGGATACCGTAGTCCGCATCCATCATCCTCTTCAACATCGTCCTCGTCATCATCTTCGTCACCGCATCCCCATATTCCATCAAGTGCGACGACAGCGGTGAACGCCGCCAATCAACATCAAGGTTTACTAGTGGTATCGGGCCGATGGCAACCATCGAGTGGCCCAACAAGTGTTATAACCACAACACGCAATCATAGCCCATCACCAAATACATTAAATGATGCGCGTTACTATCAATCACCGCATTCAACGTCATCGTCTGCGTCGTCCTCACCGCCGCAATCTATAAAATCGCCACGCCTATTGGAGCTTCAAGTTGATATTGCGGACCCGCAGCAACCTTTGAATTTATCAAAAAAATCACCAACACCACCCAGAACTTTACATAAAATCAAAATAGAGGCATAAATCTAGTATGTAGTTGTGTAAGTAAAAAAAAAATCCAAGTGAAAATACTAATAGACTATAAATTATATTTAAATAATTTGTGTGTGTGCGTGTATTATATTTTATTGTTTTTAGTTATAAGTATTATCAAAAATTGCATCTACTATAAAAAAATAAAAAAAAAATTAAAGCAAAAAAACAAAATATTACCGTTTAGTTGTGTGTGAATGACGTAAATATACATACATTATATATATATATATATATATGTTCCCCTTTTTATGTTTTTTAATGTTATATTTTATTTTATTTAAAGTTAGGTATTTGTTTTTAATTGTATGATGAACTGTCCAAATTATGTTTATTTTAATTTGAGATCTCTTAATAATATTATTTTTATTACTATTTTATTATATATTTTATAAATATTTAATTTGCGCGTATATTTAAAAAAAGGGGAAATTTTAATTTTATTAGTAATTGTATTATTAAATAACAGAAAATAAATAAATTAAAATATAGATACATATATTATTATAACAACAACAAAACAACCAAATAATTTATTTTAAATTTTAATAATTTTATAAAAAAAAAAGAAATACATAAAAAAAAAAATTAAAAGTGAAAATACAAAAAACTTTCTCTAAAATTTTAAGTTATATACATACATATAAATAAAAAAATACTGTATTAATTTTAAAATATAAAAACAAAATAAGTATAATAAATACTTTTTAGGTAATAAACTATTTTAGTTTTTAATATTAAACATACCAATATATGGAGAAAATTTATTTTTCAAAAAAAAAATTACAAATATATATTTCCTTTAAAAAAAAACAAAAAAAATCTATATAAGACGTCTCCCGAATTAATAATTGTAATATTAAAATAATAAGAAAAGACAAGATAAACAAAATAATAAAAAATAAATTTTAACTGTAAATAATTTAAAAAATACAAAATAAAAAACCAACAAAATTTAAAAATCATGCATTTTCATTTTTTTTTACTTACAATACACAAATACATAAATAGAAAGAAATGAATAATTTTAATATTAAAAAACCACCACCAAAAAAAAAAAAACAAATAATACATCGCTCAATACCATAATAAATAATATAATTACGGTTAAATTTTAACACAATAATTGTAATATGTAAAATTAAAATGGCTGACTAAGTTAACAGTTTTCCCTTTTTTATATTTTAAATAAGTAGACGAGAGATAACTAGGTTACACATTAAAACTAAATACATATAATATATGATGAGAAAAAGAGACAAAAACAATAAAATAATAGTTTTTATTTCATGGAGTGTGCACAGTTGCTGCACACAACACAACATTTTAAACAAGTAACGTAAAAATTCAAAAAAAGTGATGGTGGTTTTTCTCTCCTCCCAACCTTCCTGTCAGATACAAAAATTTTTCAGAGACAAAAACAAAAAAAAACAATCCTAAATTTAATAAAAACTTATAAACAATATTATTAAATTTAAATTATTAAATATACATATAAATAATTAATATAATAAAGAAAAAAAATTGTTGTACTATATGATTTTAGTGATGATGAACAAACAAACAAAACAAAAAATTTAAAAATAAAACAAAAAAATTGAAAAAAATATTAAATATATGTATAAAAATATTATGTATATATACATATATATATATATATATATATATATATCTATATTATGAAAAAAATATTAAAACAAAAAAAGGAGAAAACTATTATTTCAAATAAAAAAAATATTAAAAAATAAATGAATTTTTTATTAAATGCCGATTTCGCATAAATGTAATGTCGAGTGAGGTCGTTCTGTCACAATTCGTCTCTCCGTCCAACGTTGTATTGTATTGATACGTAAATTTACGATTAACATAATAATGCGATATGCGGAAATGAGTAAGTATATATTTAAAAAATATTTAATTGTTTTATTTTTTCAATGAAATGTACAAAAAATATGCATATATGCATATACACACTTACATAAATTTATAGATGTATACATATTATTAGAGGTTATGCAGGGGCGATCGTTTTTTGTTTGTTTTGTAGAGAGATATTGTTTTATTATTTTCAAGTTCGAACATGATTAGTTCTTGCTTGTTTGTCTGTTCTGTGCGCCTCGGTCAATGGATTAATAATGGTTGGTGCACAAACGTAAATTATTTATTACAAATTATTTATTTTATAGCTACGCATAATATTTAAAATTAACTCTTTCAAAGGTAAGATAAATTCATATTTTCTCTATTGCATGTTTGTCTATTACAATAAATTCCCGTCAAACTACAAAAATGAGATCAGTATTCAATAAAACGTTAAGGTACTGTAACGCCCCAGCAAGTCAACCGAAGTGACTAACTAGGTTGTTAGCAGAATTGCTGTTCATTTCGGTTGACTTGCTGGGGCGTTACAGTGGGGCCCAAACCTTTGACTCAGAGAGGTAGTTTTGAAATTAGTTTTTATAGCTTATAATTACAATAAGTCTGCATGTTTATTGCTATATCCATTTTGTTTGTTTTGAGATAGTCATTTTCTCGTGCTGATTTTGGTTACAGTTTTTTTTACATTAATCAAAAATTAATTTTTCTATTTAAATAATTAGAATTTTTATTGATAAATTTTGAAAACCAGGGAGAACAAATATTATATTATTTCTAGAACTTTCGTTCTATTTTTTTTTTTGTTTCGAATTTAACATAAAATGTTTGTTCTCACGATTCACAACTGTATATAGTCTAATTGTGTTCACGCGTGTTATTCCATACCATTATGTTTCGATTGCAACTCGTTTAAATACACAATTAGCCTATTATAATCTGAAAGAAGTAGTAAATTAAAACCGAGAGTGTCCTTTAATTTTAATTAATAGTTTCGAACATCTTTGAGTTTCAATTTAATATTTCAAATCAATTATATTACCTTACAAAGTTCCTTTTCTACAGTTATAATAACCAGACACCAGCGATCAGTCTACCTCGATATAGTTCAACTTTATTTTGCATCCCAGATCATCCTTTCAAATTAATGAATTTAGTTAAACATTTAATAAATAAGGTATTAATTTCGAATTAGCTTACGGATATTCAAATAATATAACATATTTCTTTTGTTGAAATTTAATTTAATTTTTTTTTTAAATATTTTGGTTTTGTTGGTTTATTAATTAGACAAAATACGGCAATTGGGGTTAATCTATAAATTTTATTTTTTTATGGTTGTAAAAAAAAAAATACATTAAAATGATTAACCCAGAGTATTTAACCCATGATGAGTTTGGTTGATACTCTCATGTGAAAGACTTGAAAGAAAAATCTGATCAACTTATGGAATTTATCGAAAATTGTAGTTCGACTAATTTGAATGAATCCTTTACAAAACTAAAAGCGTTAGGTTTAACTAATAATGTGGAAATCCAAATGGATAATGACCCAAAACGATCCGATGAAGATTCGGATGAAGAGTCCCCAAAATCAGAGAATGGGTCACATATCGAACGCAATGTAGCAACTAATCAGATGGAATTGGTTCACCAAAGTACAGTAAATCCGAAACCTAGCTCCACGTTCACTTCTAATTTGGAAAATCGACCACCTACAACCAACATTATTCCCTCTTCGTGTACGCGGTCTAACACAGGCTGGCACATATTTTGGTAACCCCACGGCACCGCTGATTCCTAGCCGGAATAAACTGACCGCCCAAAATCCCTGTGTCAGCAATTCTGCTAACAACCTAGTTAGTCACTTCGGTTGACTTGCTGGGGCGTTACAGTGGCGCCCAACGTGGGGACTGGTTTTGAGACTGAAAATTAGAAAAAAATCAACCGGGAATCGGTTTCTCCATTTGCAACGACAACGATAAAACGCCATGATAGAAATCTGTAAATTTATCGTTCGGACGTTGTTTCTTTGATTCGATGTCTTGCCGAATTTTTAAGTCAGTTTTCCTATCTGCGAAACGCTTTATGAGTTCGTTTTTTAGTAAAGACCAATTCACACTTCCATGACGTTGAACGAAGTCCCAATACAAATCGGCTGCGGTGGCTTTTAAGAAGTAGCTCATATCGTTGGCAATTGATTGATCGCAGCTTGGTGTTCGATCATACGAATGAATTTTTTTGCTGGGGTTCCTTGCAGGGTACCGTCAAATGAAACAGGCCATTTAGTAGGATTTCGTTGCAGGGGATAATACTGAGGAGGATGATATGCCTGATTGTGGTTAGCACCGAAATAATTGGTAGGGTAAACATTTATTTGACGGTGCTGCAGGTGGATTGAGTTGTGTTGGAGGTTGGTAGAATATTGGTGTTTGATTCTTCTCTATATTTGAAATAGGAATAAATTCCGGTGGCTTTTACGATTTGGTCGGAATTGATTGAGAGGGCATAATGTTTTTTCTGTTCCCGAGCAAATTTTAAGTGTTAATGGCAAACAGTTTACCTCTAAAGTCTTTCGCGAATTTTTAGATAAACATAGCATTAGGCAAATACTTACCCCGAAATATTCGCCTCAAGCGAATGCTTCGGAGCGAGTAAATCGAAGTATCCTATCAGCTGTTCGCTCGTATATTCGAGAAGACCATACTACCTGGGATTTACAGATCCATACTATTGCCAGCGCGCTTAGAAATGTAATCCATGAAAGCACGGAACGATCCCCTTACTTTATAGTATTCGGACAGCACTATGTATCACACGGCTCTTACTATAGCCTACTTCGCGAGCTGAATAGTTTAGAGGACAATGAAACTCAGCTGAGCAACCAAGACAGAATAACACTCGCTCAGAAAATGGTTCTGTCGAATCTACGCAAGGCACATGTTCAACATGCAAATATTTATAATCTTCGAAGCCGAAATCGTATATTTACCGCTGGACAACAAGTTATCGTGCGGAACTTTTGCCAGAGTAATGCCCCACAAAAATTCTCAGCAAAACTTGCACCGAAATTCCGAAAAGCCTTTATCAAGGAACCAGTTGGTAACGTCGCTTTTAAGCTCGTGGATGAAAAGGGAATGCTTATCGGGACTCACCATATGAAGGACATAAAAACTTAATTTCCATACCTTTTAGTTTTACCTGGGTCATGAATTAAGTTATACAATTATTCCAACTCTAACAACTCATGCGAGAAACTAAATACTACAGGGAATAATTGATGTCTATTATAATGCCTGGCTTTGAGACATCTCTCATGGGATGTGGGTCGTCCCTACGAATTGTACCGATGTACAATGGCTAATTGCAATATTTTTGCTGTAATGTAATTGTTTCCAAAAAAAAAAAAAAAAAAATATTATAAACCAACACAGCCAACATGTTAGATGCAACGCTGCTTGTTGCAATATTGTTCATCCATGGGAGTTATTTAGGATAATAAAAATAATTTTTTTATTATGTTTCGGTGGGAAAAGAGTTGGACTGGTTTTGAGACGAAACCCGAAAAAGATCAGTTTAGTTACAGAGTTCGATGAGCCAAGTGCCTCAAATATTTTTTAATATTAAGACAAAATTATTTAGTTTTAAAGTTTAGTGTAATTGTTTTTAGGTATTAGTACAAGCGCACTTTAATATTTAATATGGAAGTAGGGTATACATTTATTTTTATGTGAAATTCAATTTCTGATAATGATTAGTTTCGGTATAAGTTTTCTTAATTTTTTTTAAAATGTAAATTAGATTATTTTCAATTTTCATCTCAATTAAACTCCAATGTTAATAGTCGATGAATCATTGTTTAATTTTTTTTGGTTGTGTTAAATTTGCCATGATGAAGTAAACTCGATCAAAAGGATGATTTGAGATGTAGAGGTAGGTT
Organism: Nephrotoma guestfalica; assembly: GCA_963691935.1. Taxonomy (NCBI): domain Eukaryota; kingdom Metazoa; phylum Arthropoda; class Insecta; order Diptera; family Tipulidae; genus Nephrotoma; species Nephrotoma guestfalica. The sequence goes on along the minus strand of OY829914.1, from coordinate 265,544,783 downwards.
TACAATGAACACGAGGTAGGTTAACTGATCGCTGGTATGATTTAAATTAGCCTCTTTATTTTTATTATTCCCTCTTCGTGTACGCGGTCTAACACAGGCTGGCACATATTTTGGTAACCCCACGACACCGCTGATTCCTAGCCGGAATAAACTGACCGCCCAAAATCCCTGTGCCAGCAATTCTGCTAACAACCTAGTTAGTCACTCCGGTTGACTTGCTGGGGCGTTACAGTACAATCACGTGTTTTTTTAGTAGTGGAAATCCTTTATATTTAGCCAAATTTTAGTGCAAATAAAAAAAATCCTGGTAAGTCAAATAATGTTTGTATATTCTAAAAACAAATTGTTGTTTAAGTCATATCCAAATATGCCTGAGAAATATGCCTTGAGAAATGCCTTCAAGCTCTAAGCAACAGGTTAGATAAGCAAGACTCTCTAAATGAAATGAAATCCATGCTCTATTAAAATGATGCAAACAACAACAAATAAAACATTAAGAATAATCACCTGGAACGCAAATGGGCTAATGCAACAAAAAATACAGGGTGTCCGCCGGGAAGGTATACTACTTTGTTTGTTTAGGATTTTTGATTAAATGAAAGAGAATGGATCTTATATTGATAAATGTTTTATTTAATGCCGGCAATTATGTATGGAATACAATATCAGATAAATGTCCGCCTCTGTTAGCCTCACAAATGCGAGCCCTTTTGAGCACATTTTTCATTACATTCTCACACATTTCACGCGGTACCGTACTATTCCGAATAATGTACCCGTCATAATAGTATATCAGTGGTACACTATTTGGAATTACCCACCCGAATAGTGTACCATGGTACAGTATATTTGAACAAAAAAACTTTATTTTGTTATATTTGTGTGTTTTCTCTATCCTCTCTGGGATTTTGTTTTTGTTGGTGTATTTTGTACCTATACATTTCAAATTTATCCCGAGTAACGGTTTTTGAAAAAGATATTACTATATTCTTAACTTACATGGATACTCGTATGTGTAGGTATTTTTGTGTTTAATGAATTTAATTATGTGCATATTTCGGTCATTCAGTTTTTGTCTTTTTGAATATTTTGACGTTGGTCACATCGTATTGATTAATTTGTTTGGTTATATTTCTGTGGGTATTTTGATTTAGGTAAGTAAATTAAATAATGAAATACCTATTTGTATTGCAACATACGAGGATTGTTCTTTATTTTCATTGATTCAATCAAATTTAGTCAAATAGGTACCTACACCGTCATCTAGGTACGATGCCAAGAAAGAGACAAATCTCCGTAGACGAAAAATTGAAAATCATTGCCCAAATGAAAGCAAGCGAATCTTTAAATAAACTGCAACAACGAACAGGATATCAGCGGTCACAAATTAAACGATGGGCGAAGAAAGAAAACGAATTATTGTCTGTAAAAGGCAGTGCTAAACGTTTTTTTTTTTTTTTTAAATCACTTCTTTATTTTTAACAAATCAATATTAATTTAAGTCGGGCCAAAGATGATTAGAGAAATGCCCTTGTTCTTTTACAATAAATGTGGATACATGCTCCCGAAGGAGTCTCATACCCGGTTATGTTATCATTATACAATTCAAAGGGTCTTTTAAATTTTAGGTGAAATCAAATTTTACTTAATAGTATTTTTGGCCAAAAAAAAGATAAAATGCCAAAACACTTTCTAATTGAAATGAGTCCCAGAGTGATAGTGGAATGGTTTTGGATCACTCGCTTCAGTGTCCGTTCTCCTCTGCCATTCCCACTCTCGGCTCATCATTTCGTATGTTTATTTATGTTGTGTTGTGTCCGGTCCGTTGTTGTTGTGTTGTTTAGGTTACCTCGTTCTGCAGCCACCAGTATTTTTGTCTCTCCTTCCTTGTTTGCACCGTATCTAAAATTATGTTTGAAAATTTAAATCGGTTGTATAGGTTTGTCGCGTTAGGGTGTTTAAAGATCTCATCCTCAAATCCTTTGATATTCTGTCGTCTTTCCAGGTGGTAGATTTTTGGGTATCTTGTCGTTGCGTCCTGTATGTATCCTTCCTTGTCTAGGTAAATGAATGTCTCCGGTCCGGGATTCTTGTCCTTTGTGCAGCTTCCCCTCATGATGCTATCTTCAGTATAGTAGGGAGCAAATATTATCGAGTTTTCTGTGTTTTGTGTTGAACGTTTGATATGGTCCCTTACTAATTTTAATATGTGGAGGTCTATCCGATCTTTTCCGAATCGTTCATACTGTATTTGGTCGGATGTGTATTTTTTGTATCCGGAGCGTGCTGTACGGTGTTCTCCGTGGCAGTATCGAAGACATTTACGCTCGAAGATGCGGAGTTTCTCCATAGTGTATGGACCTATGTTCCACCATATCGGGCAACCATATGATAATATTGGTCGTACCAAAGATTTGTAGCAGATTTGTTTGGCTTTTACGGATAATTCTTTATTTCCGAAGATCCGGCGATTTTTGTGGAATATCTTCTTCGCGTTCGTTATTTGTGCGTTGATGTGTTCGTCCAGGTATAGCAGCCTATCTAATCGTATCCCGAGGTATTTCACAGCTGGCTTTTGCTCACAGGTCGTACCAATTATATTTATTTTGAATTTTTTCCAGTTGCTTCTCGTGTCTGATGATGATAATTGGTATGGCTTTCTAAACAGAATTGCTTCGCATTTAGCCGGGTTTATTTTTATCCTCCATGTGTGCAAGTAATCCACTGTGAAATTGACTGCTTCTTGTATATTTTTCGTAATTTCCGTGATCTTTTTTCCTGTGCCGTATATCACCAGGTCGTCTGCGTACGCAATTGTTTGTATCTTGTCCGTGTTGATTTTTGCATTTTTTATTAACTCAGTGGTATAGATATTAAATAGTATGGGCGCTGTTATCGATCCTTGTTGTAATCCGTTGTGTATGCTGAATGTTTTTGTCGAAATCTCCTTTCCGTCTGTTGTTTTAAATTGTCTGTTGTATAGGAGTTCGTATAGTAGTTGAAGGATGTCCTTATTAAATTGCATTTTGTCCATTTTGTATATCAGTCCATCTAACCAGACGGATTCGAAGGCCTTCTCCATATCAATTAGGATCGTACCAGTACTATCAGTTTGGTTCATGTTTCTGCACACATCTGATGTCAGTTTGGTGATTGCATGGATGGTGGAATGATGTTGTCGGAATCCAAACTGATTGTCCGGTAATATTTGGTTTTCGCTAATATGATCTTGGATTTTATCATATATTATGATTTCGTAGATTTTTCCAAGGTTCGAGAGAAGGCTTATCGGTCGGTAGTTAATTGGATCGATCGGTGATTTTCCTTTTTTCAGTATCGGGTATATTTTTGCGGTTTTCCAATTTACTGGGAACGATCTGTTGTTAAGACATTGGTTTATTATGCAGCACAGTTCTCGGGTTATTCCTACTGGTAAATGTTTTAACGTGACGCATGGTAGGTTGTCCAGTCCGAACGATTTTTTAGTATTTAAACATTTTAATATATTATTTAAGTCTGTTAGTGTTATAAAATATTTATCGTTATTATTTGGTTCTATTGCTGTATTATTGTTAGTGAATTTAGTTTTAGTTATATGATTATTATTATTATGTGTGAAAAGTGATTTTAATGGTTGTGTATGATTATTTATTATTCGTTCGTGTGCTGGCTTCCCGAGTGCTGGGTTTGGAATTGTTGTTTTTTCGATGTAATGTCCCAGGATGTTTAGGTTGTCCTGTTGTTCGTAACTGTTGTATCTGTTTGCGTGTTTCTCCATCGTCTGCCAGTCAATTCCCAGTGTCTGCATGTTAGCTGTCTCGTTCTCGTCCACCTGTAGTTGTTTTATTTCCATGTCCGTTTTTGCCGTGCTGATTCTTTTTATCTGTCGGAACATTTTTGGTCCTGGTTTTATTTGGCTGATATACTCCGTCCATTTTTTGTTCACTTCTATTTTTACATTTTGTGCAATTAATTCGTTGATGCGTCGTATATCAGCTTTTATAAGTCTCGTTTGTTGTTCCGTCCATGTTCCATTTCTTCTTCCGTGTTTTAGTAGGCTGATCCTTTGTGATTTGGTTTTATATAATTTTTTTATGGTGCTGTTTGTGTAGCATTCCATGTTATTGTGTCTTGTTATTTTCGGTGTTGATTCTTTTATGTTCGTGTTTATTAAATTGGTTATTGTTATTATGTGTGTTTCTATTTCTTTGTTAGTTATATTTCTGTTTACTGGTACTATGTGATTTTTGTTATTATCTTTTAAATGTTTATTATATATCTTTTCAAGTTTTTTTTGCCATAAGGGCCAATTTGAATTATTAAAGTTAAATTTTACTGATTCTACGTTAATTGTGTCTAGATTAAATGAATGATTTTGATTATTATAGTTGTTGCAGGTGATTTCAATCGCTTTGTGGTCGCTGTCATATGTGTGTGCTGGTATTCTCCCTCGGGCGTCTGTTTGAATGTTCAGTCTCATGTCCACAATTGCAAAGTCCAGTATGTTATTTGATCGTAGAAATGTGGGGCTGTCCGGTATATATAGTTTGGCTTTGTAGTCGATGTCGTTGCTCTCCATCCAGTCTGCCAATTTTACTCCTCGGATGTTGTTGGCTGTGTTTCCCCAATTTGTATGCGTGGCGTTGAAATCACCTGCTATAATGTAGTAGTGGTTGGGATTTGCCAGGTCGTGCTTCGTGAATAGCTCATTCCATTCGTTGTTGAAGTGTGCTTCTGTCACGGTATGGTTGCAGCTTGTGCAATATATTGCAATCACGTATAAATATTTGTTGCTATTTTTTATTTTTATTTTGATTATCGTGTACTCAATGCCGGAATTGTTGTTTTCAATGTTTCTGTTTATTTGTTGGTATTTATAATTGTTTTTTATTATAATCGCTGTGCCCCCTGCACGCTTCCCGTGTGTTCTGTCTTTCCTTATTATGTTGTAATTTTTAAATGTTATATTATGTTTATTATTTAGTTTAGTCTCACTTAACAGTGCAATATCCGGGTTGTTAGTGTTCAAGAAGTTCAGTAAATTTAGTCTTCTGTGCGTGCTGATTATTGAGTTCACGTTGATTGCTATTATTTTTAATTTGTCGTTTTGAGGGCTATTCATTTCACTAATTGTTGTATAAGTGCTAAAAGCGCAGCTATTTGTTCTCCCTGTTGTGCGACTGTTTCCGCCACTTTGTCTATTTTGTTAGTTAGGAGTTGTATTGTATTTGTGTTCTCGTTTGTTGTGCTAGTTGCGCCTGTTGGTTGTGTTGTTTGTTTTGCTGCTCCTTTCAGCATATCTGCGAATGAGCCATTCTCCTGGCTGACGTATGTTTGGTTTGTTATTGGAATTTGTATTGAATGTTTGTTACGTTTTTCGTTGATCCTGTCCTTTAGTCTTTGTAATGTTGCCTGGTAGATCGGGCAGCCTTTGTACGAGGCTGGATGTCCATTGGCCTTGCAGTTGGTACAGTAAACTTCTTCTTTATTTACCGCTTCCTTGATAGCGCATTGACCCGGCTCATGTTGTTGGTCGCATTTTACGCAGCGGTATTTTAAGTTGCAGTTGGCCGCTGCGTGTCCGAATCGTTGGCACTGGTGGCACTGCATGATGGCATCTTGTTTTTTAAGCGCTTCCCATGTTACCGTCTGGTAATTTAATGTCTTGATGTTGTAAATTGAGCCCATGTTTGTGTCAGGTGCGCATTGAACAATGTAGAGTGGAAGTTTTCTTTCTTGTGTTGTTGAATTTTTTGTTTTTAGCTGTGAAATATTTATCACGTTAATGTTGTGTTGTTGAATTAGTGTTTTTAGTTCTTCCAAGTCTTCGTTTTCATGTAGTCCCTTTAGGACTATAGATTTTGGTTTTTCGTCCTTGGGTGTGTACGTGAAGTATGGTGTGTTTACTTCGTTTAAAATTTTTTTGGCCTCTTTGTAATTTTCCATTGTTTGTGTTTGTAATGTATGTTTATTGTTATTTACACGTTTGATATGGAAATTTTCTATATGTATGCCTTTGATTAATTTTATTGTGTCATTTATCTGTTGTTTATGAATGTGTATTGGTGGTGGCTTTGTATTTTTCGTAGTTACAATGTTTGTGACTGTATGTACGTTTTGTTTGCTTGTCTGTTGTTGTACTTGTGGTTTTTGTACTGTACTTTTAATTGTGGATGCTGAATATTTGTTTCTGTTCTTAACCGATTTTTTGACTAGCTCAAATATTGGGTAGTCGTCCTCGTTTTCATCGGTAGTTAAGTCCGTTATAGTTGGTTCATTAATTTCCAGATTTGCGAATCTGTTTTGTGTATGTATTGGTTGTTCAGTACTAGATGTTTGTTTTGTAACTGTTTGTACTGTCTTAGGTGTGGTTTGTTGCATCTGAGTTATCATTTGTTTGAGTTCCGCTAGTTCTGTTGCTGACTGTAAACTCAGCTTAAGGTCACTATTTTCTTCTGCCAGAATTTTAGCTTTTTCGTTTGCCAATGATGTTAATGATTGGCGTCGTTTGACTTGAGCATCAGCTCCAATATTCGCTAGCTCTTCAGTAGACTGCGTTTTTAAAGATAGGTTTGAACATTTTTTTTTGTCACTTTTTGTTGAATTGTTTGCATTGTTTTTCACTACTATTTTTGTGACGATGTTGTTATCATCGTCTGAATTACCAGATTCATGCGCACGTTTTGCGGTTGTTTTATCATGGTCGACCTCCATTGTAAAACAAAAAAAAAAAAAATTTTTTTTTTCACTTCACTAATGTTTGTGTGTAAATGTTTTTTGAAAAAAAAACCAGAGAAAAAAAAAATGTTTTTAATAATTTACACGTACCTTTTTACGTCTTACCGTTAATTGCATAATATGAACCCCGTTCTCGTACGAAACTGTTCACAAATAATTTATGCTTAGTCCAACAACACGGAATGTTTGTGTGTCTCGCTATTTTTGCTATACACTGTATTAATTAATTATATTCACTAACTTAAAATTACCACTATATATAATCACATACACTTTATATTAATCTAATTATACACTTGCACCATTATCCCTTATAATCTAGGAAAAATTTTGTATATCTAATAATTTACCGTGATCTCAGACCACCACCGTGTGTTTATGAAAAATAATATTTTTTATTGCCTGTCATAAAATGCATTTTACGCAGGTGTTCAATTATCGTAAACAAATTTTATTTTTTTAGTCCCACAACACGAGAGTTTGTGTGTTTCGCTATGTATTACACTAATCACTAATTTCACTATATCTTAAGAACTATATACGTTATATTATTTGCACACACATTATATTATTCTAGAAACTAACCTTAACCATTAGAAACAAAAATCACTCTAAAATTCTAAAAAAAGTTTGTATATCAAATTATTCTATAGTAAAATCACACCATCACCACATGTTTTTTAATATTTTCACTATAAATCTAATTGCTCACTATTAATAGTCCCACTACACGAAAGTTTGTGCGTATCGCTTTATAATTTAAACTATTCACTTAATAAACACTTTTAATTTTAACGTCCAACTATAATCACTTAAACATTCTAGAAAATTTTATTATTGAAAGAATATTTTATTGCACTAACTGGATTTTTTATTTTAATTTAATTTTATTATCACGATTTAATTTAAGGTCTTGTCTATGCGACGGTCACGATTTGAAATGCAGTGCTAAACGTGTTCGTGGCGGTGGTCGAAAACCAATGTACGATAAGCTTGAGGAAGCAATAATCCAGTGGTTTCGTGGAGAACGAGCAAAAAAACTGGTGATAACATATTCCATGTTTCGAGAAAAATCCAAACGACTCATTGAAACGTTGCCTGGTGACTATAAGGACTTTATGTGCTCAGATCATTGGATTAGGAATGTTTGCCGACGCCACAATATTTGCGCTAGGAAAGTAACACATGTAAGCCAGCAACAAACGAAAACAAAAGAAGAATTGTTGGATCTTGTGAATGATTTTTTACGATGTGCAAGGCAAGAAACGGGTTCTATATCACCATCAAATATTTATAACATGGATGAGACGCCATGTTATTTCGACATGTGCCACAATCGCACTCTTCATTTCAAGGGTGAAAAGACAATCGATGGGTTAGATAGTGGCCACTCAAAAAATAGATTCACCGTTGTGCTGTGTGTGTCAGCTGATGGTAAGGTGATTCGCACGATGGTGATTTTTAAAGGCTTAAAGAAAGTTCCACGTGTAGTGTTACCAAATAATATTGAGATAACAGTTAGCAAAGGCGGATCAATGAACTCAGAAATAATGAAGCAATGGATAACATCTTGCTTTGCCAGGCGCAATGGCCCATTCGTAAATATTCAGTCGCTTCTGCTGATGGATTCCTATGGCTCGCACGTCAAATCAGAAGTAATCGGCCTTCTTCAGAATAAATGCAACACCGAGACTCTACTTATTCCTCCAAAAACAACATCTTTCTTATAACCCCTTGATGTTTCAATAAACGCTCCTTTTAAAAAAGCGATGCGCGATCTCTGGAGCGAGTGGTTTGCCGAAGGACCAGAAGAATATACCGCAAAGGGGTATCGCAAGAAACCTCAATACCAACAGTTAGTTAATATTGTAAGTGAGGCAGTAAAACGAATCACGCCAGAAATTATAAAGCGGTCGTTTGCATGTTGCGGCCTGGCTGGTTTCGGGGAAGTAATTCCATCATGCAAATACAATAGTCGTCTTGCACAAATTGTTTACGAAGATGCAAGCAGTAGCCAAAGTCCCTTGGATACCTCTGACTGCGAACTGAATTATATGTCAACTGAGGCCGAGGATGAATTAATCTCGTGTAGTAGTCAAGAGACATTAAACGACGAAGCAGTTGATACTGAAATATCAGAAGACTCTGATTAAAATAGAGATAGCAGGTACCTATACCTATGTTCCTTTTATGAGTTAAAATATGTTCCTTTTATGAATTGAGATATGTATGTTCCTATAACGAAAACATCGTCCATTATTTTAATTTGATGTTCGCATTAAATATTGAATTTTTCTATAAGTTCGTGATTTTTTTTATTTATTAATAAAATGTATAATGTATCTGGTACATTAATTTTTCTCGATCTGCACCATGTTAAATGCCTCAAACTCGAATAGTATACCATGCTACATTATACGGAATAGTACGGTATTTCATTAATTTCATCACGAATATTTTGTTTGAGTTGCTGAAGCGTTTCTGGTTTGTTTGCATAAGCCTTGCTTTTTAGATATCCCCACAAAAAGAAGTCCGGAGCAGTCAAATCAGGCGACCGTGGAGGCCAATCAACATCACCATTTTTTGAAATAACTTGTTGCGAAAGAGTTCTCGCAGTAACTCCATTCACAGTTACCGTTACGCCGTTTTCATTTTCAAAGAAGTAAGGTCCAATGATTCCTCCTGACCAAATTGCACACCAGATTGTCACTTTTAATGGATGTAAAGGTGACTGATGAATAATGTGAGGGTTTTTCATTGCCCAGAACCGACTATTCTGTTTATTCACATATCCATTTAAATGAAAATGTGCCTCGTCACTCATTATGATTTTTTCATGAAAATCGGGGTTGTCATGGGCGAGCTGTAACATCCTATTGGCATATGTACGGCGGCGTAAATGGTCGTGTGGAAGAATTTGCCACGTGTCTACTTCACGACTGTCAAGTATGAACTGTCAATACTAATATTCGCCTAAATGGCGGCTAAACAAAGTAGCATACCTTCCCGGAGGACATCCTGTAGATATACTCGTATGCCTAGTATCGGAAATCCATTTTACTTCAACTTTATATCTTAAAATATATGGATACAGTTGTTACCACGCCATTCATCCAGCAGGAAGCGCAAGCGGAGGATCGTCGGTGGTCATAAAAGAAAATATCAAACACTTTATAGATCTTAAAATTGAAAAGGAATTTATGCAAGTAGTCACCTTAAAAGTATTTATAAATAACAACAAAGAATATGGTGCATCGTCAATATATTGCCCCCCAAGATATAATTTAATTAAACAAGACTATCGCACGTTATTTAAATCACTTAATAAACACATTAATACACTTGTTTATTATTTCGCAAAAAACTTTTCTTTTTTCTCCAAAATGTTTAAAAAATTACTCGATTAATTTCGACTTGTTAGGTCATCATCAGGAGTATCTACTGATTGGTAAAAATAAAAATTTAGTTATATATAGTAGAAATAAGCAAAAGAAAATAAAAGAAGGAGGTCATTCGAGAATCTTGCTGTAGATGCTGAAACTGCCTTATTTGACCAGCCGACCCAACTGAAATCAGTATGTGCACTACAAATAAAGAAAGGTATTGATAACTCTTCTTCTCCTTCTAACTCTTTTTCTGCTGCTTCTATCGCTCTTGCTTCTCCTAATACTAACCTAAAAGTGATTAGTGCAATAAAGAAAAAGCTACGTGATCATGACCTGATAGCATGTAAAGCAGATAAAGGCAATAATACAATTACCGTGCTCGAAAAAATCGATTACTGTAATAAAATTTCTGATTTTATTACAGAAAGCAAAGCAATAGTGCTTGGTAGGGATCCAACTAGGTCTTTTAAGACTTCTGTCAGTAAGTGTATCAACCAATGCCAACAGTTGTTTAATGGAACTGGTTGGAAGTACTCTGTCATGAATCCATCTGCTCCGATTCTTTACGGTTTACCAAAAATCCATAAGGAGGGCATCCCGATTAGACCAATAGTTGCGTATCGCAATGCTCCTGCCTACAAGCTATGTAAGGGTTTCATAAACTTTTTCAATGATCATACTAATTTCTTTTCGGCTTACTCGGTTAAGAACTCGGTAGAATTGATTAGCAAAATTCAAGACGTCGACATTCCACTACATTCAAAACTAGTTTCGTTTGACGTTGTCAGTCTTTTCACTTCAATTCCAATTAAAACTTTATCTCAAATAGTTTGTAATTACTTAGATAGGGATGTTGTAGATGAGGGCCTATACGTCGTGAACTCAAGTTGGTCTTTGAGACTTGTATAAACAAAACTATTTCTGCTTTGATAACACATATTTCAAATTCGCTGATGGTCTACCCATGGGCTCCCCTCTGCCATCTTTGTTAGCTGAAATTTTCATGAATTTCTTCGAACAAACGATTTTATCAAACAACAATCCTTATTTTCGTCATACAATCTTTTGGTATAGATATGTTGATGACATACTATGTCTATGGAATGGAACTGATAGACTAAACTCATTCCTTACTTGGTTAAATTCTCAGTATCCCACCATTGATTTTACGCTGGAAAGGGAAGAAAATAAATGTATTTATTTTCTAGATATAACAATAACCAGGATTAATTCTTGTTTAGACTTCAAAATTTATCGGAAACCTACGTATACAGACGCTATTATCCCTAGTTCTTCAAACCATCCCCATAATATTAAAATGTCAGCTTTCCACTCACTTATAGATAGACTAATAAACATCCCTTTGGCAGATTTAAATTAACGGGTTATCCAATTCGAGGTTGATAAAGTAGAAATCTGTATACCGACATCTGTCAAAGATAAACGTCAAGTACGCTGTCATTTATTTAGTTGACATTCTGCCATTTAAGAATATGGAGCATTTAACAATCGACCAACGCGTTAAAATTATTAAATCTTATTATAAAAATAGTGATTCTGCCGTATCCACATTTCGCGCTTTACGAGCAGATTATGGTCGTCATAATCGTCCTACAAAGCAAACCATATTGAATACAGTGAATAAATTTGAACCAACTGGATCTGTTACTGATATTGTAAGGTCTGTGCATCATCGAAACATTCGCAATGCTGAAAATATCGCTTCTGTAGCTGAAAGTGTGGATGAAGATCCAAATTTGTCAATTCCTCGTCGAGCTCAACATTTAGGCCTATCTTATGGCTCATTATGGCGCATTTTGCATCTGGATTTGCATCTTCATCCGTATAAAGTCCATTTGACACAAGAGCTAAAGCCTGGTGACCATGGACAACGAAGAACATACGCAAATTGGGTGTTGGAAAAACAGGCCGTCGATGCTGATTTTTCGAACAAAATTTTCTTCAGTGATGAAGCTCATTTTTCGCTTGGTGGATACGTTAATAAGCAAAACTGTAGAATTTGGGGCTCAGAAAATCCACAATTGATTGTAGAGAAGCCATTACACCCGGAAAAAGTCACTGTTTGGTGCGCATTGTGGTCTGGTGGTGTGATTGGGCCGTAATTTTTTGAGAACAACCATGGACGAACCGTTACCGTCAATTCTGAGCGCTATGGCCGCATGTTAACCGATTATTTTTTTACGAAAATCGAAGATTATGATCTTGACGATATGTGGTTCCAGCAGGATGGAGCAACCAGTCACGTAACACGAGCAAATCGAGATCTTTTGCAAGAGAAATTTCCTGGACGTTTGATTTCGCGATTGGCTGATGTCAATTGGCCTCCAAGATCCTGTGATTTAACGCCTTTGGATTTCTTTTTGTGGGGCTACGCGAAAGTTCGTGTTTACGCAAACAATCCTCAAACTCTTGTGCCGAAATGTGCCGAAAAGTCATTGAAAATTACCGCAAAAGAATCAAGGCCTGTAAGAAGTCCCGTGGGGGACATTTGAATGATATCTTGTTTAACTAAAAATGGCAAGGATCAATCTGTAAAATGAAATAAAAATTACAATACATTCCGAATATTTTGTGTGTTTTTTTTAAGTTTACTTTATCAAGCTTGAATTGGATAACCTTGTACAACATGGAGCTTAATAAAGCTTAAACAACTTCTTTCGACCTCAAATTACTGAAATGATCTCGAAGACGCCAAGTACCAACGGCGCATAGTGTTAAAAGTATTATTTAAATCACTTGGATCAAGTTTCATAATCGGAGGTGATTTTAATGCAAAAAACACCTACTGCGGATCAAGAGTAACCTCTAAAAAAGGATGAGAGCTGTTTGCAGCAGGAAGACTATGCAATTGCGATTTTCATCAACTTATTGGCCTACGGATAGAAACAAAATACCCGATATCATTGACCTCTTTATCATCAAAGGTATAGACGAAAACTACATATACCAAGAAAGCAGCGAGGGGATTATGTCGGATCACACGCCTGTTATTATGACAATCAGTGCAAAGATTGTTCAAAAAACTAGTCCACCTTCGCAACTAAGAAAAATTCCAGAAACTTGTTGAGGATAATATTGATCTTCAGGTGCCAATTAAAACCCCGATACAGCTAGAAGAAGAACTAGAACAACTCAACAACAGTATACAAGTTCAAGGGAAATGAGCCGAAATGTTTCATATCTTTTGGAAGTTAGGGAACTGGTTACAGCAAAACGAAAAGCAAGAAAGGCCTGGCAAAGACGTCGAGCGCCAGAATATAAAACAACTCTAAATTTGTTATCCAATAAACTAAAGTTGGTAATTAAAGAAATCAAAAACGAATCCATTAATAAATACTTGAGTGGCCTTACTGGGGAAAAAGATACCGAGTACTCCCTTGGGAAAGCGACAAAAAGTTTAAAACGACCTAAACTACAAATTCAACCAGCTAAAAATGAAGATGGCACATGGGCTATAATTGCAAAGCAAAAAGCTTGGTTGTTTCTACCTAGACAAACTGCAGAGGAAAACATACCACCAGTATATAAAATGGATAACTGCAAAATATCTCCTGTCACATTACAAGAATTAAAAGAGGAAACCAATCTCAACCTAAATACAAAGAAATCTCCAGTATATGTCTTAATTACAGGACAAATAGTAAAAGCTCTTCCTGAAAAAGGACTACGTAAACTACTCGAAATAATTAATGCAGTGTTCAGACTTAAACACGTTCCAAGTCAATGGAAAGTAGCAGAAGTAATTATGATACCTAAACCCAACAAACCACTAAATGACAAAAATTCGTATAGGCCAATTTCCTTACTCCCAATAATTTCAAAATTATTCGAGATAAAACCAATAATAGCAGAAAGAAATCTTGTTCCCCCACATCAATTTGGCTTCAGAGAAAACCATTCAACAATAGAACAAGTACACCGAATTACAAACATAATTGAAGGCGTACTTGAAAAAAAGAAAGTATGTTCAAGCGTCTTCCTGGATGTAGCACAGCCAAAGCAGTTTTATGAAATTCTAAAATCTTACATATCTAACCGACACTTTCGAGTTAAATTAGATGGCGAATACTCAGAAATAAAGAAAATATCAGCAGGGGTACCACAAGGTAGCGTTCTGGGACTAACTTTATATGTTCTATACACCTCGGACCTGCCAACGATAGAGGAGACTAACATAGCGACGTTTGCGGATGATACGGCCATCTTAGCAGTTGCTAATTGCATAGAAGAATCTACAAGCAAATTGCAAAGAGCTACTAATATTGTCAGTACCTGGACCAAGAGATGCCGAATAAAACTTAATGAAACAAAATCTGTTCACGTAAACTTTACCAACAAGAAGGTCAACTGGATACCAGTAGAACTGAACTCCCAGCAAATTCCCTATGCAAATACGGCAAAATATCTAGGCATGACTCTAGACGCGAAACTAAAATGGGAAGAGCAAGTGAAAAAGAAAAAACAAGAGTCAAACATCAAATACAGAAAGATGTTATTCAGCTCTGAGGATGTACAAAGAAAACCAATGTCAATATCATCCAGTCATTCCAAAGCAAAGTCCTTCGTGGAATAGTTAATGCACCGTGGTACATAAGAAATGACCACCTCCATAGAGATCAGAAGATGAATTTCGTCAGTAAAGAAATAAGCAAACACGCTAGAAAACACATGCAACGTATTATTCTACACCAAAATGCTGAGATACGTCGTATGTTGGATGATTCAAACCCAGTAAGACGGCTGCGAAGGAAGAAACCGCATGATCTACAAGATCCAATCAGGATCGACTAAAAATATAATAAAATTGTAAATGGGACTAGCCAAAGGGCTACAACCCTCCAAACAAGAATATAAATTATGAAAGATAAATTACTAGATGGTTTTTCTCAATTAAATATGATGTGCATGTAGATGTACAAATATAACCAACGGTCATGTACATTTACATCCTCATGTACATTGTATTGTATGAGGGCTCGTAAATATGTAGCGCATGACGAAATGATAGCCATTCTCTATGAAAACAGTGACAATCCTGATGATGCTGAGGGTGCAAGGTGTAATTACGATAATATTCCGGAACTTTGTGGCAATACACGTACCAATAAAGACGTCCAACAAGAATTGAAGTAGAACAGGCGGTTGGTGAAGATGACGAAAACGCAAACACCGATCCGAAAACAGTGGCTGCAACTGTTATTGCAGGAGTATCTAACGAAGGAACTGTAACAGTTTTACAAAATATTAGTTTTGAAATTATAGGTGAGATGCAAAATGCTCTCGATTATTTTACAAATATAACTGATCGAACTCGAATAAAATGGGGAAAAGCGAATTCGTTGGAACCGAAATCAAATACCAAACGCTTGAGGAAATAGAACGTGTTGAAGAAACTCCGGGTCAGTATTTCGTGAAATATGTTACTAAGGGATTATTCGAAACTATGGTAAACTTTGCAAATATATATGGGCTCCAAAATGCCCAATTCATCGGATGTACAAAACCGAGGCAATCTTATAGGAATCGAACACGTTATGCGAACTATGTATGACCAGGGATCGATTTTTTCAATTGCGAACTAATTTGCATGTCACAAACAATTTGGATTATCCGCGAAACCATATATGAAAAGTAAATAAGTAACATTGGGGTTTGAAATTGTTTGTTCTATGGGGGAAAACAGGGCAACGGTTTGATTTTATTATTTATCAGGCTCAAGAACTGAAATTTCGGATTTCCATCAACAAAAATTTCGGTTTTGGTGCAGCAATCGTCCTCCATTTAATTCAAAAAATTGAAGTGCCGGGTCACAAACTGTATTTGGATAATTTTTTACGACTTACAATTTATTTATTTTTATTTGTTTTTGGTACTATTGCCAAAGGCTTTATTCTTGAATCTTTCTTTATACGAAACTAACAAGAAGTGTGAAATTCTTAATTACTTAATTTAAGTCTGTTAGGTCAACATGCGTGTAATTATTAAATGTTTCAGTTGATTAAATCTAGAGGATCTGCTCTGCGAAGCCGTTTGTATTTGGGTTGGCTTAGTAGTTCTCTAGCTAATTCGTTAGGGTGTGATTCCAGTTTCAGATGGTATTTTAGACTGCATGATTTTATTGTCTCTTTAACCGTTTTAATTCCTAGGTCTCTATGGATGTTGCTGTTTCGAATATACCAGGGCGCATTTGTAATGCTACGAAGTATCTTTGCTTGCGTTCTTTGTACAATTTCTATATTTGAGGCACTAGTTGAGCCCCATAGTTGGATACCATATGTCCATATGGGGATTAGGATCGCTTTGTATAGTAGAACCTTGCAGTCTAGAGAGAGTTTCGATTTTCTTCCGATCAACCAGTACATTTTAGAAAATTTTATTTTTAGTTGATTACGTTTTGTTTCAATGTGCTTTTTCCATGTCAATCTTCTATCGAGATGAAGACCGAGATATTGTGATATTGTTTAATTTTACTGCCGGACATGTGCGGGGTGAATGTTACATGTGTTGATTTACATTCATTCGTCCTTATCCGCCAAGTTTTTAACCAATCTTCTATTTTGTGCAGAAGTTCTTGTAATTCTCTCGATGCTGTTTGAGGCTTTTTGTGTGAAAACAATATAGCTGTGTCATCAGCAAAAGTTGAAGTGATTATGTTTTCAGTTATTGGTACGTCAGCTGTGAACAACAAGTATAGCACAGGTCCCAATACACAACCTTGCGGTACTCCTGCCTTTATCTCGGTTAAATCAGTAGTGGCCGTACTTTGTTTCACCTGGAACATCCTTTGGGCTAAGTAGTTTTCAAGAATTGCATGAAATTGTCTAGGCAGAAGAGTTTTAATTTTGTAATTTAATTATTCATGCAATACTTTGTCGAAAGCTTGCGCAATATCCAAGAAAACTGCCGAGCAATATTTCTTTTCTTCTAAGGAGAGCTTAATTGTGTTTACAATTCTGTGCACCTGTTCTATTGTGCCGTGCTGCTCTCTAAATCCAAATTGGTGATCTGGTATAATGCGACCTACAGTTAATATAGGTATTAGTTCTTCTAGTAGCATCGTTTCAAAGAGCTTTGAAATTATCGGAAGTAGACTTATTCGCCGGTACGACGAGACTTGGGTTTCGTCTTTACCTGGCTTTGGAATCATGATAATTTGAGATATTTTCCATTTTTGGGGAAAGTATCCACATCTCATAATCGCATTAAAAATATATGTTATATATTTTATGCATCTATCGGGTAATTCTTTGATCATTTTTCCAGTTATTAGATCATGGTCTGGAGCTTTCTTAGGATTTATGCTGTTTTTGATAACCGGATTTGGGTTCGACTCGTCCCTCGTAAACTGTGGTAGTGCGCAGTCATTATTTTTTTCGTTTGGAGTGAACACTTTTGTAGATGGTTAGAGAAAGCGATAGCCTTTTCTAAATCACAGAAATCAGCTCAGGTCTTTTTAAATTTCTTGCTGCCTTCCACAGGGCGTAATCTGTTTTCTCTGTTGCTGTGAGCTCACTTAGGTAATTCTGCATTCCAAGATTGTGTTCTTCCCGTATTGCTTCTCTTAGAGCTTTAATAGCTCTATTTAATTTCCATTTATGAAAAGGAGATTGGTGCAGCTGCCATAGCCGCCGAGTCGCCCGCTTATCTGCCAATAACTTTTGAATGTTACTTGAAAGCTTACTATTTGTTTCCTATTTTTGTACTCGGGAGTAGCTTTTTTAGCCATTATTTGTCTTAAGTTTTCTATCGCGGCATCGATATCTTCTGGTGTTTGCAGTGGGACATCCAGATGGCAATTTACGTCTACTATGTTTCTATACAGAACCCATTTCGTTAGTTTGTTTGTTAAACGTTGGGGTGGTTCAGTTTTTAATGCTTGCGTACTTAGTGTTACGATTATTGGTGAGTGATCTGATGATAAATCATAACAGTCAACGACTTGAGCATTGGTGCGTGCTATCCCTCGTATTACACAGAAATCTATTAAATCAGGAATTTTCTTGCTATCGGTAGGCCAATAAGTGGGATGTCCAGATGATAAATAATCTAGGTTTTTCTCGTTTATTGCTTCGTAGAGTTGCTTGCCCTTGGGTGACGTCAACCTCGAACCCCATTGCACATGTTTAGCGTTGTAATCACCTCCTGCTAGAAATTTGATTCCCAACTGATTAAAGTAGTCGATAAATTGCTGTTTTTTAATTGCATGTTTCGGTGGACAGTAAACAGCCGATATTACAAATTTCCCAGACCATTCGTCCAAGCAAATAGTTGTAGCTTGGATGTGATCTTTAGCATATTTCTGGAGCTCGTAGTGCTTTAACCTTCTTTTTATCAAGACTGCGGTGCCGCCGTGTGCTTTTCCATCCGGGTGTTTGGTGTCATAAACGGAATAGCCGGTAATATTAAAAAAATTGTGTTTGGTGAAGTGTGTTTCAGATATTAACATGATGTCTATATTTTGTTCGATAAGAAAGGTCTGTACCTCAGCTTTATGTTGCGGAAGCCCGTTCGCATTCCAAATAGCTATTTTTAGAACTGTCATTTTTGATTTTTAACTATTATTTGCATATAGCTGTCAAACGTCTCAAAGTTATCATTTTGTGTGTTTGCACTCGCAGGTTTGGTGACTATTGTATTTTTTGGTAACATGGCCCTCTGATTAAATTGCATATTGAGCATTTGTTGCTCAGCTCTCATTTTAGGGTTTATTTTCCGTTTTAAGTCCAGATACACTGCACATCCCCTGTAATTTGCAGTATGATTTTCACCGCAGTTACTGCAACGTTTCACAGATGGGTCATTGCAAGATTTGTCACACTGTTTGGAGTCGTGAAGTTCACCACAAATAACACAAACATCATTTAAGGTGCAGTACGCTTTCGTGTGTCCGTATTCTTAGCACTTTATGCATTGAACTGGTCCTGACCTCTTCCTAGGTTCTTCAATTACTATTTTGCGATGTAGCAAATATTTTAGGTTGTAAATCTTGTGAACTCCTTTTGACTTTTCTTCCTCTGGCTCTAGTTCCAAACGGAACATTGGTTGGGGTACCTTCTCACGGTTTACTATATTACCAATAGATTTGACATGGATACCTTCCGCAGCAGGTGCAGCTTGTATGTCGCTAACATCTACGCAGCTTTCAATTCCTTTTAGCACAACAGTGAGCCCTTTTTGACTTTTTAGCTGGTATGTGTAATATTTTTTACCAACTTCGTCAAAATGTTTGACTAGGGCTCTGAAGCCATCGATTTCGAAGGTTTGAATCTTTGTTTCGCTTATATTACCCCTTTTGAGCGGGGCAATATAAAATTTAGAGTATGTTAATGATGGCATTTTATTAACCAGTTCATTGTTAGATGCTTCCCTTAAATAAATTGGAGGCGGTTTCTCAGGTTTCGATTTCGGCGCTGTATTGAGGTCACCGACCTCTAAACTAGAGAATCGGTTGTTAAGCGGTATTTGGTTAACACCTAGATCAATCCGTGTCACTTTGCTCCTGCCAGCAAACTGAGCAGATCTCGGGCTACGTTTTCTTTTAGATTGAACAGTGATATACCTATCCAATCCCGTTTATCACTAGAGTTCGTCGCACTGAGTTCATTCTTATTGTTTTCGTTTAGCATTGCAATTGCTGATGAATTAATTTTTTCTTCGCTGTTTTGATTTGTAATTTTAAACGGCGGTATAACTAATTCTGTCGAAGAAGCACTTTTAATCACTTGTATAGGTGTTTTCTTTGGACTATGTTGAACTTTACCCACTTGATTTACACTTGTACTTGCAATATTTAAATTTTCTACATGAAGCTGGTTCATGTTTGATGTAGATTGTGTTCGGCTTACGGTGTTCGAAGAAGTCTTTTTTGGGGAAAAAAGGGCCTTCATGTTCACATTATCACTCACTAAATTACAATTTTATATTAAATATTATAACAAAATAAAAAGCACTAACACTGCACTTTTCGTTTGTATCAATTTTGCGACTTTACAATTTATTGGAAATATTAAAAATAGAGGGATTAATGCAATTTTTCGGCCACATTTTTCGGAAGACCGCCAATTAACTCGTTTTTAGACCGCCAATTAACACGCCTCACGAAGTAACACGTTTACTAAGCAGATCTAAGTGACGCCGTTCTCTTAATATCTAATGGAATGGAATTCCAAAGAAAAATACCTCTAACAGAGAACGAAGTATTTAGAGACCTGTACAGGTTTATAGGGGGAAGTAAACGTAAATTTGAAGAATGGGACCTACTTAACAATAACTTATTAAATAAATAGGGAGGTGGCTTAGTTCTGAGAAGCTTAAAAATAAAAAGACAAACGTGAAGTTCATAAAAATCAACTAAACTACAACTAAAAACGAAACGAGTACAAGCATTGAAACATCTTTGGAGAACATTCATATTCTCCTGAAGCATATCAAACAAAACAACGTCCACAAATAGAAAATGTGGAAGAAGGTGCGAGAGGAGCATTTTAAAATTACTATCAGTGAACCCAACAACTTTATACAAACAACTAAGCATCTTAGCACTTTTTTAAAGTACTAACTGTCCAATGGATTTAATGTCCTTTGAAGGTCAGTTAATACCCCCTTTCCATTCACGCCCACACCACCCATTCACACAATTACAGTATACCAATCGCACATTGCAAGCTCCATCGGTCGGCGCTGAATTTTGCACTCCACAACAGAGGTTCTTAGTTGTGTTTATTAACATCACCGATCGTAATCCATGACGAAAATTCGCTTTGTATCCAGCCTCTGGTGGGATTCGAGCCCAGTACCTCCCGACCCAAGTGCCGAAGCTTGTCCGATAAAACCTAAATCAAATGATCACCCCTGAAGTAAGAGTTTTATTGAAATTAACCCTAAATTGGAATTAAAGAATCACCGAGAAAAATTTCATAAAAATTATATTAGACTGAGATTTACTAGCAATTAAGAGCGAGTCGGTTAGATAATGACCAATTATAAATTCTTACCAAATCATCATTAATAAGAGAAATATTAGAGTTAATGGAATCATTATCTAAGCGACTACTCGCTAAATTTGCACATCATCAGCAAAAATATGAAAAGAAGAATGGCGAATCGAACGCCAGAAGAGACAGGTAAGAAGTCAGAAAACGAATTGTCATAAAATACTGCCTGAAAGCGACCCGAAATATAGTCTAAAATCAATTTAACAGTGGAGAGAGAAAACTCAAAGTTCAAAATAAGCTTTAACGAGAGGTTAACGGATCTATGAGCCTCTGTCTCTGCATATCAACAAGCAAACCAGTTTTCTCCAAAAAATCCGTGCCGATGATAGACATCGACACGTCAGCAACTATGAACTCCCAGGAGAATTCGCGGCGCAGTCCGATGTCAGTTTTAAAAATTTGGTCTCGTACGCATTTACCGAAGAACCGTTCGCTGCGAACAACCTGAATGATGGGTCGACACTTGCAATCCGAACAAAATGGACATCTGCACCTGTATCTATTAAAAAATGAGTACGAAGAAAATTTCGTAAATTAAAAGACGGCTAGTTTTAGAAACGTCATTACACACCGCCAATTGTGAATGATTATTTATTTTCTTGAAACATTGTTATCGGAGTTATTCGATTCAAATTTACAATTTGGTTTACATTTTAACGGCTTTGTGCCGAAATGATGATGATAAAAACAAATAAAATTATTTTCAGCCGAAGCATCACCGTGAATAATTATTTCTAAAATTTGATCGCGAATTGTTACGACTACGTCACTTTGAATTAGATCGTGATCTATAATTTTGATTAAAAATTTCCGAAATCTCCGTGAACAATGTCTTTTAAAATACCGAAAGTTTATTGTCTAGAGAAAAAGTTGAATTTGAATTACAAGAACACGATGCAGAAGTCCCAATAGAGTTTATTTGTGCCTGAGTCATAGTCTCATGCACGTTGTCAGGCTGTTCTGCAAGGACTGCAGAGAGACGTCGTTTTCGAATGGTGTGAGCACCATTTGAACTGCCTGGTGCAACCTCTTCATCCAAACGGCTTACTGTTCCCAAGTGTTAAGCCATGCATCAGATTATTAAGCTTCGACTTTACTGATTCACCAAGTGAATGATCTCAGCCCTAAACGTAGAATAAGGTGTATTACCCTTCGGGCTAGTGATTATAAATGCAAATGTGTCGTGGAGTCGCCCATCCAGCGCTCCCACCGCATGAGCATATTTAGTAAACTCGACAGTAATTTCTGCCAATGGAAACTGCTAGGGATTTGAAAGTCACTCGGGTAACAGTTCCAGCACCGGCAGAAAAATTAATATTTGGTCGCGGAGTCTCTGGAGTTTCGTAAGAATTTATATTAAACCGTGAGACAGCCTTGGTAACAGCCTCATTAAAAAGCCCAGCCAGCTCAGTGGGAGTTAACGTGATATTAGACTCCCTTGTTGAGCCGCTGCTTGATGCCGCTGACAAGGCTGTATCAACAATTCTTTTTAGTTTGTCCAATTATCAGCCGTTGCAGGGGCACGTTATTTAAGATATCACCTCGGTCTGTGGTAATATGTTGAAAGCGGCCAGTTATGCGGCTGACGATACTGCGGTCTGCAATAATCCAGTATACAGGCACGAATATAAAATAGCCCGATGTTGATTTATTCACGTAATGAAGTTGAATTTTGTATTAAATGCACTAATTGTAATCCATCCACTAATAGCAGTTTGAGTTTAGTTTAAACTAATGTTTCGATGCAGCAATTCGTCCTTTTCTCACGTAAACTTTTAGTGGACTTGAACAAATTTACATTTCAAAATATGTAACACCTTAATGGATTTGGGTGATGATAATTTTCGAAATAATATTTCTTGTTGTGTCAAAATCATGAAAAACTCTAAAACAAAAACTTAAAACAAAACTAGTTTTTGTAGTTTACATAGGCTTCTAAAATTGAAAATTTTACATAAAGTTGAATTGTACCCAACTAACCATTCAGGTGCTAGTCACTTTTAATTAGTTTAACCTTAATTAATAACTAATAATTAACTATAAGTAAGAACTCGCACCAAACCTGAGAGTAAGAAGGCATGGAGGGCTGCAATGTGCAGATGGTGTGATAAAATCGGGTCTATAACCGTACGTCCTCGAATTGGCCGACACTGGCCCCAGAACAGATTGCAAGGATAAGAAAAAAAGGTAGAAGTCGATTATTGGATACTGAGATTCAGCGATATTTTAAAAACAGAATGTTCTTAAATAGTAAAGAGAAATTCGGTTTTCACTGGTCCGCCCCCCCTCCCCTCCATGTTTCAGTTATGGTAAATTTAATTTTGTTTATGTAGTTTTGACCACATGTGACTTAGTCACAGTTTATGACGCCCATTTATGACCTAACAAGTGGATTCGAGATCAATACTGAAACTTGTAACAGGCGGACTGTTGAAAATTACCCAAATGACAGAGCGATGCGGCCACTCACAGGGGCACATATGCGCAAAAGCTTATTTAAAGAGAGAGTTCGATTGCATCAAACACATCATGTGGAACCTTCTAATAACGAGGAAACCACGATGGCTATGATGTATATGAAAAAAAAATGAAGCGCCAAGATGATATCTAGATCGACGTAATACAAAAATCTTAGCCTATTTGTGGACCGAATATTACAAGCTTCCGAAATTTATGTTGGAATAAAGGAGTTTTCCACTGTCTTGGCAGATTGGCAAAATAATAGTACAGGTCGTAGATATAATACTGTGGGCAAAAAACAGTAAGACATTGTTCATAATTTTAAAATTCTTTATTTATTTCTCTAAATCTAGTTCGTCCCCCAAAGTAATCCCCCCCCCCCCCCCCGGCCTCAATACACTTGTGAAAACGTTTTTTCCAATCCTCGAAACTGTTGTTAAAGTCAATTTCCGGAATAGTCTCCAATGCACGTAGCGATTCACGTTGAATGTCTTCAATTAACTCAAAACCTCGGAGCGGTCGTTTGAGTTTGCTGAACAGCCAGAAGTCACACGGAGCTAAATCAGGCGAATACGGTGGTTGCGGAACGATATGGGTGGAATTTTTGGCGAAAAAATCACGTAAAACCAATGCAGTATGAGAAGGTGCATTATCGGGGTGCAAAAACCAAGAGTTGTCGACCCATAACACTCAAATAGCATTCCTTGTTGACAGTTTAGCCGGTCGGAAGGAATTCGGAGTGCACCACATCTCGATAATCGAAGAAAACTGTCAACATCACCTTGATTTTTGACTTGCTTTGACGTGGTCTTTTCGGCTTCGGCTCACCTTTGGCGCGATATTCGGCCGATTGATCGTCTGTTTCCGGGTCGTAAGCATAGATCCAAGACTCATCGCCGCCATTTATACTACGTTTCATGACATCCTGGTAATCGGAAAGCATTGTTTCACAGACATCAACGCGACGCCGTTTTTCCAAAAAATTGACAGATTTTGGAACCAATCGTTTTCACTGATCCTTCCGATATTTCATAGATGCCAGTATGGTCTCTGACTGTACATCGTCGATTCTCGAGCACCAATTCCTTGATTTTATTAACGTGTTGATCATCAGTTGATGTTGATGGCCGTCCTAGACGTGGTTCGTCGTCAACACGTGCTCGACCCTCTTTGAACAATTTGTACCAATCAAAAACACTTGCTTGCAACGTTCTAAACGTGTCGGCACCACAAAATTGATTCCGCACACAGAATTTAATGGAACTTCTTTGTTGAATAATTTCACTCATTGTAAAAATCGCCGAATGCACTTTTTGTACTTCAGAAAGACAAGCGTATACTAAACACTAATGATTATTTTGATGTGACATTTGGCACAGATGTCACTGACAGTCATACCAACATAGAAACAAAAATATTTCGACGAATGGTTTTCCGCGCGAAATTTAAATTAAAAAGTCTTACTACTTTTTGCCCACAGTAGATTTCGGAGTAGCGTTAAATGTAGCGATAAACAGTTTGACAGTTTGACTTTTGAGAGAATCGGTCCTCCATGATTATTCCTAGATATATTCTGTGGCCTACAAATATGAATTAAACAATATTGACTGTTGAATATACAGGGTGGGGCCAAATAAATTTGTTTTTTGAGCTAGCGTTTTTTTTGAGTGGTAAGGGTTATGTCACTTTTGATTTGACAGAAAGTTAGTTTTATCCGCTGAACGTTCATTCCGCTGATCGAAAATGGTTGTGTATTCGCTTGAACAACGCTGGGAAATATTGAAACATTAATTCGAAAATTTTGGAAAAAAAATCATCTTTTCGGATGAGGCGCATTTCCATCTTGGCGACTATGTAAACAAGCAGAATTGTCACAATTGGGGCACGGAGGACCCGCACGTAATTGTAAAGAAGCCGATGCATCCTCAACGAGTGACTGTTTGGCGCGGATTTTGGTCCGGTGGCATCATTGGGCCATTTTGCTTTGAAAATGAGCAAGGAGCCGCCGTTACTGTCAATGATAAGCGAAGAGGAGGTCATAGGCAACATTTGGTTTCAACAAGACGGTGCTCCGTGCCACACAGCATACGTTTCAATTGATCTTTTGCGCACTGTCTTCGAAGATCGAATTATCAGCCGAAATGCTGATGTGATTTGGCCGCCTCGAAGCTGTGATTTGACGCCGTTGGACTATTATCTTTGGAGTGCCGTCAAAGATAAGTGTTACGCCGATAAACCAGCAACGATTGACGCTCTCAAGAACAATATTCGCATTGCCATTGAAGACATAATGCCGCATACCATCGAAAATGTGCTCAAAAATTGAACCGACCGTATGGGGTACGTTAAGGCCAGCCGAGGCAGTCATATGAATGAAACAGTATTCTATAATCAATCGGAAGGATTGTTCTTTACAATGAAAAAATAAATTTGAAATAATATTGAGAACTTTTTGTTTTATAAAAATATATTTAGCCCACCCTATACTTACTAATGCGCTGATACAAAGAACTGTAACCAGCGGTATTATAACCGGCAGGGCTCCACCAGATACTGGCCTGTGTAGGACCCAGACTCCTGATTTTCCTGAGAAGAATCAAAAGAAGTTCCAATACACAGCAGCTTAATTTTTTTGGCGTATCTAGGGGGTGTTCGAGGTTTTCTCAATGGTCTGCTAAGGTATACCCATCTAATGTACATTTGTTCTTCTAGTTATGTACTGAAATGGTGGAGAGTGAATATTAAAGTCAGTTTCACTCTTGCATTTGAAAACTGGTGTTCGGGATGTTTTGTGTCCACTTCGTATTGGAGAACAAAGAAATTTTTGTCGGATAATTTTTAATGCACTACATCATACCGAATAAAATCTGAGACTAGAGTAATGTCTGAAACATCACGTCCATTACTGGTTATAAACATTGGTTTACAGCCTAAGGATTACCACTAGAATTCAGGAAGTGAGCGACTTACCTCTCGCTCGTATCCCTATTTCAAAATTGTGTAATGAGAATTTGCCTCACTTTATGAGGCAACTACAACTTTCCTCCTTTGACAATCCAGACGTAGACATTGGCCTTGGATTAGGCCAATGTTTACGTTTTCAGCCTTTGTTTTGCATAGAACACTAGTGAAGGTTGCCTTGACATGGTGAAGGTTGATTTTAAGGAATTTAAGCGTTTATATTATCTTGTCAGCCTCACCACACTCGTGCCAGACGCTTCGCAATTAAGTTATTCTGGTCTATAGCAAGTGACCCCATTACTCTAGACATCTTTGACTTTGAGTAGATTGGAAATGTTTCCAAACCTTTACTAACCTCTGAGACTTTCATTAATTTTGAATATCCGGTAAAACCCTTTAGCGTGACTCCTTGAACCCATAGCTGATCACCCCTTTCGTTTTTTCCAACGAGGCCAATGATTATCTGTTTAACATCACAGAAGCTGACTTGTGATCAGCCTTTAGTTCTTCCAGCCAGGTGATATTACAATTGAAGGTGGGGTGGCCATGGTTGCTGATTTGCGGTGTGCTCTATATCTGTTTATAGGTTTACTGGGTTCCTCTGGGAAAAAGTCCGATGCTGGGGGATACTGAGAATACTCTCTATAGTAATAACTTGTGTTTGGTTTGAAACCAAACTTACCTAAACTGTTAACAGCCCTTTTGTCGGGATAATGACTATCGGACGCCACAGGTCCTGACTTCATATTGTTCCGTTGCCATCTTGCATTCCGACAGGTGGCAGTTAAAACCCTATTTATCTTACTACAATTTGTAATAAGCAAAATTTGAAGCAAATGGAGATCCATTGGTGACACGGTGAGGACCGATTGACGTAACAAAATTATCTCCAGAGGAACCCACAAGAGAAACGGGAAGTCGAACGATGCTAACAGAAGCGTTAAATAAGAATAAATAAGAACCTCAACCTACAATGTGGACTTTTTCGTCATCTTGGGCGATTTCTACTGAGATCTTTGTCTCTTGGAAAGAGAGCCTTCAGACGAACCGCCCTTTTAAGGATTCGTAATATTTTTAGCCCATGCGAGTGTTTCGTTATCTTTGTTCATTTTGTCTACCAACAGAATAACGTACAGCTTCTTAGCGCATTCCAGACCCTCTTCCTATCGTGTCATCTTGGATAATAGATGATTAAAGACCAACAACTGTGGTTCCCGATTTACAAGAGAAAAGGACTATTAGGTTTTACTTAGTATTGGATTCACAATGTTCCACGAGTAACCGAGCAAGTCGAATGAGGCCGAAACATCCGCAGTCCGCCGTTGGAAGAATTTAAATTCTTAATTCAAAAAGGTAAAACCAAACTGCTAGTTACGATTGGTTGGTTTTAACCGAAAATTTCCGAAACGTTTCGAAATTGTAAAACGTTTACGAATTGTAAAAGACATTAAAATGCCTCCAATTACGAAATATGATCCTAATGGGTCATCGTGCTGTGGGGAATCATCTCATTGCATTTCAACGAATTATTTATTTATTAAAGTTGGCTGAAACAAGCAGGTTCCGCACTCCATGCCACACTGAGTCCATGGTGCAAACTGGCAGGATTAAGATTAGGTCCACAAATGAAGTACTGTGTCATTCGGCAGTAGTGAAAGTATACCAATTTCGTTTAGCCTGGTAATTAATGAAGTTCCTAATGCTTCAGTTAAGCATTAAGATTTCCCAAATGCTGTCCTACATTGCCAAAAAATCTCAGTGGCTTTTTGAAATTTGCTTTCAAGGTGAATTTTCCAGGAAAGCTTATTGTCTAAAATTGCACCAAGATGTTTTACTGTGTCTGATGTAGCGATTGTCTCCCCAAAGAGGGAAGGAACAGACAATTCGCAAATATTAGTCCATTAAGGTGTTTACTCGCAACCAAAAAGTCATCAGCATACCTGCTGCTCTGAGCAGAGAGGTGATAAGACACGTCCCTGATGGCAGCCTTAGATAACCTGAACAAAGGCAGAAAGAGAATCCAGCTCGGGCACAGCAATGCGAGATCCACTCCATGCAACGATGGTTTGGCCGATGCCAACATTTGTGCAGTCCTTAGTGATGGTAGAAACAAATTTATTTCCAAAGGCATCCGTAATATCCAGAAACGTGCCCGCAAGAACCTCCTTAATACTCAACGATCTTGCAGTCCTTGGAACGAGTGCATGCAGAGGAGTTTCACACGATTTTCCAACTCTGTATAAGCATGTTGAGTGCTGCTGAGTGGGACGATATATAAATATCATTAATGAGAGGACTAATAGGACGAAAATGGGGTCGCAGCTTTCGGGATGATCCTGTTATAAGATTGTGGAACAGATCCAACAGTAGAAGCAAGTGATCCTGAATGAGAGGAACGCCATGTCGAAATTCCGCATAAACGACTCCATGCGGATCACCTGATTTATAGGGTAGAGATGATGGAGAATAGGCTCCAACGCAAAATGTTGCGAGTGGCAACACTACCGACTAGGTCAAAGTCCTGAGGAATAACAGTGCTGTTCAATTACTAATCTGGAATAATTAATCTGGAAGCCGCAGTAGGTCATGTCTGGAAGATTCGAGTTTAACCAGAGACCTGTTGAGCCTGGCAATGCCAGAAATAATTATCCCAATCAACCTGAAGGTTAGATTTTTTGGGTTATTTTGAGTTTCCTCGCAGTTTTCCAAGTTTTTAAGATCAGAACACCAAAAATGCTTGTTCCGAGACGACATGGTAAGCTCGACGCGTAACAATTTGCAAACGCCAATTTTATTTTTAGTTCGCAGTCGCAAAAACAAGTTAGACAATTACAAGTTTATTGACCTTCGCGCGAAACCAACGCAGTTTAATATGGACACAATGCAATACGCAACATCTTCATGCGCGACACATAACAAACTATAAACGGGACATTTGATACGCTTAAACGTGCCCGGTTCCGATTGAAATATTATTAAAAAATTTGTGTGCAGCACACGTTTTACAACTTAGCTTGTCATAAGCATGCGTTATAAAATGTAAATACTGTTTCGCTGTTTCGTTAGGCGCGTGACACATTAGAAAATATAAAGTTCAGCAAGGGTTAAGAAAGTTCGATATTCGAATGAATTTTCCTCCAGATATAAAATATTTCTTGCCGAATCGAGCGACGCAAAACAAAAATGTTAAATTGGTCACGTGGTTACTCTACTTCGTGTAATGTGAGTTATTTACATAGCACCACCTTGCTGCAAAATGCCAGACACAAAGAATTTCTGAAATTTTCAAGTTGCAATTGGTGTTAAATTTCAGACAACAAACACCGACTTGAGTATTTAAAACCGGCGCGTCATTTTTTTTTTGTTCGCGCCAAGACATCATAAATCAGAAAAAATTTTAACATGTTCGCTGCATATGACACGGTTTATAAAAAGTTTCGTGTGTAGCTCACTATTAAGACACTCTTATGTGAATAAGTACAGCATCCTGGTTTTGTAATGCTTAAGAAATATATGTGCTGAATCAGGCGATCTGGATCCGGCACGGGTAGTGAATTACCCCAGTCGTTTCTCGTCCTATTTCTATACTTCGGTATTTTGATGGGTTTTGTCTGAAATTCAAATTCGAGATAACAATGATCAGAAAAGGAATGATCTTCAGTCACCTTCAAATTCAAGGAGGAATCAAGGAGTAACTCATCTCGTTCCTTCGTATCAGTGTTTTGCCGAGATGTGTGATGTGGATTTGCATCACTTCTCAGGATGACTCCATTTTTTTGTTTTTGGGCCTGTTTTAATGGGCTTCTTAAAATGACAGGTGCGATATCTTCCCCGTCAAATTACTGTAATTTGATAACAGAATTTTTTTAGCAAGAATGCAGGAACGAATTTTCGTCAACATTTGTCCAATGTTCTTGGACTAGGACAATGTCAATCTCCTATGCTCCCAGTTTGAGCATGAGTGCCATGCACTTCTTAGAGTGATGGTTTGCTCTTTTACTTCAAGCTCCACCGCAGTTGCAACACAGTCTCCTCTGACTGTGATTTCTCCAGGGATCCACAAAGTAATCCCAATGAAGTGTATATATCCGTGTCTGTAACGAGTGTTTCTATCTCCTCACCCATATCCTTGATGTTTAGGTTGTTAGCCGAGCCTCTATCGGTATCGGTGCATTCAAGATGTCACTCTCATCTTTCTTATAAATCTTGAATGTAACTGTGCTGTAACCACAGCTAATTAAATCATTAGTTCCCGCCAGCACACCCAGCGACTCTCTATTTAATATGATACTAGCTGACCCATAACCAGCCTTTGGTTCTGCCAACTTGGTCACGCTTCAGTCGGCGGTTAGCAGTTCTGGATTGCTAATTTGTGGCATTTCCAGATTTTCTTTCGGGTTGTTGGGTTCCGCGAAGATCAAAACTCCCGCTCTAGTTCTGCAGGAGATATCCTCAGCCGAAGCAAGTTTCCATCATAAGTTTTAAGAAAGTGGCAGCTTAGATCTTCTTACTCTTCCTCCAATTGCTACACCTTATTGAAAGGCCTAGGTTCAGTTTCCCACATTTTTAAGTCCTCTTTGCATTTTTCTGTGATTCCTCCTCTGCATTCAAACTTTTAAACATTTTAACTCGCGAGAACATTTTCATATCCCTGTCCGTTCTCTCCGCCAATAGAATCTTGTTGAGTTTAGATAGAGCTTCCAGGCCTTTCTTCTGGTTTTGTAAGTTGATACGAGGGGACCATTCTTGTGGTTGCTCATGTCCCTAGAGATTGAATTGGAGTAACCAGCCTTGTTCGTGCTTGTGTCCCGCTTTTTGGTACAGCTTGAATATCTTGAGAGTCTGGCCTGATGACCAAAGTCCCACTTTGGTTACCTATGCCTTGCAGACGAGACTTAAAGGCTAAAATCCCACCTGCAAATACGGATTTCAATAACAATGATTATTTTACATCTGATTTTAACGTTTTCATAAAAAATGAGTCTTATGATCGTAATCGATCGGATTCGAGTGGCAGATGAGTTCTAGAGAGCTGCTCCATGCCCAATATCATAAGTATCAATCTGGTATGTCTTGAAACCAATAATAAACGAAATAATGTTTTTATTCTTTGTTGCAAAATTCGGCCTTCCAACCAAATTGAAGCTTATCCGATTATTGCTGCCGCTGTTAACTCTGTGTCTCACATCATGGGTATTATATCGTCCTTGATCAATATCATCCTCCCATTTCGATTAGTTTCTGTTAAAATCAGAGCTGCGTGAAAACTACATCCGAAGCGCAGCCTGGTTTTAATTTCCGCCAAACAGATTTTGTAAGGCTCAACGAGTTATTGCCAAATATTGACTTCAACTCCATTTTGAGTGTTAGTTACGATCTTGAGATTCTGGCAGAAATGTTTAAAACCTAAATCGGAACAGCTTACACAAGTTATTTCACCACCTGAAAGAAGTTCTCAGACCTTTCCCAAAAACCTTATAACAATTATGCTTTACTTAGGTAATCTGCTGGCAGTTCATCAATTATAAGAAAAAATCGGTGCTCTTCCGTCAACTTTAAAGTTCTAGGATCATTATTCTAATGACCCCAAAAATTATAGCTAGTCCGCTTGCAATTTTTTTTAAACAACCCTGATCAGCTCGAAGCTGAATCTTTCAATTCCATTCTAATCGATTACGATACTGTGGTGAACACGATAGACAAACGGAAAGAAAATTTTTCCATCGGTTTTGATTTACTGCCGGAAAATAAGAGATTACGCTACTCGCCACAAGTGGCAGCACTGACACAAAAGAGAATTTTTGTACCTTCTTATTGGATATGCAGATGATTTCGTGCTTCTTGGCCGACAGTTTTATACCGCTCGACCGCGCTAGAAGTCTGTTTTAAAATGAACAGCAGAAACAAAAGTTGTCAGCACACTCCATAACTCCTCCATCACAAAATAATTTTAACACACAAATGCAAAATATGTAGTCAAATTCCGTGCACATCATAGCCAACTTAGTGCAACAAATAGCAACTCAAATCACTAATGAACGCCGCCATCAGAATTCGTGAAAATACTAATCAAGTTTAGCTGCTTCCCAACGTTCATCAACTGTCAAAAGAGAATACAGAAAAATTTTCGTCAGAAGAAGCCGTCAATTTGCAAAAAGCTGACATCTCCGTTTTCAAATTATTTGTTGATTTTGACCACTTTAACTGAAAGGCCGAGATTAAACCGCAACACCAGATCGTCCATATCAAGAGGAGGAATTACAGTGGAAGAACGAACAGCACGATTCGAAACTGTATAGCCGTTTAAAATGTTGTTTAAAAAACGTAGTCTTGCTCCAGAGCAGAATACCCGATACGAAGCAAAAGAACCGTTTAGATCTCGACCAGGAAAATTCGCACGTTTAGTCGAAATCAAGCGATATTTCATTGAGAAATGGCGGAGTAAGATTGAACATTGTAAAATTTAAAAATTTCACATACCGAGTTTCGTTAGTTCGAAGGTCAATCAATTTGTCGATTTAAGGACAAAATTATTGCCCTGTAAAAATTGTCTTCGGTTTTGTCAAAATGGGTGAAGATATGAAAGGGCTATTTGACTAGGATTGACGGACCAGATAAAACATTTGTTAATCAATCGAAGAACAGAGAATTTTGCAGCGCCTGCGTCGTTTCGTGCGTGCGACCCCTACACAGCCTCAAGAGAAGTGCAAAGTCATCTGAGCAAAATTGAGGATTGGCTCAAGATCTGGCGAATAAAAATAAACGAAAACAAATCAATTCATGTCAGTACAATTAAACGGAGCATATATTCCTCATCAAACCAAGGCGAAATACCTAGGCTTACACATGGATAGACGGCTAACGTGGATAGAACATATTGAAGCAAAGCGCAACCAAATGAAAATAACATTTTCCAAAATGTATTGACTGATAGGAAGGAAATCCGAGTTATACAAAGCGTTAATCAACCCAATATGAACATATGGTATTCAGTTATGGGGATCCACCACTGCATAAAATAGAGAACTCCTGCAACTCGCTAATGCTCCATGGTGTATCCGAAATACTAACATACACAATAATCAAGGAATTCAGTTTGAAATACTACTCAAAACTTCAGAGACATCCCAACGAATTGGCCCGGGATATACTAAAACAGCCGCGATTGAAACGACTGAGAAGAGCAGATCCACTCGGACTAATGAACCTGTAAAATCTGAATTTTTGACTCATAGATGGAAAATTTGTAAGAATCCCAACAATCAGTTTCGAACGGATGAGATTATTGATTTGAAAAAATCAGTCTTCTCATCAGGTCGCGACGACTGATGTAGTATTACTTACATTGGCATATTGTCTATATATACAGGGTGGCTGACACGAAGTGTTGCCAAAACAAAACGCCACAGAATTTTTACTTTTTGATGAATCTTATTGAATGAAAGTAAAAAATGTTCACAGATATTTAAATTTTTGAATAGCATTAGCAGTTTTTGATTTGGCCACCCGTAGCCGCGATTATGGCCTTCAAACGGCCGACAAAGCTATTGCATGCAGCACGAAAGTGGTTCTACGGTACTTTGGCTCATTCCCGGCGAAGCGCTTGCTTGAGATGATCGATACATTGGTATTTTTTTGTCCCAACCTTGCTCTTCAAAATACCCCAAACCGAGAAATCTAGCGGGTTAGCATCCGGTGGATTTGGTGGGCATTGGGCAGTGGAAATGAATCGCGGAACGTTGTTTCTCAGTCAATCTTGATTGACGCTCACTTTATGACTCGGCTCGCTCTGCGGCCGAAATGTTTTATGCCCAAAGCTTCAACGCTCCCTCCAACACATGATCCCGATAAATTTGAGCATTTATCTTCATGCCACGGTCCAAAAAAACGAGCGATGAACGGCTTTCGGTCGTTACGGCGTCCCAAACCAACACCATCGGCGGCGCTTGGTTTCGAGTGGCAATCCGTTGGACCAAATTTGCTCAATAACGAACGGTGACTCATCGAAAGAAAACCAAATTCGGCAAATCGCCACATTCGTGGAAGCGTAACAACTCCTTTGCTCTTTCCACTCTAACTTTTGAGCGTTGGTCAAAATTGACATTTTAATTTGACACGAAAAAAGTATTAATTTGTCGGATTAGAACTTTTTGGTTTTAAAATGGCCAGACCCGTACCTCACATTTCGCGAAATATGAACAAAATCGTACCGCTGCAACCTAGCGAAATTAGGCTCCGAACAAAATATTTCCATGTAATACATATTTGACCAAAATTGACATTTTAATTTGACATGAAAAAATTATTAGTTTGTCGGATTAGAACTTTATGGTTTTAAAATGGCCAGACCCATACCTCACATTTCGCTAAATATGAACAAAATCGTACCGTTGCAACCTAGCGAAATTAGGCTCCGAACAAAATATTTCCATGTAATACATTTTTGACCAAAATTGACATTTTTATTTGACATGTAAAAAGTATGAATTTGTCGGATCATAAATCTATGGGTTTGAGATGGCAAGACCCGTACATCACTTTTCGCAAAATATGAACAAAATCGTACTGTTGCAACCTAGCGAAATTAGGCTCCGAACAAAATATTTCCATGTAATACATTTTTGACCAAAATTGACATTTTAATTTGACATGGAGAAAGTATGATTTTGTCGGATCATAAATATATGGGTTTGAGATGGCCAGACCCGTACATCACTTTTGGCAAAATATGAACAAAATCGTACCGTTGCAACCTAGCGAAATTAGGCTCCGAACAAAATATTTCCATGTAGTACATTTTTGACCAAAATGACATTTTAATTTGGCATGGAGAAAGTATGATTTTGTCGGATCATAAATATATGGGTTTGAGATGGCCAGATCCGTACCTCACTTTTCGCGAAATTTGAACAAAATCGTGCCGTTTCAACCTAGCGAAATTAGGCTCCGAACAAAATATTTCCATGTAATACATTTTTGACCAAAATTGACATTTTAATTTGACATGTAAAAAGTATGATTTTGTCGGATCATAAATATATGGGTTTGAGATGGCCAGATCCGTACCTCACTTTTCGCGAAATTTGAACAAAATCGTACCGTTGCAACCTAGCGAAATTAGGCTCCGAACAAAATATTCCCATGTAATACATTTTTGACCAAAATTGACATTTTAATTTGACATGTAAAAAGTATGATTTTGTCGGCTCATAAATATATGTGTTTGAGATGGCCAGACCCGTACATCACCTTTGGCAAAATATGAACAAAATCGTACCGTTGCAACCTAGCGAAATTAGGCTCCGAACAAAATATTCCCATGTAGTACATTTTTGACCAAAATTGACGTTTTAATTTGACATGTAAAAAGTATGATTTTTTCGGATCATAAATATATGTGTTTGAGATGGCCAGACCCGTACATCACTTTTTGCAAAATATGAACAAAATCGTACCGTTGCAACCTAGCGAAATTAGGCTCCGAACAAAATATTTCCATGTAATACATTTTTGACCAAAATTGACATTTTAATTTGGCATGGAGAAAGTATGATTTTGTCGGATCATAAATATATGGGTTTGAGATGGCCAGACCCGTACATCGTTTCCATTTTTTTACCAAACTGGCTGTAGAGCAATAGGCCGGTAATTTTTTAGGTCGCATCTGGAACCATTTTTATGAAGAGGTAGCACAATTGCTGATTTCAAAATGTCCGAGGCAATACCTGTTCTAAAATAACAATTAAAAATATGACATAAAGGAGGAGGACATATAAGACCAACGAAACTTTTAATTAAGTAATTGCTAAAACCGAATATCTCGTAAGAGTTGCTTGATTTTAAAGAAGCAATGGCTTTAGAAACTTCAAGATCGTCAATTGAATGAAAAAAAAAAGGTTGCTCAACATAATCGCCGTCAGGCTCCATGGAATTCCTATTATTTAATGGAAGACTAGACTTCAAGTTTGACGCAATACTTCCAAAATAATTGCTGAACTCATTGGCAATATCAGACGCATCAGTTAAAAGATCTTTATTAGACGAATTAATAAGTTTAGAGTCACCGGAACAGTTACCAAATCTATTTTTGTAATAAGCTACACGAGCATGTTTCGCCTTGCACAATAACCATTTTTTACGTTTAATCATGTTTAGCAAGGCCTCAGAGATCCATGGTTTAATAGGACTATTAAAAACACATCAACAGCTGCACGCGGAGCGTCAAGAGCATAAATAAGAGAGAAATTAGCTCTACTTAACGATTCCAAGAATTTAGATAGAATGATCTTTGGCTTAACAGATAATCTATCATTGGAAGTAGTATCAGTTGCTCTAGTTGGATCATTAATAAGCGATGCTAGACCAACGGACGACATCATACAAATATAATTATCGGACAGGGAAGAGCAAGTTAAAATATCCATGTTAATATCATCCAGAACAAAGAGGTTTTTACTGTTTATATGTCTTAAACATTCAGAAAACTCATCGAGAAAGACATACTCCGTTACGGCAGGGAGCCGATAAACGCAAATTAAAATATTCGTGTCATTGCCAATTACAAGTTACAGATGGTAATCATTTAACTGATAGAATTCCATTTCATCATCATTAATCCAAATTTCACTCAAGAAAATTAAATCGGGTGAACTTTTAAATGACTCAAGATGAGCCAAAAAAAGATTAAAATTTTTCCTTAGACTTCTAATATTCTGACGAACAATTTGAACACCCATCATTCCTCCCAAAATACATTAAGCACAAATTTTACCTTTAGACGAACAAAATTGCACATTCAAATACTACTCCTAACAACAGGGTATCCGCCGGGAAGGTATACTACTTTGTTTTGCCGGCATTTAGGCGAATATTAGTATTGACAGTTCATACTTGACAGTCGTGAAGTAGACACGTGGCAAATTCTTCCACAAGACCATTTACGCCGCCGTACATATGCCAATAGGATGTTACAGCTCGCGTATGACAACCCCGATTTTCATGAAAAAATCATAATGAGTGACGAGGCATATTTTCATTTAAATGGATATGTGAATAAACAGAATAGTCGGTTCTAGGCAATGGAAAACCCTCACATTATTCATCAGTCACCTTTACATCCATGAAAAGTGACAGTCTGGTGTGCATTTTGGTCAGGAGGAATCATTGGACCTTACTTCTTTGAAAATGAAAATGGCGTAACGATGACTGTGAATGGGGAGCGATATCGTGATATGATTGAAAAGTTTTTAACACCACAACTGCATACTTTGGACTTGATTAACATGTGGTATCAACAAGACGGTGCCACATCGCATACAGCCAGGATTACAATGGAATTACTGCAAGAACTCTTTCCACAACAAGTTATTTCAAAAAATGGTGATGTTGATTGGCCTCCGCGGTCGCCTGATTTGACTGCTCCGGACTTCTTTTTGTGGGGATATCTAAAAAGCAAGGCTTATGCAAACAAACCAGAAACGCTTGAGTAACTCAAACAAAATATTCGTGATGAAATTAATGAAATACCGCGTGAAATGTGTGAGAATGTAATGACAAATGTGCTCAAAAGGGCTTGCATTTGTGAGGCTAACAGAGGCGGACATTTATCTGATATTGTATTCCATACATAATTGCCGACATTAAATAAAACATTTATCAATATAACATCCATTCTCTTTCATTTAATCAAAAATCATAAACAAACAAAGTAGTATACCTTCCCGGCGGACACCCTGTACTAAAATGGGATGTCTGCCGTGACTCACACGAAAATGTCACAAAACAAGAGTGGAAGCACCAAAAATTGCAATGCAGTGGAAGCATTAAAATTGTGTATTATACGTGGTATACACAAACTTGTGGTCTAGGTTCTCAATTTCCGCGCGAAATAGGTACTCAGGAATACCAAGAAGTGAAAATTGTATTTTGAATTTTTATCGCTTCAACTCCTAGACTCCAAGTCGATGTAACACGCACGCTTTAATTGAGGCATTTAGTAGAGAGGCGAAACAGAGTCGATCTACAGTGAATACAGAGTCTCTATAGCTAAATTACATTTGCATTCATGTACACTGTCAGTGCATGTGTTTTCACATAACCAAACCGCGGGAATATAAATACATGTGCTGATTGGGCGACAAAGAAAATCGCGACTAAAACAACAAAATCAAATCCATTTTTTTTTAAACAGTCGAGGGATTTTTTTTTGTTTTCTTTGGATGGCATTGAAAAAAACACGCGTATGTGATATTTCCGTTACTCATAAAAAAAAACTCAATTTTTTCTTGTTTTTTAATCATTTGCGCGATAAATTTCGCGAATATGTTTGCGCCGTGATGAATTTTTGGGTGGGTTTGAAATTTTTCGTTTTTAATCTCGGTAGTATTAGAAATCGGGTCTAAAATTAGGCAAAATGTTTTTTTTGCTTTTTGGAAAGCGGCAATTTGATACTTTCGATAAAAATATTGTGATCAATGCGACGACGATGATGTGCATCCGCAAAAGGGAAATACAAAAGATATCAATATCGATCTACTTTTTGTGTTGTATGATGCCAAAATTATAAGAAGAAACCTTTTTAGTACACATTCCGTGTGTGGTTTCCGATTTATATGGGAATCGGATGTTGCTGATGAAATCCCTATAGTGAACCGACCTGTTTGCTCTTGCCACAACTCAAATAGCTGTGGCTTAATTACAAAAATAACTTTGGGTGCGAGCATTTAAATTCATTGACGTCTTCAACAAGTTTTTTGTGTGCTTGCCTATTTGTCTATTTGCTTTACAATTCACGTCAAAGTTCAGTGATGATGGCAAAATTCTAATTAGATTTGTGTAAATAAATTAACACAACTAAAATTTGTTTTTGTAACGACTTTACTCAAGTTCGGGGTTGAAATTTAAAATCCAAATACAAAAATCATTGCCAATGTTAAATTGAAATGAAATCGTTTAGACGACAAAATTTGTTGTTGTTGTATGCGCGAATATGTAAATATAAAAATTATTTTTTTGGGAAAGGCGCTTTATGCAGACGAAATTATGTCATTTTTCGCTCTTGCTGATTCATAAATTGTAAATATAAAAACCTTGAAATTTTTGTTGTCGATTATAAAATATTCAACTTTTATTGATAGGTCGTAATAGTTGCCAACGTTCGGTTACGGAATATATAGGAAATAATAGCGTGAACGAGTACGTTCGTTGCACACAGTACTTTGCGTTTTTGCGAATCTCGGAATTGATACACAGGACTTCCGTTAGGATGGCCGGCGTTTAGGAACACCCGGATAATTCAGGGAAACTCGACATAGGATAATTCTCCATAGAATATTCAAAAGTTGTCAATCCTAAGTGCCTGGGACCACAGAATTTTTGAAAAATGATTTCTTTTCTCTTAGAGTAGATCGTAACTTACTCAAAATAAATATCCGTTAGGTTGGCCGGAGTTTAGGAACATCAGGAAAATTCAGTGAAACTCGATATAGGATAATTCTCCATAGAATATTCAAAGGTCGTCAATCCTAAGTGCCTGGGACCACAGAATTTTTGAAGAGTAGATCGTAACTTACTCAAAATAAATAT
This sequence comes from Nephrotoma guestfalica, assembly GCA_963691935.1. NCBI lineage: Eukaryota > Metazoa > Arthropoda > Insecta > Diptera > Tipulidae > Nephrotoma > Nephrotoma guestfalica. The sequence goes on along the minus strand of OY829914.1, from coordinate 265,504,639 downwards.
CCGTTAGGATGGCCGGCGTTTAGGAACACCAGGAAAATTCAGTGAAACTCGATATAGGATAATTCTCCATAGAATATTCAAAGGTCGTCAATCCTAAGTGCCTGGGACCACAGAATTTTTGAAAAATGATTTCTTTTCTCTTAGAGTAGATCGTAACTTACTCAAAATAAATATCCGTTAGGATGGCCGGCGTTTAGGAACACCCGGATAATTCAGGGAAACTCGATATAGGATAATTCTCCATAGAATATTCAAAAGTCGTCAATCCTAAGTGCCTGAGACCACAGAATTTTTGAAGAGTAGATCGTAACTTACTCAAAATAAATATCCGTTAGGATGGCCGGCGTTTAGGAACACCCGGATAATTCAGGGAAACTCGATATAGGATAATTCTCCATAGAATATTCAAAATCGTCAATCCTAAGTGCCTGGGACCACAGAATTTTTGAAAAATTATTTCTTTTCCCTTAGAATAGATCGTAACTTACTCAAAATAAATATCCGTTAGGTTGGCCGGCGTTTAGGAACACCAGGAAAATTCAGTGAAACTCGATATAGGATAATTATCCATAGAATATTCAAAGGTCGTCAATCCTAAGTGCCTGGGACCACAGAATTTTTGAAAAATGATTTCTTTTCTCTTCGAATAGATCGTAACTTACTCAAAATAAACATCCGTTAGGATGGCCGGCGTTTATGAACATCAGGAAAATTCAGTGAAACTCGATATAGGATAATTCTCCATAGAATATTCAAAGGTCGTCAATCTTAAGTGCCTGGGACCACAGAATTTTTGAAAAATGATTTCTTTTCTCTTAGAATAGATCGTAACTTACTCAAAATAAATATCCGTTAGGTTGGCCGGAGTTTAGGAACATCAGGAAAATTCAGTGAAACTCGATATAGGATAATTCTCCATGGAATATTCAAAAGTCGTGAATCCTAAGTGCCTGGGACCACAGAATTTTTGAAAAATGATTTATTTTCTATTAGAGTAGATCGTAACTTACTCAAAATAAATATCCGTTAGAACCGGTGGTGTTTATGAACACCAGGAAATTTAGGAAAAGTCAAAATAAATTTCCGTTAGGATGGCCGGCGTTTAGGAACACCCGGGAAATTCAGGGAAACTCGATATAGGATAATTCTCCATAGAATATTCAAAAGTCGTCAATCCTAAGTGTACTCAAAATAAATATTAAGCGGTTAGATGCTTTATGAATCAAGCTTTCCAAAACTAAACCAAATCTTAAGAAAAATGGGTCCTTGCCAGAGTTAATGCAAGCCATTCTCGAAAAATTTCCTCATTTTTCATATAAAGACGATTATCACTAGGAATTTGTGTCTGCTTGGCGTTAGATGGGGGCAGGTGCATATCAAATGAAGTACATTTTCTTTCTCCTTTATATGTGCGCAACTAAGACAGTGATCACGTGAGATGACACTGAGGCTCCCTTCCAGTGGATCTTGGCAGATCTAGTCTTGGCCAGCGCTGCTTGGTTATTGCACAAGAGACTCTATTAACCCATATGTTATTCGTTAGTCTCACAGCTTCCTCCTGAAGCGTTAGTGTGCACGTAGCTCGACAACGTCATCTTCCCTTGAACTTCCCATATTATTAAAATGACCTGGCATCCACATCAAATGAATGTTGAACTGATCTGCCATCTCGTTGGCAGTTGGGGTACAATTTTGGGCTCTAGTCTATGTGGAAAATGGATTTTAGGCTGTAATCGATTTTAGATATTACATTGTACCTCAAACAGTCTAAGGTATCTCTTCTCGCAATTAGTTTAACTTGGGACATCCTGCAGTTGTCGAGGAGATGGACTGAGAGATTTAAGATATATCTGGAACAGAATAGCCTACCCCTAATCTTACCGATAATCTTTAAACCATCCGTGCAGAAGTTAATACATTCAGGGGTTCGCACAGTCAATCAGTCTAAAGTTCCCGTCAAAGGATAGTGATGGAAGCATAACTCCTTACCGGTTACCATAATAACCTTGTATGATGTAGTTGGGTCTTATACCTCACCTCGTGGCCGTTTATTTACCTAGGATATCGAAAGGTTTGAGATGAACGAGAACCTCCATTGCTTGAGTGCAGATCCTTCTGCAACATCAACAAATGAGAAATTCAATAAAAGCCAGTTAGTACATCTTAGGCGTTTGATTTAACTAATTTACTATTAGAGTATTTTTAACCAGTTTTCAACTAAGTGACATTATTAGTTGGTGTTTTATAAAATTTTAATAAAAATGAGCAAAGGAAAAACACTAACAACCGAAGAGATAGGAAAAATTCGAGTCTACAAGGATTGCAAGCTTTTCAATCGTCAGAGCGCTATAAAATTAGGCAGATCTCGAACGGTTATCAACAATTTTATGAATGAAAGAAAGAATTATGGAAAATATCGAAAAAATAAAAATAATCAGAACCTTTCACCGCATCAGGCAACACAAATCCTATGAATTGTGATTAAAGGGGAACGAACGGCCACAAAAATTGTTTCGGAACTTGATCTGCCAGTTGGTATCCGCCGCATATAACAAATTTAAAACCAGTTTTAACGGAAGCACAAAAAGGTTTTCTCGGACGAAGTTTAATTTAGACGGACCTGATGGATTCAATATCGGATCAGAAAGTATCAATGAGCCGGAACTTTGGAGGCGGCTCCTTAATGATTTCGGCCGCATTTTCGTATTTGGAGAAAACCCCTATGAGTAAAATTTCGACTCGAATGAATTCCAAAGATTACACAGAGCTGTTAGATGAAATTTTAATAGATTTTGGTGAAAATTAACCAACCTCGAGTTGGATTTTCCAGCAGAGTAATGCTCCCATTCACAAACAAAATGAGTCGAACAGATGAAAGTTTTTGGCTGGCCGGTACGTTCTCCTGATTTAAATCCTATAGAGAATTTATAGGCCAATGTAGCACGAAAGGTCTATGACATTGGGAAGCAGCACAACAACTCAGTTCAATTGCATAAAGCCGTTGTGGAGGTATGAGAGCAAATTGCCGGAATGGAATTGCAAGGATTGGGTAATTCCTTGGTGAGCAGAATTTTTGAAGTAATTAACAAAAATGGGGCGTATTTTAAAATTACTGACTTTAATTAAATTTCGCAGTATTTTTTATTATAATTTTATTAAAATCCGAAAATAGATCAAGTTCAAACTCTAAGCCTTATTTTCATATCAAAAAAATTCATGGTGGCTTTAATTGAATTCCGCGGAATGATGTTTTCCAAAGATCAGGCTTATTTGAATTCGAGGTCATTTGATGAATCGAGAGATAAGCAAGTTGTGACGCCACACTCTTATATTCATCAAGAGTTACAAAACGTAATTTCTTCAACAATATTTGCGACTTCGACAGCATTTTCAATAGAAGCCGAAACCTGTTAAGAAATTCAAGAAAAAGCTAGACTCAACGGCTGGTTTAATAAAAACTTGAAAGCGGGCTAGTTTCAACCGCTTAACATTATTGTTTCATTTATCGTTTAATACGTGCCTGATCTGGATATGTTTCATCACAATCACACACTTATTTATTGATTCCAGTTTGTACATTTCTAACACATTTAGTACATCCACGATATTCAAACTTCCATTGGCACGATATTCCAACTTCCAGATTTCCGAAACACCGTCATTCTAAATTGAACGTGACAATTGCAAGATGTATAAAAAAAAAACAGAAAATATCAAAATTGTACACTGTCAAGGTCGATAGAAATATTCTATCGTAATAAATAAGTCTATTGAATAAGAGATGTCGCGCAAAGCTAATAATCTATTAAAACATATTTATTGTAAGTAGTTATTCCATATTTTTAGATAGATGTTTCTAGTTAATTAGGAGGCTAGCAAACGTAAAATAATGAGAAAATCGTGCTTTTATTATCATGTCCTATAGGTTGTCGACGTTATTGCGAGATGGCGCAATAAGGATGGGATGTTTGCGGTATTTCTCCTCGTGGAGATCGCACTTTATGGATCGACGCTGCTTAGTGACGTCTCTGAATCAATTAAAACAAACTTTTTATTTGTTAGCTCTAATATTCAGTATTCGCACTACAAATTACTTTTTATTTAATCTAGGCTATTCGAGTGAAACTAAGACGATATGTTTTCGCTTCTTTCTTTTTAGATTTTCTCGTATCTCGAACGCATCTAAAACAGGCTACCTGGTTAAATGTTAAGTCCAACATCCTACAACCCGGTAAGTTGAGTCACATCGGTGATGTAGGCTTATCCAGCTTTTCCGATTGCACATTCAACACTACCAGTTTCACGGCGAGCCTTACGTAGATGCCACTAGCAGTTTGTATGACAGCACTTCTCACCTGCCCATCCTTGGCTAGGTTTATTTCAATTTCCAATCCTTTTCAATTTCCATTCCCAATCACATTGCCCTTTTCAATCGGTTTTACAGGCATAAACCATTTCGTTCGCTTTGTCAGAGTGGGCAAACACTCGGTTAACCATCCAAAATAAGTTCGCTAAATGTTGTGACTTCCGCCAGTTCTTTCTGGCTTTCAAAAATGGTTTGGTATCAGGGCTTCAGAATCGGTGCCCTCAATGGAAACAAACGTTAGTGGACCAGAATTGATCATGTTTTCAATCTCTATTAACAAGTTTCGAAGCAATTCGTCACATGGGTTGCGCTGAGGCATAATATGGTATAAGGTATTCTTGATTGAGCGCACCAGACGTTCCCAGCTACCACCGATATGTGGTGACGCGGGCCGATTAAACAGCCATATGGATCCCGAGGTTGTAAATTCTGCATGAAGTCGACTCACTGTGACTCACAATGCGCTCACTGTGTATTTCGATTGGCGTGCCTCTGTTTCAATATGATGCGCTGTTTCGATGTGTACTGCCCGTGTCGTAAAGCAAATAAACATTACTACCCACCTCTTCACCGTACGACGTCCAACCGAAACATTCATCAGCTCAAAGTAGTCTATGCCGATATAAGAGAACGGTCGAGCAACGGATGTAAGCCGAGCTGTCAGTACTGCCGCCATGTGTGGCTCTCGAGGGAGGATATTCTGGTTCTTACATCTCTGATATGCATATCGTGTCGTAATGTTGTATTAAAATAATAAGCATTGTTAACCGATACCAGTGCTAGTACATTTAGCCGTTGCAATTGAAAAATTGTAACGTTTCCATCCCTAGTCGCGTGGATTCTGGGATTCCGGTCTACTATATCACACTATCCCCCTTTTTTAAGACTTTGAAAAGTTCAGCGCAATATGGCCGTGACGGAAAGAACTTCATCGCATAGTAATGCTGGCAGTGGTAATTCTTGTATGTTCGCATTACCCAGCCACTTATGTTTTAGTGCCACGACACTCACCTCGTTACATTCGAAAAGTAGGTGTCTAATGTCTTCTATATTTACGATCGGCATAAACATTGTCATTGGTAAGCTTTAAACTTACCATGTCCAGAGATAACTTGGCTCATCAAGCTCGTCAGCGGTAATTTCAATTTGAGTCGTGCTTTTATATTAGAAATGAAGCCAAATGTATGCCTACCGTTGGTTGATTCATTCCACCTTCTTTGTCATAAATCAATCGCCATCTCTTCTATTTCAGTTTGTTGCTATATTGATTATGTCTACTATCTGTAGCATGTACATGGACACCTACTTCACATTGGGCACATCTTCCTAAGTAGTACAAGTGCGCTCGCTTTTCGATTAGAATATATACCGGGAGTACGCTGGCCAGAACCACAACAGCATCTTCAGATACTGTTCGGTAGGCCTTTGTTACTCCTACCAAGATATTCTCTAAGCACTTTCCAATGATCTGACGTGGTGCAATTTAACCTGTCATACCACCCAGCCGTGGCATACGTGAATAGCGCCTCCGCCACACCTTTGTAAATTATTACAAATGTTTTGTGATTCAGTCCCCATCTCTCTCTTGACACTCTCGCCAAGGAGTGTAATAGCTTCTTAGCGTTTTCAAAGACTCTTAGAACGCGAGAAGTTACGCCCATACGTTCATCTAGGACAATATATTGACCTACGATATTGTTGGAGGTTGACAAAATTAATTTGCGATTTGACTCTGACGTTGAAGTTGGAGTCTCTCGTTGCCATGCACCAAAATGCCTTTGTCATGCGCGAATGCAATTTCGTCTAAGTCATCAATCATTCTTGTGTTAAACCAGATATTCCAGACTAGAGGACCAAGAATAGAGCCCTGAGGACATCCATTTGTAATTGGTTTAGATACAGAACCATACATATCTCTGATTACTGCGGGTCGGTTACTGAAGTAGGTCCTAAAACATTCATAGTGTTTTTAGGGAGATTGTGGACCGATTAGCTTGCGATGAGACTAGACCACGTCAGGTTATCAAATGCTCCGCTGATATCCAAGAATTTACTCATAACATATTTCGAACTTTGGGTTTTGACAGTGTTGATTACACCGAATTGTTTGTCCGAGAACAGTCCGCTCTCTTCAAATCACGGTGTAATGCGAATGGCTATAGTTACCTTTCTAGGAGTTTCTCATAATCGGTAGTAACATTATGGGTCCTGATTACAACCATTTCACCCGTTTCCCAAACTTTAGGGAAGTAACCAAATTTTAAGCAGCTGTTTAATAATTTTACTCTGCTTGGCCTTATCATGGGCCGTGCCAGCAGGATCCTGGTGGCTTGTTACGCTTAAAGCAAGTAAGAGAACTGGTGATCTCCTCCCACGGAAATAGGGACTCTTCAGCATCTGTGGATGCTCAACTACTGTTGAGGGTGATCTTGCGCATTTCTGCTTGACGCTCAGTTTCGTCTGGTATTTCATCTAGCAACAGTGAGTTGAGTAACTTCAAGCGTGGGCCATGCCACGTATCAGTGAAGAGCTCATTTGTCTGTCTAATGGTATTTAAAACTTCAAGAGGTCTTGCTTTGCCGGCGGCAAATTTGTATGCAAGATCCCAGGGGTCTCTATTAACATGTTCCGTGACGTACCATTGGAAAATACTTTTGTTTGCTGTAAATACTTCATAGAAGCCTTTATTCATTGCCCCTCTGAAGAGAGTCAATTTCAACTCTTTTGCTCTTTGGTCCCATTCCGCCTGGTATGCTCTTCTAAGCTTATGCATAGAACATCTAAGTTTCCTTAGATTAGAGTTCCGCCAATTATTTCGTTTCTTAGCTAATCTCTTCCTAGGAATTGATTTGGTACACACACTGGCTAACTGTGTTGAGATCAGCTCCACACGAGCATCAATTTCATCTATCGAATTAACTTCTGGAAGTGCTTCTACACTGTCCCAAGCGCCAACCAAGTGTAGCAAATGGACCTCAGTCAGCTATCTTAATGGCAAATCTCGAAATTTTGCTACTTGCAGGCGGACTATTCTGCTTGATAATTCAAACGTAATAACTCTGTGGTCACTAGATGTCCAACTTTCTCTTACACACCACCCAACTATCGAGCCCAGCAAGGCTCCGTTGATCATTGTCAAGTCGATATTGGTGTTCCGATTAGACGAGAACGTCTTTGGGTTTCCCTCCTCGTTTATTATGAAGAGGTCAGAGGTCACTCCTGGACACGAAGTCCTGTACTTTTCTTCCGTTTTCATCGGTTAAACGGTCATGCCACATTTTACTTCTAGCATTGTTGTCTCCGGTGATCATTTTCATGTTTTTACCGTTTAGTGATATTGTTGGTGGTCGACTAGAGTCAAATTTGCCCTTTAGTTGCAGCATCACTGTTTTTCCTGCTGATAGTGACATCTTATTTACTTCACAATATTGGATCATTTTATTTATTGCGATTTGACCCCGGCGCTGAAGTTCGAGTCTCGAGTTGCCATGTATCAGAATGACTTTGTCATCCGCGAAAGCAATTTCCTCAAAGTCGTTGATCATGCTTGTGTTAAACACGATATTCCAGACTAGAGGACCCAAAATAGAGCCCTGAGGACATCCTTTTGTAATTTGCTTTGAAACAGAACCATACATGTCTCTGATTATTGCGTATCGGGCACTGAAGTAGCTCCTAAAAATATTCATCGTGTTTCTAGGGAGATTGTAGATTTGCTTGTCAGAGAACAGTCAGAGAACAGTCCGGCAAGCAACCTTTCTAGGAGTTTTCCCGTACTGGTAGTAACATTATGGGTCTATAAGATTTCGAACGTAGTGGATCTCTATCACCAGGTTTCCTGATTATGATCATTTCACCCTTTTTCCACACCTTGGGGAACTAACCAAATTTTAAGCAGCTGTTTAATAATTTTACTATGCTAGACCCTATGACGGGCCATGCCAGCTGGATTATTTCAGCGTTCAAGTTATCCAGTCCAGAAGATTTGTTACACTTGAAGCAAGTTAAGGCACTGGTGACCTCCTCCCATATAAATGGGGGTTTTCTGCATCGTTCCAACTACTGTCGGTAGCGATCTCGTACATTTCTGCTTGAGGCCCAGTTTCGTCTGGCGTTTCATCCGGAAGAAGTAAGTTGAGTAACTCCAAGCGTGTGTCATGCCACGTATCAGTGACGACTCCATTTGCCTTCCTGATGGTGTTTAAGACTTCCGGGGGTCTTGCTTTGCCAGCGGCAAATTTATATACAAGTCCCCATGGGTCTTTATTACCATGTTCCGTGACGTACCGTTGGAAACTATTTTGTTTTGCAATAAATACTTCATGGAAGTAATTATTTCTTGTCCCTCTAAAGCGAGACAATTTTAACTCTTTTGCTATTTGGTTCCTTTCCGCCTGGTATGCTCTTCTAAGTTTGTGCATAGAACATCTAAGTTTCCTTAGATTAGAGTTCCACCAACTGTTCTGTTTCTTCGCAACTCTCTTCTTAGGAATTGAGTTGTTGCAGACACTGGCTAACTGTGCCGAGATCAGCTCCACACGAGCATCAATTTCATCTATCGAATCTATTTCTGGAAGTGCTTCTACACTGTCCCAAGAGCCAACCAAGTGTCTAGCAAACAGACCCCAGTCGGCTATCTTAAGCGAGTTTGATAAATTAAACGTAATGACTCTATGGTCACTAGATGTCCAACTTTCTCTTACACACCACCCAACTATCGAGCCCAGCAAGGCTTCATTGACTATGGTCAGGTCGATATTGGAGTTTCCATTAGACGAGAACGTCGTTGGGTTTCCCTCCTCGTTTATTATGAAGAGGTCACTCCTGGACATGAAGTCCTGTACTTTTCTTCCGTTTTCATCGGATAAACGGTCATGCCACATTTTACTTCTTGCATTGAAGTCTCCGAGGATCATTACCTTTTTCTGTTGACCCGATAGAGAGCCTAAGATCGTTTCGATTTTGCACAGATGGTACTCGATCGGTTCACTGTATTGGGCATATATTGAAAATAGGTAGAGTGAACCAGCTTCCGATGATATTTCAGCACATGTGCAGTGGCTGTCGCAGAACTGACTTAGTTTCAGGCATGCCACTGATTTGACCATTGACCGAGTGTGGTTCTTGCATACATAGTATATCTATGTCGTGAGTTGAGATGCGTTCACATATCTCTGATCCGACTATTTTAGCGCCCTGCATGTTGAGATGGGCGATACGTAGGTTGGTGTTACAATGTCTTTGATTATGACTAATCATCATGTTTAGTTCTTAATTTCAATTTACAATTCCTTGCAGCTTGCGCAACTGGCTGGTTTGTCTTTGTTGGGACAGACCTTGTAGCCATGACCATGATGTGCACAGTGAGAGCAGGTCTCTGCGCGCACCCTACAATTCTTTGCAATGTGACCATATCGCTGGCACCTAAAGCACCTAGTTGGAGTCACAAACTCTCTCACGCGACATCGTACCCAGTCCACGTGCAGTCTTCCACACTTTAGGAACATGTTTTTGGTTGCTGGTGCGACTTCTACCACCCAGTGAGCGGTCTCTTTATTTCTCGCACCGGTTCTATACAGAACTTTAAAATCTTTTTGGTCTAAGCAGTTTTGGTTTATTAGGCAGTTTTTAACCATGTCGCCATCAAGCTCAGAGCTTACATCAAAGATAATCACTTTAGGTAATATCTTAACAGGTTCTGGTTCGGTGGCTTTTAGACTCACGCCTTCCAACTTGGTGTTTTCCGTGAAAACCTTCAAATCCGGGGAAGAATCAACAGTAACTGCAACACCATTAGGTCCAGCGTTAGTTACATAGTGAATCTTTATGTTAGATTCACTAGGACGTATGATTTCCTTGATTTTCTTGGTAATCTCGGTAGTCGAAAGGCTGGAATCATTATCTCTAACTGTGATAATTATCCGTTTTGTTTCCGTCTTACTCTGTCAACGCTTTCTGTTTCTCCGTTTCTTGCGCTTCTTACCGACCGTTTACCATTCATTTTCTTTTTGGTTAGTTACTACTTTTCTTGTATTTTCTGGGTAGGCACTTGGAACTGAATCCTGTGCAGCCATCTCTAGCGTCTTTTCCACAGTAACCAATTGTTTTGGTTTCTGGCTGCAAGTGCACCTATGGTTGCGTGCTTCCTCCAGTTTTCTAACAACCAGATTAGTTTCCGCAACCACCTCTAGAATTTGAATCTTGATATTCTTAATGCGGTCCTTTAATTCCCGAAACTTAGGCTCAGTAAGTTTTGTATTTTTTAGTATGCCCGATCATCGTTTCAAGAGAAACGATTTCCATCATAAGGTTTTCATGGGGTCTTTCGCACGTTTGTGCTAACTGACCACTGCATGGCAAAGTAGTTTCAACTTCAGCCGTGTCCTCATCATTGCCGACAAGCTCGGCATCCGAGTTAGAACCATTAAGATTCACGTCAAGCTTCACCTTTTTAGATGCTCGCTGACCGTCAGCTTCTTGCGAAGACTGATCCGGTTCACGCCTGGAACCCTTACCCATATCTCTGGGTAATTCACAAAGTGAATTTAATTTTTTGTTAAATTTTATTGTGGTTTAGCAATGCTTTTTCTCAATAATTTTACACACAAAAAAGATGCGCACAGCTACGATTCGTCAAACCAACTGTCAAGCAAGAACTCCAATTCTCCACTAATACAAAAGAAAACGTCGGCAATTATCATTTCAACTAAAAGGGTGCTAACAAGAATTTCTCTAGTAGCTCAAAATATAATAATAATATTCAATGATAGATGGCAGTGATCGTTCATTATACCACTTGGGAAATAATATTTATCGCATTCCATTGGCAACAAGGAGTAAATTTTCCAATGAAGTATACCAACACAACAAATCTACGACTACAAATGTCAAATGTTGATCAACAAGATTTTAATTGGCGATTGAAATGATAATTCCGCCTAAGTATTTTGCTTTCATTAAATTCTTTAACAGATTGCTGATTGTTGACTTAGTTTTCTATTCTCTAGGTGATGATCCTGAACAACATCTACGATTTGTGATGAGTGAAATCTGAACCGAATGTTTGTGGAATCGAAGTTGAACATTCCGCCGCCCTTGACTCGGATGAGTCAATTGATGGAATTATACAGATCTTATTAATCGGACGCTTAAATGTGCTCGTGGCGGTTTGTACAGTCACAACTCGTATTAAATTGTCTCGTCCAGGATGAACTTCTAAAATTCTCGCTAGCGGCCATCGTGCGGGTGGTACGTTTTCTTCCTTTGAAATGTCTAGATCACCAACTTTAATTTGATTGACTGCTTGATTGCACTTGTTAAGTTGGTTCAGAGTGGTTAGGTATTCGGCATGCCAGCGAACCCAAAATTGCTAAATCAGTTTTTGAATCATTTGCCATCTAGACAATGTATTAATTTTGGTATTAAGTAGTGATGGCTCAGGTATCAGTGTTATTGGATGGCCCAATATGAAATGTGCTGGTGTTAGTGGGTCCTCACTTTCATCGTTACGACATAGCGGACGCGAGTTGAGTATGGCTTCTAATTCTTTTAGGAATGTGAGTAATTCTTCATACGACATGATGGTTTCTCCGATGGCGCGATTTATATGAAATTTCGTCGATTTGACGGCTGCTTCCCACAAACCTCCGAAGTTTGGCGCTGCCGGTGGTATGAGATGCCATTGCGTATCCTGTAATGCTGCCTAGGTGCTGACCTTATGAGAAAATTGTGTTGAGTTACACAGGTCTTGGAGCTCTTGTAATTGATTGATGGCCCAATGAAGTTCGTCGCGTTGTCAGAATACAAGTCCGTGCAGATTCCTCTCGTACCTTGAAATCGACGCAATGCTGCTAAAAATGACTCTGTACTGAGATTTGTAACCAGCTCGATGTGAACAGCTTTAACTGCCATACACACAAAAATACAGATGTAGCCTTTAATTATTGTTGAGTTCCGTATCTGATGGCCCAGCATAATCGAGACCACTTTTGATAAATGGCCTAACAAAAGTTACTCTTGACGACGGCAGTTGACCCATTCACTCGGTTTGAACCTTGACCTTGTAACGGTGACAAGTAATGCAGTGGTGAATGATCTTCTTTATAAGGTGCTTTCCGCGAACAATGTGAAATCTTTGCTTTGTATAGCAAACCAGCTGCGAAATTCCTGCGTGAAATAGCTTTCGATGATAGTGTTCTATCATTCTCTGCACCAATAAATGATTTAACGGAAGAATGATTGGATGTTAAGTGTCAAAATTGAGTGGTGCATTGGCTAATCTGCCACTAACCCTTAGAATACCATGATTGTCTGCGAATGGATAACGCTTAAATAACTTACTTTTTTGTGATAGCTGTCCTGAATGTATTAACTTGACATCTTCCGAAAACGCTTGGGCTTGCACGTGTTTGATTATGTAATTCTCGGCTTGGTTGAGTTCATCAACTGTGAAACTTCCGTACGATTTCGATTTAGTTGATCGTAGTGCATTTAAGATCCATCGGCGAATACGAATAACTATTCGTATTATTATGGGATATTTCGAAACTCGTACGATCATCTCTTCTAATTGCTGGTTAATTCCATTCCGACTTGTTGCACTATATGGTAGAACTGCGAATCTGGTTCATCTTGTGCAACTCCAATGCCTTCAGATGGAATTTCTAATGGGTTGGTACGTAACCATGATGGACCCATCCACCATAAGGTATCATTTTTTAGCTCAGTTGGGGGCATACCACGAGTTGCCCGATCAGCTGGATTTTCTGCTGATTTGACGTGATGCCACTGATTTCGGTTCGTGTAGGATAGTATGAGTCCAGTCCGATTAGGTGGTTTAGATAACCAGTCCAATACTATCTTGGCATCGGTGTAGAAGAATAGTTTTGGTATGGTTTGGAAATTTAGTGCCTTTGTAACTGTTTCCATTAATTTCACCAATAACACAGCTGCGCAGAGCTTCAGTTTGGGAATTGACACTGTTTTTATGGGAGCTACCCTTGATTTGGCTGCGATGATATTAATATAAGCTTCTGTTGGTGATCTTATTGCACGAGAGTACAAAACTGCAGCATAGGCATCCTTAGATGCATCACAGAACCCATGAATTTCTATTGTTTCGGTCGAATACAGCCACCTTTGGATTTCCAGTTGCTCGATTGTACGGAGCTCGTTTCTCAATCTCTTCCAATTCGTCTTACACGACTCTGGCAACTTATCGTCCCATCCAAGTTTCTCGAGCCATAATTGTTGGAACATGACTTTAATCATGATGGTGGTCGGAGATAACCAACCCAGTGGGTCGAAGATCCTAGATGATTCTGACAATAAACTACGTTTCGTCATAACAGAATTTTCTGGGATAGCCACCTTGAACCTAAAAATGTCACTGGATGGTTCAAAATACAATCCTAATATGGATATCATCTTCCCACTGTCGTTAAACGATCGTTGTACTGATTGAAGATCAGCTTCGTTGATATCATCCAAAAGATGGGGATGATTTGCAGACCACTTTCTTAGTTTAAATCCTGCAGATCTCAGAATTTCTATTAGTTCATTTCGCAGTATTAACGCTCCGTTAAGCGTACTTGAACCGGTGATCACATCGTCAACATAAACATCCGATTTCAGCACTTCAGCTGTGGTTGGATACTTGGCATGAAATTTATTGGCAATATAGTTCAATGAATATGTTGCCAAAAATGGTGCAGATGCAGTACCATAGGTGACTGTCAGTAGTCTGTAGTGCTGCAATTGATGATCAGGTGATTCTCGCCAAAGTATACGCTGGCAGTCAGTGTCCTCTTTTCGGACCATCACTTGACGGTACATCTTTTCGATGTCCGCGCTGAAAACAAATTTGTGTTTTCTGAACCGTAATGAAATTTCTAACAGACCTGGCTGGACTGTTAGCCCCACCATTAACTCATCATTTATGGACTGACCTGACGATGTTTTTTGGGAGCCATTAAATACAACTCGAAGCTTCGAACGATCTGAACTCTTAAAAACGCCATGATGTGGTAAGTAATATGGTTGAGTGCTAGGCTGGTCGATTTCGTGGCTTGGTATGGATTCCATGTGGCCTAGTCGCTCATATTCTCGCATAAAGGTCACATATTCTGTCTTTAATTGAACATTTGAACTTAATCGTTTTTCGAGTGTCTGGAATTGACGCAATGCAATATTGAAGGAATGACCCAGATGAGGTGTAGTTCTCCTGAATGGTAAGGCAACTGTTATCCTTCCATTTTGGTTGCGTTTTACAGTGTCTTTATAATGTTCAATGCATTTGGATTCTTCAGATGTATATTCGACTGTTTGTGGTATACTTTCACTTTCCCAGAACTGTCGTAATATCTTATCGATGTCGACTTCTTGTTGCTCCGTGATATACACCTGATTTGATGTAGTGGAAATGTCTTGCGACGATCTTCCGCCGGCCACGATCCAACCCAGTCGAGTGTTTTGGAAGATAACGTTTTGTTCATCGCTCAACACCTGTCCAGCATTCAATATTTCAAAGAAATAATCACTGCCTATAAGTAAGTCGACAGGACCTGGTTTTTCAAAGGTAGGATCAGCCAAACTAATTTCGTTACCACTTGGTATTTGCACTATCACTGGATTGGTTGGTAGTTGTGAGGTCAGCTTGGTGACAATGAGGGCATCAATGTTGTAAGAGATTTCATGATTAATTCTCGATCTGATTGTAATATTGGTAATTCCCTTTGAGCAGCCCGCTTTCGATCCTCCAACGCCTTGTAAGAAGATTCTTGCATTCGCCTTGCTCAGATTTTGTCTATTCACGCACGATTCTTTTATGAGTGACCTGGTAGAGCCTGAGTCTAGTAGGCCTCGAATGGTATGCCAGTTGTTGTAACTATCTCGAATTTCAACCAACACAGTAGGTAATAATGCATTTGCACTGACAGCGTGACTGACCACAGCGCGATTGTGGTTTTCTCCTGGGGAGGCAGTTAGGATCGTGCTAGCGGATGGTTTGATTGATTTACACCTTGATTTACAGTTGGTGGAGAATGAACGAGGGTATGCTGTCTACGATGGCAAAGTTGGCATGTTCTTATAGATCGGCACTGATAAACGCTATGGACTTTTCCGAGGCAATTAATACTTCGCTGCTTTTCCTTTAAGAATTGTTTTCGATCGTTGATGGTCATTGATTTGAACTTGGCACATTCAAAAAGACGATGTCGGTCGACGTTGCAAAGTGGACATGACGGTGATGATATTGAGTCAAAATGTAACACCTTAGACGAGTGATGTGATTTGGCGGCTTTCACACTGATCGGTTTGATCTCTGTAAGTGCATCGACGCGGTTCAATAAAAAATCAAGAAATCCTTGCACTGTTGGAAAGTCTTCCTCTGCGGTTTTGTACCTCCAAGCCTTCCTGGTCTCATCATCAAGTCGATCAATTGCCATAAAAATGAGCCAGGGATCACGTGCCTCGGCCTCCTTGCCTAACGCCTTAAAGCCTCTTACGACCTCATCTGTGTTGTCATGCAACGCTACTAGCTGGGCAGCATTTGGTTTTGATATTTTTGGTTGCTCAAGAAACGATTTGATATGCGCTTCTACAATGGGTTTTTTCTTGTCATATCGTTTGACGAGTCATTGAATAGCTTCGATGTAACTGGCGTCGTCTACCCGAAGATGACTGATTAAATTGTAGGCATTTCCTAGCGCACAGCTACGATTCGTCAAACCAACTGTCAAGCAAGAACTCCAATTCTCCACTTATACAAAAGAAAACGTCGGCAATTATCATTTCAACTAAAAGGGTGCTAATGAGGATTTCTCTAGTAGCTCAAAATATAATAATAATATTCAATGATAGATGGCAGTGATCGTTCGTTATACCACTTGGGAAATAATATTTATCGTATTCCATTGGCAACAAGGAGTAAATTTTCCAATTTTCGAAAATCTACGACTACAAATGTCAAATGTTGATCAACAAGATTTTAATTGCCGATTGAAATGATAATTCCGCGTAAGTATTTTGCTTTCATTAAATTCTTTAACAGATTGCTGATTGTTGACTTAGTTTTCTATTCTCTAGGTGATGATCCTGAACAACATCTATGAGTGAAATCTGAACCGAATGTTTGTGGAATCGAAGTTGAACACACTACATTACTGCGGTGGCTAGATATCTACGACTGGGAACTCGCTTGCTCACTCCCGAGAGCCGCCGATACTGAGCATCCGATTCCCTGCACCGTAACGTTGTTTCCCTGGTTGATTCCATTGTGTAGTTAGATTCTGAGTTCCTTCCCTTAGCATTTTATACCTACTGCCAGGTTTTTTATAGCTGCCCCTAACATGGAGAACAGACGCTTCAAGATTTGTCATGGGTATTTCCCCTTTAGGCAAGTAGCTAGGGTTTTACCGCGCACGTACTCGCCGGGTTATACTTTTAGCGTTACCCATGGTGCAGCGCGAGGAGCTTGTATAACCAGCGCACTCCAAAAATTCACATTTTAAATGAATTTAAATTTACAGTATGACAAATATCTGGTTTCTAATGGTACAGACACCAACAGGCGGAGTTGGAGCTAAAATGTAGATTACGACCAAATACTGCCTTCGAAGGATATTAGGATCGATATTGAACAATATTTTTAATCCAAGGTTGTAAGTAATAATACTGAACCGCCCATTACATCATGAGCTAAATCGGTAATATCGACGCCAGGCAATCACCTTTAACATTGAAAAATATTTCAATACAAAACAAAATCGAGAAATCCCACTGTATGAAAATATTCGTGACGGAAACTAAAATTTCCCAACCGCCGGCAAGGAAAAATGTAAATTTATTCATTTTGTATATTTCTAAAATTATTTTTCAAGTTCAAGAGCATTTCGAGCAAAAATATTTATTCTTATTATAGAAATACACCGCACAGCACACTACAGAATTTCATACGAAACGTTCGACTATCGATGGTCACGTGAAATTCAACGAGATTTGTTTTTGTGTTTGATATGCGATTTTTTCGATTACGTACGATAGACGGAGGGCATATTAAAGACAATAATGCTAGAAAATTTGCTACTTTGCGTGTCGAATGTTTCGCTAATTTTCCATACCTGTGGCTCACGATAATTTATTTAACGAATTAGCCTTTAAAGAATGTAGAAATCTAAAATGTATGTACGAGTATCTACCGATATATTTTGTAAATTGTTACGCAATCAGCAAAAATTTGTAATTCAAAATACGAAACAAGAAAATTTTCCCTCGAATAATTTTCCAGGTGGCAAAACGGATAATTAATTCTGTGTTTTGGTTTTTAACAACGGAATTTGATATTTTAATAAAACAAATCGTTTTCTTGATAAAAATGTGTAAAAATAAATTGTTACTTGGTAAAACATGATAACTGGAAAAATTGAGCCGAGTTGGTTAACACGTGCACAAAAACACATGTCGAAATTTTGTAGAAAATTGATAAAGAATTGTTTTCAACCGGAATTATATAAATTTGAGTTTTATTTTTATTTATAATTATATTTTTTAGGGAGGTGTATAGGTGTAACAATGGTTAGGCTTCCAAGAAAATTTACTGTACGAGTACATAATGGAGTTCTGGAAATAACAATTCATCACCAAAACAATTAGCTCTAGTCAGGCTAAACAAAATGACTGAAGCTGATTTGCATGATTTGGTGATCCAATAAAGTCAAGTTTGGTTTGAATAACTTCAATAACTTCTTCATCTTAACTTTGAAATAGCCCGCAGAAAAATATTTTGTTGCCCATTATATTTGGGAAACTACCTCCTATATTTCGGCTTGATTACACTTCAACAAAATGCGTAGAAATCATTTCGGAATATGTACTTGCCAAAAGTTTTTAATTTTACACGAGGCATATGCGGGAACTTATTTATTGCGCCAGGCAAGATCTATATTTAAATTGTGGGCAGATAAGAATTGCTGGATTAGGTGGTACTTGCAACGGTACCGCACGTTTCTCAGATAAGAACTACATAAATAATGTCTCAGTAATATACCGTTTCCTCAACCTTCCGATGATAAGTTCGTTGGACCAATTATCTTCATAAAGCAAACCCAATTTTATTCTATAGGGTTTTCCAATAGGAATGATATGATTTTTAAGTGACGTTTCGGCCATTTGTAATATGTCGTGATCTGTCATGTTTTGCTTCATTGTATTCAGTAATGTTTACAATTTCACCATGGTGAGATATACGCAAGAACAACGTTTACAAATTATTCAGTTTTATTAACAAAATAATCGTTCACCAATTGCAACTTTTCGTGCGCTTTTGCCATTTTATAGTCGTAATAATCGTCCAAGTGTGCTCGCCATTCGTCGAATGTTGAAAATTTTGAGCGTACATTTTCTTTACATAATGTTGAAGTGCCAATAAGACGCTCGAGATTCGCTCGAAGTAATGCAAATATTGCTGCCGCGTTCAGGCAAGTGTTGCTGAAGACCGCAATTTGTCGATTCCAAGACGTTCTCAAGAATTGGGTCTGTCCAAACCACAACCTGGCGGATTTTGAGAAAGGATTTGGGTTTGTATCCGTATAAAGTTGTTCTCACTCAAGAACTGAAGCCATTGGACCACCGTAAACGTCGTGAATTTGGCGATTTGGCGACTTGAAAACGATAACGATTTTTTTAAGAAAATCATCTTCTCCGATGAGGCTCACTTTCATCTGAGTGGTGCGGTAAATAAACAAAATTGTCGATTTTGTTGCGAAGAAAATCCACAAATTTTTCATGAAAAACCATTACTTTCACCTAAATTGACAGTTTGGTGTGGTTTTTGGTCTGGTGGAATCATCGGTCCGTATTTTTTTCGAAATGAGGCTTTTTTTTTTAAATCTTTGCTTTATTTATTATAATTCAATATTAAATTTGTATTCGGGCCAAAGCTGATTAGTAAAATGCCCTTTACACTTACAATTATAATGATTAATGCTCCGTCTGGAGTCTCAAACCATGTTCTTAATTATTTTTTATATAAATCAATCGGGTTATTGACAATTAATGTGTGTAATTCAATGTTTTATCTTATTTAATTTTGACCAAAAAAGAGTAAAATGCCAAAACTGTTTCTATTGAAATAAGTCCCAGAGTGATGGTGGAGTGGTTTTGGACCACTCGCTTCAGTGTCCGCGGTCCTCCGCCACTCCCGCTCTCGGCTCATTTTTTCGTTTGGTAATTGTTGTTTGTGTTGTCTTGTTGTATATATTCCCATGGTTGGTATTGTTATTAGGTTGTGGGTAGGTCTTGCAGCCACCAGTATTTCCGCCTTGTATTACGATATTATTATAATTATAGCGATTGTGTAGATGGTACAGCTGTGGGTTATCGAATATTTCTTCTTCAAATCCTTTTGTGTTCTGTCTTCGCTCTAGGTGGTAGATTTTTGGGTATCTGCTTCTTTTATCGTCTATGTATCCAATTTTGTCCAAATATATAAACGTTTCCGGGCCCGGGTTCTTGTGTTTCTTGCAGTTTTCCCTCTGTATGCTATCTTCGGTATAGTAGGGGGCAAATATTAATGAGTTTTCTGTATTGTCTGTAGATCTTTTGATATGGTCTCTGACCAGCTTCAGTATGTGGAGATCTATTCTGTCTTTCCCAAATTTCTCGTATTGCTTTTGGTTTGAGATGTATTTTTTGAAGTCTGAGCTCGCTGATCGATGTTCCCCATGGCAGTATCGCAGGCATTTTCTTTCAAAGATTCTCAGTTTTTCCATTGTGTATGGGCCAATATTCCACCATATTGGGCAACCATATGTTAATATTGGGCGTACCAAAGATTTATAGCATATATATTTGACTTTTGGGCTGACTGTTCGTGTACAAAATAATCTTCGATTGGCATGGAATATTTTTTTAGCTTTTATCACCTGTTGCTGTATATGTTTGTCTAGATAGAGTAATTTATCTAGGTTCATTCCTAGATATTTAACTGATGACTTTTGCACACAGGTCGTACCAGCTTGTGTGTCCCAGTTTGCTAACCGGTAGGGTTGATTTTTATCCTCCATGTATGCAGGTGATCCATCGTAAATTCTACTGCCTGTTGTATGTTTTGAGTGATATTTTTGATTTTTTCGTGTGTGCCATAGATCACCAGGTCGTCTGCGTAGGCTATTGTCTGTATCTCCTGTGTGTTCATTCGTTCGTGTTCTACGAGATCCTTCGTGTATAAGTTAAATAACATTGGTGCTGTTATTGAGCCTTGTTGTAGTCCATTGTGAATTTGGAACGTTTGGTCTGATATCTGTGTGCCGTTTGTCGTTTTAAACTTTCTGTTGTACAACAGTTCGTACAGTAATTGTGTTATGTCGGGGCTAAATTTCATTTGTATCATCTTGTACAGCAGTCCGTCTAACCACACCGATTCAAAGGCCTTCTCCATATCGATCAGTACTGCGCCGGTCACTCTTCTCCGGTTTAGGTTTCGGCATACATCTGACGTTAGTTTTGTGATGGTGTGTATTGTCGAGTGGCCTTGTCGGAAACCGAATTGATTGTCCGGTATTAGTTGTTGCTTCTTTGTGTGCTTTAGTATTCTTTCGTATATAATAATTTCGTATATTTTTCCTAGGTTCGATAACAGGCTTATTGGGCGATAGCTGCTCGGCTGGGTTGTTGGTTTTCCCTTTTTCGGTATTGGGTAGATTTTCGCCGTTTTCCATGCTTTCGGAAAAGTGCGATTGTTTAAACAGTGATTGATCAGGCTGCATAATTCTCGTATTATCTCGCTGGGTAGATGTTTTAATGCGACAGACGGGAGATTATCTAAGCCGAACGATTTCTTGGTATTTAAACATTTAATTATTGTGGTTAGTTCCTCCGTGTTTGTGAAGTAGTTGTGATTACTGTTATTACTATTGTTTATTTGTGGATTTAGTGCGGTATTATTTGTAGTGAATATAGTTTTTGTTAAATGGTTTACTTTATTTATTTCAAATTGTGCGTTTATTGGGTCTATTGTGTGTTTTATTGATTGTTCGTGGTGCGGTTTTCCCAGTGTTGGATTGGGTATTGTCGTTTTTTGTATGTGGTATCCAATTATATTTAAATTATCATGTTGATCGTAACTACTATACTGTGTTCCTTGTTTTTCTATTTTTGCCCAGTCAATGTTTAGTGCTAAGTTAGTGCTAAATGAAGCTGGTAACACCGTTACTGTCAATTGAGATCGGTATTGATCGATGATAACCAACTTTTTATGGCCGAAATTGGAAGAAGTTGATCTTGACAACATTTGGTTCCAACAAGAACGTACTACGTGCCACACAGCAAGTGCAACATTTGAATTATTGCGAGAAAAGTTAGACACCATTAGATTATTTCTTGTGGGGTTATTTGAAGTCAGTGGTCTTTAGCAATAAACCAAACTCTCTTCAAGCTTTACAAGTCAATATTGAACGCGCTATTCATGACATACGACTTGATTTAGTGGAAAAAGTGCTCGAAAATTGGGTTCATCGAATTCGTTCCTGCAGAAGTCGTGGAGGCCATTTGAATGACGTTTTATTCAGAACTTAATTGTATCGATTGTACTTCACATTAAATAAAAAACATTTCAATTTCCTTAACAATTAGTGTGTTTTTTTTAAAGAAATCATATCACACTTATTGGAAAACCCTTTAATTAGAATTATAATTTTGTTCAAATTGATCATATTCCAGAATTCAATTTTCAGTGGGTCTTTGTTTTAGAGGCGGAAAACTTTAAATTGGCAACACTGTTTTCTGTGACAGTCGAATTGTCAGTTGTTATTTTGAGGTTAATTTTGTTTGTCAATTCATCATGAATAGACTCACGCCGGAGCAACGTTTGCAAATTGTTCAAATTTATTTTGAAAAACATGGTTCAAGTCGAGAAACTCATCGGGCAATACGTGCATTGTTCTCATAATCGTCCATCAGAGCGACTAATTCGAGAAACTATGGATCGTTTTCGCATTACGTACTCTAAACGATAATACGCATCCCGTAAGACGTCTTGTCAATTCGTCATCGTGCTCAACAATTAAACTTGTGTCCATCCACTTTATGGAAAATTTTATTTAAAGATCATTATTTACGTGCTTACAAGATTTGATGACTTGTATGGGAATTGAATCCGGGGGCTGAAGGAACCATTGCTTTTGAACCACAATTTTATTTGAAAATTTTATTCGGTGATGGTTAAAGGCTGGCTTTTGGTTAAATGGCTAGGTCAATAAACAGCGTTGCCGCATTTGGAGCAATGATAATCCACAACCCATTATCGAAACACCATTACATCCAGAAGAAGTCACTGTGTGGCGCGCTTTATGTGCCGGTGACATCATTTCGGTTCATATCAAACGACATCATTGCGGAAGACATATCAAAAATGAGGGTCAAAACGTTTCAGTCAACGGTGAGCGACGACCACATACAATAAATTTACTGAAATAAACATTTGACGCATTATTAATTTCACGAAATGGGCCTGATAACTCGATGTAAAGTTGCATGTCTACGCCGATAAACCAGAAACAATTGAGCACTTGGAAGTCAATATTCGTCGCATTATTGGCGAAATGTAGTCTAATTTAATGCAAAGTGTGTGAAAAATGGACCCCCAGATTACCTGAAATGTGCCAGCCACAGCAAACTTTCTGTCAAATAAAGCGAATTTCAACCGAAGTCAAATTTCTACCAAATTACAAAAACTATAAATGTGTACGAATATACAAATAGTATACGTTTAGGCGGAATATTCTGGCAAAAATTGTTGCGTGATTAAAATAAATTAATAATCAAAATTAATTAAGTCAAAAGTCCCATATATAGACATAGTTTCTTATAATGGCCTCAGTATGTATTTTAATGCAAAAATTGCCAAATGGTCGATCCCTGGGTTCGGTCATACGAATAACAAGGAATAACTGCAACAATTGTTGCATGAAACTTCAATGAAAATTTTTGTTCTAAATAAGTGAAAGTGTCATATATAGACATAGATGTTTATGATGGCCTTGGTATGCACTTTAATACAAAAATACCAAATGGTTGGTCCCTGGGTTCAGTTACATGAATAACAAGGAATAACTACAACAGTTGTTGTTGCACGAAACTTCAATCAGAAATTTTGTTCTAAATAAGTCAAAAGTGTCATATATAGACATGGTTTTTTATAATGGCCTTGGTATTTACTTCAATACAAAAATGCTAATAATGGTCGGTCCCTGGGTTCGGTCATATATATAACAAGTAATAACTGCAACAGTTGTTTGCTCGATACTTCGATGAAAAATTTTCCTTCAATGAAAATTTTTCCAAAGCCAAAAGTCCCATATAAGTTAGCAGATCTGTTAAAGTTGCTGTCTAGTTATTAGGTAATTGTCTTATTATCCTTGAGACTAAATAGGTTTATATTTTGATACTAAATCGTATAAATTATTCGTTAGTATATGGACCGACTCATTCGCTGACCTAAACTAATCCTCATTGGATATATCCAATTTTACAACAGTCACTGTTAAACGTGTCATTATTGTGAGTACATGGTCAACTTGGAAAACATCCTCATCGTGCACGGATAGGATGATAAACACACTTAAAATTACACCACAAATAAAACCCAACTACAGCGCTGAGCGGCGATGAATCATATATTTTCTACCTGTCTCATGCCCGATTTTTTCATTCATTTCCTGGTTCATATTGAATTAGCTCACTATATTTAAGGTTCTTCCTTAAATACAACAGCTGCCATAGAATCAATTTGATAAAGTAAAATTCGATCGTGTTTTGGTATTTACCTGCACTTTTAATTTAATTTATGCATGAAAGAAATATTTGTAAGTTCAGTGAACAAAATATTTGTAGCTTAACTCAACTGCAGAATTTTTTTATATTGCCAAGGTTACAGATTTTCTTTTTCAGTTTTTATAGAGATGGGACTGTGAATTCTTGTTTTTTTATTTAATCTTTGCAATCTGTTCTGAGGCCGAAGCATTCGCAACTCTTGCGCGGTTCGCTTTTCACGTCCTACCTTACGCATTGGCTGCCAAATCGAAGACGTATGTTTATAGGTCAGATTTACGTAGAACCATTGCATATTGCCTAGCTCCATGCTAGCCTGTTGTACTGGCGAGGAAGATGGGTCGGCCAGTGCACTCGTAACCAGATGATCGAAATCTATTGGAATTCGAACCCGATCGGTGACTGTGAATTCTTGATTATGGTTTTCAAACTTAAATTAAATTTGCTGAATTAATTAGTAATCTCCAAAATATTTCTAATTGTAGATTGACACGTCTGAACTAATGTTGCAGTTTAGAACTGAATATTGGCCTTTTAAACGCCACCTCGTTAGCGCCACTTCTTATCCGAGCGAAAGGTGATGTTTGTTTATGCGCGAAAGAGCCTCACTGTTACGTCATAATATGCAGTCAAATTACAGTCAACTATGAAGTTTATATAACATAAAAACTAGTTTTTCGAGAAATTGATCACCCTTGACTGTAGTTTTAAAATATTCCGCCAGATGTCAGTCACTTTGCGATAAAAGGAGAATAAAACTTATTTTGATTAATGAATAATAGGGACATCTATCAATGGCTAGTTTGAACTAATCACCAATTTAGCTAGTCGAGTTAAGTAGTAAACTAATATCATGTTATTTCGTAACGGTTTTCAATAGATGGCGTAAAACATAAGGCATTGAAATTTTATTCTAATTCCTTAATTTAATTTGAGTTTACCCGTTTGTCCATCGATGGTGGATAATTACCAATTTAGTACGCAATTTAGGACTAAATATTAAACTCAGTAAGTTCTAACGATAATTTAGTTTAGGCGAGTTTTTGTGTAAATTTCCGATTAACAAAATTAATGGTTAGTTCATAAAATCGCATATTAAACCGTGTATGCCATTTAATTAAAATTGGCTCACTAATTTATCAATTTCGACAATATGTTTAATCGACTATTGATGAATCTGAACTAAGCTTGGAGTTTAGATGTAAAAACCATCCATATTTTGGTTTGAAAATAATACAGACAACTTATGTAATTGTTATGAATTACCCTTTAATTTTGTAATATTTCATTTTACAAATAATTTGATAAGCTAAGGTCTCCGTAAACTTAAGTTAAAATTATGAAGATTAGTCAATCTTGTTGGTGTAATTACAAGTGGTTGTGTACGTCGTCTACGAGGAGTTGATATTGCCTACCCAATTATCATAGTTGGCCAGGATTTTGATTTTCGGGACTCCGCGTTTTAACTATCAAAACGGATTTCATCGCGAACTTAATTTCCTAAAATATAGAACAAAATTACCGTATGGTTAATAGCCAACAACAAAAAACTGATAAAACCACTTTAGGGAGGTATTATTCAGCATATCGCCCGAACAATTCATAATCATGACATTTACGCCACTAAACACGGTCTATGGGCCACACCCCTCTAATTACACATAACATCGATTAATTTTGATAGCCTTGTCTACAAATCTTTTAACACATAGCAACTAAATATAAAACATCGCGGCTATATACGAATATAAATGATGAATACTAATTGTATATGCCATTACGATTCTATTTCCAAAAAACTATAAAACTCAAAAAATACGTCGATGAGTCAGAGTATTCTGCATGTGCCATGCCCCATATCACCGTTACGCACTACTTATAGTAATCCCATTTCTCCCTTATGAATTTTCTTCTTTAATCGAATTTTCCATTTTTTTGGTTTTTTTGTGCCTCATTTGTCGCATGATTCATAACACGAAACCGGTGCCCGTGAATTTTTGAGTTCGCGCCGTTTTATTTAAAACTTAAAATTACATAATCGCATGGCATCCACATAATTTGGAGTGATCATCATGACACGATGATTATTGGTATTTAAGTCTATAACGTCACACGCAACGTGATTACTATTCCAAGTTCAAAACTAAAAATATTCTTTTCGTAAATGTCTGACGTCACACGTGTATTAGGTACTCGTATATATATCTAAATATATAACGTCAAACCTATACAACGTTTTCGTGTTAAGCATTTGAAAATAGGCAATTGGAACCATACTGCTGCGCTGCGCACGAAGAACGAAAACAACAAAAAAAAATGTTCTAACTCGTAATCTCAATGTCACGAGAATCACGTGTAAATTTGCTAACGTAATTTAAATGTAAACGCTACGCTATACAGCGCAACAAAAGAATGTCGGGGTGATTAGATTACTTCTCAAAGACGGCAGACAATATACAGTTTACATTTTTTCTTTTGTTATTTGATCGATTTTGTGTCATTCACAAGATCAATTAGTGTTTTAATGTACATTTTACGATCGTACGATACCCGGAAGTCTTGTGTTGCGCTCGCCGTATTTCTAGAATACGAGATTTATATTTTGTAATGCTGTGCGATATCAAGAACATTTTTACCACCCACGTTTGCTAAAATTAAATTATTAAATTCGAGTGTTGCTGTCTGCGCGCACGATTTTCGATGTTTTATAACGGTAAATGTGCGTGGTGTGTGTATTTGCTAATGTTGATTTTTTAACGTTTCAATTTAAAATTTAATTGAAAAAGAGAAAACAAGTTATGAACGGGTGGTTGACAGAGATGGATTTTGGGTTAAATGGGGGTGCATCTTTGCTTCTATTTAGTTCAGGTTTTTGATAAACCGTTGCGGTTTATGGTACTGCTACCTAGCTTTAAATGAAAAAATCGATGCCCTGTCAAAATTGGAACCCAAGAGTTTTTAATGGAACTAAATGTTCTCATCGTGGATTAGGCCATAGTGGACCTCTAATTATGTGGGCATCAATAGATCCAGTGGTTTGTTGAACAGTTTTACTTGACATGACCCTAGCTTTCGCGAAAGTCTGGCACGAAGGTCTATTGACAGTTTTATGACCACAATTCTATCGTTTTCTTGGACCATACACTTTTATGTTTAACAGGAACAAGCATTCTCACTAATATTAGAGATAAAAGCAAGAGTGCCACAAGAGAGTGTCTCAATACCATATTATTAAAAGACACCATCGAGGAACCTACTAATACACTTCAGAGTGCGATAAACATAACTAACTTACGGACGAAGCGCTGGCGCATTGGATTGAAGGAAACAAAATTCGTATGTGTTGACGACACTAACAGAAACCATTTGCCTGTGATACTAAATAATGTTCCAATACCACATGATATCTGAGCAAAATACTAGGTATGAATATTGGTGCTAAACTGCGATGGAGTTTGTTCGAGATCTTTCGTGTACTTTCGGTTTTGTTCCACACTAATTCTGCTATCTCTAATGCTACTACTTAAACCTAGATGTCACTAATCTCACAAAAAAAAATAATGTCATTAATTTTCTATCAATTTTCGTTTTATAAATGTCTTGGTATTTAATCCTTGGTAGGGTTGTACTAAACCGAATAACCTGTGCATCATCAAAGAGTCCAAAACAAAGTACTGAGGAATATTGTTAATGCTCCTTGGAACGTACGTTATACGTATCTCCAAAAGAGATTTTTTCTGTGGAAACAGTTGCCAACGCCGTAAGCAGGGAAGCATGAAGAGGGGCTCTACAATCCCCGAAATGCCAAAATCAGCTAGCTAAAATATAGGAAAACCAATGGGAACATCTGTGGTTAAACGTGGTAGAGAGAGATAATGCGACAACTTTGTTATAAACACCATGGAAACGAGATGATTTGCCCGCGGCATACCTGTAAAACCTCATCCAGCAGCAGGATCCCTTTTCAGTAACCCAGTGATCTGGCTAAGATTTAATACAAAAGTTCACCCATTAGTCCGTATAAGTACATTGTTTTTACAGAAATGTATGTGGTGGATGCTTATTTTTCATCCCTGAAACATGCTATGATAACACTAACTATTAATATCATGACATTTTTGACTATCACTAGAAAAACGCCACATTTTTTCTTGTAGTCTCGAAAATATTTACTGTCGCGACAGCTTAAACTATCATGACACAATAATATTTTGGGACTAAGAGTAAAAATATGCCATTTTGATGATACTTTAATACTATTACGACAGACAAATATTTTGGGGTTGGCACGAAAAAGCATATTGTATGGCATGAAGTTTATAGCCAACTACCGGCTTATGTGGTATAGAAAGATTTAAAGTAATTTCTGAAATTGTTTCCATGAGGTGGAATTTCTATGAGGTGGAATTGAGATATAGTCCCCTGAACTTGGCAACTATTCGTTGGCTGGAGTATCGGCTAGTGTCTCGTGGGTACGATAGTTATCGATAAGCGCTTCCTGTTTTATCAGCAAAAATAACTTTTCATTACGCAAGAATAATTTGGATTGAAGATTAATTCTGATGATTTTTCCACCCAGTGGGATTTGTGGTTTACATTTTAACATTTTAATTAAAATATCATGCTTAGTGTTTGTCGTAGTTTTATGAACATTTTAATTGATCGCGAAAATTTAAAGATGCCGAAGCTTTTCGGGAGAACAACCAATCGGAAGAACCCTTTATAGCAAATGTTTTAATTACTGGTAAAGATTTAAAATGTACAATGGATCTAAAGAGGCAGTTCACTAAAGCTGTTCTTCGATTTTCGCTAATATTTAGCTTTTGTGATAAAAATTCATAAATAAGACTAAGCGCTAGAATTTCCAGAGCCTAAGTCAAAGAGCTTGTTCTGTGGAAACCGAACTATCGAAAATAGTAGTTTTCTTAGTAGAGCTTCGATATTTGAAATACTCATGACGATCGAGATCAAATTTTGTATTGAAGTTGCAGTTAAATTTATAGCAGTTAAGTGGCAAATCTTCAAATTGTTTGGCGGGATAAAATGATTTGTAATTGATTTCCATTATACGACTAAAACACTCATTATTTCTCGAATAGGTCCGTTTTTAATTAGAGACAAGAACAAACTTCCACTATGTTCTAAAAAATATTTCGGTCATTTTTGACGAGCAACTGCTAGAAGAAATGATCGTAAGAATGTCACAAATTTCGCGAAACCATATTAGTACTCCAAATTACCATTGTGATGCTGATTATAGATACAATTTATCTTATTCTGATATGATTATGGGGCATATCGTTTAGCAGCAATTTATTTTCCAAATTCAGCGTTTTGGCCTTCAGAAGCACGTAGGCACTCAAAACTATCGTTGTAGCGCTGGAAGCAGTTAAATTTAGCTCATTCCAATAAAATCATCTGGTCTATAAACCATTCATGATTGAAAGGTCTTGGAAAAGCAACAATTTTATTACAAGTACTTTAGTTCACAAATTCACCACTATGACGCTGGTGATAAATTAATCCTTTGATGTAGACTATATAATAGTACTAAACTAAAACATGATATTTTTAAAACCAAATCAATGAAGAATTAGAAAATTATTTTGCGGCATTTTGTGAAGATTTCTTACTGGAAATTTGTGATGTTTCCCAATTTCCAGTGAATTTTTCAGGTTTGTCAATTTCAAGAAAGAAGTCCTGATTACCTCGTGAGGTTTCAGCCCCAAATTTGAAATTTGCCACCAAGATGCGGGATTTTCATTAAATTCTCAAATTGGTTGACCTATCAGTTGACCTAAAAATGATAGACAGAACCCGTATTTTTTACCAGCTGTGATGAAATTTGGTTTGTAGTATTGGAGAGAGATTGTAAACTAATTTTTGGACAAAATTCTAGGATCTAAATCTGAAATGAAATTGGTTGAATTGATTTGTAAGGTTTTGAAAGTCGGTAATTTTTTAATTAATGATGTTGAAATTTAGATCGTAAAATTTCACTGGATTATAACATGTATTTTGAAATTAATTATTCCTAACAGAATTCGTCTATTTCTTAACTAACAACTACATTTGGTTCATAGGTTTTAATTGTCATGCGATAGGATGCATTTTGAACTTGGTTCTGGAATTTGTCTTTTCCGATTTTACATAGCTAATTTAGAGGCACAGAAAGGCGATTAAATTCCTCAAGCCGAATTTTTACCTGACATTTATCCCTAAAATTGTGTTAGTTTAAAGGAGAACAACCAAAATATAAAGGGGAAGTTTATTTACCAAATGAAATGTTTTGGTTGGTTAGTTTTACTCACTTTCAATACTCTGAATCAAATTTGACGGGAAAAATTTACGCAGTTTAGCATATAGTCGTGTTCGTAGAAAGCATCATCTGTAAAAGGATGACTCGTACTTACTCGTTTGTCCTCACTGTTTTCAAACATCGGTTTATTTCCGAAGCTCGTCGTTTCACTTGATGGAACTCAGAAGAAATCAAGACATTAACAATCAGCATGAAAATATCTTTTTGTATATGATGGAAGATGGAACCCAATTTCTCCTCTCTAAATTTGTACACTCCTTACGTGGATTTTGCACAACTATACCGTTATATATATATACTATAAGGAATTATGGAAGGCAACAGTTTATTTTTTTCTGTCTCCAACATCTGTGAAGCTCTAATCGTTAACCTTGGGGTTTTTAAATCGATAATTTTGTTATGCAATTGACGTAAAAAGTTACAATCACAGTTTAATTTTTTTGGATACTCGAACATAAATTAAATTCCCCTAACGACAAAACTGTTTTGGATAAATAAATGTATTCCTGGAAACTGATTATATCTGTTATACTCTGTTGAGAATTAAAAACTTATCGTTAATTTCATCCACATGGCACATCACACATACGATTAATTTATAAAACAGAGACCACCCCAAATATTTGTGATGCGATATCGCGCACTTGACGGTTTTTTTATTCAATCTGTTTAGCGGTAAAATATTTATAGCACTTTTACCAAAAAAGTAAAAGTAAAAAACTAACCAAATTTGTAGAGCATAAAATTGAAATAGTTTTATACGCAAATACGCTTTAATTTCCCTTAATACGATACTGGAATGCTTTGTGTAGTAAAAACCACCTAGCAAAAACTCTAAAATACAAAACGACACTTTTTTTTCTAGAAAACCCACATGTTGTTATATGCCTCGAAAATTATCAATTGTAATCAATATTCAAATAAACGGTGTGGATAAGTTTTAAGTGCAAAAAAGTTTATCCACTTTACCCTATCAGCATACGCAAAGAATGGAAAAGTCTATCACACCCATTTCCTGATAACAACCACGAATAACCATCCAAGGGTAGGTAGATAATACGTATATTTGCTAGAGGCGCTTTACTTAAAAAAACAGAATTGTGTTGTCGATGTAATCCAATCAAAATACGATGAGAAAATTTTTCTCCAGAACTTTCTATTGTGAAACGTTGTTATCTTCCCATTATTACGTCCTACACACATCAGAATTTCCATTTAATTGACAATTCCGCACCAGGACCTTCTCTTGAAATTGAAAATTTAAGATTTTATTTTTTTAAACACATCTTTGAACGGAAGTGATGAAGAGGTACATGAGTATACCACCAACCAATCAAAAGAATGTGCGTTCAATATTTCTATATAAACAAATACCGACAGACAAGTCGTAACAATTAGTTTTCGTCACTACTTACCGAAAAAAATATTTTTGCTACACATACACACAATTAAAGTAGATTAAATATGCGAAAATATCGTTAAAAACCCGTGCTTGATATATTTTTTTGACCTTGAATGTAAACAAATTAAATTTCTAAAAATACTGTACGTACTAACACTCTACATATACATACGTGTATCCCGTGCGTCCAACTATGTACATGTACATAATACAATATACGTACGTATTTGTCGTCTACCTACACCGCCTCGTACTCGAATTCGCAATTTTATTAAATTATTACTCTCCACTACATAGGTTTCAAATTTTTTCGGTTGACCTTGAAATTAATTTACAGATATTTGAATACCCGAGTTCCTCCATTTTTTTTTTTTGTTATGTACTTATTATATTTTTATACTGTGAGTATTATAAAACAATTACTGGTATCATGATCATGACATCCTTGAAAATAAAACAAAAACAAAAATAACAATTTAAAAAATTTTAATAATACAAGTAAATCGGGTAAGTAACTGTATAACGGTATTATTGTTTATATTATAACAGCGCGTCGTAATATTTTTTTTTTTTTGGTGGTATTTTGTTTTTCAAAACACGCCATCTAAGATGTCCCTGATTTGGCTGAGCTCGTATCGATCGAAAAATTTTGTTATTGATAAATCAGCGGGAACAAAAACACTGACAAACAAAAAATAAATAAATAAACGAAAGTCAAAGAAACGTCAAGGGGGAAGATGAATATTTTCGGCACTTTAGCACACCAACAACAAAAAAATTGTGTTCTGTTATCAACGTTTTTTTTTTTTTGTTTAAATATATAAAACAAAATTATTTTTTTTATCAATTTAGCCTTGGCCTTGAGCAGATCATAACCAAATTTCCCGCAAATTATTTTTATTACAATTTCATGTTTGTTTGCGTGCGTATGTATATCGGGTATATACAATATTTGCTGGTGTGATATTTTTATACATTTTATCGAGAGCGAAAAAAGCAGTGGTGAATTCGCAAGCACGGGAGAGAAAAATTTATTTCGATTTTTAGCAACATTGAAAAATCATTTGGCGATTTGACTTCCGTCCGCCTTCGGAACATGTTGAGTAAAATACATCATGATATTAAGTTCAGATACAAATTAAACTGAAGTGGCTAAGCAAATTGCGTTTTACCAGCGATTGTGGTGTGTAATCACGATTTCCATTGTTTTAGCTATTTCATTGATGTGCATTGAAATGTACATTGAAAACTGACCTAAGAATAGAAAATGCTTATCAAAGTTGTCGCATTTCTTATTTAAACGTCAATAAAAAAACCGTTAAAAGGCAACTGGCGTGAACAAATTGTTATCAGCTGTTTTTAATTTCTTTATGATAATATTAAGTGTTTGGAAAATAAGAAATGCGATGCTTACCAGATAAACTTAGCCCTAGGCTGCGGTCAAGAAATCAGCAGCTGCGCAGTTTGCGCAGTACTGTCAATTTTTCTATAACCTGACTTTAAAATCTACATCCAACATGGAGGAGCTCGAATAGTAAATTGATTATTT
This sequence comes from Nephrotoma guestfalica, assembly GCA_963691935.1. Classification (NCBI taxonomy): domain Eukaryota; kingdom Metazoa; phylum Arthropoda; class Insecta; order Diptera; family Tipulidae; genus Nephrotoma; species Nephrotoma guestfalica. The sequence goes on along the minus strand of OY829914.1, from coordinate 265,471,176 downwards.
CAAAAAATATTTTATTTATTATTAACAAATTTTTTTTATTGTTCATAATTACTATTTAATTTAAATAGGGATAAAGACTATTAGAGTTCAGAGACAACAAGATTGTTGATTGTAATACGATTGGGGATGGGATCTCAATTTATTGGAGGCAGAAAAAATAAATTATCTCTGTGGAACAAATCGGAAATTAAAAAAACATTTTCCAAATATCCCAAGCTCGGCGCTCGATGTGAAAAAAAAATTTAGTAACTTGTTGGTTACTTACAATCGCATTAAAACGAGAAAATAGAAAAGTGGTCGAGCCTCTTTATTTTGGAAATACTACGAGGAGTTCGATAGCGAATATGGTGTACGTCACAACATTAATCCACCGAAAGGATGAATATTTGATTCGAATGCAAATTGTCCAATTGCTATTTAAGGTGCAAATGTTCTAGTCATTGAAACCAGACGAACAAGGAGCAGGAGAAATAACAACATGTCAGAGTTGCCGGATTATTTGAAGGAAGACGATGAAGAAGAACGACTGCGACATGAAGAGTTCATGCAAAATGAAAAGAAGAAAAAGGACCTGAAGAAACGGAAATTGATTATTTAAAGGATATGGCGAACCTTCTCCCAAAGTAAACAAAACCAAAAAATACACGATTGGGCTGTTTTAATTTTTATTTTATTGAATTATTACATATAAAGGGTGTTTTTAAGCCCGACAGAACTTGAAATTGTAAAAAATAACAAAAAAAATTATTTTTTTATGAAAAATATACTCTGGCAAATCATCATGAATAGACTCATGCTTGAACAGCACTACGAAATTATTAAAATTTAATAATTAAAACTTTGAAAATGAGTCGTCGATTCGCCCGTTGTTTTATCGTCAAATTGTCTTTAGAGAAGAGGCTCAGTTTTGGCTTAACGGGTTTGTTAATAAACAAAATTGTCGCATATAGAGTGAGACCAATCCACAAGAGACCCTACAGACTCCATTACAAAAATGCACCGTTTGGTGTGGTTTACATGCTGGTGGCATCATCGGACCTTATTTCTTCAAAAATGAGACCGGGGATCGCGTTACGGTCAATGGAGATCATTACAGCACCATGATCAATGATTTTTTTGACCGCAACCATCGACTTATTAAAATCAAGATTTGGCGATAAGTTGATTTCGAGAAATGGACCTGTCAATTGGCCTCCAAGATTGTGCGATTTGGCACCACTCGATTATTTCCTATGGGCTACTTGAAGTCACTGGTTTATGCTGATAAACCAGCAACAATTGACGCCTTGGAGGCCAGTATTGTTCGCGTTATTCGTCACATACGGCTAGCAGTGCTCGAAAAAGTGGCCCAAAATTGGCGGTCGAATGCGTTTCGTCAAGAACAGCCGCGGTGTCCATATGCCCGAAATCATTTTCAAATATTAATTTAAAATTTTTTTGGTTATAATTTAATTTTTTGTGTTATTTTTTACAATTTCAAGTTCTGTCTCGTTTAAAAAACACCCGTTATATAGAAACTTGTGGACTTGTAATTTATTTTTAAATCATGGTTTTTAATTTAATATTTCGGTTAAATAGAGTCTTTTCAGTTTTCCAGCATTGTCTACAGTTGATTCCACACCATATGCAATGTTATCATGCTCAGAGTAATTTCCTGTTTCTGTAGTGTTATCAATTTCAAGCAGTTCGTCCTTATTAACTATAATAAAACTGTAAAGGACTAAAGGTTATCAAGTATTTTTTAACCGGATAGGCTGAATCACTAAGTAAATGACAAACATCTGGCAAGTTTAAGGTATTATTTTCTAATTTTTGGTGGCTCCGACGGTGCCATCTAAATATCAATAAATTTTTGTTGGCTATCACAAATTCCCTAAAATTAAATAAAATTTATTTAAAAAAAATAACTGGAAAGGTATGGATGACCTACTTTCACCAATACAAAAATATCGTATTCGACCGTATCACCGTAAATTTTTTATCGTAAGGATATATAGTGTGTCTCAGCAGAAGCGCCTGTTTTAAATTTGCCGCCATTTTGTTAATACGGGTTGTACGGTGATTTTTTTTGACAGTTGTCACGTACAGAGAAGTATTCAAACCAACAACGTTTAATTATTGTAAAACCCCATTACAAAAATGGTGAAAGTTTTGCGAAAACAGTTCGCCAATTATATCAAGTTTTCGGTGCGCTAAATGAATCGACAGTGAGGCGTTTAATTACAAAATTTGAGACCAAATTTACGCTGATAGATTAGAAGATCATTGATCATCGTCATCCTTGTCGGTCACTCGAAAATATAGCCACAGTAAGGAAGTCTGTGGCCGAGAATCCAGGAACTTGGGAGTGCAGTATCGCGAAATGTTAACGTTTTTCCAACAAGACGGTGCGACCTACCACACAGCCCATGAAACAATGGTGTTACTGCAGACTAAGTTTTCAGGCCGTGTCATTTTCCGATTTGGCGATCAACATTGGCCACCATGATCGTGCGATGGACTTTTTTCTTTGGGGCTATGTGAAGGAAAAGGTGTATGCGAATACGCCTGAAACAGTTGAACATCTTAAAGAGGAAATACTGCGCGTTATTGGTGAAATACAGCCACATTTATGTGAAAAACTTTCACAATTTTTGTAATGTGTTTTTACAATAATTAAACGTTGTTGGTTTGAATACTTCTCCATATTCTTATATCGCGTGGTCTGTACGTGGCAACTGTCAAAAAAATCACCGCACAACTCGTATTAACACAATGGCTGCAAATTTAAATCCGGCGCTCTTGTTGAGACACCCTTTATTATCGTATTGATGATTTAATTGTTAGTACATTTAATCGCGTGACAGGTTGCTGTTGCTAGCCCGAAAAACGAAATCCCGAAATCGAAATCCTGAACACTAAGGTATGTCCAGGTGACATCCAGATTTCGACATATTCTGTATTTGTTAAGCTTAATGTTTGGATTTATCAACTGTTAAAAGCTACTTGTTTGCAATTTTACAAACTTTATAAAATTGAAAGAATTGAAAATTTAAATGTGAAATTTCAACAATTTAAAACTTTTTTGAAAATGTCTGCTTTTAAAGTGTTATTACCAATTTTCGAATTAAATGACGGTTTGCGAAAACATCGAAACGAAATTGTCGAATGATATATTGTCGACTTTTTTGGCCGAATGTATAATCCAATTTCGACAAAGTCGCTATATTTTCGACTATTTTAATTGGGTATTTGGACTAAAGATGGGCGCTGCCTTCTCTAAACTCCCTTTATCCAATTTTCATAATTTTGGATAGTAAATGAAGAAAGCAAAATGTGAATGAATAAAGAAAAAATGTCACTATATTTTCGGACTATTTTTATTTGTTGTTTAGAGAATTGAGGCCGTCGCCCCACATTTCGAGCAACATAAAAGAAATTCTTTACATATTTAAAAAAATCATTTTTGGAACGAACACCCTAAAGCCGAAATAACAGAAAAGCGCAAGAATGTTTTAAACAATTCACAAATTACTAAATTTTTTAATAAAAAAGTTTTCGATTATTTTATTTTTCGATATTAAATTTTTGACAAAAAAAAAATCGATGTGGATATCCATGATACGGTTAGCCGCTACTGGCAAATTAAAATTTTCAACTGATACACCAACCTCATGAAGATACTACTCTATCTGCACCGGCGGTATTTGCATAGAACAGTGCCGCATCATCGCTAGAGGCTACAATGAAAATCTGCCAAGAAAAGTGGTGATATAAACTGGCCTCCTCGACCCTTGTTTTTAATAGACTCTGATTATATTTTGAGTACTTGAAGGTGTGCTCGTAAACTTTCGAATTTCAAGTAGTACTCACGGGGAAAAATAGTGCTAGTCCGGAAGCCAAAAAACCGGGTCAAGATAACTTCAAATTTCGCCTTAAAGACGAAACACATAAATGCCGATTTTTAGACAAAATCAGAAATAATTTTAGTCTAATTTTAACACTATCCTAAGGCGACTAAACTGACGAAATTTGTGCTCATCATAGAAATAAAATTTTAATAAATTTTCATTCATAAATTGAGGAAAAATAATCGAGCCAATAAAAGAAACACACGAAAAAAATTAGACTAAAATTATTTCTGGTTTTGTCTAGAAATCGGGTTTTATTTGTTTCGTCTTTAAGGCGAAATTTGAAATTTGCTTTTCCCGGTTTTTTCCGCTCCTAGACTAGAAAGTGTTTCCTAACCTACCAAAATCTCGATACTTGAGAACTACATTCGGATAGATTTTGATGCAATGACACCGTAACTCTGCTAGAATTTGTATGCTTAGCGGATTATCAAATGTTGAAGCTCGAGTATTGGATAATAATTCCTATACTGCCTGTCTGTCTGTCTGTCTATTAGTTGGTTTCGAATGGGCATTTCAGCCGCTCAACCGATCGTTATTTTATTCTTACCATGTATAAGTTGCACGTCTAGAACCAACCTTATGATATTTTTGAACTGGCTGGGCCTCGAGGTCTAGGGGCTCAGGTACAAATATTTTCTAAAATTTAAATCATTTTTATTTTTTTTACGGAAATGAATATAATAAAGGGGTTACATGAAATTAATGACACTTTCGAATCTGCGGGGCCAATCCCCTGGATCATGGATACCGTTATAAGTTACCACACCATTCATCCAATCGGATTCAAACGGATTCAGATTTTGCATAGAAACTTTATATCGAAATGCGCAGGTTTTCGTAATATTTTTGAAGGAGTCGGCCCTCTACGTCTAAGTGCTCCCATAAAATTTTTCTCCAGAATTGTCTTTTTGTTCCGAATGGGCGTTTCAGAGCTCACACGATCTTAATGAAGTTTTTACCATGTATAAGTTGCATGTCCAGAACCAAACTTACGATATTTTTGAAGGGGCTGGACGCCGAGTCTAGAGACATCGTTAAAAATGTGTTTGTAATTTTTTTTTTTTAATTTTTTCACTGGAATGAGTTTGAGAAAGAGATATATGAAATTAGTGACATGCTCGAATCAGAGAGGTTCGTCCATAGGATCATACCTTTCAAGTTTCCACGCCATTCATCCAATCGGATTCAGGAGGAATTGTATACCAAAATGAGCAGGTGTTTATAATATTTTTGGAGGGTCGACTCGCTGGATGTAGGTGCCTCCATACAATTTTTTCCCAAAATGTCGATTTTTTTAGCTTTTGAATTTCCGACGTAAGCATGAAGATGATAACCACACGTAAAAATTATATTCCCCATAAATCAAAATTAGCAAGAAAATCCATTTTATAATTATTTGATTGTTCGTTACTCCAGTATAAGCAAAAATGTTATCATAGAGAGTGGACCAAACGATTTATCTCTATAGAGATATAATCGTCAGCAATTTGGAATAGAACCGTCTCTCTCGTTCACTAAAAGAGAATACTGTAGACTCTGAAGGATTGTACGTTTAAAATGGGCAAATAGATAGGATTTGTTTACATTGTTATGCTTTAATGTTTCACAATGAATCGTCAGAAATGTGTTGTTTGAATGGAAATATAATTTGCCTCCTCTGAGTAATACACCTGAACATCTTCTTGTGTACGTCTCCGGAGCTACTGATCCAGATAATTTCTTCAAAACATTCAAATGTACAACTTATGTTTCCAGTAACATCATTTAGAGCAACACAAATTGTTAACGGTGGAGGTTTCATGCCCACGTTTAAAGACAAGGACAAACTTACCATAACGTGGGATCACTGCTTCCTCTTCCTGATAACAACTCTAGTTTTGCAAATTAAGGTTGTGCTTTTAGTCCTGCAACAAAACGTGAAATAATATCAAGTTTACAGATTTTAATCCATGAACGAACACAATCATCTGGTAAATTTATTCAAAACTACATTAGAGAAATGTTTCTTCGAGATCAGGACGTGATCAATTTGATTTTCGATTCTTACATCATTTGATCGCTACCTTCCTAAAGAACAAAACTTTCACATTATCTGATTTGTCTTAGTTTGACGCATGTGCATTGCCAATCGTGATGTTGATTTTTTCTGCGTGTAACCTAACCGTGCATATCCACATGCTTACAGCTCGGAAGTCAATGTTAAGCTACAGCATTCGCCAGTAGACGAGAAAGCTGATTACAAATTTTCCTCCATTCTGATGACCGCTGTATTAGAAAGTGTAGCCATTGGTGATGTTATAATTCACATCCAGACCATCTAAGCTCTTATAGTTTAAATACGTCCAATTTGGAAGTTTTTGCTTGGTTCGAACGGTTCTGGAGATCTCTATAGGCCCTAAAAGGTTTAGCACGTTCTATGTTCCCAATTTATGCAGTTGTTCTTTTACATTTTCCGAGGTCTGTGTTGTGAAGAATATGATAAATCAATCCGAGAAATTTGTAAAGGATTCATAACTTAAAGGTGTTTTTGAGAGTAGGTAGTTGGCCCGCTGCTCAGCTGATGTTTTACGGAGTTAGAGCTTAAGAAACCAATCATGATTTGGTTTTGTGACGCCAATTACTAGTGTGCTTGACTACAAACAGAATTTCCTTTGTGTAGCCTCAACTACAGCGCCCGATTCATTTAGAGTTACCCAGGGAGTACCGCGAGAAAATATGAATCTAAAATTTTGCCTCAGTTAACTTGATTAGAATTAGCAAATTTGTAGGGTCGAGTTATCTTAACTCTACATAATTTCAAAATATACAAAGGTTACCATAAACATCACTGAATTATCACCGTTAGGATTTAGACCTGCTTTCTACATCTTCCTTCTATTTGAGAATATCAGCCCGATATACTTCTGTTCAAAGGATGATGACAGCAATGCATAGTCAGAAATTATCGGCTGGGGTGATGCCTCCACACCATTTGTTTAACAAGGACTTCCAAGGGCGAACATGAAAGAGAATCTCCAGTGCTCCAATTAGGGTGTCCTGAGTTTACCACTGATGCAGAAGGTGACGTTTCACTGTACATTCTTCAAAGGCACTAGGCTCGCCAGTACAGTTAGAGCCATCTATCAGACAATAATCCCGTATATTAAAATAGACCTAATGATTCAGGTCAAGGCCAATGTGGTCAATAGCAATGTGGACTTCAAAACACGAAGCTCCAATGAGAGTCAGGTTCTTCACTTTATCTGTGAAAGTCCGGCATATACCATTTCAAGTTGGGATTAATCTGAAGCTAAATACTTCCAAAAGAGTTTGATTAACTTAGCCTTATGTGAATTGACACTCAAACAACAGCTAACGTATTTATCAAAGACATCTTTAGTAATATGGTCCGGATAAGCAACTATTCGGAAACTACAACAAAACATATTGAGCAGTTCCTTATAGCAGTTTCAATCAGCATGAGTTTTATTTTTATCGGATACCATGAGGAACGCACTTAGAGTCGCTTCGCTTAATGCACCTGAAAGCTCGTCCAATAGATCATCAAGCCTAATATTGATACAGGGGGTTTGAAAAACTATTTTATGATGGGGTTTGTCAGATACTAGGGAGAGGAGAGGCGGGCGAAATCCAGTTACGATTATAACTTTGAGAACTCTGTTTCTAAAGCATTGTTAATCTAGTGTATATGTGTGGCACAAAGGAGTTTAGATACAGTGCAAGGCAAATTCAAGAATTACTGGATTGTGAGGAAACGGTCTATCGTACTGTCAAGACAAATATACCATGCGCATTCATGCATTTCAGATAGATGGCGGATTTCCATGAGTTGTTTGCCTTTTGACCAGCCTTCAGGCAAACCGCGACGATTATAGGGATTCTGAAACACCGTCGAAATTGGTATTAGGAAACTACAATTGAAAAATTATATTTTGTCATAACATTTAGAGGTGCATACAAATCTTATTGGTTTTGCAAAACTAAATCATGTAAAATGCACCTACACATCCACCAAGCTATGGTAAAGAGATGGCACTCCGAACGCTTTTATTAAATGTGTGAAACACAAATTACATAAAAAATTACATGGCAAATAAAGTTAAAAACAAAAACATGCTCCGTGGTGATAACAATTCCCAACAATCTGTAGAACCCCAACCTCAAATAGCCACGCCAAAACAATTAATGTGGTTACCAGTGTTCTGAGAGACCATTCCTAACACAGGTGGAGAAGATCAATTACATCTTACAAGTCTCTCCATTCCAAGATAGATACGAGATAATTAGAAGAGTTTCAATTAATCGCCACCTCATTTTTGAGGAGACAAAGGTTCAGGCAGCTCGCCATAATTACATATACGAGTACAAACAGCACGATTTGGTTTTCACTCGGACTCAAAACTTGATTTCGACAATCCTCGCTTCTGCGACCACCCTGGGAGTGGTAACTTCGGGACGTTCTTCAAATCACGCAAACTAACCAACAAACACCAAAAGATATCAATATCCATAAAACTTGTGTTGATATTGGTAACAAAGTTATTCCTCGCACAAGTGATCCGCAAATACGGGTCCCTAAGGCAATAAGTATAAAGATCGCAGTGGTAAACTATATACAACCACAACATAGCCGCTTATTTTTGCGGTATTCGGCAAACAATATCACTTCCTGATTGATACCGGTGTTTATTTAAGAGTAATCTCGTATCATAGATACTACAGCTTCGGAACAAATCGTAACCCCGGTATAGTTCTGTATGTTAAACACGCTTTCACCCTTGCTAATGTGGATCTGACAAATCGCAAGTTGATTGATTATCAATCACCATTGGTTTACATAATCAGCAATACCATGTCCCCATTACACATGGTGAAGAAGAATAACAACAAATGAAGACCATGTGGGAGCTAGAGAAGGCTTAATGCAGTTACAATTCTTGACCGTTACCCAATCCCACACATGCAAACTTTTTACATGCAATTTCATGGATGCTCGAAAATCGATCTAGTGAGGGAATGCCATCTCATACCGCAGTTGGTTCATCAATATTCTTCCAAAAATTATCAAATTATTCGATATTTCAGGGAGTTATACCACCCGAAGGAAGAATTAATGCAATAAGATATTTTCCAGCACCACAAAATATCAAACAAATACAACAATTTATTGGTATGGTGAACTACTACCACTAATTCAGCACAAAACTAGCAGAGATTCTTGCCCCAATTCATACGCAATTGGCAATACTGCTCAAGAAAGCCAAGACGCTTGAAAAATTTTCTTGGCCTGAAGCATGTCAAAAGGCATTTCTCCAGCTCAAGAAAGCTTAGAAACCATACTAGAGTAGAGAACTGCTTGCAATATTCCAAGCAATTAGGCACTTCGGCCACTTTGTCGAAGGTCGGGATTCACTATCTTCACTGACCAATTTTCTCTAAAGCGGAACGTAACTTTATAGGCAATCACAGACATACAACATACAGATAATATGGTCACGACACACTTTATTTACTTTAGCGATCTAGAAATGTAAGACTTACTCTCTAGTTCTACAAATCGACGGCCTAAGTGGAAATTAGAAAAATTTCCATTAGCCGATTTATCAATTTACTGTGAAATTTCTACTGGTACCAATCACCCGTACTTTCCAGAGACATTACGTCGAACTAACTTTGACACTCTGCAAAACATATCACATCCAAGTGTACGAGCAACTCGAAAGCTCATCCACTTCAAGAGTTTTTGATCCAGTATTAACAAAGATGGAACCGTGTGTCCAAAATCGTGTTTATCCTAATCTAATGGATTAGACATATATTTTATCTTGCCTAGATTGTGTCACGCAGTACCAAGAAGCCTACTGCATCAAAGTCGTGTCCACATCAACAATCGCAAAAGCACTAATAGAAAACTACGTTTGGAAATTCGGTATACCCGTCAATATAACCCCCGATCAAAGCACATAGTTTGAATCCACAGTTCGGACTACTACCTACCATCCCCAAACATAAAATATGTTTGACCGCGCTCACCGCCAACCTAAAGTTTGCAGCTCTCAAACCTCGTGCAAAAGTCTTCAACTGGAGCTCAGGGATCCCAATCGTATTACTGAGAATCCGAACAACAGCCAAAGATGAACTACAATTATCGCCAGCAGACCTGGTGTACGGTGAAACCATCAAATTACTTGGGGATTTCTTTGTGGAACATGCACTTACACCCCAAGGGGGTGAACATGCACTGACACAGTGATAGATCAACTGTGCCGCACGATGAACAAACTCATCGCAACGGATACGCGCAAAACAAATTAAAATGACATATTCCTATCAAAGTCGCTGAAAACTTGCGACTACGTTTTCGTACGAATAGACAAGTACCGACAGTCTATAGAATTTTGAGTCCGCCCCATCAAACCGCATTTTCGGGTAAAACATACTTTACCGAGCTCAAACACTATTCTTAAAACTCGCTGGGGGACATGAAGAAATATTTTTCTAAATTTTTAAAAAAATAATTTGACGATCATATGGACGACCATAACGTCAGCAATTTACATCACCACTACTATTATAATGTTCATACGTCATTATAATAGTACAATTTCCTTACTCCTTAATTGCTGGTGGACAAAAATCCTACGATGGGGGGAGGAAGGGTTTCTCGCTGAGCGAGGGAGTGATGTAGCGACTTGTTTCTTCAACTACACGAAACACCGCACAATACGATCAAGTATAACACGAACAATCCTCCGCAAACACAATTCTTATGTAAAACCAGTTTTTGATTATTTTTTTATTTATTCTTGGTGAAGAAAATAAAAACGAAATCCAGTTTATTCAATTTTGGATTTTTGGAGGAGTCACATCTTTGCAGCTCACCAACTAAAAATATTATTTTTGTTGAATAAATAAAAGCTTTTTAAAAATTAAAATTAAACCGGTACCATTTCAACCCTGCATAGTTGGCCCCGTGTTTTAGCCTAGCCCAACACAGTAACACAATAAGCTATAGTTGGCTCCCACTTGATTCCCCCAGTTAACTAAGCCAAACTTCAGATTGACTAAAATTTTACCAGTTTTAACTATATTGGTGAATTTCTGGCAAGCGCAATAAAGCGGCATAAATGTTTACCGGTAATAAATCGTAATCAAATTAATGTAGTAAGCTCTCGATTTAAAACTCTATCGCTTATTGGAGACAATTTTAAATTTCGCCTAACACCAAATTTCAATTTCGAAGATCGGTTTGACCGATAAATAATATCAGCACCAGTATCATATCTATTCAAAACATGACAGTTATCGGTAGTTGAAGCAGAGACACAACATCGTTTTCCCGGTTCATACAAAGCAACAAAATACTCGTATATAAATTTGCTATGTAAACACCGCTTAATCGAATCGGCGTAAAATTTTTATCGTTCGATATCAAGGCCGCAATGTTTACAAAACACGAGCGCGAACATTGCGATCACAAATTAGCAGAAAAGATAGACAGCCGGCTCGTGATACCAATGAAATTGAATGCTAAACGATCAAATTAATGCTAATTCAGGTTTATGCAATAAACATAATATTGTTAGCTGTCATATAGGTCTGACGCAACCAAAGTGTAAATTTTATTCGAGTACATAAGTGGTTTGGCCCATCATTCCAGGAAGTAACTCCGTTAAATCCGCCACCTGTGCGTTATATGCTAAATTTCCGGGTGTTTCATAACAATAAACATTTATGAATTAACGTTGACATACCTTAAATATTGTATACTTTATAGTTAAAGAGATAACGTACCCGGAAAAAACGCGATTGCTAATCTAACGCGGCAATGAAATTATTCATTCATTGTCAATAACACACATGTAAGCGCGATTTTTGTCGAAGTTCAGTCTTTATCTATATAATAAGGCGGTTAGTCAGCACTATTTATTCCGCGACTTAGCGTGTTCTTGAAATTATTATTTTTTATTTCGCGCAAATCTAATTCACTAATACTACATCATGTATAGTAGTTATACGTCTGTATGCGTTCGTATTACTAGAAACGTATCAACAAAACGGGCAGAACAAATAAACTTAACCTTGGCAGATAATAAATTCATAAAACACAACGTCAAATCTAAATATAATTAATTTTCGCGTATGTGTGTGTGTATGTGTGCGGGCCTAGTATATTCTAATACATGACGAAGAATTTTTTTTTTGCTTAAGTTTTTCCGTGTTCATAAAACACGTTGTATGGTCGTTTTTTTTGGGCAGGCCGGCCCGGCTCATTTACAAAACTATGATCGTATATAGTTTTACACGAGTTACATTTAGTTCGAGCGATAATGATGTGTCTGTACAGTCAGAGTACATGGTGTGCTGGATGTAATGAAAACGATTTGTATTTTGTTGTTGCTGTACACAGATAATAAGTGTATTGACATTGGGAAAAAATATTTTATGTCGCGTTGTGACAAGGGAGGCGATTGACTTGTTAACGGTATATAAATGTATGCGGCATTGATAACAAATTAGCGATTTACGTACAAATATATTATGATTATAAATCGTTGGTAATTTGAAACCGGTGTTGAAGAATATCTGTGTGGGAGGGAAATTAGGAAGTGATATTTCGAAACACGAGTACATAAAATCGAGTGATATCATCACTGGACTGGCGACTTAAATCAAACGCAAACAGTAGTTGGGAAAATTCTTAACTTATTGCTTCTCGCATCACCGAACTATTATACGAAGTAATGTACTGACTCGTGAAAGTTTTGGCCAATAAACGTTAGTGGTCCTTACTTAAAGATAACGTGTATCTAATGGATGTTTAATTCTAGTCCTCCTTTGCCGGACAACAGTGATTCAAAACCAGCCAGCTTTGTTCTAGAAGGGCCATATACCAGACTACATGTCAACCTCATCTGCCGTTGGTGCTCCCTGCTAATCAACCAACGAGGCTCTGACGGCCGAGGAACAGCAGGATAACCGAACACCGAGTACCTAGCAAATGATGTTCTCTTCTCTGTCCCACTACCAGTCTCACTGATTCAACCCCCCCAGTTGAGGCAGGCTCAACTGATTTTGGGGTGAACCAGCCTCATTGCGAAACCCATTCAAACCAAGCTCAAGAAACTCTAGATCATCACCAGCTATTCAAAGAAGTCTAACAGCTTAAAGAAGAGATTGCTATAATCAAAAATCAAAATCAAGCCAAAGAAAATACTATAGCTACCTAAGATGAATTGGCGTATGCAACGAGTTTTATACGAAGGCAAATAAAATTAAAAATTAGAATTTTCGCGTAAGGTGGAACAATCAACACAGAGCGTAAGAAAACCACAACTCCAACAGAAAATAGAGAAACGTTAAATATAAAGTCACTGCACTGAATAATAACGTTTGGAAAGTGAATGCACTTGACCCAGAAACCTACAGAATGTTATCAAATCGAATGGTTCATCTATGAAATCAAAGCCGAGCAACCAATTAAACTCATGGCCAGAGGACTACATCATACATGCGCAAGCGATGAAATAACTGAGGAACTTAGCCAGAAAGGATTCAAAATCCTGAAAGCTGTGAACATACTAAAGAAAAGAATCACTAAAAACGCAAACAGGGACAACATATTGATATTGACATTTGACAACACTGAGAGCATTGAAAGGGTATATGTCATCAAATCAATCCTTAATCTGAAAGTTAAGATTGAGACAAAAAAAAAACACTAGTAGAATGCCACAATGCTACAACTATCAGGCGTATAACCACACACGCAAATACTGAAATAGGGAGCCCCGATGCGTAAACTGCGCGGGGAACCATCGATCAAAATAATGCAACAAACGTGAGAACGAACCAGTGAAATGCATACACTGTGGTAATCATCACCCAGAACGAAAATATCAAGATAGCACTGAGTCAGGAAAACCATGTCCTGCAAGAAATACTTCAGTAGATAAACGCTATCAATTTACAACTGGCTGCCAGGACTACAGACTAGAATCTATGAGTGAGCTACTGAGAAAACAAGAACAGAACCAAGATAAAAGAATAACGGATGCGTCAAGTAAAACTAGAGAAGTCATTGACTACCTTCATTCTAGTCCATACAAACTTAACAAGAAAAAATAATGACACACCATGTAAGAATTGCTACTTAGAATGCAAATGACCTTGCGCAATGCTTTATCCCTTTTGATGCCTCATCAAAATACGTGGATACCCTTGCTATCAAGCTCTACATCCAGCAGAAAGTGCTAGAGGCGGCACAGCAATCTTAATTAAGGATAATATTAAATACCACGAAGAATTAAAAATACAGGAGGAAGCTATGCAAGTAGCTACTGTATCTGTTGAAATCAAAAATAACAAGAGCTATAGTACAAGACTACATCAAACTTCTTAAATCGCTTGGTAGTAATTTTATTATTGGAGACGACTTTAACGCGAAAAACATATTCTGGGGATTTAATAGAACTACTCCCAAAGGAATAGAGAGTTATTTGAAGCATTATAATGTGAGATTCACTCCAGTAGAAAGCCATCTACTGGCCAACGGACCCAAATAAAATTCCTGGCCTTCTGGATTTCTATATTTCAAGAGGGATCTCCGAAAATTACTTAGCAGCCGAAAATGAAGAAGGGCTATTGTCAGACCATTCTCCAGTTTTAATGACAATAAGTGACACGGGAATAAGGAAAGCAAGTCCTCCAAGACTAACAAATAACAAAACAAACTGGGAATACTTTCGACAGCTAGTCGAAGAAATCGTCAATCTACAGGTGCAAATCTCGAACGCTTACAAGATAGAAGAAGAACTGGAAAGCCTCATTGAAAGTGCACAAAAAGCGGCCTTGGAATGTACTTTTGATCAGCAAGAAATATTACAAAAAAGTATATACTATCCAGTTGAAGTGAGAGAGTTGTTTAACGAAAAATGAAGAGCTCGTAAGGCTTGGCAGAGAACTAGAGTCCCTGAAGACAAAACAATCCTAAACAACTTGTGCAACAAACTTAAACTACTTATAAAGGAGATTAATAATAAGTCAGTGGCTAGCTTCCTAAGTAACTTGACAGGTAAACCTGACACGGACGATTCCCTGTGGAAAACCACCAAAGGTTTAAAAAGGCGTAAAATATAAGTGTCACCCATAAAAATGGTTGATGGAACCAGGGCTCGCAGCGACAAGCAAAAAACCTCAAAGTTAAAAAAAAACCTGGATACGACTTGATAACGGGGCAAATAATCAAAGCCCTACCCGAAAAAGCACTAAGCAAACTACCGCACATAATCAATGCGGTCCTTAGACTAAGTTATGTTCCAAACCACTAAACGACAAAACAGCGTAAAGACTACTCCTCAAGAGTAGAGAGAAGAAATCTTATACCGGTACATCAATTTGGGTTCCGAGAAAGGCGCTCAACGATAGAATAGGTACATATGATCACGGATACAATTGAGGAGGCGCTAGAAAAAAAGAAAGTATGTTTCGCAATATTCTTAGACGTAGCCCAAGCATTTGATAAGGTTTGGCACTTAAATTGGTGCTCCAACAAGATTTGCCAAAACAATATTTTGAATTGCTAAAGTCTAACATCAACGACCGTTACTTCCGGTTGAGACAGAAAAGGGAACACACAAAACTAAAAAAAATATTGGCAGGGGTCCCGCAAGTCAATGTTCTGGGATTAGACTGAAATCGCAACAAATTCCATATTCTGATAACGCTAAGTACCTCGGCATGACGCTAGACTCTAAGCTCAGAGGGAAGGCACATGTGAAAAAGAAACTCCGAACTGACAACGCACAATAAACTGCTGTTATATAAACAAATCCTAAACCCTATCTGCACGTATGATATTCAGCTTTGGGGCTGCGCGAAGAAAATTACAATTACATACAAATATTTCAAACCAAAGTTCGTCACGCCAGCCGCAACCGAACCAACTATGACACAAGTAGCACTATATAATTTTTCAGCCGGAACCTTATAATTTCAGTCAAAATCTATTAAAGCCAGCTAGAACCGCACTACAGCCAAACCAACCTGTCTCTTCTGCATAGTTTGCGTCACTGTAGCCACACAGACTCAAATTAATGTCACTTCTTAATCGAATTCCCATATCCATTGACCTCTTTATGTATCCTTGTCCCGCTGGTTTTGACGACGAAATCTGTGAATGTTTGGCCGCTACACTTGCAGCGAGTGTTATTTTTATAAAAAATGTAATAATTAACCAAAGGATTTTTCGTCGTTCGAAGGCCCATTAATAAAGCCTAGCTAGAAAATTAAATTGTTTCCAAAGTATTTAATTACCAAGCCAAAAGTATTGAAAAAGTTTTAACTGATGGTGTCTCTGGTATTATAAAAGATGCTGTACAAGACTCTCTATCTCTATAGCTATCACACCCCGTGAATGGATTTTGCCATCTGCACGGTGGTCCACCGTCCATTTCGATCCAACGTTCATGACTTTCTATGCCGACTTACGTAGGTCCTGTTTGACGTCGTCTTGCCAGCTCAGAACACGTTTTGATCATTCGTTTTTGTGGGGACCTTGCAACGTTGCCCTAGATGGTTGGGCGACGGTTCATACAAATCCGATATTCGGTTTGCACGGTTTCAATTGAAACAAAAATGGAACGAATGATCTTCCTTTCAAAAGTAGATATCATTTAACAGACGTTAGAGGTTAGGGTCCAGCTCTCGCTACCGAAAGCCAGCACAGCTCTTTTGAGTGCTTATAAGTGCGAGTTTACAAGACTGCTATAAATGTTTCGATCCGAAAAACCTTGATTAGAAAACTCGATGTCTGTCAACAATTCTGGATTTTACGTCTACCCGCGCTTCGTTCGCTATCAAAATTATCGACGCCCTTCCGATATTTGCTTAGAAGTGCTCTTGGGTATTGACACGAGTTTTGTTTTACTACTGTTCGCTTTCAAATAACCAAATCTTCTTGAGTAACGATCGAGTGGTATGAAACTGTCCTTGATATAGTTAGGCCTTCTACTAAGAAACCATGATATCATCTGCATACCCAAGTGTTCAATGTTACTTTTTTGTAGTCGAGTGCCAAACTGAATATTACAGGCTCCAGGGCATCATCATGTCGAACACCAGATGTTATTTCAAAGGGATCTGATGCAATTCTTTTATAACTATACGATTCTATATAAAGGCCCAAACGTTGTTAGCTTACATAAATAAACCAGTTCCTCTGGTATTCCTGATCAAATGAGCGCGGCCTAGAGGTTCTCACGCCTGATACTGTCGTATTACTGTTGAAATTCTACATTCAATTGATGTTCGCTAATATTTTATTACAACATTAGCCAACACTTTGTACTCAATGTTCAATAACACTATGACACCGTAATTTTCACGATAGAATTTATGCAAGAACGGACAAAGTGTCCTAATATATCATATACAATTTGACATCGATTCGATTCGGTTGTGTAGAACAGCCACATCACTCCCTCTTCATTTAATTGAGCAAGTGTTGAAATCTGTTGCAATGAAAATTTTATTTTTTCAATGGCGAGCTGGTGGTGATGGCCTAATTTCTTAAAAGTGGTTGCTGAGCTGTCGAGAGTATTCAGAATGGATGCTTTACGGGTTTACTTAGCGTAAGTAGCTGTACTTAGAAACCGGCAGAAAAACGTTTTGCTATCACTGGATAATTTCTAAAACATTCCTAACGGGTATCGTAAAACCGTGGCTTTCTTTTAAAATCGTTCTAGACGATAGATAAAAATGACGATAAAAACTTCTCAAACGTCAAATTTGTATTTGTATCTCTTAACCTAAGTTACAATCCAATAACGTGGACAAATTTAAGTTTATTAACTAAATATGAAAGTAATAGTTATTAACTGAATTTACCGGGTGGCGTTTACTTTTCAACACCAAATAGTTCGCAACTAAATGTCCGGGTTTGTTTTGAAAAATAAAAAAATAGAAAATTTCAAAAGAAATATAAAAAATGGTTGGCTGGCAATACATGAATACCACGACGATAAAACAAAACGTCTTGTGCCCAACCAATTTTGAACTTTTTCGAAACTGGCCAATTGTAGCACTGCCAAGCCATGCGCGTCATAGCTACCGTCGATGTTGATGCAGCGCCAGGTGAAAACCACGACCCATTGCGCTTGGAAATAGATCCACTTCTCATCTCCCGTAACAATTCGATGCATGAAGCTCTTTCTTTCATGCCGTGAAAGCAAAATTTCGCAAGTTACGCAAGCAAACGTTTGGAAATACCTTAACGAGTCGTGTTTGATGCCTCAACAAGTTGTTTTTCAATTTTCGTGTCACCTTCATCCAATAACGCTTGGTGCTCGGTGTTTTCAAATGTTTTTGTTCAAGTGTGTTTGTCTTCCGGGGTGCTTCTTGTCCTCAATGAAGGCTTCTAAAGCGTTTAAACCACATGTTCGCCGTAGGCCTTCTCAAGCAAATGACGTGCTTCAGCTGCATTTTTTTTTCAAATTAAAGTAGAAAAGCAAAGCTTCCCGCAAATGCTGTTTGTTTGGTACAAAACTCGACATTTTTTGTATTACAACTGGTTATTGTTAACAACTGTTCACGCTATGAACAAAACACAACTTCTGACATAAATGACAACTAGATGTGTCGCTAGCGCCATCTATGTGTGAAACCCGAAAATTTCGTTCTAGGTTTTCCGTTGAAATATGATGATGCTGCTGTTTTCTTCCAAGGCCACAGGATCAAATAAAATTGATTTTGACGTATCAACGGGTCAACTAAATTCATGATCTACTTTGGAAATGAGTTACGATCCACACTTAATACCAGAAACATGTTTATGTGAATTAATGGGTAATTCACAGAAGATTTACATTTCAATCAAATTGAATTTATGTGCTAGCGATGAAATAGTTTTTATTGCTCGATATTATTGCATCGTAATTCCATTAGGCACAATATAATACATATTAGTGTAATTTTCCATACTGGCGATCTCGAGCTTGTGTGCACCGACCCTATCGAATTCAATAACGTATATAATTTTTGTATCCGCAAACGTAATGTATGACTTTGATTTATCATCCTCTAATCAATAATTAATTAATTTATCGTTTAGTTAGAATCTATTATTATATCGAAAATCCCCAAGGTCAAGGTATAGCAGTATATACATATAATCGAAATTGTTCGCCAAAAATGTGACGATCGATCAGCAAAAGACACGATCTATTTTCAAAAACAAAACATTATCAAATTTGTAAACTGTACACGAAGGTTACGATAAACATTTCACTAAAACCAAACATTTCCGCTATATTCAATTAATACGCGAAACCGCAGCTCACCACACACAGCACGAAACGAGTATTATTTGTTGCTGTTGTTCCATACACAGACGTTAAATCAAATATAAATTTCGTACCTTTCAAAATACCTTGTGCTTGGTGTGCGCGCGGACAAAACTTTAAAATTGTCTGCAACGTGAGACGCAGAGCGCAGCGCGCCTGTAAACAAACAAAAATTAGAAAGTAAAAACCGAAAACCATTCTTTCGATTACAAATTGCAATTGAAATGTATTAAATACCTACAAAAATAATTTCAGGTCACATCACGTTCGGTATTTGGAAAAACAGCGCACGTCTTTAAAATTCATTTGTATTTTAAGAAAAGGTCACCAACAAAGCAAACAAAAAAAACAAACCTAATCACTTAAACCAAACAATACTAAATATTCAAAATCAATCTCGCCCCCGGAAATGTCATTTACGATCAGCGATCAATGTGAGCAAATCTGCGCTCTATACATTGAAACAATAAAACTTTCTATCAAACTATTAAAATGCTATAAATTTTGAACAAGAAATTTATTTATTTTTTTGTACATAGTTGGCCTTGACTTTAGTTTTAAATATTAAAAAAAAAACAAAAAAAAAACGTCGACGAATATCAATTTTGTCTTCTCGCGATCTTCTTACTTCGCGTTTTATAATATAAACAAAATTTTGACGTGTGGTGTGCTATTGTGTATCTGTATGTATTTCTACGTACATTGGTATAGATCAAGGTGATCGAGAAATTAATTTGCGATGATTTGAAAATTTTGTTTTTCCTGTTTCTAGATCAAGAATATTATTAACAAATTGCATCACAGTGTGAGATGGTGGCGGTGGCGCGACACCCAAGTAGGTAATTAGTGATAATAAAATACAAATTATCGTGGCGGAATTATAAATTAGAATTGTGTGTGCGTGTGTATGTCTACACTTAAGATTGAATCAAGTCGGCGCGAAATGAGTCGACCTTGGTTAATATGCATCCCGATATTTCAGTGCATTAGAATTGCAATAATTAAATTATACTAATAAATCAAATAAGAAATTACACTTAGCGTATTGCACATGGAGGAATTTGTATGTACGTCTGTATGCGCAGAGTAGATATGTTTCGCTGAAAAATAACTGTATTTAGTTAACTACGTATGTATCATTAATATTGCGGAAGAGAATGAGATATTTCAAGATTCGAGGACATTTAATGGTTTTTGATGAATGGATTTGATCTTTATCATTGTGACTGTGCATTTATAATTGCATTTGCGGGATTTAATTGAATTTAAATTTTGATAGTTTGTTAGTAGGAAATTTCATTTAGCACTCCGAGTGGCTATTTAAAGGAATAGGTATGTGTCCAAACGTCCGAAGGATTATAAACCAGCGACTTAAGCTTCTATTCCCTTATTCGTATCACATAATGCGATGTGACTATTGATCTTCCTGGCTTTTTTCTTGTATCTCCAATTTAGGAGTATAGGGCGTCTACTAGACGGGGCCATCTTACTGTGTTGGGAGTATCTAAGTTATTTGTTCTTCTATGCAGTTCAATGTTAGTTATGATGTTAGGCCAGAAGCATTTCAGTATTCGTCGAACGCACTTGTTTACGAACACCTGTAACTTCTTTCTGTTTTTCTCTGTTCGTTTCCATGTACCTATTTCACACACGAGTTGAACATTTGTATCTTGGTCTTGTGTGGAACAGGACAGAAAAATTCCAGTCTTTATCTAACATGATGAACGTGTGTTTGGCTTTATTTATGTGTTTGCTTATGTCTTCCTCTGTCCCACCTGTTTTCATTATTGTGCAACCAAGGCATACAAATTCATTTACTTCTTCGATTTGTACATTGTTATCATCTTGGTTTTACTGAAGTTTATCTTGAGACCAACTTCGTTAGCTAGATCTGACAGTTGTTGTACTTTCTGCTTCATGTCTGAGTTTAGTATTTTTCGCTTTGTTTGCCTTTATATTGAACTCGGTTTCCAGGTTCCCAATACATTTCTTGTATGCAATCAATTCTTTGGAATATCCATTTGACCACACTTTGTGGTCTGCCAGATTGCGTTCCTAGTTATCGTGTCAAATACGCGTTCGAAATCGACGAAGAGCAGGTAGAGTGGTGAATCATATTTATTAGATTGTACATTGATGATACGGATTTAGTTAATGTGATCAGTGCAACTTCTTCCTGGTCTAAAGCCAGCCTGTTTGTTCCTTAATTTTGTATTGATCGTAGGTGAGATTCTGTCAAGGATGATCATTGCGAGTATCTTTATTGTTGTGTTGAGAAGAGAGATACCTCGCCAATTTTTGCATTCTCTTGGGTCACCTTTCTTGGAGATTGTAATTGTCAAGGCTTCTTTTCATTTTTGTGGTATTCTGCCAGAATTTCACACTTCTTGGATTATTAGTGTTAGTGTGCTGCAGCTGTAAAGGAATCTATTGATAACGTCTTCCTCGAAATATCCATCTCTTAAACTGTGCTTCATCCGTTGTTAATACTGGACCATCATCCCACATATCACCTATAGTATATTTGTAATTTTGCCGTTGACTTTCCTTACACTGCTCTCATATTTTGGATTGCTGCTGCTACTTCAGCAGCCTTGAAGATGCTTTCTGCATATTTTCTTTGATCATTCCTTGTCATCTTCTTTACTTGACGTCCTGTTTCTTCGTATATGCGTTTCACCTCTGCTGTATTTTGTTCCTCAACCTTTTTTCATGTTTCATCACTAAACCAAGGTTTCTGATTGTAAATATTCTTGGTAGCCGAGTACTTCCGTAGCAGTCTTGATGAAGGCTTCTTCTGTTTGGTTCCATTTGTGCTTCACTGAAGATGTTTCTTGTTTCAGTATCTTTCAATCTGTTTGTGTTAAATTTCCTCCTATTTCTCTTTGAGTGTTTCACAGCGGCTGGCTTGATTTGAAATTTTGCTAATCAGTTGGCCATCGCTGTGTACGTCTGGACCCCTCATTATTCTGACATCTTGTGGTGATATGAGGTATTTCTTGTTGATCATTAAGTGGTTCCTCTGATGTTTATGTATATTTTTTTGTGGAAACCTGCTGCAGCCTATGAATAACTAATTTGTGATGCAGAAGTCTACGATATTCCTGGTTAAAATCATAAATTTACCAAATAATTTTTGTACAAAACTCTTAATGAAAACTTTTTTAATCTTAGTATAAAATAATTAAATTCGTTATTTTTAAATTAAGAGAATTTTAGATCAACAGAACAACGAACGAACTAAAACTACATTAGACTCGATAAAGGTAATTGGAACGATAAAAGTATAAACTTGTCGGATTAAGGCTATGTGGTTTTGAGATCGTCACACTCCTGCCTTACTTTTAGAAAAGTTAGAAAAAAATCGTTCCTTGGCAACTTTGCGAAATTGGGCCCTGGACCAGATATATCGTTAAATGTATACATTTGTCGGGTTAAGGTTACGTTGTTTAGAGATCGTCACACTCCCGCCTTATTTTTATAAAAGTTAGAAAAAAATCGTTCCTTGGCAACTTTGCGAAATTGGGCCCTGGACCAGATATATCGTTTATATCCATACAACTCCTAATTGAACGAAAATTAAATTTAAATTCCGCACGTTAAAAGTATACATTTGTCGGATTAAGGATATATGGTTTTGAGATCGTCCCACTCCTGCCTTATTTTATAAAAGTTAGAAAAAAATCGTTCCTTGGCAACTTTGCGAAATTGGGCCCTGGGCCAGATATATCGTTTATATCCATACAACTCCTATTTGAACGAGAATTAAATTTAAATTTCGCACGGTAAAAGTATACATTTATCGGATTAATGATATATGGTTTTGAGATCGTCCCACTCCTGCCTTATTTTTATAAAAGGTAGAAAAAAATCGTTCCTTGCCAACTTTGCGAAATTGGGCCCTGGGCCAGATATATCGTTTATATCCATACAACTCCTATTTGAACGAAAGTTAAATTTAAATTTCGCACGTTAAAAGTATACATTTGTCGGATTAAGGATATATGGTTTTGAGATCGTCACATTCCCGCCTTATTTTTATAAAAGTTAGAAAAAAATCGTTCCTTGGCAACTTTGCGAAATTGGGCCCTGGGCCAGATATATCGTTTATATCCATACAACTCCTATTTGAACGAAGATTAAATTTAAATTTCGCACGTTAAAAGTATACATTTGTCGGATTAATGATATATGGTTTTGAGATCGTCCCACTCCTGCCTTATTTTTATAAAAGGTAGAAAAAAATCGTTCCTTGGCAACTTTGCGAAATTGGGCCCTGGGCCAGATATATCGTTTATATCCATACAACTCCTATTTGAACGAAGATTAAATTTAAATTTCGCACGTTAAAAGTATACATTTATCGGATTAATGATATATGGTTTTGAGATCGTCCCACTCCTGCCTTATTTTTATAAAAGGTAGAAAAAAATCGTTCCTTGCCAACTTTGCGAAATTGGGCCCTGGGCCAGATATATCGTTTATATCCATACAACTCCTATTTGAACGAAAGTTAAATTTAAATTTCGCACGTTAAAAGTATACATTTATCGGACTAAGGATATATGGTTTCGCGATCGTCACACTCCTGCCTTATTTTTATAAAAGTTAGAAAAAAATCGTTCTTTGGCAACTTTGCGAAATTGGCCCTGGGCCAGATATATCGTTTATATCCATACAACTCCTATTTGAACGAAGATTAAATTTAAATTTCGCACGTTAAAAGTATACATTTGTCGGGTTAAGGCTATATGTGAAATTACATTGAAAAAACTTCTTCTTAGATGTGAATTATATTTTGGAATATTTTCTCTGAATAGAAGAAGACTAGATCAAAAACTATAGTCTGAATAGTTCATAAAAGCGGGTTTGCATGCATTACCCCAACAGGAGAGTCCATGTTGCAGAATGGAATCAACTAGGGCGAAATACACAATTCTAAGTAAATATGGTGGGCAATATAAACGGAAAACGTACATTTTCCTTGCTACCAATAAAAGCTTAGTTTTCAAACCCTCAATACGCACCTTCCAATTTAAATGTTTGTCTATCAAAATGCCAAGATAACGATATACATGAACCATGTTAACTAAGAAACATCCACTGGAATTACAGATTATATTGCAACCATGCTCATGGTAATTAATGGCTGATGGTGACGACAATCCTTGTCGAAAATGTAATATATTAGTTTTATCACTTAGAAGAAAATTATGAGCCCTAATCATCAGCAAATGCAATGGGGGAGCCAGAAAATTGTATGGTAAAAATGCCGTATACATATATAAGGAATAGTAGAGGTCCAATAACTGAAGCTTGAGGAACCTATTGATCGGCAGAACATGAAATTTAACACGAATATAACCACTTGTGGATCATATCACAGTCAAGCTTCATTAAAAGAGTAGGATATTCCACTCTATCAAAGGTTTTAGTCATATCTATAAATAAAACAGACGCCTTTAGGCTGTGGTCAATGTTTACACTTATTTGTTCTAGAAATGACAATAGAGCTTGCTCCGTATTTATGTCCTTTCTAAAACCAAATTGTAAGGGAGATGGAAAATTGAATTTATCTAAAAAACTTACAAATCTAGCTTTCATAGCCTTTTCAAACATTTTTGAAAAAACTGAAAGGACGGGGATTGGGCGATAATTAGTTAAAGATGTTCTATCATTTTTTTAAGTATTGGGACTACCACGATTTTCTTTAAGTAAGTCGGAAAAATTCCTATATCCACACTTAGAATAAATATAAAGGATAATACATCAACCAGGAAGCAAGCCGATCGTATCGAGTCACCAACTGAACCTTGGATGAAATAATTCTTCTCATCAATTTCTGTAATTAGAACAGGCTGTGAATGACGAACTTTTATTTCATTCACTATTTGCCAGTTTTTGCGAGCAATTTCGCCATTACTACGGAACAAATTCACACAATTTCAAACTGTACGGTGTTAATCTAATATTATTAGGGTGCTTATTGACCAGTTGGCAAATTTTGTTCCTATTACGTATTTGTTTCAGGAGATAATCGGACATCCATGGCTTCAACGTAACTAATTGCTTGTTCACTGAATTAGAAGTAGTACATTTATCAACGTGCCCTCCCGCATAAGCCCTGATCTTAAGATCTAAAACAGAGCACGACACCTCATTAACATATCTTTGATCAAATCGATATACAAATCGATTTGTCTATACAAGTTGCCGAAATATTTGTAATTCTAGTAGGTTTAGAAACCAAGCCATCAGAACCATTATTGGAAACTAAAATTAGAAAACTATCTAGGAATAGATTATTTTGTAAAATAAATTAGTATGAGATACGTCAATAATTAGCTTGGCAAACTCATCCACGAATGTAGGGTATGTAATTTCAACATCTTCTTTAACAGCAATAAACACCCATGAGATCGAGGAACAAACTTCTAAAAAACCAGGAAACCATCCATAGTCATCACAAACACCTCAACTGGGGCAATCAATATAAATATAAAGTTTATTGTGCAGTAATGCCATTATCACCCTATATACTCGTAATTCACTTTCTGAGAAATGCCGACCCAACAACTACTGTACTTAATTATGTTAAATATTTTTTACTTGTTTATGCCAAACATATCATATTTCTAGTGTTTTTGGTATTTGACTTGTTTCCGGTTTACACTCATGAAATGTAGACAATACGTCAGCGGTTTTCAGGTATATAAATTGTAAAAGAAGTTGAATAAAATCAGTATAATTGCACACATGGTCTTTCAGCTCGGACAGGCGCATTTCGTCAATCCAATTTAGTTGATTTTGATGTCTATGGAGGATTTCACCCCAGAAATAAAAAACGTCATTAGGCATCACTAAAACTACATTATCACCCCCGCCCAGGATTTGTTTATATTCTTTGTTAAATATGGTAAACTACATCGCCCCAGAAAAAGAAAATTGTACGTTTCAAAATATAATTTATACAAACCTTTAGTACATGTACTTGAAGACTCTTGGTAACTAAATCAATGTAAAAATTTTAAAACTTTCGATGAGTTTGAAATTAGTGTTTGCTCTGTTCAGATTGTTTCTTCGGGAAAATGAAGAATAATAAAGCCGTCAAGGATAATCGATCGCCTAGGTAATTCCATTGAAGGCCTAATATTTTTGTGGCTGGGTGCGCTTCTTCAATGTAAATCAGTGATGCTTCCTCCTCGTGTATAGGTTGGACACGCAACCCGGTAGCGTTCGGTCTCCATTTTCGCAAATTAAATCCTCGGAGTCGTAACAAATAAATTAGTTGCTACTTGATCGAATTAGCAGTAGATAGGTAATCATCTATATAAAATTTGTTATTGATTTAGCCATTCCAAATGTAACGGTTGTTAATTTGTACTGGACTAAACGATCACTAACATTTTCTCGCCAAAGGATTCGTTGACATTCTTGATATTCCTACCAAAATCTGTTTATACATTTTGTGCTGTCAATCGCAATTTGTATCGAAAATTCAACAACGTCATATATAGGGTTGGTTGAATAGTAGGCCCGACCATAAGGATCTCATTAATAGAATTACCATTGGTAGTATTACTGGAAGCATCGAACACAACTCGCACTTTTGTGGTTGTACTTTCATTCTTCATTACAGCCTGATGTGGTAAATACTAATTCCGGGTATCTAGGTCGGTTGTAGTAGTGTTTGGAAATTCGATTTAGAGAACTTCCAAAAGGTGCAAATTGTTTTTTAAAAGTTGCCGCAAAAAATTTAACTTAAAATTCTCATCGGAATTTGGTCGCGAGCATCTCCTACATTTTGGGGTTTCTTCCCTTTCGTGGGATATCTAGACGCTCTTATCCGGGTTTATTAAAATAGGCCTCTGTCAACTGTAACTCTTTAATTTTCTGAAAATTGGTGGTATTTATTTCATAAATTGTAGAAAATTGGACAGTTTTGAAAGAATCAGCATATCGAGGTTCATGACTTAGACTTTGGAATATATCGATACCATAATGGTTGACATCACTCCTCTCGTCTATTCGGTACCCGGATTACATGTCAAAAAATTTCTGCTCTCCAAAAATTATACTGACAGCAACAGGGTAAATGACAGCCCCGAAAACACCATGTTGCTTCAAAAAAAATTATTAGAAGGGGTTAAGTAGAAGTATAGTTCTTCGAACGCAGATATTATTCGTTGGCTGGACTGTCGGCTTATGCCTGGTGATGGAGGAAGATTTAAAGTCATTTCAGTAATTTTTTCAGAATTTTTCTATAGGATAGAGTTGAGATATAATCCTTTTCAGCAATTATTCGTTGGCCGGACTATAGGTTTTTGTCTAGTGATAGAGGAAGATCTAAAGTAATTTCAGTGTTATTTTAAAATTTTTCTATGGTTTGAGTCTGACAAAAACTACATTAAATTTTTTTCCAAAGCTAGACACAAGCCGATAGTCCAGCCAACAAATAGTTGCTGAGTTCAACGGACTATATCTCGACTCCACCCCACACAAAAGTTCTAAAAATTTTACAAAAATTACTTTAAATCTTCCTCCATCGCCAGATACAATCGTGTCGCCAATTGTGACACAATTGTCGCCTGCGTTAGCTTAGTAAGTAGAGCGCTTGCTCTGTGATTCGGAGGCCGGGTTCGATTCCTGGAGGTGACCAGTAAAAAAGTTGTGACTAGGTGTTGTTAACGTGTCATATGTTATTTATATATGTTCGTGCTTTTCTAAGATTCAGCCATAGTAGTTACGGCTTTGTCCCTATATTATTGATCCAATAGTTTAGCCAATGAATAGTTACTGCGTTTGTCGGACTATATCTCAATTTCACCCCATAGAAAAATTCGAAACTGACGAAACTGACTTTAAATCTTCCTCCATTGCTAGACGTAAGACGATAGTCCGACCAACGAATATTTTCTGAATTTGAGGAACTAGACAACAGCCTATAGTTCGACCATAAAATATATCACTTACATTTTCTCAAAAAAAAAAAAAATAAACGAAAAATGTTTGTGTCATGACAGTTTTAGATGTCATGATAGTAAATATTTTCTGGGCTGAGAGTAAAAATGTGGTATTTTTCAGAGCTGATAATAATTAGTGTTGCCACCTCATTTTTCTGTGATGAAAATTGGGATATCTTTACATACATAAAATTGGGCGTACTTCACAAACATGTTTTTATAAGTATTATTTCTACGCTCAGCCCCAAATATTTTAACTGTCATGACAGTTTTTAGCTATCGTGATAGCAATTTTACTTGGGGCTGAGAGTAAAAAATGTCATGATAGCAACAATTAGTGTTGTCATCGCATTTTTCGGGAATGGAATTTCGGCTATCTTTAAAATTGTAAATTTGTCTTTCAATTTAGTTGTAAATTCTTTTATTTCTCTTAATTGTTCACGGAGTTCGGCGTTTTCCTTCTCGTACTGAAAGTCATTTCCAGTTGCAGATCTTGGTGACCTTGATAATTTGGAACGTGGTCTAAATGGGTTAAACAATGATTGGCAGACCCAGAATCCATTGAGCCAGCCTCCGGAGAGTGTGGATTAGGCAGCATCTTTGCTGCTGTGCCACCTAGGATATTACATTCCGTATTCATTCCGCGATCACTACTGATTTACCAATAAGTTGACACATGTGTTGCTTTGATTATTGTTATAGTGATTAATAAAAATACCACAGTGACAATACAATACATGGTATTAGCTAGATTCCATTGGCGTTATCAAAATACTTGCAAGTACTAGTGAGTAGATCTTGAATAGAACGCAAATTTGTTAGTTTGAAGGAAAACATAAGAAAACAAAAATTTTGATTGAGTAGTTATGAGTAGCTAGAAGTACTTGCGAGTACTTTACTAACACCAATGTAACCTACCTATTGTTTATTAATAACAAAAATAACAATAAAATTGCATAGGTAAATAGACCGTTTTTATTTATGAATTGTACTGTCGTTAATACTTAACCCTCGCTCACTGTCGCTATTTGAACGAACATTATTACTAGCGCTGGGTTAAATTAACCCATTTTTAAATCTGCCAAAAATAAATGAAATATTTTGAAAGTTCAACTAAAACCATTGTTAAACTGAAAAGCATAATGTCACAAAACAAATAAAAATAAACATCACACTATGTAAAAATTCAAATAATAAGCTTAAGGGTTTGTTGGAAAAGTTCTACCGTAAACCTCCATTGTCCGAGAAAATGATATGATATGATATGATAGAGGCGTACAGGCAGCCTTCCGCAGCAGCGAACCTAGGTACGTTACCATAATCCTGAAATATCAACAATCAAATAACAAATTATATCTGAATGCGAATAATATTTCAGCATCATGCGGGCCCAGGCCCTGCCTGCATCCTTAACAGATAAGGTTAGTTAGGAAAGGATGTTAGTCACAGAAACGACTAGGGCGGACCGCAGCAAAGTCATTTTCTAACTACTTAAATATATTAGAATGTTAGTCTCAATTAAATTCACACTCTAGATTAGAGTTTGTTAGTTAATTAATGTAAGTTAGTTGTGTTTGAGGTAAAGGATACTAATATTCATCATATGTATTCGGCATCAGTCATAATAGACTGGTTAGGTTATTTAATTCACATCTACGGGTCATCTCATCATATACTGCTTGTAACCTTATTTTGCCCTATCTTCCCATCCAACCGAGGGACTTCACGTTCGTAATGACACGGCAGTATTATCATACATATGATGACCTAAATATTCCGTCAATAATGTCAAAATAAAAATTAAAAAAAATAAAAATAAAAAAAATGTATATTCAGTATTGTCATTCAGCTACCTATATTTAAATTCATCCAACTAAAAGCAGGGTTAATTTATATCTAACATTCACACAACTTCACTAAAACATAACCTGAATTCAACCAGAAAGATCGTCGAAAAACAACTTCCATAGCAAAAGGTCTTTGGATCGTTAACATATTTGATTGTATTGAGTTTATGCTCAAAGCGTAAGTAATTAAATATACGCCCTGATCAAGAATGTTGCAATCACAATCTTCCCTGACCTTCCGGTATGCAAAAAATAATAAATAAATAATAAATTTTAAATAATAATAAAAATAAATTGAATTATATTTGCCGACAACTTTATTGTTTTAAATCAGGACTTTCGACAAAATTTCAATTTATAGAATTGTTTAAAGTAAGTGAAAATTATTAAAATAAGTTATGAAAATGTAATTAAATTTAAATAAAAACCCAAATGGATAACACAATCCAACATATTTCAGCTCAAATGATAAATTTTCCGTGGCAGAAAACTGTTTCCTCCTTCCATTAACATTTTATATATTTATCAATTTATATTATTCCACAAAAAGTCATTTTTGTTACAATACGGTGGCAACCGATTTTGAGTATACAAATTTTCGCTTATTGGGTAAGTTACAATTCGATCTGTTGTAATTTCAAATTTTGGTTTCTCGGGTACCAATATTTTATGTACTTAAGTACATACAAAGGGAATTCCCTTGAAATGTCAGTTTCTATGTATACGATTATAAATTACCGTTCACATATATGTAAATAGTTATAATAACAATAATAAATAATTAACTTTTATATAATTAGAATGAAAATTAGAATAAAAAGATACTTCTCTGATTGTATATGTGTTGAACGTAATTTTCATAATAACTGTCTCAATTCACCTGTATTAACAGATGAACTTCTAAAGAACAAAACTCACTCAAAAATAGCACACCACTCTCACACTACAACAGTACACATTCCTAAACTGATTTGAATTAAAATATTAATAATAATTTATTTAAAGGAGAGACAAAAACACGTCTTTCCTCTACGACGATCAGTCGATCCTCTCTCTTGAAGATGCCTGTCCCAATCTCGATGATTTCTAGCTAGGTAAGCCCTATTTTTTTTATTCCTGCAATCTGTTCTGGGCTAAGGCTCCCCAACTCTTTCGCGGTTTGCCTTCTCCGTCCTTACTTTCACGCCAGTGTCAGCCAATTCGAGGACGTACGGTTATAGGTCCGATTTTATCACCATCTGCACACGTGTTTTGCACTCCGACAAGGAGTCATAGATGTGTTCCATTTAATCACAGATGGTAATCTGTTGGTGAAAATTCCCTTTGCATCCTGTCCGTATCGGGATTCGAACCCGGTACCTCCCGACCCAAACGCCAAAGCTTTACCCACTGTGCCACTTGGTCGGTAAAGGTAGCTCTAATTGACGGCAATACAGTTTGTTTTGCTCTTTCATAGGCATTACTTCGAGGTGAGTATTTGGATTTAGCAGAGATTTAAAGATTTTTTTACGAACTAAGGAGTACTGAGTAAATGGAAAACATTATTTTGCAACAGCTTACATACCTAGGCTGAATCAGTGCCAACAAAATGAATCACGAATATAAATCGAGAATTATAAAAATGAAAGAGAAGCCGTTTATAGTATAAGGATTAGGTTCTAAAAAGTCTACGTAAAGCTGTTGCCACGTTCCATACGTGATAATTTAGGGGACGGTTGTAATATCACATTTGAAAGTTGCAGGATTTACATAATTTCCAATTCGATACGCATTCTTTAACAAATTTAAACATTTTCAAGTGTCAAGTTGAATACAACTCGGAGGATCATGCGCTTGCTTAATTAAGTCTGAAATAAGAGAAATTGGATCGTCAACCACTCGAAAATTACAAGATAAATTTTGTATCGCATTCAAAGAATTCAGTAATTTTTTGTAAAAAAATTGAAAATATGGTGAATATAAATTAATTTGGAATGGAGATACATCTGAATCTGAGCTAGTTTGAATTTGTCCTAAGCATTCTTGATAAGTTCGAGATAGCGTATTAGGCACAACATTTTGAGATCCCTTAACGCGCCTGAACGAACGCGCATGAAAAAAATCTAATTAAAGGCTCCAACCGGCAAGTTTTCCTTGGAGGTTTTATTGAGCAATTAACCATTGTAAACTAGCGTGATCCGTTATTAAGGTAAACGTAGACTGTTCTACGTAACATCGAAATTTGTATACACTTTGAACCACCGCAAAGTATTCTAATTCTGTAGCAGAGCAGTTTTTTCAGCCACGTTGAAATAATGCACCGCCAATGCTACTAGAGTGAGATAATATACCGGAGCAGATCTCATGGCTTCTTGAAGACTGATAAAGCTATTATGGGATTCCTCGGTCAAAAATAATTTTATATTATTTTGCAAAAGATCGGTCAATCAAAATATTTCCTATGAAATGTTGGTTTCATCCGCACATTACTATGAATCGTCGGATTTATTTACGAGTGGACAGGATTGCAAAATCAAGGAAAGCTTCAATTTTCTAAGAATCTAAAAGAAAGAAGTAAGAATGAAGAAAAGTAATGTCGTTATGAATTAGAATGCAGAGGGATCTGTCATAAGGCGTCTTTAATATTCAAGCTGGATATAGAAGAAGTTTGGTCTAGATAGCTAATAAGATTTTCTATCTGAAAAAATGGATACCATTCTTTCTTGGTACACTCGTTAAGGCGGCGAGCGCCCAAACAAAGTCGGAATTATCAGTTGTTTTCTCAATTAAAGCTAATAGTGAGCGAAACACTAATGTTTGTTTTATTTCATATTGGATTATATGCATTCATCCCAGGCCAACTGTTGAATACTAGCTCCACGGTCCAGTAGAACTTTCTATTGATTTTCATCAATTATAACTTCAGTAAACGGTCCATTACCCCGTTGATATATCGTCAGTAATAACCGAAGCAATAATATTAACACGAAGATTTATAATTTACTCCCAATAATCACGTATACAGAAAGAATTCTGTTTCGGAGAACGGAAAAGTTTGCTCGATTTAAATGAATCATTATTTATTGTAGAGTTAAAGCCGGTATTAGAGGTTTGGGTTGCAATAGATTTAGCTGCATGATGAATAAACACAATTAGGATAGTTGTCGGATTCTGCTGCAAAGTCAAAATATTGAGTATGAAGGAATTGTGTATAATAGAACAACGAGTCGACCATGTATAATCGAACGAGTCGGATTCTCAAAGTGTTTGTTTGGGTTTCCCAGAATGCGTCAGGAACAGCAGATCGTTTTCCAACCACTTAGGGCAACTAGATACTGTGATGTGATATCCTTAGAATCACATTATTATAGCAATGCTTACGTAGTAATGGACAATCCTGAAGCAGATGGCTGACTTCGTCACAATTATAGCAAAGCAAATGTACCTACTATTTTGATTTACTCCTTTTGAGGAGGAAGGAAAATTAGAGGAGTTGGATCGCACTTCAATCTGCTGAAATGCGTCTATTGTGAGCAAAGTGGGAGCAGATTGTAATTGATCATATATTCGTGATAAGAAGTAGCAAATTTTTTTTGCGAGTGAAAGCGGTTCTTCATACCTAGCGTAACCAGGTTAACATCCATGCGGTTGCAGCTGGACGTTTATTTAACCTCAGAATATCGAGCAAATCTTTTTCGGAATATGAATTCTTGCACGGTAACGAAAGGTTTCACACACCGTCATAAAAATTCATGAATGATTGCCTCAAATGTTGTTTTCTAAACTCAACTAAACGACGAAGTTCAAATTCCGTTCTTCTGTCTTTAAATATTTTGATCATATTTTTACGTAATTGAGCCATGTTGAATCGGGATGGAACGTCAATTCGTTCAATAATAGCCTAGCGCATTTTTTTTTCAAAATGTACGAAAAGTTTAAAGATTTTGCCAAGGTATTCCATATTATATTGATATACTAGCCAGTTTAATTTATCAACGGCCGTTGCTTCATCCAATACCACCAATGCCTTCACTTCTATCTACTATCACAATGCCTCCAGTATCCGCGGTAAAACCAGGGATTTCCGCTTAGGCATACTTGACAATGATTTCGATGTTATAATAATCTGCGAGACCTGACTTACGATTAATATGTCATCCGAAGAGTACTTTCCATCAGACTATGTCGTTAATAGAAAGGACAGATACTATTTTGACACCGGTTGTAGAGGCGGTGGTGTTTTAATTGCCGTAAAGAATTCAGTCTCCAATGAAGTGATGGCCTGCCATCCCTGCCTTGATGTCATCGCCGTTCGCATCAGACTATCTTACAATACCTCGATTGTCGCCGTCGCCGTTTATATGCCGTACGGATACGACCGGGATGTCTACAACATGTTTATCAACTACATCGACTCAGCCGTTATACCAGCAGTTCGCCTTTGTGATCAAATTATCATCGTGGGTGACTTTAACTTACCCGGTATATCTTGGAACGATGTCGACGGTGTGTTCTCTTCATCCTCAACCGACGAAAAAGCATTGACTATCATCGATTCCTTCGCTTGCATATCCATAACGCAGCTTAAGCGCTTCAGCAACAGTCGAGGGAAATTCCTGGACCTGCTATTTGCCAACGACGTCTTGCATGCCGAGTTGCTCCGTGCTTGGACTTCACTGGACGCGAGAGCATTTATCACACACCAATTACGATAAATATTTTTTATACTAAACCTCCATTGTCCGAGAAAATTAAAATTAATTTTGTCGAAAAGCTGAAATCATGAGAAACAAAATATTTATGCTTTTTTTTCGATATAGAGTAATTTTTCTGAAATAATTACCTTTGAAGTAGGACTATATTTCGTTACAACTGTAATTCAGTATCACCTACGTTACAACTTCCACAAAGCGAGCACATCTTAATTTGATGACTTCCGCATATAAATTTAGACCACTTGTAGCACACGGTTTTGGTTTTCCGGTCTTGCGTTGGTTTACAAAGCTGACATCGACTAGGCTTATCAATTTTGGGTTTCTTTGTTGGAGGTTCAACGATTTGAATTTTCGTGAACTTTATAATACTGAACTTGAGATTATCGTTCAAATTAGTTAATTTGCTTCGTTTGTCTATTTGCGGCTGAATAAGCCTGAAAGCCAAATCTTTCAAAAACAATTTTCGAGATTTGTACTGACTAGGGGGATCGTTTGTCGAAAGTAACACTATTCGACCGTTTATTCCTGCCAAGTTTATTCCTGCCAGAAGTTCGTGTAACATTATATATGCTACATAATTGGTATGTTGTATCTACTCCGCCCTTCGTGCTGTTATAGAAGGAAATGGTCTCTGGTAGTCGGTTAGCCGTCTCCGTTATTTCACCAGTCCGATGCATGTTGATAGTAATAGGACACATACATTTTTTTTGAACATCCGATAGTATGGTGGTGTCTTTTTGGTATCCATATATGGTTGAATTAATTTCCCGGTTTTTCGTAATAGAAAGTGAAGAAGGTAGGATCCTTTTATTTTTTCTTATAGTCCCCACTATCGTTGTCTTATTGTGAAGAAGCTCTTGTGCCAAATAATGACTGGTAAACCAGTGATCTACTGTTAAGTTTCGACTCACTTGTTGTAAATACACAAATTAAATTGACCTGGCGATTGTTTCCCACAATATACTTCTAATTGTGAAGTATAAAATGATACCGAATCTACAACCGAAAATATTTTAATGCCATATTTGGCACGCTTACTCGGAATATATTGCCTAAAACTACATCTTCCATGAAAACCTTCTAACTTCTCATCTACGGTTATGAAACACCCCACATTGCGGTTTTGCAGACAGTTCTGAATCTGATTGAAGATTTGAAATATTTCGCGAATAGGTTATCAACCTCGCGACGGGCCAAGCGAGTCTCGATATTGTCAAACCGAATGCGACGTATCAAAAATTCAAACCGATTATAGCTCATAGTTGCTGCAAAAATATCCAACCCAGTTCCATCGGTAGCCCACAAATCTCTCACGAGCACAGCCCAAACAATGCATTTATTTCTGTATAGTCTGTTGTAGTGGCTGTTATCGCATTTGTATTTCGGTTGCTGCTGTTTATATATTCGTATATTCCACTATAAGATTAGTGAAACTAAAGAATATTTCAAAATTTTCTATCGGGGTTTTTACAAAGCTTGCAAATTGTGTGAGTGGTGGTGAAGTTTGGAAGATATTTACTGGATTTGCCTGTGATATTTTTAAAGGTGATTTTCTTCATAAAGAACCGTCTTTTCCCATTAAAACATTATCATTATTCTCAACGCGCTCGATGCTGGCGGAATCCCCATATTGATCCGTCTCTGAGTTATGTTCACTTATAATTTCCAAATCTTCGTAATCCG
Source organism: Nephrotoma guestfalica (assembly GCA_963691935.1). Lineage (NCBI taxonomy): Eukaryota > Metazoa > Arthropoda > Insecta > Diptera > Tipulidae > Nephrotoma > Nephrotoma guestfalica. Next base: position 265,434,755 of record OY829914.1, on the reverse strand, counting down.
TATCTTCGCTCATAATCGTCCATCCTAAATATCGCAAACACAAACACTTTCGTGAGTTAAACACACCCGGAAACTTTTTTAAATAGATCAACCGTCTCCTTCGAGAGACTAAAACTAACTGAACAGTATTTCCACATGGCAAGCAAATATTGAGGTTAGATTACATAAAGTATAAAGTTAGTCACAATTCGTTTTCTATGTTTTTTTTTCTCTATATTTTACGCTTGCGGTCGATCTCAACCAAGCGTTTGTGAGCGAGGGTTAATAGTACACAATGTCGCTTTGTACAAGAAAAACCATAATGCACCACAATTCGTCGGTTTTTTGTGTAGCCAAGGAGGCAGACGCTATATAATATCACCTAATCACGAGGTTGCCTATAAACCAAAAAACTAAATGCTGTTTATGTCAACTACAAGACCACAGAACTCTTTCTGAAGAAATCGCGCAGAGCTATTTACAGGGTGTGTAACGAAATCCCGGTTTTTTAGAAAATTCTGGTTTGAAATTTTAAAATTTGACATGTGGGAAAATGGGACTCTTAAATGATTTTTTGACAAAATTCAAAAATGAGTTTGCGATTAAGTTCTAGAAAGTGGCTAATAGAGTTGGAATTTGGTCATTTCTTAACCGATTTTGTTGAAATTCGATACGTGCGATGGAAATGGGTTTCTAAAATGATTTTTTGATAAAGATCTGAAATATGGCCATCGCTATGGAACTAGGACATTTTTCATTTAGTTGAAATTCGACATGTGGGTCCTAAATGGAATTCAAAAATTCGTTTTTGATAAAGTTCTGGAATAACGTGGATAGGGATGAAATCTGGCCATTTCCTTACCGATTACGTCAAAAATCGACATGTGGGGTCTAAATGAGATTTTTAAATGATTTCTGGAATATTGTCATTAGGGATGGAACTTGGCCATCTCTTAATCGATTATGTTGAAATTCGTCACGGATTTTTTGTTAAAGCTCTGCGTATCTGGACAAAAAGGGCAATATATTTCAGAACTTAGTCAAAAAATCATTTTAGAATCTTATTTACTTACCACATGTCGAATTTTATCATAATCTGTCAAGAAATAGCCAAGTTCTGTCACTAATGGCCATATGCTAGAGCTTTGCAAAAAATCATTTTAGAATCCCATTTAGACCTTACTTGTAGAGTTTTAACATAATCAGTAAAGAAATGGTCAAGTTCCATCCCTATCGACCGTATTCTAGAACTGTATCAAAAAACCAGTTTTGAGTTCGAATCATTCACTTAGAATAAAACTAGTAAAACTGCTCCTTTATTCTCGACATATTTTCGTTACCCCGCTCTCGTGGAATTTTTTTCTAAAGGCCTTCATATCAAAGGGCTGAATGTCGAAGGACCGAATGTTGAAGGGCAAAATTTCGAAGGGCCGAATGTCTCGAAGGGCTGCATATGTCGAAGGGCCAAATGTGTCAAAGGGGTTACTTTTCTGTATTTCAAAATGTTCCATTAACAAAATATACGTGGGTAACTGCAGCAGGGAAACTTTCGAATTTCAAAATGAAACTTTGCATACCGATTAAGCTCAATTTGTGCTAATTAGTGCTCACGGGGAAAAATTAGTGCTAGTCCAGGAGCCGAAAAAACGGGAAAAGAAAGTTTCATTTTGAAATTCGAAAGTTGCCCTGCTGCAGTTACCCACGTGTCTACAAGCCAGTAGGCGAGTGTAGTAAAAAATAAGCTGTATACGTATGTGCACAAGGAAATAGTCCAGGGGTCAAGTGTAATGTGCATGGTGCTGGTATAACCTGGTGGTTCAGTGATAAATTGCGCGTCTTATAAGTAAAATGTAAAATCCTAGAGGAAGTGAGCACGCTTGAGAGTGGGTTTGTTTACTATTGATTGAACCCATTCTGGTTAAGAAAAAATGCCAGTAATATTACTAATGTGTGAGACATTCGTTGAATAATTTGCAGTATCGTTGTGCGAATTCCGCCTATTTTTGGCAGAGTGTGAAAGGCACGAATAACTGCTCGAAGTCATAAAGAGAGCAGCCAGCAGAAATTCAGGTGAGTTGCCGTTGCCTCTCTATATTTTTCTTGTTCTGTTGTCCGTGATCGTTTGTGACCGTTGATTTGTGCGATCGATTTTTGATTCAAACGGTGGCTTTTGTATCACGAGCTTAGCTGGGACAATGACGTACCGGTAGACTAGCGCCCAAAGTAATCACAGGAGTTTGAAAAATTGTCTGCCCAAGCCACCGTCGTTCTAAACATTGCGACGGCACGTTACAACATCAAGATGGGTGTGTGAATATGTGGCAAGCATTGAATCAATATAGTTTCTAGTTCATACTAGACTCAACATTACTGCTGAAATGAGGACCAACCGCAATTAATTATTTAAGTTAGTTGACAATTTATCACAATACTTACAGCTGCTATACTTTAAAAATTGTCACGAGAGAGAGTTGGTTTCAACCACACCGGAACTAAAGGGGGGATGTGAACCATAGCTACAACCCAACCAAATGACAATTGAAAAATGGAAGCACGTGGTAGCGATTGCCATATGTTTCCATTACAGGTAATAGGACATACGAATTTGTACTCCTGGAAGATAATGACCAATACCCAAAAACTCAGAAACAAAATGCCAACCACGATATAAGGGTAGCCACAAAAAATTTGCTACAACAATATTACTAACAACAAATGTTTTCCCCAATTTCGGAATAGTATTGGTAAATGAAACGAAGAAGTCACGAATTACGACATACTGGAACAATAGAATGGTGATAACTGATGGGTGGTGCTGGAGCAATAAATCCTATCCGGAGAGACCCAGAATTTCTAGAGGTGTACCCAGGGTTGGGCGAGGTAGAGATCGTCGACCACCTTTCTCGTTATTTTTCCTTTATTTTACGTTAGCCTATCTGATCAAGTTTCTGTCTAGCTATTGTTGCAGTTTAGAACGGAGTACTACAAATATTTTGATTTATGAATAATAGAACCAATTTAGTTAGTCTGAAATTTAGGCCAAAAAATCGATGTAAGGCACATGGCATTACAAATGATAAATTAATATCGTTTTATTTCGTACCGGATTTCAATAGATGGTGCAAAACATAATGCACTGACATTTTATTCTAATTCCTTAATTTAATTTGAGTTTTGTCACTTGTCGAAGTATTTTCTATCGGTGGTGGATATTTAACAATTTAATACATAATTTAAGGTTTATAATTCTCTAGTACAAACTAACGGAATTTTAGTTTAATCAGTCATTTAGATTGTGTGCATCTCGCCCAGTTTTATGTAAATTTCCGATTAATAAAATAAATGATTAGTGCTTACTAGTCGTTGATAGATGTCAGCAAAATACATTTGGTTAGATTTATTTTTAGCATTTTTATAGAGCATTTTATGGCGCTCTTGATTCAAATTCCGAATTAGCACAAATTCAGCCACTAAATTTTTCGGATGGCAATGAACATGCCTGATAGGAATATACAATCAGAAGTGCCAACTTCATTCGTTTCTAGAACACTTTTTGTCAAAAATTTGTTCAATCAACAGTCGTTGTTGTTCAATGAAATTCGGCCAATTCTGGATTACCACAAATTAAGCCACTATATTTTTGGGACAGCAATGAACATACCTGACAGGAATATACTATCTGAATTATTTTTCCCCTTGGATTTTGGAACATTTTATTTCTATTTCTATTGTTATTTATTGTTCAATACAAACATTATTGAGCGATATATTTCCGTTTTTTTAAATATAGTATCATTCAGGGGCTAGTTTGGTTTTCCTCGATTTATGAATGAAAATTTGTGAAAATTATATTTCTATGATAAGCACAAATTTCATCAGTTTAGCGGCCTTTAGGAAGTTTTAAAATTAGGCTTAAATTATTTCTGGTTTTTTCTAAAAATCGGGTTTTATTTATTCCGTCTTTAGGCGAAATTTGAAATTTTCTTTTCCCGTGTTTTCGGCTCCTGGACTAGCACAAATTTTTTCCCGTGAGCACTAATTAGCACAAATTGGGCTTAATCGGTATGCAAAGTTACATTTTGAAATTCGGAAGTTTCCCTGCTGCAGTTACCCACGTACAAAATATTGCTGTTTTTATTAATCTTGCAACTACAAAATGTTGCATAACAAAATGGTGCAATTATTTTTCTTTTTAGTAGGTGTCATTAATAGATTCTGTATAATCCGCTCCTACGTGCGGCACGCAGTGCGAACTGACCCGGCGCCTATGTCCCCCGAAGTTCAAATCTAAAGCCCCTCACTATACTACCGTTCCTATCGATTTTTAAATTCCTCTAAACTGAATTTTTTTTTTTAACTAGGGAAAGAAGCCACGGAAGCGCAGCGACCCGACTTATATATCCTGATCCTTTACTTTTTTACTGTGCACGGGTTTTACTGTTTTAGTTTTGTTATAGTCGTTGTTTATTTGTCAAGAAATTGGAATTGTAATCGACTAGAGCGGGTGTAAAAAAATGGGAGTTCAGTTTGTTCCGACTCTGACTTCGCCTGTGACTTCGCAGTCTTAGTTTTTTCACGTATGTGAAGCTGGCACGAAAACCATCCCGAAAAACGCCTTTAAAATTTAGGTGTGTTTCTCCGCTAAAGTTATTAAAAGGTTTTTCAGCCCGAAAAATTAAAAAAAAAATATGGAGAAAATCAAATTCCATCCCGAGAAAATAAAAACAATCTCACGTACACATCGCAAATTTTAAGTATAAAATTACCTTACAGTGGGGATAAGGGACCTCTAGGTAACGGAATTATGCCGTATGTCGCTGTAAAATTCTCCGTTCACAGAGTTTAGCAGATATAACGGTATATGCCTAATTAATGCACTGACCACCAGCATTAAGCATACAAATGCTCATTACCTTACAGTGGGGATAAGGGACCTCCCCAGCTGATTTAAGCAAGAAGCTTTAAGAAGCGAATATTAAATCAGCTGGGGAGGTCCCTTACAGGTATATATGTCAACCTCTGTGAATCGAAATATTAAGGTCTTTAAAAAACTTTCAATCAAATTTATTTGAGGTATTGTTTTTTTAGAGTATTGTTTCGGGCTGAAAAGCTCTTTAATGAATTTAGCGGAGAAACACACCTAAATTTTAAAGGCGTTTTCGGGTCAGATTCACATACGTGGTTTTTTCTAGTAAATTTTTAGGCAAGATATTTTATTTTTATGTTAAAATATTTAGTCCGGCTCCGGCCGGCCCGAATTAATAAAAAGTATTTTTTTCGAAATCAAGACTTTAGAACCGGGATTTCATAGTACACCCTATTTACATATGACTATTTAGTATGTCTACCTTATCCACTCGTATCCACTGTCGTTTCATAATTTGAACAAATGTGCAAAGTTTGGACTAACCTGTCTAAACTGAATAACCAAATATCGGTTAGTACGATTAGAAGCTTTATCATTCAATGGCAAAACAAAAAATCGCAATATTGATAAACAATTAATCAATGCGGGTGGTCGGCCCCATTAAATATACAATGTAATGCCCTCGGCCATAAAATCTACTGTAGCAGTATACCTAATTATTTTTGTTAGTAGCAACATGACTAATTTAAAAATACGTCCCTATAATTCAAAAAAAGCTAAATAGCGGCAGTAAAAATTCTACATCATCACACTTCTTGGCAAAAAAACACTAAGCTTGTTGGGTTTTGTATTATGAATTATCTAATCGGACAATAAAATTCTATTCTAAACTAAACAATAATTTTTTTGTATTAGCAAGCAGAAAGCAATAATAAATTGTTGGCGTCAAACCCAAAAATCATACGACAACGCATTTTGTGAAGTCTGTGTGTGCGTTATGAAAATGTGTCTGCACTTTATACACCCGACCCTCGTACATCTGTAATAAATAGACAGTAACAAATTTAATTGAATCCGAATTGTTTCGTGACATCGACATGGGAGCACGGCACACGAATTACATAACGTGTATATAGCACGTACGAGTAGATACATTTGAACTTGAAATATTTTATAAAGAATAGTCATTCTGTATACAGTGGCACTGTAAAGTGGTTTGGTAATGGATTGATTGATTTGAATTAGTAGGAAGTGTATTACGATTTGTTGTATGCAACAATTACTCATTCGGTTTCAATTACAGGCGGAGGATCATGCCAAAAATTTTAATTACGAGTAAGTCGACTAACTGCGTTTGTATTTGTACGGGGAAGTCACACGAGACGTATTTATTAGCGCAAGGTCAATAAGACGTTTAAAATAACGTGCCTCGCTACGTCGTTTATATTATTGTGCGACCTTGTGCACGCGAAGGTATGTACATATGTGATAATGAAGTTTAATGCGCGTTCTAATCGGTTTCGAAGCGGAAACAGTTGATTGATATGCAGCATATTGTACATTTAGCCTAATTCAGTTTTAGTTTAATGTTACTCGACAGGTAAATTACGTTGTAGTAAAGTAATATGTTGATCATGCAGAACTTGATCTCGCATTGTTATCCCATTTTCAGAAAACACTTTATAAATTTTATATTGAGATAGGTCATCATGAGAAAATTACTTTGTAATGGCTCCTGACCTGATACCTTTTGGCTTCTGTGTTCTTAGTGTAGGCATTGCAATTTATACTTAAAATTTGATGGACCTACAGTATTTACGAAGTGAATACGAATTGAAGAAGTATTCGAGAAATTCTACTAAGATAACACCGAATTATACAAACGACGAATTCCAATCAACGTAAAGCAATTGATTGATTGGGATGGAAAGCCAAGCCTCAGCTTGTGTTACGAATGTTACCGGTCCCATCTGTTTACCCTCTTTACAAATTACATGAGGAGAGACCATCTGACTGACATATTTTAAGTCGAATAGCATAGGTTAGGTTAGGTCAGGTTAGAGTGGCTGCTTCCGCACACTTAGGCCAATAGCGGCCCATTGTGATACCACAGGATCCTATTTTCCTTTTACCCCTGTTAACACCATCCAGAGCTACTTATGTAGCGTAAAATATCTCGCACTCCACAGTTCGCGAGTTCCGAAAGGCTGTTCATCCCGTACACACCTAAGTATTTATGCCTTCTGTATGATAGAGCTGGACACGAGCATAGGAAGTGATCTAAAGACTCTTCCTCCTCTTCGTCCATACAACTTCTACAAAAGTCATTCGTCTGTAGACCCAGTCTTCTCGCATGTTCCCCAAAAAGGTAGTGTCCTGTCAGTATCCATACGACCAAACTTAAGTCCCGTTTCCCCAGGGATATGAGTGCCTTGGAGCGCTTCAAGTCCAGTTTTGGCCAAACCTGCTTTGCTACCCTGCACGTGAGAGTATTGGTCCACCTCTCATTTGTCAAGGCGATTGCCTTTCTCCCGAGCGCCAATTTGAGCGCTGCTATAGGTCTCCCCAGAACTGCCTTTTCCGGCTGCATCTGAAGAGTCGTACCGTACCTAGCTAGTTCGTCTGCCCTGCAGTTTCCCGTGACGTCCGAGTGACCAGGGACCCAGATTATCTGGATGCTGAAATACTCGCTCATCTCATTAAGAGATGATCGGCAATCCAGCGCCACCCGTGACTTCAGACAAACCGCCTCTAGTGACTTGATCGCCGCCTGACTGTCCACATAGATTGCGATATCCCTCTCGGATACCACATTATGCTTCAACCATGTCATGACTTCCCCGATCGCCACCACTTCAGCCTGGTACACGCTGCAGTAGTCAGGGAGACGAACAGAAATATTGACGTTTAGCTTCTCACAGAAGACTCCGGCTCCTACCTTACCGTTTAGCTTAGAGCCGTCAGTGAAAAATTGCAGTGCCTCGTTTTCCAGTATTGATCTGTTCCTCCAGGATTCTCTCGAGGAACAGATGGTCCCGAAACCTTTATTGAAGCACAACGTTGGTTTACTATAATCTAGATTCGCCAGTTCTTCCCTTTGCGATCTAACTATCGTCGAGTGTCCCGTCTGAAGACACTTCCTCTGCAAGACCGCCGAGAGTCTCGTGGCCACATTGGCTGCAATTTGTTTACCAAAAAATTCGATTGGAATAAGGTGGAACATAACCTCTAAAGCGCATGTAGGAGTTGACCTGAGCGATCCGCTTATAAGCATACAGGCCGTTCTTTGTACCTTTTCCATCATCCTTACATATGTTACCTTATTCAGAGCTGGCCCCCACACGCCCACCCCATACATCAGCACAGGTCTTACCACTGCGGTATAGATTAAGTGCACCAGCGCTGGTTTCAAACCCCAACTCTTACCTATGGCGTTCCTACACGAGTAAATGGCTACATTAGCCTTTTTCACCCTTTCTATAATGTTGGGCTTCCAGCTGAGCTTACTGTCCAAGATTATGCCCAAAAATCTCGCTCTATCAGCAAAAGCCAGTCTAATGCCGTTCACGGTAGGAGTGCTAACTACCGGAATTTTATATTTCCTAGTAAATAGTACCAGCTCTGTCTTGGAAGGGTTGATCCCTAATCCACATTTGCTGGCCCATCTAGTAACGATCAGGAGTGCATTTTGCATAACATCCCTAATCGAATCCACATGTTTGCCTGAGATAGCTATCGCTAAATCATCTGCATACGCTACAACTCCTGTCCCCTCCCTCTCCAGTTCCAACAGCAATCCATTCATCACTGCACTCCAAAGAAAGGGGGACATTACACCTCCCTGCGGGGTTCCTCTAACCGCCCTTCTTCTAAAGGTGGACTCCACCAGTTTTGAGGTAATGATCCTGCTTACCAGCATCTGATTTATCAACCTACTTATAGGGTAGTCCACCTTCAAACATGACAATCCTTCCATGATCGCCTCCGTTTTTACATTATTAAAGGCACCCTCAATGTCAAGAAATGCTACCATACAAAATTCTTGCGAGTGAATTGACTTCTCAATCATGCGTACTAGATCGTGCAGAGCTGTGTCCGCCGACTTCCCCTTATAGTACGCATGCTGCGACACTGCCAAATTCCTGGGCTCAATCTTTGATCGAACACCTACATCTACCAACTTTTCCAAGGTTTTCAGCAGAAAGGATGATAGAGTAACCGGTCTCAGATCCTTTGGGTAAGCATGTGAGCTTTTTCCCGATTTCGGGATAAAGACCACTCTGACCTCCGTCCATTTCCTAGGAATATAGACAAGTTTCAGACATCCCGCCGATTTATACGGCCTTAAACCGATCAGCGCCCACTGGATTCGCTCCCTGTCTACAATGCCCTCCATCTCTACTGAAGGTGTTACTCGATGAGCTCCGGGCTCTATCGAGTCATCAAAGCTTCCCAGAAAATGGGTCTCATTGAGGAGCTCCAATGATTCCACACTTGAAGCTGTCCACGACCCGTCCGGTCTTATCAAATAACTAGGACTGGTTGGGTAAGAAGCTAGAATTTTCCTAAGGCGAGAAGTCTCAGAGACCTGCTCCATCCTACCACAGAAGAGTCTCCAAGACCACCCTTGTGCCTGCCTCAACTCTTTCTTGTACCTTCTTAGGTCCTCCTTATAGGAGTCCCAATCCCGTACCTCCCTTGTGCTTTTAGTTTTATTAAAAGCTGTCCTACATGCCCTTCGATAAGTTCCCAACTCCGTGGTTCACCAAGTCGGTTTCTGCCTACCCCTAGGCTTTATCAGGGGGCACGTGGCCTTAAATGAGAGATTGCATGCTCTTGTGACCGTATCAACCATGCGATCCAATTCTTCTACTGTCGACGGAGGTCCGGGGACCTCCAGTGACAATACTTCCGCCAACATCTCCCTATATTTGTTCCATTTAGTCCTTCTGGGATTCCTGAAGGGTTTCCGGGTAACAGGTTTAATGTCGAGGTTGTATGTTACATATCGGTGAGCAGAGAATGAGTGATCCTTCGCCACTCTCCATCATCTGATCATATGAAAGATCGTTTCCGACGCAAAGGTCACATCTAAAACCTCCTGCCGATTTTTAACAATGAATGTTGACTCTCGTCCAATATTGCAAACTACAAGGTTGGTATTTAATAAGTAATCAAAAAATAACTCACCCCTCTCGTTTATGTCTGTGCTTCCCCAGATTGTGTAATGCGCGTTTGCATCACAACCGAGAAACACCTACCCTTCTTTGATCTGTTTCCCGGATCAGTTCCCCCAGGTTATCCGGTGGAACCTCCTTCTCGCGATCCATATAGGCTGAGGCTAGCCATAGTTTTTCCCCACTAGCCTCAACACTTACTGCAGTGACGTCTCCACTACTAAATTGAGAAAGAAGAAAATATTCAGATTATTTTTCGCTAAAATACACGATCTGATCTTCTCAGAGTTGCTTGAGTGTAATAACTTATACCCTTTTGTTCTGAGGCCACAGATCCTGTTATTGTTAATCCAAGGTTCTTGGATTAACACCAAGTCCTCATCTGATTTAGTCAGCCTGAGAACAAGAGCTGCCGAGGCAGCCTTTGTATGGTGTAGGTTTATTTGTGCAATCTTAATCATTGCAGTCCACCTTACTCGCCTCCTCATGCACCCCTGCATCGGGATAATGCCATCTAGCGCGTTATTTCGGTCGCCATTCTCCTCTTGTCGAGAGTCTGTCAGTACACGCCCATCAGTCTCCAGAGAGAGGAGACTACCTCCCATAACTATGCTCCCCACATCAGAAGCATCACTTTCCTGGCCGGCCTCTGCCTACTTGACCATATCCCGTTGGGTCCGTTCTCCGTCACCCTCAGGATGGTCTTTCACTCCTGCATCGGCCTCGTCCTTTTTATATGTTTTGAGAGTGATCGACCCGAACCCGAAGTTGATCACTCCCTTTGTTTTAGCAAGGGAAGCCAGGGATTCTTTATTGATCAGCATAATTGCCAATCTAAAGCCTCCCTTAGCCTCCTCTTGCTTCACAATCCTCCAATCTTCCGTTGGAAGATCTGGATTGCTGGCCCGAATGATCTCGAGGATCTCCTCCGGTTTCTCCGGCTCGGTTGGCAGCCATACGCGTGCCTTCGGTCTGCTCGGGATTTCCTCCCTGGAGACTGCCTCAAGCCTCGCGCCCTGCCAAACCTCGCCTACTTCGGCCACTGCCCTTTTGTAAAGGTCGACCGATCTCTGGTCTGAGCACGCAGTTAACTTCACGCGCCCCTTGTACCATCCCGCATCTCTGCAGGACGGGGGGGATCCCGGATTTTCTCTCAGGATCCTCAGAAAAGTGGAGTTTAGTGCATTGCACACCACTCTCCACTTATCTGACGTGATGCTCCCATCTTCCTGACTCCTGTCAATGACGGCTAGCACCAACATGTGCTCCTTTAGGATTTAACTGAACAGCTTCAGCTTTTGATCCTTAGGAGCACCCGACGTCCTATCTGTTTGAACCTTGGCTCGCCTACTATCGCCAGCTACCAGCTCATCCTGGGACCTCTGCCTTTTAGACACAAGGGCCCTTTCCGAGCTATCGTCGGCGACAGTTTTTCTTGCCCATGCCAGAGATTCCCTTTGTTCCACTGTAAGCTGCCCCTCAGGGGTCGCAGCCAGTTTCTCCAATATTCTAAACGCCGACCGTCTCTCTCTATATCGACGCTTCGCCGGAGGAAGCTCTCTCACTCCCCCACTATTTTGTTTGGCGGTCCCGCTTCCACCTGGCTTCAATGCCATGGCGTCGCTTCCCTTTGCCTCTGATGAGGGGGCCCCACCTTTAAGGTTCGAGTTACCCCCTTCTTTTACATTTTTCGGTTTTTAAAGGGTACCGGCCTCTTTATTTTTGTTTGTACTACTGTTTTCCATGTTGCTCCCACGAGTATCGGAGAAATACTGATCCACCTGCGCAGAGATCCGTATACACAGGTAAGGCTAAATACAACTGGAGGTCGCCAGGTTTCCAGAGGGCTCCGTTCGCGACTGGGCTTTGTTAAATGGGCCCCCAGCCTAGTCGATCTTCAGCACGGGTCCCATACCACCTTAATCGAATAGCATAAGACAATCACAAATTACAATTATGATTTTGAAAATATCAATAGGGCCTTAATAGGGACGCTCAAAATTTGTTAGGTTATAGCAGCCATAACGTTAAAGCAACATCGGTCAAATTTGTTGTGAATTTGTCAGTAGTGTATGGAAAATCACCATGGAAGGTTAAAGCGTCGAATAGCGTGTGCAAATCATCAAATGTTATTTTCAAAACCAGAACTCTGTACGAGAAACCTTCTGCACATTACTTGATTGTTATCCTCGCAACAACCTCCTTGCCGAGTCGACTATTCAACGATTTGTGGCCAAATTCGAGTCAATTGATTCGATAAATAACCAGACAATACCCACACATGTGCGGACATAACGTTTGCCATCCAGAATTTCTGAATTTGTGCAAAGTTAATTAAAATCAGACCTCCCGAATACATGTCACCACGCAAAGCTGCGGCGGACATTTGAACGACGTTATATTCCATAGTTAATGCCTTAAAATACTCTTGCAAACAAAACAAAAATTCAGTGGATATCTCATACGTGGACAATTGGCGTGGACAATTTCCTAAAACTATTTAACTATTTTTTTAGAATAAAATTCACGTCTCTAGCCGGAGATCCATATTAAGCAGGAATATTAATTTTTTAATCTCGATTTTCAAGGTTAATTTTGCCACCTTTCTAAGAAGCTCACTTACTCAACAAGGAATTTTGATGGTGCAATCTCTCTCTTAAGTTTTAGTTAAGAGTAAGGATATTTGAACATATGACCACGGTACATGACAAAAATTATTTTTCCAACAGCAATATCTCAGATAAAAGAAAGCTCACCGAGGAGGAACTAAAAATTGAAGAGTTCTTTCAAGAAAATTTTAAGGGCAATCTAGATGGAAGATACACGCCAGACTATTACAGATTTAAAGGAAGTTTACAAAAGATACATCATTCGGAAAGACATGTCACCAGTTTATTGTAATATATCGACCTGAGGCAAAGAAGTTAATCCGATAGTCGGCACCTATCGACAAAAACGGCCAAATATGACAGCTAAAGTCAAGTAGGCTAAGCAAGAAATGAGAACTGCTTCAGTTAGACAAGATTAAAATTCCTCGTTGGATCAAGTACACCATCGGTGCTAAGGCTGAATTAGATTTCTGTGATGCCTCTAATCAAGCATATACCGCAGTGGTGTATTCTAACAACAACTATATGACATCATGTAAAGTCAAATGATAATCCTGCAGACGTAGTGTCACATGGAACAACCTCTCTGGCTCTTGCTGACAATAATTAATGTTTTTTTTGCAACCATGCAACACTAGCGACATTCAAGTTTGAATAAACTAAAACGCATGTTTTAGAGTGCCGAATAGAAAAGTCCAAGATGCAGAAACTACAATACAAACCACAAAACCTTCCAAAAACAAGATTTCAATAATGAAGAAAGAAAGGCTCAAATCTTTGGATCCGGTCTTAGATTCCAATGGGGTACTAAGAGTGTATGGCCAGCTACAAAATTCAAATCTTACGTCTGCCTGCCGAAATCAAATAATCTTCGACAAGCACAACATATAATTACGGTGCGAATCATTAAAGATGCACATCATAGCACGTTGCACGGTGTCCTTCAATTAACCTTAGCACAGTTAAGGAACAAATATTACATTGTTGATGGTAAGCGGGCACGAAACGTAATTCAAAAATGTCTAAAATGTATTCGTCATAAACAGCACATGACGGAACAAATCATGAAAACATTACCATCTGCCAGAGTACAACTAGAGAGAGAATTTGTCAAAAATGGAATCGACTATCACCCTAACCGATTGAGATAAACCAAAGAAAGGGGATACAATACTACATGCAGCTCTCAATTCAGGACATTGTAATGAAAGTTCCTCCATACATTCCAAACCACTTCAAAAACCTTGATTGGCTTTGCGAACGTGCAAGAATGAAATTCTAACTCACCTCGCCGGCAAGATTGAGCTTTCAATTATTGTATATATTTTCTTAATTCTTTGGAGTAATCTAGAATTCCATCACACCGAAAGGGTTGAGCAATAATATTTCTTAGTAATTTGGATCCACCGAAATTTAGCAACGGGATACGGTTCTGTGTGAAGAAACTAAGAAGAAATTGTGCCTTTCGAATTCAAGCGACTACAATCTCCACTAAATGAGAAGATGAGAAACACAACTATGAACTAAAAGAATCTAAATAAAATTTGCAACAATACCAGTGCAGATCGGTTTCTCATAATTTAGGCGGAAATGATGATTTTTAACGAAAAACTGTTTTTTTGTATAGTTATCATTGCAAATTTTGATATCTTGCGTGCGTGGTGTCGTGAAGACTAAATGGAACTTGAAACTTAAGCTCTCTCCACAAATTGGGAGATCCCAGTGATTTTTGGTCGAAATTCAGCCATTAATGAATTCCTGTCATATACGATTGCAACGTGAAAAACGGGAGTTAGCGAAAACCCCTAACCCCATCACAGTCTTTTATAACGAATAAACTTAAATCACGCTTAAAATCAAGATCACGTACATCTCACTTCCACAATTTAACGATTTTTTCGCATCTATTCTTAGTTAAACCTGTTTTTGAGGATTGTAATTTGATGTCTTAATATGCCTGCGCTTACCGTAAATGGTTTGTTGCCTTCAACTTTAGCAATAAAAAATAATATTTTATCGCTTAAGCAATAAAACAATTACGACATATAAGCAAAATATTCATAAACAATAATAGCGATGCTCATACGGAAATGAAAGATCACAAAATCTACTTGGCATATGGTCTAAATTTGAAGGTTTCAATCATTGGTACAAATATTTGTCAACCGGATATTTATCGTAAGTCAAAATTGGCCAGCAAATTTTGTTTGCAATTAACTTTAGCTGATATCCGTTGTTTTTGCAAACACAACAAACCGCACAATTAAAACCGAATTCATTAACAAAAAAATTGTCGTGCATACATTAGTATCCTTCAATTAAATTATATATTGTTACACAATCACCTATATACGAGTACCATTGATCGATTGATTGATCACATAGAAATTAATTCGCGATACTCAAACCGCACAATACAATGACAAATTTATTTTTATTGGATTTTGTGTATTGTATTCGGTGTTCCAGTGAGATGCGTATAAGGACTTTTGCGAACCGAACCATATGAGGCGCCATTCTTCTGCTAAATATACCCATAACATGATAAATCGATCAATAAGCCAAGCTTTAAACACCACCATTATAATCCAGCATGATGTTGCTGATATTTTATTTACTTTCTCCTTCAAACCAACATTTTAAAATCATAATTAAAAGTGTATAAAAAAAATCGGCAAATTTCTAATTCCTTCCTCATATTTAAATAGTGGTATGATGGTTTTTAGCTTTCGTCTTCGATCATCTTGAGAAAAGTAACAACAACAGCAAAATACATTGAAAAGTGAAATTTTTTTCTAAGTCAAAAGTTCAAAAAAATCAATTGATGCGATTCAATTTTCGAAAAACCAATAACGATCGTGACTTAATAGAGTGAAATTTGACTTTTAGGATTGCGATCACAGCGGTGTGTGAAACAATAAATTCGTATTGTTTGTAATTTTGCCATGTCGTCGCCCCGCCGAGAAAGTATATCAAATGATTAACGAGAATTTATAAGCTGTCACTCTAAATCATTTCAATGATAGGGTATACATGTATGTATACGAGTAATCCAAGATTGTTCAAACCGTGAAGGCCGCGACAAAATTCAATCATCGTTATATATTCTTATATACCTGATATCGCGAATGTTCATTACCAAAAAAAAAAAAATTAAATTAAAAAACGCGACGACCCCATGACATTGCCAAAATCGCTTATAGTTATATAAAATATTTTATTAAATGCTATTAGATAATTTCATGTAGAAGTGACATCATTTTCGTAGATTTTCATTTTTTTTCACAAAAAAATTTCTAACCTCAAGGTAAATATTCTTAAAATAGTAAAAATAAAATTCTATTTAATTTTCACCATATACTCACCGGTGTCTTAGCATTACATATTTACATACACCGAGAGAGGTACTCGTACATACATACCTGCCTACTCCAAAATTACATAAATCAATATTCCGTCTTCTGCTAACTGGCAAACCGAAAAATGTAGATTTCATGTTTTCGTACAGTACGATGAAAATTCAGAAATGCGTGATACATGTCAATTGCTGTCAAGCACCGTGTGTATTAGCGAATATAAATTATCGACGCGCAAAATTATGGAATTGGTAATATTGATTGGCTTATGCTAAAATCTGGTTGGTTGGAGCATTTGCTTGGCTCGTTGTCGTAGTTTGACGCAAGTCGTTTATGTACACACACATTTGTTGCTGCTTTTTGTTTTGTTATTTTTTTAGGTGCTAGAAATGATAAAATCAAGGTTACATCAATATATAGATTTGATATGATATGTTATTGGGCAGTGGCGAAGGAATTTTGGGGGGGGTTTAAATGGAACGAACGGAAATTACACACTGAACAAAACTTATTTACTTGATTTCGTAACTCAGCTAAGATAGAGGGAGAAAGAAAGTTGTTGTGACCGATTCCGCTTTTAACCGAAACACCAGCTACCAGCTGAAATATTCCAACATCTAATAGACCAAAACCAAACGCTCTCAGACACGCATAGAATAAACTAGCTGAAATCTTAGTGATGATTAACTATCATATGGCTTAGAGTACCTTAAACAATAGATACAACAACAACATACGCGTCCATACACGTGATCAGACGCCTAGGAACAAACGTCAACAATTTGACACTGAAACACGACGAATATATGAAAGCTCGCTCCAGGACCCAACTGAATTTGGGAAAACCGCATAACTTCAGAAGTTTCTTGAGCAACGTTTTAAGTCGTTGGAAACAACATATAGCCACAAAAATCAATCGCAACAACGCAAGCCGCACAGCCTCGGCAGCTCTTGTTCTCAGGCTGACTAAATCAGAGGACTTGGTGATTAACAGAAGAACCTTGGATTAACAATAACTGTGGATCTGTGGCCTCAGAACAAAAGGGTATAAGTTATTATACTCAAGCAACTCTGAGAAGATCAGATCGTGTATTTTAGCGAAAAATAATCTGAATATTTTTCTTCTTTCTCAATTTAGTAGTGGAGACGTCACTGCAGTAAGTGTTGAGGCTAGTGGGGAAAAACTATGGCTAGCCTCAGCCTATATGGATCGCGAGAAGGAGGTTCCACCGGATAACCTGGGGGAACTGATCCGGGAAGCAGATCAAAGAAGGGTAGGTGTTATACTCGGTTGTGATGCAAACGCGCATCACACAATCTGGGGAAGCACAGACATAAACGAGAGGGGTGACTTATTTTTTGATTACTTATTAAATACCAACCTTGTAGTTTGCAATATTGGACGAGAGCCAACATTCATTGTTAAAAATCGGCAGGAGGTTTTAGATGTGACCTTTGCGTCGGAAACGATCTTTCATATGATCAGAGGATGGAGAGTGGCGAAGGATCACTCATTCTCTGTGTTTGGTATCACCAAACAATGTACACACCAACACCTGCATTTATTTAAAACGTAAAGTTTTTTTTGTGGAACTTTGATTGTGCGGCTAGTAATTCGAATATTGCGTTTAGATGTTTCGGTTTGTAATTACATATTTTGGTTATGAGGGTTGATACAAATAAAGAATTATGGTTGCGTTCGCCGTTCATTATCAATACTTCCATAGAAGTTATCATCGCTGCAGGCAGAAATATTTGACTTTTATAAATTTATATTTTTTGTTAATGGAGTTTCTATTGTTTATTTTAATATAATATAAAATAATAAAAGATATATTGTATTGTGGCTTTTTTACACTTTTTCAAACGTGAACCAAGTTAAAAAGTCCACTCAAACGCTCGATTCGGAACATGGTCCTTCGAGCCGGATCGGGAGAAAAGTACCAGCGTGGGTTCGCCATTTTGGAAAAACAAACCTTAAGTACAATTTTTTTTATTATTGATTTACTATATAAAACAAAAGTTAATTGACAACCAAGTCAATCCAATTCAGTTTTTTTTTATATTTTGTTGTGAGAAAAATTTGTACATAACGTAGTTGCATATAAATCAGTGTTTTTTGTTTGTTTGTTGTTGGTGCAATTGGATTTGTTCATGTCACGAGAAACATATATAAATTATTGACATAAATTGGTGTTCATTTGGTTAGTATTGGGGCAAACGGTTTCCATTTTCGTATTTTATCGCGACGCGGTAGTGCTTGGTTCAAGGTTATAATTTCGTTACCACATTTTACGTTGCAAATATACCTACATTTGAACGTTATAGTCGTTTTTTTGTAACTACAGTTTGTGTATACGTACCGGTTGAGAATCTAAGTGGTTTACCGCACGATGGAAGCTCTCAAAAGGCGGCGCTCAATAGTGAAAGGTCAAATGACCAAAATTGTTACATTTGCAGAGTCTGTTTGTGCTGAGACAAGATTGGAGGATATTACGGTTCGATTAGATAAAACAAATGTCTTATCTACTGAATTCGCACACGTTGAAAATAAAATGTTTGAAATTGATGCAGAATTAATCTCGCTGTCAGACGAATTCGATGAAAGTTATTACCACGCGGTGGCACTCTTAAATGCTGCAATTCGACGTTTTCATACCTCCATCCCGTTAAATACCACGTTATCGCGTAACGAAAGCATGTGTCAAGGTCATTCGGGTTCAAACGAAACCAAATTACCACGATTGAATATACCTATGTTTGAAGGGGACTTTCGAAACTGGCAAAGTTTTTTTGATCTGTTTAATAGTTCAGTTCATGATAAGGTAATGTTGTCCGCAGCCCAAAAACTTCAGCATTTAAAAGGTTTACTCAAGGGAGAAGCATTAGGCCTTATTAAGCATTTGAATATAACGGACGCGAATTATATCGAAGCTTACCAGATTCTTGTTAAACGGTACGATAAAAAGAAGGTCACCATAAATAATTACATCGACACATTTTTTAAGCAACCATCTATCACTCGTGTTAACGCGAACACCATTCGCAAGCTAGCCGATACCAGCGATGAGATTATAAGAGGTCTAAAGGCCATTGGCACCCAGGGGGAGTTACGTGATCCGTGGTTAATATATATAGTGGTGAATAAGTTGGATGACGATAGTAGGCAGTTTTGGCAGCACGAGTCTTCGAAAATAGAGCACCCGACGCTGCAACACCTAATGGATTGCCTTCAAACCAGAGCAGATACACTCGAAGGAGTAAGAGAAACCATAACCAAACCCGTAGTGCGACTCGCTTCAAGTGTGAGAAATTCATGTACCGTCACCGCATCCAATTTAAAATGTCCATTGTGCAACGCCGAACATTTATTATACCAGTGCGAAAAGTTCAAGGGAATGGGCATCACGGAGAGGAGAAATTTTATAAATCAAAATTCAAGATGTTACAATTGCCTAAGTGACACCCATACCGTACAATCTTGCCGCTCGAAACGTTCCTGTCAATTATGTCGCAAACGTCACAACAGTTTACTTCATTTGCCGAATGTCTCAAAACCAAACCAAGGAGAACCGCAAGCTCATACTATCGTTCAGTCAGCACATACCGCGTACGTTCCATTACCTACCGATAGTTTATCATCGACCAAAACCAATTCGCCAATAAGCACACCCCCAATAAATTCCACGGTACCTAAACCGAGTTCACCACTCAACAATACAATAGGTACAACCAATACACCATTAATTGAAAATATGTCAAACTTGAATCCAAATCCGAATAACTCTCCATCAATCAACAATTTATCTTCAATCAACACTCAACCAACCAATCAACGATCAACAAAAGCGTTGCCCTCCAACGCAACTCCAATTAAATCACCAACCATTACAAACCATGCAGCAATCAACATACCATCCAATACCAATAATTTGCAGCTGAATGAACTACCATTGTACAACCATTATCAACAACACCTGACCAATAAGTATGAAGCGATCGTACCTAAATCACCCGAGATCAATCGAAGTCGATCGCTGTTACCAACCGCATTGGTCCATGTGAAAGATAAGTCAGGACAGTTACACTGTTGTCGTATATTATTGGATTCCGGATCCGAGGCGTCTTTTATAACTTCAGCCTGTGTCAAACGTCTGGGTTTACCTACCGAACGAGCTAATGTTAAAATTCTTGGAGTTGGTGCTTTATCAGCTGGAACTTCCCGAGGAAGTACCCGCTTGAATATATATTCCCGGTGCAATCCAGAGTTGATGATTTTCGTCAATGCATTCATATTGCCGAAAGTCGCCATGCCAATACCATCAAGCAGTTTTTGTCCATCTAGTTGGAACCATCTGAAATCCCTAGAACTTGCGGATCCACATTTTAATGAGACCAGTAGCATTGACATTTTAATCGGTTCCAACCATTTTTTTGATGTCATCCAGGATGGCAAAATATACGGGGACAAAGGATTACCAATCGCGCAAAATAGTATTTTTGGCTGGGTCATTGCCGGTAATATGTATCCAGATCAAGTTCAAGGTACATCAACCATTAGTCTGGTATCAGAGATCGATATCAACCAATCTTTGCAGCGATTTTGGGAAACCGAAGAGGTAGCAACATTCAATCCTTTAACCAACGATGAAGAGCTGTGTGAGAGGCATTTTAAGGAGTTCCAAACCCGCGCACCGGATGGGAGGTTCATAGTCCACCTTCCATTCAAACCTACCAAAAGCGAACTAGGTAATTCATTTAATACGGCACTAAGGCGATTTTTTGCAATGGAGGATCGATTACAGCGGGATTCGAAGCTACGAGAAGAATATATCGCTTTCATGCGGGAATACAAGCTATTGGAGCATATGAAACGCATACCACCGGAACAAGTTACCATAGATTCGAGGGTTTCATTTTACCTCCCACACCACGCCGTAATAAAACAATCAAGTACTACTACCAAGGTGCGCGTTGTATTTGATGCTTCCGCCAAAACGTCCAACAAAATTTCGTTGAATGACAATTTGTTGGTAGGACCCACCGTACAAGATACCCTTTATGCTATTCTCCTCAGATTTCGCAAACATCCAATAGTTTTTACGGCAGACATTGAGAAAATGTACCGGCAGATTGCCATGCACCCAGCTGACACCGAATACCAAAGAATTGTGTGGCGGGAGAATCCAGCAACACCGATTGAACATTATCGTCTAGTAACCGTAACATATGGAACCGCCTCCGCTCCGTATCTAGCAACCAAAACGCTGATTGAACTAGCCGATGAATTTCAAGAGCAGTACCCAATCGCCTCCAAAATTGTTCGTGAGGATTTATATATTGATGACTTAATGTCGGGGGCTAAGACGGAAGAAGAAGCCATACTGCTAAAGGACCAAGTTATTACAATACTAAAATCCGGGTGTTTTCATCTTAGGAAGTGGGCCACGAATTGCCAAGCATTATTAAACACCATTCCATTGGAGAATCAAGAAGTGGTTCCTATTCAAATTCGCGAAGAAAATCGATCCATAAAAATATTAGGACTAGAGTGGACTCCGCAAACCGATAACTTCCACTTTAAAGTGTCCATTTCAGCACAACCCACCATGACCAAAAGAGGAATGTTATCAGAAGCGTCCAAGATTTTCGATCCTATTGGGTGGCTATCTCCTTCTACAGTGATGATCAAGATTCTCTTCCAATCGCTATGGCTATTAAATCTTCAGTGGGATGACACTCTACCTACCCACATCACCAAGAGATGGACAGCCTTAAGAGAGGAGTTAACGAAATTAGAGAAAATTGCAATACCTCGTTGGCTTCATACCGAAGAGTCAGATTTCCAATTGCATGGCTTTTCCGACGCGTCAGAAGTAGCATATTCGGCCGTTATTTATGCTAGAACGAAAAATAAGTTTGGGAAGTACGAAACGACCATCGTAACGGCGAAAACCAAAGTCGCACCCATTAAAACGGTATCAGTTCCAAGATTGGAACTATGTGCTGCGCTTCTATTAACCAAGCTGATGACAATGGTGGTTAAATCGTTACAATGTCCTGCGAGTGAGTTATTTACCTGGACCGACTCTACAACTGTGTTATGGTGGTTATCAGCGCATCCCCGATCCTGGAAGTCATATGTAGCGAACCGCACCTGTGAAATTTTGGAAACTACATCTCGATCGACATGGCGTTACGTTCCGACAAAAGAAAACCCAGCGGATTGCGTTAGCCGCGGCATTTTACCGTCTACCTTGGTCAACTTTGAACTGTGGTGGAAGGGACCTAGTTGGCTTCGTGAAGAAAAGGTATTGTGGCCTGATCAAACACAATTGCAATATTCCGCTGATAGTTCCGAATGCAGACCATCTACAGTGGCCAATTACCACGCTGACGTCGAAAATAAGTTCCTAACAAACTTGGCCCAAAGACACTTCAAATTTTCCAAACTCCTAAGGGTTATTGCTAGAATATTCCAATTTTATTCCAATCTACGAAGAGCGATAAACGGTGAACCAAAGGAAGACCTCCTATCAACAACCAACTTTAAATTGGCGTCAGAACGAGTTATCAAGTGGGCACAAATGGAAGCGTTCACTGCCGAAATTAAGAACATACAGCGACAAAAGGCATTACCATCGTCAAGCAAGTTACTTCCCTTAAATCCATTTCTCGACCAGTTTGGTTTGTTGAGGGTAGGCAGTCGCATCCAAAATGCCAACGTATGCTACAGTGTGAAATTCCCAATAATATTACCTGCGAATCATATTATAACCGACTTAATAATTGATGAGACACACCTAAAATACTTACACGCACCGCAATCCGTCATGATAACTACTATACGACAAAAATATTGGATCATCAATTGCAAAAACCTAATACGTCAACATATTCACAAGTGCATACCTTGCACACGTTACAAAGCCACGAGAAAAACCCAACTAATGGGTGAATTACCACCAGAACGGGTCAACTTTAAATACGCATTCTACCAGACCGGAGTCGATTATGCTGGTCCCATATGGTTAAAAGCAATGACGGGCAGGAAATCTGTCTCACATAAAGCGTACATAGCCATCTTTGTATGTTTAAGTAGTAAGGCCGTTCACATTGAATTAGTTAGTGATCTAACCACCGACGCGTTTATCGCATCCCTGAAACGCTTCATGGCTCGGAGAGGGGTGGCTGCTGACATGTTCAGCGATAATGGCACCAATTTCGTTGGAGCCAAAAATACCTTTGCTGAAATTCAAAAATTAAATAACTCTAAAAGTCATAATCAATTAATTTCTAATTTTTTATTAGATTACAATACAAATTGGCATTTCATCCCACCATCAGCTCCGCATTTTGGTGGCCTCTGGGAGGCCGCAGTTAAATCTACTAAATACCACGTCCGAAGAGTACTTGGCACCACACTGCTGAATTTCGAAGAAATGTCTACGTTCCTGACACAGGTTGAAGCGATCTTAAATTCGAGACCGCTCTGTTTATTATCACCACAACAAGAAGATGCGCTAACACCGGCACACTTCCTAATCGGGCAACCGCTGACGATGATTCCTGAACCGGACTACAAGCCTATACAACAAAATCGGCTATCACGATGGCAGCTCATTCAGAACCTGATGCAGCATTTTTGGGCTCGTTGGCATAAGGAGTACCTAACCACGCTACACAATCGATCGAAATGGCAGCATAAGCACAATAACTTGAAAGTCGACGACGTCGTAGTAATTCGAGATGAAAATATGACTCCAGCAAATTGGCCACTTGGAAGAATCATTGAAACTCATCCAGGGAAAAATGGAGTTGTTCGTGTAGTCACTCTTCGTACTAAGGCGGGCATAATCAAACGACCGATCGTAAAGCTCGTCTTACTACCAGTAGTTTGAACTAAATAGTTCAAGGTCGGCGGAATGTTTGGTATCACCAAACAATGTACACACCAACACCTGCATTTATTTAAAACGTAAAGTTTTTTTTGTGGAACTTTGATTGTGCGGCTAGTAATTCGAATATTGCGTTTAGGTGTTTCGGTTTGTAATTACATATTTTGGTTATGAGGGTTGATACAAATAAAGAATTATGGTTGCGTTCGCCGTTCATTATCAATACTTCCATAGAAGTTATCATCGCTGCAGGCAGAAATATTTGACTTTTATAAATTTATATTTTTTGTTAATGGAGTTTCTATTGTTTATTTTAATATAATATAAAATAATAAAAGATATATTGTATTGTGGCTTTTTTACACTTTTTCAAACGTGAACCAAGTTAAAAAGTCCACTCAAACGCTCGATTCGGAACACTCTGATCACCGATATGTAACATACAACCTCGACATTAAACCTGTTACCCGGAAACCCTTCAGGAATCCCAGAAGGACTAAATGGAACAAATATAGGGAGATGTTGGCGGAAGTATTGTCACTGGAGGTCCCCGGACCTCCGTCGACAGTAGAAGAATTGGATCGCATGGTTGATACGGTCACAAGAGCATGCAATCTCTCATTTAAGGCCGCGTGTCCCCTGATAAAGCCTAGGGGTAGGCAGCAACCGACTTGGTGGACCACGGAGTTGGGAACCTATCGAAGGGCATGTAGGACAGCTTTTAATAAATCTAAAAGCACAAGGGAGGTACGGGATTGGGACTCCTATAAGGAGGACCTAAGAAGGTACAAGAAAGAGTTGAGGAAGGCACAAGGGTGGTCTTGGAGACTCTTCTGTGGTAGAATGGAGGAGGTCTCTGAGACTTCTCGCCTTAGGAAAATTCTAGCTTCTAACCCAACCAGTCCTAGTTATTTGATAAGACCGGACGGGTCGTAGACAGCTTCAAGTGTGGAATCATTGGAGCTCCTCATTGAGACCCATTTTCCGGGAAGCTTTGATGACTCGATAGAGCCCGGAGCTCATCGAGTAACACCTTCAGTAGAGATGGAGGACATTGAAGACAGGGAGCGAATCCAGTGGGCGCTAAACGGTTTTAAGCCAGGAACTCAGCAATCATCCTCCCCTGGCTGGAGGGTATCTTCAGGGGATGTCTGAAACTTGTCTATATTCCTAGGAAATGGACGGAGGTCAGAGTGGTCTTTATCCCGAAATCGGGAAAAAGCTCACATGCTTACCCAAAGGATCTGAGACCGGTTACTCTATCATCCTTTCTGCTGAAAACCTTGGAAAAGTTGGTCGATGTAGGTGTTCGATCAAAAATTGAGCCCAGGAATTGGGCAGTGTCGCAGCATGCGTACTATAAGGGGAGGAGAAACTGCAGGACAGACGAACTAGCTAGGTACGGTACGACTCTCCAGATGCAGCCGGAAAGGGCAGTTCTGGGGAGACCTATAGCAGCGCTCAAATTGGCGCTCGGGAGAAAGGCAATCGCCTTGACAAATGAGAGGTGGACCAACACTCTCACGTGCAGGGTAGCAAAGCAGGTTTGGCCAGAACTGGACTTGAAGCGCTCCAAGGCACTCATATCCCTGGGGAAACAGGACTTAAGTTTGGTCGTAGGGATACTGACAGGACACACCTTTTTGGGGAACATGTGAGAAGGCTGGGTCTACAGACGAATGAATTTTGTAGAAGTTGTATGGACGAAGAGGAGGAAGAGTCTTTAGATCACTTCCTATGCTCGTGTCCAGCTCTATCATACAGAAGGCATAAATACTTAGGTGTGTACGGGATGAACAGCCTTTCGGAACTAGCGAACTATGGAGTGCGAGATATTTTACGCTACATAAGTAGCTCTGGATGGTGTTAACGGGGGTAAAGGGAAAATAGGATCCTGTGGTATCACAATGGGCCGCTATTGGCCTAAGTGTGCGGAAGTAGCCACTCTAACCTAACCTAACCTAACCTAACGCAAGCCGCAAGCGGTAAGATATACGTTCAAACTTACACGAGATTAATGTTCACAGTTTAGGCAGCTGTCAACAACAGATAACTACTACGCCAGCTATGTACAAGATGCATAAATCAGCATCAAATGTACCATTGCGGCCGAGAGACAAAATGCTCTACCTAAAATGGGATACATCATACTATTTTGCATACAGCAAAGCCCAAACCACCAGCACAGTGTAATACAGGAAGCCACGCTAAATTAAGAGCCCTGATTGACCCAGGATCCCGAGCAACTTTTATTACCGAGAAAGCAGTTCAAAAATTGAAGCTGAAGACGGTTTAGTATGTAACGGTGAGCATTGGTATTAAGCATATCTGCAATTGTGGCTCGTTATACCTATTACTACGTAGCGGAAAATAAAAAACAAACAGCGAAAGGTGCAATTACACAGCGTTGTCTTCGAAAAAAAAAGAAAATTATCCCGGCAAGCTCGTAATTTTAATCGTCGGACCTAGTAACAACTAAAGCGGGTGGAACATTTGTACCTGTAAGGAACAGAACCAAACGTAAGGTTGTCAACCAGCAACGGACCAAACGGTAAATCGTTTTTTTTATTTTTTATTATATAGGGTTTTCCAATAGGAGTGGTATGATTTTTAAGTGACGTTTCGGCCATTTGTAATACGTCATGATCTGTCATTTTTTGTTTCATTGTATTCAGTAATGTTTACAATTTCAACATGGTGAGATATACGCAAGAACAACGTTTACAAATTATTCAGATTTATTATCAAAATAATCGTGCTCCAATTGCAAATTTTCGTGCGCTTTTGCCATTTTATGGTCGTAATAATCGTCCAAGTGTGCTTGCTATTCGTCGAATTGTTGAAAATTTTGAGCGTACATTTTCTTTACATAATGTTGAAGTGCCATTGGACCACCGTAAATGTCGTGAATTTGCTGATTTTGCCTTGGAACAACTTGAAAACGATAACGATTTTTTTAAGAAAATCATCTTCTCCGATGAGGCTCACTTTCATCTGAGTGGTGCGGTAAATAAACAAAACTGTCGATTCTGGTGCGAAGAAAATCCACAAATTATTCATGAAAAACCATTACATTCATCTAAATTGACAGTTTGGTGTGGTTTTTGGACTGGTGGAATCATCGGTCCGTATTTTTTTCGAAATGAAGCTGGTAACACCGTTACTGTCAATGGAGATCAGTGTAGATCGATGATAACCAACTTTTTATGGCCGAAATTGGAAGAAGTTGATCTTGACAACATTTGGTTCCAACAAGACGGGGCTACATGCTACACAGCAAGTGCAACAATTGAATTATCATTAATCATATCACTCTTATTGGAAAGTTACAATTTTTACTACTAATACGGTTCATAGTCAATACTCTCAAAATTGTCCTTGCACCCATCGATGTCATTGCTACCTTATAAATATTAATTCAGAAATACATGTTCGTAGTCGGTTCTCGACACTTTCTGTTAGTACACATACTGAGCTTCACACTGATTTTCACTTAAGGAGTAACGGCCAGAAAGAATTAACTCATTCAAAAGGTATGCGAACGTGGAACTATTGGAAGGCGCGTAGACGAATTCACAAAATTTGCAGCACCACCATCGTGAAACTAATCGACGATACACGTCCGCATGTAGAAATAATGATTAGTAGGAAACAACTTGTCGGACTATTAGATAGTCGTGTCTCTATCAGTATATTGGGAAGAAGTTCCATAGAATTAATTGGCTCGGAAAACCTCAAGGTAAAGAAAGTGTCTTCTGTTATTCGAACTGCTGATGGGACACCTAACCAAATTCTGGGCTGCGTTGAAACCGAAATCTGTTACAACAGTCTTAAACCTCAAGAAAATTCCATTGTCTGAGGAGTCGCGCGATAAAACAGCCTTTACGGTGCCTGGTAGGCCTCTTTACCAGTTCACCGTGATGCCGTTTGGTCTTTGTAATGCCCCTTAGTCACTGTGTCGGCTTATGGACTTGGTTATACCCTATCAGTTACACGATCGCGACTTTGTGTATCTGGTCGACCTCCTCATCATTTCAGCAACCATTGAGTAACACTTTTCATTACTAGAAACTGCTGCGGAACTTATTAAGAAGGCAGGATTAACCATTAACCACAAAAAGAGCTAGATAGCTCGTCATCGGCCAATATCTCAACAACTTCCATTAGAAACCTATACTTTCGGTTGTTTCTCTAATAGCTTAGGCCATACTGAGACTACAAGGAAAATTTGGTGGAAATTTAAGAATTAGAATTTTCACTATAACTTTTTCATTCTGCGGCCTTACAAGTTATTTTCAGTTTTCGGCCAATACCTCAACAACTTCCATTAGAAACCAATACTTTCGGTTGTTTTTCTTATAGCTTGGTCATACTGAGACTATAAGGAATTTTTGGGGAAAATTTATGGATTAGAATTTTCACTATAATTTTTTGATTTTCTGCGGCCTTAATAGTTATTTTCAGTTTTTGGCCAATATCTCAACAACTTCTACTAGTAGCCAATACTTCCGGTTGTTTTTTTTATAGCTTGGTCATACTGAGACTATAAGGAATTTTTGGGGAAAATTTATGGATTAGAATTTTCACTATAATTTTTTGATTTTCTGCGGCCTTAATAGTTATTTTCAGTTTTTGGCCAATATCTCAACAACTTCCATTAGTAACCAATACTTTCGGTTGTTTCTCTAATAGCTAGGCCATATTGAGACTACAAGGAAAATTTGGGGGAAATTTATGGATTAGAATTTTCACTATAATTTTTTGATTTTCTGCGGCCTTAATAGTTATTTTCAGTTTTTGGCCAATACCTCAACAACTTCCATTAGAAACCAATACTTTCGGTTGTTTCTCTAATAGCTAGGCCATATTGAGACTACAAGGAATTTTTGGGGAGAATTTATGGATTAGAGTTTTCACTTTCTGAGGCCATATTGGTTACTAGTGGAAGTTGTTGAGATATAGGTCGAAAACTGAAAATAAATTAATAAACAATTTTAAATTTTCAAAAGGATTGGTTATGAAATGGCCAAGTTTAGTCCAGCATGAACAAATCCTAAAATTTTGTCCACAACTTACTTTAAAATCCCTGATCAAAACTACTATCCAAATTTCATCGTCGTTCTTTAAGAATGGCGGAAAGACGGAATATTGTTAAATTTCAAGATTTAATTTACCGAGTTTCTTTACTTCGGAGAACAATCAATTTGTCATTTTAAGGATCACTTCTAATATTTTATTCCGCTGGGATGTTTTATTTAGTGAAAAAAAAGTTACAAAATGAATAAAAAATTTCCGCTGGTAATTATATAACAAAATAAATTCTCGTTTGTGATGGTGCTGCCACTTGCGGCGATTAGCGTAATCTCTTATTTTCCGCTGACAAATTTCCACTATCTTATACAGCATAAGATTCTTACTATTGGATTGTGAATTATTCAATTTGCTTACTGAAATCCGCTTTGTCTGAAATTGTAAAAATACAAACAACATCTCGTTAGTCAAAACATTTGACATGGTTAGCGTCTGAAGTCCGCGAACGCAGTTAAATTTGCCCAACTGTGAATTGATAAAAATTGCAATCAACGTAATTTTTCCTGACCTAAGACGATTAATTTATTATTATGATTACGGTGCGGACACTAATTGAGACGAGACACCGCGCACCAATTATTCGACTTTGTTCAATTCTTGGCTTAATCTCGCCGTTCAAAATAAATGCTATTATCTTATTTCAATAAAAATTAAATTTAAATTTTAATGTGAGCACATACGAGTACTTGGTGCTTATTACGTACACATAAAATAAATAAATACACAAACAATTTTTATTATTATTATTTGTTTATTTTATTTTCAATGTCAAAGTCAAAAGTCATAATAATAATAAGTTAAGTAAATTAACACAAAATGTGAACATTGAAATAAAATTTAAAAAGCAAAAATAAAAAATTTATAAAGGAAAACCTTGATTGAGGTCAAGATTTTGTAAAAAAAATTTCCAAGAAAATTTCTACATATTTCGGTTGATTTAGTTGTAGTTGTTGCGACAATTTTTTTATTTTGGGTGGAAATTTATCAGTGGGATAATGAAATAATTACATGTCGTGACGGTTTGCCACGAGCAGCTCAATATACCTTAGTTTATTGTCAGCAGGTTATTGAATCACAAGCGGTCGATAATTGTTTTATTTTCTTAATTGATAAGAATTTATTTACCCAACTGTATAGTCTACATACTCAGATGCTATATCAATATATTTCAATGACCGCGAATAAAAAACTGTACACGGTATACTTGAGGCAATGCGATCTTGGAAGCCAAGGTAAACGTAATGGCTTAAAGAAAAATATTTTCGTAATGAGTTTTTCGATTGTGTGGGGGCATCACACATGCTTTTGTGTAGTGCACAGTGTTTTTAACTTTTGGGGTTATTTACGATTGGAATAAATATTTTTTTGGTCGCATTACTGCTATTACTAAGTATCCATGAGTCAGTTTTGTTTACTAATCGTAAATTGAAAAATATTCTTATATTTTGGTGTAGCAAAAACAAGATTGTACTTGCTTTATGGTGTAAATATTTACGCTTTTACGTTTCAAGGTTTCGATGTCCCATTTCTTAGTTGGCACTTTGTTTGGTGGCACTTTCGCTAATACGGATCAACAAGCGCCGCACACTTGGCTGTTGTGTTGATAAAGATCTATGCACTATAAAATTCAAAACTCGTTTTAAATTCATGCATGCGGTATGATCTTATTAGGGGCGCGCCGAACGAGAACCATTAGAAGGTCAATTTAAGGTGAATGAAGTTTCAGCTAAACTTTACTTAATTAGGCAAATTGTGATTATTATAATTAAAAAATGAAGAAGTGGGTATGTTGCGGCCAACACCCGACTTTCGTTTTCAACGAATGTATATAAACCTTAGCCTCTCCATCCCTACTCCTCCTGGCGAGGTCAGCGACTGTACCTCAGGAGGAATGGCTATATATTTACTTGGCAGCAAGTATAAAATGTTAGGGGCGGCACCCCGAAAAAAAACGACGATACGTTTAGTTAAGAAGAGTTTATGTACGGTGCAGCGAGTAGGAAACCCTGTACAGGCTGAAGGGAGTGAGCAAGCAGGCTCCCAACAGTCGAGACCTAGAACAAAGAGAAATAAGCAGTACTTCTACGCATAAGGATAGCACATCCAAAAATTCATTTAAAAAGAGTGCCATGTTCAAGAGAGAATTGACCGGTACATTGTAACAAGGCGGAAAGCAAATAAATAATAAATAATTAATGAATAAATATTTTACTGCTTTCTTTTACGTAATAAGCCAGCCGCAACATATGGTACAACATATAAGCTTTCAGTGGTTCCAAGCCAACTATGGCACAAGCGGCACAGTGGTAGATTATTGCAAAGTTGAAACTGAAATACTGAGTACAAAAGTTAAGACTGAGAATAAAATAAATTATATCGAGTTACCGTTTTCGAGGAACGAATGGTCGGTTTAGCTTACAATTAAACCGCCTACCCCTATAACTTGCCTAAGGGTAAATTTCACCCCAAAACGATTATTTAATTCAAAAACGTCAATTTAACCAACTTTAATAATTTTTTAACACCAGACTGCCACCAGATTTTGGGAAAAATGTTGCTGTAGAAGTCTTGTCGAGAGCAGGTCAACCTTATCCAGGTGTGTATTAAATTATTTTTGTGTCAGGATAAGCGGAATTGGCTCCAAACTGTAAAGGCTTGTAATAGGTAATTTATCGGTCCACTTTACCACCTCTATTAATTTATTACACCAGGCGCCACCAGATATTGGGTCAAATTTTACTTCCTGGACATTGTGGTGGGCAGGTCAATCTTATGCAGGTGTGCAATAAATTATGTTTGAGTTAGGTTAGACGGAATTGGCTTCATATGGTAAAAGATTCAAATTTGTAACTTAAATGTCGATTTTACCACCTTTAATAATTTACTACAACATACCGCCACCAGCTAATGGGTCAAATGTTACTCCTTGGACATTGTGGTAGGCAGGTCAACCTTATAAAAATAATTTATTACACATGTGAATAAAGTTGTCCTTCACAAATTCCGCAAAGTAACATTTGAGCCCTTATCCAGCGGTCTGGTGTAATAAATTAGTAAAGGTGGTAAAATCGACCATTGAGTCAATATCTTTACCGTTCGGAGCCAATTTCGCGTATCCTGATACAAAACTAATTTATCACACACCTGGATAAGGTTGACCTACTCTCGACAAAACTTCTAGAGCTACATTTTTCCCAAAACCTGGTGGCAGTCTGGTGTTAAAAAATTATTAAAGTAGGCGGACTAATTTGTTCGGTGCCGAGTGCCGGTTTAGAGCACTAATTATAAGTTTACACCAATTTCGTAATTAGCATTACTGGTATGAGCAGCAATAAATTTAATCTAATACATTTTGTGCCTACAAATACAATATTGGGGGTACAAATAAGTTATGAACTTGATTTTTTAACTTCGGACCTTTGTTCAGAGAAATTGGTACAATGTTTTTATTTAAAGTATTGTCCATCGTTAGCTACGACATTTTCCTATCTTTCAGGCAGCAAACCGATTCCTGGTCGAAAAAATTCCTCGTGTTTTGAGGCGATCCAAGATTCGACCCAACTTACGGCTTCTTCGTAAACCGTGAAGTGCTGCTCGGCCACGCCATGAGTCATCGACCGGAATAAGTGGTAGTTGGAAGGAGCAATGTCTGGTGAATACGGCTTGAAGCGCCTTCAAAGTTTCCTTGGTGCTCGGCTTAATTGCATCAATTGTTGCTGATAACGTTCTTCAGTGATGGTTTCGTTAGGCTATACTAGCTCAAAGTTAATAGATCACTCCGAACTGATCCCACGAGATGCACAGCATTAGCTTCTGGCCATGAATACTCCGTTTGACGGTTGAAGTAGTTGCATGACCGGGCTTACCCAAAATGTTTCTGCACTTTGGGTGTCGTAGTGAATCCACTTTTCATCCCCCGTCACGATTCGATGAAAAAAAACCTTCCGAATTTGTCTTTGGAGCAGTTCTTCGCACGTGAAAAAACGGCGTTTGTCGTCTCTTCCTTGAGTTCATACGGAATCCTATTTCCTTGTTTTTGCACCATACCCATGGTCTTGAGATGGTTCTGAATCGCCTGTTGACTCACTCCCAAAGTTTCAGTGAGCTGGTCCATACCAAGAAGTCTGTGGGTCTGCTTTCAATAGAGCGATAAGATCAAGGGAAAGTCAAGACTGGGACTTCTATATAAGGAATGCCTCAGAGTATACAAAAGGGAAACAAGAAAGACGCAAAGGAAAAGGGGGTCTCGGATACCTCGCGATTAAGAAAGATTTTCTCTACTAGTCCAGCTGTTCCAGGTAATCTCAAAAAACCCGTATGGCGAATGGACGGTTTATTGTGAAGAGACTCTTGATCTTTTGAGGGAAACTCACTTCCCGGGTAGTAAGGATGTCGATTGCGGGGCCTTTGGTTGACTGCGGGCTTAAGGATAACTTCGGCATCCAGTTGTTGTGTATAGAGGATATTCTGTATTGGGAAAATGGGCTATTAAAAGTTTTAAGCCCTGTGCCAGCCGAAATTCAGAAGAACTCGGTGGTCTTACTTCCCTGCTTGGAGGCCATCTTTAAAGGGTGTCTGAAGCTGGAGTACACCCCTCTGCCATCTTTTCTGCTGAAAACCATAGAAAGATTGCTGAATGTCCATATTCGTTCGAGAATTATACCCAGAAGCTGGGCACAGTCTCAACATGCGTACCAAAAGGGTAAGTCCGTGGACACGGCGTTACATACCTTGGTTCGGGAAATTGAGAAGTTACTGGATTTTCAAGAATACTCGTTGGTGGCGTTTCTCAATATCGAGTGCGCTTTCAACAACGTGAAGGTGGAGGCAATTAGGGAGGGATTGTTGCCACTTGAGATTGAATACTCTGTAACCAGGCTAATTAATCACCTGCTAGGTATCAGAAGGGTTATAGGGAAGATGGGGGAAGTCTCCGTTGAAGGCGAGTTGTTCGGGGAATATCCCAGAGAGGTGTCCTCTCTCCCCTTCTTTGGGATGTAGTAATCAATGAACTACTATTGAAACTAGAGGGGAAAGGAATAGGCGTGGTTGCATAATGATTCCACCAAGTTTAAGTGGTACTATGCTGACCCTTACTGATAGTTCGAAATTCTGGGGATCCTTCTCGACAGTAAGCTCAGTTGGAAACCAAACACGATAGAACGAGTGAAGAA
This sequence comes from Nephrotoma guestfalica, assembly GCA_963691935.1. Classification (NCBI taxonomy): domain Eukaryota; kingdom Metazoa; phylum Arthropoda; class Insecta; order Diptera; family Tipulidae; genus Nephrotoma; species Nephrotoma guestfalica. The sequence continues at coordinate 265,400,604 of OY829914.1, read as the reverse complement.
GGCCACTGTGGTACTCTATTCTTGCAAAAATGTCATAGGAAGGAAATGGGATCCAAAGCTGGAGCTGATGCACTGGCTTTATACGGCAGTAGTAAGGCCCGTACTATTGTATGGGGTGAGTGTATGGTGTCCAGCTCTGGAGAAATTATCATACAGGAACATGATGGCGAAGGTGCAGAGGGCTGCCTGCTTGAGGTCATGCTGTACCTTCTCCCGTTGGATATTCTCGGTAAGCAAATCGCGGTCAATACGGCCGCCCGGCTATCAGCGATTTCGGGGTGGAAATGCCTGCAAAAAAGCACTCAACTATAGCCAATTCTGTGAGGGATGTCCTGGTGAATTTGGATTATATAACACCCCTTTTGTGCTTTGGCAAGCGTTTTAAGGTCATTCTCCTCTCTAGGGAGGATTAGACGAATGGTCTCATTATGGAGACCGGGAGAGTCAAATTCTTCACCGGCGGCTCTAAGCGCGATGGTAGAGTGGAAGCTGGTGTGGGAAATTCTATGGACAATTAAATGTAAGTTTATCTTTTCGTCTACCTGGTTACTACAGCGTTTACCAGGCTGAAGTTATAGCGATTGAAGAGGTCATGCACTGGTCGAAGCACAGTGTAATATCGTTGACTGATATCACTATCTGTGTTGACAGTCGGGAGACCATTCTTTCGCTTCATTCAGTTTCTCTGGCATCGAGGGAGGCGTTGGATTGTCACACATCTTTTAACGAGATGAGTGAACATTTCAATATCCAGTTGGTCTGGGTTCCGGGCAAGGTACGATACGACTCTCCAACTGAAACCATGGAGAGAATGCATAGGAAGGCCTATGTGTGCCTGACTTGCAAAGCAAGTATGGCCTGAGCTGAGCTTGAAGCGATTCAAGATATTGATCGCACTAAGGAAGCGAAATTTAGGTAAATTTGTAAGGGTACTTACCGGACACTGCCTTTTCGGAGATAATGCGAGAAGGCTGGGTCTGAATGCAAATGACTTCTACAGAAGCTACAACGATGAGGAGGAGGAGGAGACTCTTGTTCACTTCTTAAGTTCATGTCCTGCGCTTGCTGACAGAAGGCATGATCACTTGGGCAAATACACTTTGGACAGCCTCACTGATATCGAAAGCTGTAATGTGCGAGATCTCTTACGCTATGTGGATAGCACTAGATGGATTTAAAGGGAGATTAATGATGTCGGATCCTGTGGTATCACAATGGGCCAAAACTGCCCTAAGTGTGCGATGGCAACCACTGAAACCTAACCTACGCCATCAAAGCGTGCGTACAGACCACAAATTTTAAGCTTCCGGTATGTAATTTACTTTTTTGTGAGAAAGTCGTCCTTGATCAATGATAAGACTCGAGTTACTCATCGGCATGTGGACATGCCCACAAATAGAAAAATAAATGAAAAGCTTTTCGCGTTAATCGCGTTTGTGTTAGGACAACAACAAAATTTTTGTATATAAGTTACGCACACCGTACATAAAATACGTAATTGTTAGATAAGATTTTTTTGCGAAAATACCGTTATAATTTCTGGGAATTTGAATAAAATAGCAAAAAATGTTGATAAAGTGTTTTTTTTTCGATTCGCGGTTTTCTTATCAGTCAAGGTTAGTTTCTATGTTTGTTACGCGCTTATCTTCATACACAAGCGCATTTTTGATTCGTGTGCGTGTGCGCGTATGTGGCGGAGCACATGATTCCAGTATATAGAGATTTTATATTACACATTCGGTAATTTTTATTTGTTGTTTCCGATTACGAAATCTAATTAAAAAATTATGAAAGAATATTAATCAAACTGTTTATTATTAGGCTGATGACTGATAAAAAAAATAAAAATTTTGTTTGTAAATATATTTATTAGGAATTTTTGACGAAATCAATACTTTGTGTATATGAACTATAAGAGGAAATTGCAAGATGTTTAAGAAATATTTGTTCAACAGAACACGGCACGCGGGTGTGATGGTCCAAACATGTGCGCACGACTTGACACCTTTGTTTTTAAATAAAACGCAAACCATTTGAGATATCTCGGAAATTTTATTATTGGCTTGATGTACAATCAAAATATTTATGATTGGAGTCCGACATCGTTCATATGTCCAATACTCGCACGTTGGCAGGTGTCGATTCGTTGAGCCCAATTTTCTTTGACTCTGCCACACATTTCGACGGAAACGGCCGCTATTTCTCGTTCAACATTGGCTCTTAGCTCCTCTAACGACGCCGGCTTGTTGGCATAGACCAATGATTTATCGTAGCCCCATAAAAAAGTCTAGAGGTGTTAAATCACACGACCATGACTTGATAACACGTTCATCGAATTTAGATTTTAATAAGTCGATGTGTGGCATGATACACCGTCTTACTCGCAAATAACGTTGCAACACGTCTCTGTAGCGATCTCCATTGACTGTAACGTGACGGTCATTTTCATTAATGAAAAAAACGGTCCAATGACACTACCAGCATGAAAACCACACCATGTAGTTATTTTTTGTGGATGAAGTTGATGATTTTGCAATGAAATTGGTCATCTGCTTCCAACATTTTCAGAGCCCAATCCGCGAACGTACCACGCTTCATATGATCGAGTGGCTTTAGTTCTTGTGTTAACTTGATCTTATAAGGGTGCAAGCCAAGATTCTTTCTCAAAATTCGCCTAAGTGTGGTCTAAGCGATGATCAATTCTTTAGAACGCCGTGGAATCGACTGTTTTGTTTCATTACGACGGACGCTTGAACGGTAGCAATATTCTCGACACTTCGACCAACCCGTTGTTTCACTGGCACGGGAACATTCAGCAGTGAATATTTAAACTAAATTTTTTCACTTCACTATGAATTGCTTGTCTACTGAGATGATAATTACGGCCAACAATTGGAATTAACGCTCTTGAAGTGGCAGTCAACGACTCGGAATTTTTATAGTAAATTTTAATTATTTGTAAACGTTGTTCGTTCGTGTACTTCACCACCATGAAAATGTTGACTTTACTGAATGTTTTGACACTGACAGTTTGGTTATTTGTTTAAGGGTGCGTTCACAATGAAAGTTCAAAGTTATCAAGTTCCAAATGAAAAATCCAATACAACATGGACATTTTCTAAATAAATTAGAATTGATGAAAACGTAAAAGTAAGAAGTCGTTCTCAATATAAGAAGCCTAATATACCAACACAGTGACACGTTTATTAAGTTTGCACCAAACCACAAGAAATCTAGGTAGAGCATAGATTTACAGCCTACTATTCACTCTATCAGATTTTTATTATCCTTCGAGCCATTCGAATACGAATTGGCATACATCTATCTATCTAGGCCAAAGCATAGACAGAGTTCAAATAAATGGCAATCACGTTCAGGTTCCTCTACTTACGAAGTAAGCAGTTCAACAGCTAGGCCTACCAATACAGCAAACGATGATTAGGATCTCAGGAGTTGGAGCTAATACCGCTAACAAGGCAAATGCGAGTGTTCAGATTTGCCTTCAACTTCATTTTGATTCCTCGTACAGATTGAAGGTCAACTCGTACGTGTTACCAAGGATGAGGATAAATGGAGTGGATTACATTTAGCGGATCAAAATTATGAACGCCCGCCACCAAATAAACTACTGTTAGGGGCGGACATTTACAGCGACTTCATCGAGAACCGAGCAAGCGCTATAAGCACAAACTTGGGATGGATAATCTCTGGCTCTCCATAAACCACAATCCAACAGCAGACCGTAGCAGCTCTTGCGTTTAATAAGGCAGGACAAAAACATGGATATATTCTGAGAATTAGAAGAGATTCCGAAAGACAGTAAAAGCTGGTCAGTAGAGGAATCTTCATGCGAAACACTGTTCAAATAGCCATTTGGATCTGCTCGGAAGTTCTCGACAGCGAGCACTACAACGGTTTCTACACTTAGAAACAAAATTCAGTAAAGATCCAGAATTGAGGTCACTATCCATAAATTTCATGCGAGAGTATATTCAGATGGGTCACATGAAATAGGTTGACCGAGGCTGAGGGCAATTTTATCTATCCTATCATGCAGTGGTTAAGAAAGAAGCAGATGCTACCAAAATTCGCGTAGTGTTTGATGCTTCGATAAGAACATCCACAGGCATCAGCCTGAATGATGCCTTATGTGTCGGCCCTCCACTACAGAATGACCTATGGGCGGTCCTTCTTAGATGGAGAAAACATCAGATAGTGTTCTTTGCAGACATCAAAAAGATGTACCGTCAAATACTGGTTCAAGAGAAACACCAGACATATCAACAAAATTTATGGAGAGTAAGCAAGTGTCATCCAATAGGTGAATATCAATTAGCAAGCACTCCAAGGCAAGCCATATCCTAAAGCACGACTTCTATGTTGACGACATTTTGACCGGCGTAGATATATTGGAAGAAGCAGTACTTTCACTTGTAGAGAACCACAGCTTATCGAGCTACTTCATCAAGGGGGAATGGAATTGAATAAGTGGTCAAGCAATCATCCGGACTTATTAAAAGGATTACGCAAGGATGAAATCTTGAACGGCAATCTTACCATCGTGGATAAACAATCAATCAAAGCCTTAGGGATAGGCTACAGTCCGTCTGCGGATTGTTTCTTATGCCAAGTACAGTTACCACCCAATGACAAGAAAATAATGAAACGCCAATTCTTGTCGGAAATGTCCAAAATCGTCAACCCTTTGGGATGGCTGGCACCATTAATCATCGGTTGCAAAGTAATGTATCAAAGGCTATGGAGTCTCGACCTAGGCTGGGACGAAGAGCTACCAGCAGAAATGGCTAGACGCTGGGGAAGCACATCCGCCTTTTGACGGCGAAAACCACGGTAGCACCGGTAAAACCAAAATTGACGATACCTCGACTCCAGCTATGCGGCGCGGTACTGTTGAGTCGGTTAGTTCAACCAGCAGAAAAGAGCCCGGAGGTTAATATAAGTGCAACAACCTCATGGTCCAACTCCATCATTACGCTGGTATGGATTCAAAAACAATCATCATCCTGGAAATCATTTGTCGAACATCGAGTGGCAGAGATTCAGCAAAATACCAGCATCCAGTCAATTATATCCGTTCAGAAGAATATCCAGCCGATTGTGCTTCCCGTGGGGTAACCTCAACGAAATTAGCGACACTCCAGAGCTGGTGGAACGGCCCGCCCTTCTTGCAGCACGTGTTCATGGCAAGCGATGGTACGGAATACGAAACATCTGAGGAGAAGAAAAACATGATCGCCACACATCTGCATGTGGAAAATCTAGAGCCTCCAATTCAAACCTTAAACCAAACACAATCAACCCTCAGGTCGCTCATACGGATAACAATTCAGATATTCAGATATTAAGATCGTGAACTAAACGAAGGGGACTAATCGACCAGGAAGAGTTTGAGGAATAGGTGTAATTTGCAGCAGAACATTCGCTACTGAAACAAGGTAAACAAATCAATAAACGAAACCAGCGATGAGCTTCACGAACTGAACTATCAAAGTAAATTTGAACAATTTGCGGAAGTTGCTCTGGCTGAGTCTATTCATTATGCAATGGCAAACCAAACTAACCAAAAATCAACTATCAGCTGTCAAATCGGTTGTCTTTGAAAAAAGGGTTGCCAATTTAAGATTCTTTACCTCGAAATGAAACACCCTTTACGTAGATCTTATTCGACGTCATCTCGTCGGGATCCTTCTCTACGACGAACACTAGCAGATTGTTGCTGGAACATTTTTATTACTCGGTGTTGTGGGGACATTGCAACGTTACCTAGCCATCTAATTTGGTTGGATTTAATTAATTCGATGATATTGCTGTCTCTGAGAAATCGTTTTATCTGCCACTTTAATTGGACCAAGATGGAACTTTTCGGTCAAAAGTACATAACATTCTACAATCGTTAGAGGACATAGTCCAGCTCGCGCTTTCGAAAGCCAGCACAGGTTTCATGATTACTCTATCAAATGCAGGCAGGCTTTCCTGCAAATCATTTGAAGATATTATTACTAACCCGAGGTATTTGAAGTCCTCACGCTATCAAAATTACGGTCATCGATTCCGATATTTGCCATAGAGTTGTTCTTAGTTGTTCGTGGTTGTTAATACGAGTTGTATTTTACTGTTGTTCAATTTCAAACCAAGTCTTATTGAGAGGCAATCGAGCGGTATGAAGCGTTCTTTCTGTACTCCAATAGAGGGAGTCATAGTTGTGTTTATTAACATCATCGATCGTAATCGATGACGAAAATTCCTTTTGCATCCTTCCTCTGCTGAGATTCGAACCCAATAGTTCGATAGTATTCGAACCCGCCCCAAGTGCCGATGCTTTAACCACTGAACTATTGGTCCGGTGAGATATGGGTAGTAGGTCTTGAAAGAATTCGGTCCAAGGATTTGACCCGGCTTATTAAATATGTAGCGTGAGGTTTTGATGTTGCTTCTTTACAACGTACTTGAGCGCCAAATGGAACAGCACAGGCGCGAGTTCATCACCCTGTCGAACACCATTTCAGGTATTTGAATAAGTTTGCCGAAACAACTCTCTTTTCAATACAAATCGATCAGGACACTATGTTCAACAAGATTATCAAATTTAAAGAGGATTTTCGCTCAGTCTTGATGCATGTTTTGACAGTTTCACCAAGCCACCCGCGGACTTTTCTCAAAACTCAGTCGCATTAGGAATTTTTTTGCGTTGGACAGCATTTCCCATTAAAATATTTTATTTAAGTTACGAGTCCTTAGATTTCCAGCTCAATTTCTATTAAGTTTCTTTTATCTGCAGGAACGAATCTATCTGGCACTTTTCAAATCATCCAAGTAAGTACCTTTATAACTACAGAATTACCCCACGATAGTCATTTGGAGCTAATATACGACATGAAAATCTATCGAAAATTTTTCCACTTGCATTGACACCAATCTACTGCAGGGTGACCTAAACAATCTCGCCTTTTGGTGTGGTAAAAATAACCTTAGAATTGAATGAAAGCAAATGCTAGTCCATCACGCACTGTCGCAAAGCATTCTCCCTCTTGCGACTACTACATTAAATGTGATCTTGTTGTTCGAGTTACTTCCGCAAAGGCGCTCATTAGCTTTCAAATTGAAATTTGTGATCTAAACCAAATTTGAATGAGGTTTTACATGCGTGCGAAATACGTCCCAAAAAAACCCACATGTCAATATTTTGAAACTTGTTGAACAAATTTGTTAATTGAAATTTGTAAAGACCCGTTACTTACATCGCGGACCCCAGGAACCGTTAAATTAATTTATCCCGTTAAGAAAACGTTTCACGATCGTTCTACAAAACCTACCCACATGTCAATCTTTTGAAATTCGTTGAACAAATTGGTCAATTGAAATTTGTTGCAACAGCCCCTTTGTAAAAGACCCGTCATTTACATCGCCAACCCCATTAATCATTCAATTCATTTGTCCCGTTAAGAAAACGTTTCACGATCGTTCTACAAAACCTAGCCACATGTCAATCTTTTGAAATTTGTTGAACAAATTTGTTATTTGAAATTTGTTGGAACAGCCCCTTTGTAAAAGACCCGTCATTTACATCTCCAACCCCAGTAATCATTCAATTCATTTGTCCCGTTAAGAAAACGTTTCACGATCGTTCTACAAAACCTACCCATATGTCAATCTTTTGAAATTTGTTGAACAAATTTGTTATTTGAAATTTGTTGGAACAGCCCCTTTGTAAAAGACCCGTCATTTACAACGCCAACCCCAGTAATCATTCAATTCATTTGTCCCGTTAAGAAAACGTTTCACGATCGTTCTACAAAACCTACCCACATGTCCATCTTTTGAAATTCGTTGAACAAATTTGTCAATTGAAATTTGTTGCAACAGCCCCTTTGTAAAAGACCCGTCATTTACATCGCCAACCCCATTAATCATTCAATTCATTTGTCCCGTTAAGAAAACGTTTCACGATCGTTCTACAAAATCTACCCACATGTCAATCTTTTGAAATTTGTTGAACAAATTTGTTATTTGAAATTTGTTGGAACAGCCCCTTTGTAAAAGACCCGTCATTTACATCTCCAACCCCAGTAATCATTCAATTCATTTGTCCCGTTAAGAAAACGTTTCACGATCGTTCTACAAAACCTACCCACATGTCAATCTTTTGAAATTTGTTGAACAAATTTGTTATTTGAAATTTGTTGGAACAGCCCCTTTGTAAAAGACCCGTCATTTACATCTCCAACCCCAGTAATCATTCAATTCATTTGTCCCGTTAAGAAAACGTTTCACGATCGTTCTACAAAACCTACCCACATGTCAATCTTTTGAAATTTGTTGAACAAATTAGTTATTTGAAATTTGTTGCAACAGCCCCTTTGTAAAAGACCCGTCATTTACATCGCCAACCCCATTAATCATTCAATTCATTTGTCCCGTTAGGAAAACGTTTCACGATCGTTCTACAAAACCTACCCACATGTCAATCTTTTGAAATTTGTTGAACAAATTTGTTATTTGAAATTTGTTGGAACAGCCCCTTTGTAAAAGACCCGTCATTTACAACGCCAACCCCAGTAATCATTCAATTCATTTATCCCGTTAAGAAAACGTTTCACGATCGTTCTACAAAACCTACCCACATGTCAATCTTTTGAAATTTGTTGAACAAATTTGTTATTTGAAATTTGTTGGAACAGCCCCTTTGTAAAAGACCCGTTATTTACATCTCTAACCCCAGTAATCATTCAATTCATTTGTCCCGTTAAGAAAACGTTTCACGATCGTTCTACAAAACCTACCCACATGTCCATCTTTTGAAATTCGTTGAACAAATTGGTCAATTGAAATTTGTTGCAACAGCCCCTTTGTAAAAGACCCGTCATTTACATCGCCAACCCCATTAATCATTCAATTCATTTGTCCCGTTAAGAAAACGTTTCACGATCGTTCTACAAAACCTACCCACATGTCAATCTTTTGAAATTTGTTGAACAAATTTGTTATTTGAAATTTGTTGCAACAGCCCCTTTGTAAAAGACCCGTCATTTACAACGCCAACCCCAGTAATCATTCAATTCATTTATCCCGTTAAGAAAACGTTTCACGATCGTTCTACAAAACCTACCCACATGTCAATCTTTTGAAATTTGTTGAACAAATTTGTTATTTGAAATTTGTTGCAACAGCCCCTTTGTAAAAGACCCGTCATTTACATCGCAAACCCCATTAATCATTCAATTCATTTGTCCCGTTAAGAAAACGTTTCACGATCGTTCTACAAAACCTACCCACATGTCAATCTTTTGAAATTCGTTGAACAAATTGGTCAATTGAAATTTGTTGCAACAGCCCCTTTGTAAAAGACCCGTCATTTACATCGCCAACCCCATTAATCATTCAATTCATTTGTCCCGTTAAGAAAACGTTTCACGATCGTTCTACAAAACCTAGCCACATGTCAATTTTTTGAAATTTGTTGAACAAATTTGTTATTTGAAATTTGTTGGAACAGCCCCTTTGTAAAAGACCCGTCATTTACATCGCCAACCCCATTAATCATTCAATTCATTTGTCCCGTTAAGAAAACGTTTCACGATCGTTCTACAAAACCTACCCACATGTCAATCTTTTGAAATTCGTTGAACAAATTTGTTAATTGAAATTTGTTGCAACAGCCCCTTTGTAAAAGACCCGTCATTTACATCGCCAACCCCATTAATCATTCAATTCATTTGTCCCGTTAAGAAAACGTTTCACGATCGTTCTACAAAACCTACCCACATGTCAATCTTTTGAAATTCGTTGAACAAATTTGTTAATTGAAATTTGTTGCAACAGCCCCTTTGTAAAAGACCCGTCATTTACATCGCCAACCCCATTAATCATTCAATTCATTTGTCCCGTTAAGAAAACGTTTCACGATCGTTCTACAAAACCTACCCACATGTCAATCTTTTGAAATTTGTTGAACAAATTTGTTATTTGAAATTTGTTGCAACAGCCCCTTTGTAAAAGACCCGTCATTTACATCGCCTACCCCAGTAATCATTCAATTCATTTGTCCCGTTAGGAAAACGTTTCACGATCGTTCTACAAAACCTACCCACATGTCAATCTTTTCAAATTCGTTGAACAAATTTGTTAATTGAAATTTGTTGCAAAAATACATTGATTGTGCAACGTTTATTGCATGCAACAAATTTGGGATTTTTGGGACATTGGGTGGTTTTTCGTGTAAAATTTGAATTGATTCGAATCAATGGGTGTCATGAAACACGGCATATATCATTAATTGTTAGTCTAAAGCATTTGTTAATATTCGTACTTATGTTACGCAGGCCGCTTTACTAGCTGGTGGTATCGATTCTTGTACTTTACTTGAAAAGATTAATATAAATGATAATGCTAATGGCTTGAGATAAAGATTTCTTAAAGAAATTCATATTTGCTACCTAATATTAATGAAACGTGCCGATGCTTGTTCTCAGCTTAGTGAACATGTTGCGACTATACCTTAGCGTCATTTTGTTTAACTAAACATTACTTCGGTACGTAATAAAATGATTGGTATGGTATCTGATAGAATTATCTGACATAAGCAAACCTCCTAAGTAAATCAACGATTTAGACTGAAAGTCCGGATAATCTTCTACATCCCGTCTTGATAGTCTCAAGTGATTTTCTTCACCAAAGGAGGACTAAAGAATGTACAACCAACAGTTCATATTGCTTCAGGATACTGTAAACCCTGATCGCTACGAAAAATATTCTGGCTTGGTAGTTGTCAAATAATCGCCGGGAGACTGATTCGAAATTCAATTGGGCTTCAAGAGGTATCGCAAGAAAACATCGAAGACGTGTAATCTATATCACATATACACACAATACTCGTATGCTTTCCGATATCAATATTATTGGCTGTCCATCTAAATAAAGCTTTCACATTGAAAAACTTGAAGATACATTCTCGGCCTGACGTCGAAAGAACATCACGAAAAATCAATTAAAAAGGACACAAAAGACTATGTTCCAGCCTTTATTTAAAATTCGGTGTGGGCAATAGAGGCCATTATTTCCCACACCAAATTTTATTATAATCCGTTAGAAAAATGTCAAGAAAGTGATCATAGCTTGGAGGCGCCTGGAATAGGGTTTTCCAATAGGAATGATATGATTTTTAAGTGACGTTTCGGTCATGATCTGTCATTTTTTGTTTCAGTACGCAAGAACAACGTTTACAAATTAGTCAGTTTTATTATCAAAATAATCTGTGTTCCCCTAATTTTTCAGGAAAACTCATGTCTTCTAGTTGGATTGGGTCTAGTACAAAGTAAAAACACATATCACAAGAGTAGGTTAAAGTGTCTTAGGGCACAGGGTTATTACTGCGATTTGTACTTCTACAACTTTTGAATATTAAACCCAGTGTTCCCCTAATTTTTATTTTTATTAATAATTTTTTTTATTAAACTCATGTCTTCTAGTCGGATTGGGTCTAGTACATAATGAAAACACCTATCCCAAGGGTTGTAACCTCTTAGATGTATCTTAGGATAGAGGGTTTTTACAACTACAACTTTTGAATATTAAACCCAGTGTTCCCCTAATTTTTCCGGAAAACTCATGTCTTCTAGTTGGATTGGGTCTAGTACAAAGTAAAAACACATATCATAAGAGTTGTAACCTCTTAAAAGTATCTTAGGATAAAGGGTTTTTACAACTATAACTTTTGAATATTAAACCCAGTGTTCCCCTAATTTTTCCGGAAAACTCATGTATCCTATTTGGATTGGGTCTAGTACAAAGTGAAAACACCTATCCCAAGAGTTGTAACCTCTTAGAACTATCTTAGGATAGAGGGTTTTTACAACTATAACTTTTGAATATTAAACCCAGTGTTCCCCTAATTTTTCCGGAAAACTCATGTCTTCTAGTCGGATTGGGTCTAGTACATAATGAAAACACCTATCCCAAGGGTTGTAACCTCTTAGATGTATCTTAGGATAGAGGGTTTTTACAACTACAACTTTTGAATATTAAACCCAGTGTTCCCCTAATTTTTCCGGAAAACTCATGTCTTCTAGTAGGATTGGGTCTAGTACAAAGTAAAAACACATATCATAAGAGTTGTAACCTCTTAAAAGTATCTTAGGATAAAGGGTTTTTACAACTATAACTTTTGAATATTAAACCCAGTGTTCCCCTAATTTTTCAGGAAAACTCATGTCTTCTAGTTCGATTGGGTCTAGTACAAAGTAAAAACACATATCACAAGAGTAGGTTAAAGTGTCTTAGGGCACAGGGTTATTACTGCGATTTGTACTTCTACAACTTTTGAATATTAAACCCAGTGTTCCCCTAATTTCTCCGGAGAACTCATGTCTTCTAGTTCGATTGGGTCTAGTACAAAGTAAAAACACATATCACAAGAGTTGTAACCTCTTAAAAGTATCTTAGGATAGAGGGTTTTTACAACTACAATTTTTGAATATTAAACCCCGTGATCCCCTAATTTTTCCGGAAAACTCATGTCTTCTAGTTGGATTTGGTTTAGTACAAAGTGAAAACACCTAATTTTTAAAAATTTATATCTATCAGTAAAACCAATTACAAAATTGCATATTTAATTAGCTTCGCCTAAATGTTTGTTTTTTGGTGTATATTTACTAATACACAAACACGATTTTTACTTAGGATTTATTTAGGAATTATTTCCTTCCGGTATACAGGGGTGAGAAATATTTCCTAAACCTTTCCTAATTTGTTTTTTAACTTAGGATAAAGTTAGGAAATTCTTCACGCGCATAATGGAAACCGCTAGTTACAAAAATAAAATGTAAACCGATCGAATCGCGAATCATGGCCGAACATACAAAGGACCGAGTTAAATTATAACTGGCAATATTCATCCAATGGAAAGTGATTTAAACGAAATAATTTTTAAATGAACGCCAAAATTATGGATGCCTCAAGCTAAGCGCCTTAAGACGTTACAACTTACTAGTCATTAATGACACATATAATGGGATATGCATGGCCAATAAATAAATCAAATTGAAATGTCATCCGCTACTTTCGTTTAAATCGGTTAACCAAAGTTGAAACAATAAAATCGCTATCCCACAATCAGCTCTATTGTGCTAACATGACATTTTAACAATTTTTTTTTTATTTATTAACTATTATAGTTTACAATTGTAATAGGTGAAATTTCTACATCGAATCGGTTCAATTCATATGTTTTATGTACTCTCTCATTTACATATGGTTTTCAATTATGCTGCACTCGTTCGTTATTTATGTACTCGTATGTATGTATGTAGCACATAAAATTGAAAGCGAAACTATTTATTAACCGCGCCATTACTATTTATTTCTAGTATTTTTATCTTCCGATTTATTTTATCTATTTACGTTTTCTTTTTACTCTCCGATACATATCGTAGAAGAAGTAATTTTTGTCGTCGTCTCCTCCACAGTTAAAGCTACATCTTTAATATTTTCTTTTGCTTACATACTTACAGTATGCGCGACTACAATGTGATGTTGTTGGTTTGGTTTAATTTTTGCTCGCTGACTTTATAGGTAACAAAAAAAAAACTAATATCAAAAGTAGGAGGAATGTAATCATGATTAGAAAGTTAATTCTTAATTTTTCTGTTTCTAAAATGAAAAGTGAATTTATGGTTTAAAAATTAGTTGGATCTATACAAATTTCCTAAACAGGTATGCTTTCGTATAACGCTGAGGTTTTGTACAAATTTTTCGGGTGACAAATGAAATTATATTTTTACTTGTCATAACTAGCCCGTGAAAGTGATGTGTATTGGATTGCTCTAAATTCTCTAAATGGTTTTCAGTTTACTAAACTAAAAAATGGAAATGAAAATTATTTATTTTCAATCAAAAATTTTTTTATTTTTGATTGAAAATAAATAATTTTGATTACAAAAGATAGTTTTAATCATGAAGAGTTTTAAAAAAATTTAATTTTAAAAATAATATCTGTTAGATGCCTGCCATCAGCCTCTTCGCAAGCTGCTGCTCTTTGCTGTACCTGGTCCATAACTGAAGCCAAAACTGGTTGATCAATCGCAATAATTTAATTTACTATGTTGCCTTGTAGTTGTTGCAGTCCTTGCGGTTTATTTGAGTATACACGATCTGTCAAAAATCCTTACAAAGAGAAAACTGGCGGTGTTAAGTTGGATGATCGTGATGGCCAATTAACATCTTCAAATCGTTCGCAGCAAATTGATTGTTTCCCTTGCAGTATGGAACGTAGCTCCGTCTTGTTGAAAACACATTTCTTGAGTATTATCAAGTTCAGGAAACAAGAAATGTTCTAACATAGCACTGTAACGCTCACCATTTACAGTCAATACATTGCCATCTTCGTCTTGGAAGAAGTACGGGCCATAGATCTTGTCTGCTGATATTCTGCACCAAAATGTAACTCTAAGTGGATGCAATGGACGCTGTTTAATCACTCTTGGGTTTTCAGTGCCCCAGATTATAAAATTTTGCTTATTAACATAACCACTTAAATGAAAATGCGCTTTATCGGTCATTAATTTTTTTTTTTCATAAAATCAGGATCGTCCGTTAATAATTCGGTCAATTTTGCACAAAATCTTTAGCGGGTTGCATAGTCTTGAGGCAAAATTTCACCATTTATATCTTGTACGGAAACAGCAATACATTTTTTTCATTATTCTACGCAGTGAAATTCTGAACATTTAAAGTTCGATATTATCTTGGCTTCGTGCTTCAAGCGGTCTTCCACTCCGAGATAAGTCACTCACAGATCCCGATGACTGAAAACGAACGACTAGATTGGGTACTTGATTTCGTGATGGCGCATTTCTGGTGTTAAAAAAAATCCGAAATTTTCTTATGATTGTGAAATACATACCAAAAATAATACCAACAATTACACTGTTAAATTTAAAAATATTCCAATTGGATTTGTTTTGTAGTGAAATTGAAACATTTTTATATAATCTTTAACATTTATACTAGAGAAGTCCCAGAATCCCTAGTAGTGTCGCTGTAACGATCAAATAATTTTCTAACAATTTTAGACAAACACGAGAAAATTGTGATACAATTTACTAAAGTCTTTTTAATTCTAAAGAAGGTTATTTTAGACACTGTTTCTACTTTTATATTTCGGAATCTAGAGATGTTCACGGAGTATCATCTATATGGCTGAATAGCTAAGCCAAAACCTCACGTCTGTGGTGAATAAGATTTAGATATGATGATTTTTAACTTGCCCAGAGAGTTTTACGTTTACGGTTATATCGCCTGTCTCAGAAATGTTCACGGAATTTCTTTCATATATTCGAATAGGTCAGAAAATTTACTATCAATATTGTGAAAATGGGACACGAATTATGATTTCCATCATGTTTTCCAAAATTTAAAACTTCATCGTTTACGATTTTACTCTCGATTGGAAATTTTGGTATTTTCTCCAATAGGATTTTTACCAATTGACATTTCCAAATAAGCTACGAACCCGATTTATTGTAAAAACAATCAAATAACAAAAATCCTTTGGATGTTCACAGGGTCACGTTTGTACTTTTAAATCACTATCCAAATCACCATCCACTATCCACTACTTACTATCCAAAAGTATGAACAGTGTCTAAAATAACCTGCTTTAGAATTAAAAAAACTTTAGTAAATTGTATCACAATTTTCTCGTGTTTGTCTAAAATTGTTAGAAAATTATTTGATCGTTACAGCGACACTATTAGGGATTCAGGGACTACTTCTCTAGTATAAATGTTAAAGATTATCTAAAAATGTTTCAATTTCACTACAAAACAAATCCAATTGGAATATTTTTAAATTTAACAGTGTACATTTTTGGTATGTATTTCACAATCATAGTTTTCTTTGGGTTTGAATTATTGAATTTTGACTACCAAAATAAAACTCAACAATTTTTGCTCGTTCCTCAATCGTATAAATGGCTACTGAGTCTCCCAAAAGTTGTTTCTAATACCGCAAAATAAAATGAGAAAAAAAAAAATACAAAATAAAAAAATTATATCAAAAATACAATGTTCAGTGACGTATGGCCCACCCTGCACATAGATCTCGGATACACCACTCCTCTCTTGTATAATCAAAAATCGTTATTGCTGCTAACATTTGTAACGTGCCGTTAAAGTGATGGTGGCTCTGGTAGGCAAATTCACGTGATATTACAAAATTGTTGGGCGCGAGTCTATCACTCTCTGACCAGAGAGACTCACAGGGCCGTCTCCTGTTTTGGGAAGCAATCAACCAATCACCGACCGGACTAGATTCCATTTGAAAACCGCGCAATAGTATAGTGAGGGAGGGTCGGAATAAAATGAATGAAATCACCGACTTACTTAACGTATTGCGTCTCCGAAACAATTCGGCTCTTTCCGTTTTGTATACGATTCACCTCTTTCCGTTTGTATGCACGACGAAGTTTGTTCTTTGTCTGCACTTTCTAATGAAACCACAACCAGTGCACTCTTAGAAGTTTTGCAGCGTTTTTCGAAGTAAGCCTAGCATCGAGGCTTATACGAAGTAATTTGAAATGAAACCTTTAACACAGAAAATAAAAATTACACAATTAGTTAAAATTTTGCTGCCCATTGTAGTTACTGAGTAGCTGGGGGCTTTGTTGGTATATTAGCCGGTATATTCTCTGAAACTCCATACCAGGGGATCAAGTCGCGTTCCGTGAAATAATGAAAACGAAAAGGTTTTTTCATTAGAAAACTAATAGTTTGAATTATTCGCATGTAGTTTTAAATTCCACTGTGTGAAATCAAAATTTGTTATGGGCAATTCAAACCTACTCGATTGCCAATGAAAAAAATTTCATTTTCATATTTTCACGGAACGCGACTTGACTCCCAGTACAAGATATAACTAATAATTTCGTAATTTTTAGCTTCACGGTCAAGCGAATAATACACAAAATGTTGGATTACTTTGTCGACCACATGAGACACAGTATAAAACAACCGAGTCAAAGTGAACGTGTGGATATTGGTGAAAAATTCAATAAACGTCACATTAGGATAAAGTGTCCAATTAGGAAACCCGACGAATATTTGAATTACAAAAAATTCTATTCCATCCAATGGCAAGCGGTCGTTAATAGCAGCGATATATTTAATGATGTATTTGTTGGATTTCCTGGTTCAGTGCAAGACACGCGAGTTTTTAAAAATCGTCGATTATACCAAGATGGCACTTACACGAATAATAACTGCTTTTTATTAGGCGATAGTGGTTACCCGTGCCAACTTCAGCCAATATCTGTAATACCTCCGTTTAAAAACCCCACAGGAATACAAACAATTCAACAAAGCACACAGTAGGACCAGAAACGTAGTGGAAATTTGGAATACTCAAAATGAGATGGAGAAATCAGTGGAAATTAAAATTGAAAACAGCATTAAACAATTTTTGCAGAAAATTTGCGTATTGGATTTTCAGATTTATCTCCAGACGATGGCATCATTAACACAGACGCTGATCCAGAGGAAGCTGATCACCTTATTAAAGCTAGCCGAAAGTTGCCGGCCGAAAGTTAAAAATCGATAATGCAGATAGTGTCTCGACTACTTCAGCCAAAACTTAAACAAACTAACTACGAAACGAAAGTGACTAACCTACAAAATCAGCCAAAAACATATGTATCATAACAAACAACAAATACAATTTGCAATTTAACCGATATTAATTTATTGTTGTGTATAAAGCAGTATAAGGCAAACTTTCAAAAATTTTATTGTAACTTAACCTTGAAAGTATTTTGTTTGGAAAAAGTCTCATCTAAAGATGTGTGTTTTTCAAGATTTTGCCACACAGACACCAATCTGACTAAGTTAATTCAATGGCTTATGATCATAGGCATATTTTGATTCTAGGTATGGAGTGGGTATGATGAGGTTATAGATGTGAAATTTTTATGTTCCCTTCTTCTGACGATAAAATCGTCCATCTTTCGAGATTTTGTAACATGGACACCAATCTGACTAGGCCGATTTGATAGCCTATGACCATAGGTACATTGTGATTATAGGTTAGAGGTGAGTCTAATGAGGTTATAGGGGTGAAATTTTTATGTTTCTCTTTTTCTGATGATAAATCGTCCATCATTCGAGATTTTGTCACATATGGACACCAATCTGACCAGGCTGATTCGATAGCCCTGGATCATAGAAAAATTTTGATTATAGGTTAGGGATGACTCTGGTGAGGTTGTAGGGATGATATTTTTATTTTTCCCTTCTTCTGACGATAAAAATCGTCCATCATTCGAGATTTTGTCAGATGAACACCAATCTGACTAGGCCGATTCGATAACCCATAATCAAAGGTAGATTTTGATTCTAAATTAGGGGTCGGTCTGATGAGGTTACAGGGGTGAAATTTTTATGTTTCCCTTCTTCTGACGATAAAATCGTTCATCATTCGAGATTTTGCAACATGGACACCATTCTGACCATGTTAATTCGATGGCATTTGATCATATGTAGATTTTGATTTTAGTTTAGGGGTGGGTCTGATGATATAACCTCATGAATCGGCGTGAAATGTCATATCTATTTCATACAGACGAAAAATGTCGATAAAGAAGTTTAATAATTATCAATCAAAGTCGTCCATCATTCTGCCAGATATACACCAATCTGACTATGCCGATTCGATAGCCCCATGACCATAGGTAGATTTTGATTGTAGGTTAGGAGTGAGTCTGATGGGGTTATAGGGATGAAATTTTTATTTTTTCTTCGTCTGACTATAAAAATCGTTCATCATGAATGATTTGGTCGACAAAACATGGGGAAAATAAAATTTTTACTCATAACCGTTCAGCCTAAACTTAGAATTTAATTCTTAGGTCGTATTTTATAGAGTTTTCATAGTGAGACAGACACTAGTTATTTGGCTAAATTTCGATAGGTGAACAGTTTTAACGTCGAAACATTGGATAATGGAACTTTTCACCAATATAACCTCATCAAACCCACTCCAAACATATAATCAAATTCTACTTAGGGTCATGGTTCATCCAATTGGTACAGTCAGATCGGATCAAAATCTTGATATACAAACCTTTCATCAGTCAAACGTGACTATTGTATAGATGCCTGTTATTAACATTTTTCTTTTACAAAATTGATGATTTATTTGTTACTTTTAAATCTGTATTGCCGGCATTTTTCGGTTGAATATTGAAAGTAAACTTCCTTATCGACACAACCTGAATTATCGACATATTATAATATTTCTGGGTGGGATGGAAAACATAATGTATGCATTACCATTTTTCGGATGGGTGACAAAGGCACTATCTGCATTACCATCTTTCGGATAATTTTAACAGTATATAAAAATCACGTATTCAATATAAATTCGTCCTCGAATATAAAAATAAAAATTCATTCCTTAAAATAACCAATAGTTTTAACTTTTACAAGTAACGAACAACAATAATTCTGTATAGTCTCTCGTTTCAAAATTCAGGACAAAATCGACCTGCAGATATTACTAATCGAGAATTGCGACTATTCTGAATCGAATGATATTAAGAGCGTTGATATGTCAATATCTGGATAATGCTTTTGCACCATTTGGACAAATACGCACATTAGTCCACTAGATATTGCTCATACCACATCGATTTCTCAGTGGGTTTTGAAGATAATTGTGTTCCCTTTTGGTGACCGTCTAGTTAATTGGTTTTGCTTATTTCTTGTAACTCCAGTTAGATTGTCTAGTAAGCAAGGAGGATGGAAATTATCCTTGTTGTTTGCATAACTATCGATATTTCAAAATATGGCCAATTCTCCTTATCATCTTGATCTCTTGCCTCATCACCAACTCCTTCGCCCGTATTTAGTATAAAAAAAGATTGTAACTCTAGATGTATATCAATCGACAGCTAATGAAGAACGGCGACCACGGAGCAGATCGCGATCCGATAAAATGGAAAAACATTTCCAAATTGCTGGTATCATTTTAAGTTCGGCACTAATGCTAAGAAGTGCAATAAACCGTACAAGTTCGATCAAAGACGAAACTCGAAAAACCAATAGGCTCGTCACTCTTCGCGACAACTCGAGTTAACCACAAAACAATAGTTTCTGATCGACACAGGAGCCGAATTATCCGTCATAACACTAAAATTATTCGCGGCTAATTCAACGGCAATCAAAACATTCGGCGCAAAAACTTAACCTCAAATTTAGAACTGTCACGTCCCTTCGCTTGAAAATTCACGATCACCAGCGTAGCCAGATGTATCATCGGAGCGATTTCCTGTTACATTACGGGTTATTAGTTGACATCTAAAACAAAAAATTGATCGATCCGCTGACGTCCCTGTCAACAAATGGAACATTAGTTTTTGCCGTCATATCAGATGACAACAATATAGATGGACGTATAGAAGCCACAGAAATGCAATCTACTGAAAAATTTCAGGCAGATCGTGCTAGAGACGCCATCCGCCTCAATTCCGTCAAGTATAACGTCACACACAAAATCGAAACAGAGGGACAACCATGTTCTGCGAAAGCTCGACGACTTATTACAGAGAAGATGCAAATCGCCCAAAAAGAAATCGACCTCTGGTTAAGGCAAGGCATATTTCGACCATCAAAAAGCAATTGAGCGAGTCATATCAGCGGTTTAAATTTACCATCAGATCCCGATAGATGATGCGGATATCGAAAAAACGGCTATAAGCACCCCGTTCGTTTTGTTTTAGTTCCCTCGCATGATTTTCTGGCTACCGAATGCGGCTCAAACATTCCAAAACTCATCCATTCAATTCTTCGCGACACCAAATTTGAATTTACATAAATCGATGATATCCTACTCGCATCGATCAACCTAGGACAGAATATCGAACATCTGATCCAGCGGGGAGAAGCAGGTAAGTTTCTCAGGATTCGACATATCAGCCACAGGCATCATGCCTGTTCAATCTCGAATTGAGGCAATAACAAACTTCGCACCTCCAACCGCAAATAAAGGCATTCAAAGATTTTTGGGTATGATAAATTACTATATCGCATTTTTCTACCAAACTCAGCTCAAGAACAAGCAAAATTGTACGAATTCCTAAAAAACCGAAGAGAAAACGACAACAGCACAATCACTTGGTGTGAGCATTCGAGCGTTGTAAAAGGCATTTGGCAAACGCAACTCAGTTAGCTCACCCGACGACTAATCAAAAACTTGCTATCATGGTAGACCCCTCAAATCAGTGTCTCGGAGCAGTGTGAAGCAACTTGCAACAGCAGGATGGCAACAATTGAGCTTCTTCTCGCAAAAGCTGACGGACACGGAGCAGAGATACAGTACGTACGACAGGCAGCTGCAGGCGGCATATGCAGCAATTAAGCACTTCAAACAATTCATCGACGGTCGCGAGTTTATACTTTACACCGACCACAAACCTCTCACGTACACACTAACTACACCAAAACTTAGAAAAAGTATCACCACGGCAGCGTAGACATTTTGATATGATAGCGCAATATACGACCGATATACAACACATCTCCGGTAAGGACAACGTGGTGGCGGATACACTCTCTCGAATCGCGGTACTATCGATCTCGATTGCCATAGATTACGCTCACTTGGTGGATGCACAGGGACGACCAAGGATGACAACCTGAAAACACTAATGAAGAACAGCAATAGTCTAAAATTTGACAAAATGCCAATCTTCGGAACAGATAAATTCTTATACTGCGATGTTTCTAACAGTACACTAAAGCCTTACAATCACTCACATCCAGAGATACGGAGTTCTGCCAATCTAATTCGGAAAAAATTATTTTGGTCAGCATTTAACAAAGACAAGACGTAAAATCACGAAACACGTTTAAAGCCCGTGCGGGTAATTATCCCATCATAAACAAACAATTTTCTGAAATACACATATACATTATAGGCCCTCTAGAAATCTCCGAAAATCAACGATATTGTTTGACGATCATAGATCGATTCACGCGATGGCCAGAGGCCGCTTCAATGATGGACATAAGAGCCGAAACATTTGCGGACGCTCTACTAAAAAGAGCACAATTCGAGTCGGAATTGTACAACAGTTTAGCCAATCTAATCCGTTTCCAAGACAAACGAACTTCTTCCTATAACCCGGCCTGTAACGGAATGGTCGAGCGAAGACACCGTAGTTTGAAGGCAGCAATAATGTGTATCAACAATCCACAATGGACCAAATCTTTACCACTAGTACTACTAGGCTTGCGGAATACGATTTCGAAGCTTCCTCAGTCGCACTCGTTTATGGAGAATAGCTACGTTTACCAAGACACATGTTGCAACCGTCATCATTTTCGTTACAGAACGAAGTTATCGCGCAAATCAAAAATTCCTTGAGGTTCCTTCAGCCAACTCCGCCAGCAAGACATGTAACAAAATTAGGAATCTTCATCTTCAAAAACCTTAAGACGTACTTAGACGTCCTATAGTTCGCACAGACTGGTACACAGGGCCTTGCAACCTCCGTGCGAAAGACCATACCGAGTAGGAGTCGAGTTACCACCGAAAGCAACTGTCAGCACTATAAAGAAAGTACAACATCCCAGCCAACACCATCACTCAAAAACAGTAACCAAACAAATAAAAAACGGGTAACTTTCGAACCGGACAATACAAAGGGGCTAGAAACACAAACAACTACGTGCAGATAATCGTTCATATCATTCACTAGGGGGTAGGGACTGTGGCTGCACCAACATAGTCGTTGACAAACGTGTATATAACGGGACGCACGCGCTGTCAAAAAGCATATCGTCGAAATATGTGAGAAGGCGCAAATTCCTGACACCGAAGCGTGACAGTCGTTTGAGATAAAAAAAAACAAATAAACCTCCTTATTCGTTTATAATGTGACACGAACAACACACACGAGAACAAGTGAGTGGGAATTAAAATTACGTGAAATATAATCGATAAATAATGATTGTCCAAATCAATTAAGTTTAATAGTGAAAATAAAGTTAAACGTTTTACGATAAATAAACTATCCGACGGTGTTTTCTTCCGAATACAAGAATTAAAATCCCACAAAAACCCGCAGTTTTGCAAATATTGTGGATAAAGGCCTTTTTAAATCTAGCGCCTTTCAATCCCATTCGCAGCTTGCGAAACTTAGTAAATCAGTTACTACAATTGTAATATATATTTCACGGTAAGTGGTTTACCCCAACAACATAACAGACAGGTGATTAAAATTCACAGAAAGTATCGGTTAATATACACTATTCGATTTTAGTTCGTTCCGCTGCCACCATATATTGCATCAATCACTCATCCTCTCATAACGCTAATGATTGGTCTAGTATAGTGGATAGTCTTAGTTAATAAGGGTAAGCGAACGACTGTGCTCCTTCTCCTTGATAAAAGAGCTTGCATCTTACCCCAAATGAGGTTTCCGTTTTGAACCAAATTGAAGCATCGCGTTCACATCAGTAATATAAACCCACATATAGATTAGACCCGTTCTAATTTTAAACTCGTTTAATAGACCACCAAACACCCTTCACTAGAACTAAATGTGCCCATCATTGTCTTTAAATTGGTATCGAGTCGCCCCCACACCGATCATCACTGCAACAATTTTACTTTTGTTCCAAACAATGGACGTTGAATTGTTAATTTTCATTAAACCGATTTAAATGAATAATTTTCGATATTTTTGAAAATGAAATTAGAAATATAGAAAAAAAAAGTTTAAATAGAAAGAAAGAGAAAGGATTGTTCTACTTTTTACTATTCAAAAAATCGTTTGAAACATTTCGTTTTGTTTACAACAAAAACGTTGTTGGTGAGTTTGGCGTTTTGTTTAAACAATAGTCGAGTATGAAAATCGCGTCTCGTACGTATGTACAACTATAATACATATTGTTATAGTTTTTGTGTTATGTTAAAATGAAATAAATACAACAAAATTGAACATAACTTATTAGACCGAAACGACCGACCGACCGACCAGCTGATACCATTAAAAAAAAATTGTATGCATGTAAAATTCAATTTATTTGATTTTATCTCGCCGTCTTATAAGACAAAATAGTTTTTTGTAAAGTAGTTTAGCCGGTAATTATGTTACACATACATATTCATATCGCTGCTTTTCTACTCATTTACACTTTTCCGCTTTAGATTTAGCATCGTTATACATATTAACACTATATACAGGTAAGATGGGTAATATACAGTTTCCGTGTACACCACATCATCCATTGTCGATTAATGGAGATGGTTACCTAAGCCTTATACAAGTATAGCCTCGTGTAGTAGAGGGCTAACTCAAAATCTTATCTGTTGAAATAATCGTGGCTGAGACCAAATGTTACTGACTTCACTCTGCTGTTATTTGTGTAGTTGTCATTTACGCGCGTCAATTTTTTGACAGATTGAAGTTTGGTTAGTTGTTTACATGTGGTCAACAAATAATTGTTCTAAATTAATATCTTCATAAAAAAATCGTAATGGAATTCAAACGTAATAGTGTAATTGCACTGTATTTGGGTGGAAATTCACAAACAGCAATAGTTCGTCAGCTCCAGCATTTGAATGTGAATAAAATGTTTGTGTATCGAACCATAACTCGATACAACAAAACTGGTAGCATCGCTTAACGCAACAGAGGCGGTCCTAAAAAGACTGCAACATCAAAAGAAATGATACGAAATGTGAAGAAACGAACCCAACGAAATCCTCGTCAAAGTGCCAATCAATTAGCCTCACGTCTACATGTTTCACGATCCGGCATTCAAACCATATTGAAAAATGAACCACACTTGAAGCCCTACAAGATACAAAAAGTTCAAGATCTTACGGAGGCACAAAAAAAGTTAGGCTTGAAAGAACACGAGCATTGAAGGCCTTGGCCGAACGTGATGAGATTCCAAAAATTGTCTTTTCTGATGAGAAAATTTTCACCATCCAACAGTATGTGAATAAACAAAATGATCGTGTTTGGTTAGAGCACAAGTCCGACGATAATTTGGACACGAGAGTTGCCATGCGCAAGCAATCACCAGCTTATGTATGGTTTGGGCTGCAGTGACTGCAGATGAGCGCACTCCTCTGGTTTTCATCGAACATGGAGTCAAGGTAAACCAAGAGGTGTATCGCCAAAAGATCCTAAACGATGGTTTGCTACTTTGGGCACGTAAACACTTTGGTACGAACCGTTGGACATTCCAACAGGATTCGGCACCGTCACACAAAGCTCGAGCGACACAGCAATTTTTACTAAATTGCGTTCCGCGGCTGATTTCGTCGAAAGAATGGCCGCCATATTCACCTGACTTGAATCCCATGAATTTCTTCATATGGTCCATTTTGGAGAGTAAGGTGTCCACTAAAAAATACGAAAGTGTTGATGCATTGAAGTCAGCTCTTGTTCGAGAATGGAATAAAATTCCGCAAGCTCACGTTCGGTCAGCATGCAATGCTTTCTATGGAAGACTGAATCAAATAATCAGAGCCAAAGGAGGTCATATCGAGCAGTAACATGTTTTTCATAAAATGTAATATGTTTTCAACATATTCCAAGAAATTTCAATAAAAAATAATCAAAATTAAAAAAATTACAGCGTTTTCATTTGGTAACACTTGGTCTCAGCCACCCTGTATATTTCAGTACCATGATAGTAAGTTTCTCGATTTAGTTTGACTATCGCACATGAAATTTTATTAAACTCGAAATTGGCCAATATATTTGATTAAAAGAATTTGACCATTTAATAACAGTAAATCAAATTGAAATGCGTTGGTGAAATACCTGCAATATCACGATCTAGTGTTTTACAGAAAAAACCGTTCAATTGTTCATACCACCCCAAAATCTAAAAAAAATATTGAAACCCACAAATTTATATCACGAGAAATTAATTAGATACCAAATAAATTACTGGGGAGATTGAGCTAATTAACAGAGCATTGTTGATGTGGAGTTTGTAGAGGAAGAATCACCTTTCAAGTGCCAATCTCCCTACCAACTTTCCTCTGTTAACTGATATCTACTACGACTTCAAACTTCTGTATCTAAAATATGACTCACAGACTCGATTTGCTATTTTGGCATTTGAAAGGAAGTTCCATATCAACTTTGCTCAAATTTGTTATTCAATATTACAACTGATTCAGACATTATCTAGCTTAAATTATTTTCTCGGCTTAGGATGAGTAACCTATTGGTCACTCATTTTACAATAATTTCTTATTTTATTTCAAGCTACCCAGCTTCAGTGGTTTCTCCTTGGGAGTCTCGTCGCTCCATTGGTGGTGTCCAACATACGACTAGCTTATGTCTTTATTTCATCGGTGACGTGTTCCATCTTCAAGTCCGTATGAAGGTTGTCTTTCCTAATGTACCATGGGGCGTTCACAATGCCTCGCAGTACTTTGTTTTGGCACAACCCCAAAGTTGGATACCATAGGTCCATACTGGTTTTAGCATTTGCCTGTATAGAAGCAATTTGTTGTGTATTGAGAGCTCAGAATTTCTATCCATGAGTCAGAACATTTTCCAATATTTGATGTGTATGTTGCATATGGAATTTGAGTATTTCTGTATTGCATTGCAATTTCAGTATCGTCTGAAAATGTTGCTACTACTATAAATATTCGGCTTGCAGAATTCTCGTATAAAGAATAAACAGAATAGATCCAAGTACGCTACCTCGTGGTATAACAGCTGATATTCTTTTTAGTTCAGAGTACTCATTTTCAAATTTGACTCTAAAGGGTCGATTTGCTATATAGGATTTAAGAATTTGATAAAATTGCTTAGGCAGGTCTCGATGCAGTTTAAATTCAAGCCCTTGGTGCCAAACTTTGTCGAAAGCTTGAGCTCCATCCAAAAAAATACTGGAGCATATGATCTTATTCTCAAGTGGATTCTCATTGACATCCGTTATTCTGTGAACTTGTTGAACTGTAGAGAGATTTTTTCTAAATCCAAATTGGTGTGGTGGAATTAAGCTTCTCTCTTCTATTATACAGGGTGGCTTATGAATTTTGCTACATTAAGAAACTCAAATAACTTTTTGGTTAATTCACGTAATTCATTTTTTCTGGATTCATTTGATTCATTTTTATTCAGCTTTCCTAATTGGTTTTAAAAATAATGGAATTTAAATGGCCACCACGCACGTTGACGCATGTGCGACATAAGTTGCAGCGGGCATTGCCTCAACTATCGTTCGAATGGATTGCTTTAAATCATTCAAATTTGTTGGTTTTGTTTTGTAAACTTCCTGTTTGCAACAACCCCACAAGAAATAATCAGGCGCAATAAGGTCAGGAGACCTGGGGGGCCAACGGAATGTGGAGTTTCTTGAAATCAGCTTATTGGGGAATTTTTGCTGCAATTCGATGTGAGTAGTTGCACCATCTTGTTGAAACTACACAGTGTTGAAAGTGATTCTCTTTCGGCGTAGTTCTGCGGATAAAAAAACTCTTTCAACATTTTTAAGTAACGGTCTGCAGTGACCGTAACAGTAACACCGTTCTCTTCGAAAAAGTAAGGCCCGACAATGCACTTTGATGAAACTGCACACCACACTGTTATTTGAAGTGGATGTAATTCCGCCTCGACAATTTTGTGTATTAACATTGCCGTTTAGATCAAAATGGGCCTCGTCAGACATAAAAGACAGTTTAAGACGTTTTCGTCCTCTTCCACGATTTGAAGGAGTTTGTTATTTGAATTTTATAAGGGAATAAGTTCAAATCTTTGTGCATAATTGACTGTCTGCTGATACCCATTTGAGCAGATAAGCTCCTTGTCGAAACTCTGCGATTGTCTTAAGGAGGATTGTCATGAGGATTTGTTGCGATTGACCCATGCTCAGCAAAATTGTTTACGAGCCTCATTATCGTCCATCTGCTACAGTGTCTCAATTCTCCATTTTCGTTAAATTTAAAAATCAATCTATAAAATACAAAACAATTGGAACAGATTACTTACAGAGAAAAAAGTTATTAATTTTTTTTTTGGTAGCAGCTTTCATCGGCCACCCTGTAGGTTTGACTCTCTGCAGCAACAGTTTTTCAAATATTTTTGATATGACCGGAAGTAGTGATATCGGTTTATATGTTTCCTGGTTTACCTGGTTTTGGAATCATAATTCCTTCAACCACCTTCCATTGACGTGGAACATATTTCAACCTGAAGGCTGCGTTAATTATTTAAACTCGGCGTTCACAATTTACCCAATAATTAAGTAATATCTTGGAGCTTTTTTGATACTTAAGTTATTATTGATTTCAGTTTTAAGTTCCAATAAGGCCACATGTCTTATGTAAAGATCATCTACTTTGTTTGCCACCGTTGTATTTTCATTTGCTGTTTGTCTCGGCAACGGTTGAAAAGTCTCTTCTAAATAAGCAGCAAATAGAAAGTTTCTGTTTCTCACTTTTAGCCCGGTAGATACTGCAAATTATAAAGGATGCCGTGTATATCAGAACAAAATTAAAAGTCAACAGAATAATAGAACAAGCGCAGTGCAGCGATTACAAACCAAAGTTGCTAAACCACAAACAACAATCACACCATCCACAGTTGGATTATCCTATGCGCAAATCGCCAACGAGTCAAATAACACTGAAATTATTAAAATGCTTAGCCAAATTCAACAGACACTTGGTCATCTAGCAGAGAGGGTGGCAAAACTGGAAACCTATATCTATCCACCAAGCAAAAAAGTCAGCATACTCACAAATGGTTAACTCGTTCCTACGCATTGTAGCTTGGAACGCTAATGGGCTCAACCAACGAGCCCACGAACTGGAAATATTTCTCCATACAAACAACATTGATATTGCGCTGATTTCTGAGACGCACTTCTCCAACAAAAGCTATATCAGAATAAGGGGTTTTAATTCCTACTGGACAACCCATCCTAGTGAGAGAGCTAGAGGTGGTTCAGCTGTACTAATCAAAAATAATATCAAACACAATCGACAAGAGGATATTCGTGAAAACTATTGGCAAGCAACTGTTATCTCAATCCAATATAATGGTGCAGATCTAAATATTGCAGCAGCGTATTGTCCTCCACGGCATACACCAACGAAGTTACAATTTAATAACGTCTTCAATAAGCTCGGTCCAAGATTTATTATTGGAGGGGACTACAATATAAAACATACAGCTTGGGGTTCCAGGCTTATTTCTCCTGGGAAAGGTAACACCTTGTTCAATGCCATTCATGAAAACAAATGCGAATATCTGTCCCCAGGGGGGCCAACGTATTGGCCAACGGATGCAGGAAAAATACCAGATCTACTGGATTTCTTCATCATAAAAGGCATTCCTCTAAGTTACACTAGAGTCGAAGGAATTAACGACCTAACATCTGCACAGCTACAGTAATAAAGAAACAGAAAAAGCAAAACCTTACTAATAGATTCACGGATTGGGACATCTTCAGAGAAAAATTGGAAGAGCTGGTTGAATTACAAGTTAGTATTAAAAGCAATGAAGAATTGGAACAACAAACAAACAATTTTATTGAATACACTCGAATGGCTGCCAGACTAGCTACTCCTGAATCAAAGGGCAAAGCGGAGATTGAAGTTCAATACCCGGCTGAAATCAGGGAACAAATCAAGGCAAGAAGAAGGGCGAGGAGAATATGGCACCTCACCAGAAATCCCGCTGACAAGACAACTTTTAATCGAATAAGTAACAAAGTCAATAGACTAATCAAAAATTTCAAACAGAATTGCCTCGGTAACTACTTAAGCGAGCTAGCTACTCGTTATGGAAAGCAACCAGCAGATTTAAACGACCTGTAGTTCGAGTACCACCTCTAAGGAATGCTCAAGGCAGTTGGGTTCGACAAGACAAAGAAAAAGCGGAACTCTTTGCTCAACACCTAGCAGCAGTGTTCCAACCCCATGACATTCAATCCAACATTGATGTAACACCTGTTTATCAACCAAATCAGGACTTTAAAAGGGTCACGCCAATGGAAATTGCTAAAGAAATCGACAAAAATCTTAATCATAAAAAAGCACCAGGAATTGATGAAATATCACCGGGTCTATTCAAGAAACTTCCACATAAAGCAATTATCTTGATCACATACTTATTTAATGCCTGTATGAGATTGAAGTATGTACCCAAATGCTTCAAAACGGCCCAAATAATTATGCTAAAGAAACCAGGTAAACCAGATGAAGAAGTAACATCATACAGACTAATCTCACTGCTTCCGACCTTATCAAAGCTGTTCGAGAAACTGCTACTAAAACGTCTAAGGCCAATGGTAAACGTTCCTGATTTCCAATTTGGATTCAGGAATAACCACTCCACCATAGATCAGGTCCATCGAATAACTGCGGTAATAGAGCAAGCGTTAGAAGAAAAGAAATATTGCCCCACCGTATTTCTGGATGTATCCCAGGCCTTCGATAGGGTTTGGCATGAGGGATTGACATTCAAAATGAGCAAAATTCTACCACAAAACTATTGCCAGCTGCTTGAATCATACCTCTCTGATCGCCAATTCAGAGTCATTCATGAAGAAACATGTTCTGACTTTTATCCAGCGATTGCGGGAGTTCCTCAGGGAAGCGTATTGGGTCCCCTCCTCTACCTTCTTTATACTGCGGACATACCTACAACGAATAAAACATTCATCGGCACGTTCGCTGACGACGCTGTAATTATGTCAGTAGACGAATCTCAACCAAGAGCAGTGGAAAATCTTCAACGAGCAATGGACAACGTTACTAAATGGACAATTGACTGGAAAATCGCACTGAATGAGCTCAAATCAACATATGTGACATTTACGCTCCGACATAAAAATAACACTCTTCATATACACCTCAATGGAGTGCAAGTGCCGCAGGCTGAATCGGCAAAATACCTTGGTCTACATTTAGATTCCAGGCTCAACTGGAAACATCACGTGAGACAAAAAGCTGAACAGATACGATTGAAACAACGTCAAATGTACTGGTTAATTGGACATCATTCCAAAATGAACCTGTATTGCAAAAGACTGGCATACCAGGCTATCTTCAAACCAATATGGATGTATGGTGCGCAGCTATGGGGTTGTACACATAAATCCAATAGAGACATTATACAACGAAGCCAAAATAAATTTCTTCGAATGGTCACCAACGCCTACCGATTTGTGGCTAACAAGGAGATCCACAATGATTTAGAAATACAATTGATAGACGACGTTATCCACGAATGTGCCATAAAACATGAGAAGAGACTTCTTACCCACACCAATCTTGAGGCCGTACAACTACTGGACAGTACAAACGAAGTAAGGCGGCTCAAACGAATCAAACCACATGAGCTAACCGTACGAAAATTATAAACCAAGGGAACTGGACTGGTCCAGCAGACCCACACAAGTTTATGCTTATCTCATAAGTACTAATGTCAACCTTACTAATGAATTAATAATGTTTAAGATTGTAGTAGCCATATCAATAAAGTTGTTAAAAAAAAAAAAAAAAAACTTTTAGCCCGAGATCCGTCATCATTTTTGAAAATTGAGGATATTTTTGTGTTGTGGAGCACAAGTCTGCTGCCAGATTCTACGAGAGATTTCTGTGTCCTTTTAAATAGTTCTCTGAGCTCAAGAGGATAGTTATGTTTCCTAGTGGTGTTAGTATGAGAAATCGGTGAATTTTCCCAAGCTGCTTGTTGAATATTACTATTAAATACTTCTAGTTAATCTTCCAGCTACACGTTCGTTCTAATTGGTTCGCCGAAATTTGTTCGTTCTTCCACAAATTTTTTGAATAAATCCCAATTGGTTTTATTGTTTGTTAATTTAGGTGGATTATGTTTCTATATTATCATTTTACGTGATCCTCTAAAACACCTCTAACATCCCCATGGGGATTGCAATAGGTATTCTTTGCAATAAAATTACCGCCTATGATAAAAATTGGTCCTAGTGATTTAAGAAGTCGACTGTAGTCTTCTTTTTTAACTGATAGCGTGGGAGACAGTAAATAGAGGAGATACTGAGATCTATATCATTGATTGATTCAATTTTTATAGTTTTAACTTGCATAGTTTCTCCTTCAATACCAAGCACCTTATAATGTTTAATATTATTTTTATTAATTACGGTAGATCCATCTCTAGCGTTTCCTCCTGGATATATAGCGTGGTAGCATTCATAGTCACGTATTTTAATAAATGAGTTTCCGGTACAAGATTGATATCTATTTTTTCTAGGTGGTTCCAATTAACAATTCTAAGTGTTCTACTCATTTGATTAGCATATCATTGATGTAAGCTCATTCGTAATTTCTTGTCTATCCAGCCGCTTATATAAAGTTTCTAGACCACGTGCCGAGACTCTAGTTGTAGCTGGCATCCTTTCTCTTATAACGTTAGTATTTTGAGTCGATTGACGTGTTTTATTTCTTAATCTTTGCAGTTATACCGCTACCTCGCATCCTCGGTAGTTAGCTGGGTGTTGTTCTTTACAGTTTATACACTTTGCATGTTAACAGTCTTTCGCCCTGTGTCTGCCGGCACATTTTACACACCTCGCCTGCAATATCTTTCGGAGTGGTTATAATCTTGGCATTTCTTGCATGGTATTAATCTCGTGTTCTTTTTCAGTGGTTCTATTTTAACCGTCATATTGAGTATTGCTTTGATACCCTTTTAATGCTCTTGGTTCCTTGACTATTTTCAGCTTTCTCTCGTTTAAGGATGCTTACTGCGTCTTCTCTTGTGGTTATCTTCCAAACATTATTAGTTAGTGTTACTACTCTATAGTCGTTTGTGGACACTGATTTCATTAGAGCTTGAATATTCGCAAACTCAGTAATGTCGTCAAATTAATTGGCGGCGGTGCCTTAGTCTTCATTACGTTGTTCTTGTTCTGAGGTACAGACACTGGTTCAGAAGCTTCATTAACTTTTGGTTGTAAGTGCTCCCCAACTTCTGGCGAGAGTTCTGCTCTTCGTTTTAGCCTTGGTCTTTTCTTTTGTTTGTGCATCCAATCAGTTTCTCTTGCAAGTTCCTCATCATCTGTACGGAACTCAGCGATAGTAAAGGCAAGTGTGCTGATTTCGTTATAGCTAGTAAAAGGAGTTTCCAGAACTTCAATCAGTCTGGTCTTCTTCAGCTCCTCATTTTCTTTCTTTAACTTATCGATTTCACTGCTAAGTTGTGATACCACTTTCTCTATTTCTATTTATATTTCGAACTGTCAGAATCCTTTGAGCCGGCCTCGTTAGAGGGTGGTTTAGCCAACGAGCAGTTGGGGTATTACCTGGGTAAAAATTCTTTTTTGTTGGAAGCTGATTGCATTAAGGACTGGTTATTGACGCAGCTACCAATCTAACCAGTGAAATTGGTAGGGGGTCAGTGGAGAGAACATCATTTACTAGGTTCTCGGTGTTCGGTTATCCCGCCGTTTCTCGGTCGCCAGAGCCTCGTTCATTAATTAGCAGGGGGCACCGCGTGGTGGTGAGGTTGACATTTGGGCTGGTATATTAACTTTCGAGACCGATGCCCCTTATTCTTTGCTCTTTATCCTTTGATCAACTTTGCTCAAAATGAAAAAAATTTGAAAATTTAAGCTATAAATTTATTAGAAAATTTGAACTAATTGTTGTTTTTTGAAAATGATATACTTCTCAACAATATTGCAAAACTTGAAAAAGCTCCTGCGGAAGCTGGAACTTCCGGTAACTAAATTTCCTTCACATTTCGCAAGGATCTCGCAAATTATGGAAAAAGCTTTAGTATGAAATTTTAATCCAAATAATCATTCCGCCTGGTCTGTAAAATTGGTGAAATTTGGTCAAGTAAAGTTTTTTTATAGTCTATTCGTCATTTCCGGAAAAATTTAAAACATGATCTGAAGAAATTTTGTTTGAATTTTAATTTGCAATCTTTTTATTTTAATCGTTTATGGTGCTATTCCACTAAAACACAGAAAATTTTTGCCGAAAACATGACAAAGACAAGAACTAAAATTTGCATTAGCGCGACTGTTATTTTACGGTATAAAAAGTTGGAGAAATTTTTACATCAACAAACCATCAACAAAACATCAACAAGACATCAACAAAAACATCCCAAAAATTATTGGGTATACAAATATATTTCCAACCTTTATTAGTGAAATAAAAGACATTAGTTTGTGTAGAAAATGAAAGAAGGTTTTCGTTCAGGCAATAAACGGATTCCCGGAGCAAGTGGTAATCAAAGGGAACAATGTCTGGTGAATACGGCGGGTGGGGTAGAATTTCCCAGTTCTGCATGCTCAAGTAGTTTTTTGACAGGTAGGGGAACATGTCCAACAGTGGACACACTTTTCGTTCGTCTAAGAATATTTTTCGATTAGAGCGACTTAGATGAAGTAAAATTTGCTTCAGGTATAAATATCTCGTGAATTTATCTTAAAGCGATCCACTCCATAAAGTTACCGTTTAATGATGATTTTGAAAGCTTTTCCTAAGTCCTTCGTAGTGTGTCACTGTTTCACATTATGTTATAGAGTGATACGTAACGTGTTTTACAGTGACACACATATGTTAATGAATTATAGATAATTAATTTTTGGTTCTAAAATAAAAATAAAATACAATTTTACCAGAAATAAAGTATATTTTAGTCTTAAAGAAACATTATTTCGAGGGTTTGCCTATGTAATACTCAGCGTCGATTAAATGAACTTAAATCTAGTTCAAATGAAAATGATCCTTTTTGGCGACTTGTATGTCCGTGAAACATTGGCTCTAGCAAAACCATTTTGATGTCACTCAATTGTACCGAAGCTATATCCCCAATGTCAGGTGCTTTATCGCCTATATTTTTAATATATTTCCAACATAAAGTACGTTTTTTTCCTGACCCAAAACGTTAAACTGCACCAATACGTAATCGTTTAGAACGGGACTTCTGGTAACTGAATCAATAAAAAAGTTGGACTTTCCTCCAATTCCATGTCGACATCGTCGTCTGTGTTTTCTAATACTACTTCCATATTATCCTCGGAGTCATCCGTTTCAAAACTAATCAGCTTAGTTACATTTGTCCGTGCTTTTTTTATTAGTGACTTTGGATGGTTTTGTTTTCTGCCTTTCCTGAATTGCATTTTTCTCAGGAGTATCAGTTGCAATGATAATTTTGCCCCGTCGACGAGATTTATAATTTGGTTTCCTTTCTGCAGCTTTTGCATATTTTTTAAATACTTCGGGAGAAATGAAATATATTTGGAGACTGTTAACATTTCCGACTGGTGATAATTCGGTGGAAGTGATTGCAGTATTTCGGATTGGTGAGTGTTCTGTAATAAGGTCTAGAATAAAGGTTGTGAGTTATAATTACAAATAATTTGTTAATTTGCGATGTTCCCACCTTGATCTAGGTAATTTTCCTCACTCAATGTATTGACATCTCTGTCCGTTACATAACTTGGCATAAAATCGGTTTGTATGAAAACGTTTTCGTCGAACGGATAAATTCCAGTGTGTTTGAATGATGAGATTATATTAGAAGGTATGTATCATTGCCTTTTCTAAAGCATTCCCAACGCTGGCTGCAACATTGTATATTGTAAATGTTTTCTCAGGGTTCTGCATCATCCACGAATCAACAGTCGAATTGTACGTTTAGTTTTGAAAGGTTTAAACAACCAACGTCTAATGGCTGCAATTTATTTCAAGAATGCGGCGGAATGGTCAGAATAGTTACACCATTTTCTTTCGCTAAATTTAGAGCCTCAATGCTTAAGTGGCTTTCATGATTATCAAATATCAAAAGCGACGGATTTAATTAAGAACTTGATGTACATTTACAAAAATGGTGTATTACTTCTATGAAAAGTTGTGAGTTCATCCATCCTGATGGTGTAGCTAACTCTAAGGTTCCAGCAGAAGCGCCAATCAGCATGTGACCTTTAAACTTGGTTCTAGGAAAAACCATTACTGGTGGTAAATATTGACCAGTCGCATTCATTATACAGCATGTTGTGACCAAAGACCCCTGCGCTGCACTAGTCACCTTGCTTACTTGCTTGACACTTCTTTCTACCAAAACTTTTTACGGTTTTTGCACGGTCATAGTGCTGGTTTCATCCAAATTATATATACGACTTCCGCTCATAAAACATGTTTCAGATCTTTTTAAAACCGTCGACAAATTTTCAAAAATCAATTTTACGTTATGGTTATTAAAGACGTGGCGCGACTTAAGCTACACCCCCCTGGAGTACGAAGCGAAATCGATGTGTGACGCTTCCTGAAACAACGAATCCACTCAACTCCGGCTAGTTTATTGTCGGTCCAGTTTTTGGGTACACACTTCTTGTTTATCACTGCGGTTTCGTAAGCTAATTTGCGGAAGTCCATTACACACAAACCGTAAAACATTTTTGACCAATTAACTATATAATCCACAAGCATTTTTTCTTCTTCAGGAGTAAATATTTTGTTTACCGAATAATTTGGTATCAGTTTCGCTTCTTTATTCGTTGAATACTTCTTAATGTACCGTGATAAGGTTATAAATACCAAACCTTTTTGAAGAGCTGCTTTGCGAATATTAAATCCATTTTCAACCAAATTTATTGCTTCCATCACAGCATATGCGGTAAATTTCCCAAAGGGAAAGCGGTCAGTCATGTTAGCTGAACTAATCTGTTAAAATGTAAGTTTTACGATAACAATAATATTAAATTCTTGCTTGACACATATGTTAAACAGTGACACACTGTGCCACAATCAGATTAACAATCAGATTTGTGTCATTGTTTGACATGCACAATGGACTACTTTTTTATTAAATAGGTTAATTACTGTTAGTACAACCAAAAAATTAACACACACGTTCGAAATATCACTTAATGTACTATTAGAGAAATGCATTTATACTTACGTGGTTTCTTCGACCTAAAACACAAAAATCCGTTAAGCAAAAAAAGGGTATTAAAATTTCACGTCTAACACGTCTTGCGTCCATTAAAACCACAAACAAACTGAAATAGATTCAAGAGAAAGACGAATCTCTCTCCAAAAGTACATTAATTGTAATAAAAAGGTAACGTGGAGAGAGAAATTTTGATTGTGTCACTGTTTATGGTGTGTCACAGTTCAACATGTTCCCCTTTAGCAACATGTCGCCTAGCGTTGTCATGTTGCAAAATAATCTTATCGTGCCTTTTATCCCATTTCGGTCGTTTTGCAGCTAGAGCCTGCTTTATTGCCACCAGTTCAGCAACTCAATATAAACGATACCCTTCATATGCATATCTCACCAAATACAAAGCATCGCCTTCGAACCATCACCTTCGACACATCAAGTAGGTGATGGCTAGATTGTCGATTCAGGTGCCACGTGTCACATTGCCAGTTCTAAGGATACTTTCGTCAATATCGACATGAATTGTAGTGATAAAGTAAGCGTTGCAAGTGGTCAACAATTAACAGACGCGAGTAAAGGCACAATCAAGGTCGATTTTCTGCACGAGGAAAATCAAGGTGTTCCAGTAAGAATCACAGACGTGTTGCTAATGCCAGATATCAAGGGAAATTTGCTTTCAGTGAAAAAGCTAACGGAAAACGGTTTTCAAGTAAATTTCAAGGGCAACAAGTGTGAAATAAGGGAAAACAGTCGGCAAATTGCAGTTGGCAAAATCAGCGGTAAACTTTACAATTTAAAGGAAACTCACAAAGTTTACTCGATCGAAAAGGAATCCAATGGATGCATACATTATTGGCATAAGGTTCTAGGTCATAGAGACATCGAAGTTGTGAAATCATTGGCGAAACGAAATTTGGTTAAAGGCATCAACTTCAGCGAGTGTACAGCGGATTGCGAAATCAACTCCAAGTGCAGAGTGTGTCTCGAAGGAAAAATTACTCGAATCAAGTTTCTGGTCAAGTCGAGTAATAAAGCAGTTGCAGTCATGGATCTGGTTCATTCGGATGTTTGTGGTCCGATGCAAACGACAACACCATCAGGTAATCGTTATATTGTGACATTCATAGACGATTACTCAAAATTTACAGTCAGCTACCTAATCGCAAATAAATTATCAGTTTATAGCAAATTCAAGGAATATATTGCGATGGTAAATGTTCAATTCTAAAAGAAACCTAAGTACATCCGTACATATAGAGGAGGAGAGTACCTCAGTAATGAATTTGTGAATTATCTAAAAAAGTCCAGCGGAATTCAAATCCAGAGAACTACTGCGTACACGCCTCAACAAAACGGAACAGCAGAACGCTAAAACAGAACGTTGGTAGAAATGGTTCACTGCATGCTAATTGATGCAGGTATAGAGAAAAAAATTTGGGGCGAAGCTGTAATGATGGCTAATTATGTTCAGAATCGTTTACCAACAGAGAGTACAGAAACAACGCCATTCGAAGGCTGGTTCCAGAAAAGTTCGAATGTGCAATACTTCAGTAAATTCGGATCAGAATGTTATGTGCATATACCAAAGCAAACAAGGCGGAAATTCGATTCAAAGGGTGTGAAAGCAGTGCTGGTCGGTTATGATTACGAATCAAAGGCATATCATTGTTACATTCCGGAAACCGATCGAGTCACTGTTAGTCGAGATGTCCAGTTCGTCGAAAGGTGCCATTTGTTACCTATTAAGTCCAGCAAAAATTACCAACAGGAACAAATTATCGACAATTCAGGGTTGAACAACTTTGAAGATGCAGAAAACGATCCAGTACAAGAGGGATTAGACGACGAGGAAGTTCAGGAAGAGAATCCAATACAGGATCATGTTCAGAATGAAGATGAAGGGCAAGCTGTTAGACGATCACAACGCGCTAACAAAGGAGTTCCACCAACGGGACTTATTGAAGAAATGAACGTGGTGAATTCAGTCATTCAATAACCAAAGTGCTACGAAGATGCTATCAAGTGTGATCAAAAGAGGCTGTGGATTCAAGCAATGACAGATGAGATGAAGTCATTGATGGAGAATCAAACATGGGAGCTTGTGAAAATTCCAGAAGGTGCAAATCTAGTTGGCTGCAAGTGGATTTACAAGCTAAAGTGCAATTCAGATGGAGAAGTAGTCAGACACAAGACAAGGCTTGTCGCTCAATGTTTTTCGCAGAAATACTGTACTGATTATGATCAGGTGTTTGCTCCAGTTGTTCGTCAAACTACGTTTCGAACATTGCTTACAGTGGCAGCAAACAAGGACGTGAAAGTTTATCATCTAGATGCGAAAACGGCTTTTCTCAACAGTGAATTGTCTGAAACAGTTTACGTGAGACAACCTCCAGGATTCAAAGTTGAAGGCGGCGAAGGTTTAGTGTGTCTACTAAAAAGGAGTTTATATGGTCTAAAGCAATCAGCGCGCAATTGGAACAAAACAATTCATCAAATTCTCATCGATTTCAGTTTTGTTCAAAGCAAGAATGATCCATGCTTGTACACCTACAAATATGATGGACAAATATGCTACGTATTAATTTACGTTGACGATGTGCTCATTGCTGGTGAAAACAACGAGATAATCTTCAAGTAGGAAACATTTTTAAGTTCGAAATTCAAAATTAAGAACTTGGGAGAGATTAAGGATTTCTTGAGTCTTCAAGTCAAGAAGGAAGCAAATGGGCATTACACGTTGAATCAGACTGCTTACATTGGAAAAGTACTAAAGGATTACCAAATGTCTGATGCAAAGGAGTCCTCAGTTCCACTATCAGTTGGATATGGTAAAGGAGGAGATACGGATTTGCTGTTGGGCAACGGCAAATATCAAAAGTTGCTTGGTTGCTTACTGCACATATCAGTCAACACGAGACCTGACATATCGGCAGCGGTTTCAATTCTCGCACAAAAGATGTCCAGTCCAAACCAGGAACAGTGGAACGAATTGAAACGAGTATTAAAATATCTCAAGGGTACTGCCGGTTTGTGATTGTCACTTGGGAAGAGTGATGGTTCGGATCAGTTAATCGGATATGCAGATGCAAGTTGGGCTGATGATCGCGCAAGTCGAAAGTCACAATCTGGTTACATATTCAAGTATTGTAACGGTATTCTCAGTTGGTGCAGTCGAAGATAGGATTGCATTGCATTATCATCAACGGAAGCAGAATTTATTGCGTTGACTGAAACATGTCAAGAGGCGAATTGGATTCGTTGTTTACTCAACGATTTCGATCAGCGCATCAGGAAACCGACGACAATTTTTGAAGACAACCAAAATTGTTTGAAATTGATTAAGGGGGAGAAATTGTCGTCGCGTACCAAACATATTGATGTTCGAGAGACATTTGTCAAGGATTACATCGACAAATGTATTGTTACATGCCAATATTGTCCTACGGAAACTATGGTGGCGGATTTATTGACAAAACCATTGGCGGGACCTCGTGTCAATGTTCTTCG
The DNA here is from genome assembly GCA_963691935.1 of Nephrotoma guestfalica. Classification (NCBI taxonomy): domain Eukaryota; kingdom Metazoa; phylum Arthropoda; class Insecta; order Diptera; family Tipulidae; genus Nephrotoma; species Nephrotoma guestfalica. The sequence goes on along the minus strand of OY829914.1, from coordinate 265,360,154 downwards.
GGATGCATGTGGAGTTAACTGATGATTCAAATGAGGAGGAGTATTGGAAACAAGCATTGAATCATTTCCTATGTTTATTGTATTTGACTTTAATTTCACTTCGGTACGAACGATCAATCAGACGTTTAGATCGTAAAATAGAAATTCCGCTTTCTAATGAACAGGCACGATCGGAAATTTTAAAAATGCATGCCCCATCTATCGAATAACATGGTGAAATTGATTATGAAGCCATTGTTAAATTGTCGAATAGTTTTAACGGTGCCGATTTAAGAAACGTTTCGAATGGCAGTTTATGAATACAAGTAAGTCTTTCAATAAAAAAATGGTAAAATTCTTAACTAACAACAATTTCGTTTTACTTGTTGGAGTCCAAGCCAACTTTCATCAAAACATTGTGGTTTAATCTCACTCATTTTGGCCAAAATGAATTTTCGTTTCCAATCTCAATGCTGCTAACTCCGTTGAGTACAACTTTGAAATAGATTTGTTTGGGTTTGGCCGAACTAGCATTTCCAGAGACTCATTCATTTAACTGTGATGGTAGCAGTTCACAAGGCAGATGCGGTGGCATGCAACGAGCCTCACGACGATTTCAACCTATTCAAGATTTTACCCGCGAAGATGTTGAGGTTGGGCCACCATTATCGATCGATCAAATAAATTCGATCGATTACGATATTTGGACGAATATCCCAATATTGTACGAACAAGCATTGTACGAATATTTTCATGTTGAACTTCCATTGACCGAGTTCATCTTATCGAAATTGGTCGGAAAGCATTCGGGTGTCGATATACATTAAGCATCACTGGATCCGGTATTGCATAGAAATTTACTATCTCAAACCATATGATGGCGATGAATCGTAATTCGGTTTATATTTTACTGTTGTCTGTGATGATTTAGGAATAACGCGAGTTGAAGAGCTGCAATAAAACGGTTCTAATATAATGGTCAACTAACCCAATCGCATTGAATATATCCAATTAATGGTCGACTTTATATTAAAATGGTCGACTTTTTTTAGTCGAAGGAACTATTTTGCCCTAGTTACCTGGTTTAAAGCAACGATCTCAAAATACAGAGATGAAGTGCGGTCTGTATTATTTTTAAATTTTGAATTGACAATTTTTTAACGGAAAAATAACCTAAGAAAATTGAATGCAAAGTGAAATTTCATTAGGGCGAAAAAATATTATTTAAAATTAGGTGTGAATTCCTCCAATATTTCTTTCAATGTTTTCCAAAAAAAAAAATAATTTTTTATTGTGTTGACACACCACGCACAAAACATTTATGTTTCTACCATAAATAAATCAAAAAATAAATAATCTTGGTTGCCATAAAAATAATTTGTTAGATATTTTTTATTTATAATTATGGCAACCAACTCAACAACAAAAATGTTCAGAAAAACAAAAAATACTGATGTACGGGGAGGAGTTTAACTCGAACTATGTTCTGCCCTAAAAGCATTTTGCAGTCATTGCAAATGCATTGTTAATTATGTTTAATTAAAATGAGAACTTTTATGGTGTTTCATGATCTTTTATGAATTATTGAGATTAATTCATCTTGAATAAATTCAAAATGGACTCAAAACCGCATTAGAAGATACTTTTCCGGGAAATTAATCTGAGAGAATCTATATTTTTATCACAAGATTTTGTACAAAATTCAAAGGAGACGAAAATAAACCATTTCTATTTGTGAGAATGGTATTTCCGATTTGTTTTTGTTTTTGTTGAGTTGCTATAATTTTTCCTTGGAAAATATCAAGCTGAGTATTTTTTATGGCAGCAAATATAAAAATCAAAAATACAAATCCCCCACTCTCTCTTTAATTTATTTTTTGTAAATTTTTATGGTGTACAGGTTACGTGACTGTAGAAGTTCAATTTTTTATGATACCGCGATTTTAAGAGAAGAATTTAACAAATAGATTCGTGTGGCGGTAAATTGTACTGTATAGTATATGCAGTATGCACAGCAATACAACACAATGATAAATTTGAACTGATAAAATTTCAAAATCATCAAATGATGGCTTCCACCGGTACAGCGGAAGTTTCGGCAAAGATACTTTAACACGCCATAAAATGTTGGATATCAATTCAGGACATTTATCCCAAATATTTTAAAAGAGATTACGAACTATTTTATAGCATATATCTTTGGTCGGCTGAATAATGAATCCAATCTAAGAAAATAATACCCAATCAGACTGTTCTCTCGATAAAATCATATTACAAAATGTTTGCAACAAATAATATAGGTCATCGGCTGCAATTTCAAGTTGTGCCATCATTGAACTTGTCTAAAAAATTTCATTATTGATTTGGTTCGGTAACTCTTCATAGTTTAAATAGAGAAAATTGTCAGGAAAACCAACCGTCAAGCAATAGCATAAAATCCATAATTTGCGCTTAACTAATGTTGAAAATGATAAATCGACTAAATATTGCCATGTACCAAGACGTCGCGAATTCTACTTATAGTGGCAAGTTCGTAATATAAACGAGTTATATTCAATTTGAATTCGATATACGAGTTCCACATCATTCGTCTGATTCGGTTGGTGTCTGAAAATAAGCAAAATTAATATTTTATTTGTATGCCAAATCGGAGTAAATTCGTGACACTTACGTGAATAATTCGTGGGTATCGGTTACGTATAAAACAATATGACGAACTAATCGCCCCAAACGTCTTGCAAATTGATGGTGTATTTCTGTGTTGTAGATCAACAGACCATCGAACAACACTTTAACTAAACTCGTCGATATCGTATTCAGAATCAATAATGGTCCAAACGTCATCTTTCACAGATCTAAGTATATGAAACAGCAAAATCATTTGATCTTTCTTGGCATGTTGCCACTCTTATATGTAAACTAGTTAATTTCGTAAGCCAATTCTTTAAATTTTTCCAAAATGTTTTATTCGGTATAGCGCCTCTTAAAGAAAAGTATTGAAATCGAGCAACGCAATTCAACGGCGGTCCGTTGGTTCATCATTCGATGTGTTAATCGCTATTGGCGGTGAAGAATTAATATTTCGAAATTCTTAACATTGTGTTAGGAACTTCCCTAGTGTGTGCTCAATATGAAGTGCATATACTTGAGAATCATTTGATTAAGTGGCGATATGATCTTTTACTTTCCACAATGAGTTTTCATTCAGCTTAATATTATTGCGCAAAGTTTCCAATTCGAGGGATGTGGCCAGCTAAATTTCAGGATTATTATAAATTTGATTTCATTCTAGTTCGTTGGAATGATATTAAATTGCTTCCATAGATTTTAAATCGGGAAACATAACCTTGGGTGTCAAAACAGCATGTGACGATGTTGTATCTTCGAATATGGGAGCAGTAGGCTTAAAATATTTTATTTACCTTTGGCACATTACTGGAAGCGAAAGTTACATCTGAAACAGGTACATTTGCCACAGAATTAATGCAAAGCTGACTTTCAACCTCCCCACTTTTAGTAACCGGTTCAACTACACTTCATCAGCATCCATTGGACCATGTCCCGTATGGGTTGTGACAGCACATTCCACACTTTCTACGGCTGAAAATCGACTGAAAATTGACGCTGCTTAAAGATTCGACAATCGAATCGATTTCTTGCTGTGGCTAAATTTTTTTCTTTTTCTGTAAATACATTCTTATCATAAAATTGGGTTAGTATTTATTGAAGTTTAGCAGTTCTGGTTTAAAGAAACTAATAAGTATTACATATATTCAAATTAAAACATAAGAGAACGTCAAAAACGTAACCGAATTAATAAAATTCGAAATTAAAAATAATAAACAATAAAATCTGTGATTCCCAGTATAATGCGGAACAGCTGATTTTGATGCCAGAAGCGCAAATTATATTATAAGTTACTTAAATATTTAGTTTATAATTATTAAAAAAATACGTTTTATTTTAATAAAACTACATTCAGTTTAAGTTTCTCGATTGTAGCCATTTTGATTTATTATTTATGCAATTTTTTTAGGTTATAGAGGAACTTGTCAAAATTTTCTCCTCACATATTTTATAGCAGAGTACTTTTTACGTATTTGTCCAAATTAAAGAAACTAAATAAAACAAGACTATTTCCGCCATATTGAAAATAATCTTAAATAATTTTTAGGTTATATTTGTATCGCAGTCAAAAAATTCCCCTACATGTAGATGTATTGTATGTGTAGATATATTTTGTTCTTGTCTCTTTTTAATTTTGTACAAAATATTGTCATTTTGAATGGTATAGCGCTATTATTCGTGACTTCATAATTTTCGTTTGCGCGCAGGATTCTCTATATTATAGGTTGTTCAGTAAATTTTGTCGTTCGATAAGAGATAGCGCTATTAGGTTCGTCGTTTTATTTTTCTAAAAATGAAGTGAAGTTTCATGTAAATCTATCAACTCGGATCTATCAAGTTGACGTCTCACAGTATTTCTTTACAATGGAAAAAATTGAATATCGTGCAGTGATAAAATTCAACTCTTCTAATTGAAGGTGTAGCAACACACAAATACATGAACGACTATTGTAAGTGTATAAAAACTTTTCACCTTCAATTAGAACAGTAGGATTTTGTGAAACTTTTTATTTTTTAATTTAAAAAATTCGGTCGTTTGCATCATCATTGGTCATTGCAGTCTGATGAGACGACCGAATTTTTTCAATTAAAGAATTCATGTGTCATTAGTTCGAAACGAAACTTTCAAAGGCTTGGTAACCTCGATAATCTTTTTGACTGAGGTGACACGTTGGATTATTTACAGATTGTACTTCGCAAACTGACATGTTGCAGCTAATGCAAGATTGTTTTCAATTTATGTAATTTTACCAAAATCCGTTATACATTTCAAAATTAAAAAAAAAAATTCCAGAGAAAAAGCCTATAGGTACCCACCTTAATGAGGGTTAACAAAGAAATCATAGAATTTTAATCATTGCTGAAGCCAGTAGTTTTGTCTGGCAATCGCTAGCATTAGTGGTGGCCCTGCATGCTTGTTATTGATGTGAATGACTTTGACTGAACGATTTCTTTTTCTTAAAACTTTTTTGCTTATCTTGGTAAAGTAAATTTAGGGCGTTGAGCAATTCATCTCTTTGCAAGAAAATGACGTTTGTTCGACGTATTTCTTTAGATTTGATGTAAGTAATGAAGCGTAGTATGTAGGCTGACCCTTTGCAGCTTCGTTAATAAGAAATAATTTTTCATCAACCATCATAGTCTTGGCAAACATGTGCAATTTAGAATTTTCTTCGTTGTTTAAGCCCTAACGTTTCTTGTGGGGGCTAAAATTCGATGGATAGAGGAAGTCGCTCAGAAATATTCAACCGTATAGTCGATGTTGCTGAAGTTGATATGAAAGTAAATCTCTGGAAGCACAATCAGCCGGATTGTATGATGAGGGCACATGTAGCCATTCACTATAGCATAGAGTGATTAATAATTCAGCAGTTCTGTTTCCAAACAATACAAAAACAGTACATCGACGGATAAATTTTGAATATTGTTTTTCTGGTTTCGCATTCGACTTATTTTATCAGGTTAGTCAGCAATACAGCAGAGCTCTGTTCCAGTCATAGGAAAGTTGCCTGTTTAATCGGACCCATCTTTGTCTTAAGGTCTTAATCAATGTTAAGCTGATAGAGATATTTCCTTCTAAAGTCTCTACTTTGATGTATACTACTGCTCCATAAGCGTTTTGACTCAAGTATCGGTTTCAGTGCTGCGCCATGTCATCAGGTCGTCGTCATAAACATCCTCGGAGATAACATTATTGGCAGCGAGAGGGAATGTTAATTAGTTTTCCTTAGAAATTATATTAAGCACTCGTGAAGCTAGAAATAAAGCTTTGATTTGCGATTCAAGCACAGTGTATCAATATTATCAACTTCTGAGAATATGAATTTCGATTTAGACTTCTGCGAATTACAAACAATTCCAAACTCAAAGTTAACTATCCCCAGAATAACCATTTTGTGAGAAACACTTCTTCGAGCTTCTGAACACAACTTCTAAAGAAGGGCGCTTTATTGGTCGATTGCCCGCCCAAAAATTGCCATAAAGATAAGGAAAAACATTAAACATCGCAATCTAGAGATTTAGTGGTAACAAATGCCGGTTTATACGAGAAAGGATGTATCAAAGCGTCATGGTCGAATACGAGCGTCTGAACCATATGGAGGAACTGAGGCATTCCGGTACTCAAGGCACAGTTTAGAATTTACCTGATCTGTCAAGACAACGTCTGGTTTTTCACTAAATGATTACTTAGCGATTTGTTCTACGCGATAACCGACTTTATACTCCATCATTCTGCGGTTCAGAGAACACCGATTTGTCATCATAGCAGACGTGGAGAAGATGTATCGGCAAGTGCGAATAACGAAAGCAGACACTAAATTCGTCAAACCGATTCGTCATTATCGTCTTACCACAATCTTTATTCAACCAATGAAGTTGGCAATTCTAATTGCATATTCCGATCAGATATGTTCAGCACAAATCCGATCAGCACAAATTCAGCCACTATATTTTTCAGATTGCAACCAACATACCTAATAGGAATATGCAATCAGAAGTGCCAACTTCATTGGTTTCTAGAACACGTTTTGACAGAAAATTGTCCATTCAACGGTCGTTGTTGTTCAATGGAATTGGGCCATTTCTGGATTAGCACAAATTCAGTCACTATATTTTTCGGATGGCAATGAACAAACCTGACAGGAATATACTTTCTGAATTGCTTATGACTTGGATTTTAGAACATTTTATTTCGATTGTTTTATTTGTTGCTCAACACAAATATTATGGAACGCTATATCTGTTTTTTTTAATATAGTATCTTTCAGGGGCTGGTTTGGTTTTCCTCGAATTATGAATAAAAATTTATGAAAATTAAATGTCTATGATAAGCACAAATTTCATCAGTTTAGCGGCCTTTAGAAAGCTTTAAAATTTGACTTAAATTATTTCTGGTTTTTTCTAGAAATCGGGTTTTATTTATTTCGTCTTTTAGGCGAAATTTGAAATTTTCTTTTCCCGTTTTTTCGGCTCCTGGACTAGCACTAATTTTTTCCCGTGAGCACTAAATAGCACAAATTGGGCTTAATTGGTATGCAAAGTTTAATTTTGAAATTCGAAAGTTTCCCTGCTGCAGTTACCCACGTGCTCTTGAACCATTAAGGCGCTGCTGTTTGGCACCTCCATTGTTTTTAAGTTATGGATAATAAATCGTAAATTTTATTGGTGTTTGTGTTGATTTTGTCATTAAGTAAATTGTTGCTGTGTTTGTTTTTGTATATTTTCAGGGTGTGAATTTTGGTCGCAATTTGACTCATGACTAATGAGAAATTTGTTTACGTACAGTATACAAATGTCTCATGACTCATGAGTCAAATCGTATCGAAAATTGATGCCACGATCTTCTAACCTGTCTAATTTCGGTCCTTGACTGTTGTTGATTCTGTGCAAAATGGTTAAATTTTGATTGAATTTAGTGTACCTATGATTTTCAGTTTTTATGTTTTGTGCGAAACTTTATTTTATGTACAATTTTAAAATTAAGTTATATCATTGATGTGTTCTTTGTATCTTATTTGAAATGAGCGTCCTGTTTGGCCTAACTATGCCGACCTCCAGTTGTATTTAGCCTTACCTGTGTATACGAATTTCTGCACAGGTGGACCCATGTTTCTCTAGACAGCAAGGTAGGAGCCGGAGTCTTCTGTGAGAATCTTTTGTCAAAACTGGCAAGACCCTGCCTTTTTGAGGAATATGCGAGAAGACTCGGTCTACAGACGAATGACTTTGTAGAAGTTGCATGGACGAAAAGGAGAAGAGATTTTAGATAACTTCCTATGCTCGTGTCCGGCACTATCATACAGAACGCATAGGCATTTGGGCGTGTACAGTATGGCCAGTCTTTCAGATCTCGCGGACTGGGGAGTGCGAGATATTTTGCGCTACGAACGTAGCTCCGAATGGTTTTGAACAGGGGTAAAGTGGTAATAGAATCCTGTGGTAACACAACAGGCCAATACTAGTCCTAGCGTGCGAAAGCAGCCACTCCAACCTAACCTAACCTAACGTTGGCCTAAGTAAACACACATACATGATAGATGTGGTTTTTCGGTATGTTCGGCAAAGTTGTTTGTCTTGATTTGCATAACAACTTTACGGCAAAAATTTACGAAAAAATGCCTGAGTTTTGCGACATTTTGTATAAATAAACCACTGGGTGCAATTATTTGGCCGAAATAACAGCAACAACTTCGCTGAAAAAAGTAAAACGAAAAACTTTATGGTTCAAGAGCTAGCGTGAAACTGAGCAACGTGAAACTGAGTGTATATTTTGACTCAGAGCCAAAATATGTCGAAGGCAATTCTTTAAAATGGGGACTAACTTTAAAATGAGACTAGCACCGTTGAATTCAGCATACTCGAAATAAGTTTACCCCCTGGGTGCCTAGCTTGTCACTTTTTCAGTTAGCGCAGTGTAATAAACTGCCCCCTAACGCATCTGAATTTTTCTCTGATACAACACAGTCTTTGCATTTGTTTTAACTTGCCCATATAACAGCAGATCGAAGAAGCAGTCAGAAACATTCAGTTTTGTTTTAATGTGGTTGAAATTGTTGGAGGTGCCAATAAAAACGCGCAAACATAATAAAAACAAAAAGCAACGATAAGTTATCCGTTATGTTAACCACGAAATAATCATCAAGAACGTTTTATTTTTTCATAAAACTAAGTTAAAAATTTTTTTAAGGAACATATTTATAAGGAAAATGCATGACTCATCGAGGGTGACGATCTGATATCGAGAGACTTATCAAATGCCTAGACGCCTAGATGCTTAGACACACTTAACTCACATCAATTTTCGAAGTCTACTCAGAGAAACAGTCGCACCAACACTTCGCACACTTCCTAATTTTTCGAAAAGCTCTAAAAAGCACCAAAGTAGTAATTTTTTGCCAATTGAATATTGTGTAATGTTACAGCCTTTATGTCATTTTGTTAACGATTTGGGTGTTTGATTTGTTGAACTTTCTTGTTATTTAGCCAGGCGTTGTACTGAAATTTTGTGAAAAAATGGTGTTTTGTAAAATTCAAACTATTTGAGCAAAATAACATTAGGCTTTACATTGAATGGAATAACCCAATGGAAAGCAATAGCGTGCAGAAGCATTATGAAAATTAATTTCGCAATACACAATCAGCTTTAATGACAAATTTTTATTTGGGTTTGACGACCTTCTTTGATAGATTTTGTGGACAGATCTCTAGCGAAACAAACAGCTCATATTTCTAGAAAAAAGGAAATAAAACAACATTTGTTGGCCTTCTAATTTATTTGTATATAAATATTTTATAAGTATGGTAAAGTACTCATCTTGCAAAAGAAAACCATCAACAGTTAGATTTCAAAATATGCCAAAAACCGGTAGTTTTTTTTTCAAGTGAGATGCACTGTAAAACATGTAGCATTGCAATATCCGGGAACTCGGATATAAATATTAATTGTCCTAATAGTTGTCTGCATTTGGAATAGTATTCACTACGTCTAAATAATTATATGACTTGGTCTTCAGCGAAATAGGTAACTACATTTTAATTTTTAACTGGCCTTCCTGATAAAAAAAATAATTTATCTTTAAGATTGAAACATTGTTGTCTGGATATAATTATCAAAGTTGCTTGTCCCAGGTATATTTCTTATATCCCTCTGAAAATTAAAACACGACCTCGTCCTTTCTGTAAAAAAAAAAAACATAATTAATGTCCATTTACATTTACCATCACTTCCACTTTCTACTGTAAAAAAAATAATAATAATAACAAGCACAAAATTATTAAACGTTTTTTAATTTTAAATAAAAATTACTCTCGATTTCTCTAATCCGGAAAATTATTTACCACCACTCCATTGTTCGTTTGTTTTGTCTTTTTATTCCAACACTTTATTTTTTACATACAAAATCTTTAAACCAAATCTTTTTCATCTCTCATTATATGGTTGTTACTCTTCTTCTTATTTCATTTCTTTTATTTTTTACTATACACGATTTACTATAAAATTGTTGAATAAAAAAAGTGCCAACGACCTCTTTTGCTCATTTCAACATAATATATGGTTCCCCCATACGTACGTACATATATGCTTTATTTACAACACACGTATAAAAAGTGTAATTAAATTTTTTTTAAAATATTGTTGTATTGTAAAAATTACCATAAGATACATGTTGAAATGAGACAAGTATATGTAAAATAATAAGCATTAAAAGAAATTAATACAAAAAAAAAACAAAACCAAAAATGTAGGTCATTGCTAGAATTTCTCAATTTTTATTTTATTTTATGTATTGTTTTTTGTTTTCGACAGACTTTTGGAACCTTTTTGGTAATTTAAAAAATGATATATTAAAGAAGAAGACAAAAAATATGATATGTATTTAATTAGACTAATAAGAGTAAAGCTAAAGAATAAGTAGAACAGAAACCGTGACCTAGAATTTTTATAGGTATTGAGATTTAAGTTTAAATATTGGTTTATGCATTGGCAATATTGAAGATTTTTAATATTTCTCTTTCTTACGTTTGAGTGACAGATTTTCTGTTTTCATTTCACTTTCTATTGTTCTGAATTATTTAAATGTGCATGCACAAATATGAGTGTAATACTTTTATTTTGTTTGTAGGGTAAAGAACGGGGCCAACACTTTATATTAGAATACGAAGAACCTAACCATTTTGAACTCTATGACCGTATCATAAACGAAATCTTGAATTAAATTATACTTAGATATTATAATTGTGTCAAATTTCGTCATCATCAGACGAAAAAATTAGGTTAATCGACTAATTCCCCCATACAATCAAGTTTTTTGTAAACACGGAAAGTCCCTGAAACTTAAAATTTAATTTGTCGATGGGAATTTAATTTTTATTTTTCTGTTATTGAAATATTTATAGTCTCTTATTTTTACTTATTTATTTAATATGTTTTAATCAAAATAAACATATAAATAGCAAATATGTAGAAAAAAAATTACTAAACCACATGTTTGTCCTGATTATGCACAATGATCATATTTTATATACACACACATACATAATATAAAAATACAAACGTACGATCATTGTAATAAATTAATGTTTTTGTTTGCAAAATATTATTAATTGGGAATGCTTCCTGCAAACAAACTAAATTGGGGTCACCACAAATATATCGTATTATGTTGATATGACAGATGTATCGTATATAAAAAAATATATTTGAAGGGCACTCCATTTATATTTACCATTATTTATGATTGTCACACCACATTTACGTGCATACATAAATCCACTTTCGAAATAAAAGTAAAAGTAAAAACATAATAATGTAGTTATATACAAAAAATTTTCTTTTTCAATTAACAAAACAACGAGTAGAAACAAATAAAAAGCAAAATTGTTTAATACATATAGCTATAAAACAAAACAAAAAACATTTCGACACGCATACACGATACAAATAAAATAAAATAAAAAAGCAGCGCGCGCTTAATTGATCGAAAAAAGTGTGTCAAATCCAGAGGTCAGTAACCAATATAAATCGATCATTAACAAAAGAAAAATAAAATATTATATATAATTATCGTCATGGTGAAATTTTTTGTTTTTTATAATTTCGACTAATTTTCCCCATTTAATTTATGCGAAAATCACTTTTGATTTCGTATAAACATCATAATGTTCGGATGATTTCGTATTAACCCGATCTCGTGTGCAGAGTGTTGCAATTCATGACCTAGAAATTTTTTGATGTTCCTTTGGACGCTTAATAGAAAGTAATTTTTTTTATACCGAACCGATCATTCCATCTAATATTCAACCAACACACAAACAAAATAGTATTATAAATTTTTACTTCATCATATACGAGTAGTAAAATGTATTTTTTTCTAATTTTCGATTTCATTTACAAAAATCACATACTATATAAAATAACAAAATAAAACTTTCGTTTCCATTTCGAAATTATTTATTATTTCTTTTATTTTACAACACACTCTAAGCGGCGAAATGAGGCCAACGCACTCTTGATTTCATTTTATATATATATCTACTTACATACGATATATTTTTTTATTACTTATATATACATAGTAGGTATTTTATTACTATTATTTTATTAGTTGTCTCATTCTCGCGGGCGCACTTCATATGAAACCAATTACGCGAACAAAAAACAAAACAAAAAACCGACATTTTAATCATTTGTTTCAGATGGAAATGATTGTAACATCTGTTGATATCTAGTATGTAAAAGATTTTTTTTTTTGGCATTACACTTTTTTGTTTTTGGGGTAAATATTAATAATGCGTTTGGATGGGCAAAGGTATTGCGAAAAACTTTTTGGTATAAGTGTGATCGTAAATCGTATCGCTTTCTCTCATTTTATTTGTAATGAACTAGGTGTAATTGAATCAGAGCTTAACATTAATAAGTCACAGATTAAACAATATCCGCCACTTGCTGTTGATGAGAACATTTTTTTTTATTTATTCAACATTACAACCGATTTAGAGATCATCGAGTAAGTTACCTATCTTAAATTAGTTGGGGATGTGGGCAAGAGAGAGCAAGCGAGAGACATAGCAAACTTTTGCGTCCCCGTCGACGTTTGTCCCTGTCGACAATGTATACAACATCGACAACCAAAGAAATGACATTAGGAACTAAATTTTCTCAATATTTCTATACGTTAGTCGGTTTGATAAAGTTGCTGTTTAGCTATTAAATAATTGTATAAATCTTAGGGGCCAAACAACTTTATATTTAAACACTAAATCATATAACTTAGTCTTTAGTATTTGGATTGACGCATATGCGATCGATCTCAACTAAGTGAAGTCATAATAAAGTAAGTTGCGCTTAAAATTTTGAAATATATTGAAATATAATCTGAAAATTTACTAGAAACATCTATATAAAAAATAAATAAGGAATAACTACTACTATGGAATAGCTAGAAGTAGCTAGTAGGAAAATTGAGAAAAAAATTCGGAAAAACCGGAAAATCGAAATTTGACTTTTGCATGGGAATTTTGTATTGGAATTGTATTTCGACAATGAGCATTCATTTATATAGTCACTTCGGATTACTTTCAATAGATGGTGTTGGTGGCAGACTGTGCGGTTGTGCTCAAACATTTGGGCGTTGTGGGCAAATTTAATTACATTTTGCGAACAATCATTTTGATCAGCTATTCTATTAAGGAAAATTGATTTTGCAGACTCAGACATAACCACAAACAAATTCATTCTAATGTTTTTTAGCGAGGTTCGATTAGTTTTGATTAATTGTGAAGATTAATTTAATCGTATTGGCATATCCCAATTACGTTCGAGAATGACTGAAGATGAACGACAAGAGAATAGATTCAGAATGCAATAAGTTCGAGTGCATCAAACTCAACGCCGACAAGCAAAACTACAATGAACATGACCGATTGCGCCGAACCGATGCTCATATAAACCTGGAACGAGCGGCATTCCATTAAGATTCGGAAATCGATAACAGTGCGGACAGTTCAGTGACGATTGGCGAAATGTCAGGCTTTTGTCTACATTGTAAGGCGTTTAAATTCAGCGGCGAAACTCGTGGATCGTGTGGCGCAAGTGGGAAAGTGAAATTGACACAATTGGTCGCGCCACCAGAGCCCTTACGGTGATTGGTTTCTGAAACAGGAAGTGATTCTATCCATTTTCTGGCCAACATCCCAAAATACAACTGTTGTTTCCAAATGACATCATTTAGCGCCACGAATATTGTACGGGACAATTTCATTCCCACTTTGACGGTGGGCGTATACATCATTTCTTACAAATTTATTACATGGGCAATTCGGACGCTGAAGTTAATCAGCGTTGTACTCACAATCCGACAACGAAGCGAGCCGACAGCGATGCAAACAACGTAGGAAGAACGACAATTTAGCTGGCCACTTACATCAAAAGCCCTAGCCACAAGCACGAGTATGTGCAAGATTCGATGTCGTATGTTCGACAATAGGCCCAGACCTATTCATAACATTCACCTGTAATCTTCAATGGATCGAAATCAAGAAGGAACTGCTACCCAGACGAATAGCAGTTGACAGACATGACATCACTGCTAGAGTTTTTAAGCAAAAATTAAAAACTCTGGTGGATTTCATCATAAAGCGTCATGTGTATGGCCAAGTCCGTTGTTGGATGAACTCCTCATGCACACATTTTGGTTTGGTTCGTTCAAAAAATTAGTCCGGGTGAAATCGATTAAGCAGTTGATCGAAATTGCATGCAGCGGTGACAAAGAATATGATCCATGGACCTTGCAAAGTTTTCAAGTACGACTCACCCTGTATGATTGATGGCAAATGTTCCAAGTGATACCCGTGAGACCTGATTGCCGACACCATCACAGGCAGTGACGGATAGCCATTGTATTGTACTCTCTACTACTTTGTTCACTTTTTATGTGAACAAAGGCAGCGCATATGGCTGTTTTCGGTGTGACAAATGCAAACGACGAAGTATATCAGTGTCAGATGGGTCGCTATGTGAGCAGAAACGAGGCAATTTAGCGCATCTTTTCCTTTACGATCTACGAAAGACACAATACAGTTGTACATTCGACAGTGCATCTGGAAAGCGGACAACGAGTGTATTTCAATCCACATAACACAAAGGACAAAGCGGCACGGCTACCGTCGACAACATTGACAAGCTTCTTCTCGGTTTGTCAAGCAGATGATTTCGCTCTCACTTTGCTGTATGCTGAAATGCCACGCTACTACACATGGAACGCATCATCGAAATCATTTCAGCGTTGGAAACAAAGAAGTATATTTGTTCCATCCACTCTCTTCGTGAGGCCTGTCAATTCTTACAGTTGCTCAAGAGCGATTCACATTGGGACAATATGCTCAAAGATTCCGTCGTATTTACTTCAAATTCGCACATTGTTTGCGATTATCATATCCACATGTTCCCCTTCGAATCCCAACGATTTTTGGGTGAAATATAAGGACGACATGTCTGAGGATGTTTTGCATTGTTTTGCTTTTGGCATATATTCGATCACAGCATTACGTTGTCCTGTCATTAGTTTCATCTGGAATAGCAGTGGCTTTGTTAGAAGGCGGAAGAACTGCTTATTCTACACTTAATATGCAAATCAACGAGACGCCAACTTGCAACATCGCCAAAAACAGCGCAATGACAAAGATTCTGCAGAAATGCAAATTGATCGTTTAGGCCGAATGCACGATAGCCCACAATAGGTCACTGGAGGCGCTGAACAGAACGTGGAAAAATCTTCGTGCCAATCAAAACATTTTCGGTGAAACCATGATTCTCTTGTTCGGTGATTTTCTCAGACTCTTCCTGTTATTCCACGTTCAACTGCAGCAGTTGACGAGCTTAACACGTGCTTGAAATCATCAAATTTGTGGCGGCATGTAAAGACCCTCCGATTGACGACTAACATTTTTGCAACAAAATCAAACTGCAGATGTGTTTTTGAAGCAAATATTCTACATATTGGTAATGGGAAAATCTCTGTTAACATCTCGACCGGATTCATTACATTGCCCACTGATTTCTGCCATTTGACTGAATCGAAGACAAAGCTTGAGCGAATAAGTCATATTGGTGCAGAAAAACAAAGATATCGATGATTTCCCGCGACCATTCAAAATTTAATTTCGGGACAGTTGTTTCCTTCAAATCGGTTGACACAGGTGTCAAATAGGATGAAGTAGTCAACTATCCCACAGATTTGTTGAATTTGCTGGAATCGCACGGATTACCACCTCTCTATTTAAAAGTAGGCTCAGTCACCATCATGTTGCGTAAAATCAATCAATCTCGACTGTGCAATGGAACGAGACTGGCTAAGAAGAGCTTATATGAACAACATCATCGACGATTATCAAGGTAAAGTAGAAAGAAGAGGATGTTTTGATTACGCGCATCCCGATGATTCCAAGGGGACTTGCCATTCGAGTTCAAACAGCTGCAATTTTCCGAGCGTCTGACATTTGCGATGACCATCAACAAATCACAAAGCCTGTCGTTGGAAATTTGCGGGATTAACTTGGAGTTTCCATGTTTCGCGCATGGACAACTGTATGTCGCGTGTTCGCGTGTCTGTAAGCCGTCATCTTTCTTTGTTTACGCGCCAGAAAATAAAACGATAAACGTAGTTTACTTGAACTGATTTGAATTACGAACAAGTTTCATTTAATCATCAAGCGAAACTCAAATCGAACACAGTACGGCCAATATTGCCAATCTCAATGAATTGAAGTTGGAAGATTGATTGGGATTCATAATCGCTTATGAAGAGTTACAATCAAATCAATTTTAGGTGGTACGAAGTTCACCGGGTCATCTAGTTATATCGTCAATATATTGCACCCCACGATATAACCTAATTAAGGAAGAGTATTGCACATTATTTCATTATACCTTGGTTGTACTGTAGCGAAAATAGGCGGAACTGAAGAGGATATCAACCAACAAAGCAAGAAATATATTCAATATGCTACACAAGATCTGGAATGCGTCCGTCCTGTCACGAACTACAAAGCTACGAATGTTCAATGCCTGTGTGAAATCAGTACTGCTGTATGGATTCGAAATATTGAAACACACGCAAATGATCACTTGAAGACTCCAGGTATTTGTGAATAAATGCCTTAGTCGTCTAATAAAATGCTGCTGGCCCAACACGATCACAAAGAAGAAAACAAAATTCAGCGCGAAACTAACAAACAAAAGTGGAGATGGATTGGCCACACGCTAAGGAAAGGGACCAATGATATAACAAGAATATCATTGGAATGGAATACGGAAAGGAAGAGGAAAGTACGAAGAACAGCAATGACCTGAAAAAGAACGGTGCTAGCCGAAACGAAATAACTCGGTAAAACATTGGGAGACCTGAAAGCAATAGCCCCGAATAGAGCAAGTTGGTCCAGTCTAGTAGACACCCTATATGCTCCTAAATCGGAGATAAAGGAAAAAAATACACATATTATTTAAATCACTTGGATCAAATTTCATACTCGGAGGTGATTCTAATGCAAAAGATACGTACAAGAGTAACCTCTAAAAAAGAAAGAGAGAGGTTTGTAGCATTACGACTGTGCAGTTGCGATTTTCATTCTGGAGATCAACCAACTTATTGAATTACGGATTCTATCTGAAATACCTGTTTCAACAACTTCTTTATCTCCAAAGGTATAGACGAAAACTACATATACCTAAAAAGCAGCGTGGGAATTATCTTGGATCTCACACTTGTTATTATGCCAATCAGTGCAACCATTGTTAAGAAATCTAGTCCAACTTGGCGAACAATAACCAATAACGCCAATTAAAAATCGGATCCAGCTAGAAGAAGAAGGAAGTTAGAGAACTGGTTACAGCAAAATGAAAAGGAAGAAAGGCCTCGAGCAGTCGAGTGCTAGAATATAAAACAACTTAAAATTTATTGTTCAATAAACTACGACTAAGTAACTGGACTTACTGGTCAAAAAATACCGAGGAACGAGCAAAAATTGTTAAGTTTTATTTTCGAAAAATTTCGAAATTTTTTTAACACCAGAAATGCACCATCACGAAATCAAGAACGCAATCTAGTCGCTCGTTTTCGGTGATCGGGATCTGTTAGTGACTTATCTCGGAGTGAAAGACCGCTTGAAGCACGAAGCCAAGATAACATCGAACGAGTTCGGGAGAGCTTAAATGAGAACCAGGTTCATTCATAATTTTACCGCAAGACGGCAAAGAAAACTGACGATCAAGAAAATTGACCGAATTATTAACGGATGATCCTGATTTTATGAAAAAAAAAAAAGTGGTTATGTTAATAAGCAAAATTTTAGAATCTGGGGCACTGAAAACCCAAGAGTAATTCAACAGTATCCGTTGCATTGACTTAGAATCACAGTCTGGTGCGGAATATCAGCAGACAAGATCTATGGCCCGTACTTCTTTCAAGACGAGGATGACAATGCATTGACTGTAAATTGTGAGCGTTACAGGGTTATGTTAGAAAATTTCTTGTTTCCTGAACTTGGTAATACTCAAGAAATGTGGTTTCCACAAGACGGAATTTGGTTCGAGTTTTTGATTACCGTATCATTCCACGATTTGGAGATGTTAATTAGCCATCACGATCACCCGACTTAACACCAGCAGATTTCTTTTTATAGTGATTTTTGAAAGATCGTGTATACGCAAATAAACCGCAAGGACTGCAACAACTACAAGACAACATAGTAAATTAAATTATTGCGATTAATCGACCAGTTTTGGCTTCAGTTATAGACCAGGCATCTAACAGATATTATTTTTAAAATTTAATTTTTTTTAAAACTTCATGATTAAAACTATCTTTCGTAATCAAAATTATTTATTTTCAATCAAAAATTAAAAAATTATATGAAAAATACAATGTTCAGTGACTTATGGTCCACCCTGTACCTAAACTTCAAATTCCACGAGTTAAAAAATTAAGATGGGACATGGGCTACAAGTGCAAAGCAAAAAGCTTCTTTGTTGGCAACCCACCTCGAGAACACGTTCCAGCCTCTACCTAGACAAACAGCAAACAGCAGTAAATAAAGTGTCTAACTGCAATATGTCTCTGCCACATTACAACAATTAAAAAAGGATTCACAACAAATAATAAAAGGCCTTAACATGTTCCAAATCAATCGCCCAAGTATTCTTGATACCTCAACCTAACAAATCACTAAATAACAAAAATTCTTATATTCTGATTTCCTTAGTTCCAACAATTTCAAAAATATTCGATAAACGCCTCTTGACTCACAAAATACATTCAACAATAGGACAAGCATATCGAATTACAAACATAATTGGGCTTGGAAAAGGGGCTAAGGGCCCTATAAGGGCTTGGAATATAAATTACAAAGCGCTTTACCAAAGCTGTTTTATGAAATTAAAAAATCTTACAGTGAAATTTATCCAAAAAATACAACACAAAAAACGTATTGTAATAGTATTAGTGTAAGAAAACATTCAGGCGAATTTATATTGCATAATTTCGCGGAGTGTGATATTTTAATGGGACTTAGATAAATTATAAAGTCATTCTAAGTATTTAGCATAAACTTCAGTGATATTGGTGGACTGTTTCGATCCAAAAGAGTGTCCCTAGTAACTTATATGATTTTCTAATGGATCTGACAGGGTGTTCCATGAGATTACAAACTGTGAGTTTTTTATGGAACTTTGGTACATTCCAAAGTCATTCTTAGTATTTTCTAAGCATTTAGCATACACTTCGGTGATATTGTTGATTTGCCTAAACCCAGAAAAATGTGTCTAGTAAGCTGAGTACATTTATAATGCTAAAAGTTTAGAAAATACTTAGAATGACTTTGGAATGTAGTTTGTGGCCCAAATTACATTTTTAAATCTCCTGGAACACTCTATCAGACCAATTAGTAAGTCATATAATTTACTAGATACAATTTTTTTGGCTTAGGCAAATCTCCAATATCACTAAAGTTCATGTTAAATGCTTAGAAAATGCTTAGAATGACTTTGGAATGCACCTATGGCTGCAAATAAAATCGATTTTTAAATCTAATGGAGCTCCATTCTGATCCATTAGAATATGATACAGCTTACTAACACGACACTTCTTTAAGTTTAGGCCGTCCACCAATGTCATTGAAATTCATGCTAAATGCTTAGCTTACTACTTAGAATGACTCTGGAATATTCCTGAGTTCCATAAACAAATCACATTTTGAAATCTCACGGAACACTCTGTCAGACCCTTTAGAAAATCATATAACTTACTAGAGACACTCTTTTGGATTTAAGCAGTCCACCAGTATCATTGAAGTTCATGCTAAATACTTCGAATAACTTTGGAATTTAACTAGGCCCCATTAAAAAATCCCACCAACCCTACACCAATACCCGCCAATGATAACCTGCGAATGATAGAGATGAAAGATATAGCAACGTATGTGCATGATACAATAGACGAAGAAATGGCGAATAAAATTTAATGAAACAAAACCAGTTCACGTAAACTTCACCAACAGCAAGGTCAACTGGATACAAGTAGAATTGAACTCTCTGCAAGTTCCCTAAGCAAACTCGGCAAAATGTCTATGCGCGAAACTAATATGGAAAGAGCATGTGAAGCAGAAGAATTAAACGTTAAATACAGAAAGATGGATTGGCTCTTAGGAAGAAATTCTCAGCTAACTTTACATAATAAATTACTATTATACCGGCAAATTCTAAACCTGTGTGGACTTAAGGTATTCAGCTCTGGGCCTCTACAAAGACAACGTATGTCAATAACATCCAGAATAGTTAATGTACCGTGGTACATAAGAAAATCTACTAGATCCAATCTGGAGCGGCTAAAAATATAATAAAACTGTAACGTCCAAAATTATGAAAGATAAATTTCGATGATTTGTAAATCAATTGTAATAATTAAATATAATTTAAAAAAAAGTATCTTTTAACATTCTTCTGCATATGTTACGGCATTAATCATAGTACCACCGACCAATAAAGCCATTTAGTCATTAATCTCTAAATATTATAAGCGGCTAAACGCGTACTTAAACGGTACATAGCTAAACTTTAAAAGCCTCAAGCTCAGCAAAACCTTAGTATGTTAGAAGTATTATTGGCACAGCAACACAAACAAATGTCTCCAATAGATTTGACACCAAAATATCCATCAACCACAGACTCCACCTTTTTATTGTTGGCAAATCTTTTATCACCAAGTCATTTATTTTATGGTCATAACTGGACTCAATGAAATTGCTTAACACTATAAAACATCCATGAGTAGTTTGGTTTATCTTAAGTCTGCTTTTAATAAGATTTAATCAGTTCTTTATTTCCTATCTGGTAAACTATTCCTCACGTTGCAGTTAATAAGCTTATACAAATCTATCAGTTTTCAGATACGATTTTCTGGGTTTGACCAACATAGAGCATAGTAAATTTCTCAACAAACAATATAAACTGAAATACCCTCAAACTGCTATATTGAACGTAAGGTCAATTAGTATATAAATAACGATGTTTATTTCATCATATGTTTACCTCTTAAAACCGAATTAGGCTATCAAAAAAATAATGATAAATGACATAAACATGTTAAGACGATGAAAATCTATGTTACAATATTTTTCATTCTTACACCAAGCCGCATGTTTGGTATATTTCCATTCCTTCGAACAAGGATTTATAGCATACATGATATCAGCAAATTTTTATAAAATACAAAATATATAAAATATTAGGCCAAGGATACCAAAAAAAAATAATTTTAATATTCGACAACAATCACAATTACATGTCATTTCATCACAACGTAAAATAAGAATAAGAACCCACGTCTCAAATTCAATTACCCACAATTACAGTGAAATGGGTTCAACGTGATTCTTATAACAATGATACCACGATGATGATATTACGTATCGTATCGCACACAAACTTTTACACAAAAATAAAATAGATCAAGAGGCCCAACAGCACAGCACACCAAAAAATAAAAGTAAAAATTACAGTGAAAATGAAAGCTTTTTGTGTGTAACAACAACAACCAACAGACATTCAGTTACCTCTAAACGCACAAAAATAAATTTTTGGGTATAAGATGAATGAACTTTCATGGGCAAACTACACAAAACAACAACGAAAACAAATAAATTATAGCATGAATTTCAAAAAACACCGAGGCACTCACACACACACGCACGTTAAATAAATAACGATGATGATTATCATAACAAAATCGTCATTACATTTTGTGTAATTATCATCGACATCTACAACATTATCACCACCATCATCATCGTCATCATCACAATCATCAAAAACAGAGAAAGTAAATATAATTTATAAAATACAACAACACTAGGAATAGTTATGATGGCGTTCACCTTTTATAAAATTTCTAAAGGTATACAACAGTTCAGCGAAATGTCCGCAAAACCGTAGTACTTTGTGGCCGGGAGCGCGCTTGCGTGCACTTTCTAAACTATACATTTATATTAGACATTATCTTCCTCTTCACAAAACTATATGACACACAGTTTTGCACAATTTTTGCCTCACAATCACACACACACACATATATACAAATAATATTTTGACGTTTATAATTTTAATTAAAATTAGATTACTTTCTCTAAATATGTTTAAAAATAAAATAATCAGTCGACAAAATATATAAAAAGTGAAAATATTTTTTTAACCGTTAAAAGTAGGTTAGAAGTAATATGCATTAACAAAAAAGCAAAAAAAAAAAATGGATACACTATCACTTTCTTTTGAGGTTTAGTGTGAAAGAGTGAAATTAGACAGTTTGTTATAATCTGAGTTCGACACGCAATTTATAACACAGATTTAACCATAAACAGTATAATGTTATACAAAAAAAAAACAAATGAGGACGCCATTTTGATCAGTACAAGCCTAAAATAAAAGTGAAAAACAGCGACAGGAACTTCATACCGAACTGAATTTATAATAAAATAAAACAAATTTCACTTGATCTCATTTCTCGAATTTTGTTTTTATCTCAATATGAATCTAAAAAACTTTTTATGTATATTTTTTTTTTTTTAAATACAAATACAATTATTATTTCAAAATGTCATTTTCATTATAAACAATATCTATTGTTTTAAAATACAAATATTGTTAAAAAAATAAAAGTTTTCAGGTTAATTTTCTAATCAAACAGCATACAAGCAACAATTTTGTACAGCAAATTACACGATTTTGCAACAACAATATAGCGCGCGCTTGGTCGAGGTACTCTAGTAAAATGTGTTTAGAATACTTTCACTGGCCTCGTTTTCGTTTTCATTTTGATTTTGTAAATTTGTGCCGTTTCATTGTATTTGTTGTTGTTGTCAATATATTGGTTAATCATAAATGCGGATTAAGAGGCAAAAATAAAAAATAAATCGATTGGTAAAAGATGAAATGAAGTAAAGAAAAGCACGAGGTATGTATACAACCGACCCAAGGTGTACATAGGCGGTCAATGAACTGGTTGTACGCTAAATATGTGCTGCACGCTAGAGAAATAACTTTCATCTTCATGTGAGTGTATTATGTACGATCGATTTTAAACAATTACGGGAGAAATCATAAACTAATTCGGTTTTTTGGCGCTGTGACTGTTTAATACTCGTCAAATTTGGGGGAATATATTAAGTTGGATTGTTGAAGTTTGTCGACCGATTAATAACCTTATCAACATTTGAACACTTTCACTGCATTAGGTTGGCGCGTTAAATGAAATCGATGGATCGAAATTACATGGGCATTAAGGAATTATTTTTGAGATTTGAAATGGTGTTATGTCCCTCAAATGTTAGCATAGCTTAAACCCTGATTAGTGAGCTTACAAATCTTCAAATATTTATAACGGTTATCATAATATTACTTAGATGTTCTCCAAGATTGGGGGACCTGATTACACAGTAACAGTTTCCCTTAAGATTTGGATTAAACAAAACAGTTCCAGGCTCTTCTGTTGGTAATCTCTAGAGCAGGATATCTCAGCCGGCTATTCGTCTATTTAGTTCACTAGTATTTATTTGAAAAGGTACCTCAACATTGCACCATTTTAGCACCTGGCTATTCAAATCTACGACCATCTAGTATTTCTTCATAACATCCAGTCCAATGATACATTCATCAGTTATCCCAGCTACGATAAACCGATGTTTGAGCCGCATTCCGCCGAACGTTACTGGAAGGGTACATTGTCCTTTGAGTACCGAAGATTCATCTTCTGCTGTTAGCAAGTTCTAACTGATTTCAAAGCTCCGGTATTTAGGGTAAAGGTGCATTTACGCTGTGCCAATTGAGGTTGTTGGCATCGAAACCGCATCGAAACTGGGAACGCGATCATTTTCTTCCATTAGGTCGAAAAGTGGGCCGTGGGTTTCGTATCTCTTTCGTTCGTTACTTGCGGGATATCCTCCGAATCCAGCTTGCGCAACTTTACGGTATCACGGAAATACTTCATTCCTTTTTTTTACCTTTATAGTATTGGTTCATAAATGAAGTTTCCGATGGTCGTCTTTGACGGCACTGGTAAACGCGCCTACTGTAGTCCTTTCAACAAATATGCGCAGGTGCATTGCCGTATGCTTGACACACCAATTTCGTTAGCTCTCTCTCTATCTCGTTAGGTCTTGCAGGCTTTCCCACGTAGTTGTCGCTGGCTTTGGAGTTGAACCTTGCATAATTCTCTCACGTGTATCTGAGTTCAACTCAGTCATGACCCGCTCATAGGTCCTTTCTGTTGCGGATACAATTTGCCAGAAATCTGCAGCGTTCCCACGAAGAGCCAAAATTAGTGCGTTGAGCTGCTCACCTGCGCCTCAACAATTGTGGTGTACTCCTATTTGAAACTGTACTTCAAAATTCTCAAATCAGACCTCGCCATCGAATGTCGGAGGCTTTAAAACTCCTCAAAGATCTGGTTCGGTTGAAAATGTTTTGTTTAGCTGGCCATCTGAAATAGCTTGCGGGCCGTTTTATTTTCAAACTCCTTGAACTGGTCGTCAACTTTCACCTCTAGAGATTCTATTTCTCCTCGTACCTGTTTAACTTGGGGATCTTGGGCGTGCTGCAGTTGGTTGAGGTTCTAGTCTAATTCGACAAATCGTCCAGCTTGCTTCGCTCGTAGTTCTGCCAATTGTGAACTTTGCTGCTTGGATTTGGCAGTTTGCTGGCTTAATTTGGCGGCTTGCTGGTCTAATTTGGCACACATTCCCCTCGAGTTGAAGCAAAAGTGTCTGTATCATGTCTCCCATGTCAAAGGATGGCTTCTGTTGTTCGGGAGTAGGTGGTTGTACTGTTATTGTTGTTTCTTTTTGCTCGATCGCTCCGATTGCCTCATTTTTAATTTTAACTTCCCAAGGCTGTACTTTCCGCTCATCGTTTGGAGTAACCGGCGGCAACTCTGATGATGATTTCTGATGGTCGGGTGTCGATGATGTGTGTCTTGATCTACGCCATCCTGGTTCAGCATCCTTTTCCATGGCGCTCTGCAGTCTCGAAAGCAGCTCGTTCTTATTGCCTTCCGTTGAAAGCCCTAGGTGTTGCAGCTTGTTCCTCAATTGCTGTGATATAAAGGTACTTTTTATTTTTAACCATTACTGGTATTTGCAAGATCCCACTTCTGAGACAAAAATTTTACTATTTTTGGACCTTCGATGTGGATTCGTACTCGATTTTGCAAATAAAACACTCAGTGATTTAAGGTGCAAACTTTATTCCCCAATACCCAATCAAGTACTTTTAAAATTTTAACGCTTAAATTATTATTATTATCTATTAAGCATTTTGTAGATAGATTTGAATTACGTGACGTACGGCTTGGAAACTATCAAAGCAGAACTTCTTCTTCAAGAGCTACTGAAACATCTAAACAGCAAGTTACCCGACTTCAAAACTATTGCTCACGGTATGTATCTGAAACTAAATCGCTCGGCTTAGAAGAACATAGGACGGGTACCCAAGAATTTCGAGAGCTGCCAGAAAGTGCATTCAGTAATGTAGCAGCAACTCTTCAATTTTTGGAGATTAATGAACATCGCGTGTAAACATTGCTTTTCACTTAACTTTGAGGATGAAAAAACTAGAAATAGTGCTGATGACTTGCCATAAGGGTCAATTTGAATCATCTCCACTTGATTATCCACGGTAATTAAGAAACTTTTTGACCAATGCTCTGTCAGAAATCAAACAATTTAGGAATGTATGCCATCGCAAAATAGTTAATTTCCGTTTGCCTGGACTGGACATTAAGCCACAGCAAGGATACGGCCCGCGTTACTTTCGGATAAATAGTTCAACGAATTGGAACAGTGCATCCTGAAGGAAATAAAGCGAGGGAATTTACCCAGATAATGTATTGGATCCTGATGAGGTAGTCTACCAACGAATGAACTTTCCAAAGAACAAGCAGTGTCCAAAATAATTATGAGCAAACCATTTTGATGTTGGGCCTACTAAGGTCGCATAAGCATTAATTTATGATGGAGTCAATGACCAAAGGCGGCCTATGGTCCAACAGTTATTTGCACGAATTGATATTTGCTTCCCTCATTTAGATAACCTAGCGCATCCGATTTTATTTCTGACGAGTCGGGATGGATGGAGTACAAAAATGTGTCTTTTTGAAAAGAACGAGGCACAAAAACGATCCCGAGTGTCTTTGAAGGTATAGTTGTTTATGGTTTGTCAGTTAGAGAGGAGTTTTCTGGTTGCGAACGCAACATGCTTTACCAAATAGTACGTAGTTGATGCTTATGTTCGTGCAGTGCCAGATAGTTATAAAATGTGAAACTGAACACCAGCAGATTGGAAAATCTATGATATTAGAGTAGCCCCCGCAATATGAAACAGTAATACCAAAATGCTTAGAGGCGAGGGTCATCATGTATGGAAAGCCGGATCTATTTGTCACCATGGCCTGCAATCCGAAATGGAAAGGAATCGTGGATGGCCCTAGCCAGACTTGGTAGCTATCGATGAAGGCAATCGTCAAACTTGCAAACGAGAAAATTGCAATTCGACTAAACAATGATAATTAATGCTGAAATTCTTGAGGATGAGGTATCGCCCCTTCCTTTTGTAATTATTGTTAGAAATATGAACAATACACCATTTGGCAATCGTATTCCAAAGGGTTTTCAAAAGAATTTCAATATGTAACTAGAAATAGAAGTTTTCCCCAACCGTCGCGTTGACAACAGTCCCATACATACGTATAGGAATATACTGTTTGTAGCAGACCATGTCACGATTCAAACTCAACCAAAATAATCCATATGCTAACCAGTGGAAATATTGGGAATTCCACGTACACTATGTTTGGTTCAACACAAATACTTTCTGGAAAAAGCACCAACGTGGTGGGAATAAAGTAATTGGACGGATGTATACTGTTAATATGAAGGATTCTGCAGCAAAGAAAACGGATATTTTTTAGATGACCGAATTTGGCAAAAAAAAACTCTGAAAAATGCCAAAAGGTAATCAAATTTCTCTCTCTTTCTGTCGTTATCACATCCCTTGAAGGATATTCCCGCCTGCACCTTCAAAATTCGACACCCTATTAACCGTAATTCTTCCTCGACGTTGTCTCGCTACTGTGTCTTCCTCTACGACTTATACACTGGCTGTTGCTGGAACACTTTTTAGATCATTCATTGTTGTTGGATTTCATGAAACCAATAATATCGCTGTCTTCGAGAAGTCACTTTATCCCACGGTTCGTTTTCCTCAACTTTAATAGGATCAAAGATGGTACAAATGAGAGGAGACTCCCTTTCGAAGGTAGATAACGTTCTAAACTTCATTGTTCGTAGAAAACTCGATATTCGTCAGCTCGGGTTTTTATGTCTGCCTTCATTTCATTTAATGATGTTACTACAGACCCAAAGTACAGGATGGACCAGGGTGGGTTTTCGGTATTTTTTTTATTTCAGACCTTAAATTCGTGAGATTTTAATATGCAGAGCGAACCAAAACGGTTATTAATTTTAGAAAACGGCTGGTTTCTAATTGCCTTTCAGCGTGCATACCGGCAGTTTTATAGAGGTCGCAATGTTTCTATATCTCCTATTATTCGTGCTATGGTGGCAAAATTTGAACAATATAGAAACGTTTGAGATTGGCTGAAAATATGGAGCTCGTTAGGCACAGTGTTTCAGATACACGACGATCAACACAGTTAGCTATACCGCGTGGCACGATTCATCAGATTTCGAAAAAAAATTACACCTTCACCCCTACAAAATCCAGTGGGTCCAACAACTTCATCCTGGTGACCGGGCATTGCGTTTAGAGTACTCCAGAGTTATTCTAAATCTAGCAGAGGACAAATTTTTTTGGAATATTTTATGATGGCCGATGAGGCTCACTTTCATCTGAGTGCGTTTGTGAACAAGCAAAACTGCAAATTTTCTGGCGTACTAAATTCTGAAAATCCCCATCAACGTACGTTCCATCCACTTCGTGTGATTGTTTGGTGTGGCATAACCCTCTCGTGCGAGAGAACAACATCAATGGGAACATACGATTTCAACAAGATGGTGCTGCTCGTACAGCCCACACCGTTCGTGCGACAATGAACTTGTTGTGGGAAGAATTTCCGAACCGTATCATAACAAAAAGCGATAGTTTAAGATGGCTTCCTTAATCGTCTGATCCGGCGGCTCCAAATTTTTTTTTGCTGGGCTAGCTGACGGTGAAAATCTACATCAACAAATCATAGACGTTACGGGAGCTGAGAGACAGCAAAAACTGCACAAATTTCCCTAATCACCTTTTAAAAGTGATACAAAATGACATGAAAAGAGCCAATGCGTGTGTGAATTCAATTGGTGGACACTTATGAAAACAAACATTCCTTTTGGTGGAAAGGTCAACTGAATTTAGGAGAAAACATGTCATGCGTTCATCAAGATCATAATAATTGGTTGTTACAATTTGGAGCTGGAACACTTGAGTGTGGAAACAACTTACCGCCTGACATTATTTGAATTCCAGAAAACTTGGCGTGAAAATGCGAAAACATAGTGACGATGATTAAGTGACAGGAACTTCTGGAAAAACCATTTCTTCAAATCCTTTGTCGAGAAAAGTAATTTTAAGTTCAAAGAACTTGACGTGGATAGAATCAACAATCAAAGTACTGGCTTGCTTCGTGAACAAAGTCTAGTATAAGTGCAACGGAAGTCGTTACAGAATATGAAAGTGAGATGTATAAGCTAGCCCGATACTCAGCCCTAAAAAACGAGATGGCAACACTAAACTATCACTATCGTGAGAGTTTACTATCCCAGGCCGAAAAAATGTCACTATCGCGACACTAAACAGTGTTATGATACACTGTCATGACTTTTATAACATTTAGCCCGAAATTTTAAAATTATTTTTATGTATTGTCAGGCTTGGTAGCCTGGTCAGACCTAAACTCGTCACTTATATGAAGCTATATCCCAACCCGAGAAAATACCACTATCGCGACAGTAAAATGTGTCATTATAATCTGTCATGACATTATCAACATTTAGCCGATTCAAAACTGAGAGATTATAGAAAAACTCTATTTGGAATTATCAGAATATAGTCGATTGAATTTCGCTTCACAGGTGATCCACAAACACTTGACGTATACCGCCAGATCCGTTAAAGTTTTGACTACAAACTGAGAAATCTGTAGAAAAATTCCATCTGAAGATATCTGGATATAGTCGGTTTTCTCGCCTCTATAGCCCGTTAATTCCCGTTAATATGATGGCGTAGTGATAAGTCTGGTAAAATGGCAACAGAGGGCGCCACAATCGCAAATCCCCGATTTCATGTGTTAATACCATCTGTTACCAAATTAAAATTTTCAGACAGATCTGTTATTTAGCTCAGTTTTGACAGCCATTGAAAACAGACAACCCATTGTTTTGTAAACATTATTTTTTGCATGGAAAAACCATTACGCAAACCAAAATAAAGCTTGATAAATATTGTGGGGACTCTTCACCATCGATTAAAATGATTCACAAGTGGTGACTGATTTTCGGTGTGGTCGTACAAGCACAACTGATGCCGAACGTTCAGGACGCCCAAATGAAGTCACCATACCAAAAATGGTTGACAAAATCCATGATACGGTATTGCAAGACCGCAGAGTGAAAGTGCGCGAGATAGTTGAGATAGTAGGCATCTCAGATGAACGTGTGCGCAATATATTACACGAGCATTTGAATATAAAAAAGGTTTCCGCGCGTTGGGTGCCGCGCTTGCTTACAATCGACCAAAAACGCACACGTGGGACAACTTCAGTGGCAGGTTTGGCGATGTTCAAGCGAAATAAAAAAGGGGTTTTTGCGTCGTTTCATAACTGTGGATGAAACATGGATCCATAACTATACACCGGAGACCAAAGAACAGTCTAATGTCATAGCCACAGTTTTTTGGGATACACGCGATTTCCTTCAAAAGGGGAGAACAGTCAACGGCGAATATTACTGCAACTTATTGGACCGTTTCAACGACGTTTTGAAAGAAAAACGACGGCATTTGACGAAGAAAAAAGTTCTCTTCCATCAAGACAATGCACGGGTGCACACGGGTGTAGTTGTCATGGGTAAAATCCATGAATTACGCTTCGAATTGCTTCCACATTCACCATATTCTCCAGACTTAGCTCCCTGCGACTATTTTCTGTTTCCGAACTTGAAGAAATGGCTCAGCGGAAAGAGATCATCGATGCAAAAAACGCCTATTTTAACGCTGGACTAAGTGTATCGAGCTAAAAGGCGACTACGTTGAAAAATAAATTTTTTGGCCGAAAATAATATTCCTTGTTTCATTTCTACCAGACTTCTCACTCCGCCCTCGTATACTATTTATGTAAATCTCAGTTTTTAGTTAAAGCTTCAATGAATCTGGCGGTTTTGTCAAGTGTTCGTGAATCGCCGGTATGGTGAGACTCAATAGACTTTATACAGATAATTCCAGACTTCAACGATGTTGGCTAAATTTGTCAAATACTCGTGAATCTCCATAAAGAATTTTTCTGCAAATCTCTCAGTTTGTAGTCAAAACTGTCACGACTGTCATCCGGCGGTATATGCCAAGTGCTCGAGAATCGCCTATGAGGCGAGATTTACTTATCTATAATCCAAGTCATTCCCTTTAAAAAATTTCTCAAGCTGAATGTAGTTCGGATAATTCCACTGAAAGTTTTGATTTTTTTAAATATCACCTGTTCACCTATTTGTTTTTGTTATTAACAAAATTTAGAAGCCACGATTAATTTGATAGCAATTGAATGCACAATTAGTTAATAGTTATAATTTGCGTATATTTTGTGTCATGCCAGAAGTGGTATTGGCATAAGAAAAACTTAAAATTTCGAGCTAGGTTCATAGAGGTAAAACTGCGCGTTTTAACATTCAACTATTTGAATTCCATCAATCCTATAGCCATGATACTACGGATTCTCGACGCCAAACAAGTAGTATGCAATGGTGCACGATTAGTCTCATAAGTGTAAAATCGTTTTAATTCCAAACGATCGATCATTCAACTTCCGACCTATCTAGTTGGTTGATGATCAAAGATTTTCTTCAGAAAATACTATAAATTGAGTTGGTGGTTTACTATAAATTGGTGATATTTGTGAAATCGAAACTAAACCAGCCTCATCTCACGAAGGACTTGAATCTCTCTCTTTCTCTTTATCTAGCTTTCACATCCCATGGGAGTATTTTGTCGCTTGCACCATGGTCCTCCATCCGTCTCGATCCGTCACTCCCGTCCTCCAGGTTAGACATCCAAATAATCGACGGTCTTGTTCGATGCTGTCACGCCAGCGCAGTCGATGTCTTTCTCTACAACACACTTCGTCTTGTTGTTGATGGAACACTTTATTAATCATCCATTGTTGTGGAGACCGTGCAACGCCACCAAATCACTTCGAAGGAGGAAACTTTCAAAATTTGTTAAAGCCCATTTTAGTGCCTTATAACCTTGTATGTTTGTTCCCTGTGACAATTTTTCATATATTTAAATTAGTTAAAGCCAAATCATTCTTAGAAGGTTCACATTGGGGTTCTAAATTCATAGAAATCCTCAACTAACAATAATTTTTTACCAACAAAACTTATTCGCCACACTTAACTATGGGCAATCTTTTTTAGTCTCGCATCACTGTCACGGACACCAATAAATAAAATTACCCGAATCTGAAACATATTTTGTTGTTCGTTAACTGCCAGC
Source organism: Nephrotoma guestfalica (assembly GCA_963691935.1). Taxonomy (NCBI): domain Eukaryota; kingdom Metazoa; phylum Arthropoda; class Insecta; order Diptera; family Tipulidae; genus Nephrotoma; species Nephrotoma guestfalica. The sequence continues at coordinate 265,328,245 of OY829914.1, read as the reverse complement.
AATTCAACTCTCCTCACAACACCCATTTCTTAATACATATTTAATAACGGTAAACAATTTATTTTAAAATAAAACCGACGAAAGGGCAATGGACCTAAAATTCATTTTCTAAGCACATCACATTTTTTGATTTCTTACAATAAAAAATTTCCCAAGATGTAACAAAGCAAAGCATTGAAATGCAATAAACAATAAGAAGAAATATTTCTCTTGAAATCTTAGTGCTTAGATATTTCGAGACGGTGAAACATTCCACTATAACTTTAAAATCTCATTTTACACACTTACATACATAAAACACCAAACGGTAAGAAGACTAATGACCTCTTCGCCAAAGAGTAGTATTTCATCTTATAAGGCCGCACACACACACACAGATGTATCGAGATGCAGAGAAATGCCCAACGGTCATTTAACTTTCGTCGATATTTCTTATTTTTGATTTGGTCGACGACACGTCGTCGTCGTACGTCGACAATAAATAAAAGCGAAAGTTCAAAACGAAATCGGTACAACTACTCGTAGTGTTCATTCACACACCACATATAAACTGTATGTGGTTATGAAAGAAACCAAAATAACTTTCCAACCATCATCGTCATATCGTGTATCGATTCGTTACGATTTTATGTTATAAAAAGTTCATTACCTTTAAGGAGGGCGGGCGGGCGGTCGAGTGGTTGGATGGGCGGTCGCATGGATTATCGCAAAGTATCGATACCAAACAATACACAAAACTTTCATAGAAAATGTTTTATTGTTGGTTTTGAATTTTTATCGCAACTCGTCTAATACCAATTACACTAAAAAATTGTTTAATCGACCGCTAAATAAATTTATGACGACAACAACAAATAACGGCACGAATCTAAACACAAGCAAACCGCACATAGTTTGAATACATAATAGAGGTAACCGAGGTATCAACTAACTAATTTACAATTTAGCGTTTGTTGTTGTTGCCTAAAGTTTATCAACCTCTTCATTATTATTAACTATTTAGTCGTGTGTTTTGTAAGAGAGAGAGAGAGAAGGAAAATATCACTGCTGTGTATGTATTGCTTAGCTAATAAGCTAAGACGAATGCGATTTGTAATGAAGAGATGCGTTTGTGAAAAAAACTTGCGTCTTTCTTTTAAATCTCGTAGAAAGTGAAATTTTTTAAAAATATTTTCTTACGAAATGTGTGTCTGTGTGTAAATACGCCCCAAGATATAAGTCGCGGGTGATTAGCAAACGTATTTTGTTACATTTCTTATGCGCTGACGTTAATTATAAAAAATTGCGATAAACGCAGTTAAAGTAAGCAGTTGGTTGTAGTTATGGAACGCTGGAGAGCAATGACCCTTTAAGTTGATTACGTAAAAAACTTCGTTGAGCATCCGAAACAAAAATTGGTATAAAAAATTATTTGAATAGTCTTCATAATAAACATAAAATATTATGTACACAAAGGGCTTTCGAACATGTTAAAAAAACTTTTTAAGATTGGTAGCACAGTGCTCGCATCATTTCGCGGTTAATTAACCTGAAAGAGTTGTATTTTTATTACAAAAACTTCAAGACCTGAAAACTGTTATTATTATGAATAGGTAGGTAACTGTTTTGTTCCAACCACGAATTAGATAAATGAATGAATTCACGGCGGGTGCTGCTATAATAGCACTAGCAGACCCGACAGACGTTATCGTGCCAGAACGTTGGCTTCAGTTGGCAGCAAACGTTTTTTCGATATTCGAATTTTCGATAAACTATATACTAAGTGACATTTGACATTTCAATCTTTTCGTTCCGTTATTATGTGATTTGGTCTTGCCCAAAGCAAGATCAAAAAATGAGTACAATTTCTCGTTATCCTGCACCATTCAATTCTCGTGTCATGGCCGGACGATATTTGATGCTTGTCATTGGCACGTTTGGCGAATGTATCTGTCGCTGAATTTGTTGAAATATTGAGAATACAAATTAATTCGGTCCGTTTTCGAATAGTGGCTCTGACTATAATACATTTTTTTATAGTGCCAGCTGATTTCAGTTGTTTCAGATAGATTAGTCATCTGCCGTGAACGTTCAGTTTGTATTGTTTTGAGTTTCATACAAAATGTGTTTTTTTACGATGTTGAATATGTCGGATTTTGTGATAATTAAATAGCATTTGTGGGAAATATTAATTTTCTGTTTTAATTGGAAAAGTGCAGCTGAAGCACATCAAATGCTTGTGGAAGTTTGCGGTAACAATGCTTCAATCGATAAATCATGTAGAGAATGGTTTATACACTTCAAAAATGATGATTTCAGTGTTGAAGATAAGCCTCTCGCTTGGTACAGCCAAAAATTGAAGATCTGACTCAAACGTTAGAAGGCTTGCCGGTACATTGGGAGTGACCCAACAAACAGTTTCCGTACGTCTGAAAACTATGGGCATTATTCAAAAGCAAGACAATTGGGTCTCTTATCAATTGAAACCAAGTGGGATATTTTACCGCACCCGCCGTATTCTCCGGACATTGCTCCTTCTGATTACAGGTTGTTCCGACTGATGCAACACGATTTGGCAGGTCACCGGTTCACTTCTTTCGAAGAAAAAAATTGGCTTCAAACTTGGATCGCCGCAAAAGACGAAATGTTTTTCCGAGTTGGGATTCGGAAATTGCCTGAGAGGTGGGAAAAATTCATAAACAGCGATGGACAATAATTTTATTAATCTGTCCATTCATTTTATTTTAAAATAAATGCATTTTTAAAATTAAAAAACTGACCGAATTAATTTGTACTCTCAATCTTCTCCTTCCAAAAATATCAATGAATATTGCAAAACGTCGTAAGAATGATAACTGTCTTAAATTGTCTGCACCGTATTATCTCTGCGTCAGATCCGTATATCTTGACCGCATTTCCAACTATAACAACTGCAACTTAATTAACGGTTGGTGCATTGTTTCGGCCTGCGTGCTCTCCAGATGGTATTTTGTCTGCTTTGATGACAATCATGATGGTGTCGTTTTGCAGTCTGTTTGAAACCGCGTTTGAAAAGCGGTTCCAAAATCGCCTCAATTTATCGCTCCTTCATCTACTCGATGTGCTTGTATTGGCAGCGTATGTTTATTCGTTGTTCCTCATCGCCCATGAAGTAGTTTTGCAAGAATTTGAATCAGCTTCAATCATTGAGAGTAAAGAACCAATTCGATGATGTACTTGGCCTGGAATCTTAAACGTTAATTCAAAATTGCGATCATCCTCAATCTGAACGATTTTTGTTGCTCCAAATGATGTCATTTAGAATCAAGAATTGAATTTACGAATTTTACGCGAACACAATTTTGATTGAGATATGGCTCCAGCCAATTGTGATTTCAATGGTTCTGGTGGCAAAATCAATGGTGGCAGTACAACTTTTGAAGACGGGCAGCAAAACCGGCTACAAATAGCGCCGATGACAATTTGTGAATGTGACGAATAGTCGATACCCGACTCATGTTCGAACTTAAGGTGGAGAACTGATGCACGTGTCAATGTGCGATGTATTTGCTGCTTGTGATCTGTGTGTGTCAGTGGCTCGTTGATGCGCCTGTCTTTGTCTCAATGCATTAGCTTGAAGGCGTTCGTTGCGATGCTCTTGACGTTCATTTGTGTGTTTGCAATCTGGTCTCTTAAATTTGCATTGTCCGTCAATTGATCTTCTGCCATTATATTTCACCGACGGGAGAGGACTGTTTGTGAATTCCGTGTACGTCGACCAATATTTACTCCTCGCTCACGAATGTGTGGCCTTGTTCTTTATTAAACACACAACACATAAATATAAGAAACTTATATTTGAATTTTATTCATGTTATAATTTGTTGAACAAACTTTGATGTTATTTAATTTCGATGAACCGTTTAACACTGGGGGGAGGGGGGAGGGGAATCATCGACACAAATAAGCACTAAAAATAAAAAGTTGCAGGTTAGATTGATTGTCATTGAATGCACATGTATATGCATAATTGAAATTATGCATATACATGTGCATTCAATGACATGTGCATTCACTTCAACATTACACCTGGTATATTCAACACAATATCACAGAATTCGACATCAAAGCCACCTATAGTATACAAACATAACTATGAATTATTCTCAGAAGGCCAATTATTCATTAATTTCTCAGAAGGTTTTAACAGTCACTTATTCAGGAACTTATGATTTTTCTTTTCTAAAAAATTGTGTGGAGAGTTGTGAAAATTTGGGGCTATATGTTCTGATATGAGAAAATTTTTAAAAAATTCATGAAAAAATAAAAAATAATTTCCCAAAATCCGATCGCAGCGCTACCTACCGGGTCCATTCCAGTTTGTGAAATTGTGAGGTTATATGTTCTGATATAATAATAATCTTTAAAAAATCGTCATAAAATAAAAAAAACTCCTAAAACCCGATGGCAGCACCACCTACGGGCTCTCTTATGAATATAAACGATCCAGGGAACCATCCAAATACACCATCCAGGGACCCACTCAAATTTTATCAAAATCGGTTCAGATGTTTAGAAGGTGTTCAGTGACATACACACGTACAGAAAAATTATCTATATAAAAATTGGAGTGAGGTGGGAGGGGGGGCTGGAAGTTGTGAAATTTTCTGGCTATATGTGTTGATATGAGAAATTTTTTAAAAAAAATTTAAAAAAACCGTCTAAAAACAAAAAAATGCTAAAACCCGATCGCAGCGTCACCTACCGGGTCCAATTGTGATCTAAATCATCCAGGGACCCACTCAAATTTGATCAACATCGGTTCCTTCAGCCTTTTACTAGTTCAGTCATATACACACGTACAGAAGAATTATACTCGTATATATAAAAATTGGGCGGTGTTGGGGAGAGGGGAGTTGTGAAATTTTCTGGTTATATGTCCTGATATGAGAAAAATCTTAAAAAAATAAATTCGTCAAAAAACAATTTGAACATTGTGAACCTAAACCATCCAGCGACCCAGCAAATTTTATCAAAGTCGGATCAGCCGTTCAGGAGAGGTTCAGTCACATACACACGTACAGAAGAATTGAATATATAAAGATAAACTAGCCAACTATAAGTTTTGAGCCACTTCCTAAAGTCCGATTTTATTGAAACTTTGCTCGCAGAATATATCGAACGACAACTCTTTCAAATGAAATTTGGAACTGATTGGACGACAAGGTCGAGTCGCTGCAATAAATTGTTGAAATTAAGCCAATTCTATCGACTATTAGCAAAACGAAGGTGCTTCGCGCCCCGTCAGGCTAGTGTACATATTCCAGAACTGGAAGTGCAGTTTAGAATACTACTGGCATCCACCATACCAAACTTCAATTGAGATAAAACCATAGTTGGTTTTATTTCAGAACTTCTTCCAAAAATAATTTTAAAATCTCATTTCGATCCAAAAAAAAATTAAATTACATTACGATTGGTTAAGTGGCTTAGTTCCGTCCCAGTTGACGATAGTCCTCAACTTCTTCTAAAAATGCTTTTAGAAGATTTCCATACATCAATTTCATGTAACGGAATATTTTGGAGAAACTATTCCTAAATCATTTTAGGGACTCATTTCCATCCACCATACCAAATTTCATCAAGCATATGAAGTTATCACAGTTTTTTCACCCCAGGAAATATTGTTTTTATTATTCACACGTGCGTGATAGAGTAAATGCAGACAGAATGGCCAGTAATCTCCGTGTGTTCAAATTTGAGTAAATCGCCAACTCCTAAAATCTCCGGTGAAGTTAATTAAAAATTTGTTTCTCTCAAGAAGTTCCTAAGCCTAAAATGGTTCCTTATGTTTATGTATTGTGAACTCCTAAGTGCCAGCCAAATATCAGGATTCGAACAATCTTCCAACAAGAAGAATCATTCATAACTTTCAGGTACGTCCCTCACCGGTAATGGCGATAGATTGTTGAAGCTGGAAAATTGTACCAACCCTAATATGGCTGTAGCTATAGTTTGCCATTACCATTTCCAACTCAAAACATAAAGAAGCATGTTCGGCCTAGGAACTTCTTAAGAGATACACATTTTTATTTAACCTAACCTGATATTTTGGAAGTTGAACATTTTCTCAAATCTGAATATACGGCTGGTGCTGGCCACTTGATCAGCATTCACCCTAACTTCCCGCCCAAGAAGGTCTTGGAAGTTATAGACGATTTTCATATAAGCTTACATGAGACCATATCGCAGCTGAAAGATTGTGTCAATCCTAACAGACGGCATATTATTGACCCCCCCCCCCCACCCCACGAACTTCTTAAGAGATACAAATTTTTATTTAACTTTTCTTGAGCTAGCCATTTACTCAAATTTGAATATGCTGCCGGTGCTGGCTACTTATGATATGAGGCCATATCAAACTGGAAGATTGTGCCAATTCTACATAAGAGTGGCAATGAGGAGCTCAACATAGTGTGGCCTTAACATTACCAACTCAAAATAAGAAGAATTATTTCCGGCCTAAGAAGTTCTTAATACATACAAATGTTTATCGCACTTAACGTCTGGGTCTGGCCACTTGGTCAGCAGTCATTCTATAACGTATCATTTCAAAACTTCAATAGTCATTTCCAGCCCAGAAAAATTTTGAAAGTTACAAAAGATTTACAAATAAGTTTATAGATTGTGGCAATCCTAACATACGGCTGGCACTAGGTAGCTTACCATATATTTCTCGTATCATTACCAACTCAAAACATAAAGAAGCATTTCCAGCTTCCAAGATTTTGAATTGGTTAGTAAAAGTTTTAGATTGCATAATCTTTGACAATCGAGATTTAGAAAGTTTCACGGAATTACTAAATGATGTTCGTCGAAGTATGATTTACCCCCTTAGTACTAGTTGCCGCCATTCAAAATCAAGCAGGTTGTTCAAAAACGCTGGAAACAAAGGTAAGAAACTAACTCAATCCATCTCATGCATGTCTGTTTCTGCTTACGGTGCTAGTAGATCGAAATCACGATCGATTCAGCCTTGTACTTTACCCCATTCCAGAACTAATCGTAGTAATCACAGCCAAAGCCATCATCGTAGTCTGAGTCAGGCACTAAAATATCCCAGATGCTTTTACCATTACCGTTTTGGAAGTCGAGCCCGACGATTTTGATAACAAAACGACTAATTCAAAAAACTAACCATGCAATCACTGTATACGGCCGACAGCGATTCCTTATTTTGCAAATGCAAAAATACAAAATAATTATTTTTAGTCGATATACAGGATGTGAATTATCTGTCATTCCGTTAAGTCAATATCCTCATTTAAAATCTCAAGATTCTAATATTCGTCTGACCGCAGCGAACAATACCACAATTAATACGAACGGGTCCAAACATTTACAAGTTGATTTAGGACTTCATTTTATAATAGAGTTTAATTTGTTAATCGTTTTAAATCAAAAAGGTCTAGTCGATTCAAATACGAAATTACAGATTTCGTGTATAGGAGCAGATGTTAATACACTGACATTGAAAATATCAGCATTAACGTTTACTGATGAATTTTCAAAAATATTATCGGAATATCCATCCTTGCATCCATTTCACCGCCAGATTATACAGCTCCTGTTAAACACGATGTAGTTCACTATACCGGGTGATTTTTTTAAGCTGAAACTTTCAAATATCTCGGAAAATAAGCACTCTACGAAAAAAATGTCCATTATCAAAATTTAGTCATTATTCGCCGCACTAGCTTCGCCGAGTTGAACATCAGCACCCTTGGACTGTCAACGTGCGGTGTGGAATAATTGGCAGCAAACTCATCGGCTCCCATATTATTGAAGGCAACTTGAATAGTCAAATGTACCGAGACATTTTGGAAAATGATCTTCCAACATTATTTGAAGATTTGAGCTTAGAATTGCGACATAACATGTGGTTTCAACGGTTGTTCAGCACACTATTCGTCGGTAACACGTGATTTGATCGTGGTTTCAATGGTCGCTGAATCGGTAAAGCTGGTCCGGTAAATTGGCGTGCCAGATCACCAGATCATACTTCGCCAGATTTCTTTTTCTGGGGCTATCTCAAAGATAAAGTTTACCAACAACACGTGAGAATATGATTGAACGAATCAGAAATGCTTGTGCCGAAATTCAAGCAGACACGCTTCTCAGTTGGATGCATTCATTTGACATGCGGATTAATAAGTCCATTGAAGTCGAAGGTCATCATTTTGAGCACTTAATTTAATTAAATTATGCTGAGATGAGGGGATCCATGTAAATCAAGCACCATGGTAAGTGAGAGGCGAAGACACACGTTAATCAAGTACCCCGAAGAGAACAGAAAACTACTACGTCGCTGTTCCTGGGTTACGCTAAAAGTAGTTTATTCACCAGCCAATTACATTTCTACAGGTAACAGTTTCCCGGTTATTCAGATATTTTTAAAACAAAATACAAAAAATAATCATTTATTTGAAACATTTAATATCGTTATTACAGCGCCATCTATCATGAATCGAAAGTTTCAAAGAAATCCTATTTTAATTTCAAAGCTACCCCCCGTCCACTTACAAGAAGGGGAGGAGAGGTTCGTAGAGTGCTTATTTTCCGAGATATTTGAAAGTTTCAGCGTAAAGAAATCACCCGGTATACATACAAATGGACAGTTGTTCAAAATTGCCAAAACTGCATTTCAGTACATGTTGGATTTGGGTATTTATCGCCCATCATCACATGAATCGTCATCTTTATATCTCTGCAACCTCAATCAGACTGCTCTATTCCCGATCGACATCCGGTTCCCCATATCACATGCCCGTTGCCACTGTGCATGTACTGAAAACTGCAATATCCACCTCATTTGAACTTCATGAGTTCTTACGGATGCCTTTCTGGCTAAAAAATGCTAAATTTTCTTTTGCACCAAATTTTAAAAAATGGATCATCCTCCCACCCTACTCCTGCACGGGTTTAAGAAATCATTTCACTACGAACACCAAAATCAAACAAGCAAACTCAAAAATTTTTAGGCATGAGGAACTACTATCATAGATTCATACCTGGAATTGTTAAAATTCTTGCACCGATGTATACGCATCTTGCAAATATGTCATTCAAAAGACTTGAAATTTAGCGATCGCGGCACTTTCGGCATTATGTCGAATGTTGAAACTTTTCTGTGTTCACAGATAAACCATTGATCTCAGCGATAATATCTAAATCTGACAGAAGTCCCCGACAAACGAGGCATCTGGAATACATTGCTCAGTTTTCAACTGATTTGAGACACATTTCTCGTGATAACGTGGTCGCTGACTATTTATCGCAACTGGTGGAATGCTCTGAACGAATTACTAGGGAATCGATGTTGGTCGTCTTGCTCAATCTCAAGAGAGTCACGTAGAATTAAAGTCATAATTCTTTGCTATAATTCAAAATAAAACAAAATGTGAAGATGTATTAGTGATTTGCGAACATTTAGGCGATTTTACAATATTGTTAGGTTTACAAATAATTTCATTTCACAATGTTTATATTAGGTTCAATTTGATTAAAATACATTACTCTATAACCGCAAAATTCTAATGGAGCTGGTATATCTAAAATGGAAATCCTGTGAAGAACGAATAAAATATTATAGTAGCAAGTTCGGTAAAAAATTTGAGATATTAATTTTCTTAGAATCAAAATTTCTAAGAAATTCCATTCATCACTAGAATGTCATTTTAGGTATTCGAGCTCCATTAGAATTATAATCAGGTTGGCATTAGTAGGATGCACGTATGGGTCTACTAAAATATTAGAGTAGCAAGTTTGCCGATCGGCGAAAATTTTATGATTTGGAAAATATTTCAGCATATTTAATTTAATATAATTTAATTTAGAGTTAATATTGCTAATTATTTTTATTGAATTTAGACTTTTTTTAAATATTTATTTATTACAACTGATTTACAAATCACCTAGTAATTTATCTTTCATAATTTATTTTCTTGTTTGGAGGGTTGTAGCCCTTTGGCTAGTCCCCTTTACAATTTTATTATATTTTAGTCGATCCTGATTGGATCTAATAGATCATGTGGTTTCTTCCTTCGCAGCTGTCTTACTGGGTTTGAATCATCCAACATACGACGTATCTCAGCATTTTGGTGTAGACTAATACGTCGCATGTGTTTTCTCGCGGGTTTGCTTATTTCTTTACTGACGAAATTCATCTTCTGATCTCTATGGAGATTGTCATTTCTTATGTACCACGGTACATTAACTATTCCACGAAGGACTTTGCTTTGGAATGACTGGATGATATTGACAAGGGTTTTCTTTGTACAGCCCCAGAGGTGAATACCGTAAGCCCACACAGGTTTTAGGATAGTAATCTTTCTGTATTTGATGTTTAATTCTTTTTTTCTTTTTCACATGCTCTTTCCCCATTTTAGTTTCGTGTCTAGGGTCATGCCTAGATATTTTGCCGTGTTTACATAGGGAATTTGCTTCTACTGCTTTAGTTCTACTGGTATCCAGTTGACCTTCTTGTTGGTAAAGTTCACGTGAACAGATTTTGTTTCATTAAGTTTTATTTGCCATCTCTACTGACAATATTAGTATCTCTTTACAATTTGCTTGTAGATTCTTCTATATGCAATTAGCAACTGCTAAGATGGCTGTATCATCCGCAAACGTCGCTATGTTAGTCTCCACTATCGTTGGCAGGTCCGAGGTGTATAGAACATATAAAGTTGGTCCCAGAACGCTACCTTTTGGTACTCCTGCTGATATTTTCTTACTTTCTGAGTATTCGCCATCTAATTTAACTCGAAAGTGTCGGGTAGATATGTAAGTCTCTTAGTAATTTATATTCCAAGTCTTTATGCCATACTCTGTCAAAGGCATGTGCTACACCCAAGAAGTAAGGAGATATATTGCAGTTATCCATTTCTATATATTGCTGGTATGTTTTCCTCTGCAGTTTGTCTAGGTAGAGGCTGGAACGTGTTCTCGAGGTGGGTTGCAAACAACGAAGCTTTTTGCTTTGCACTTATAGCCCATGTGCCATCTTCATTTTTAACTGGTTGAATTTGTAGTTTAGGTCGTTTTAAACTTTTTGTCGCTTTCCAAAGGGAGTACTCGGTATCTTTTTCCCCACTAAGGCCACTCAAGCATTTATGAATGGATTCATTTTTGATTTCTTTAATTAGCAACTTTAGTTTGTTGGATAAAAAATTTTAAGTTGTTTTATATTCTGGCGCTCGACTTCTTTGCCCGACCTTTCTTGCTTTTCGTTTTGCTGCAACCAGTTCCCTAACTTCCAGAGGATAAACAGCATTTCGACGCATTTCCTTTGAACTTGAGGGGGTACTACTCCGCGCCGCTTCTGGTATACTGTTGTTGAGTTGTTCTAGTTCTTCTTCTAGCTGTATCGGGTTTTTAATTGACACCTGAAGATCAATATTATCCTCAACAAGTTTCTGTAATTTCTCCCAGCAGGTTTTTTTGTTAGTTAGCGAAGGTGGACTAGTTTTTTTAGCAATCGTACTTTTAAGGTGACTACTTGCATAAATTCCTTTTCAATTTTAAGATCTATAAAGTGTTTGATGTTTTCTTTTATGACCACCGACGATCCTCCGGTTGCCCTTCCTGCTGGATGAATGGCGTGGTAACAACTGTATCCATATATTTTAAGATATGAAGTTGAAGTAAAATGGGTTTCAGTATTTAGGAAAATTTCTAATTCTGGAATATGTTGAAATTAGCCCATTTGCATTCCAGGATGTTGTTGTTGTTTGCATCATTTCATTTAGAGAGTCTTGCTTATCTAACCTGTTGCTTAGAGCTTGAAGGCATTTCTCTTGTTTAGCTAGACGAATGTTAAGAGCTTCCATCCAACTTCTTGGTATCTTTTGGAGCACTGCTGTACCTTCGGTAGTGCCCTCCGAAATATCTGGTTTTGTCATGCCTACTTGCGAGTATAGGTTTGGTTCATCTTTGGTGGAAGTTTGATAATTTTTTACTGATATTCCTGGAATTTGCTTTCGCGTTTTATTTCTTATTCTTTGTAGCTCCGTAGCTATTTCACATCCCCGGTAGTTTGCGGGATGTAGCTTCTTGCAATTGACACATTTTGCAACAATATTTTTACTAACTGGGCATACTTGGGCATGATGCTTGCCGGCACATTTCACGCATCTAGTGCATTTCACGCACTGCGGTATTAATATTTTTTTTCAATGGCTCTATTTTAACTCTCATGTTAAGTATTGCTTTGATATTACACTTCTTCCACTTTTTGTTTGTTATTAAAAGTGAGCACAAATAGTGGAAGCCCTCTTTTGTTAATTTCAACTCCTTGTTCAGTTTCGTTTTTTTCTTTCTTAATGATGTTTACGGCATTTTCTATTTGATAACCCTTTTGCTTGAGATCCTCAATAATTTCCTCATTTGCGTAGGTTGGGTGAAGACCTCTAGCCATAACTTTGATTGGGCGATCATTCTTATCCTCATAGGTAAACCACTGAAGCCCCTCGGAATTAAGCTCTATAGCCAAAGCTCTATAGGTTCCAGAGTCTACAACATTAATTTTCCAGACGCCATTGTTTAGATATACGAGTTTGCACTCGGCTACCGTAATCGATTTCATAATCGATTTTATAGTGGAGAAATTTGATATCCCGACTACATTTATTGGTGGAGGTGATTTTTCTTTTGGTTTGGCTGGTTGTTGTTCTAGAGCAGTTGTTTCTTGATGATTAACTGATTTCTAGAAACCTCTTTTGAAGTTGATGGTAAAGTTACTGCCATTTCTGGTGAGTGTTGCGCTTTCCTTTTATTACTTGGTATTTTATTCCGGTTCATAATCCAATTTGTTTCGCTTTCTAATTCTTCTCCATCCTTATGGAATGGATTAATGTCATCATCGACTCCAGGGCTAGATGTCGTTCCAAGTTCTGCTCGTGTTTCAACTGCTTTTTTCAGTTCTTCATTCTCTTTCTTTAAACTTGTAAACTATTTGGCCCACCCTACAATCTGTTGTGCCTATCTCCGAAGAGTGTGGATTTGGCACAATATCTGCTGCTGTGCCACCTGGGGTATTACATTCGGTATTTGTTGTACTCATTGTTTGTTTTAGCCAATTTATCACTGGCATTTGGTCCCCGGTAGCACTTTGCTACTGTCGAAGCAGTACTCGCCCCCCCGCGACGAGGACGCGGCTACCTTGGTGTTACGTAGGTGTACACAGAGACAGTCAAAGCCCTCTGAGTACACTAGGCATATATAAATGATATTGTTTTATATTAAAACTCTGAATTAAATAAATAAATAAATATTTGTAAAATTATTTAATAGAAATTTTTGTTGCGTTCTGACTTCGCCTAAATGACTGCTTTAGATTAAGAAAAGCTTAGAGATTAAGAAAAGCGTTTGTTATAAATTAGGAGGACAACAGGTTGTAAATTGACAGCGCCTTTAAATTTATTTTAGTAATGCGATCATGACAAAATTTATACTCGTCACATTAAGGGGGGTTATGCGGAGACCAAACATTTGATCGCAAGCTGTATAAAATAGTCACGATGATCCCTAGGGCTTAATCGCGCAATCAAAAAACCAAATTCAAAAATCACTATACACCATCATGAAAATAATAATGTGGGATGCACACTTGGAGTAATTAAGATTGAGACACATTCACAATTTCATGATCAATCAACCAATATATTTGGAATATGACTAGAAAATGTTCTTAAAAAAAACTCGTAATTTAAATTAAAACTTCCGGACAAGTATCGCCGCGTATAATTAAAATAGCCCTGAATTTAATTTTATTCCAAGTATACGCACAGTGTTATAACACACGCAAAATAATTCGTATCAACCGCAGATACGAACAAAATTAATTGCCAGCTAATTATCGCAATTGATTGATTTGTCCATATTGACAGCCGTCAATGACGAATATTAGATACGTGTGAACCATTCATTAAAATTTAGACAAATAGCGTATGTCAAATAAAAAAAAAAATTCAAGATCAAATACGCGAAGATTTTTTATGTGCAAATTCTACAACACATAAGACCGCGGCGATTAAGAAGAAGACATAATACATACGAATTAGTATTCCATATACCAATATAGGAAATAATTAACCACTTAAAATGCTTGTCAAGGATGAATTAATAAACAAAACGTATATATTCGGCAGTTACTTCAATGACCATGATTTTGAATTCGCTGCGTTTTTTAGTCGCGTTCGTTTCAATGAATCAACCAGCATTTTTGTCACATCGCGCGCATCACATCTCCATTTTGGTATATAAAAGATTTTGGTCTCATTTCTTAGGGTAATAAAATCTAATCCAATTTATGTTTAAAGTATGTCGTTAACACATTCGAGATGAGGTTAGGTTCTTATTTGGCCAGGGTCAAATAAATTAAACCGACCTACCGTCATGCTGTACATTTTTTTTTGTTACATTCCAGTGAATTATATGCGAAAGATGATAAAGTTTTTTATATCATAAAATATAAGATGATGACTAACTTCATTTATCACATACAAGTCTGCCAAAAAATAAAAATTTCTACGAATTTTATGGATTAATCATAAAAAATACTTTTTAACAGCATAGCGAATAAAAAAATTGGAATTTGTCTGTGGATTGTCTAAAAAAATTCTAAAGTGTTGTGTTTTGTCTTCTTGCGGTAGTAAATCTTTGGTGTTTATAGCCACATCGGTGAGATTATGTTACACGATATAAAATTGGTAAATGTGATGGAAAACAGAAGGACAAGAAATAGTTCAATATCTCGAATATCTTCGAAATTGCAACACCTCTTCACTGGAGGAGAGCAACTAGATATCTCTACTGCTAACATTTCAATTCAAATAGCTAATTTAATAGGTCTAAGTAAGTCTTTCGCTCACCTTTGAATCAGTTACATTGAACAATTTCTGACCATTAATGATCGAACACCAAATATTGAATTCCATTTAATGTTACAGTAAAGTGAACATCATTGAAATTGTTTCACTACCTTGCGGGCGAGTGCTAATTGGATATTAATGTTACCATACTGTATTTGGAAATTCGATATTGCAGCTTTCAACCATCATTGGTGATATAAGCACTAGTGTGCATTATGCTACTAGAGCGAGCTGGCGTCGCCATAGGTGGTGGATCTGGGAATACCGGCGGATCTGGGAACTAGCACTGCGATGATGGAATGTTAAATCATAACTCCGGGAGGGTAGCTACACACATTTTGAATCATACCCGATTTTTTGGCAGCCCCCGGATTCTGGAAGGGGGAACTTGACATCTCGGAAGAAGTTTACGGTAGGCAACTAGGCTGAATGCGTTCCAGGATACGTTTCAAAAGCAGTATCCTGGAAATTACACCGCCTCCCTCCATCGCCAAAAGCGATCGACCAGCACCTGAAGACTGAAAAACATGTCGTATCAACTAGATGGAAAACACGATGGGGACACAAAACGCCGCATCAGCCCAAAAGCAGATTGGCACTTCAAAATTAAATGAGAAACCAAATACATCAGTAAATAGTAACAAGGAGACGATAGCTCACGTGAACATAAGCACTCCTCAACCTAAGCAGCATATATCGCGTAAGTCCACCAACATATACAATATGAGGAAAGAGAATCCAAACATATACAATATGAGAAGCAGATGATCAGCAGAAGGATAAAGTCATCAAAATGGAGAACTCCAAGAAGCAGTTGAGATCATAAACTTCTACAGAAGGAATTGAAAATCTGTGGAGCAATAGCTTAAGAGAGCGGATCATAGTCAATCGGGAGGAAAACATGCGGTTAGAACTGTGGAAGACAATAGCACCTCTAGAAGTTTGCGGGAAAGGTAACCTCAAAACTTATAAACACAGAAATAAAGCAAGGTTTTCTAACAAAGACGAGCAACTGCTGGAACTAGACTCAGAGCCCAGAAATAAGGCAAACTTCTGTGAGGCATTGAGACACACTCTTGGGTAATCCGAAAACTACCCTTGAAATTAGGTATTCCGACTGTCTGGCAATGCAATGGCACATTTAAAGTCCATTTAACGAGAGCAAATTCGAGGGAACAGAGGAGTATATGGGGAAGCGGGTCATTATAAAACAGAATATCATTCGGAAAGCCAAGAGTTTTCAGTTATGTTAAGAACGAGTACACTAAATAAGTACTTGGGTCCGGTAATTGCCAAATGAGGTGAAGTTTTTCCAGGGTAATCTACACATAAGTGATTATGTGAGACGGTCTCGTAATTAGAGCCGGCTACGTTAATGAGAAAGCGTTAGTTTGCACAAACATAAAGAACACACGGGGGCCGGTATTTCAGTACGTTTAGAAAATCGGGCTACACTGAAACGATCCTATAGACAAAACAGAAAGCGCTCAAAACCGAAATAATAAGAAGAAAGTAAATTAAACGGTAGGCTTTGAAGCGAGACCTAGACAAGGAACCTTGTCGAGCTCAAACACCCAGCCAAGTAACGAAGGCAAAGTAAAAGTGGCGCGTTGTGAATGCTTGTTCCCAATCCATGAAGAGGAAAACCGACCACTTTACCCCGATAAACTGAAACACGTACTAGCGTTCAGGCTGAGTTTCAATGGAAGGGCTAAAAGTGATCGCTTGATCCCATCCAGAAATACTCCAAAATATGTATAACGTTTGCAAGGGATTTTTCTATAGTATGAAAGGGATAGCGGTTAGTCTTTATTAACAAGAGAACCGGTGAGCGGACACTCCTTTTTGGTTGCTGAACACAGCTGAAAAATTGCTGGAACGTCTACTAAAACCGCTGCTCATGGTCGCAATGTAAATGCCGAAAACTTCTGCCCCAAATAATACAGTTTTAGGATAAGCTGGTCTGCAATTGACTCCATGAAGAAGTTGTGAAAGCATATTACATGGCACAACAGTCAAACCATTTCAAAAGGAAAATAGTGGTGCTTGCCACAATGGGGCTAAAGAACTCTTTTAATTTTGTGAAATACACTACCAGCGGTCGACATTAGTAAATGAAGGTGGGTGGTTCAGAAGGTCATCCCTTTTATCAATATTCATGTGTTTGTGGACGGGCAAATAATTTATAGTAGTTCAGTAAGCGATTAAATAATTCGATCCTTAACAATTTAAGCTTCAATTAAAATCACCCCTCTTCCTTAATTAAATCTTAATTAATCAAAATTTAGTAATCAATACTTTTGCAGATATGGCTTCCGCTACATCGCCAAAGTCTAAAAAGTGGCTTTTAAAACTTCTCTGTGTGCGTATATATGCGTGTGTGTGATGCTGTGTAGAATAAAAGTTTGTATCTTCTCTACAGCCCGGATTAACTGATCGGAGTGAAACTTCATACTTAAGCTTTTTCATAAATTGGGGGATCCAAGTGGTTTTTGGCCGACATCGGTCCACCAGAAGTGGAAACTTGCACTAGAGGTTTCTCGGTTTTTGCAAATATTTAAAAAGTTTATAGGTTTTCCGATAAAACGAATAACAACAAAAAAGTTGTCATTTAATTTGCAAAAAATTTGTTGAATGAAATTTATTTTAAATTTTACCGGAGCTGACGAGTTTTGGTAAAATAAAAATTTTATTTCACTGTAAGTTACCATCTCTATATGTCCAGGCGCCTTGGCTATTCGGAAACTCATACTTAAGCTTTTTGCATAAATTGGGAGATTCCTATGAAATTTGGTGATAATTTGTGTACCGGAAATGGTAGTGTATATTAGTTTTTTCAATTTTTTAATGAAATTGAAAAGTATATTTACAAAAAAAACAACAAAGGATTCAAAGGTCCACCCAAGTAGAATACGTCCAAAAAAATCCCAAATTTGTTGCATGCAATAAATGTTGCACAATCAATAGGTTGTTGCAACAAATTACGAAATCTGTTCAACAAATTTCTAAAGATTGACATGTGGGTTGGTTTTCTGGGAGGCCCCTGATACGTTCTACCGGGGTAAACGAATCGAAAGATTCTTGGTGTCGGCCCAAATGTCAATCTTTTGAAAATTTTTGAACATATTTCTCAATTGAAATTTGTAACAGGAACCGTGTTGTAAAATACCCGTTAGTTATATCGCCGAGCCCAGGAATCCTTTGTCATTTCATGAGCACTCCAGAAAAACTACTCACATGCCAATGTTATGATAGTGAAGAGTTTCCTAAACTCTCCGTACGCATGAAACATCGTAAAAACAAGTAAATCAAGTTACTATACGCATCAAGTTATCAAGATACCTCCCCCCCCTCTCCCTAAGTATACTTTCGGGTTAGCAAGGATACAAACGAACTGAAAATCACCATTTCTTGGAAAATTAATGGGGCTAAGAGTGGTTAGTATTCTCATTTGCAATACACTAAATTTCCATTGTAAGTGTTTTTCCATAAAGTTTTCCCAGATCCTAGGAAAACCTCCACCAAATACTAAGTGTTACTTTCGGGTTAATAAGAATCCAAGTTTACCTAAAATCACCAATTTTTGACAAGTCATAGGGGCAAGAGTGTTTAGTATGCTCAATTCGTAATATAATAAATTTGTAAGAGTTGTTGTGAGCGTTTTTCCATAAAAAATTTCCAGGTTCTAAGAAAACTCCCCACAAACTAAATCAAAATCACTTACAATGTAAATTAATTGTAATTGGAATTTAGCCTACTGAACACCCTTAGCCCATATAAACATTAAAGAGAATGTGATTTTTGGTTAACTGGGATCCTCCTTATTCGCCCGATAGTACATCTAATATTTTGGTGGGGTTTTTCCTAGGATCTGGGAAAATTTTATGAAAAAATGCTTGTTTTTCCCGTGGTTACTTTATCGCCGTTTCTCAACCAATTAGCAGCATCCAGCTATAGGTCCGGTTTTCGTAGAACCATCTGTGTATTGCATAACTCCGTGCCAGCCTATAATACTGGCATGGAAGATGGTTGGCCCATGAGTTCTGTACTCCGATAGAAGGTCATAATTGTGTTCATTTTCGTCACAGATCGTATTCTAATGATGAGAAATCCCTTTTTAGGAGTCGAAGCCGGTACCTCTCGATCGATCGCCAAAGCTAAAATGATTGAATAAAAGTAAAATACTAAAATAAAGTATAGGCACCAGAAAATTCACATAAACAAGTTACATTTTATTTTTATCGCTTTATACGAATAAAGTATACGAGTATAACACTCACTCATACATATATACACAAGTGTGAAGTCTGTTCTAACCCTTCCTAATTTTAATTTTTAGGAAGTTTAGGAAATACTTCATGGGAATCCAATGTTATGAAATTTGTTGAACTGATTTTTTAATTTAATCTTGTTGCAACAACTCATTTGTAAAAAAACCGCTATTTTTATCTCCGACCCCAGGAACGATTAGATCTGTTGGTCCCAGTAAGATACCATATCATGAGCATTCCAGGAAACCTGCCCACAAGTCAATCTTGTGAAATTTGTTGGACAGAATTCTAATTTGAATCTTGTGGGAATAAACCCTGAGTATGTGTCTTCTAGACGTTTACATTGAGAAAACTTACCCTCATATACACTTGCCTTCTTTATAATTTGGTGGTTTGATTTTTTATTTCATATACGAAAGGGTTTTCCAATTGAGACGCAGAAAAATAAACGCAAACTAAAACTACAAATTTTTACTTTTGAATCAAGTTGGGAACTTTATTTTGAAGGTTTATTGATGCCATTTATATGAAAAATGATATCACTCAAATGTTCATCACGGCTGGATTTACCGACGTCGATCCGATGGTCAAAATGTTCGATGACATTTTTCAATAGACACGTTTCTATGGCATTTATCTCGAAAATGATGTTATTTTTTAGGTCTTGGATGCTTTCCAAAATTCCTAATTCCGATTTCCGAAGAACCTGTGCAATTCGTCGAACAATCAAGTTTTGGCAAAAAACAGTCCGTTATCATTGCATGGTATCGCGCAGAATTAATGATAACCGCGATTCCGTCCTCATTTTCAAAAAAATAAAGTCCGATGATGTTACTTTTTGAGAATGCAACGGCTGCTCATGATATTCACATGGATTCTCGTTGGCCCAAATGCGACAGTTTTGCTTGCATACCGTCCCATTTAACGTGAAATATGCCTCATCGCTGAAGATGATTTTTGATGAAAATTGTCCATCAATTACACGGTGCAATATGAACCAATCGGTGAGCACACGACGTTTATGATGATCAATTAGCTTGATCTCTTGTGTTAATTGGATTTTGTATGTGAGTAAATTCAAGTCCTTGTGCATAATGCACAACAAACTGGTCCTTGAAATACTCAAATCAAGTGATTGACGCATTGTTGATTGTTTCGGATTATCTCTCACACATTGCTTCACAACAGTGATATTATCTGGTGTGCGAGCAGTTTTCAGCCTGCCAGGCTTTAGTGCATCCACCACAGAACCCGTAGCCTCGAATTTAAGCACCAAACGACCAATGGTTGTTCATTTGGGCGATTTATGACGAGTAAAATATTCACGAATTTCGCAAAATACGACTCCATAGCGATAAATGGCAAACATTCAACTAACAAAATGACTTGAAATGACAGAAACAAACATGGCGTCTTTACAAAATTATTTTTGATTTTCCTGCGCCTCATTTGGACAACCCTTTCATAATCAATAAGTTTTGTGTATTTGGTTCGTTATTTATGTTTCCAACATATAAGCTTATACCCCTCAATGCTAATAAAACAACAACAATTATAATGAAATTCATTGCAAAAAAATCTTTCGAAACGGCGCTCTGAAAATCTATCATTTATTTTTATTTCAAATCAATCTTTATATTTTTGTGTGCAACATTTGTTGCATGCAACAAATTTGGTTTAAATGTTCAAATTTTCTTCAAGCGTTGTTAGATATTTTTTTTTTATCAACTATAGAATCTGTTCTGGGCCAAACACTCCCAACTTTCTCGCGGTTTGCTTTTAACGTGCTACCTTACGCACTTTCCAAATCGAGGACGTACGGCTATAGGTCCAATTTACGTAAAACCATCTGCACATTCCATTGCTCCACGCTAGCCTATAGTACTGGCATGGAATTTGGGTAGGCCCATGAGTTCTACACTGCGACAGAGAGTGCGTTCATTTGTTCATTTACATCACAGATCATAATCCGATGATGGCAAGTCCCTTTTGCATCCTATCGTGATTCGAACCTGGTGCCGTTTGGTCGGTGGGTTATTGGTTTTCAGAAATTTAAACATGAATAAATATTTTTCTTATACAAAACAGTTTTTACCGGAAAGTTTAATTTTGTGATAAGAGAAAGTCGAGCGTTGGCCAAAACATATTCACCATTTTATTGTTTTATCCGAGATATTATCGGCAACTATGAGTGATCCAATAACAGCCAAAGGTCGCGAACTCCGTGTACAAATTTTTAGTTGGCAATTTTTCATCTTTTTTTATTTTCTTTCTACTTTCTGTTTCACGCTGACTAGTATTAGGTAATCTAAAAATTCGGCCTGATGGGACTCGTCTAATTTTAAAGGTAGTCGCAATTTTGTTTGATTCGCTCAGTTTCGGGAAATTCGACTGTTTAGTAAATTCCATCCCCTATTCTCATGAAATTTGGCACCAACTCCGTCTTTATCAGTATCAAGAAAGTATAAATAAGCGTCTCGAAAATTCGGAAGAGGTAGAGCCCCTATTTTTGTAGAGTTTACATAGAGCATCTTTAAAATTGCGAGTATAAATCAGTTAAACGACAAGAATCCTCAATGTACATTACAGTTTTATGAAATCGATAATGTTCTGTTTGACATTTGACATTTAACATGATACTCCATATTATAACAATTAGTACTCTTTGGGTCGTTAATCAATAATTTCTCTACTCACAAGTAAAATACACCAACGTCCAAACAAAAAATCGAGATGAATATCGTACAACAACAACATCAACGACATTAAAAAATCATAAATAAATGATTTATTCCATCTGGCATTATCAGAATAAATGAATTTTCGTGCTTGACTTTCCTCTTCACAATGTTTACCATTTTATACGTAACTGTGTGTTCCGCAGATTTTGGTAATATATACGAAAACCAACTTGAGGCAACGGAAAGTTTAAAAGCCAACACCCGCGCACATTGCCGCTCTCCTTATAATTTTGTATTTTTTTTTGGTTTGGTTTGGTTTGGTTTGGTTTGGTGTGTTTAGAATGAACTTTGACTTTCTGTTGTCATTTAGAAAAATACATAAGCCCCAAAAATATTTTCGTACTTGTTGATAAAAAATAATGCGTATCAATGTTCGACCTTGAAAAATACATGTACCGATTTGATTTTATGTGACTTGTTGAACACGCAATTCATTATCCTGGTGATATTTTATGTATGAGCCGCAACAACCGAAACCCAACGACATATACGCAGTTTGGTCGTGACAAGTTTAAGGGATGGGATAAATCACACGTGTCCTGCATTATTCATGGTGAGATTTACAACAGGACTGTTATACCGATTATTCATTTATTTGTCTTATGGCTTTAACAAATTATTCTTATGTTTGTTTTGTGGTGGCTCGCATGTGATTGGAATATAAATTTCGCCTGAATGATGATCAGTTATGCGTATAATGTACGTAATATACGAAGGAAAATAAAATAATTTATTTAAATCAAAAAAATTGTTTATCCTTGAAAAAATACATCTCTCTTATAGAAGTTCCAGACTTTTTGTTAATTTTTTTGTATGTGTGTGAAGCTTACACACACATAATACTTGTTTTCGTATAGTACTGTAGACACGAGAATAAAAATCGAGAACAAATTTCGATGTGAAACAGCACATAACTGTCCAATTACCCAACCTACTAATTCACAAAGTGCTTTTTAAGCTTTTAAATCAAGACTGCCTCTTAAAACGACCCATGCAGCAATTCTTAAACGAGGTTAGAATATAACTTACCACATTATCAACTTTCAAGTTATATTTGAGTTTTTATCAAACCAGGATTCAAACCTTAAAATTTTAGTGGATTAACCTCCATATTTAACTTGTTCGGTAAATTTAGGTTACGGTTTTCCTTAATTTGTTTCCTTATTTAGGTTGAAATTAATCTCTAGTAAACCCCACACCTTCGGCAGTTGCATTTGAGTTAATTTGGAGTTAGGAGTTTACTTTTGGGTTTGTTTTCAACCTTCATTTACTCGTTTAGTAACGAAAATTGAAATTTGGATTCATGCGAGGATTTCTATTGGCTTGAAAACAAGAATGGGTTATTAAGTAACCTAGATGTGGGGCGGGTCACGATAAATGGTGGCGGACGGGTCGGATCAAGGTGTTACGCGAACCGTGCCGTTGACCAGCCTGGCTGGAGACCCATCTAAAAACAAATTCTCAGTCCTTAACGGAGCCCTTTGGATACCTGGCGACCTCCAGTTGTATGTATCCTTACCCGTGTATATGGATCTCTGCACGGGCGGACCATCATTTTCTCCGTTACTCGTGGGAAAATGAATGGATAAAAAAGATAAAAAAGTAAATAAAACTAAAGAAGTGGCCAGCACTTCTCAAATGCTGGTGAAGACGGAGGAGCCTGGGACTCCAGCCGTCAGGATGGTTAAGACTGAGACTGGTTGCGAAGCTTGCAAGCCAGGAACTAGCGGTAGTGGGAAAAACAAGAAAGTCATTGCTCTTTTGGTTCGGAGATACAGGACGAGGCGTTCGGCCTTCCGTGTCTTGGACAGACTGGCTACAGTCCCGGAG
This sequence comes from Nephrotoma guestfalica, assembly GCA_963691935.1. Taxonomy (NCBI): domain Eukaryota; kingdom Metazoa; phylum Arthropoda; class Insecta; order Diptera; family Tipulidae; genus Nephrotoma; species Nephrotoma guestfalica. Next base: position 265,304,512 of record OY829914.1, on the reverse strand, counting down.
GAGCAACGGAAGAGCAGAGGATATCTGTTAACTGGGAAACGAGTTGGATAGCCGAGGGGAGCAATGCACGTAAGGAGGACCTTTGGTCTAAAAGACAGAGGTCTAGTGAGGAGAAGCATGAAGAACTGGATGCCGGGAAGAAACGGGCCAAGCTCCATGTGGGCCAGTCGCTAAAGAGGCATAAGCTCTTCAGCGACTTCGAGAATGAAGGGGAGGTTCTAGCCGTCGTGGACGAAAGCCATGAAAAGGGGAGCATCACTGGGAAAAATGGAGGTTAGTGTTTAACGCACCTAGGTTTCCTGAAAGTCCTTGGACAACATACAAGACCCTGGGTCGGTATCAGCGACTGCTGAAACTGACCGCGCGTGTAGATCAAAGATCGGCCTTCTTGGATAGGAAGGCGAGCGAGGAGGTAGGCGAAATATGGTCAGGAGCGAAGCTCAGGGCTGTTCCGAAGGAGGAGATCTCGAGCAGACGTAGAGCAATGGTCTGGATTCCCACGAAGCCGGCTCTTCTGGATGAATCCCTGAGGATTATCCAGGTTTGTAATCCGGATCTCCCGACGGGGAACTGGAGGATTGTCACGCAGGAGAAGTTCAAGGGCAGTTTCAGATTAACAATTACGAATATGATAATCAATAAGGAATCCCTGGCTCCCCTGTCCTTAACCAAAGGGGTTATAAACTTCGGCTTCGGTTCTGTCATCATTAAGGTGTTCAGAAAGGACGAGGTCGGGGTAAAACCGAGCACTGCGCTGCCCGAAAGGAAGGAGCAAGAAGTCCAGCCGGTTGAGGGAAGCGTGACGAGTTCTATCTATCCAGGGGAAACATCGAAACTAGTGGTGAACCCAATTGAGGGGCTAACTAGGGATCTTAGAGATCGTCTATCTCTGTAAATGGAAATGTAGACCTCCTTAAGTTTAGGGACTGCGGAGGGAGTGAGACGGAGGATACCGTCGGGTCCAATTAACCGACATAGCACGGCTGTCGTGATAAGGTGAGTAAATACTGTTACTAATGATCAGGTTTGTGCAAATCAATTTACATCACTCCAAGCCTACTTCGGCGGCACTACTTCTCAGACTTGCTTAGTCAGTGGAGGAAATAGTTCTGATACAAGAACCTTGGATTAAAAACGACAAGATCTGTGGTCTGCGAGCGAAGGGGTACATCCATTTTTACGCTTGTGGGACGGAAAAGTGCAGATCATGTATGCTTGTGGAAAATAATATAAATGTTTTTCTACTTCCGCAGTATTGCAATGAGGACATGACTGCGGTATGTATAAAGACGAAGGGGGGAAGATTCTGGCTTGCAGCCACATACATGGAACGGGAGAAGCCAGTGCCGCCAGATTTACTGGGGCACTTGTTTGGGATGCGGATAGAAGGAAGGTAGGAGTTATCCTAGGGTGTGACGCGAACGCGCATCACCTCATCTGGAGTAGCTCGGACATCAATGACAGGGGTGAGTTACTTTTCGATTTTCTTTTAAGAACTAACCTCATTATTAGTAATATAAGTGGTGAACACACCTTTATTATTAGCAATAGACAGGAGGTTCTGGATGTTACTCTGGTCTCCGATTTTATTTCACCTATGATCAGGGAATGGTGGGTGGCGAAAGAGTATTCCTTCTCTGACCATCGGTACCTAACGTTTAAGCTCAATCTCCAAATTACAAATCAGTACGTGTTCAGAAATTCCCTGCGGACAGTATGGCGCGTATATAGGGAGGTATTGGAGAGCTGGATTTCATCCAGAGTCCCAGCACTCTCCGACACGGGTAGTGATTAGGATTCAATGGTGGACACTCTTACTAGGACTTACAATATCTCTATGAGGAAAGCTTGCCCAATAACAAAGCTGAGGTGAAAGCGAAAACCTGTTTGGTATACAAAAGGTAAACAAGAAAGGCGCAAAGGAATTCGTGGAGGCTCTTCTGTGATATAATGGAAGGGGTCTCGGATACCTCTCGATTAAGAAAGACTCTCTCTACCAGTCCAGCTGTTCTAGGCTATCTAAAAAAAATCGAATGGCGAATGGACGTTTTCTAGTGAAGAGACTCTTGATCTTTTGATGGAAACTCACTTCCCGAGTAGTGAGGATGCGTCGATTACGGGGCCTTTGGTTGACTGCGGGTCTAGGGGTGACTGCGGCGAGTAGCTGATGTGTACAGAGGATATTTTGAGTACACGGAAGATAAAATGGACTATTAAAAGTTTTCAGCCCTTTAAATCAGCTAGTCCGAATGGGATTGTGCCAGATGGGAAATTCAGAAGAACTCGGAGGTTTTACTTCCCTGGCTGGAGGTTATCTTTAAAGAGTGTCTGAATCTGGGGTACATCCCGAAGAAATGGAGCGAGGCTACCTCACGCTCGCACAGCAACCCTAAGGACCTTAGACCAATATTTATGTCATCTTTTCTGCTGAAAACCATGGAAAGTTTGCTGGATGTCCAGATTCGTTTGAGAATTGTAGCCAGAAGCTGGGTACAGACTCAACATGCGTACCAAAAGGGAAGTCCGTGGATACAGCGCTACATACCTTGGTTCGGAAAATTGAGAAGTCACTGATTTTCAAGAATACTCGTTGGTGGCGTTTCTCGATATTGAGGGTGTTTTCAACAACGTGAAGGTGGAGGCAGTTAGAGAGGGATTGTTGCCACTTGAGATTGAATACCCTGTAACCAGGCTAATTAATCAACTGCTAGGTAGCAGAACGATTATAGCGGAAATGGGAGAAGCCGCAGCCTGTACAGCGATTGCACAACCAACTTCGTCGGAGGTAGTCCCCAACTAGCATTCCTGCACCACCAGAGCACGAGAGATGTGACTCCGAAAATTGCTGCATTATTGGCTCTGGATGGCACGAACTGCTCCGCCGCGTTTTGGCGGTTTGTGGGAAGCAGGCGTAAAATCGGTCAAGCATCATTTACAGCGTAATCGCCCATTTGGCACAGACCAACTGACTTTATGATACAAGGCTTTTCTTAATCGGCGAGGCACCAATCACCAACACACCAGAACCAACACTACTCGATGTGCGAACGAACCATCTCAACTAGCAACTTCAGAGAATGTAACATCACTTTTAGAAAAATTGGTCGACGGAATACCTTTCTCGCATACAGCAACGGCCGAAGTGGATGAGAGTCAATATCAACCTTACATCGGTCAATTAGTCCTCATCAAGGAAGAAAGCATCTCAACTTCGAAATGGTTACTCAGGAGGATCATCGAGTCGCATCAGGGATCTGACGGGTGAGTTCGAGTCGTCACATTCGGATGCCAAAATGACGTATACAAGCGACCAGTAATAAGCTGTGCCTGCTGCCTATTCCAGACAACCACAATCAACGCTAAAGTATTAAAATCCTTTAGAGCGGCCGGCAAAGTTGGAGATGGCAGTAAAAGTCTCCATCATAGTCGAAGGTGACACCTAACGCAACCCTAAATAATACAACATCGGACAATCCATCAACTAATATAACATCGGACGTTTTCGGATGTGAAATGTCACCCTTCTTATTCAACCGTTCGATCGAGCAACACGGCACGAAAATCACCGCAATCGCAATAAATCATCTGCACTGTTTGCATTTTATTCGTCTTCACATTTTCGCTCAAACATCACATTTCCATCCAGCAAGCCTAATTTCATCATAATTGGCATCATCATAAAAGAAATGACACACTTAATATCAGCAATACGGGATTTTAAGCCCAACCCGTTCAAAAGAACTCAAAATATCATCAAGACCATAGAACAATAAGCTCAGTCTCTCCTCAACCCTTTGTTATACTGTCGAGTTTTAGAAGGAGTAGGAAGAAATTAGAATAATTTTGTGTTACAAAAACAACTGTAATTTTTTATTCCTTTAAATAGAAGAACGGGGCACACGTGACAAAAGAGATAATTCGGTAACATCATCATCATCAAACGTCATGCAACTGTTGCTTTAGTTAGTACTGCTACAGGTCTCATCGGTTAACCATAGATTTCGCCTTCGTTGTACATTCGATGTACGTTTTGAAATACTTTGTAATTGGAAAGTGTGCTTATGACTGGTGAGAGAGAGAGAGAGAGAGATGAGAACAAGACTTGTGAAGTCCATTGCGTTATTTGAACAAACCCATTGTGTTATTTGATAAAAAGGAAATATAGTTTATAAAACTGATTTTAATGGTCAGATAAGTGCACTCTTAGAGATCGTATTTGAGAAAAGAATTTGGTGGATGTGCATCCAAAAATACTGAAACTGGTATAACTTTTGTACCATGAACAATTCGATACCACTTTACTCTCCAACGATACAACAATCATTAGCATAACTTTGTTTGTTTATTGGTTCTAGAGATGCTCCACTAAAACTAAAAAAGAGCAGATTGACAGTTGAACAACCACAAAGTAGCCAGAAACTGTTTTGTTTCTAAAATGTTCAAATTCACCGAAAACTGTTACGCACAAATTGCATGACTTTACGTACTTCGCAATTGTAAAGCAAAAAAATGGAAAATCTTTTTCATCTTCCTACATCAACATTTATTATTTTGTCCTTTTTTCATCCTTCAAAAAATAATATTATACACACGCAGTATTAAAAAAAACTGACTTTTTTGTTTTTGTTATTTTTTCCTTGCCAGGAATATTTAATAAAATAAAATAAAATAAAATAAAAAATAATGAAAAAGCACACAAGACCCAAACGAGAAAATTTATACTCGTATTATGTATATCTAGAAGAGCCTGCCTCTGCCAAATGATACACACAAAAATGAAACGTAATTTTTCAAGGAATATGTACATAACAAAATACAGAACGCCATCGCACGAAGCCCACCCCACACCACCAATACATGATACGACGAACCGAAACCAACGAACCAAAATATTGTATTACAACAAAAAATGTATTTCCAAGGTCATGGAAAGTAAAAACAAGGATAATATGGCAAAATTTGTATTGATGTATGTATGTGTATTGCTTGTGTGTGTGTGTGTGTGGACCGGTGTGAGGGAGCTTTTTCTGTAAAAAAAATTGCGCGCAATTTTATTGATTTTGTTTTTGTATTTTGTTCGTTTGTTGATGAGATGATGCCGGTGAAGATGATGATGACGATGATGTAGGAGGTATTTAATACAGAGAGGGAAATCTACGCATTTTTTGCCTAGCGCTTTAGTTCTGATGTTTCGTTTGGAAGCCAATTAATTTGTCAATCCTTTTCGGAAGGTTAAAATGTGCGAACCCTAGATGGGTGTGAGAAAATCAATTGCGCTCGTTATTATACCTAAATAAAATGCGTATCAACCTTCACCTACATTTTCCGATTATTTCTAGGTATTTTGAACAATGAAATCCTCGAATTCGGTGAAATTTGGTTATTAGGGGATTTAGTGTGTAATTGTGCAAGTGCGACACGTTTACGAAGCAATAAAAATTTGCTAACATTATTTAGATTTGTTGTTGTGCTAAGCAGGCTTATCGAGTTTTACCACACAGGTAAAGTAATACACAATTAGTGCTGAAGGTTGATTGTGAAATATATACCAAAAATTTACACTGTTAAATTTAAAAACATTCCAATTGGATTTGGTTTATAGTGAAATTTAGGCATTTTAGATAATCTTTAACATTTATACTAGAGAAGTCCCTGAATCTCTAATAGTGTAGTTCTAAAGATCAAATAATTTTCTAGCAATTTGAGATAAACACTGTTTCAGGCAATGTTTCTACTTTTATATCTCCGATTCTAGAGATGTTCACGGGGTCTCACATATATGACCGAATAGCTAGATCTACACCCCACATGCGTGGTGAACAAAATTTAGTTTTGATGATGCGTATTTTAAACAATAGTGGTTTTTGATTTCTATCTACATATTTTCAACCGCTCCTAGAGACGTTAATAATTTTTTAAATGTATTTTGGGATAGCAAAGGCAAAGGTCTTTACTGTGCCGTACAAGCTACTTACGAGTTCCATGAATTTAAATTATTTTTCAAAATTTATTTCACCAATCTTAGAGATGTTCACGGGGTCCCACCTACATGATCAGATAGATCAGTCAAAACCCTATGAGTGTGGTGAACGAGATCTGATTATGATGATTTTTAACTTGTCTAGAGACATTTTACAGTTAATCCCGAAATGTTCACGGCGTCTCTTTCTTATATTCGAATAGGTCAGAAAATGATTTTCCACATGTTTTCCAAAATTTAAAACTTCTTTATTTTCAATTTTATTCTCAATTGGAAATTTTGGTATTTTCGTTCATAAGACTTTTACCCAATTGACATTCCCAAATAAGCTACGAACCCGATTTATTGTAAAAACAATCAAATAACAAGAATCCTATGGATGTTCTCAGGGCCACATTTATACTTTTGGATAGTTCAAAGTTTCGACTTTCGTTAGTGCCGAACGCGACTTAGAAGTTTCATGAATTTGAATAAATTTTCAAATTTTATTTCATCGATCCTAGAGATGTTCACGGGGTCTTACCTACATGGTCAGATAGATCAGTCAAAAGCCTATGAATGTGGTGAACGGGATCTAATTATGATGATTTTTAACTTGTCTAGAGACATTTTACAGTTATTCCCGAAATGTTCACGGCATCTCTTTCATATACAGGGTGGGCCAACTCAAGTTTTTTTGTACTAGCGGTTATTTTGAGTATGGTAAGGGTTATGTCACTTCTGATTTGACAGAAAGTTAGTTTTATCCTTCCGCTGATCGAAAATGGTTGTGTATTCGCTTGAACAACGCTGGGAAATATTGAAACATTACTTCGAAAATCATGGTAATGTTGCAGAATGTGTGCGAAAATTGCGTGCGGTTGATAATTAGGCTTGATAATTAATAAACCAACACGAACCAAGCAGCCAACCAAGCGTACACTCAAAAATGTTGATGCTGTAGCTGAGAATGTGCGTGAATTGAACATTTCACGCACAACATTGCGACGAATTCTGCATAAAGACCTTGGTATGACACCGTATAAAGTTCAAATGGTTCAGGAATTGAAGCAAAGAGACCACCCATTGCGTTTTCGGTTCGCTGAGTGGATTTGCGATCGACTTGAATAAGATGCCAATTTTGGCAAAAAAAATCATATTTTCGGATGAGATATAGTTTGGCACTGCTTGTCCTGTTGTAGCATAACGTGCGATATCTTCTCTTGGTGTAGTTTTTCTTGGTCGACCAGATCCTTCACGCAGACTCACAGTGCTTGTTTCTAAATATCGATACCTAGTTCGGTTCACTACAGACACACCATATCACAGATTCGCCCAATTTCACGATAACTTACATACCGGCTTCAACTAAAGCCACAATTTTTGTTGCGCGAACGAGTATGTGTTCGTTTCGATTCATCTCGCATGAATCTTCAAATAACTAAGCGACAAATTAAATTATTGCTTTTCATAAAATGACGTAAAATGTAAAGAAACTTAAAATTTTTTTTATCGTAGAGTGCTCAGTTTACAAGATAAAAAATGTACTTGTTAACCGTTTATACGCTTTTTGATACTATTCTCGCTAAAGCTTCAATAAATCGATAAGGAGTCGTCGTATAGAAATTTCCACAGCATCATTTTCAAGGTTTCCGAATTCTCTACAAAATGGCTAATGTCGATTTGGGAATGAAAAATCGGGCAAGTTCGTTTACACAGAAGCATATTTTTGTTCTTTTAGCCAATTTTTACAGGGTTACTGACAAATGTTACTGACTTCACTCTGCTGTCATTTGTGTAGTTGTCATTTTCGCGCGTCAAGTTTGGTTAGTTGTTTACATGTGGTCAACAAATGATTGTTCTAAATTAATATCTTCATAAAAAAATCGTAATGGAATTCAAACGTAATAGTGTAATTAATTGCACTGTATTTGGGTGGAAATTCACAAACAGCAATAGTTCGTCAGCTCCAGCATTTGAATGTGAATAAAATGTTTGTGTATCGAACCATAACTCGATACAACGAAACTGGTAGCATCGCTAAACGCAAGAGAGGCGGTCCTAAAAAGACAGTAACATCAAAAGAAATGATACGAAATGTGAAGAAACGAAATCCTCGTCAAAGTGCCAATCAATTAGCCGCACGTCTACATGTTTCACGAAACAGCGTTCAAACCTTATTAAAAAATGAACTACACTTGAAGTCCTACAAGATACAAAAAGTTCAAGATCTTACGGAGGCACAGAAAAAAGTTAGGCTTGAAAGAACACGAGCATTGAAGGCCTTGGCCGAACGTGATGAGATTCCAAAAATTGTCTTTCCTGATGAGAAAATTTTCACCATTCAACAGTATGTGAATAAACAAAATGATCGTGTTTGGTTAGAGTACAAGTCCTACGATAATTTGGACACAAGAGTTGCCATGCGCAAGCAATCACCAGCTTATGTTATGGTTTGGGTTGCAGTGACTGCAGATGGACGCACTCCTCTGGTTTTCATCGAACATGGAGTCAAGGTAAACCAAGAGGTGTACCGCCAAAAGATCCTAAACGATGCTTTGCTACCTTGGGCACGTAAACACTTTGGTACGAACCGTTGGACATTCCAACAGGACTCGGCGCCGTCACACAAAGCTCGAGCGACTCAATTTTATTATAAAGTGTATTTGGCTTTTTTCTCGATTACAATGACGATGATGCGATGATGTTTCGATTTAACATATCGTTGCTCTATGTGTGTAATTTGATAGCAAAAATATTATTAAATGATTCACCACGACCAAAATAACGAACAATAAACCTAATGGCAAATTCTTGGAATCTTTCTCAGAAATTATACAAAAAAATAGTTTTATATAAATTTATGAATACAAAACATTAATTTTTTTTTATCAGAATTAGTTCAAATATATGATATCGAAAATGTAATAATTTAGTTATCAGATCTAGTTACTGAAATTGCTTATGCTATAATTGCGTGAATCACTACGAATATGATTTTTGTGGCGTCAATTATATATCCGGTTTCATGTTTAATATGAACAATGATAAAATTGCCTAAACTTGAGCTGATTTGAAGTAGAATTTACAAAAAAAAAACCTTCACAAACCACTTTAGCAAATAATGCGAATATACTCCTCGCAGCCGTTTTGTTTTAACTTGAATTAACTTGATCTGTCAAACTCAGACAAATCGCGGCATACAACCATTTTAGGCGTCACAAATATTGAAAAATTTGCGAAAATTCCACTTTAAAGTTGGCGGCACATTAAACGTATGCAGAAATGTGCCCGATTTGTGGTATAATAAATCGAGACCTTCAACATGATATTTGTTCACTTTCAACATGATATTTGTATATTAGTGGACAATACCAGTACAATGATATGATTTGTGTGGGTAACTACAGCAGGTAAACTTTAGAATTTCAAAATAAAACGATTAAGTCCAATGGTGATAACAATATAACCCGATTTCTAGAGAAAACCAGAAATGATTTAAGTCCAACTATAAAATTTTCGAAAGGTGGCTAAACTGATAAAATTTGTGCGTATCATAGAAGTACAATTTTCATCCTAAATGGAGGTAAAACGTAAAACAAACTGCCCCGAAAAGATACTACATTGACATCAAAATACTTATACCGTTCAATAATATTTGTGTTGAGCACCAAATTAACTATTAATAAAATGTTCATCCAATAAACTTGGCAGTTCCAATTACTTATTCCTAACAGGTATATATATTGCCATTCGAAAAATATAGTGGCTGAATTTATGCTAGTTTATCCAAACTAATCCAAAAAATACAACAACAACACATTTATTGTAAAAGTATTGGTGAAAGTAAACATTCAGGCGAATTTATATTAAGTAATTTAGAGGAGATGTGATTTTTTAATTGGCCTTAGGTACATTCCAAAGTCATTCTAAGTATTTTCAAAGCATTTAGCATGAACTTCATTGATACTGGTGACTACTGAAACAAGAAGGAGTATCCCAAGCAAGTTATATGATTTTCTAATGGGTCTGACAGAGTGTCCCAAGAGTTTACCTGAGTTTACCTAAGTCCCATGATGTAACTAAGGCCCATTAAAATAATTACATTTTTAAAACTCATGGGACACTCTGTCAGACCCATTAGAAAATCATATAACTTGCTTGGGATACTCCTTCTTGTTTCAGTAGTCCACCAGTATCAATGATGTTCATGCTGAATGCTTAGAAAATACTTAGAATGACTTTGGAATGTAGTTTTGGAAGGGTCCATTAAAATAATTACATTTTTAAAACTCATGGGACACTCTGTCAGACCCATAACAAAATCATATAACTTGCTTAGGATACTCCTTCTTGTTTCAGTAGTCCACCAGTATCAATGAAGTTCGTGCCAAATGCCTTGAAAATACTTAGAATGACTTTGGAATGTACCTGTCAGACCCATAAGAAAATCATATAACTTGCTTGGGATACTCCTTCTTGTTTCAGTAGTCCACCAGTATCAATCAAGTGCATGGCAAATGCTTTGAAAATACTTAGAATGCCTTTGGAATGTACCTAAGGCCCACTAAAATAATTACATTTTTAAAACTCATGGGTCACTCTGTCAGACCCATTAGAAAATAATATAACTTGCTTGGGACACTCCTTCTTGTTTCAGTATTCCTCCAGTATCAATGATGTTCATGCTAAATGCTTTGAAAATACTTAGAATGCCTTTGGAATGTACCTAAGGCCCACTAAAATAATTACATTTTTAAAACTCATGGGACACTCTGTCAGACCCATAAGAAAATAATATAACTTGCTTGGGACACTCCTTCTTGTTTCAGTATTCCTCCAGTATCAATGATGTTCATGCTGAATGCTTTGAAAATATTTAGAATGACTTTGGAATTTACCTAAGGCCCATTAAAATAATTACATTTTTAAAACTCATGGGACACCCTGTCAGACCCATTAGAAAATAATATAACTTGCTTGGGATACTCCTTCTTGTTTCAGTAGTCCACCAGTATCAATGAAGTTCATGCTAAATGCTTTGAAAATACTTAGAATGCCATTGGAATGTACCTAAGGCCCATTAAAATAATTACATTTTTAAAACTCATGGGACACTCTGTCAGGTCAGACCCATTAGAAAGTCATATAACTTGCTTGGGATACTCCTTCTTGTTTCAGTAGTCCACCAGTATCAATGAAGTGCATGCCAAATGCTTTGGAAATACTTAGAATGCCTTTGGAATGTACCTAAGGCTCACTAAAATAATTACATTTTTAAAACTCATGGGACACTCTGTCAGACCCATTAGATAATAATATAACTTGGTTGGGACACTCCTTCTTGTTTCAGTATTCCTCCAGTATCAATGATGTTCATGCTGAATGCTTTGAAAATATTTAGAATGACTTTGGAATTTACCTAAGGCCCATTAAAATAATTACATTTTTAAAACTCATGGGACACTTTGTCAGACCCATTAGAAAATAATATAACTTGTTTGGGACACTCCTTCTTGTTTCAGTATTCCTCCAGTATCAATGATGTTCATGCTGAATGCTTTGAAAATATTTAGAATGACTTTGAAATTTACCTAAGGCCCATTAAAATAATTACATTTTTAAAACTCATGGGACACTCTGTCAGACCCATTAGAAAATAATATAACTTGCTTGGGACACTCCTTCTTGTTTCAGTATTCCTCCAGTATCAATGATGTTCATGCTGAATGCTTTGAAAATATTTAGAATGACTTTGGAATTTACCTAAGGCCCATTAAAATAATTACATTTTTAAAACTCATGGGACACCCTGTCAGACCCATTAGAAAATCATATAACTTGCTTGGGATACACCTTCTTGTTTCAGTAGTCTCCCAGTATCAATAAAGTTCATGCTAAATGCTTTGAAAATACTTATAATGACTTTGGAATGTATCTACGGCTCATTAAATTAATTACATTTTTAAAACTCTTGGGACACTCTGTCAGACCCTCTGATAGACCAGAGGCCATACTACTTATCAAGCTTTTCTTTCCTTTCTTTAGTCGTTTTTGTTGAATTGTTAAATTAACCTTAGTCCTATTAATTTTCCAACCTTTCAGTGCAATACGCAAAGGAAAGAATAAAATAAATGCTGGCGTGCCTAAAACTAAATTTTGAATTTCTAAAATGTGTCAAACCTGTGACAACTTTCAGTAAATTTTACCAGAGAGTGCGTTCACTAATTTCAATTCTACCACTTTCACTGTTGGTCATTATGATTACCTATTGGTCGTTATGTCGACCGCCTGTTCATCCGTTGCCACATAATCCAAATTGAATATTCCATCCTCATACCTCTCTCTGAAGAAATGATATCACATGTCTATGTGCCTGGTCCTTTTATGGAATTCCGGATTTTTGATGAGCCGAATCGCGCTTTGATTACAAATGAGAAAAATGGGCCTGTCTTTGATAAAATGTTGGCACTAACTTTTGACGTTTTGAGCCCCCTACTCATAATTGCATTGCCAAACATAGGTATATATCCGGACATCGACACAGATTCAAATTGATGCCACTTTCAAATCGAATTCCCAAGTTCATTGTCCATTTTATGTATTTCATAATGCATATTACCGCATTCACAAGTGCAGTCGCTGATTTTTCCAGGCGTCAACCGGAATTGTCAACAGCAAACCAAATGTATTATTGCGTTACTGCGGTCAAATACATTAAACTACCGATCACGCATCCGCTTCAAAAACGCCAATATTATGTACACAGTTTGATCGAGTTGCCACTGCATTGCATTCAACCAAACCAAAACAGTTCTCGATCCATTTCGTCGTTTTTCGATTTTAAGCGTGTTTTCCAAACACGGACTTATTAGAGACTTATTGACTTATTCGACGCCATCTTGAATAAGTCGATCACGTCGTTCCAATTCATTGTACCAAATAATAAAGTACAAAACACAATTTCTATTATATGTTATTTGTGTCCACAAATAAGTCGGTTGGAAAAAAGCCCAAGCCTCAAGAAACATGTCCTGTACAAGTGTTTAGTGACCAGGAAAATTTCTTCCTCGCTCTCCGCAACCAAACCATCGTCGACATAAATAGCCAGTATCATCATTCAATTCTTCCCATTACACACAAAATCACATGAATCCGATTCATTCGCGACGCTTGTCACGCCTTGTTTCAATCCGTAGAAGGTCTTGGATAGCATGCACACTCGCCCGCGGTCATCGTCAAATCCGATGCCATAGTCTTTTTATCGATTAAAGCTTCCATCTTGATTCTGCTTTAGGATTGATCAAGTTTCACGTACAATTTTTAATAACCAAATCGTACTCGTCGTTCATTTACTGCTCCCACTGCTCTTATGTCCTTGGTTCTTCGCTGATTGCCATCATCGCAGCGAGTTCTACTAATTGCATAATACGTTAATCGCCGCGCCGCTTTAATGTTGATTCGGTCGCGCTAATATCGTTCAATGATAGTTCACTTATCCAGATCGCTTATTGCACCACGTTCGATTGGTTGCGTCGGCGTTGTCAGTGTAGCTATTGATTTTTCCAGAAGAAAACTCACGTCACTAGCTATTTCAATATTATTTGTCTTCGAATGCCACACACTTGACTGCCTTTGGTTTCAGTTTTTGAATTTTTGAATTTGATCGATCATTTTCGCCTTTTTACCGTGCCATACACGTACTGCCAAATTGCCCGTCTTCGCCCAGAATTTATAGTCCAGCTACTTTGCATGAATCATAGTGCACACAGATTCCTCAATTGATCGAAAACTGCGCACCTTGTTTTCGTTTTGTAGTTGCATTCACATTACTTCCGGCTTTTGCTTCAAAAAATATACCGTCCTTCAAAAGCCTTCAACCTCGAACCGCCAATCGAATTCATTTGCATTGGCCCACAAACGTTGCCGCCTGCTCGAAGATACACGCTTCGCACGCAAATTCATCGTGCACGAAATCCTTTTCATTATTTCGTAAAAATTCCATCACGAACACAAGTAACATTCTCTTGTTCATAATATTTGCGAGGGCCTCATCTACATCCGATAATTCCCCCAATTTTGAAATACATGTCGCATGCAAGTTCGCATCGCTTGCTCTTCGGTTACAATCATTAGCCATTTTGTGAATCATATGAAAGTCTCCACTTGATGTCGACACTGATGTCCACTTATAGTCATCATTTTTTACTTGCCACAATGCTGAACAACTTCAATACGCAGATTCAAAAACTCAAAGTAAAATTCTCTATTATTGGCGGCTACGCTGTCATATAAGATTGTTAAGCACAAGAATACACTCTCACTCATGATTGAAATTTCATCACACATTTTTACAGGATTGCGCAAGTCTTCCATCATCACCATAAACTCTCAAAATGATTGCGCAAACACAATGATTGTCAAGCTCCATTGAATATCTACTCACAAGTACTAGAAAATAGTTTGCTAGCGTTTAAATGAAAGATTAAATGATTGCCGAAAATTCAAGATAAGTTTAAGCCGAGCTTACTGTAAAACATTGTAGACTAAAGTTTTAATTTAATACCGGAAGCAGGTGAATCTGGCGGTTTTTTATCTGCCAGTATTTCTGTTTTTTTGCAAGTGGCGGTTGACACTTTGACAATAAACTTTTTACCTCCGTAGTTAATTTTTTGAAATTATTTCGAATTATTTTGATCTTTTTCGACACCAACATGACGAAAATTCTAGATTACGCGTAAACGCACTACACTGTTAGCACTCCATAAATTTTTAAAGTCATTTTAATGTGGATGTTTTCAATGTCTTAACAAAAATGTTAGAAGATCCCCAGTATAAATACTGTGCGTTTAAGTTTTTATGATAGCTGGGATCAACTCAGGTTATTACAAGGGGTTTTCACATTAAAATGACTTTAAAAATTCATGGAGTGGTACCGACGCAGGCGATTTTGTTTTGATTTGCTCCGGATTTGCATTATGATGATTGTCACAATTTCAGTATATTTTAAGAGTCCCTTTATGGTATACGCAAATCTTTTTCTAACCAAAATAAACATTTTCCATTACAAAACGTTCAAACATATATTTTCCCTGATGTTTCATAAATCCGTTGATTTTTCATAAAACTTTCTGCTGCAGGTTTCTAAAAATACCATCAAAAACTTAATTGTTTGTGGTGGTACTACCTCTAGCGGCGAATAAGAAAAACACATTTTTCTTCTGTATTCGTAACCTAAAATAAATCTGAATACATTTTTAGTAATTGCAAGACGAGTACTACATTATAGTGCAAACATATGAAGGTCACATCTAGTGTTTTTTTAGAAATGTTGTTTTTGTTTCTAATGTACACTAAAAGAGTCAATTTACATTTCTAGTACACAAGTAAACACCTATACCAGTTTTTAATACGCTTAATTTGCTACGTGTTTTGGTATTATTTGCGAAAAAGGCACATCGGCAGTCACTGTGCGTTTATACTTGCGGAAATTAGTGCGGCACTAATATATCGCGCTCGCTCCGTAGGTAAGAATATATACCTGCGGGAGCGAGTGCGATGTATTAGTGCCGCACTAATTTCCGAAGTATAAACGCACAGTCAATGTGACCTTTTCGAATAGAATACACATTTCTCATTTTTGTTTTGCTTTTTTATTTTTTCAACCCATTTATGACCAATGTTGCGTTAGCGCAACACCAGACATCCTTGACATTTTTTTACAAAAAACTAACAACATTTTTCCCTTTAATAACAGTTATCCTGATAAGTATTAACGCAATTTTTTATCATTTTATTTTTATGTTTTTATAACCGAAATAAATCGAAAGAAGCAAAAAAAAATTCAAACAAATTAAAATAACCTCTGTCACAAATGGGTTTTAATTACCGTTGAAACCAAAATCACACCAGATGTTTTGCGTTTGTTTTTATGAGTTGTTTTTGTTTGTGTTTCAATAATAATTTTGTTTTTATCTGAAGTGGATGTAAAGGGTGTTTTTTTAGGAGGTTTGTTTTTCCGATAGATGTCGTTTTATTTTATGACAGTTGTTTTGACAGCTCAAAGTGGCATTTCTACTCAGTATTGTTTGGCAAATCATTATGAATAGGTTAACTCCAGAACAACGTTTTCAAATCGTGGAAATTTATTTTCAAAATCAGTGTTCAATTAAAAATGTTTATAGAGCACTTCGTGAATTTTATGGTGCACATAATCGTCCGTCAGAGACCACCATAAAGAACGTAATTACCAAATTTCGGTCTACATTCACTCTTTTGGATGCCAAGCCACCGACAAGAATGAGAAGAGTTCGTACAGAAGAAAATATTGCTGTCGTTGAGGCCAGTGTCGAAGAAAACGACAATTTATCGATTCGTCGTCGTGCTCAGCAAATTGGACTTTGTCCATCGACTTTATGGAAAATTTTACGTAAAGATTTGGGTTTGGTGCCATACAAAATTCAATTGGTGCAAGAATTAAAGCCACACGACCATCGTTTGCGCCGTGAATTCAGTGATTGGTCGTTAAATCAATTGAACGAAGATCCATTTTTTTACCGTAAAATTCTCTTCAGTGGTGAGGCGCATTTTTGGTTAAATGGATACGTCAACAAACAAAATTGTCGCATTTGGAGCAAAGATAATCCACACGCCGTTCAAGAATTACCAATGCATCCTGATAAATGTACTGTTTGGTGCGGTCTATGGGCTGGTGGGATCATCGGTCCATATTTCTTTAAAAATGAGGAAGGACGACGCGTTACCGTGAATGGAAATCGATACAGAACCATGTTAAATGAGTTTTTGTTGTCAAATCTTGAAGATATGGATATGGATGAAATGTGGTTTCAACAAGATGGTGCCACTTGCCATACAGCACGTGAAACAATCGACTTATTGAAAGAAACTTTCAACGACAACATTATTTCGAGAAATGGTCCGGTGAATTGGCCTCCGCGTTCGTGCGATTTGACGCCACTCGATTACTTTTTGTGGGGATACGTGAAGTCATTGGTTTATGTGGATAAACCTCAATCGATTGACGCTTTGGAAACCAATATTCAACGTGTCATTGCTGACATACGCCCTCAAATGCTTGAAAAAGTGCTGGAAAATTGGACCTCCAGAATGACATTTGTGAAAAATAGTCGTGGTAGCCATATTCCAGAAATTGTGTTTAAATGTTAAATGCCAAAAAATTATCTACCAAATAAAAAAAAATTTTGGTCATTTCATAATTTTATATGTGTTTTATTCAAAAAAAAAATCGGCAACCTCTTAAAAAAACACCCTTTATTTACGGATAATTGTATTTTAAAAAATGGCTGGAAATACAAGTTCATCCAGTAGTGATGAGGAACTTATTCCAACTACGATTAAAACAATCAAATTTTCAAAACGGATGGACATAAGAACGGCAAAATGAAAGGATTGGCTCATACTAATCACGCTGGAAAAATTATATCGGGACGGGAAACTGGAAATCCATGCAAGTAGGTCTGATTTTTTTATTAAAAATAAATGATATATAACATGCCTAGCTACAATATTGTGTTACAGGTGCCTAATGAACTGTTTTAGCAAATTCGCAGGAGAGAGTAAAGCATCCCATAAGAAAAAACGTTAGTCGTTAATTTGTTAGTCTATATGGGTTCGACGTTTGTGTATTTTGCAAAGTTCAGGAAATGTTCCTGACGATTTACGAGGAAAAACAGCTGGTTCTAGATATAATGTAATTCCAGGGGATGTTTACGAATACACCAATTCATCGATTCGTTCGACGTAAAGGAAATTCAATATTCCAACAATATAAAAAATTTATAAAAGGCAGCCAACTTTACCGTGAAGGTTATACACTCAATGTTTATTTTTGAAGTATTTTCATGAAAATTTCAACCTAACATTTGGTAGACCGCAAATCGATGTTTGCTCAAAATGCGAGGAATTAAAACAAAAAATACGCCACAAAGACCTAAATGACGTTGCTAAGCGTGTAGCAGTAGCGGAATGTACATAAACGAAGGGCGAAGAAATATTTTAATAAACTCAAAGAAATCAGGGAGTAGATGGGTTTTTGAATTTTATATTCACAATCTTAATGCAGTCAAAGCTATATATTATTCTTACCATGAAGGTGAAGCACATAAAGGCTCAAATGAAGCATGCACTTTCCTAAAAGATTACATAGAAAAAAATGTTCGTCCGGACAAGAGGCTATTATTTTAATGATTGTGCTAGGGATTTTGCAACTATCAAGTGCAAAATAAAGAAAGTCGGCCGAATTTATACACCAGAAGAATACCGTCGAAATTGATTCTAATAATATTATTGATTTCAAAAAGTAAAAGTAAACAACTAAAAAATTTAGAGATAAATCACGAAAATCGAAGGGTTCAAATATCAAATCAAATGGATCAAAACCCATAACCAAGCAACAAAGGGCAAAGAAGTTCATTTGCCGAGGTAGTAAAAGGATTGGGTTCCACCAAACATATGGGCTCTAAAAGTAACCAAATTATGGAAAACATTATGAACAGCATTGCAGCTATTACAAAGCGGCTAGATGACCAAAGTAATCTGAACAACATGATACTTGATAAACTGAAGAAAATGCAAGTTCCTCAACGCAATCCAACAAAAAATTTTAAGTAAGAACACAACTTTCAATATAGCAATCTGGAATGCGAATGGCATTATGCAACATATTCCAGAAATATAAATATTTTTAAATTCAGAAAAAATCGACATTTTCTTAATATCTGAAAGCCATCTAGTTAAATCTTCGTTTCTTAAAATACGGGGTTATAACTTATATCACCCAATTTCCAAACAATTTGACAAACGGCCAATGAAAATATAATGTCAATCCACAAGCTAGATGATTTTGATATAAGCCCAGTAACTCTCAAAGAATTAAAAGCAAAATGAAAATGACAATGAATATACCTGACAGGAATATTCTATCTGAATTGCTTATGACTTGCACTATAGAACATTTTATTTCTATTGTTTAAATTGTTGTTCAACACAAATATTATTGAACGATATACCTCTGTATTTTGTTTTTTAATACAGTATCTTTCAGGGGCTAGTTTGCTGTTCCTCGATTTATGAATGAAAATTTATATGATAAGCACAAATTTCATCAGTTTAGCGCCCTTTAGAAAGTTTTAAAATTAGATTTAAATTATTTCTGGGTTTTTCTAGAAATCAGGTTTTATTTATTCCGTCTTTAGGCGAAATTTGAAATTTTCTTTTCCCGTTTTTTTTGCTCCTGGACTAGCACAAATTTTTTCCTGTGATCACTAATTAGCACTAATTGAGCTTAATCGGTAAGCAAAGTTTTAGTTTGAAATTCGAAACTTTCCCTGCTGCAGTTACCCACGTGCAAGAATCCAGTATAATACTAACATATTTTGTATTAGACAGGTTCAACTGTATAATAATATGCTTTATGTTATTCGCAATAATTAAATAATGCAGTTGTAGCAAAAATTCTGTTCTCACATTTCTAGTCTTCCACAACATTAATTTCATTGCTATAGGGAGGCTAGACAAAACAAATAACAGAATAAAGCATCGCAGCATAGAAAACGATAACATATTAGTTTCTGCTCTGTAACCCGAAACCGTCTCATGCCATGTTATTAGATTTTCTTGTATACCCTCAACAACGAGCTGTATATTTATTGTTTTGTTTAACTTAATTTAATTAATTATTTCATTTCTATTTACTGAGATTTGATTATGTGTTATTATGATTAGTAACTATTTTGGCCGGGTACTATTTGCGGACATCTTACACTATATCGAGGTCATCGCGATAATTAAATTTGATAATTAAACGATTTGTTTGCCTTTGTTTCAATCTTTAGATAATTTTATTGTTCTGTCTGTGTGTGTGTGTGTATATATATACATTGATTAAGATTAAGTGGCTGGATGTGAAAATGTTTTGTTTTGTATAATTTATAAATAGCTGTCGTCGTATAAAATATGTAATACCCAGCCCGATAAGGTATATGTATAATAATCCAAAGTCAAGGTCTTCGGTCGTTTTGTTGATTTGAAATGCAATCAATTTGTCATTCCATATGTACACATGTACGAGTATACGCGCGATGATAACGTTATCAGTATTTATTTATTTATGTTATTTTTATGAAAACTGTGTCAATATTTTTGAAGCAAAATATGTTCACGTCATTACTCATTTTTGTGCATGTTCATTTCTTGTTTGGTGATCTGTTTTTGAACTTGAAATTATTTTTTATGCGCAAATACTATGACACGGTAAAATAGGCGACCCATTTTAAATGCGTGGAAAATTTTAACCTGCGTTTTCCACATGGTGGGCCAGTACGCAACGTATCTATATTTGTTATATTTTCAAATGCGTACATGAGCAGCAATGACATCGAATGTAGCATATCACGAAATGTTATGGAAACCAAATCTGACATGTGAAAAAATTAACTGAGGTTATACTACCTCTACTGCTAAGGCTCGGCTAATTGCTTTGACTATTTCAGAACTAACTATATATCTCTCTACGATTAAGTTTTTTTCAAAGATTAATGAGTTTAATATTTGTGGTCTGTGGAGATAAAATGTGTGTCAAGTATCGTCCCGAATAAATTTATCTCATCATCATTTATCAAATTTTCATCTCAAAAAAATAATAGCCGTGTTTTATTATTGGAGCACTATTCGGCGCCGAAGGGAAATTTCTACTGAAACTGTAGCTATTTATTCACTGGTGTCGCTATACCATAAAAATGAAAAAATAAATTCATTAATAAAACAAACATTTAACGACCTGAAATATACCAATTAACATTTATTTTGGCATGACGTTATCAAAAATAAATCATCTTGCCGCGTTTTAAAATTTTATTGTAAGATTAAGTTTCTAAAGGTTTAAGGGTTGTACAAAACAAAGGAAATTTAAAATTTCTCTTTGAAATGGATAGCGCTCCCGATAGCGGCCCCCGATAAATAGGTAGAGCAAGATATTTTTGTATCGATTTTTAACTAATAAGTTGAATGGAAAATCTTAGTTTAGAGTTAAATTAATTAATTATATGCAAAAATGGCGCGCTAAGTATAAGTTTTCACATAGAAAATTGGGTGCTCCATATACATCTATCGAGCGCTAATAAAAATCACGGCTGACATGTGTTCTGACATGAAATTGACCTAGTGGTTCTGTATTTCAAATTCTATGGAAAAAGCTGAAGAAATGTCGTTATTTGAAATTGACACAATGAGGGGAAGAACTAATTTTAGGACTAGTTTAATACAAATTTCACACGCTTGTATACTAAACGAATCCTAAACAAGCAATAATTAAAAAATAGTGAATAGAAAAACAATGACATTTAGGCGAATTAACAGTTGTGATTTTAGCATAGAATAAGTATGTAAGAATGATAATTTTCTTGTGTTAAAATAGCATTAGACTAATTAAAATATAAAATTGGGTACTGGTTGTATGCTTGTTACCTCAATACGAGACCACGATATATTTTGGGTTATCTGCCTTTCCTTGTTACACAATATTGGAAAAAAGGAAAAACGTTCGTGTTTTTTACTCGACTTACTATAATACTGTGGGCAAAAAATAGCAAGACTTTGTTCATAATTTTAAAATGCTTTATTTATTTCTCCAAATCTATTTCGTCTCCATCAAAGTAACCCCCCCCCCTCCGGCCTCGGAATCCTCGAAACAGTTGTTAAAGTTAATTTCCGGAGTAGCCTCCAGTGCGCGTGGCCATTCACGTTTAATGTCTTCAATTGACTCAAAACGGTTTCCCCGGAGCGGTCGTTTGAATTTGCTGAACAGACAAAAGTCACACGGAGCTAAATCAGGCGAATACGGTGGTTGCGGAACGATATGGGCGAAAAAATCACGTAAAACCAAGGCAGTATGAGAAAGTGCATTATCGTGGCGCAAAAACCAAGAGTTGTCGGCCCATAATTCCGGCCTCTTTTTACGAATAGCTTCGCGCAAACGACGCATAACACTCAAATAGTATTCCTTGTTGACGGTTTGGCTGGCCGGAAGTAATTCGGAGTGCACCGCACCTCGATAATCGAAGAAAACTGTCAACATCACCTTGATTTTTGACTTGCTTGACGTGGTTTTTTCGACTTTGGCTCATCTTTTGCACGATATGCGGCCGATTGATCGTCTGTTTCCGGGTCGTAAGCATAGATCCAAGACTCATTGCCAGTTATAATACGTTTCATGACATCCTGGTAGTCGGAAAGCATTGTTTCACAGACGTCAACGAGACGCTGTGTTTCCAAAAAATTGAGTGATTTTGGAACCAATCGTGTTCACTTTTCTTAGGCCCAAATGATATTTCAAAATGGTTTTCACTTATCCTTCCGATATCCTTCCGATCCCTAGTATAGTCGAGTAAAAAATACGAACTTTTTTTTTTTTCAATATTGTGTAACAAGGAAAAGTAGATAAAATCACCTAATGCCATATAAATTACTAAAGTAAAAAAATTAAATTTTACTGTCTAAATTTTTTTGAATTTCCTAAAGAAATTGAATATCTCGAGAACTAATATGTTTATTACCTATATGCCAGTATAATTTCCTGAAAGGTCTAGTTTGGGACCTATCTGTATTAGAATCCATTGGAAAAGCTAATTATTTTTACGTGGTGAAAATTATTTTTTACTTGTTGAAAGTCTCGAGGCCTACTATACGTTTATTTGCGGGGATTTTACCCTAAATTGTCTTAAACCAACAATAAATGTTTTGATAAATGTTAGTCAAACTTCATTCAACTGTATAATGAAGTGAAGTTTGTTCTAAACTGTCTTAAACGTGTTGGTCACGCCAGCCGGAACCATTTCTGCTAGAACCAAACTATGCCACAAGTAGCACGATACATTGTGCACTATATGGTTCGGTCGGAACCTTATAATTACAGCCGAAACCAAATAGAACCAGCCAGAACCATACCACAGCCAAACCAACTATGACATAAGGAGCATAATGTATTTTTCATCATTGTGTACCAATTGTTTTTTCAGCCGGAGCCTTATAATTCCAGCCTATGGCACAAGCATGCATGTATTGCACATCATTGTGCGCCATATTATGTTTCAGCCGGAACCTTATAAATGCAGACGAAACCAAACAAGGCCAGCGGGAACTATGCTACAGCCAAACCAACTATGGCACAAGTAACAAAATGCATTGTGTATTACTGTAAATTATCTGATTTTACAGCCGGAACCAATGTTCTGACAGACAGAAGCAAAGTTTTATCAGTGGAAACCATTAAGGGTTTGGGAAACATATACGCTTTCAACCTTATTATTCTAGCCGGAACGTTATAAATCCTGTCAGAACCTTATAAATCCGACCTTGACCTTATAAATCCGGCAAGAATCTTATAAATCCACTGGAACTAAACGAACTAACCGCGAAATATTTACAAGAATAATTTTGGCGCTTCCACAATAGCCGCAGTGCAATTTAGATGATAATGTTTCCGGAACGATGAAAACGTTATCAACTACAATACCAACCCAACCAGAACCAGCAACGTCAACCGGAACAATATGAAGTCGGTGTGAACCATTCGGAGCAATCCATTGTGCTTATTGTGCCATAGTTGGTTTGACTGTAGAGGATATGGTTCCGGCTGGTTTTATCAGGTTCCGGTTGGAATTATAAGGTTGCTGCTGAAAAAGAATTAATACGATATATTATGCTGATTATGCCATAAATGGTTTGGCTGTAGTATGGTACTGGCTGGCTTTATTAGGTTTACTCTGCAATTATAAGATTCCGACTGAAAAATCATATAGTGAACAATGATGCACAATCCATTGTGCTTCTTGTGCCTTAGTTGTTTTGGCTCTAGAGAGTATGGCTCTGGCGGGATTTATAAGGTTCCAGATGAAAAATCATGTAGTGCACAATAATGCACAATCCCTTGTGCTACTTGTGGCATAGTAGGTATCGTTCCGACTGATATGGTTCCGGCTGGAGTGACGGACTCAAAATTTTATTTTGAAACGCAATTTAACAGTGTAAATTATTATTAGATTTTTTACATTATCAGTTCAATTTAGAAAAGGTTGATCTAACTTGCATCAAGTACATTTTAAATTAAATAATATCAAAAATTTTAAATGTTATTTTTTTACAATTATGCGAATCAAGAACAAGTTCATTTATTTTTCACTCATGCAAGTGCACCGAGAAGCATCTTGGAGAATACTGGGAGTGATATTCAAAAGCTGTATAGCTCAAAATCGCATTAAAAGTGATTTGTCCTAAGATATTTGTAAGATATTTGTTGTAGACCTAATCCAATTGAAACAGATGAATTCCGTATAAAAATATAAGGGAACACTGGGTATAATAAGTGTAAACTTCAAAATTTCATAAAAACTGCTTCGTTCTAAGATATTTCTAGGAGGTTAATGATTAAAAGTTTCAAACGTCAAAATCCTGTTAAAATTACACCCTACGTAAAACGCGTAGTAACCACTTGGAAGTATCCTACGACAAAGCATTTTTAATACGATTTTTGAATATTACACTCAATGTCCCCCTAGATTTTCAGGGAAAAAACCGTGTGTTTCACTTGGATTGGGCCTATTGTGCAAAGTGATAATACATGTTCCAGCCGTAGTTACCTCTTTGAAATATCAGAAGACTATATATGTATTACACCCAGTGTTACCCTAAATTTCCAGAAAAATTCAAGTTTTTCAATTAGGGCTGCGTATGGTATTCAAATTGTTAAAAAAGATGTGCACGGTTATCGAAATAAAACGTTTCGTTTGTCTATGTAACCATAGGTCTCAAAGTTGGTCGTCTTTCAGAAACGTAAAAATCAATTTTCTTTATAAAGGGTTATCCAATGAGAGTGCCCGAAATTGAAAATGAAATAAAACAAAAAGTAAATACGATACCAATGAAAATTTCTTTTTATTTGAACGCTTAATTCATGACATTAATGATGGAACATAGCGCATTCTTTCAACCAAATTTTGGACCACTTTAACACGAATAATGTTTGCTTATAATTGGTTAGTTGATGTTGGTTTATTAGCATAAACACGTGACTTCAAATATCCCCACAAGAAATAATCCTGGAGTGGTGTCGCAAGATCTCGGAAGCCAATTCTTTCTGAGATTATTTCTTCATTAAATTTTGTTTTTAACAAATCGATGATAGCGCTTGCTAAATGACTCGTAGCACCATCTTGCTGAAACCAAATTTCATTGATATTGATGTTTTCGAATAAATAATCACTAATCATGGATCTGTAGCGTACTGCATAAGCTAATTTTTTTGTTTGTTGACATAGCCGTTTAACCAGAAATGAGCCTCATTACTGAATAAAATTTTGCGGCAAAAATGTTCATCATTCTATAATTTGTTTAGAGCAAAATCAAAATCTTTCAACCCAAGAATTTACGTAAAATACGCCATGTTGTGCCATGTGACAGTCCTAATTGTTGTGAACGTCGTGGAATTGATAAATTTCGATCCTCTCGTAGAATCTCTTCTATACAGCAGCAATGTTTTCTTCACTTCGTGAATTTCTTTGTCTTATTGGTACTCTTACAACATGCAAATAATAATTGCTTTCAAATCTATCAACAATTCGACGAATAGTACGTTTAGGAGGACGTATCGCTCCATTTTACTAAATGTATAACCTTACTGAACAGGAATGACAATGACAGCTGTCAAAAATAATACAATCCCTACCGACAATTAGGATACTCTTATTGGATAACCCTTTATTTTACCTCCAAACTGAGAAAAGGGTGTTAAGGAACATGAAATCGAGGTATTGATACACGATTATCAAGATTGGTATTGAAATGACTTATAAAAGAGACAATTTAGTTTAAAAATATTAAAAATTACATCAAACGAAAAGTTTTTGATTTACGCCACAATGGCGATTAAGTATGAGTATTTTGATTATCCCTAGATGGCAAACTAATAAATAATGAATGTGTCCAAGATAAATGATATTAATTTATTATAATATGCAATGTTTAGAGGTAAACATAATGAAAATTAAGAAATTAGTTTATTAATTTTACACACAAGAAAAATATAAGTAAAGTAAATTAAATTAATTGAACGAAATTTCGGTATTCAAATTTATTAAAGATACAAACCAGTTTAGACACATTATTTGGCATTTAAATATCGACAACAAACAGAAATTTGTTTTCTACCATACTGCATCAAGGCGGTACGTTACTGAGAAAAACAAATTTCTTGTTTAGTATCGATATTTGAATGCCCCTAAATGTATGTACTGGTTTGTATCTCTAATAAGTTTGAGTACCACAATTTCGTATAGTTTGCTTACTAAACTTTACTTATATTGTTTATATGTGTAAAATGAATTAATAAATTTATTATTTTTCATTATTGCTGATCTAAACAGTGAATATATAACAAATTAATAACCACTTATCTTGGACACACTTTTTATTTCGTAATTTACCGTCTAGTGACAGTACAGCTGTATGGTATTCAAATTGTCAAAAATGATGTTTAGTAACAATCAGTTTTTGACCATAAAATATTACCAATCGACCTAATTGTTTCTTTAGCATGAACTTATATGTATAATTGAGGGATTAATACGTGATTATTCAAATAAAATGCTTAGTTTGTCTATCGTTAGGGTTCAAAGTTTATCGTTTATTTGAAACGCAAAAAACCAATTTTTCAATATTTTACCTCTAAACAGCGAAAATTTTTTGCTTCAACCGAGGGATTAATGCATAATTATCAAGATTAGTCTTGAAATGACGTAGAAAATGTACAATTTTTGAAAAACGAAAAATTACATCAAACGAAAAGTTTATTTCTTTTTACGCCGCAATGATGATTACTTTTGGAAAATAACTGTCCTTATATGGCAAATTACGAAATAAAAAGTGTGTCCAAGATAAGCAGTTATTAATTTATTATAATATGCAATGTTTAGATCAGCAATAAAGCAAAATAATAAATTTATTAATTCATTTTACACATATAAACAATATAAGTTAATATTAGTAAGCAAATTATATGTAATTATGGTACTCGAACCCATTAAAGAAACAAACAATTACATACATTTAGGGGCATTTAAATATCGATACTAAAAATAAATTTATTTTCCTCAGTACCTTACAGTCTTAAGCTGAGTTTAGTATAAAGTGAAGGCGTTCATTCCAGCCGTAGTAACCTCTTACAAATATCTGATGACAAAACACTTTCAATGCGATTTCGAGTTGTTCAAAATACACTGTTAAATTTAATTTTAAACAGGGAACATTGTTGTTGGTCTTTACCAACAATGTCAGTATGATTTTCTGAGAGGTATAGATTAGGAGTACCTATATTCCAAACCATTTGAAAAGCTAATTATTTTCACGTGTTCAAAGTAACTTTTTGCTTAGCTACCGCCATACTTACATTGTTGATAAACATTTTAGGATTCAAGATATTCAATTTCTTACAAAACAAAACCAACTTCTGAGGTTTAGCCTTACTACTTAACAAAAACTAACTTTATCAAGTAAAAATAATAAATTTTTTCTAATGGTTTGGAATACAGGTACTTCTAATATTTAACTTTCGGAAAATCATACTGAATTGATATATTTAGATATTAGGTTTCAAGATATTCGAATTTCTGCCTGCTCGGACGACTTTGATTAAAATTGCTAAAGGGAGTTTTTCGGAGAGGATAGAAGGTCATTCGGTGGAGCTAGCGTCCCGCTTTTTAATTTTTTTCCCCTCGCTTGAGTTTAGAAAAATTGGTAAAGGGAGGTTTTCAAGGAAAAACATTTCGGAAAAACTATCGGGACCGCACGATTTTTGTAGTTACGGGCTAGGTTTTCGTTTACCATCGATTGAGACTACCTTTTCGAGTACCATTTGAGATGGATAATGATTCATTTAGGAGGTCATTCGATGAGGCCGGGTTCCATTACTTTATTTTCGGCTGGCGCAATTTTGAAAAATATTGGTGAAGGGGAATTTTAAATGCAAAGAATCTATTTTGATTGCTAATTTCGGGAAAATTCGTTTAGTGGGTTATCCGATGCGTGTCAGATCAATTATTAAAATTTTTTACGGCAAAAACGGTTTTGAAAAAAAAATTTAGTGATAAATGTTTTCTAATGCAAGGCAGGATTGCAATGAGTCTTAACTTCGATAAAACCTGTTGAGAAGAGGCCCAAGTTCCATTGTTGAGAAGAAATGGCTTGAATAATTTCGATTAAAATTAGTGAGTGAGATTTTCGAATGACAGGAATCGAGGTTCTTCTTTTTACATCAAAATTTGGCTTGAACGATTTTGATAAAATTTGGCGAGAAAATGGTTTCAATTGCAAGGAAACGAATACAAGGAGGCCATCATATTGCACCATGTTACTCCAAGTTGTGTAATGTTGTAACATACGGTTTGGAGAAAATTTGTTCAGAAGAACGTCCGGTCTACGCCGGGTCCCTTTCATTAATTATTTTTTCTATTGGCATGGTTTTAAAAAAATTGCGATTTACCGATTGCGATGAGTCCTGTTGTCAGGAAAGTTTATTTAGGGGGTTGGATGAAGTTTATTTGGGGATTTCAAATTCTAGAAATCAATTTCAATGGGTGTTAGCTTCCGCAAAATTCGTTTAAAGAGTCATCTGGTGGGGGACGAGTCCCTTTTCAAACGATTTTGATACAAATTGCAGTGATACGAGTTTTCCAATGTCACAAATGGATTCCGATTAGTTTTATTTTTGGACAAATCTATTTAGTAGGTCGTCGGGTGGGCCCTTATCTCAATACAAAAAAAATTGGCTCGAACAATTTTCGAGTACAAGCAATTGATTGCGATGATTTCGGCTAAATTTATTTAGGAGGTCATCCAATGGAAGTCAGGTTACATTATTTGATTTTTTGGACGATTTGGAATCGATTGCGATGGATTCCGATTTCAAGAAAATTCATTTAGAAGACTTTCGGTGGTCCTTATTCTATAATTTTTTCATTCATGTGGTTTGCACTAAAAATCGATTGCGTTGTGTCCCGATTTCGGAAAAATTCGTTTAAAAGGTTGTTCAGCAGGGTCCGAGTTCTCGTTTTACATCTTGCCGTGGTTTAAACAACTTTGATGGACACCACTGAAAAGGGGTTCTCAAGTACCAGGAATCGACTGCGGTAGGGGCTTGCGTTGAAGGCCTAGTTCCAGTTTTAAATAATTTTGCATCACATTGTGTGATTGATGTTGCACTACGTTGCGTGATATTCCTACACGTTGCAGTGCTTTAGATTAAAGAGGTTTGGTGCTTTTTTGCATCACACTCGTATATGTGATCGACCTTAACCATTATTTCCATGCCTAACCGTCAATGTTCCAGGAGATTGTTGAATTAATTTCGAAACCAACCAAATTTGGCTAAAAATCATTCCACGTGTGAACTTGTTAATATTTTTGGTGGTTCCTTCATCTGGAGTAACACACAACCAACTACGGCGAACCAATAACATTGAGGTCTAGAAATTTCAAGAAAACAGATCACCTGGTTGATTTTAATTTGAGCAAAGAAATTTTCCAACTAAGATTAAAGATAAGATCGTCCCAATTCTTCATAATTATTTTCTAACAATCAATCTTACATTTTTATTTAAAATGTTTAAAGTCACAATTGTCGCCTTATTTCTTAAATCAATTAATACACTCTTAAATTTTTAAACTTCCTGAAAATTTATATGTAGCCACACCTAACATGACAAAGTTTTATATTTTGCGAAATTTATAGCTACACTTTTTCATAATTTATGTAGCTACATTTTTCGTTCTCGATTTATTGACTCACCATTAGAAATTATATTGACCACACTCGGAACACCTCTGAAAAATGCCTTATACCCTTGACAGACGAATTCATTAAACCGGTAACATTAATCGCCTTAAGAATTTTAACAAACAAAAAATTTACAAACCAATTGAATGATTTTGATGATATTTAAACCAACCATTTGCAGTTTAAAAGGTGAGTTTAACTTTTCGTTAATTTGTGTAGCTACATTTGCTGAGGTGTATAGTAATTTGGTATATGAGGGCATTTTGATTCATAATTACTCGTTGCTACGTCTTCGAACCGAAACGCAGTACAGATTTCATTTTGCTTCCTCCCTTCAATATTGACTAATGTACATATTCCTATCAGTATATTAGTAATTCCAACTATAATAGTTTAGCATTGGGGTGTATATTCACCTTAACAGAAAATACAAAGAAACAAATAACAGATAGTCTTGTTTAGACATACAGCACAGTTTGTTGTTTTTGTGTGACATTGAAAATTCTACTCAATATCAAATAGTGTCAATTACACGAATTTATTTTTATTTAGCTTTGAAATTCCAAACACAGACAGTTTATAATTTTAATGAGGACAGTTAACCGCGTTTTTCTATTTTGATAACAAAATGTTGCACAGCTAATTTTATATTGTGTATCATTCTGCGCAACATCTATATACGAGATGAAATTTATTAAAATTATAAAAATGAGTACCATTGGGCTTTCCTAAAATTGGGAATAATCCCATGAATTGTTATCGCATATCTATATAAAATTCCCAAGTACACGATGGAAGATAAGAAAACAACGCAGAACGCTCGGTTTCGACCTCATTTTAAAGCGGTTTTTATCGAATATGAATTGCCCTCGCATATCATATTTTTATGCTGATGTTTTTAACGTTCAGCATTTTATTTTATTCAGTTCATATATATAACAATATATGTATGTATGTCCGCTAATCCGTCTGCTTATCGCTCGTTTTAATCATAAACTCCATACAATGATTGTATCATGTATGTATAATGTTTCGGCCGCTTCACTCGATTACACAAAATGATTTCGATTCCATATTAGAAATGTCTCATTTCAAGAGTCTCTTTAGCTCAGTGGTAGAGCACTGGTCTCGTAAACCAGGGGTCGTGAGTTCAAACCTCACAGGAGGCAAAAAAAAAAACAATTTTTTTAACACGATAAATTGTTCTGGGCAGAAAAACAAACAGTAAGCGTACCGCAAAATTATCGATGGACGGGGTAATCATGGTACTGGAAGTTAACCGAAAGTGGTAGTAAAAAATGTTGTTGATATTATTCGAGAATTACATTTTATTGATTTTATTGAAGTTAGCAGTAAATTTTCACCGAAAAAAAATTGCAAAAACCAATATGACATGAACTGGATGGAGTTAGACCAATTCGTAAATAGCTCGTATTTATAGTAAAATATGGCCTGACTTTTGGCATAGGTGTTGACTGTTAGTGCCATAACTCTAATTCATTTGTCTCTAACACGGAAAATTATAAATGTGGGATCCAGCCATTTACGAATTGGTCTAACTTCACCCAGTACAAATGACCACTAAACATGCGTTCAGCTTTTAATTTATTTCACTATGATGCTACATAAAATACGGCCTGATTTTTGGCATAGGTGTTCACTGTTAGTGCCATAACTCTAATTCATTTGTCCCTAACACGAAAAATTATAAATGTGGGATCCAGCTATTTACGAATTGGTCTAACTTCACCCAGTTCATATGACCGTTGAACATTCGAGTTATGTGATATTGATTTTTCAAATTTTTTTTTGGCGAAAATTTTCTGTTAACTTCAATAACATGTAATTTTCGGCTAATATCGGCAGAATTTTGCACTACCATCTGATATTAAATATGTCGGTAATGCAGATTTGTAGGCTGAAATTTTCGACTAACTTCAGTAGCATCGGATAATCACCGAAATATTCGTTCACGTCTTGATTTATTCAAGAACACCAATTCGCAGAAAAAGTAGAAAATTATTTTTTGTAGTTTTTCCCGTGCTGTATAAGATAGCGGAAATTTGCCAGTGGAAAATAAGAGATTGCGTGCTTAGTAAAGTTAGCCAAAAGTCTCCAGTTAAAAGCAAAAATTGTCGATAGTGCAGATGGTGTCTTAGATTTTTCAGCCGAAAGTTATCAATTCCGATCCGTTGATTGATGCTCATCTAACAAAACATATCAGCCGAAAAGAATTTACATTTAACAAGAAATACTAATCAATTTTAATATTTTACTAAAATTGTGTCCGGTCGATGTCCGATTCGTTAAAAAATTAAATTTAATGTGATTGAATCAGCGGCAAAAATAATAAATGGTAGTGTTTACAATTGCGAAATTATTTAATTAGATTTACAAGGTTGAAGAAATTATTTTTCTAACCCACTAGCCCGTTTATGTGGTTAAGAATTCTTAGAGAAAAGAACGGAACAGTTTAAACTATCTTATAGGTTACAATGTGATAAATATAGGGTTTTCCAATAAGAGTGATATGATTTCTTAAAAAAAAAAACACAATAATTGTTAAGGAAATTGAAATGTTTTTTATTTAATGTGAAGTACAATCGATACAATTAAGTTCTGAACAAAACGTCATTCAAATGGCCTCCACAACTTCTTCTACAGGAAAGAATTCGATGAACCCAATTTTCGAGCACTTTTTCCACTAAATCAAGTCGTATGTCATGAATAGCACGTTCAATATTGACTTGTAAAGCTTGAAGAGAGTTTGGTTTATTGCTAAAGACCAATGACTTCAAATAACCCCACAAGAAATAGTCTAATGGTGTTAAATCACAACTTCTTGGAGGCCATTCAATATCACAATTTCTTGAAATAATCGAATCTCCAAACTTTTCTCGCAATAATTCCATTGTTGCACTTGTTGTGTGGCACGTAGCCCCCCCCCCTTCCGTCTTGTTGGAACCAAATGTTGTCAAGATCAACTTTTTCCAGTTTCGGCCATAAAACTTGGTTATCATCGATCTATACCGATCTCCATTCACAGTAACGGTGTCACCAGCTTCATTTCGAAAAAAATACGGACCGATGATTCCACCAGACCAAAAACCACACCAAACTGTCAATTTAGGTGAATGTAATGGTTTTTCATGAATAATTTGTGGATTTTCTTCGCACCAGAATCGACAGTTTTGTTTATTTACCGCACCACTCAGATGAAAGTGAGCCTCATCGGAGAAGATGGTTTTCTTAAAAAAATCGTTATCGTTTGTAGTTGCAATTTGTAAACGTTGTTGTTGCGTATATCTCACCATGTTGAAATTGTAAACATTACTGAATACAATGAAACAAAAAATGATAGATCATGACATATTACAAATGGCCGAAACGTCACTTAAAAATCATATCATTCCTATTGGAAAACCCTCTAATATTGTAATTTGGAAATGTTTAATATTTAAAGATACTAAAATTACAATGAATGGCCTGCCGCTCAAAATTAATGTGCTTTGTCCTTGATGCCACTATGGTTTGATTATTTGATAGGCAACTTAATAGCAAGATAATCTTGAACGACAGGCCATTCAATGCATTTTCGATATATTGAATTGCTGAAACTTTCCTAGATTACATCCCTGCATCCCCCTTCAGTATTTCTCCATAACAATGTTGCTTATCAAATTATGATTGATTGATTTAAACATTTGTATTTCACAAGCTTAAATACACTTAGTTCTAACAACAAACTTCGCCTAATAATACGTTCAAATTGGTTTCTGTTGATGTGTTGTTGAAATAAATTTTTCGGCTGATAACTTTCGGCTAAAGAATCTTGATCAACGGTGACCTATTTGTTTACTTTCGGTTGAGAAAACGAAGACACTATCTGCATTATTGACCTTTTATCTTTCGGCTGGGCACTCTCGGCTAACTTTAATACTAATAAAGTTTGTCGATAGTTTCCAGCCGAAAGTTAAAAAAATCGGTAATGCAGATAGTGTCTTTGCTATTTCAGCCGAAAATACAATATGATATGTCAAATATTAATATGCATCAGCCGATATTTCTCAGCCGATATTTTTCAGCCGAAAGTGTTTTTTTACCAAAAATATTGGTTTTCTACAACAACAAAAAATCAACTGAAACCATTTAAAAAATTAAAAAATTTAGGTCAATTTTCATGTGGGGAGTCCGGGAAAACTTGATTGAATATATCGCACACACAAAATTTGAAAATTTCTAAATATTGACCGTTTAAAGTGTCATGGTTGGAAATAGATTCAAATGAAAGGTCTTAATGATGCTCGCACCTGGAAAAAAATTTCAGATCAATTTTCTTGTGGGGAGTCCGGGAAAACTTGATTGAATATATCGCACACACGACATTTGAAAATTTCTAAATATTGACCGTTTAAAGTGTCATGATTGAAAATAGATTCAAATGAAAGGTCTTAATGATGCTCGCACCTGGAAAAAATGTCAGGTCAATTTTCATGTGGGGAGTCCGGGAAAACTTGATTGAATATATCGCACACACAAAATTTGAAAATTTCTAAATATTGACCGTTTAAAGTGTCATGGTTGGAAATAGATTCAAATGAAAGGTCTTAATGATGCTCGCACCTGGAAAAAAATTTCAGATCAATTTTCTTGTGGGGAGTCCGGGAAAACTTGATTGAATATATCGCACACACAAAATTTGAAAATTTCTAAATATTGACCGTTTAAAGTGTCATGGTTGAAAATAGATTCAAATAAAAGGTCTTAATGATGCTCGCACCTGGAAAAAATTTCAGGTCAATTTTCATGTGGGGAGTCCGGGAAAACTTGATTGAATATATCGCACACACAAAATTTGAAAATTTCTAAATATTGACCGTTTAAAGTGTCATGGTTGGAAATAGATTCAAATGAAAGGTCTTAATGATGCTCGCACCTGGAAAAAATTTCAGATCAATTTTCATGTGGAGAGTCCGGGAAAACTTGATTGAATATATCGCACACACAACATTTGAAAATTTCTAAATATTGACCGTTTAAAGTGTCATGATTGAAAATAGATTCAAATGAAAGGTCTTAATGATGCTCGCACCTGGAAAAAATGTCAGGTCAATTTTCATGTGGGGAGTCCGGGAAAACTTGATTGAATATATCGCACACACAAAATTTGAAAATTTCTAAATATTGACCGTTTAAAGTGTCATGGTTAAAAATAGATTCAAATGAAAGGTCTTAATGATGCTCGCACCTGGAAAAAATTTCAGGTCAATTTTCATGTGGGGAGTCTGGGAAACTTGATTGAACATATCGCACACACGACATTTGAAAATTTCTAAATATTGACCGTTTAAAGTGTCATGATTGAAAATAGATTCAAATGAAAGGTCTTAATGATGCTCGCACCTGGAAAAAATGTCAGGTCAATTTTCATGTGGGGAGTCCGGGAAAACTTGATTGAATATATCGCACACACAAAATTTGAAAATTTCTAAATATTGACCGTTTAAAGTGTCATGGTTGGAAATAGATTCAAATGAAAGGTCTTAATGATGCTCGCACTTGGAAAAAAATTTCAGATCAATTTTCTTGTGGGGAGTCCGGGAAAACTTGATTGAATATATCGCACACACAAAATTTGAAAATTTCTAAATATTGACCGTTTAAAGTGTCATGGTTGAAAATAGATTCAAATAAAAGGTCTTAATGATGCTCGCACCTGGAAAAAATTTCAGGTCAATTTTCATGTGGGGAGTCCGGGAAAACTTGATTGAATATATCGCACACACAAAATTTGAAAATTTCTAAATATTGACCGTTTAAAGTGTCATGGTTGGAAATAGATTCAAATGAAAGGTCTTAATGATGCTCGCACCTGGAAAAAATTTCAGGTCAATTTTCATGTGGGGAGTCCGGGAAAACTTGATTGAATATATCGCACACACAACATTTGAAAATTTCTAAATATTGACCGTTTAAAGTGTCATGGTTGGAAATAGATTCAAATGAAAGGTCTTAATGATGCTCGCACCTGGAAAAAATGTCAGATCAATTTTCATGTGGGGAGTCCGGGAAAACTTGATTGAATATATCGCACACACAACATTTGAAAATTTCTAAATATTGACCGTTTAAAGTGTCATGATTGAAAATAGATTCAAATGAAAGGTCTTAATGATGCTCGTACCTGGAAAAAATGTCAGGTCAATTTTCATGTGGGGAGTCCGGGAAAACTTGATTGAATATATCGCACACACAAAATTTGAAAATTTCTAAATATTGACCGTTTAAAGTGTCATGGTTAAAAATAGATTCAAATGAAAGGTCTTAATGATGCTCGCACCTGGAAAAAATTTCAGATCAATTTTCATGTGGGGAGTCCGGGAAAACTTGATTGAATATATCGCACACACAACATTTGAAAATTTCTAAATATTGACCGTTTAAAGTGTCATGGTTGGAAATAGATTCAAATGAAAGGTCTTAATGATGCTCGCACCTGGAAAAAATTTCAGGTCAATTTTCATGTGGGGAGTCCGGGAAAACTTGATTGAACATATCGCACACACAACATTTGAAAATTTCTAAATATTGACCGTTTAAAGTGTCATGGTTGGAAATAGATTCAAATGAAAGGTCTTAATGATGCTCGCACCTGGAAAAAATTTCAGGTCAATTTTCATGTGGGGAGTCCGGGAAAACTTGATTGAATATATCGCACACACAACATTTGAAAATTTCTAAATATTGACCGTTTAAAGTGTCATGGTTGGAAATAGATTCAAATGAAAGGTCTTAATGATGCTCGCACCTGGAAAAAATGTCAGATCAATTTTCATGTGGGGAGTCCGGGAAAACTTGATTGAATATATCGCACACACAACATTTGAAAATTTCTAAATATTGACCGTTTAAAGTGTCATGATTGAAAATAGATTCAAATGAAAGGTCTTAATGATGCTCGTACCTGGAAAAAATGTCAGGTCAATTTTCATGTGGGGAGTCCGGGAAAACTTGATTGAATATATCGCACACACAAAATTTGAAAATTTCTAAATATTGACCGTTTAAAGTGTCATGGTTGGAAATAGATTCAAATGAAAGGTCTTAATGATGCTCGCACCTGGAAAAAATTTCAGATCAATTTTCATGTGGGGAGTCCGGGAAAACTTGATTGAATATATCGCACACACAACATTTGAAAATTTCTAAATATTGACCGTTTAAAGTGTCATGGTTGGAAATAGATTCAAATGAAAGGTCTTAATGATGCTCGCACCTGGAAAAAATTTCAGGTCAATTTTCATGTGGGGAGTCCGGGAAAACTTGATTGAACATATCGCACACACAACATTTGAAAATTTCTAAATATTGACCGTTTAAAGTGTCATGGTTGGAAATAGATTCAAATGAAAGGTCTTAATGATGCTCGCACCTGGAAAAAATGTCAGGTCAAGTTTCATGTGGGGAGTCCGAGAAAACTCGATATATTCAATCAAGTTTTCCCGGACTCCCCACATGAAAATTGACCTGAAATTTTTGCCAGGTGCGAGCATCATTAAGACCTTTCATTTGGTCAATTTTT
The DNA here is from genome assembly GCA_963691935.1 of Nephrotoma guestfalica. Lineage (NCBI taxonomy): Eukaryota > Metazoa > Arthropoda > Insecta > Diptera > Tipulidae > Nephrotoma > Nephrotoma guestfalica. The sequence continues at coordinate 265,267,108 of OY829914.1, read as the reverse complement.
AGAAATTTTCAAATTTTGTATGTACTTACTTGTTTATTTGCATTTTCCCAAATGTAAATTGAATTTTTCCGAACTAGTGGTTCTATTGAATGCTATTAATTATATTCTTTAGTATTTTATTTTTAACGGTTTCAGTTGATTTTTTTTTGTTGTAGAAAACAAATATTTTTGGTATAAAAAGAAACTTTCGGCTGAAAAATATTGGCTAACTTTAACAGGGTGTAACTTTAATAGTATATAGATTACGGTACACGCCACAAATTTATTTTGTTATCTTATTACCAGCGGAAATAAAACATCCCAGCGCAATAAAATATTAAAAGTGATCCGTAAAATGACAAATTGATTGATCTCCGAAGTAAAGGAACTCGCTACATGAAATTTTGAAATTTAACCAGATTCCGTCTTTCCGCAATTTCTTAACGAATTACGCAAATTTGGATAATAGGGTTAGAATTTTCACGAGTAGTCTACGTTGTCGACATTGTATATATTGTCGACGAGTTGTTTACTCAACGTTGTAAAAATTAGTAAACGACGTGTAAACTCCCATCTCTGGTTATTACTACTCATTGTACCTATTACATCCTAATTATCTACCAATAATCAGCAACATTCATGTCAAAAGCCAATCATTATAAACGTGAGAATAATGATCTTAAATATTACAGTTTACACAAATTTACAGCAAGGTAAACAAAAAAAATTCACAGACTCTAAGTAGGATGACGTGTCATTGTCATTCCCTCGTAATTACATGTAAGCGTTTACACAGCATCCAAGATTATAAATCTTAGTTTGTTTTCTTTGTAAACGGCGCCTGTTTACCTGTACGTACTGAAGCGTGTGCGCGCGAACCGTTTAACCACATCTTCGAGATCTTACGCATTCATTTGAATAAACTCAAGGACGCGTAAAATTAATAAATTATGGTAATTAAAAAAATGATTTGTATTTTGTTGTTGCGAATGATTAATTAAATTTAATTTATAATTGTTATGTTTTATATTTATTTTGGCTCTGTACACAGCACAACAATTTTTTATTTTGGTTTCACATATTTAAGGTGATATCACCTACACAAATTCAAGGTGACAATTCAAGTTCATGGAATTAAATGGATGATTCGTTTATTGACAATTGGCTTTATGTTGTACATTTTCGGGCATAATTGACAATAATAATTGACGAGTATAGTAACGCGCAAAAACTAATTACATTTTTTTTTTTATATTTTCAATCGTCTATTATAATTATTGGTAAGTTTTTAAATATTTTTGTTTGATATGTAATTAGGCGATTGATGTGAGTCGATTAATTGAATGCGTCCATTTATGGTTGGTGTGAATTTCAAATTTAATTTTTGGGAAATTAATGTTGATACAGGCGTTGGAACACAAAATCATTAACGTGTAAATATGTAACTTCCCTAAAAGAACTCATCCAGGGGAACATTACAAGATACTATGGACAGAACAATTATAGGCTAAACATTTAGGCCCTATCTCCTCCAACGCTATAAAATGAGTATACATCTTTATTTTGTAGAAAGTTTTTTTTATTATGTAGGTTGGAGTCTTCGATTTAAGAATGAAAACAATTTCGTTCATGAGGCTTCCTCTGCTGGCTTTACTGTAAGCCATCCTGTGAGTCCAGGCGACTATCTCGCGAATATCTGACGCAATATAATATTTTAAAGCTGGGATTTTCTCTTCATTATCCTCCGCATAACATCTATCCTTAACGAATCCCGGTTGTCAAATTTGGCACGCAAGAAATCGATTAAAATATAAAAATAAAATATAAACATAAAAAGTTGGTTAGCATGGCTCTGTAACGGTCGCTATTGACGGTAATGGCGTTTCCAGCAGCGTTTTCAAAGAAAAATGGGCCAATTATGCCACCACTCCAAAATCCAATCCACACAAAACAGTCACTCTCGGTGGATGCAGTGGCTTCAGTTATGTATGGCTGTTCCGAACCCTAAATCCTGCAGTTCTGTTTGTTTGCATAGCCCTCGAGATGGAAATTATGAAGCCGGTTTATGACCCACGCAGAGAACTAATGTCAAAGCGAATGGTCATTTGCTTTCAACTGCTGAGTCATCTGGACCTTGTAGACGAATAATCCGAGGTCTTTGTGTTATCATCCTCAGACACCAGCCTGACTAATGGCCAGTTGCTGCGATCGGCGTCGAGTTGAGGTCGATGGATACTGTCCTACACTATGGACCGCAGCCGCAATATTCTCGGGCATGCGCAGTTCGAGCTCGGGCACCCCTTCTGTCATCCAATGGCAAGGCTTTCTCACGAATTTTCTTCACCAATTTCATTACAGCAGTTCCGCTTGTGGCTCTTTCACGACCCATATTTCTTTTCAAAATTAGCACGGTTTCGGCGACACAGCACTGACTTTGAAAATAAGTTTTCAATGTTTCGAAACGCTCCTCAAGCGAAAACACGATTGTTTTGTGACGCGGAATATCAGACTGACGAGCTGTCAAAATTTCAAGCAAATCGATCAAAAAGGTGTTGCCATAGCCTATAATTTAAAAACAATTGGCGATGGAATTTTTAAATAAGAAATACGACCTTTGACCATCGGTACAAATAATTTTGAAAAAGCCGATAAGATAGAAATTGTTCACATTCATAGCGTCGATTTGAGGCCTTAAAAAATTGGTCAGCATGGCTCTGTAACGGTCGCCATTCACGGTAACTGTGTTTTCAGCAGCGTTTTCAAATAAAAATGAGCCAATTATGCCACCACTCCAAAATCCACACCAAACAGTCACTCTTGGTGGATGGATTGGCTCCTCTACGATTACGTGTGGCCGTTCCGAACTTCAAATCTTGCAGTTCTGTTTGTTTACATAGCCCCGAGGTGGAAATGCTCTTCGTCTGAAGAGATGACTTTTGGACCAAAATCGACTTCATTATGAAGCCGGTTTATGACCCACGCAGAGAACTAATATCGAAGCGGATGGTCATTTCATTTCAACTGCTGAGCCATCTGGACCTTGTAGACGAATAATCCGAGGTCTTTGTGTTATCATCCTCAGGCTGGTGTGACTAATGGACAATTGCAGCGATCGGCGTGAAGTTGAGGGCGATGGATTCTGTCCTACACTATGGACCACAGCCGCAATATTTTCGGGCATGTGCAGTTCGAGCTCGGGCATCCCTTCTGTCATCCAATAGCAAGGCTTTCGCACGAATTTTCTTCACCAATTTCATTACAGCAGTTCCGCTTGTGGCTCTTTCACGACCCATATTTCTTTTCAAAATTAGCACGGTTTCGGCAACACAGCACTGACTTTGAAAATAAGTTTTCAATATTTCGAAACGCTCCTCAAGCGAAACATGATTGTTTCGGGACGCGGAATATCAGACTGACGAGCTTTCAAAATTTCAAGCAAATCGTTCTAAAAGGTGTTGCCATAGCGTATAATTTAAAAACAATTGGCGATGGAATTTTTAATTAAGAAATACAACCTTTGACCATCGATTCAAATAAATTTTGGAATAGCCGATAAGATAGAAATTGTTCACATTCATTGCGTCGATTTGAGGCCTTAAAAAGTTAGTCAGCATGGCTGTGTAACGGTCGCCATTGACGATAAAAGAAAAATGCGCCAATTATGCCACCACTCCAAAATCCACACCAAACAGTCACTCTTGGTGGATGCATTGGCTTCTCTACGATTACGTGTGGCCGTTCCGAACTTCAAATCTTGCAGTTCTGTTTGTTTACATAGCCCCGAGATGGGAATGCTCTTCGTCTGAAGAGATGATTTTTTACCAAAATCGACTTCATTATGAAGCCGGTTTATGACCCACACAAAGAACTAATATCGAAGCGAATGGTCATTTCATTTCAACTGCTGAGTCATCTGGACCAATCCGAGGTCTTTGTGTTATCATCCTCAGGCTGGTGTGACTAATGGACAATTGCAGCGATCGGCGTCAAGTTGAGGTCGATGGATTCTGTCCTACACTATGGACCGCAGCCGCAATATTCTCGGGCATGCGCAGATCGAGCTCGGGCACCCCTTCTGTCATCCAATGGCAAGGCTTTCTCACCAACTATTTCACTACAGCAGTTTCGCTTGGCGGTCTTGCACGACGCATATTTCTTTCCAAAATTCGCACGGTTTCGGCGACACAGCACTGACTTTGAAAATAAGTTTTCAATATTTCGAAACGCTCCTCAAGCGAAAACACGATTGTTTGGTGACGCGAAATATCAGACTAACGAGCTGTCAAAATTTCTGACAATGAATTGGGGATGGAATTTTTAATTAAGAAAATGATACGACCTTTGACCATCGATCCAAATAATTTAGGAATAGCCGATAAGATAGAAATACCGCGGTAATTTTCGATAACCTTTCTCCGTCACTCTTGAAAATTGGCTTAATGAAACTGGATTTCGCCAAACTGAAATTGAAAAGGTACATCAGCGATTCAACCAAGCCGCAAACACACTCTTTTAACACAAGAGGGTCAATTTAGTCCGGACCACAACTCATTTTAAATTCAACAGAGCATGCAGAACGTCATCGGTAGTAAACTGAAATTGTATGTTTGGATTTATACTAAAATCAATCTCGTCATTCTCTCTTGAAGAGGTGGATTCGAATATTCGATTCAACCACAACAATATATGAATTTTACAAAAAACGAGTTAAAACTTTAAATTGAGATTTGTATTTTTTATGACCTTTAGCTTTCCGATTTTTTAGGCAAGACAGGTGACAATTAAACCGATCCCAATTAATATTGTCCAGTAACTCATTTAAAGCATCACAGTCTACCTTTTTAAAGTTGAATAACTCACTATAATTAAAGGTTACGTTAACATTAACACAATTTTCAAGAATTAATTAGTTGTCCAGTGAAGTGAAAAATACTCGAAGAACCGCCAAAATCATCACAAGAAATGATTGCCATGTAATTCCACTGATATGAATACCAGATTGAAGATATTGCTGCTCTGGATCTCGATGTTGTTAATCCCGAGTGAGCAGATTGAGTCCATCACTAGGTCTGAGGTTAAATCACCATAGAATGGCAGCAGGTCATCTTCAACAGTAAGCCGAAAACCGCAGCCGCAACAGGTCATTAATATCCGCACGTACATCTTTCGAGACAACTAGTAGAAGTCAACCGCCTCTCTCTGTTAATTCAAGATCCGACGATCACGTCTGAAAACACAGCAGATTGGGGGAAATATTCTGCAGAATTGTGCGAGCTTATCAGCTATGGTTCCGTGATGCAATACAGTGTTGTATTTTCTGCACCCCGTAGATAATGAATATTCTACACGCATAGACAATGTATGTCGAAAATTTAAAAACTGGCGTCGACAATGTCGAAAATTATCATTTCTGTTAGCAATCTTGTTAGCAACTTCGCCTTATTCTGAAGTCAGTTTGTTCCTTTCTTAATTTTGGGTTGATTGTCGGTGAGATTTTATCTAGCAAGAACATTGCTAATATCCTTATGGTTATGTTGAGGCCCGAATATACCTGCCTATTTTTGCATTCTCTTAGGTCATTTTTCTTGGGAATCGTTATAGTCAAGCCTTCTTTCTATTTTCACGGTATTCTACCGGAATTCCACACTTTTGTTGTGTCCACTTTGAATATTTCAACACTTCTGTTGCTGGACATCCCGCTCCATTGGTAGATGGATGTTAACACTTTCGTTATTCGCGCTAGTTGTTAATTCGAAGATTTGTGTATCGTAGGTGATGTCATGTGGCCGAAATATTCATTTCATCTCTTCAATTGTGATTCATCACAAGATGAAGTACGCTTGTGTTATGCGCTTGTTGAGAATTTTTTCAGGGCACTGTTTACGGCCATTTTCTTGATTTATCGTGGCGTGTCTTCGTATTGACTTTTCAGCTCCAACGTATTTTGTTGGCACATTTGAAACTTGAGATACCGGCGTTCTTCAATTTTCATCCAGATTTTATCATAGATCCAGGGTTTGCGTCTGAATTATTGGTACCCGTGTGGGTACCCGTGTGTTTTGGTAGTTATTTCGATATAGGCTTCTTTGATTCGTTTCCACTGTTGCTCTACATTGGTGGCTGTTTCTTCATTGGTTTGGAGGCTGAACTTGAGCGCTTTGCGGAGTGTGTTACTTGTGTTGGCATCTTTTAATAATCTGTGGGTGTTAAATTTCTTCTCTTGAATGTCTGCACCACTCATGGCTCTGACCTATTGTAATGACGTGAGAAATTTTTTGTTAATCAGTACGTGATCTATTTGGTTCGTTGTTCCGCCATCATATGATGTTCATGTGCATTGATATATATTTTTGTGTTCTATACCCATTGATAGCTGTTATCGGTCGGTTATCCGTTTGATATCCGTTCCAATTTTTGCAATGAAATCTCCTTGTATTATCTTGATCATAACTGTTTGTCCATTATGCTATTGTGACTGCGTCTTTTGTTGGGTCATATCAATGAATGTTAGTTATGTTACACCTAGTGTTTCGATTTTTTAATGGAATCTTGTTACGATTCCACGATTTTCCTGCTATTAACTGGTTTCAATTCCACTAGCTGCTGTTAATATGGTCGACGTTTAATTCGTCGCGTCCAGGCCTTATTCGTCGCATTTCGTCCCATAACCATTTTCACTTCATTGAGGGAAGCCGAGAGTTCCGATTTTGTAATGTTTTATTTCTTTCTCTAATTGTGCTAGCTTGAAAGCTGCTTCTGTTAGAGTTCTGATGTTTGAATTTTCGGTTCGTGTTCGTGTAAGACAGCATCTGATTAATCCAAGCAATGATTGCTTGACGTTGGCACTGGTTGTTGTATTAACTGCTCCAGTGAGGTAAAACAAAGGTCGATTGATAATCAATTGGTGAATCTCTCGGACAGATGTAATCCTGAGCTGACCTAAACAAAATGGATAACGCTTGCACTGAAAAAATCCCCACTTGTATTCTTGTTCAAAACAAAATTAAGTACAGTTATCAGTGATTTTTACTCTGGAAAACCCACATAAAACAATCGTGCCTAACTACATGAAGGATTCGTTTCGAAAATATTTGGCACAGCAAATTTCTTTTAAACCATAGCAGAATTTACCCTCATTTGATCTCGTTACAAAACTAACTCGATTTCAATCAGAATGAAAATTATTAATTTCTATATGAAGCACGCTGGATACCGAAAAAATCTGAGAAGATTCTCCCATTTTCAGGATTCCTTTTCGAAGGTTTATATTGGCGCCAAACCTTTCGAAAAATTTGTTCTAAATCCGATTTTTACCATAGTAAACGATTGTCTACTCAAAAATCAATTGTTTACGCAATTTTTAACACTAACATGTAGACAATTTGGAAATACGCGTAAACGCACAAGACTGGAGTTGATAGAGGCACATACTCGGTCGACGTTGCAGAAGATATATTGTTACAGTGCTAGCGGGCCGTCTTGTACGTACTCATCGATGCTGTGAGATGGCGTTTTCGCAGTGAAGTTAGGATAATAGATCGATCGTCTTTCTCAGATGTACGCCGATACCGGCTAGTATGTGGTCTCCGATTGAAGGTACCAGCTTCTAAAACCTTCTGGTACTCTTGAGACAGTAAATTGGCTCATATTTAGCTGTCGAGCGACTTGTCGTTGATTGCGCCCTTCTTGCAATAAAGCAACAACTTGTGCTGGTTTTTCTGAAGTAGTATCCATGATTTTGAGGAAACAACGGATGAAACTGGAAGATATTTGTTCAGATCAACGTCTGATAAGTGACTGATGGCCAATATTGGTCAACATGGTATTGAAACATCGCATTTTGCTACGATTTCTTTAATTTGAAAAGTACTGTATAGATTTTAATGATAAGGGTGTCCTTGCAAAGTTAAAATACTAAGCTGTCAAAAAAATTGGTTTACGAAAATCGGTTAAGGTTTGAGTCGATTTAGTTGCTCACGAGTTCAATTATTCCTCATATTAAAATAACCGATCAAACTTTTTCTCTGAGGGTTGGAGGGTTTAGTTGGAGAAATGCTACGAAATGGACATCCCTGATAATCTTCTATTCCTAGATTTTCAGCTCCTATGTTTTGCCACATTAGTCATTCCCTCGAAATTGATAACTATTTGTAAAGTAGGGTGGTTAAATTTTAAGGGCCGATGTTGATTTAGAATAAAACACAAATTATTTAGGAAATTATTGTCAATTCTTTTTATTAATGATAAATGTTCTATGCCGTTAATGTGCCGAATTATCTCATCCTTTAGCTCTTGAATTGTTGCGGCCTATCGACCTACATCTTTTCTTTCAAATAACCCCAAAGAAAGAAGTCCAACGGTGTCAAATCACATGATCTTGGCGGCCAATTGACATCGCCACCACGTGAGATAACACGGCCATTGAATTTGTCGCGCAAAAGAGCCATTGTTTCGTTAGCTGTGTGACAAGTGGCACCGTCCTGTTGAAACCACATATCGTCCACATCCATATCTTCCAATTCGGGCCATAAAAAGTTCGTTATCATCTCACGATAGCGAACACCATTCACAGTAACTGCTTGACCGGCCTTATTTTGGAAAAAATACGGCCCGATGATGCCGCCAGCCCATAAACCGCACCAATCAGTCACTCTTTGTGGGTGCATTGGTTTTTCGACAATTACTCTTGGATTATGATTCGCCCAAATGCGGCAATTCTGCTTATTGACGAATCCACTGAGGTGAAAATGTGCCTCATCACTGAAGATGATTTTCTTCGAAAATTGATCATCCACTGTTGCCATTTCTTGCCACCATTCTGACCATTGACGACGTTTGGAATGGTCAAGAGGCTTTAATTCTTGAGTCAATTGCACCAGAGCGTGAGAGGTGCAATTGTTGGGCACGACGACGAGTTGAGGTGAACGGCTCTTCAGCCACACCTTCGCGAACAGCAGCAATATTTTCTGCTGTACGAGCTGTAAGAGCATGCACTAGTGTTTTAAAATCTCCTACAGACCCGGTTTGCTCAAACTTTTGCACGATTTTTCCGATTGTACGCACATTTGGTTAATCGTCCAATTGGCCGAAAAAATCACGAAGTGCACGATATGCATTTTGATTTGAACGCCCATTTTCATAATATGCCTGAATAACTTTTACGCGTTGCTCGATTGTGTATCTTTCCATGGTTCAAATTGAGTTAGTCTGAAATTGAGAAATGTCAAATTAAATGCAGAAAAAAATTTGAAGTTTAGGTGTGGTTCACGTTCAACGTCGGCCCCCAAAATTTAACCACCCTTTAGCCAGGAGTGCGGCAAGGTGACCCAGTACCCGAAATTCTAATTAACCTTTCGTTAGAATATATAATTCGCCAGCTTAATATAGAGCAGCGCAGCTATTTATATTGCATATCAGTTGAATATTAGCTTACGCGTACGGCATACGCATCCTGATTCGTAACATCATGTCTCCTATATATGTTCTTCTCTCCTTGTAAACAACAGCCCAGCAAATTTACCTCCATATTACCGATGCAAACACCAAATACATGGCTATCGTGGAGAATTTTTAAGTGGCGACACACAATCACCAAAAATGTGCATGCGTTTAAATACTTGAGATCGATGGTAAATGAATAAAACTCAGTCTCTGCGGACATACCATCGCGAATCACAGCAGATTACCATGACTGCAGGTTACCAACACTGATAAGACCAGCATTACTTTTGATAGCCAAGCTTGGGCGCTAACAACACGGGGCAGCCAGAAGCTTCACGTTAATTCGTATAATGTTAGGCAGGGCCAATTAAATCGTTAATGTCTTGATGGCTGGAACCGGTACCAATGAGGGCAGGACCTCACGGGAGGCCCCCCATTTGGTGGATGGACGAATACAACTGACCAATTATGATCAAATTAGACAAAGTATTATTGTGTCAGCCACAATGTTAATGTGTTTGATCAGGTTATATCAGAGGTAACGACTTAACAACAAGATCACGACGCCACTGAAAACTGTCCAAAACTTCCATATATTCGTATGCATCAATATTTAATTTTTAATTTTCCACTGGGATGTACCGACTTGTGATGGGCATGGGTGAAAGTTTCGTGTATGCGCAGTTCCTAAACACAATTTTGTTGATTTGCTAAATTCCTCTATTTGTTTGCGTTTTATTTTCTTGTGAAATGGTGATGACCTTATACAATAATTCACATGTAACTACAAGTAATATACATAGATTGGATTAGAAATTTGGAAGCGAACGAAAAAATTACAAAACAAAATTATGTGATATGGGATTTAAGGTCAATAGAAATTTATACGAGCGAAAAGAAAATTTATTGGATTGAATACCCAAAAGAAACTGTCAGTATAAAGCTTTTAAGGATTGAATTTATAACCTTTGGGAGCTTAAATTTCAATCAAACGGATATTTTTATGTTTTTGTCTTTTTCGTAAATATGTTGGCCATATAATTGTGTCAGCAACATGAGCAATAAACTAATACACATTTTGTATGTAGGTCGGCGACTTTTAATACCTAGCGGCGGTCACTATGCAATTAACCGTTGCCATAATTGACATTTTCGTCAAAATCCTGATTAAATTACTTGCGTATTGTTTATTTTTTTGTTCTATTAGAAAAAATGTATAGATTGAGGGCACCTTTTGATATTTTCGACATATTGTGTTATCCGTTTTATTGTTACTCTGTTTGAACCATTCCTCGAAAACTCGGGTTGCCGAACAAGGTCAATCAACGTGTACAGCAAATTCGTCAAACATTACATGATTCGAATATTAATAACATTTACTAAATAGAAATTTTCACTTCACCGATTTTCATTTTGCGAATGTGTGGGTGTCAAATGGGCAGAATGAATACCAACAGCAACAAAACATTAAACTGGGATAACACAGACATCCTTCCGCTGAAATGAATATTTTAAAACAGCATCATATTATATGTAGGTACAGTAACCCTTAACACCGGAAATTTTATGTTGTCCATAATACGTAAACGCAAACATTTGAATTTTTGGAACAAAGGTGGTTTTGTTTTAACATAAAAGAAAAATACAAAATAAATGGATCCCTGCCTAATTTATGCTCGTCCAACCGAAAACATAAAAATTTACATTTCTTTTGCGTTCCAGTTTTATTTAGATTTGGATTGGTACTCACGCACTTGTCTATAAGTTATCGTGTTCTAAAGAGCTTTTGAACTTGCAAGTGAAGCGCTTATTAGATACTCACTAACTTTAACCTTTTACCGTTCTCATTATACATTTTTTGGTTTTTCTTAAGAAAAATCTGTAAACACAACAAAAAAAAAACAAAAAATGGAAATTACCGCAAAAACAGAGTAAATAACAGAATTACGCCTACAAGAATTTTCCTTAATTTTGCTCTTCTCTGGTATAACATAATTATTGAGCTTTTTGCTGCTTTGTTCGTATCAAATATATTTTTGGTTTTTTGTCTGTGCTTTATATTAATGTAATTTATGAAAAGCTTTTGGAATTATATGGAAATTGGCTTTTTTGGTTTTGTTTGTGGCCTTCTTTTGCGTTAAGAGTTTTAATGTTTTTATCGGTGTTTTATATACCACCGGTACCTTTGGCATTGACGCTTGAAATTCATTAACCTTTTGAAGTCGTGTGCGCCAGATTTCCTAAGATTAATTGTTTTAAACACTTTAGCCTGGGAAAGTATTATAGATTTTTGGTCACATCTTAATAAAATACGTAGCTACTATAGGAATTTAGTTTATTTATTTTTTAAGTAGTTGTATAGTGGTTGGTTAGTAGTTGTCAAGCTAAATGCCTGGGAAATTTTAGAATAACATAACAAAATATGTAAAGCCTATTTAAAAATTCTGCTTGAAAACATTCCTTTACGCAGTCATGCTAATGCCCAGTCAGTATTTAAACATTTATCAGCAAATTGGATAAATTCTCACTTGTAACATATGTGAGATAAATCGTTTATTATATGTCTGAGATGAATCGTATGTGAGAGGTCATAGATGAGTCTCATGAGACATGTCTGAGATGAATCCTATATGATATGTGTGAGATAATTTTATGTAAAATATCCAGGTTGACCATTTGGAAAGCAAAAATATGAATAATATAGCCAATAACGCACTCGTGATACCCAAAACAGAACAAGATCTCAGAGACATCGGGAGACTACCAGATTTTCGAAGGAAATCCATCACACTATGTGTCGAGGATTTACAGAGTAGAGAGCATCCTGAGGGATTACAAGATCCTGCAAGATGAACCCGTATAAAGGGCTATATTGCATCATATACGGCAAAAAATCAGAGGAGCGGCGGATGCAGCCCTTTTATCCTAAAATATTTTTGACGAAAAATGGAGTGCGATAAAAGGATGCTTGTCGCTGCACTATACCGACAAAAGAGATGTAAGGACGCTGAAGTACCAAATGAGTAACATAACACAACGTTGCTGTCGAAAATAGCTTAGATGAGTAGAAAATGTCGAGAACTGGTAGAGTAGGTAGACAATTCGTAGCCAATGTAGATTACTGCATTTTTTTGTTGTGTTTCCATTGTTTTTTTTTTTGTACGAAGGCATTATCTTATATACAAAGTGTCTTTATCTTTGAAATGATCTTTATGATTGAAATATATTGGTCACTCGATCTCATTGATATTGGAACAACCTCATAAGCGATTTCATTTTCATTCATGGAATAAAATTGAATTATTTTATAGCTCCCTTAACTTTCTTTCATACCGGGCGTTTACATGATCCAGTAATATTTGCTGATTTGCAGTATCGTTCTATATCGGCATCGATATAATCCTTCCAAAAGGAATTCGAAAAATGGGAGAAACTTCTAAGATTTTTTCCGGTACCCAGCGTGCTTCATATAGAAATTAATAATTTTCATTCTGGTTGAAATCAAGTTGTAATGAGATCAAATAAATTATCGGTAGGCATTGTACTTTCCTGAGCTTAATCGATTATCGTATCGCTGTACGAGGCTAAATTCGGCTGTGGTTTAAAAGAAATTCACCGTTTCTTGAGCAACATAGCGCACAGATATGGCGGCCATGACTAATTTATGTTCAAGCGATTGTTTTGTGTGTCGTTTCCAGAGTAAAATTGTCTGATAACTGTGATTAACCCGAAGCGATAAGCGAAATCCATTTTTTCAGGTTAGCTCGGGATTACATTTGTTCGAGAGATTCGAAGATCGATTATAAGTAAGATAACCAAACTTCATCGCCAACGTCAAGCAACCATTGCTTGGGTTAACAGAAGTCCTGTGAACTGGCTTATAAGATTCATTAATCCAAAATCAAAATTAATGATTACAGAAACGAATACTGAATAATACAAACCGTTAAATATCAACCCTCGTCTATCTCACACGAACACGAACCGGAAATTGAAACATCAGAACTCTAACGGAAGCAAGCATCAAAGTTATCACAGTTAGAGAAAGAAATAACACATTACAGAATCGAAATTCGCGGCCTCAATGAAGTGAAAAGTGTAGTGAAATAAACATAATCGCAGGAAATTACCTGCATTCGTTAAACGCGATGAATAAGGCGTCGGCCATATTAACAACAGCTAAAGCAAATAAGGCACTAGTGGATTAGAAACCAGTTAATAGCAGAATAATCGTAGAATCGTAACAAGATTCCATTCAAAAATGCGAAACACAACCATAACTAACATTCAGTGACTTGCCCCAACAAAAGACGCAGCTGAAACAACCAAGGATTAGTTTTATGACTAATAACCAGCCTCAATAGCATAATGGACGCACAGATATAATCAAGATATTTTCAAGGAGATTTCATTGATAAAATTTCCAATGTGTATAACAACCACCAATGAGTAAACAAACGACTTATTTACTTCTGCATCACAAACCAGCTATTCATAGGAAGCAGAAAATTCCACACAAAAAAATTCCAACACTAAAACATAGGCAAATGTGACATCATTTTCTATTAATAAATCTAGTTGTTGCTTAATTGTTTTGGTGGTGGCCATTCACAACATTTTATCTTCCTGGTTATAGCCTGTGCTGTCCATTATGATCCAGCCAAGTTCGTTTTCTTGAGCAATTGAATCTTGTGCGTATCCTCTAATGATGTTACTGTTTATAATCGGAGGATAGTAGTCAACTACGATTATTACATCAATGCTATTGGACTTGTTGTATTGTGGATCTGCAAGTTGTAAATGCTGCAAATTTACCCATCTGTTGGTATCAAAGTCGATGTCTGGAATATTATCAGTTAATTTTTTAAACACATTTGTGACTGCACACATCGGCTTCCTGCACCCTCCATGTGGGTAACTGCAACAGGGAAACTTTCGAATTTCAAAATGAAAATTTGCATACCGATTAAGCCCAATTTGTGCTAATTAGTGCTCACGGGAAAAGTTAGTGCTAGTCCAGGAGCCGAAAAAACGGAAAAAGAAAATTTCAAATTTCGCCTAAAAGACGGAATAAATAAAACCCGATTTCTAGAAAAAAAACAGAAATAATTTTCGCCTACTTTTAAAACTTTCTAAAGGCCGCTAAACTGCTGAAATTTGTGCTTATCATACAAATATGATTTTCATAAATTTTCATTCATAAATCGAGGAAAAACAAACTAGCCCCTAAAAGATACTATATTAAACAAACAAAACACAGAGGTATAGCGTTCAATAATATTTGTGTTGAACAACAAATTACTCAATAGAAATAAAATGTTCTAAAAACCAAGTCATAAGCAATTCAGATAGTATATTCCTATCAGGTATGTTCATAGCCATCCGAAAAATATAATGGCCGAATTTGTGGAAATCCAGAATTGGCTCAATTCCATTGAACAACAACACAATTTTGTAACAAAAAATGTTCTAGAAACCAATTAAGTTGGCACTTCTGATCACATATTCCGATCAGGTATGTCGATTGCCATCCGAAAAATATAGTGGCTGAATTTGTGCTAACCCAGAATTGGCCCAATTCCATTGAACAACAACCACTGTTGAATGAAAAATTTTCTGACAAAAGTGTTCTAGAAACCAATGCAGTTGGCACTTCTGATTGCATATTCCGCTCAGGTATGTTCAGTGCCAAGCGAAAAATATAGTGGCTGAATTTGTGCTAACCCAGAATTGGCCCAATTCCATTGAACAACAACCACTGTTGAATGAAAAATTTTCTGACAAAAGTGTTCTAGAAACCAATGAAGTTGGCACTACTGATTGCATATTCCGATCAGGTATGTTGATTACCACCCATAAAATATAGTGGCTGCATTTGTGCTAATCGAGAATTGGCCCAATTCCATTGAACAACAACGACTGTTGAATGAACAGTTTTCTGACAAAAAGTGTTCTAGAAACCAATGCAGTTGGCACTTCTGATTGCATATTCCGATCAGGTATGTTGATTGCCATCCGAAAAATATAGTGGCCGAATTTGTGCTAATCCAGAATCGGCCCAATTCCATTGTACAACATCGACTGTTGAATGAACAATTTTCTGACAAAAAGTGTTCTAGAAGCCACTGAAGTTGGCACGTGGTATTTCTAGGGCTAGTTTGGTTTTCCTCGATTTATGAATGAAAATTTATGAAAATCGTATTTCTATGATAAAAATTAAATTATTTCTGGTTTTTTCTGGAAATCGGGTTTTATTTATTCCATCTTTCAGGCGAAATTTGAAATTTTCTTCCCCCATTTTTTCGGCTCCTGGACTAGCACTAATGTTTTCCCGTGAGCACTAATTAGCACAAATTGGACTTAATCGGGATGCAAATTTTCATTTTGAAATTCGAAAGTTTCTCTGCTGCAGTGACCCACGTCTTTCATCCCATTGCAGATATTCTAGTCTTGACTTGTTTCTGCCTCGTCTTTAGAAGATTTGCTGCGTTTGTGGAGATGAATGACGCTTGAGAGCCTGGGTCAATTAATGCTCTGCAGAGCCTGTATTTTCCCTCGTTTGTTGTTAATGCGATTAGAGATTATATTAAATATCTTTTAGATACCCGCTGCATATCTACGTTGGAATCGATGTGCAGTCCTGTGTTGTGCTTTCCATTGAATGCGTTATATTGGTTTATCTGCTGATAAACAGTTTGTGCATAATTTATGAAGCATTGCAATTTGCGATCATTCACTGAAATTTAATTTCCTAAATCCTCCACATTCATTATTTTATGTCCCCCTCGAGAGTAGACACAGATGTTTGTTGTTGTTAAGAAGGTCTGTTTGACTATTTGACCTTTGTCGTTTCGTGAGGCGGTCGTTGGTTGGAATATTGGCTTTTTAAAAAAAAAATGTTAATTCCGTTGTTATTTTGAATTCCCTTGGATCTTCTAAGGAGATCTCATAGAGTCGCCTTGACTCATTGCCTAGTTTTTTAGTTAAGGTGAAGATTATTATTGAGTTCTACTATTCAAGATTTCTCAGTGCTGCTGCAGACTCTATGTTTATCAGTAGTCTTCTGTTGGTATTTCTGTTATTCAAAATCTCCCAGACAGCTTTGTAGTGTTTTTCTGTTGGTTGGAGGTGGTTGATTAATTTGGCCGCAGCACCCTCCCACTGACCCTTTAAATAATTAATTTTATGGGGTCACTGATCTGTCTATTCTCATGGATGAGTTTGGTGAATGTGTCACGAAATCCAGTCCACTTCTGGGGATCCCCGGTTTCTTCTATGCTCATTGTTATTTGAACGATTACTGTTTGACACTTGTTATCAATGTTACGTTGTTCTTCTTCATCAGTAACGTTCATCAGTAAGTTTTAGCATCACTCCTAGTGACAGTTTCATTGCCGGTTTTGGTCCAGCCACGACAAGGTCCTCGGCCTGGAATGGTCTATCGTTTTATTAATTGATGCAACTCTGGATTCATCCCTTCCAACCTTGCATCTCTGTTGTTAGAATTGTTGTCGGACATCGTTTGAATGTTCTCAATGTATATTGATTTTCAAGATGATGTATCTGGTTGGTTTATACTGCGATGATCTCTACACGTGTTACCATTTTAAAGTATGGGTGCTCTGAGTTGACATCCTGCAGTTCTCTTATTTTGTCATCTGTATCTTGAAATTTTGTATAAAGCTCTTTTAATTGTTGTATTCGGTTGGTGAGATAGGTTTTTGTTTTCCTCTCTGGACCGTCCTTCTTATAATTATTACATATTTTATCAAACTGAGCCGCAAGCTGTTCTTGATTCAATTCAAGCACTTTCATTTTTGAATTTTGGCAGTTCTCGTTCGCCAGTTGATTAATTTTCGCGTGTCACTCGTTGTAATGTAGAATACCCGTTTGTTTTCGCCTGTTCTTAATGGCTCGAAGGACCACTGTTTAATTCAGCCTCAGCTTGAACTAATATAATACTTTTCCTTTATATTCCAAGCTTTCCACTGGTGGGGGCTAATACCGGAATATTGAAATAAAAGCATGGATTAGAGTTTGATTAGAACTGAACTGTTAATTTATTTTTTGTGGTTTATATACAAATTTGATATTTACTTGTTGTTGTTTTCCAAAAGTGCAGACTTGCATGTAACAAATTAATTATTATAGCGTGATCAACGTTCTGCAAAACTGCATATTATGTTGTAGTAAAATGATCCTGTCCATATTGAACACAATGTAAAACAAAAAACTCATAGAAAACTAATGTATGTGAACAAAGACCAAATTACATTCCCGAAAAATGGAATGGCTACACCAATTATTGCTATCATGACATTTTTACTCTCAGCCCCGAAAATATTTGCTATCATGATAGTTAAAAACTATCATGATAGTCGAAAGGGGCTGATAGTAAAAATAATACTTATAAAAACGTGTATGTAAAGTAAGCCCAATATGTATGTAAAGATAGTCCAAATTCCGTCCCCGAAAAAATACGATGGCAACAATAATTATTGCTATCATGACATTTTTTTACTCTTGGACCAAAAAGTCGCCATATTTTTACGATAGTTAAAAACTTTCATGACAGTTGAAGCTTTCAGGACTAACGGTAGATTATTTCTACTTATAAAAAAATTTTGGTTAAAATATGTCTCTCGCCAACACTATCACGGAAAAAATTATGTACATCGTGTGATAGGATTTTTCATCGGAGCTGAGATATTCTCCACAGAAGTCACGAACTATTCGTTGGCTTAACTAGCGATGTATAGAATCTCAAGAGTCAACTAAGCATTAAAATTATGAACAAATAATTCTCAGCACTTGTATTTTATATCATATTCTAAAATTATTTACTGTGTTATGATAGTTGACAGTAGATTTTTTGAAAGGGCTCTTAAAATCTTTATTTATTTAGTTTTTTGACATATAAATACTATAACGTATAGGGAGCTATAATTATTATGAAATGTCGTAATAGTATTCATAAAATTATATAGTATTGCCAAACGCACCATTGATTATTTTCGAGAGATTCGGGGTTGGAATTTTGGGTTATCTTCACAAAGGTAAAAATCTAGATTATTTGATGTAACGTTAGTCGCTCTTATATGACTTTTACACACAAAGTTGTAATTTACATTTATGACTAAACACTACAAAATGTACCAAAAATAAATTTAATGTCAAAAACTACTTCGTTTATACAAATTTGTGTGTGTGTTTATGCGACCGTGGCGGAAAACATAAAATTAAACCATCTCTCGACGTGTAGCGTATGCCGTGTGACGAATGTCAAAATATTCATCTCTGATTGGCTACAAGCTCCCGTCGCACGTCGCACGTCGCATATAAGTCAACTTCCAACAAATGCTGAAATCTAATGACCGCACACATAAAAAGTTCAAGGAATAATTTTGAAATATAGCACATCGAAATATTCTAGGCATGACCAAGAATAAATCATCCAACTATCACGATAGCTATAGCCACGATCAAAAACATGTGTTTCTAAAATCTTTTCTACTTCTTGTGAATCCGTAATGAATCATGATCAACAAGTCAAATGATTAAGTGAATCCAATTAAATTGTAAAACTAGAAATTAGTAAACCGAAGTAAAATGCATCAGGTCTCAATGACGTATTTAATTTCTAACGTTATTTTATCTAATTTTTATGACAAAATGAAAATTCGCTAGAAATGTTCTAATGCCCAGATCGCTTAGTCATCAGCGGCGTGTCTAAAACATGCAATTTCTTCAAATATGAACTAAATAACAAAATTGTGAATAATTTTCCATCACTAACCAAAAAAAACAACTTCTTCTAATCGGTTAGTCACAATTACGCGAAAATAACATTTCTAATTCTAAACAAAAAATGTTTGTTCGCAAAATATTATTTCATCGGTAATTTATTTGAATCTATCCCAATTACGATTGTTTGCGATTAATTCAATTTATTTATTTGGCCTTGATTTTTATTTTTTACTAAATGATTCATACGTTTTTTGTGCAGACACATCGGGAACTCAATATTCCCTAAAACGGAGATTAAAAAATATAAGTAATTGAAAATCAGTTTGACCCTCAACGGAATTAATCATGTTAACACTCCAGGTCTCCGAATAATGTATTCCTAAACTAGCCGATAAATTATGTTACACCATTACGTGCCTCAACACAAAACCTAATGTATCCCATTCGTCACTATATACATACACGTGTGTTTTTGATAAGAACTCAAAGCACGAAAAGTTCAATAACATGAGGCTCAACTCCAATAACTATCAACCCCTATATACACCCCCATATATACCCTAAATATATTTTCTTTTCTTTTTTGTTGGTCTTCTACTTATTCTTCTTTGCCGTATTCTTTTCCAATTTTCCACATAAAAGAAAATCTACTTTACAAAATACTCAGTAATACACTAACAACAATGTACGAACGAATGAATTCCACCAACAACAATATTCAACAATAAAATGTATAATGAAAAATGTTGGAAAATTTTCATGGTGGTGGGGAACGGAGCGTGTGAGAATTGTGTGTTCCTTCAATATTATACAAAGCTCTCTATACATGGCAAGAGAGAGAGGTACGCGATGGTGATGATTCGTTTTAATTTTTCATTCTCTTCGTGCTTTGTGTATAGCTATATAACGGAATATAACATTTGTATAAGATTGGTTCAAGGCCGATGACGGTCAAGGCTATTCACAAAGTTGTATTACCCTTGACAAAAAACGAATATAAATTTTTTATGTTTATGTATGTGTGAGCTGAGTTGGCGTATTAAATATACGTTGAGTTGAGTGAGAGAGGGCAAATTAATGTATTGTGTGGAAGAGCTTTTTGTGTAATATTTTAGGTTAGAAATTTGGTTTAGGAAAATAGCATTACCAAAAAAAGCTCTCGTAATTTTATTGTTGTTAGTATGTGTGCATGTGTTTGTGCGTTTTATATTATATTATTCGGCTTGTGTGTGATGTAATTTAACAGTATTTTTTGCCGTTTGGGTGTTTTTGTTGTTGTTTTGTTGTTGTTGGTATATAAGGGTGGAAAATAGATTGAAGGTCAATAGCTTGAACTGGGGTTTCATTTTATTATTATTATGATTATTATATTTTGTATGTGCTTATTGTGGGCCGATTGACTCTTCCCTTACAATTTTAGTTTGTGTCTTTTGGGAAGGACGAAGGACTAAAATATATTTTGGGGGTAATTTCTCCGTCCCGCATTTCAATGTTTTCGGTATCATTTTTTATTTCTTCTTCATTCTCTGCAGCTATTCGTGTGCGGGCTGCTTAGAATTTTGAATTAATCACCGTCATCGTGATGGAATGATAATGGCAAGCTTTTATTCATTTTTTTGGCTTTTGGTTATTCGTGATAATCTATTTTGTCTTACGTGTTCTTGATTTGATGATAGATGACAGTTTCAACGTTGTTGTTTTCAAATATCATTCAAATTGGGTTTTGATTACTAATAGTTTATTATTTGGGATTTTGTTTTTGTCACCGAGAATGAAACGAACCAAAAATATAAAAGATAGTTTATATTTAGTTCTGTCTTCTGGTAGAATTTGGTTTTCTGATTTTCTTGGTGTGTGTTCTTCGAGTGTCATGACAAATGTATATAAACTTAATATGTAATACAGAATAATATGTGCAGATGTAGATAAAATGTTGAGAGTTCAAATTTATTTTGTAAGCACATTGTATGTGTCATTGATTTTGACATTGAACTTTTATATACATTTAATACCAACTTGTGTTTATAAGGCAACAATAAAAAACTTAGAAAATATGGTTTCAATGAGAATCACACGCGTAATTGAATGGCATGGATTTTCAGATCACGCAGTGGGTGCATTTATTTATTCGTACACGTGTTGTACTCATACCGTTTAAATAATTTGCAACTTGTAACAGATAAATTCGTTTTATATCGAGAATATGTTGGCGCCCTAGGTGGGGCTAATTTTTGTTATAGATAAAATATACAAACGGCTCATAGACACAACTGACAAATTTAATTATTTCAAACACATGTATTGGCTCATTCCACCCTAATACCATTTAACAGGTTTCTATTTGTGAAAGGAAGATTCCTCGCTATAGTGTAGTCATCCCGAAACCATATTCTACGTGAAAAAATTTGTATTATTTTGTTACCATATTGGTATCAATTTTAATAATATAAAAACAAATCATCATGAAATGAAAATGGATGCTTCTACGTTTTGGTTCCTCTGAACTATATGTATACCGAAGATGGACTGCGAGTAGCAGAGGAATGTGACGCCTTACCAATAACATATGATGCCAATTTGGATGATTTTCATTTTGATTAACAAAGGAAAAACTCAAATCATTTCCATGGTTTGCCAACGCGAGAACACGCAACATATAACTTTCCATGTGAGAAGCATGGACGATCCGTGGCAAGAGAACAACTGCACCTTAAAATTTGCCGTTCAAAATGGTAGCTTCAAGAACATTGCCCATGATAGCTAGCTTTGGTGGATTTGAATTCCCAAATTTATGTGATGGCATTCCTGGTAAATCCGGTGAATTCAAGAATTAAACAGGATAGTTGACTACTTCGTCAGGGTCGACAACAGCGTCGATCGATTTGAACAACATCTCATTGCCAAACCTGCAGCCAAAATAGTTAATTCACGTAGCCGTGTGCACAAATCTGGGAATATGCTTTCAACCAAAGCATCTTTCGCGTCTACCATGTTGCAAAAATTGTCTGGCAATTTGATTGAATGTGTATTTCCACGCAATCGAATTTTTCCATTGCCAATGTTGAGAATTGTTTGGCGAATGACAGTGCCAATGGATCATTTTGCAGTTGAACACGCATATACCGGGTGTTTCTTTTAAACTGAGACGATCAAATATCTCGAAAAATAGTCACTCTACGGAAAAAATGTCCATAATCAAAATTTAATCATACCGCGGGGGAAATACATTAGTGCAAAAAAATAGTCCCCAACCCCCCCCCCCCCCTTTGTAGGTGGGGCGGGGGTAACTTTTAAACTAAGATAGGAAGCCATATTTTTTATTGCAGATACGGATTCTACGACTAAAAGTACGTATGATTTGAATGAAATATTTTGTTCGGTTCATGATAGATGGCGTTGTAATCGACGAAATTCAATTTTCCAATTTCTCCTTCTTAGAACACACGCATTCGATTCTGCAATACGTTTGAAATAAAAAAACATCACGTTTTCATTGGAAATACTCGAAATTCGTCATCAAAACAATTTATTCAGTTTCGTAAATCACATTTAACGTTTGTGTTATTTCTTATCTTCATGTTTTTCGTAATTGCAAAATAAACGATAAAATACTTTAGAATGGAGCGTTTAACTGTGCCAGAGAAAATTGAAATGGTTCTGGTTTATAGGATAGGATTCGTTCACGTGCTTCATTTGGCCGGACTATCAAACAATTTATTACTGATGGAAATGTTGGACCGAAAAAGAGGACCCGTATAGCAACAGTCACTGGAGAAAATAATGAAATTGCTGTATTGGCAGCAGTGGCTCATAATCCTCATGTTAGTACACGAGAAATAGTTCGCGATTCCAGATTGTCCCTCACCAGTGTTTGGAGAATTTTAAAACGGCACAAGTATCATCCAAATCATGTGTCTTTACACCAAGATCTTCATGGCGCTGATTTCCAAAATCGGGTAACTTTTTGTCAATGGGCACGTGAACAAATACAACAAAACCCCAATTTTTTTCGTTGCGTAATGTTCTCTGACGAATTGTCTTTTACAAACCATGGAACGGTTAATCGACACAACATGCATTATTGGAGTGTTACAAATCCGCACTGGCTTCGTCAAGTTGAACATCAGCGTCCTTGGACTGTCAACATGTGGTGTGGAATAATTGGCAACAAACTCATAGGACCCCACATTATTGAAGGCAACTTGAATGGTCAAATGTACCGAAACATTCTGGAAAATGAACTGCCAATATTACTTGAAAATTTGAGCTTAGAAGTGAGACGGAACATGTGGTTTCAACATGATGGTTGTCCTGCACACTATTCGGTGGTGGTACGTGAAATACTTGATCGTGATTTCAATGGTCGCTGGATTGGTAGAGCTGGTCCGGTAAATTGGCCTGCCAGATCACCAGATCTTACTTCGCCAGATTTCTTTTTGTGGGGCTAAGTCGCAGGCCATCATTTTGAACACTTACTTTAAGCTAAAATTATTTTATTCACCTGCCATTTACATTAATAAATTGTTTTGATGACGAATTTCGAGTATTTCCAATGAAAACGTGATGTTTTTTATTTCAAACGTATTGCAGAATCGAATGCGTGTGTTCTAAGAAGGAGAAATTGAATAAATTGAATTTCGTTGATTACAACACCATCTATCATGAACCGAACAAAATATTTCATTCAAATCATACGTACTTTTAGTCGTAGAATCCGTATCTACAATAAAAAATATGGATCCCTATCTTAGTTTAAAAGTTACCCCCGCCCCACCTACAAAGCGGGGGGTTGGGGACTATTTTTTGCACTAATGTGTTTCCCCCACGGTATGATTAAATTTTGATTATGGACATTTCTTCCGTAGAGTGGATATTTTTCGAGATATTTGATCGTCTCAGTTTAAAAGAAACACCCGGTATATGTTAGGGCGTAATGTATTGGCATTTCACCATAGCTATGACTGTTTCAGACATGCGATACTTGCACGTGGAATGACCGGCACTATTTGTTTTAAATCACCGGACAGCAACAGTAGAGCGTCACCGAAAAGTCTGGTATTATCGTTGAGATCATTCATCATTCTATCAACAGATTCAAGTGAATGATGCATTCATCCCAGAAAACCTGCAGGACTTTTCCATCCGGAATGCTTCTTTATGTTCCACATTGCATCTGGATTTGTGTGAGCGTTCAATGACAACTTGAGTGCTGAATTTGCAGTCCATCCACCATCAAGCAAAACCATCAAACACAATATGATTTTATGATTGAATGCGAGCAAGTATCATTGAGGTAAGGAATGTTTTGCCAGTGCCGTCTGGTGTGTTAAAAAAAAGTCTACCTTGTTGTGCTGTAATTGAAAAATTTATTCGATCGTATATGTTCTTTTGTTCACCAGTGAGCAGTTGCTCATTATCTGCAACAAAAGTAGTTAGAGAGGCCGCACCGAACGGTTGTACGCGCTGAACATCTTCGTTAATGATGTCAGTGCGCATATTCGAAATGAGAATGCAAATATTCTCAATACTTATAAAAGCCTCGTTATATATAGCGTAGCTCTAATAATTGCCGAATTTGATGAGAAGAGGAACTCAGTACTTTATCTGCCAGTGTGAGACCCCAATGATTGTCACCTCAGCAAATGCAACACGCGATACGTGTCGCACAAAATACCATTAACTGTTCGCAAGTATTGGTAGGGCATCGGTCCTGGACCAACAACAAACAGTGTATAAAGGACAGTATAAAGGACTCAGCAGAGCTCCGGATTTAATTTTAAAGAAAAACACATTTATTTTGGAATTAACCAAACATTTTTATTTCAACATAAAGAAAAATAGTTCCGATTAAACGTGAAATACAACACAAGGCAAATGGCCACCACTAAACCTCCGGCACAGGGGTATTCATTTGTTGAAATTTTGAAGAACGTTTTCGCATAATGTGGCTGCATTTCACCTATAACGCGCCGTATATCCTCTTTAAGATGTTCAACTGTTTCAGGCTTATTCGCTTACATCTTTTCCTTCACATAGCCTCAACAATGTTGATCGCCAAATCTAGAAATGACAAGGCCTGGAAACTTAGTCTGCAGTAACACCATTGTTTCACGTGCTTTGTGGCAGGTCGCACCGTCTTGTTGGGAAAACAAGTCCTCCACATCAATTGCATCCAATTCGGGCCACAAAAACTCAGTTAACATTTCGCGCTACCGCAGTCCATTAACAGCTACCGCACTTCCAGCCGCATTTTCCCGCCAAAAATACACACCAAACAGTTACTCGCGGTGGATGCATTGGTTGTTTGAGTATCACTCGAGCATTTTCAGCACCCCAAATTCGACAGTTTAGCTTATTTACGTATCCGTCGAGTTGAAAATGTGCCTCATCTGAAAAAATGATTTTCTTCTAAAAATCCGCATTAATTTGATGATGTTCCAACACCCAATCAGCAAATTCACGGCGCTGCGCATAGTCCCTTGGCTTGATTTCTTTCACCAATTGAACCTTGTACACGTGAAAATGCAGATATTTTACCAAAATTCGTTGCATAGTGCTTCTGTAAATGTTTAGTTCTTGACCACGATGCCGAATGGAAGCTCCTGGATTCTCGGCCACAGATTCCTTTACTGTGGCAATATTTTCTCCTGATCCATCAGCGTAAATTTGGTCTCAAATTTTGTTTTTTCAATAATTAAACGTTGTTGGTTTGAATACTTCTCCATATACTTAAATCATGTGGTATGTACGAGACAACTGTCAAAAAAATCACCGTACAACTCGTATTAACAAAATGGCGGCAAATTTAAATCTGGCGCTCTTGCTGAGACACCCTTTATAATCGGCTTAATGTATTTCCCATAAATATGCCGTCGTTTTCTTATACTGAAACGAGTCGCTTTCGTGGGTCCCACATTTTTCACTAACAAAATACCTTTGAAAATATCTGATCGGTTGCATAGTTCGAAAAACTCAGTTAGTGTGATTTTTGGGGCAGCTAATTTTTGTTGTAGAGCAGTGTCTTCAGTGAAATAAACATGCTGTCCATTTTCAAGGTGCACAACCAAATGTATAATAGCAGGACCCCTCGCAGCCATGTCGCTGCCCTCATGAACGTATTTTCAAATGTATTTGATGGGCTTCACCGAACTGCAGAACTCAACGTTTATGTGTGATTTGTAGGTTTTGCACAGCAATGGCGAATACGGAACCACTTAGCGGTTGTCAATGTCAACCGTTCCACCGTTTTACATGCGCAATTGATATGATTGTCCACCTTTGTCTGTATCTCGTATTTTAAAGCGCCGCATGTACCATGGATCATATTAGCGGTAACGGAATTTGTTAGCGGAGTTTCTGCTGAAATAATTTTATCAATTTCTTCAGGCTGTACTAATCAAAATATATGCATATGGCAAACTTCGTTTTTGCCCTTCAACAGTATGGGTAATCAAGTTCATCAATGATTTTAATTTGTGTTTGAAGCCACGTTGCAGTAATATCATGGCGATGCTTTGCTGTTTGATCTGGCAATAACGAAAATTTTGATTTCATCCCAATTTGTATTGCACGTAACTGGAATGAACAAATCTGGTCGTATGGGAGTACGAAAGTCATGGCGTCTTGAATGTATTGTTGCATATGACGTGGAATACCAATATATGATGATGGAAGAATATATGCGGTACTGATGTAGTTGATATTAGTTGTTCCATCTACGTGACCGATACTAGCATTACGCAAATGAATGTACTACTCAGAGCGCAGCTTCTCTTGATTATACTTGAGGTACCGTAATCGCCCTCATTCGCATACATATCAACATCATGAAATAGCTTGCGGCATCGAAGAATGTTGTTGTCCTCATTGGCACGAATCATCAACTGACATGCGGACAGAAAAAGAAAATAATGCGGAGAGTGTACCTGTCGTTGGATTAGTTTGTGATATGCATCTTTACCTTCCCAAAATATCAGTGAATATTGCAAAGCGTCGTAAGAACACTGATTGTCTTGAATTGTCTGCATCGTGTTATTTGTGCGTTGGATCCGTATATCTGGTTCGTATGCGTCACCAACCGCAACAACTGCAACTTCATTAACGTGCTCTCCAGATGATGGATGGTGGATCATGTAGTTATAGTTTTGCCGTCTGTTTTGGCCAACTGGTTGTGATTTCGCAAAAAACGGTCCCAAAGTCGCCACAATTGCTCGCTCCTTCATCTGCTAGATGTGGTTATATTGGCAGCGTGTGTTTATTTGTTGCTTCTTATCGCCCGTGAAATAGATTTGCAAGAATTTTGGATTAACATCAGGTATTGAGATTAAATAACCAATTTGATGATACTGAGGTGTGGCGCCAGCCAATAGTGTTTTCAATGATTCTGGTGGCAAGTCCAATGGTGACAGAACAACTTTTCCAGATGCGCAGCAAAACTCGACCGATTTACCTTTGTATTTGAATGTATGGCCGTGTTGGCATTCTTTATCCATAGCGCAGATGAAATTATTAAATGTGACGAATAGTTGATGTCCGACTCATAGTCGAACGCAAGGCGGAGAAGTGATGCAAGTGTCAATGAGCGATGTACTTGTAGGCGGTGTCGTACTCTGTGTGCATTGGTAGCCCGTTGCCTGTCTTTGTCTTAATTACATGTTTATTAATTAATACACTTAACATGCATGCAAATGTGGTACATGAAAGATCGAAACACAGCGAACAGAAATATAAATGTCAAAGCAACGCAAAGCCACGACGCAAGTAGCTTGCGCATGCATTCATGCTTACGTCAAATACCACAGAATTTGACATCAGCGACACCTATGGTTCACAAACCTAACTATGCATTATTCTCAGAACTTATGATATTTTTTATTTTATAAAATATTGGGGGTGGTGAGGGGAAGAAAATTTGGGGTTATATGCGAAAATTTGTTTTTGAGGTTATTCGATAGGGACCGGATTCCATATATTTTTTGTTCAGGTCAAAAGACTATGATGAAAATTGCTATAAAGAGGTTTTGAATACCAGGAATGGATTGTAATTAGCCCTGATTTCGGAAAATCGCCAAAGAGTCACCCAGAGCCTGGGGTTCTTAATAATTTTTCCCTGGACCCTAAATTCGGTAAAAACTATTCAGGGGGTCATCTATTGGGGTCTGAGCTCCTCTTTAAATTAGTCTTTCTCAATTTAAAGAACTTTTGATGAAGAAAGGTTTTAGAGTACCAGAAATCGAGCGGTGGGCCCTGTTTTAGGATAAATTTTATTAGGGGTGCAGTGGGGTCAAAGTTCCTTTTAAATATTTTCTCTCAACTTAAAACTTTTCAAAATACAAGAAAATTCGTTAAGGGATTCCTCTTTAAAAGCGGTGCAAAAGGACACAAAGGACTGAAAAATTGATTGATTCCTGCAAAAATTTGTTTAAGTGATTCTCAAGTATAGCCTGGGTTCCATTTTTTAATATTTTCATTTAGCTCAAATGACTTTGAAGAAATTTACTAAAAACGAGTGTTTGGGTACCAGGAATCGATTAAGATGAATAAGGGGAAATTTGTTTAGAGGGTCATTTTGTAAAGCTTGGTATTTTTTTATTATTTTTTTCCTCTCTAATTAAATCTAATTAAAGGATTTTGATCATAATTTCTAAGAGGTGTCCAGTATCAAGAATATATTGCATAATAGGTCCTGATTAAAACTATAGTCATCAGAAGATCCTCCAGTTAGGCTCGGAATTTTTTTTAAATATTTTCTCATCTGAGACGACCATGGTATAAATTACTGCACGCGTGTTTGATTACCAGGAATCAATTGGTCCTAATATCGGAAAATTTTGGTAAGGAGATCATCCAATGGGTCCCAAGTTACCTTTTTAGTTTGATCTCAGCTTTAAGGAGTGTGATAAACATTGTCATTAGAAGGTTGGTCTTGATTTCTGAAAAAATCGTTTTAAGGGTTCTGCAGTCGGGTCCGAGATCATTTTTTAAATTATCTGTTTCTGCTTAACGATTTTAATAAAAATTCCGAATCATACGACAGGGTCCGGCATTTAATTTTATTTCAGTCCAAATTACTTTGGTGAAAATAGGTGAAAAAGGACGTTCGAGTACCAGAAATCAATTGCGATAGGCACTTATTTCTAGAAGTGTTTTGTTTGTTTTGCAATCATCTAGTGGAGTCGGGTGCCATTTTTTAGGCTCGAAAGATTTTGATAAAAATTATGTGGGAGAGGGGGATTCGTTTGTGATTGCGGTGAGTCCAGATCTTATGAATTGGATATGAAGAACGTTGTCAATATGACTGCAAATGTGGTTGGGTTAATACTTGGCAAACTTCTCGATAACGCATACGTTGATCAACAGTAGTAGCAAGTTAAAGTATTTTGCATTGCTTGGATGAACAGTGTACAGACTGCCTAACGCGTCGATCGAATATAAATTGGGATGTTCTTAAACTGCTTTACTTTGTTCGCGACTTTCAAACTTTTTCGCTATTGATGATGCATTTTATGTTAAAAAGTACACGCCAAGTCCACTTTCAAGGTACACTGCCGCAGTGATTATCGACTTCAACATCATTGTTTCGTACTTTTGAAGTGATGGATTTGCCGCCGAGTGGATATCCGTCATTGCCAGTGATGATAACCTAGGCAAGTAAGTCTTTTGAGTATCATTTCGCGCATTTTCCGTCATACATACATGGGGAATTGTTGTTTAGTAACCCAAATGCACCATGAAGCATGTTTTTGGTGACGACTTTCTGCTGAGATGACTAGATCAATTCGTTGTGGTGTGACTCACTCTCAAATCAAACTGGGTGCATGTGGCAATCCTTTTTCTGCCGTTCATTGCAATACATCCAACAGCGAGGCTCTCCAAAAACATGATGCAAAGAAATCCATTAAAGATTTCAATTTTTGTTTGAACATGCGTGGAGAAATATCATAGCGATCCGATGATGATTGTCTGTTGACTATCTTGCATATTCATGCATGTGCCGTGGACTCCCTGTAAATGTAGTCGTATGATCATTTTTCCCAATTCGCTGAACATCACGGTTTCTGCGTAGAAGAATCATATCACACGATTTAAATTCATCGCCAAATATAACGATCGCCACTTCATTAATTGTTAGTGCATTGTGCTGTCTTTTGTCTTGGCTAACAGGTGTTTCATCTACCTATAACATTGTAGTCATCAGTTGGCATTTGTTCAAGGGCAGTTCTGAACAAACGAAATAATTTGTTGTGTTGATCGAATAACGTAATGCAGTGACAATTTCTCGTTTATTGCCCTATTGAATCGACAACGTTGATCGATTTGTTCTTTATTATTTCGTATGAAATAAATTTGAACAAATTTGTGATCTGCGTTCGGCAATGCAAATTTGAATATTGGCATGTCGTTCTCACGCACGGTATATTTGCACAGAACGCCGTCATTTGAAAGCATGAATTGTACTTGTACCTGTTTGCCAAGAAATGTTTAGATTGGCTTGTGTCACCTGATACCAACGGTGTTAATGGTTCTGGTGGTGAATGTAACTCTGCCAATTTCACTTTTCCACCGGCATAGCACATTCCTGGTGTTTCATTCTTAAACTTGGGGGGACTATAATGTACGCATAATTTATTTTTTTTTCCAATAACCAGGAAGACTGGAATCACCAAGCTTTGAATCAGTGTGAAGTTTTCGTCTTAATCGAGCAATGCGTACTCGAACGGCTTAAAGTCTTGATTGCCGTTGGTCCATTGTTTCAGAGAAACAGGCTTGAACATTGCGTACTCGAGCGTTTCCAGGATGGATTTCCGTTATTTGTCTGTTTGAGATGCACGGGCTTTAGCAGTACGATCTCGAACGATTTCTATTCTTACGTTTCGTTACCCGTCTCTTTCGTGCATGAGGTGTAAATCCATTAATCGCTTGTCGTTTGCATGACATAATTAATTTGATACCGAAAGTAATGCTTTGTGACAACTATTAAAAATTTTACTTCAATTGGAATTTCACAATCTACGCCACTTGTTATTTAATACGTGAACTGAACGGTCGCTGTTTATATCTGATTCAATTCAGTTCATTTGTTGAAACTCGCACGCCACCTATTGGTAAATTATTATACTAATTTAGAAACTATTGTGGGCCGGCATACAATAGGAACGGATACGGGACAAACAAAGAAACATATTTTTTCAACTTGAAACAGGATATTCCATCTAACGTTTCCGATAGGAATTTCGTCACGCTCTCTGATAGGTCAATTAGTGGTGATTTACCTAGATCCGCACTGCATGTATCTGATTCTGAGTGGTTTTTGACATATTTTTTTAAAAGATAGACACAATCTATCAGGTATCTAGTATCTGCCTATGGGATTGAAATCAACCTTTCAGCCTGGCTGCCTGCAATGCTATTAATTCCAATGCTGGGCTTTTGAAATTCGTCTCCATTCATGGAAATGAGGAGCTCTTTTTAAATTGGGTAAAGTCGATGCATCAGTCGTCTTCGAGGAATCTAAACTAGCTCTCGGCTTAATGATATCGCGTTTATACTCGTACTTTGCCACCATTTGCATCCGTTATAAATTTTAACACTCCGATGATAAAATTCATAATTTGCGAACCAAAAACCCCTGTGGACAGAATTTGTTCGCTGTTTGAAAAATAACTCCAAATTTTATTTAAATTATTTACGCTTGTTTACGGTTGGTTTACGTACTGTTTACACATACACATAATAACGGAAACAATTTATAGTATTAATACGAATAGATTATAACCGGTATCGCTCTCATTTAATCTCAAAATTGAAATATTTTACTTCTTAGAATTATGAACTAAAAATTATCATCGAGATGGTACCAAACGTTAATTACATTTAAAATATAATTCACTAGTGCAGGACAAACCTATCAATTTTATCGTCCACAAAAATCTACAAAAAAAATCCTTCCCAAAACAATAATTGAATTGAATTCTCAATTGTCAATTTTATTCACGCTTCTGAAATTTCAATCAATTTGTGCCACCCACATTCCATTTTTAGTCAGAATATAAGCTCGCCCTACACAAAAATGAAAAAAAAAAATATCGAAGCAATGGGTGGGGCAGAAATTAAATTAGCGAACACAAAAAAATTAAACTTTTTTGTTATGTTATTGGTTTGTGTGCGTGTGTGTGTGTATTGTGTATGCGTATGTGTGTGTACACACTGTACATAAATAACTTTCGAGGTCAACGTTTGATGTTTTGATATTGAGCGAGAGCTTTTTTAGTTTTGTTGTTGTATTATATGCTTATGGTTACGTATAAATTATTTTCATTTCGCTTGCGGGATGAGTGTATAGGGTAGGGGGTTCCGTACAACAGCAAATTCCTAAGGTTGTCAAGACACACGAATGCTGGTTAGATTTTAGAATTAAAACAAATAAAAGGACTTTGTCTTATTTATTTGAGAGCAGAGTTCATATAGAACACAATGGGAGCTGCTAAGTGGTGAACTGAAACAAAAACTCAAAATATGAAACAAAAGAAAATATATACAATAAAATGATATAAGAAAATATTTTTCCGATTTTTCGCAAAATTCGGAAAATGTGCGGGCGATGAGTGTTGGATTTGGATAAAACATTATATATAAAAATATTATTCAAGGATAAAACCAGTGAAATTGTGTAACACATACGCGTATGTAGCTCGCATGGAAATGGGATTAAAAATCTAATATATTTGGTTTGGTGAATGTCAAACATAAGTTAGGAGTTTTATTATACGAATAAGAATATGAAATCGATGAAAAGAATGACCTTGTGTGTCGTTTGATATTTTTGGGGTGGTTTTATTTTCAGAATTTTGTTTTATTTTGTACGCGAGGTAAGACTGTTGGGTTGGTTCGGGGTGGTGAAACGCATTGCAGCAATTAAATCTAAATGTTGTTGGCCATGACATTTGAAGAACTTTGAAACATGGCATAATTTTTTTATGTAATAAGCTTAAGGCAACACTAACTATGGCAAAATATTCTCCGGTTTGATGTTAAAATTACAAGAAAAGTTAAAACTAGATAGATAGTTAACAAATTGAAAGAGTTAATCAATGTTGAGCTTAATCAAAAAACTTTTGTATCGTTTCCCCAAGGTTCGTAATGAGCATTAACAAAAAATTTCCTGGCATGAGGTTTTAATTCAAATTCAATTCAAGCTTGAGAAATAAAAGAAAAAACGCTGCAAGAATTATTAGTACTCCAGTGCAACCCATAGACTTCTTTTTTAATTTTAAGCATAATTTTGAAAAGGATCGCATTCTAGTTCTTGTTTGTATCGGTAAACATACCGCCGACGTCAAATGGAAAGTTCACGACAGTGGTAGCAATACAATTCTGCTAACTGGCCACTTGTATATGCCGGTTGTTGTTTTGATCGAAAAATATCGAACACGTTTATCACGGCCAGGATAAATCTCGATAAGTAAAACAGAGAAGACATCTTTGAAGGTCACATAACCCATGGATAGTTTCCAAATAATTCAGTTATGACACGGGCGGTATGACACACAACAATAATCTATTCAATAATTAACGCTGTCATATGCGATAATTAGTTGTTAGCACATCAGGAAATTTCTTGTAACACTCGATATTTGCATGTTAGATTCGACTTCCCTCACGTAGAACTCCATTACCTTCTATAAAACGATATATAGCCTAGATTGCAATTCTTTGGAAATGGTACTTGGTATTCTGCAGGGCCAAGTAAATTTGGTATTCTGCAGGGCCAATATGATGCTATATAAAACAGCAGAAATTGGCCAACAGAAAATAAGAGATTACAATACTCGCCGCAAATCGCATCACTATCACAAAAGAGAAATTCTGTTGTTTTTTTATAACCAGCGGAAATTTTTATAACCAATGGAAATAAAATTCTAGCATCTGCTCATACTGGACTAAACTTGGCCATTTCATAATCAATTGTTATGAAATTTGGTTTCTAAATTGATTTTGGATTGAAACATCAATTTTAGATGAAGTTCTGGTATCTGTCGATTCTACACGATTAAAATGAATTTTGGGCTGAAGAGAACCCGACTAATTCTTAATCAATACTTGTGAAATTTCGCAGGTCGGTATTTAAATGAGTCAATGGTGGGCGGTTCTCGTTCATCTTTTTGAGATGATCGTTTAGAATTTAAACAATAAGTTTTTGATGTTTTGCGGCCAAATGAATTAAGTTTCAGATTATTGCTCATATCTCAAAACCTCCCACAGGTAACCAAAACTATCTGTTGGTTTTCTCATAGCTAAGATCATAATGAAAATACATGGGAAATTTTCGGTTTCTGGCCAATATTTTAAAAACTCGCACTAGTAACCGAGACTATCGGTTGTTTTTGTAATAGCTAAGGTCATACTGAGAATTTATTTTCCCCAAATTTCCCATGTAGTTTAACTATGACCCTAGCTGTTAGAAAAACAACCAAAAATACTGATAAACTGTGGGAATTTTTGAGATATAAGCTGAAACTTAATTATTTGGCCGCAAAACTTAATTATTTGACCGTTTCATAACAATTGGTTATGAAATGGCATAGATTAGTCCAGGATCCTAGATTTTTGTCCAAAACTCACTTTAGAATCTATAACCAAATTTCATCATAATTCGTTAAGAAATGACGGAGAAACTTGTAAATTTTTAAAATTTCATTCCTTTACTTCGTTACGGAGTGATTGACCTCCGCCTGCCAATTTAAGAAATTCATTTAAATTAATGTCCTCCGGTTATAAAATAACAACATAAATTCACTTTTGTTGTAGTGCTGCCACTTGTGGCGAGTAGTGTAATCTCTTATTTTCCGCCGGCAAATTTTAGCTGTCTTGTACACCATTTCTCGATGTCGGCTCTAAAAATGTCTTTAAGTACTTTGATAAGTCGCCCAATTAAAAATTTCTATAATTTCGACCTATAAGAATTCGGTTACAGTTTTCGTCAATTTGGTTAACAACAAAGCACCACAAAAACTAAACTAATCTGGATAATTACAGTGCTTTTTGTGTTTCTGCAATATATAACAACGTAAAATAGACACTCGTATTCATCGTGAAACCCAATTAACTGGAATTTTTTTGACTATAATTACAGATGGTAACAGCCAAACAAGTGGTTTGAAAATTTTAATTGCCTCGGATAAAGTGGAAAGCGAAGTGAAGAGCAGTGATGAAGTAAACACCAGGGAAAAGAATTACCTGATATTCTCAAGACGAGATGACACACATAAACAAGGCACGGGTATATTAACACCAGCTAAAGCAAAGAAGAACACTGAATGAAATGCAAACCAATTAACAGCAGAGTAATCGAGTAAGATTTCTTTCAAAAATACGAAATACAACCATAATTCTGTGCTATGCCCTACAAATGACGCAGATGAAACAACTAAGATAAGTTCTATGAGTAACTACAATCCACAATGTCAATAACACACAGAAATGATGTTGAGATAATAAAAGGAGATTTCAATGTACAAATTGGAACTGATAACACCTATCTGATAGCCATCATGGACAAACATGCATTAGACTCTGTCTTATGCGACACAAACCAACTATTATTCATAGGAGGCAATAAATTTCCACACACAAAAAATGCACTAATGCACATGGACAGAACAAACAAATAGATTCCGTAATGATCAACAAGAAATTCTTACGTCATTACGAGGTGTCAGAGCAAAGAAAAGTGCAGATATTCACAATGTGGTGGTAACTGGGTAATATTAAGTCGGTCACTGTAAAACGATTCATGACAAACTAGAATGATAATACTTGGAAGAAAATTGAACAAAGCCGACAACTCAAATTGCAAATGTACCAACAAAATACGCCGGAGCTGAAATGTGTCAATGCGAAGTTACGGCACGATAATTTTAAAAAAATGGCAAGGAATGATCGTAGACAATACATTGAAAACATTCTCAAGGTAGTATTAAAAGCTGCAGCAACCCGGAACAAACGCACACTTCGCTGATGCGTACGACGGACAACTGGAAAATTCACCAATATACCGAGAATAGGGGAGGCATCTGGTCAAATCTTAACAACAAATTAAGCACAATTGAAGAGATCGAAGGAATATTTCGGAGAAAACATTTCCAACAATATGCCAATTATCCATCCGGAGCGAGAAGTTAGCAGTGTCATTGCTAAAATGAAGAATAACAAAGCCTCTGTAACGAACAATATACCAGCTGAAATATTCAAAGGCGATTTATCCACAACATGCCAGAGCTTTAACACTATTAATACGAGAAGTATGCAATTCCGATATTATACCAAGAAAATGAAAAAAAGGCTGGATTTTAACGATTCCCAAGAAATTTGGCTTGAGAGAATGCAAAAATTGGCAGCGTGTATTCCTCCTCAACACAAACATATCGATGTTAGCAATAATCATGCTAGATAGAATTTCACTCACAATCAACTCCAAACTAACAAAAGAACAAGCTGGCTTCAGACGACAGCAAAGTTGCACCGATCATATAAACATAACACGCATCACCATTGAGCAAGTTAGGTATCGGGTCACAAACGGCAACTAGTAGTGATCGACGAAGAAACTCAATGATCTGGATTACTCAGATGACATATGCCTGCTAACACTCAAACGATATTTAACAACCAAGAAGAAACAGAAAAGGTCAATGAATTTGTATGCCTTGGTTGTACACACTAACTAACAAGGGTGGAACAGATAGAAGACTAAAATAAACGAATCAACAAAAGTCAGAACAACATTCTATATCAACATATTATACAAAGTCTGGAACACACCTGCCCTATCCCGCAACACCAACCTATACGACTGCAAAACCTGGAAGCATACACATAAAATCAACAGTATGTGGAGAATACTGAGGTACTTCTGCCCAGCAAAATAACAATGTTGAGCACCTTAGACAAACGAACCAAACAATCATTGGGACCGAAATAAAAAAGTGCAAGTTGAGATGGATTAATCACGCGCTCACGAAATCATCGAATGACGTAACAAAAATATATCTGAAGACGAACCCACGAGAGGAAGGAGTATCGGACGACCAGCTATAACGAGGAAACGAACGATACTACCAGAAGCGAAACAACTCGTGCCGAGTTGCTTCTGGTAGCATCGTTCGTTTCCTCGATGCAACTGGTCGTCCGATAATCCTTTTACGGGTGGAAGTCAAAGCCATTGTTGAAGCCATGGACGACAAGTTGACATTCATTTAAAATTATATCAAATTTCATTCTAACTTTCCTTTTTTTGTTGATGTTAACATCACTGACAGTTGAGTCATACTCTTAACGCCCTCATTAGTACCATAATAAAATGAGTACGTTTTATAACTCGATTATGTAATTGACGATTGGAGTCTACCACCTGGTGACAGGAATTATAAGTGGTGAGTCCATGTTCATTTTGATTTGATAAATCAAGGCGTTTATTGTTTTTAAATTTGAAAAGCACGAATATAAATTAATTATAGTGAAAAATAGTGAAAAACTAGTGAAATATTATAATTTGAAGCTAGTTTTATTTAATTAAAGAAAAACAAAATATTTTGTAGTAATTTAATTGAATTAATCATATTACAAATTGTATTCAAAAACATACTCGTAATATATATTCGGTGTGTTCAGTCCGACCAAAATGATAAAAATTATCATGATATTTCTTGCGACCCTAATTTCACTCCGTATAATTTTATGTCAAACCCGAGTGAACAACCAAATCGAATAAAACATTTATAAATTCGTTTTGCACGTCAAAATACTGTAACTGCAAGTCATCACAAATATGTAATACCAATCCATCATGAGTTTTCATCCAAAACCGACATTTATTTAATAAATAAATACCAACTACGACTAATAGGTACAATATAAACCTTATACGGCAGATTTAAAGAACATTTAGCAGGTTAACATTAGTCTACAAGCAGAGTTTAGGTGCCATATAGAGAATCAGAATCAAATTTATAAATAAACAAAACGTTGGATAAATTTATGTTGTGCTTACGTGTAAAGGCAATCAACTATATGCAAGTACCATAAAATTTATGTGTTGACGTTCATCATCTCGAATATACGAACATAACCACAGAACAAACAATGCAGGAGCTAATAACAAATTAAATGTAATTTTTACGAAATAAAACACACAATCTATAAGCAAAATTATTTATTATGATTACCAAAAGACACAGCCTTGACAAATTTAAATTTCTGTTGAAATAATTAATGATTAATATTTTAGAAGTAAATATAATATTGAATTTTCTCGCTCTCTATCGAAATCACAAAAAAAATTGAAACAAACAAAATGTAAAAAATCTAGACATCTAGAATCAAAAATATTCTTGGTTTATTTTGTGATAAATGAGTGCGTTTTATGGCAAAACGTAATAAAAAATATCGTGATATTTATTATCATTTTTGTCCGACTGCACACTAGGATTATAATCGTCAATGTCATTGACTGACTCACTCGAGAACGCTCAGGGTGCCCAAAAAAAATTCGTCAACGTGATTTTTTTTTTTTCATAATTTCGTCAACTATATGTAGGTTTGTAACAATATCAGAATTATCAATACAAAATATTTATTTAATATTTAATAAAATTTAATTTTAGCTCAGAGCTTCAAGAATCTCAATCTGGGATTTAGAGACTCAAATTAAATTCCTTACCCGAATATTTTCTTATGCAGCTGTACAGTGTATTCCAGATAATCGAGATAAATGGAATCAAGTTGATTTTCAAGGCAGATTTGATATAACTTCACTATGGAACACCGATGCAAAGCTTAATACAAAGACGGGAATTTCAACTCTAAAATTTTTGGATGTAATGGTGAATGTGTGTGAATAGTGAGAAAAGAGAAGTGCACCACGTCGTCCTTGTTCCGAAATAGTTGCAGAATTATTATTTTTGTCCACCATTGCAATTTTTGATTTTGGTAATCTTAAAATACACATAAATTAAAAAGAACATAATATAAACAAATTTAATATGAATATATAAATTTTATTTTAAAAATTAAACTTCCCTTTAAACTGCATAGTCAATTGTTTATTAAATTTAAATTTATATTTCAAATTATAATTTAATTTTATTTAATAATTTACGCTTTGAATTGATCATATATTTGATTAATGAATAGAAAAAACACAAATGTCAAAGAGAACATTGGATCACATATGCTTATACCGACCGCTTACGGTGCTGTTTTGCTGTTTACCAATCGTATATTGTTCAAAATTCAACATCATTGTTAGTACCATCTACCTTCAGATATTAAAATTATTTAAATAAAATGTCAATAATTGGTCAAGATCTACGAAGAAAAATTCGATCTTCTGAATAAAAAATAAAACTTGCTATTTGATTAACTCCTGGAATTTAACCAACCAAGACAATTCAGCAACCATTCGTGGAACCAAACCAAATCATCTTGTGGGATAAAACAATCATCGTATTATTTGCAGAAAAGATAATAACCAATTACCTATCTTGCTGTTAGCTCAATTGGCCAACCAACCAACCACCTTTACTGTATCATCACCCATTTGCAAACAGTCATAGCACCCAACAGAGTAAGATGGTCCACTCTACTAGACACCCTATGATCCTAAATTGTAGATAAAGGAACAAAATTAAATTTCCAATGCAATTTCATTTTTGAAACCTGAGTGATCGGGTACATACCGACTCAATGATATCAACACAACGATATGACCTTACAGTTCTTTTTAGTATTTCCACCTATTCATGCTGTCCACCGTTTGAACGGTTTTGAATAGTTTGACGGCTCGGATCATGCGTATCCGATATCTCCGAATACTTATCCGGAGAGCAAATTATTTAAATTTAATCAGTAAAATAAAAAAGGTATTAATGCAAAACATTTCTCTTTTTTAATAATCATATTAAAGTTTCATTAATCCGCTAAAGCTTGTGTTTGAGCTGGCATTGTTTGTGGATTGATGAATGATCGTTTATTGCAATACGCTAACATTTGTGTGAGTTGTGTTTGGATTCTGTTCCTAAATTTCGGTTCCAATAGAAAATGAATTTATTTCTCACAATAGCTACTCTATGTTTTATTTTAATTAATTATTTACTCAGAAATTTTCCAATTCTACAATTATTAAAATTTTAATTCTTTAATGTGCCCAGCTCAAAATATTCCATCAAAGTGACAGAGAAAACTTTTATAAATTTTTATACAAGTTTTACAAGCAAAAATAACACGGCGAAATCTCTCCATATTTAACCGATTGAAATTCAAATTTAACTATTAAAAACGAGATGGCAGTGTATTTGTTTATCACTCTATCGATAACACAGAAGATGGAAGAGTGGTAAACAAAGACCATTCGCGTTAAATTTATCATCGCTCGATAATCCCGTGAAGTTTGTCCTAACTTTGTCCTAAAATTACAAAAACAAAATTTGGGACAAATTTAGGACAAACTTCACGCGTGTGTCCACGAGCGTGAAGGTTGTCCTAAAATTGTCCTGACTATTTTATCATGAGTATGTATTAGTTAATCTCTCGTTATAATGAATTATAATATTTGTAATATTTGACATATGTACAGTAAACGCTCGATTTAATGGACTAATTGGGGGTGTCCGTTAAATCCGAATGTTTTTTAATTTAATCGATTCGATCGAATTTAATCTGGGACGGAGCTCAGCAATTGTTTAGCCGATTATGATGGGATTGGGAATGTTGGTTAAAAATGCGATTCTTAAATTATTTTTGGAAGCAATTCTGGAATATGGCCACCTGGGACGGAGCTCGATCAATTCTTAACCGATTATGATGGGATTGGGTATAAACTGGATGGAAATGGGTTTCTTAATTGATTTTGGGAAAAAGTTCTGGAATATGGCCACCTGGGACGGAACTCAGCCATTTATTAACCGATTATGATCGGATTGTGTATGTTGGATGTAAATGGGATTCTTAAATTATTTTGGGGAGGAATTCTGGAATATGGCCACTTTGGACGGAACTCGATCAATTCTTAACAGATTATGATGGGATTGGGAATGATGGATGGAAATGGGATTCTTAATTGATTTTGAGAAGAAATTCTAAAATATGGCTACCTGGGACGGAACTCAGCCATTTCTGGTTCTTGAGAAGAAATATTTAAATATGACCACTAGGGACCGAACCCAATCAATTCTTAACCGATTATGATGGGATTGGGTATGCTAGATGGAAATGGGATTTTTAATTGATTTTGGGATGAAGTTCTGAAATATGGCCATCTGGGACGGAACTCGATCATTTCTTAACCGATTATGATGAGATTTGGTATGCTAATTGGAATTGGGATTCCCAATTGATTTTGGAAGAACTTCTGGAATTAAACTACTCGAACGTAACGACACCAATTCTCAGCCGACTATGATGGGATTTTGTTTGTTGGATGAAACTGAGATTCATAAACAGGTTTTTGAAGAAGTTTTGAAATATGGCCATCTGGGACAAAAGAAAAACTAACGAAGGCTAAACATAAGTTTCAGCTTTGTAGATAAATTCCAGAGTAAAAATATTTTTACAGTTTACGATTTACGAGTATAGATTGAACGGCTTGCACTTGGTGCTGATATTAATGTTAAAAGCGATTAATGGTACCGTGAAGTATATCGTTAGATTTGTTGGAGTGTCTTCTATCACCCGACCAACATACAGACAGATTCTATGACCTTTTACGGAAATATCTCATTTTCCGTATTACCTTCCATGCGATTTACGAGTATAGATTGAACAGCTTGCACTTAAGTAACTGATTAATCTGAACTAATTTATGTTAATAACCGTAACAAACTAATTGACAATGTATTTTTGGTTAATTTATTTAGCACTTTCTAATGAAGAAAGGAAGGAGAATATAAAGAGATGCTGTCTGTCTGTAAATCTTCAAAAGTTTTGTGCCGTATTGAATATGGTGAGAAAATCGTTCATATTTGTAACGCAATGGGACTTGCCAAATGAACTGTCCCAACAATCCGTGATAACGCCGATAAAATCTAGGAGCGTTCGTAATTGACAGCATCAACTACCTCAAGCCTAACTACCAGAGAAGAAATAACTTTGAACATATGCAAAACTATTATTAATATGAATTGAGGATAATAATAATCGCAGAATGCCCATTAGTCAAATGACAATCCAAAACTGCATATACGAATGAAACAGACGGGGATGTTTCCTTCCTGGCAAGTCGATGTTGGTTCGACAAATTTAAAGGGAGACATAACCTATATAATATTAAAATGAAAGGAGAAGCAGCTACTGCTGATGAAAATGCTGCTATTTAAAATCTGAATACTTGAAAAAGTATCAAAGAAGCCGTCGGATATGTTCCCGAACCAGTGTTTAACGTCGATGAGACTGACCTTTATTGGGAGCGGATGTCGGATCGTACTTATATTTCCAAAGATGACAGATCAGCTACGGGATTCAAAGTCTCCAAGGAGCGGTTAAAAATATAACAAGATAAGTGATTTAATTAACTTATAACTTAATTTACGTTTTACAAGATTTAAATTTTAATTCCAGGTTTATTATCCTGAACAAGTTAGACGTTGAATTCTATTTTTGAAAAGAAAATAAACATTCAGACTTGGATAATACTACTTTAGTTCACAAATCTAACGTTATTCATGCCGCATTATAAATGTCTTGAAAATACTCCACCCAAAGTAAAAAATTTCTGAAATATTTGTGACAAACTTTTGGAGTGGAAATTCTTGATTTTTCAAGGAACTCGACCATTCATTTTACGGTTAAATTCAGTTTATTTTAGGATACCGTTAGAATTCTGAAATATATTTAGACGATGTTCTGGATTCCAGCGATGCTATCAAAATCTGTGTTTGTTCATTATTCGGAAAATTATTCCTCAATGCATGGAAGTTTCTTACTTACATATGACATAATAGATGAGTGGTTTTCAAAATAACACCCGGTACAATCTTATATAAACACTTTCTAAAAAGTATTAGTTTTAAATACTTTCTATGATCCCTATCCATGTAAAACCGCAAACAAATGAAAAATATCCAACCTAAGGCGCAGTTTTAGCACATTCAAATTTAGAATCGCAAAGAAACGATTAATATTCCAAGGACTTGCTCAAA
This sequence comes from Nephrotoma guestfalica, assembly GCA_963691935.1. Classification (NCBI taxonomy): domain Eukaryota; kingdom Metazoa; phylum Arthropoda; class Insecta; order Diptera; family Tipulidae; genus Nephrotoma; species Nephrotoma guestfalica. The sequence continues at coordinate 265,223,750 of OY829914.1, read as the reverse complement.
CCAATAAAAAATGAAATAAACACACAGTGACATAATATTCTTAGCTAAACTTCTTATTATGCTCCTACTCGTATATATCAACAGCTTAAATACGTTATGTATATTCTATATCAAACGATCTCATTTCATCTATACGAGTATTTTTGCTTTTTCCAATTTAATTTAATCAAAAAAAAAACGGAAGACGACTCTCGCACAAAAGATGGGAAAAAGAAAATGAAAATTCAATTTTCATAAATAACAAGAAACCAAAGAAAATTGATTTGACCTTGTCCACACTCCGTATATTATGTGCTTCTTTTATTTGTGCGCCCGTTGACCGAGCGAGTAGGATAGGCATCAATTACTTTATGTATGTACATTACGCATTTATGACTATTACTATTACCACTATTACGACTTTTATTGTTATTATAATGCCAAGGTCACGCATTTCTTAAAATAATTTCAATTTTAATTCCTCCATCTAAAAAAATATTGTTAGTACATTTCTAAAACGGTAAGATGAGACATCGCCTATATGAGATTACGCATGGAATAATGTTTATGTATGTGTTCTTGAAAATTTATCGATTTTCTTTTTTTTTGGTTTTTATTTTTCATTTTCGAGGTTAGCTTTTTCTGTACACATTAGCATGATTATTTTGAATAATAGACACGTATTCGTAATATAGATTAGAATATTTATGTTTAGATACATCGAATGTAATCTGATTACGGTGTCCTCGACGCAGTTTAATGAGGGGAGCAAGTTGCGTTGTTGGCAACCTACTTTTGTGTAATACTTTGTATTAAGCAAGATTAACGGAAAACAAATGGACCTAGACTACAATAAAATACTAAGTGTAACATAGTGTAAACGGAGCATAACTTTATTAACGTGCAAGAAAATGTACGGTTTCGATTTAAAACTAAAACTACATTTTCAAATTAAATACTTTCCAAGTTGTAGTTTTGTAATAGTGCTTGAATGATCCCAATTAAAGTTAGCCGAAAAATGTCGATAATGCAGATTCAAACTAATCAAACGAAAATTAGTCTTTCCACGCACTGCGTTTTGCAACAAAACTCAAGCTGCAGAAAACAAAAAAGAAAATTTTAAAAATCTAGTAGGTATTGAGCAAAATTAAAATTCTTGACATTTGCCGTTTATTTTCTACCAAAATTCATTTTCGTACTAATAGCGTGAAAACAAAAAAAAAATCTAACCCTAATATTATTTTTTAGTTGTTTCGATTGGGTTAAGGCTGCTGCACGGCTGTGAGATTTTACCCGCACTCGCAGTCTAAAGTTAGGAACTAATAGTATTGGCTCAATAAAATTCGTCTACTTTATTTGACGTTCCCTTTCCTGTGTGCTTTTATTATCTTCGAAAAACTTTTTGCGTGTTTCTATATATTGTTGTTCGTGTCCTACGATTGAGATAAACCCCTCCCCCCCCCCCCCTCCTCGGAAATCCTGAAATCTATTGGTATGTAAATTGTGAACGCTTTTATCAAGAGTTTCGAAACTTCAATATGATAATAGCGATCGAGCGAAAAATCGAGCCTAATGCTGGACAATTGTTACGGGTAAATCGTAAATAGTAATAATCGAGAAATCTAGATAATTTTAACCGGATTTTATCGGATTAGCAATCAAATTCAATTTCGTACATATAGAAATTAATGTGATAAAAAATCCAAAAACACTGATATGATTAGAAAATCTGGCTCAGTACATTTCGATTCTTATGGACCGATCCGTTGAATTTTCTTAATAAAGCCGGATAGTGGTGCCGATCAATATATTTTCGACATGAAAGCGGGATTTTAACAATTAACATGGGGAGTGTAACGAGAATATAATTGGTGAAAAGTTTGGCACAAAAGCTGCTCGTATCTGTCGAGTTGTTAAACAACATTAATATAAAGAGGCAAAATAATTAACGTGCCAACTGTCGAGTATGCATTGCAAATATCAGAAACGCTGACGCCGCTCGAACGGGATGTTCCGAAAAAATGTCGACCACATTAAAAATGTGTACAAATACTGGTCATAAAATAGCAAAACGGTTGCCCATTTACTTTTTTAAGCAAAAGTTTTCATATCTATAGGTTGGTCGTCTGCGGACCAACCTATTGCCAAATTGAAAGTTTTGCTTGTTGTGTGGTTTGAAAACTGATCTATAGAAGTTATCAACTCGAACACTTGAAACACTTGACTTTTTACTTTTGCAGTAATCCACAGGTCATCTTGTTTTCGGATATTCTAGAGCTTGAGCTTAATTAATTCAAAAATAAAACTATAAACTAAAAATGTCAAAAATTGCAATTAATTATTAATATTATCCAAACAGTGAAAGACTTTTTCACATTCAGTAAAGTTATCCCTCGATCAATTATTCGTGATACTCTTTGGCGTAAATTTCTCTTGCTAGTTTACATTATATCTTGAATAAAAACTAGAGAATACATTTACTAAAACACCACGCTATCCAATATAAATCTAAACTTCTACGATCAATTTTCTCGTGTGTAAAAGTTGATTTACTTTCACTTTATCGTAAATAATTTACCGTAGATCAATTTATCGTAGAACAGTTTATCGTATATCATAATTAATGTTTTAGATTTGAAGTATCTTAAAACAAAAAACATTTTTCAAAATGTATTTCGTATAAGAATTCGGTCAATGCTTAACTATCGTGATGAAGTTGATGAGGTATAAGATAGCAGAAAATTTAAAGCAGAAAAATGTGTTTTTGCTATTCACCGCCAGGAGCATCACTATCACAAAAAGGATTTTCTTCTGCTGATATTTTTTGAAATTTTTAATCAAATTAATAATTCTCAGCAGAAAGTTTTATGAAAAATCAAAGCATTTATGAAACAGAAGAGAAAATATTTGTTTAAACGTTTTGAAACGAGAAAAGTGAAATTGTCTTTAGAAAAAAGAAAGGCTCTCAAAATGTACTAAAATTATCATAATCATCATAATGCAAATACATGTTGGTAGCACTCTAGGTATATGTGTTTATGGTAGCTGGAATCATAATCTACATACCTGAGCAATAGAAGAATCACAACTGGCGTCAGTAGCATTCCATAAATGTTTGAAGTCATTCTAATATGAAATGTTTTCAGTTTTTTAACAAAAGTGTTAAAAAAACCCTGTTACTATGAGAGAAGATTATGATTTCTTTCAGCTCAAACGGTGTGAATTTCGTAGCCGAATATATGGTGTTATTGTAAGAGAGAATACAATTATGCATTAGGGTTTTAATGTTTTCTCGAGGCTTTTCGATATGAGCAATTTTTAAGAGTTCTTGCAAGGTTGAATGCAAGTATGAAGTAATTGTATGTCATATTCCTGTAAGAACGCTCTAAAAGAATTGGTGTTCATGTTGCCTTCGTTGTCTGCTATTATCTTAAAGGCTTGCCATGTGCACTGAAAAATTGAATGTCTCGTTTGAACTTCTTTACTGGTGCGTGATTCATATTCGATCCTCAGTGGATCCTCAGTACGATGTAATGATGTTTTTCATGTGTGGAAAATAATGTGTCCTTTTAATGAACTCGTAATTCTCCAATATGCCCCTGTGATGGTTTTTCTCATGCCTTTTTTTTGATCATGGTGGTTTGATCTTCGTTGTCCAACACATCTGTTAGGAGGACATGTGTTCTTACAAGGTATTTTTTGAAGAGTTTTCGAATTTTTCCTGATAAGCTTCTTTAGCTATGTCAAAGACTAACTCGGTATTTTGTTACGAATGTTCTGATGTTGAGTCTAATGGTCGGCACGTGGTGGTTAGGTATGTAAATTATGATTCTATGCTTTCCGAAAGGATATTCATGGATGATGTTTGATCCTATCATTTCAGGATCGATTGTTATTATCAATTGTGAATTACAATGATTTTTCGGGGATGTTGTAGTTGGGACGAGGTCTTGAGAATCACTTCCCGTTTCTGTGTCCGTGGAGGAATCAGATACATCGGAAGTGTTAATGTTATTAACTGTAGGAGTTTCGGGTTGAATACGTGATAACGCATCCGCATTCGTATTTTTGCACCCTTTTTATATACGAATTCGTAATCGTACTCCTCTAATTTCAATCTCCATCGAACCAACTTGGAATTTGGTTCTTTGAGGTTTAAAAGCCATGTCAGTGGCTTGTGATACGGTCGAAAATACTTGGTTGCCCAGACAATGGCTAGAAGCTCTTTCTCTATAGTAGAGTAGTTTTGCTCCATGACCATTAAGGTTCTGGATGCGTAGCATATAGGCCTATCTTTACCTATAGGACCTTGTGAAAGGACGGCCCCAATGGCTACATTGCTCGCGTCCGTTGTAAGGATAAATTCCTTAGAGAAATCTGGACATTGTAAGATAGGTTCGTTACATAATAATTCCTTACAATATTCAAAACATTGGACATATCTAGTATCGAGGGTGATCTTCTGATCTTTTCTCAAGCATTCCGTTAAGGGCTTGGTTTTTCCGAGAAGTTCCTGATGAACTTGCGGTAGTATCCCAACAATCCTAAAATGCATTTAATTTCCTTCTGAGTTTTAGGAATTGGAAATTCTTTAATTGTTTTTATTTTATCAGGATTTGGTTTGACTCCATTACTTGTAACAATATGGCCTAGGAAGGCAATTTCTCTGTGGAGAAATTCCGACTTATCCATTTGAACTTTTAAGTTGGCTTTTCTAAGCTTGTTGAAGACATGCTTAAGGCTTTCTATGTGCTCCTGGAGTGATATTGAAAAGACAATTATATCGTCCATATAGTGCAGGCACGATTTGTCGTGTAGTTCACCAAGGACATTATCCATAACTTGCTGAAAGGTTGATGGTGCGTTTTTAAGCCCAAAAGGAATCCTTACGTATTCGTAGTGCCCATGGTCTACAGAGAAAGCCGTTTTCGGAATATATTTCTTCCTAACTTCGATCTGGTGTAAGCCAGATGCTAGATCCAACGTTGAAAAGTACATGCCCTTGTCCAATTTGTCAAGAATGTCTATAATATTCGGTAGCGGATACCGATCATCTATTATTTTTTCATTTAATTTGCGATAGTCAATGACTAATCGCCACTTAACCTTTCCACTTGCATCGGCTTTTTTCGGCACGATCCATATTGGTGAGGACCAAGGAGAGAAGCTGCGTTGGATGATTCCATCCTACCAACTGCGCCACTTATGATTTCATTCACTAATTTGATTTATTTAAATTAGTTTAATTAAATTTAAATTAAATTTTTATCCGCCATATACAATGGCGGAGTGGTGTGTACTGCGCGTGCGAAAATTCATGCTGGCGAAGGATTGAGTCGATATAAAGAGTGAAGTTGATGATGTGGTCGCGTCATAGCGGTTCGGGAAAACAAAATTCAACGCTAACGAAACCTTTCGCACACACTCAATGGACTTTATTAGTTTTCCATTTTTGTTGTTGTTGCGTGTCCTCATGCGTCCTGATTCACAAATTTTGAGATTTTTATAGGGTTCCGGAAACTTCAAATCAATTTTAAAGAAACTAAGTAAAACTGTTGAAATCCCTGTTGAGTTCGATTTTGCAAAATAGCGTTAAATGTAGGCAACTTGAGTGGAACTCAACCATTTCTAAACACATCGGGATAAAACTCGGTTTATAAGATAATCTGAGGATTGCAATATGAATTCTAGACGTGATACTGGAAAAAGATTAATTTTTGTTTAAAATTCACATATTAATCGATTGGACCTTGTTCGTATCTTGAAATGAGATCATATTATGAGTTGCGGATATTTTTGGAAAAATGGTTATGGGAATGAAACTAAACCATTTCTCAAACGATTTGGACTTCAACGTAAGTGTTCTTTCTGTTCGTTATATTGAATCCCAAAATAAATTGTTATCAACTTTTTTTTGTTGGGTTTTAATTTAAATTTCTCTCAAGGCAAAATTTTATCAAAATGTACCGACGAATTTCATAGCGTAGCTGATAATGTATTTGAGGTTTGATTAATTACATAATTATATATGTTGAAGTATATTGCATAATTTGGCATTTCGTTTAATCACAAATTAAGAAAATTCAGTTCAATTCATCTACCCAAAATGATGCGAGAAATTCTTAAAAACGTAAAACTAGGCCAATATACATTGTGACGGATGGGTACACATTATTTACATGAGTTCAACTGTATATAGAGCAACCCTTAACACGCTCAAACCAGTATGTTACCAGAAAATTAATTTTCTTCAATATATTTGGTATAAAATATATTAAGTTCTTGGCACAATTTCAAATAATCAAATATCAATGTATGATTCAAGAATTCGAATTGTACTACATTTTCGGCACAAGGTTTGAAACAACAAAATCTATTTCTGGAGCAGGTGACAAACACAAATGGGATTTTAAATTATCGTTGCCTGGTAGATCTTGATTGTAAATGTAATCTATACTTCCCCGTATACGAATTAAAACGGCCGCATATATCGGATTTATACATGAACGTCAATCAACCGCGAATATTTGCATATAGCTAAAAAAAATTAACACATTTTAAAAAAAAACTATAAATTTTTATATTCAATTAGCAAAAATTACCTTTACACTTGAATTAGTATTTCAATGCGAAACGAGATCCGGAAATTCTTACAACAATCTTATTCAAATAACCTTAAACTTCTATTTATTATTGATTATGTCAACTTGTACACAACGATACTTAGTTTGAGAAAATAATACAAACGGTTAACCTTCAAAATACCACAACGACATCCAAGCTTTAAATATACTTAATAGATAACTGTCTGTACTTAAGAATTGAAAATATTTCTTTTCTTGTTCTTATTCCTCGTAACTTTTTTTTTGCTTTCCATCTCAATATCTTGCGGTTTTTTATTAGTTTAGATCACCATTTGCCACCCACTTAAAAAAAATTTACGCGATGGCTTGGGATACAAATTGGTGACTCTTTTTAACGCAAAGTGCTATTTGATTGAGTGATTCAGTCGAATTGATGGCTCGTCGTATTTATTATAATTGCAAAGTGCTTGCGTATATTTTTACCAATGACTGCGGTGTAATTGTGTGAGTCTTAGAAATTTAGCGTTTAGGTTATTCCAAAAGTTAATGTCCGTATAAATAACAATTTAGTCACGTTCTCCACATTATTGATTTATGGCTTTCGTCTAACAAAGAAGCGTAATCGAATTATTCAGAATTAGTGTTGTGGTAATTAGGCGTGACTAGAGGTACAACTATTATGATATTGCACGATTAACCGTCAATTAACACGAATAATTTATTGTCAAACAATTTATTCCCGTAACGTCTTAACTTTGTCCTAAAATTACAAAAACAAAAATTAGGACAAATTTAGGAGAAACTTTACATTTGTGTACAAATTTGTGAAGTTTGTCTTAAATCTTAAAAACTGTATATGTGTAGGTAAGGTCCCAACTGTTGAGGTAGCCCTCCCCCCCCCCACCTTGAAAATTGAAAAAAAAAATCAGTGCAGAATTAGGAGCTATTTATGAGCTTTCGAAATTCGCAAACAAAAAATATTAAGTTCGAACAGTTAATGACGAATATGATGCACCAAACTATTAGCTCACGAAAAACGTGCAGTTTGATTTTTGAGCTGCTACGCCTAACAACTAACACCACCACCAATTTCTCAATTTCATATAACAAATTCTTTTAAAGTTACAAAACCTAAATATTTCAAGGTCGGCTTTAATATTTCAAGTTACACTATATAGACACTCGTGAATCGCTTATAACGGACTACTGAAATCATAACACGACTAGTGAAAAGCTGACCAATGACCGATTTTGTCTTCACAAATCACCATTTTCTTCACTGTTTCTTTTTTTTCAATTCAACTAAAAAATAGGATTTTACGGAAAATATAGGGGAACACTGGGTGTAATATTCAAAAGTTGAATACAGCAAAATCGCATTAAAAGTGTTTTGTCCTAAGAACTGTCTAAGAAGTTATTACGGTTGGAGTGGATGTATTCACTTTGAACTTGACTCAGTCCAACTAAAAAATATGAATTTTACGGAAAATATAGGGGAACACTGGGTGTAATATTCAAAAATTGTATACCGCAAAATCGCATTGAAAGTGTTTTGTCCTAAGACATTTCTAAGAAATTATTACGGCTGGAGTGAATGTTTTCACTTTGTACTAGACTCAGTCCAACTAAAAAATATGAACTATACGGAAAAAATAGGGGAACACTGGGTGCAATATTCAAAAGCATTGAAAGTGTGTTGTCCTAAGAAATGCCTAAGAAATTATTACGGCTGGAGTGGATGTTTTCACTTTGTACTAGACCCAATCGAATAAAAAAATATGAATTTTCCGGAAAATCTAGGGGAACACTGGGTGTAATATTCAAAACTTTTATATCCCGAAATAGCGTTAAAAGTGTTTTGTCCTTAGAAATTTCTAAGAAGTTATTACGGCTGGAGTGGCTGTTTTCACTTTGTACTAGACCCAGTCCAACTTAAAAATATGAATTATACGGAAAATATAGGGGAACCCTGGGTGTAATATTCAAAAGTTGTATGTCGCAAAATCGCATTGAAATTGTTTTGTCCTTAGAAATTTCTAAGAAGTTATTACGGCTGGAGTGGATGTTTTCACTTTGTACTAGACTCAGTCCAACTTAAAAATATGAATTATACGGAAAATATAGGGGAACACTGGGTGAAATATTCTAAAGTTGTATACAGCAAAATCGCATTGAAAGTGTTTTGTCCTAAGAACTGTCTAAGAAGTTATTACGGCTGGAGTGGATGTTTTCACTTTGTACTAGACTCAGTCCAACTTAAAAATATGAATTATACGGAAAATATAGGGGAACACTAGGTGCAATAGTCAAAAGGTTTATGCCGCAAAATCGCATTGAAAGTGTTTTGTCCTAAGACATTTCTAAGAAATTATTACGGCTGGAGTGAATGTTTTCACTTTGTACTAGACTCAGTTCAACTAAAAAATATGAACTATACGGAAAAAATAGGGGAACACTGGGTGCAATATTCAAAAGCATTGAAAGTGTGTTGTCCTAAGAAATGCCTAAGAAATTATTACGGCTGGAGTGGATGTTTTCACTTTGTACTAGACCCAATCGAATAAAAAAATATGAATTTTCCGGAAAATCTAGGGGAACACTGGGTGTAATATTCAAAACTTTTATATCCCGAAATAGCGTTAAAAGTATTTGTCCTTAGAAATTTCTAAGAAGTTATTACGGCTGGAGTGGATGTTTTCACTTTGTACTAGACCCAGTCCAACTAAAAAATATGAGTTATACGGAAAATATAGGGGAACACCAGGTGTAATATTCAAAAGTTGTATACAGCAAAATCGCATTAAAAGTGCTTTGTCCTAAGATATTTTTAATACAAGTACAATTTTGTACAAGGTTCGATTCAATTAAAAAACACATGTCCCCCAATAGCTCATGCTCCCCGTTCCTCTGATTGTTCTCATTGGAAGGGGCCGGCTCAGTCGTATCCCATTTGCAAATGGTCTTATTGCTTTGAGGTTCCATTAGCCGTACTTCCGTATGGTGTTTTTTGTAAAGTAATACCGACTGTTTAGAATTACGTTTCGTACTGCCACGTTACGTTTTGAATCGACAAGTCACTCCCAGTGACACAAAGCACTTTCGAATTTGTTTGATTGGTTGAGCATAAGTTTTAATGTCATTAAGTTTCATGATAATATGAATATGCGTTATGAGTTTTGTTAGTAGCATGTTACATTGTTTAATGTAACAATGTCCAAAATGCTGGTCACGTCTTTACAAAACAAAATCATCCTATATCTATATCCTAATCTATCCCCCAGCTATATGCTACTAACAAAACTGCTACTAACAAATACGATGTGTCTATATACATTTGACATATAGTCACAGCCATCGAAGCCGAAGTGCGTTCGAGTTGCCTCCAATATTGCCGGCCCCCTAAAGTATTTTAATACGTTAGTTGTTCTTTTAGTTGCCGACGATCGACAGCAGATATAGCTTTATCACCAGTTGCTTATATACAACATTCTGACATGTCAGTGTGACGGTTCGAACCTGTTCGTCAGATCCAGGATCCGTATCGATGATGCCGCTGAGTAACCATTTCGAAGATTGTTTTGTTTTTCTCTATCATGAGCACTACTATGCGACGTAAATGATGTTTGGTTAATTTACGCTTGCTTCCCATATACTGCTGAAATGCGTCGAACGAGGAGAAATGTGGAACATCATGGCGGTCTCGTTTTCAACCAGTAATGCAACCATCTCAGGATTTATATCTGTAGTGCAGTACTGATGCACTAATGCCAGTTGACGTTTTGGCGAAGTTAAGTGCACAATCACCGTATAGGCTTTGGATTTGTCTCTTCGCGTCAACCTCTTGCTCAATGCGAGGAATGCATTTATGGTGAGCTCGAGCATCAGTTCCAAGTGTGTGCGTTCGTAGATAAACATACGAAGATGCAGATTGTAACTCTTTGTGAGACGTCACGGCTTCTGCATGCGTTGCGAATATTGACTTTATTTTTCGTTCGTTAATGAGATGAGCAATAAGCGGGGTTGTGCTTAGTGTCTATACATAATTCCAATTGGTGGGGTGTAGGTAATCTAAGATTTGTGAAACCCGATTGGCCACAAACGTCTTCTAAGGATTAGGCGAGCTGGGAAGCCAAAACGATTCTGAGTCTCCACGGATCTCAAATTATCTTGATAATTGAAACATATTTGAGCTAATGATTTTGGAACCGCTTCATACCACGATTCGAAGAGTACCCGGCGCGTTGTAATGGTCATTTAGCACTTCCTTCCATATGTTGTAGTCAATGAACTGCACTCTCTCATGACCTTCCAAGGGGTGATAAGTTGTTATTGATTTTCAGGAAGATTGAAAATCTTCGGTACGATAGTGTTTCGACCCGTAGTGCCGTTCCCATTCTGACTCATCATGTGTTAGTTCTCGAGATAAACAAACATCCTCGATTCCCCAAAATGATCTTAGTGTATGTTCGACAGTGTCATAATAATCGATAGTTGCCATTAAACTAGACAGTTGATTGGTTGCTTCGTGTTCCACCTTGCCGAAGAGGATGTAACCAAGTTTCGTATTTTGCCTGTATCGTGCCTGTGATATGTTGAGGTGAGGACTGTAACCAAGAAGGAAAATGTTAAATCGATTCGCGATCCCAATACATGTTCCTCATGGAACGAGACGGTACACTCCGATATGAAACTGTCTTGTGATTCCGAATCCAACAGAGCTAGAATGATGTAGTAGTGGCGAGCAATAAATCCATGAATTACGATGCGACGTTTTTCTTGGTGACCTGAGTTTGAGATGATGAAGGCGATTCGGTATTCGGGTTCGAATTGTATTACAACATGTGGTCTCTTTTATTGCAAACTGATGATTTGAACTTTTCTCGAATGTAAGAGGCTTGAATTGATCGCACTGTAATACATTGTTATTTCCAGCACAAACTTGACACATGAGGAAGTGAGAGTTCGATGTACTTTGGCGCGCGATGAATACTATGATGATGGAGCTTCTTAATGTGACTGCGATGAATTCGATTTTGTTCTTGTCATGGATGTCATCTCAATAATTGCGATCGGGCGTTCAAGAAATCGAAAAGATCCTTGAATGACGCATACCTTGCTTGAGTTGGGGTTCTGGTTCCTACTTATCGGTTATGATCTTACGGGTTCTCAACAAAGGCTAATAAGTGTCTTTTTACGGTTTGAATTACAAGATTGCGATAAAGTAATAATTCCGCTTGGCCACATTTACCATATTCTCCCTCGAGTTCCTCATCACAGATAGGAACAGGTGGTGTCACTAGTAGTGAGCGAACACGCATTTTTAACTACCCGTTCTGTAATCTCGGCCGTCTTTGATAGAACTAAAAGATTAACATTTCTCAAAACTCCATAAAAGACAGGCCTGACACGTAAACCGTAAAATCCAAACATAGTTATCCACAAACGTGATATCGACAATGTTTAAAGACATTTATCTTACAGTAATGAAAAAAAATAAACAGGTCTCACCATTATAAATAAAATAAACTATTTAAAAGCTTTACCTCATCCTCACAACGGTCGTATAATTGCCCCCTAACATTCACATTCTACTTATAACTCAACCTCACACAATTTTATCATTTCTTTTCTAGTACACCGTAAATAGACGAGTACATTGTAAGGAATGTACATAGCAAATACGAATAAAATATAAAAAAAATTATTGTTGGAAAAACAGGACAAGGAAAATATGGTTGATCTTGAACTGAAAAACTATATGGAAATAAGCGTATCCCTGAACGAGGGCTGCATCGATCGATAATATTTTTTATGTATGTACGAGTACATTAAATTCTACTATTTTCAATTTATTTACGATGAGCTCTATATATTTTCCACGTTTTCGTCGTCTTCTTCTTCCCGATGCAATTCTCCTCCCACATAGTTACTATCTTCTTACGCCCAATGCATTAAAAAATAAGTCTATACGTTTTGCACATACATAACACTCACTATAAATATTCATTTGTGTAGTACACAGCAAAACAGTAAATAAATAACGGAATTATTTGATGTCCCTGACATGACCCTCAAAAACTATTTTATGTAGTATTGAAAACTCAGAGAGAGAAAATGCACAACACAGATAAGTTCAGAGTGTTGTAAATAAAGTTTCGTTTCATGAACTTTTTTTATTGTGCTTACTTTTGTTGTTTGTGTTATTTACCGTTGCTCGTTTTCAATGTCAAAAAAGTAAATCGAACTACAACAAAAAATGTGCTTAAAAGTTTGGATTTTTGAAAAGTTTTGTTGTATGGTTTAATATTAAATTGTATGAAAGTTTTCGCTTAGACGATTTTTTTTAGCAGGGCGAATCGGCTGCGTGACTGGAAAATGGAGTTTCCGTTTTTAAAAGCGTTTTAAAACACTCGTAAGCTTTAACAACTTACAACAAAATCTTTTAATATCATAAATATGTTGAGAAGCTTAAACACTCGCTCCAGACATATAGTATAGTACATAATAATACAGGGTGTCCGCGGAGGAATGAGCATAAAATTCTGATTGAAAATAACTACTACGTGTTTTCGAAGTTAGTTACCGTTATGAAGTTAAGTCGTTATAAATCGCTCAAATTAAACAATTCATATTTTTATCAAAACGTTAAAAACTATAAGTGGGACTGAGTTGACTTTGGCCATATTCAATTAAAAACTATTTACACTTTTTAATAAATATTTATTATGGATAATCTGAAATCTAATGTTAAACAAACGGTTGTGGCAACAAAGCACTTCATAAAGCAGTATACCTGATCTAGTTTCCCTTCTTGTATACATTGCCATAACTTTGTGATGTAAATCTGGAGCTGTATGGTACTAAGAAAACCAATTTGTTTTTGTTGTCGATATTTAAATGCTCATATGATGTGTCTAAACTGGTTTGTATCTTTAATAAATTTGCATATCCAAATTTCGATTAATTAATTTAATTTACTACTTATATTTTTGTTTTGTGTAAAATTAATAAACTAATTTGTTATCTTTCAATATTTTTTGCCTCTAAACAGTGCCTATTATAATAAATTAATATCATTTATCTTGGACACATTCATTATTTATTGGTTTGCCATCTAGGGACAATAAAAAAATTTTATATATTCTCATTTTTAATCGTCATTGCGGCGTAAAAAAATCGTTTGTTGTTTGGGTAATTTTTCGATCGATCATAATCGAAATTTTAAATATTTTGAAACTAGATTGTATATTTTCTAAGTCATTTCAATACCAATCTTAATAATCGAGTATTAATATCTCGATTTCATGTGCCTTAATGCCCTGGTGCAAAAATTTCTCGAGGTTTGGAGTAAAAAAAATAAAAAAATTGATCAATTTTGAAACCTCACCATAAACAAACTAAACATTTTATTTCGAAAATCATGTATACTAATACCTCAATTATATTTAACTTCATCCTAAAGAAAGGATTAGATCAATAGGTAATTTTTTGTAGCCAAAAACTGATTTCTAGTACACATCGTTTTTGACAAGTTGAGTACCATACAGCCTTCCCTTCTGCAAATAATTTTTCTTCCATTGGTTTAAAATGAATTGCAAATTTGTGTTTTTACTCGAATGTTTCAGTGGTGGGCAGTAGACTTCAAATATATGGTATACTGATGATAGTTGCCTGTATCCTCCTCCCTAATTTATTGGTGTGGAAAAATTTATAATAATTTAATTTTACAGAGCTCATTTAAAAGGATTTAACATTTTGAATGCTGTGAAATTATTACAAATAAAAGATCGGTCTAGAAAATATTCAAAGTGGTGTTTCTAAGACGCTGAGAACTTGCTCTCTTTATGCTGACTTTTGGAAACTATAAAATATACATTAAATACACAACATAACTAACATACTAAACGGCCACTTGAGATATTTTTAAATGCCAAAAAATAAATATATGCCAAACATCAGAAATTCACTTTACTAGAACATCTGTTGCAAGAATTCAGGGATATGTTATGTATAACTCAAAGGATCAGGCTGCCACTAACACACAATATACGACAGATGAACTCCTTATAAAATTAAAATACAACGTAAATTGTAAGCAAATAACTACAGGGTGACACTACAGGTAAGTATTGATTTACATTATTATTTTTTAATCAAATTTTTTCTATTTTAATTTTTTTCAGATTATTCGAAAATACTCCCGCCATTATGGTTTAACTAACCCCAATTTTCCTCTTTTAAAATTACTTAAAATTTATTGTTTTCAGCTACAGTCATCCACTTCTTTCGTTGCAATATTTTTTGTATTTCGTCCTACCTACCTTTTCGTCCGACTACATGGTTCGTAATTAAATCTCACCCCAATTTTTTTTTTATATGCAACCAGTTGAATTATGCCCCCATGTTGAATTATTGCCAAATTGCGGTACCAAATGGAACGAATTAAGAATTGCTTCAATTGAACACAATACAGTTGACATTTCCTCGAATGTGAGATTTATTGATCAGTTGCCTGCTCTAGGTGGATTTTAACGGATTCAACTACCAATACCCACAAACGTGGGTCTCGTACATCCCTCCATTGTGTACTGATGCTAATTTGGATAACGATTCTCGAGCCACAATAAAAATTTTCGCATTGTCACTATAGATATTTACTGGAACCCCTCTTCAACTTACGTTTCGGTAAATGATAAAGGCAGTGGTAGTCAGATCAGTCACTGCCTCTAAATGAATTACCTTCCTAGTAGTATATGTGAAGACGAAATGCATTTACTCGCATTCGTCGTGGGCGTTATGGTCGTCTCTGTGATTCTAGATTTTGGTACGACTTGGTTTGCTACATATTGCTACACATTTACCTTGGACTATCCTCGCTGACGGGACATACTAATTGTTAGCGTGGTACCAATTTTGGAAGCAATATTGGGAGTATAACTTATTTGCTTGTATATTTTCGCAGAAGAAACACGTTTATTTCTAAGAAATGGTAAATTTTATTTTAATCAAAATATTTTCCATCGTTATCTATGACTTTCGTCTTTCTTGAAGAACGCTTTGCATTTATCGAAACAAATAGTAATCTGATTGGGCCGAATCTGTTGAATAGGGAGCATGCGGTAAAATTTCCCATTTAAGTACTTCCAGCGTACTTTTTCCTTGTTTTGTGACATGTGGTCGAACATTGTCGTGCAGCAAAATCACTTTACGCTGTTTGTTGACTGGAATCGGACGGTTTTCGTTCAATGCATGGTTCAAATCTATCAATTGGTGTTAGTAACGTTCACCAGTAATAGTTTCGTTCGGTTTTAGCAGCTCATAGTACACCACTCCTTTCTGATCCGGATGGTTCGCCTGGATGAACCCATGATGTTTTGCGTTTAGGGTTGGTTATTGGAGTAAATCCATTTTTCATCGCCAGTCACAGTTTGAGACAAAAAATGCCACCTTCGGTGCCTTGTAAGCAAAGAATTGCAAACCATTAAACGATTTTCAATATTGGCTTCAGTCAGTTCATGTAGTACCCATTTTCCTTCTTTTTTAATCATATTCATGGCATGTAAACGTTTGCTTATGGCTGCTTGAGTGACATTTAACTGTACTGCAAGTTCTTTTTCGGGTTGAGCTGAGTTTTCCTTCTATAATGCTTCCAATTCTTGACGAAAACGTTCTTTGTCACTGACCTCAAAATCACCACTTTTGAATCATTTAAACCAGTTTTCACTAGTCTGTTGAGCTGGTGCATGTTCACCATAAGTTCCTTGAAGCAAACGAAAACTTTTAGCAGCTTTTTTCTTTTGATTAAAGCAAAAAAGTAATGATTCCCGCAAATGCTGTTTTGTTGGTACGAAATTCGACATGTAAACGGGATTAAAAATGACACTTTAAAACGTCGTAGATGTCACTGTAAAAGAATGTTTAGTACTAAAGTTACGCCATCTCTTAGAAAATTCAAAAAACTAAGTTAATACACCCAATATTTGGTGTTTCGTATCGTATTCACATATGGCATTTTTACATCGTTCTCCTACCCTAAAATAGCATCGTTATTTAGAAATAAAGCCAAATCCTTATACTTGGTTTATCATAATCATTTCTGCCTGCCACAGCTCGCTCGTACTTGCTCTGGTCGTCTGGTTAGGTTTCTTTACCATGTGGAAATACACGCACGTAACCATTGCTAAAACTCTAATCACGTGACCAAATGATGATATGTAGTTAATTAACAATTCGATGACATTCGCTACATCGTCTGTGGTCACAGGCTGGATAGCGAAGTCCTCGATTTATGCGGTGTTCGCTGGGTAACTCTAAATGAATCAGGTGGTGTAGTGGGGACTATAAAAATGCCAGTTTCGTGGAGGGGATTCAGGTTAGATGTCTGTTGTGCGTGAACCAGGTATGAATCTGAAATAAGCCTGATATAATTTCTGTTATGTTTGGGGTATTTTACAGATGTTAATGGCGAAAATAAAACAAGATATACTCTCTACACCAATTAAATATTACGTATAAAAACTGGTAATGCTAGTTTACACTATATTCTTCCCTCTACAGTTGAGCACTGGTATTACCAGTCCAACTGCGTGCACAGAAACCCGTCTATTCGTCCGGAAAACTAACACTGTAATACCATCTGTTGTTTTGTTGTGCGATTGTTCTTGGCTACCATTTCGAACCATTGTTGAACCCATACACCTGACTTTTCAAGTCGTGTCTGTTGATTTTGCGTTTTAAAGATGGATTAATGTTGCCGTAGATCGTTGGCAGTCGTCACTCTAAAAGTAATTCAGTAGGAGCTGTGCCCGTTATAGCACGTGTTCCGATAACTAAATAAGAATGCGTTGAGATGCGTTTGGATTAATTCTGCGATTTATGTATCATTGTAGATACGGACGGAACTGTGAATCTTGGTACATTTGTTGTGTCCACCCATGTGTTTCACTGCGTTAATAATGCGGGTAATTACTTTGTCTTTATTTGACTCGAATCAGGTCATTCATCTTTACTTTGTTTATGTAGTTGACGTTTTCAATCTCATGGCTATCGAGTTCTGGTTCTTCATTTGTAGTTAGCATTCGTCATAAAAAATCGGCGAGGACATATTTTGGTAGATTACGTTTCTTTTCCAAATATATGAGTCAGCGATTCGAGATCCGTGACCAATGTGAAAAATCTACCAGCTAAAAATCTGTTGAACTTCTGCACACCAAAAACAATTACAAGTGTTTAATTGTCAATATAGCCGTAATGTAATTGTGCATCTGATGCGAGAGTGATTGGTAAATTATCTCGAGCTCCGATCTCTTTGTCGGATGCGTCGCACGTTAAATATATACATATTTAAAGTCGTATGGGTGTAATATTTGTGTGTGTAAAATCTGCTATTTAATTTCATCGAAAACCGTTTGCTCGTGCCTTGTCCATTAAAAGTATGTGTAAATTAGCAGCTACAGCCTTGCACATTTGGTATGAATCGCTCGTAGAAATTAACTAGATCCATGAAAGAGCGTAGTTCTTTGATGTTTGTTGGTGGACTGGCGTTAGTATACTATAACGTCCAATTTATCCTGCCCAGATATACCATTTCATTCTGTAAGAAAATACATTTTCTTCCTTTGACACGAGAGCATGATACTTGTAGCCGTGAAAGTACTTCTTTAAAATTCCGTACGTGTTCGGAATCGTTTTTTCCTCTGATAACACTATTTTCGAAGTAAATAGTATCTGGAAAATATTAGCTAACAATTTTTAGTAAATTATCAAACAATCGCACTGGATGTAGTAGACAGAAATTTATTATGAGGCTGAATTCACCACAAATTCATACGTAGGTGCGCTTTAGTACGTTTACAGTTGGTTTGGCCCATTTGATAGGTTTCGTTTGGATTAACTGGTGTTAAAAACGCCCGCACTCACACTAAATCTGCTGATTTCTTTATTGACGTTATTTTGGTATCCCGAATTTTTAACATATTGCAATCATTTAGCCACTCAGCGATTTTCAAGTTACAAACTTTATTTTCCAATTTAACCTTTAATGTCTATACACAGCAATTCACTTATTTCTCACTCTCGTTTACTGCTCACTAACTAATTCGCTATTACTGTTCACTTTAATTGTTCAGTTTTACTCTATTCACACCTTTTCGCACTGTTTTACTTTTCACATTTTGATCTGCATGGTTTCATCGCTTAAATTACAGCTGCCCCGCCCCCTCCCCTTACTTCCCAACCAAATTACTCTCTTCGAGAGTTCTTTTTATTGCATTTGAATCCGATGTATGCGTTTTGCAATTGTAAATCACTTTCATGCCATTCTAAAATCGAATTCCCAATCAGTGTTGGAGGAATGCTCGATCCGACAACATCGATGATGTTAAGAATAATAATCGGTTAATAAAATTAAAGTTTGCAACTAGGTTCGAATCTGCGACCACCTTTGGGTTGATAAAGGTGTATAACTTTACCACTCGACCACCGATATATTTGTTGTCGTAACAATATCGAGGATCGAAACGTTTCGGTTGTGCATCCTGTTTCAAATGTATTTCGACTTTGTAGTCTTTGATGCATTCCCATGAAATCACTTCATTCGGCAATTCTACGTGAGAAAATTAAATGTTTATAATTGTTTGTTGATAAAATGGTTTCTAATTCCTGACTATGTCAGGTGTCACGAAGGGCCCTCGGGTTAAGTTTGATGTACGATTTGACAACGTTAAGAAAGTTATGGTCACCAATCTGCTTTGCCCATTCGAGGTACCATGATACTAGGTTGAGTTTGATTATTATTTAAGGTGGCTTTGATGATTTATGTTAGTTAAATTTTAATTTCTGTGACGTTTTAGAGTAAAATGGTTTGCTCATCGTTTTTGTTAATTTACCCCGATCTGACTGGTTCTAATTGATTTTAAGGAGGTTGCGGGAGTGTTTTGTGGCATTTTCTGGGCATCAATTGCCTATGCCTTAGGGTTTGGCTATAATTCTGCGTTTTATGTGGTTGGGGAATGGAATGCTGAATAAAATGTATTCTAGCTCAAGATTTGTTCGACCATGGCCCTTGGAAAAGTGGATTTAGTAATCGGAAGTTAAATAGAGCTCGTGCTTAGATTCAGAATTATATTTTATGTATTGCTTAAAATACTGCTTAAAATCTTGCAAAACGGAAATCGGTAAAATTAAACCTGCGGCTCGAGCAAGTTTGAGGAGGTTATGAGTGTGAAATTTTTATTTTTCGTTTTGTCGAAAAAACTGTTTGTAATTCACAATTTTGTCAAATGGCCTTCGATCTTACTAAGCTAATTTGGTGAACTATGACTATAACCTACCCCAAACCGATAAACAACTACCTAGGGTAATGGTCAACCAAACTGGCGAAATCTATAATCGTAAACCATTTTATCGAGAAAACGATAGAAAATTAAAAATGTTACTGTCATTATTTGCTCAAAGTCACCCCAACCTTAGATTCAAGCTGTCGAATTTCAAAATGAAACTTTGATTAGCAGATTAAGTTCATTTTAAGCTAATTAGTGCTCAAAGGACAAATTAGTGCCAGGCCAAAAAAAACGCAACAATTGCAACGGTATTTTTGTAAGTCCACCTTTGGTATTGTGGTCCTCGAAAATGATTGTGATTATAGTATACTGTATAACCTTTGGGAAGCAAACCAAAAAATATTGTTGTAATTCGACGAAGATGGGATTCGAACCCACGCGTGCAGAGCACATTGGATTAGCAGTCCAACGCCTTAACCACTCGGCCACCTCGTCTTGTTATTCATTGGGAATTTGGTATATTCGCATATACACAATCAAAAATCAACGCACTAATTTGCACCAACGTCCGAGTATATATAACAGTAAACAACCTCAGTTCACTCAAGTTGCCATTGATGTGACATTCAAATTGATGCATAAAAAACACAAAATGTTTACATAAAAAACTACGCAAAAAAACTGCTCTGTGACCGTGAATATTAAATTCAGTTAAAATTTGAACTTCCTCATCACACAGATATAAGAGACACAGTATACGTTAGAACCATGTCAGCATGTACCAAAAATACCGATTTATTATTCTACAACACATTCTCGAATCTAAATGGACCAGTATATAACTCGTACCCTTCCGTAAAAAGTGTGTTACTGCTGCTGCGCCAGTATTCGGATACATGGTACAGCGGAGTGCTTATTTTGAACGATCTTATGTTCCACCCAATTTATTATCCTTTTTTACCTCATGCCCTGCCAACATGTACGAGTATATTAGACTAAAAATAGGTAAATTAACCTATTTGGTTATAATTATTTTCGTCAGTTACCCTAAAAAATATGGTTTTATTGATTTTATGACATTTTTTTCCTTAAACAATTTGGCACAGTTTTTGTTAACGCTGTGACGTGTGGGAAAGTGGTGCGAGTGTAAATATAATTAATTGTTATGATTGAGAGCAATTTGTTATGTTACGTACAGTACGTAATATTTTAAAAGGGACAAAATATAATCAAAAACATGTCGAAATTAGTACGGATGAAGTGGAGATGTAGAGGGACGAATCTATTTTAGGTTGTTATACGGATGATGACAACCTTGAATTTGATAAATAGACCGTAACATTGTTTTATCATATGAGATACGACGGATGGTAAATGTCAAAGTATCAACTTTACTACATAGCAGAACATAGATTGAACATCGGTTTTACACTCCAAATTCACGATTTTGTAAATGGTATTCAATTATTTTTAGGTCATCCACAAGTTTTTACAAGTCAACCACAATTTTTTATACTTCATTGTCAATTTGTTTTAAATCCTCAATTTTTTACAACGCAAATTCGTGTTTTTTCAAAGTAACTTCAATTAAATGTAGAGTAAATTCAAATATTTTTAAAACAAATGCAATGCTTACAATTGAGAGAGTATGTTGAAGTATGCAGGATGAAAATGGAATTCTTAAATGGAATATGACCACCTGGAACGGGACTCAGGCCATTTCTTAGCCGATTATGTTGGGATTGAGTATGTTGGAGGGAAATAGGATTCTTAACTGATTTTGGAGAAAGTTGTTACGGGGTGGTTCAACAACCACTCCGCATATTCTTCTAAATATACAGAGGCCTCTTTCACGATGATTTTGCCGACTAGATTTCAGAGTTTTGAGTCGTGGGGAAGTTGAGGCTTGCATATTCTTAGCCTACACGTATGAGACTGCCGGAGTGCCACGAGGAAACCGTGTAGATTTTACGATAGTCCCCGAATGTACGACACATATGCTGGACTCACCACTCCGACCCTGTGGATGTTCTACCAAGGAGATGAAGGTGAGTGACGATTCCAGCCTGCAGCTATGGAACCGACACGAAATGAGACCCCCTCCTATCATACCAATCCGAAAAATTTAGTAATTCATTTGATCAATAAAAACACAAAAACAAAAAATAGGTAACATGTTCAGTAAAATAACGGAAAAATAAAGTGAGACCGATGAGGGAGGAAAAAACCTAATGCTAGGAAACGTCGTGCTATCTTTATTTCAAGAAAACCAAATCAGTTGTGAAAAGGGAAATAAAAACCAAATAAAAAAAAAAATCAAACTAAAAAGGTCAAACTGAAAATTCCGAAGCAAAAAGGAAAAGAAACAAAATAAATCGCACAAAAATAGTCGCTAACTTGAGTAACTACGTACGAGATAAAACAAAAATATTTTGAGCAAAATGGACGCTGAACGTGAACATAAATACAGCGAAACCAATGTGCCCCTCGCGCGTATAAAGCAACCGCTATGACGCACGATTACACCAAAATACTACTTTGAGCAAAAACCGACGATTAACAGTCAGAGACCTTACTGGCATCGTTTAAATATCGGAAGGATCAGTGAAAACCATTTTGAAAGATCATTTGGGCCTAAGAAAAGTGAAAGCACGATTGGTTGACGCCCGTGAAACAATGCTTTCCGACTAGCAGGATGTCATGAAACGTATTACAACTAGCGATGAGTCTAGGATCTATGCTTACGACCTGGAAACAGACGATCAATCGGCCGAATATCGAGCCAAGGTGGCCGAAGCCGAAAAAACCACGTCAAAGCAAGTCAAAAATCAAGGTGATGTTGACAGTTTTCTTCGATTATCGAGGTGTGGTACACTCCGAATGTGGTGCATGCAGATATTTCAAAAACTTCCACTAGTATCCAATACTTTCGGTTGTTTTTCTAATAGCTTAGGTTATACTGAGACTTCCAGAAAAATTTGGGGAAAAATTTGGGTAGTCTCAGTATGACCTAAGCTATTTGAAAAACAACCGAAAGTGTTGGTTACTAGTGGAAGTTTTTGAAATATCGGGTAAAAACTGAAAATAAACTAATAAAAAAATTTAAATTTTCAAAAGTATTGGTTATGAAATGGCCTAGTTTAGTCCAGCATGAACAGATCCTAGAATTTTGTCCTAAGTTATGAACCCCTGATCAATACTTTTATTCAAATTTCATCGTCATTCTTTTAGATTGGCGGAAAGACGGAATATTGTTAAATTTCAAGATTTGATTTACCGAGTTCCTTTACTTCGGAGATCAATCAATTTGTCATTTTAAGGATCACTTTTAATATTTTATTCCGCTGGGATCTTTTATTTAGTGAAAAAAGAGATACAAAATGAATAAAAAATTTCCGCTGGTAATTATACTCGTATAATAAAATAATTTCTCTTTTGTGAGTGTGCTGCCACCTGCGGCGAGTAGCGAAATCTCTTATTTTCCGCTGATAAATTTCCGCTATCTTATACAGCATGTGTTTTTGTTTTATTTTCATGCGCGTCGCTTACCCACTCCTTCTCACCTCGTATCAATCCACACGCCAAAACAAAAACGTGCCACATAAAATACTCTTCTATACTTTTACTGGTCGCACACACGCGCACAGTGTACACGTTGGTCTCGCTCTCAAAATTATTCGACGTTTGCGCGATACTGTATACGTGTGCTAAACGTGAACCGTAGTATAAAGGCCAATTCACACCCACAACAAAAACTTATTGTCAATGCCAGAGGACAGATGGCTATGTCATCAGGAAAAGGCACCAATTAAAAATTCAAAAACAAAATTATATAGAAAACAATGTTATGACCCCTCAAGGTGTCGTAACAAAGTTCTGGAATATGGCCATCTGGAGCGGAACTCGGCCCATTTTTAACCGATTATGATGGAATTGGATATGTTGGATGGAAATCCCAACATAATCGGCTAAGAAATGGCCTGAGTTCCGTCCCAGGTGGCCATGTTCCAGAACTTCTTCCAAAAATCATTTAGGAATCCTATTTCCATCCAACATACCAAAATCCCATCATACTCGATTAAAAATTGGTCGAGATCCGTTTCAGGTGGCCTAATTCTAAAACTTCTTCCAAAAATTATTTACGAATCCCATTTCCATCCAACATACAGAACCCTAACAAAATCGGTTAAGAATTGATCGAGTTCCGTCCCAGGTGGCCATATTCCAGAACTTCTTTCAATAATAATTTAAGAATCCAATTTTCATCCAGCATACTCCAACATACTCTCAATTGGAAGCACTGAATTTGTCTTGCATAAATTTGATTTTGAAATGCAAAAATCGTAAATTTTACATGCACATGGTCAAACATGGCCGTTTTCATACATCTCACAGTGAAAATCATTGAATAGCAAATGTCTTGTAATGACCCTTATCCCCATCGTATGGTAATGTCCTTGCGGATGTGTTTTACTTCTAGTCTTATTGAGCATATACCACATTTGTGATATCTATAGGCCTATTAAAACTGAAATGCATTTGTCGAAACATGAAGGTATTTTTTGTTTTGGAGTTCATTAAAGAATTTAATAGAATTTTTATTAATCTTCCACATACTTAGTTTGAAAATTAAAAGATCAAACTTTTGAGATGCGCAGCAAAACTTTATATATATTTTTTCGGGATGGATTCTAATTTTCTGGTATTTTGTATTATTTGTCGGGCTGAAAGGCTTTTTTATTTAAGCGAGGACGCAAACATTTCTATTAGAAGGTTTTTCGGGATGGTTTTCGGGCCAACTTCATATACGTCAGTCGATTGGCACACAGTTCATATTAGTCTAGGTCATTTATAGATTTGACAGAAGAAATCCCTTTGTTTCCTAAAGAAAAGAAAATGTTTACTTACTCAAACCTTTATACCGCCCGCCGCTTACAAAATAAACATTTTATTGAGGGTTTTATCAGAGCTAGCTGTCATTTAGAGATTTGCTAGAAGAACTCCCTTAAATTTCTATAAGAAAATTGAAATTTTTACTTATTCAAACCTTTGTAGCGCCGCTCATAGCATACAAATAATATTGTTATTTTGATCAGAGCTGACATAACTACCAGTCAATGATGGGCGATGTAGATTACACAATGTAATTTAGCGATTATTTGCGTCTCTGACGTCAACAATGTAGACAATGTCGCCAACGTAAGAAATTATGCTTTGCTCAATAGTGACTCAATTGATTCATTATTTTCTTTTTATTTTAGGTTAGCCAGTCTCATTAAATTACTGTCTGGCTATTAGGTAATTGTCTAATTAATAATAAGTTTTCATCGTTAAGTATAAGAACCGACTTTTAAGCTGACCACCGGAGTTGTTTTTGATTCGGTTCTCTTCAACATTATAAAATAAATTATGTACTGTTAAAATATTTGAAATATTTGAAATAAATTTATAATCTACAATTAACTAGACTAATCTGTTTAAAAATATAAAATAGCTACTGATAATAGATATATCTTAATAGATTATTTGCTTTGCGCGCCATCTTTTATCAAATAGACTTGTTTACCACCATGACAGTGTACAATTGTTCTTCATATATCTGTTAGCTATCACATGCAATTTCCAAATGGAAGTTTAAATATCGTGAATATCGTGTTAAAAATTGGCAAACTAATTGAAAAATATGAAGTGTGTGAGTGTGATGAGGGGGGGGGGGGGGGGGGGGCAGGGAGGAAAATTGATCACTGCCGCCCATTTTGTGATAGTTTTGTCGGTTCGATTTTTTGTACTTATGGATTGCCTTTCTTACGCACATCGGTTTGCGCAAACATATATCACCCACTCCAACGACAGCGATCGTGTAATTGCAAAAAAATCGATATCTATGAGATACAAATTTTACCGAGCATTTGATGATATTGAGTTTACCGCTAATAATTCGGACCAATTGTCCGGATTGGTGTCGAACTGTTTAGACATGTGGTACTCAGCACCACCTCACGATAAGATAATGACCATGCGTTAAAATGGCGGCCATCAATTGTTTTGAACACATGCTCAAATAGTGAGTACATGCTGATCCTGATAACATCCTCTTCGTGTACGGGTAGTATGATGAACTCACCTAAAATTCTGCCACAAATAAAAACCAATCACAGCCTTGAGCGATGATAAAAATTAAATCATATATATAGATTTAATCTAGCATCCATTAGCATTATCCAATTCAGTACCATCCATCCCAAATGTATATGGCTAACATTTACTTAGCTCACCATATTAAAGGAAGAAATTCATCAACAACCATAGAATCGTTTTGACAAAATAGATTTGTATCAGTGAATTGTTTGGGCTTGAACCGCACTGTACAAAACAAAAGATTAATAAATTGTTTAATTCAACTTCAAATTTTATTTAGTCTGGCCAAATCTCAGTAGATGTCAGCAGAATATATTTGGTTAGAACTTTTTGGAACTTCATACTTAAGCTTTTTCCATAAAAAGGGAGATCCCAGTGATTTTTAGCCAAGATCGGTCCACCGGAAGTGGCAGTTTCCATAAGATATTTTACGTATTTTGCAAATATTTTGAAAATGCTATATGCTATATTTACGAAAAATTTCAAACAAAATTTGTTCAGGTCTTATTTTAAATTTTACCGGAAATGGCAAGTTATGATAAAAAAAATGTATTTCACCAAAATTCGGCATCTCACTGACCAGGCGGATTAAACTTCATACTAAAGTTTTTTTTTCCATAAATTGGGAGGTCCATGCAAAATGTGGCGAACATCTGGGTACCAGAAGTGGCAGCTTCCTTAGGAGCTTTTCAATTTTTGCAACGAAGATTAGATTTTCATCAAGTCTTGATCATGTTGATTTCCCAAAATTTAAGCAGGATATTGTGCTTATCACATTCAAATATAAGTCATCAGTCAGTCAGTGCCAACTGTCATCTATGTTCAACAGACAAGCGCAAAAGTCACTAGTTGTCACTAACTAGTACGCCCGGGACAGAAACAATGAAGAAGCACCTCCTAACATCCAAGAGCAGTGGCACGCTATACCGTCAGCCATAACCACCGCGGCAAAAACACCATCCATAGGTTAGCTCGCAACATTAGAAACGCTAGGAAAACCACGACTAAATACCTTCGAAGAAAGAAGCGCGATCATATGAGATCATACATCGAAAACTTCAGCTTCCAAGTGGAACTATGAATATCAAGGGCCTGATTTGCTAAAGCCTGGAATCTCACTAAAGACTATCACTAAAGAAGTACAGCCATCAAAGACGGGAATAGAGAGATGAGAACACACGTGGCTGATGTTCTCTCAGTATGATAAACCTACTTTCTAAATTCTGCTAAATCGGAATGACGGAGTAAACCTCCATTAGAGCAATAGCTCCTCCAGATGAAGAAATCTTTGTCGAATGTCCCATAGTAGAGGAAGTAGGCGCAGCTATTAATAAACTGAAAAATGGAAAGGCACTCGGTCTCGATCACCGCAGAATTAATTAAGCTCGGAGGCGCTAACCTTTCATCAAATATTTACGATCTCATCGTCTTTATTTGGGGCCGGAGAATTAGAAGACCGTGCTCATATGACCGTTGCACAAAAAAGGCGACCGTCTTAAATGTGGAAACTATCGTGGTATAGCTCTATTGGACACTGCTTCCAAAGTGTTGGCTAACGTTGTACTTGCCAGATGCATCACTTTCGTCGAAAACATCAATGTGGTTTTCGTCCCAATCGATCAACCGCTGACCAGTATTTTACTGCTGATTTCATATGTCTAGGAATTCCAGAGAACCTCGCTTCTCTGTGTAAATTACCGTATTGTTCAATTGGGCGCTTGAGTACGTAGTGAGGAAACACAACATTGAAACTTTGCGCTGAGTATTTAATAATTCAGGATAAATTCTTGGATATGTAGATGATATCGTGCTTCTTGACCGAAGACCTAGCGATATCAAGGACAGTTTCATACCGCTCGATCGCTGTGCACGAAGACTTATTTTGGAGGTGCACAGCAGTAAAATCAAATTTTTGACAACACCCAGGAACATCTCCATGGCAGATCTCGGAATTGGCCAGTTATTTCATCGTTGAATGTGCTGGGCCCCTATTCCTGAATACGATACGTATCGCATCACGTTACGAAAGCTCATATACGAAACGAATTTAAATTGGTATTTCTGAATACGATCGTACGTAATTGCTTGGTGTGTGTCCTTGCTATACGGGAAATTTATTTTAAATGGTTTCACCTGCAATAAAATTGTTCGACTTGTTATATTTTGATGTTTCATTTTTGTTTGTATTTTGAGTTTTGACGTTTTGGTTGGTATTGAAATGGATGCAATATTATTATTTTCCTTCTAGATTTTCAAATAAGTGTCACTTATGATTTGGTAATTATTATATGTTGTAATATAAATAATAAATAGTAAAATAAAATTGGAGTATTGTGAAAAAAAGGATCAAAAATATAATTGAACAACCGAATAATTTCTAGTGGTGTGATAGTGGCCCATGTCCTGCAACTCCAACCTTTAAGTTTAAATTAATTGGTTTTATAATTAAATATAAATTTATTATGTTTTTTGTAAATATTTCAATATATTTTTTGAATTATAGCCCCCCGGGTTTTTAACAGTGTTCTTGACCCTGTTCTACATTCGGTCATTTACTGTAGTACGTACTAAGTACATATTGACTATGAGCAATTCATATATGTATTTATACTCTCATATAAATTGACGTAAACAAATTATACGGCCATGTTTAAGTTTTAAAATAAAAGATTTTCTTTAAAATTATTATAAAATAATGTATATTTTATTTTGAACTCAAATAATTTTTGGTTTTTCTATGGAGACGTTAACTAAATATTCATCGTACAAAAATTCGTTCATGAACGTATAAAAATTATTCGAATTCGTTTTGTCAGATAAGGGAAATTTGTGAACGTATCAAGTAGGTACGAATTCGTATTACAATTATACGTATTCGTATTCAGGAATACCAATTGTACGAATTCGTATATTTTATATTCGTATTCGTATTCAGGAATAGGGCCCCTGGCTTTCGAAAACGAACTTCTAACGATTGTAGATTGCTATCTACCTTCGATAGTAAGATTATTCGTATCATCTTTTAGACGACGAATATCGGATTCGTATGAACCACGAAATAAAACCACTTCTCGATGATTAATAAAGGGTTCTATTAAACAAACACCAGTGTGCGTCGTAAAGGAAGACCCCGGCTGCGCCGGCGTAACGACGTCGAACAAGAGCTACGCATATTGGATGTCGAAACTGGAGGACGAGAGCGATGGATCAAGACGGATGGAGGACCATAGTGCAGGTGGCAAAATCCCTTCATGGGATGTAAAAGCCAGAGAGAGAGAGAGAGAGAGAGAGAGAGAGAGAGAGAGAGAGAGAGAGATAGAGAGAGATAGAGAGAGTATGCCACTGATGTAGTTGTGGAGATTTTTAAGTTGCCCTCTGGATCCGTTGGAAAGAATTATGATATCATCCACGTAACGGTACAAATAAATGTTATTTTTAAATCTATTCTTTTCGTTGAGTACAAGTTTCTGTTCGAAGTTTTGTATGAATATTCCAGCCAGTGTTCCAAATAGGGATTCCCCATTGGTAGGCCCTCTTCTGTGTTGTAAAATTAGTTATCGAAAATAGTTTTGATTCGTAATAGTTTGTATTAGGTTTATGACTTGCCCTTCACATTTGGTTCCCTTAATAGATTTTTTGTTATTTCGAGAGTTTCAATTAGCATAGACCTTTGGTAGTCCTTTTAGTTTCGGTGCTTCAGGCTTTATCATTTTGAGGTGGTATTTGTCCTTTATATTGATTATCATATTATTTCTATTTATGGCGCTGTATGTTTCCGTGCGACCCTTTAGTAACGGTTCGATTTTGTTGTCTCGTATGTATTCTTCGATTTTCGAGTTGTATTCTTCTTTCAACATTACGACGGGGGTGTTTCCTTTGTCCGATTTTGTGATGATTGATTGTTGTGTTTTTTTCCTGTGTTCTGGTTGCTATTCATTGTTGTGGTCCTGGTTATTTCATGTATGATTTCAACTTTTATAGTGTTCCGATGTTCTGGTTGGATTTTTGTGATTGCCCTCTCTATCTACATTGATTTTGGTTTTTTTTTGGGTTTTTATGTTTATTAACTCCCATTATTTATTCCTTTATTTAACAGGGCTTTTTTCTCTGTGAAGATTATATTTGTGTTTTGCAATCTCTGGCAGAATTATAGTTTTAGTTTTAGTTTTTTATTGCAATTCTGTTTGGTTTCACAATTTCTTCGCCTTTTCGTTATTTTGTGGATGACGTTCTCGTATTCGAGTTTGTGAAATTCTTTTGAAAAGTAAAGCTGTGCATTATATTTTTCAACGGTTAATCTGTTGATTTTGGTGTATAGTTATTGGATTGACCACTTGATCCACATTCTCTCTGCATTATTCTTTATATTTTTGGCTGTTGATGATTGATTCCGGATTATTACATTTATCAATGTTGATGTTAAGTTGTGTTTATATTGCAAATTCTATTAAATTTCAAATTCATTTTATTTCTGCTCAGTTTGTGGCTTACTCGGTTAGTGCTACTCGGGGATATTTTTTCAAATTTTCATTATTTATTTACCGTTTAATGGGAAGTGACCAAATGATGAAAACTATAGTGACTACTAGCGACTGACATTTGCATTAATACCTTTGGATAGGCTGCTAAACAGGCGGAGCTATATTTCACTGCCATTAATTTACGTAGTTTTTTCAACTGTTGCAAATGTTAATCTCAACCGCATTTGAGACTGACATGTTAGTTGTTAAAGTCATAAATACGCCGTAATTGTAGTGTTTAAGAATATACTCCTTCCTGACTTGGAGTTATGCTGTACCGAATTTGATTGAAAATTTGCAACAGTATGAACGCAGCTTTCAAAAACGCTAATACAGTTGTAGTTGGCTGTAATGACGTATTTTGAAGAATCCTTTGTTCTTACAAAACAAAATCTGAAACCTTTGCCCTTAATCATTGCGCAACCCAAAAATTAAATCTTTTAAAGGCCAGTTTTAAAAAATCAGATACCAAGCCACTCGTCGTAACTGCTCCTCTAAATCTACGTGTAATAAAATAATCGTAAGATTTGTGTCACCTCAACACACGTCATTTAGAACTTTGAAGGCCAACCAAATAATTTTTGTCGTCTGTTCTGTGATTATAGAATTTAGAAAACCACATTTTTCTGTGTATGGTGCGGTTTTTTCCATTTCTCATATATACTCGTACGAGTGTTATGTAGCAGCGATATATTTGCTTAATTTTGACCCTGAAATTTATTTAAATAATAAATTGTTTTCTTTATTATTTACTTATATGTATATAATATATACATTTCCGGATCAGTTTTATAGTGTTGGACCTTTTTTGACGCATGTATCACAACAAGGCCAAAAAACAAAAAATAAAGAAAACGTCGAAGAAACCGCGATATGCAGCATCATACATAAACAATAAGCAAATTTTCTAATGTACACAATCACGTTGCTTATTACCAGGCGATAATGTTTATATAGAGAAGAAATTTACAGAGTGTTTCACAAGGAGTGCCTAGCCAAGATATGTTAACCATGTATCATCTAATCATCATAATGTATCCGTTTTTGAAGCCAATACCAGAAAATTGAAAGAAATTTTCAAGGTCATTGCGAGTTACACGCTGTATATAAGGTTTAACATTTTTTATTGAACAAATTAATTTATTTTGTTTTGTTTTTGTTTAACCTTCAAATTTCTTTTATGTTTATAGAAAAAACCAAGAAATGTAATTATCCTAAAAATAGAAGAAAAGAAAATTAGATGAGGGCGCCTGGTATTTTGATGAACGCAGAACTAAATCGAAATACTCGTACAACGTGAACAGTTAAATTATAAAAAGGCGAAACGTAATAAGACAGTAATACCAAAATCTAAATTAAGTCGATTGACATTTGACATTGGAAATCCCAAATAATACCAACAACAACAATAAAAAAATTCTAACAATGAGCAAAACGTGAATAGATTTTTTGTTTTTATAAAGTTGCGTGCTTTTTTGTAACGGGGTTTGAGTATTGTTGCGTAGGAACTATTTCTAGTTATCCAATTAGAACATTTTGTAATTGAATAGGTAAATATAAAAGAAATCGTAACAGCGGTGGGATTCGAACCCACGCCATTTCTTAATGAAATGTTACGGCCTCTCTCGCAGTTGGACCCAATTGTCGTCACTTTCCAATTTCATTAAATCTTAATGAAATTTAGGACAACAAGTTGAACAAATTAGACAAGTTTTGTGAATCGGTTTTGGGATTAGATACGATTTCCGAATCGATATCAAATCTAATAGTGGAGTTTGAAACAATTCATTCCACCTGTGATAGTAAGTTAAACGAGATTAAATCGGATTTTGCAGAATGAAAAACATCGAACATATCAGATCGCCATGTGAATAGGGATCCAACGATACAACAGCTTCCAACCAGCTTGTTCATTTTCTACATCGAGGTTCAGGTGGTCGCCGCGGCAGGCGCGTTATCCAATGTTTGGCAATTGGCGCCGTCCTGTTGGAACCACATATCAGCAAGATTTATGCCAGCCAATTGGGGTACAGTTGTGGACATGTGGACCAATGACTCCGCCGGTCCATAAAGCGCACCAAACAGTGATTTTCTCTGGATGTAATGGTGTTTCGGCAAAGGCTTGTGGATTATATTCACTCCAAATGCGACAATTATGTTTATTAACGTACCCATTCAATCAAAAGCGAGCTTCATCGCTGATCAAAACTTTGCTTGGAAAATCAAGATCAATATAAATTTGTGCTTCAGCCCATTGGTCGAATTGGCGGCGTGTGCGATAGTCGGATGGCTTTAGTTCCTGCACAAGTTGAATTTTGTAAGCACGTAAACCAAGATCCTTAGATAAAATCTTCCATAAAATGGATGAACACATCTCCAGTTACTGAGAACGACATCGAATTGATTGAATTGGGTCTTCCTCAATGCTACGCTGTACAGCGTCCATCGCTTCTTCGGTACGCACTGTTTGACGTCTTACTGGATGCGTATTATCATTTAGAGTAAACGTGGTGCGAAAACGATCCATAGTTAACCAAATTACCCGCTGTGATGAACGATTATGATGACCGTAAAATGGACGTCACGCACGATGAGTGTGGCGAACAGAACCATTATTTTGATAAAAAATTTCAACAATTTCCAAACGTTGCTCTGGCGTTAGTCTATTCATTATGAAATGGTAAATCAAACTAATCACAAAGCCAATGTCAGCAATCAAATCGGTTGTCAAACAAAACGAACCTCTAAAAAACACTCGTTACAACACACAAGGATATTCTTGTTCACATAAAATCAACCTTAACGCTGTGAAGTGTTTCTAAAATCCCAAACACTTCCCTTTGATGTTTTTATTTTAACGGAAACTAATTTAAATGGCGACTTTCATAACAATGAGTACGTCACAGCTGATTTTGATATTGTTCGTATAAAGATGATATTGCGAACACTGCCGTATCGGACCCAAATTTACAAGGAGTTCTCAATGCAGTTCGTTCTAACTCCAATTGTTCTGGATTCTTCATTTCTATATAGAACTAACAACATCGAGCTGGTTTGTGTGAAAATTAGCAATAAAAAAGACACAGGAAAATAAATTTACATTCTCTGCCTACCTACGTCCGCATAGTCCGATTGAGACCTACCAGCTACTCGTGGATGCTGTTCAGTTTTGATCAGATAATACGAACAACCAAGATGAACTTCTGGTTCTAGAGTACTTCCAACTTCCTGACTTGCTATGAAACATTCGGGGGATTTCAAACATTACGTATCCTCTAACTCAACTACACCCAAAAAATTGTATATGTTGAACTCCGGTTTATTCCAAATCTGTAATATCAAGAACAGCTTGAACAGGCAACTGAATCTGGTATTTTCATCCGATGATAATAATTGCACTGCCACATAAACTAACCTAATCCTTACAAATAATGACTCTTACCATCCACCGATGTCAATCACTTTTTGCCACGAGAATGGCCACACTCGTTTGGAACCAGAAATATTGCACTGTTTCAACTTTCGCAAGGTTGACTTTAACAAACTCAACGATCTACTGGACACTATTGATTTTATCACCCTCTTAAATACTAGCAGCGGCATTGAGATACTAACAGCACGCTTTTACTCTGCAATTTTTGAGTGTTGTGTGAAAGTAGTACTTTGTCATTGCCGCTTTGGTATATTAGCGAACTACGCGCTCTCCGAAATCTTCGAAACAAACGGTGACAGAAATGTTTAAAAATTCAGTCTGAAGATAACTATTCGAATTACTCGATGGCCTAGTAGATCTCTTCGCGAACCCAAAACGTTTTTGGGAATTGGTTAAGCTAAATGAGAAATCAGAAGAGTACCCGCGTTATAAAATATGACGATTGTCGTTCTAATGACCCAAAAATTATGACATTTTTCAAACTTGCTATTCTAGTAGAGGTTTTGAGCCTGACGTGAATTGCTTTAAATATTTGAAAGGTTGCACTCAGACATCTCTGTAGTATCTATTGACGTCGATTCTAGCACAGTTTTTAGGAAAATAAACAATCTGATCAGTGGTTGTAAAAAGGTGTGCTTGCCAGTTGACCCAATCGCTTACAACACTTTCCATAAAGTCACTCACTTCTTCAATTTTCCCTAACTTGCACAAAAACTCATTCATTATCCCAAATCATAACAAAGGCTGTAGATCTGATATTACTAACAATAGACCGATTGCGACGTTGTCCCGCATTCCCAAAATGTTTCAGAGTGTCGTATATGATACATTGTGCTTTCACTGCAGAACTATGTTCTTTCGGTCCACACCATAACAAACCTAGTTGAATTCACATCATTCGCTGTTAACACCATGGAGACGGAGAAGAAAGTCGATGTCATCACAACAGATTTTAGTAAAACCTTCGATAGTTCCCTCTCTATGGATGGAGTCTTTCATAAAATATCGTCGATATCAAGTATCGCGGCGTATCCCAGGGTAATATTTGGTCCCATTATATTCATTCTTGTCCATAAATGATGCTGACCGCGTTATTAAAAGTTTGGTTGTCTCTGTGTATGGCGACGATATGAAAATTATTAAAAAAAATTTCAATAAACACTGACGTCAATCTTTTACCAGCCTTTGGTGTTCAAAGAATCATCTCGAACTGAACGTCAATAAATGTGAATCCAATATTTATTCTCGGTGGTGTTGTCTATGATACTGAATTAAATTTTAGGGATCATATTGGTAATATGATTAACAGAGCAATTGGCTCTGCGTTTGGCTTTGTTAAGCGCTGGTTTGAGGAACTCCTTAAGAGTATGCTAGTCAGGTTTGGTCTCTATACCACAATATCCACATAAAATTGAAGCAGAGTAACGTTCCGTAGGTTCTTCGTTTTGCTCTACGTGGACTGCCCTGGGCAGACAATTTTAACGCACCCCGTGCGTTAAGAAGGGTTCCTGCATTTAGAACTGCACTTCACAGAATTCATATAAACGAAGCAAAAATATCAACAGTAAAGGAACGTCCAAGAGAAAGAACAAAACAAGAAAACAAGAGGAATCAATCATTCGTTGAATTACGGAAACGGCCAAGTACAGCACTAATACTTGCGTACCCTATACCCAATGTGAAATATATTTTGAATGCCGATGCAAGCAATGATGGTGTAGGAAGAGTATTGTTACAAGAAAGCGATCGTCGAGAGCGAGTCGTTGCATATTACTCAAAAATTTATTGAAATGTACGGCTTATGAATGCTACCCGTTAAGGAATGGACGGATGAATCAATCCGGAAGGAGCAGTTATACTACACAAGGATTTATTAATAATATTGAGTGAGATTGCAGATAAGTCACCCTTAGGGAAGGAAAGCCATCTCGGAATTAATAAAACACTCACAAATATTAGTCAGCGATTTTATTCGTCCGGGTGTAGACAGTCAGTAGTGTCTAAAAATATAATCAATGTGCAGCAATGTGCATTTTAGAGAATTCTCATGGACGTGGAAGGACCATTTCATATTACAGAAAACGGTAATAGGAATGTATTAGTGATAATGAACCATTTCAGCAAATGGTTGAAGATGCATCCTTTATACAATCTGGAAACAAAAAACATCGTAAATGTCATAATTAACAACTGGATTAGCCGCTCTGGAGTTCCGATAGAATTGTACTTGATGGCTCAACGATCAGTAGTACACGAATATTACGACGATAAAATGCAAAAAGAACTTGGTGATATAAATAAATGTGTACGAGTTAAAAATAAGCTAAGAAGCGCTCGAATGAAGGCTAGATATGCCATACGTAATAAAACTTTCGAATAAGGACATCTGATTTGGCTCTACACTCCGCACAAAGATAAATGACGTAGTTTACAGAATAAAGAAAGGCCAGTGAGAAGCCCAAAATAGTGCATTTGGAACGGTTGGTACTATACAGAGGTGGTAGTTTTGATTTTGTTCGGAACGGATTGACTTCAATGACATGTTTGTGAAATTAGTGACATCTAGATTTAAGCATTAGAGGCAGTTTTATAACACTTTTGTTGTATAGCAGATTATAGTAGTCTGGTACAGAACCTTCGAGCATATTTACTTTTATATATACCGGCGAGTCTAGAATGTTCCATCGGTGTACGGGTGCAAAGAACACAATGAGTAAGTCATTCAGGAGATACAGTTCGCGAAAGTGAACAGGGCGAAGAATTATTAGTGGTGTTTAAGAGAAATGAATTGTGTGATTTATTGTAAATTGTAAAAAGTAAATTAATAATAAGTTATAGTGAAAATTGTTTGTTGGTATGATTTTAATTATTTCAGCAAAATTCCGGTAGAGGTGTAAATTACGAGTATTCTTGTTGTGTATGTTTATTTTTGGTTAATACAAGTTCAGTTTTGTTTTGATAACTTGATGGTGTCTGTACACACAATACAAAAATGGCGACGAGAATTTAATTTATTAAATCAGATTCTTGCCAAACATAATCAATTTATGAGTGAGTTAATGATGAATCAGTAAACATGGATGAAGAAGAGAACAATTAAATGTATTCAGTAGAGGAATAATTTCATCGTTTTTCCATTTGAGCAAACGAGACATCGTTCATCTATGTATTTGGAACAACTGAATCAGCACATTTTGGCACGCAGCGTGGAAGACCATAATGGGTAGCAGATCTTCGTGGTGTTGCAAGAAATTGTGTTTTTCATTATCCAAAAGACACATGTAGAATGTCTTTACGATGAAGTCCATGTGTCTTGTCTGCAAAACCGAAATCCTACACTCGACGAAGTATTAGAAATTGCGAGGTGGTGGCAATGAAAGGTGGTCTCAACTGTACTGAAATAAACAAAATAGTAACCAATAATGTGCCGTTTTGAAGGCCACCTGTAATCGTTGCAGGAAACAAGGTCATATTGCTAGTGTGTGTATGTCACATGCGAATAATCGATCAAGAGATCGATCCAGACCACGAAATCGTGTTTCAAGATCAAATTTTAACAGGTCGTCGTTATCGTTCAAGCTCCAGTCACAGTCCAGTCCGTAATGTTACCGATCATAATGTTTGTTGGCAACCAACTTAATTGTTCGAGAGTTAGTTTGTCCATGTACCAAAAATTGGAGAGTCCGACTTGCAGACTTGTATCAAAAAATTTTCGATCATATGACGGGAAAGAGATTACAGTAAAAGGTATGTGCTCCGTGGGTTATCAAAACTCTAAATCCGTGTTACCACTGATAGTAGTACACCGTGAGGAAATTTTAAGTATTATGGATTCTGGTTCGAATCACTCAATTTCAAAGTTACACATAACCATAACCATGATATTTTTTCAGTTACCAATAACTATTCTCTGTAGGCCACTTGAAACACAAAAAACTGAGTAATGTCAAAAGCATCATATGTCCTTTGAAAATAGCTTAGGAAGATATAGGCCATACTAAGCTCAAATATAAAACGAAAGTTAAACGCGGAACCTCGATACTCTCGCCATTTGATTTGAGATGAAAAGCGCAGTCAAGAAAGAACTCGAACGACTTGTGGATGTATGGTTAGAAATTTTAAAACCTGCTTAAGGATGCTTATTTTCAAGAAGAACTGCCAGAGGAGACGAAAAACTTTATGGTTTCGGGATGGTTTCGGGATTGCAAGTGCCCCACGGATTTTCCAGCGTTATATAGAACAGCTGACAGTAGACTTAAAATTTTGCGTAGTTTACCTAGATGATGTGATTATTTCTGGAAAATCACACGACGAACATCTGAAAATCTTGAAAACCTAAGATGTGTCGATTATAAGCAAATGAGTTTAGATGCCGTACCGATAAATGTGTGTTTGCATAAAGGAGATGGGTCATAAAATAGGTAAACACGGCATACGACCCTTGAACACCGGTTTGACTGCTATCAACAATTTATCTCGGCCAAAAAATGAATCTTTTGTAGGTAAAATAAACTATTTTAATAAATTCATTCAAAATTGTTCTGCCCTAGCAGTGCCATTAAATCGACTTCGTTCAAAAAAAGCTCATTTTCAATGAGTCACAGGAAGATGCCTTCTAGCAGTTAAAAGGAGCTATCGAAATCTTCCGCTTACACTGACATCAGACGCCAGTACATATGGCATAGGCGCCGTTCTTTCGCATCGATTCCCAGATGGTACTGAATACCAAAACTTTAGATAGGCCAACAAAAGTGCTGCCAGAAAGAAAAAAAGCGTTATCTATTATTTATGGTGGAACCAAATTTTTGCACGGTAGAAAATTTCAGCTGATGACCGATCACAAATCTTTACTAACATTATTCAGTTCAAGCAGAGATGGGCAATTATTTTAATGAGTTACGAATACAGCATTATTTACAAGCCTACAACACAAAAACATGAGGATGCCTTTTTCGATTACCCTGTGGGCCTGATCATAAATTCGATTCTAGTGAAGAATCTTCTTACAAAACGGAGGCCAAAAAGTTTAGCATAGGCCTTAAATAAAAAGTCTTACGTATCCGCCTGACACTGTATCTTTGCAGACAGATCACAACCGTTATTTCCCCATTACTTAGGATAAAA
Source organism: Nephrotoma guestfalica (assembly GCA_963691935.1). Classification (NCBI taxonomy): domain Eukaryota; kingdom Metazoa; phylum Arthropoda; class Insecta; order Diptera; family Tipulidae; genus Nephrotoma; species Nephrotoma guestfalica. Next base: position 265,184,692 of record OY829914.1, on the reverse strand, counting down.
TGCTTGAACAGATTCATCAAGGCCACTGGGGCATAACAAGGATGGAACAATCGATATGGACATAGAAAATGTGGTGAAGTTTGGTGAGAATATTTCAGTTCATGTAAATGAATTCTCCGAGTGGTCAACTCCGTCTGGACCAGGTTTTCATTTTTGCATCATGCCCTCATGAAATAGCTTGTGTTCACCCGAAGCGATGGCACACCATGTAACTTCGAAATTAGTTATAATCCTCAGTCGTTTGCCCGAAGCCTAGAAAAAAATGGGCTGCTAATTTTTCCAGAATTATAAGACAATCATTGACTCGAACGAGACATACGATTCATCGAATGTGCACAAAGGATGGACAGTTACAGGAAGGTATATATACAAAATGTGCCCAGCCTAATATTTGAGGAAACCGGTTACCAATTGAAGTTAATGTAGTAGATGTAGAAGAATAAATAAAATTAGTGTTTTGCACTGCATTCGAAACTAATCCAAAATTTTTTACTAGACCACAGTTTGTTTACAGTTTAACCACAGTGTTGTTACAGAATATGTTAGTCGTAGCATACCACAGGCGCATGTACTTAAATTATCTCTTCAAGTTAAATTTTAATGAAAGAGTCGCGGTGTTTGCTGAACATAGAAATTATCATCTTTTGTAGGGGATTACTGGAACCCGGTTTGGCTTTTCTATAATTTAAAAACATGGTTCAGTTCCCTTAGCAAGGTGTTGAGTTTCAAACAACGGTTGTCCAACTTCTTCCGAACCACCCCCATTCGAGGGGGCACACGGGGTGTATATGTTGTGCCCAACACCCGAGTTCCTTTTACCACGAATGTATACATATAACTCGAATACACCACACTTGATTTCTAACGCGAAAAATTAAACTTACCGGGTTTCGGTAAAACTGTCCAGTGTATTCAAAAATCATTATTTCTGCTTAAATATCTAAAAACCAATGTTGCAAATTTAATGTTTAAATTTATTTAATTTTTTTAATTGTTTATCGTTTTTTCGTAAATGCTAAACTTTCAACGTCATTGCAAAAATTGAAAAAGCTTCGTAAGAAGCTGCCACTTCCGGTACGCAGTTTTTCATTAAATTTCGCAAGGATCTCCCAAATGCAAACAATTTAAGTATGAAGTAGCATTCCGAATAGTCAATTCGCCGAACTGTAGAGATGCCGAATTTTGGTGAAACAAAGCTTTTATAACCAAAACTCGTCATTTCCGGTAAAATTTCAAAAATGATCTGCAAAAATTTTGTTTCAAATTTAATTTACAATCTTTTGAATGATATATACTTTTCAAAAACGAATAAGCTCCTATGGAAGCTGCCGCTTCCGGTGAACCGATGTCGGCCAAAAATTTCTTGGGAAATCGCATTATGGTAAAAGCTTAAGTCTGAAGTTTTATCTCGATTAATCAATCTGCCTGGGCTGTACAGGGACCGAATTTTTGATGAAAACCTTATTTTGTTTAAAGTCGTCATTTCCGCTTAAATTTTGAAAAACCTGTATTACTAATTAAAACTTTTTTTGTCACTGAACCATGCTGCCATGGCATCTATAGTAACCAGTGGTAATTTAAAAGAAATTGAAATTAAAAAATAATAAATTTAGTCAAAAAATCAACCTGAAACATATAGTAATGCGACGATGTAACCCATTTACTTCAGCGTAGGGCGGGCTCTAGTTTACCAGTTGGCCACTACACCATTTACTAGCAACGACTTTAATAACTACGGCTTAGGAGAATGATACTCAATTTTGACGTTATTTTTATGACACTCCGAAAAATAAATTCATCATCATAAATAGTCAAGATGACATAAATTATTTTGACGACTTTTTGCTTCTAGAGCAGACTTTAATTTCTAAATAAAGATTATACATACACGGTTTGTTGTCTCCAAAAAAGTGATAAAATTTTATATTTTGGCAAGCAATGGATAAATTGCAGATTTAATACTTTGCAATTAGCGATCGATCATATTTTAAGAAAAACGCGATTTAATTAAAGGAAAGGATTGAAAGTACTCAGACTTAAAAATATCTTTAAAGGACACAAACAACCAAACCAACAAACATTTATAAATCTATTATACAGAAATCTCTTCTAATCCTGCAAATCTCGTTGAGCACCAAGAATAATATTATGGGTTTAGCCTTGTATACGAAAATAGAATGGTTTTTGTTGCACGATGAGGAAGATATTCATACCGCACCGAACGAATCGAACCATGAATAATTCAAGCCCCATGTATACACAACCACCGAATAATTCTAAGATATATATTTATTCACCACACACCGTTACTGCCTGCTCTTACAAATTTCCACCTTAATCCCGTTTTACTTTATTTTTATTTTTTATTTTTTGCGAAATTTTCTTATCCCCATCATTCGACATATCCAAAAAATTCAGCCTTTCAATAAATACTTTTTCGATTTTCTCAGATTTTCTTTTATTTTTATATCATTTCGAAGGATAACAATCAACATCAAAATCATTATCATTGATTTTATGTTTGTATTTGATGAGCTCTTTTCATATAAGATCCAACCTGAACAACAACAAATCACAACATAATCATGTTGAACGCGGCTGTGAGTGTCCCGAACATTTTGTATTGTGCGTAGATAAAAAGCTTTGCATTCATACCAATCCATATAGTGAACAGACAGATATATCGCACACATACATCTACCTACACAAGGTACATGAAAAAATGTAATAAACAATTTTCTACCTGCTATTTTAGAATTGGTAAGCGTGTATAGTGAGTTTGTATACATTTTATGCTCGTTCGACTCGATTTGAACAAAAATATTGCGTCGCATATAATAACAAACAAAACGAACGAGCTTTAAACGCAAAATTTAAAAAAAGCGTTTTGTGTGTAGGTTGAAAGCTTTTACGTCATACGGTACACGAGTTTTTTCAACTGTTTTTTTTACCTATACATCTATACTTTATATATTCAATTATTTTGTATTCCAAGTGCGAGAGAATTTAAACACTGTGGAGGTGTGTATGTATGGGTGGAAAAGGATGCGGAGAAAATATTTTAAGAGAGTGAGAGAGACGTATTAAGCTAACAAAAAGCTTTATGTACAGCATCTTTTCTATATAAAATATGTACTGGAGTGAGAGAATGTCAGGGATAAAACTGATAAGCGTTTTACTCGTGTTAGTGTATGTAAAAAATTATACGTTATACATCTACATAATATAGAAGAAATTTGGCCTTGAACTTAAACCAACCATACATTGGGTGAAATGCGCAATATATAAAAGAAAATGGTTAGTTTTGTTGTTTTTGATGCTTTTCAGTATTTTCTTATTTTTAGTATCGAACAATATTATTCGGATTGTGCTTTCTATTATTACAAGAAGAATGGTTATAGAATATGTATTGGCGTGTGTCAGGATACTCACATACACATCCAAGTACAGTATACGCAACATAGCCTTATAGAATTCTGGAAAAAGCTTATTAAATTTTCTCTATATGAGATACGTAATTGTTTCCTGGAATTCTAGATTAAATTACGTCGCAATCGGTATTAGAAACATTGTACAGATGAGATACTATTTAATTATGATACGGACACCTCATATAAATCTAACTGGTACGATGACATCAATCGAATAGGGTTTTATAATGTAAAACATCTGTACAAATAAAAAATTAGGGTTTTCGTGTAAAATTCCTTTATATAACCTATTTATTTAGGTTTTCAGATTAAACTTACTCAAACAGCTAAACAAAATAATTTAAAATATTTAACGGTAATGTGGAAAAACTTTCATCTAAATTTCAATATTTTGGTTCTGTTTGTAAAAATTGTATATATAGATTCGATTAGTGCCTGAATTTGCTAATTTTAAATTACTCCTTTACACTCCTACCTAAAGCATGGAAAAAATTAGCTTGTGTTTTATATTGCAAAGTGAATAACTCCTTAACTGACAGAATTTTAATTTTTCTTAATTAACACTATAATGTCCCTATTTCATACCTACCCTTCTAGCCAGTTAAATTAAATTTCTCGAAAAAAAATTCTTGATTTAAAACAAAATTTCTTACTTGAAGAAATATAAAGATTAACTTAAGAAAAATATTCTTGAATTGAGAAATTACGCTACTTCTTTGATTTTTTCATACATTATCTTTAATTTAAAAAAAATGTTAAACTTATCATATGATACATCTATAATTCTTTCCAGACAGTACAAAACAACCAAACTAACCTAAAAATCATACTTAAAATAACTGAAAATTATCTAATTTTAATTTAAGTTTCCTCCATGACCGATTCCAAGATTTTTTAAGAGCTTTCTTCTCGTAATCTCATATTTTTTTCAATTAACAACTAATCTTTATAGAACGGTTTGTTTCGCTTTTAAAAACGTTTTCTCCTGGTATCCAACTTTCTGTTTGACAAAGTACAGGATACACAATTTTCGATTATTGATGTTATATTTTAGTTAGCATCATGTATGGCTTCCAACAATGGCTTTATGCTCGCCTTTGATAAATAGCCTATTTCATGAAGTTTATTTATAATTTCAGGTCCTTTGTCTATACCAAAATATCATTTCTCAAATCATTGGCGTGCAATATCTAATTTATTAAAAAGTGTTGGTCATGGAGAGCGATGTTGGACATGTCCATGATCGTTTTTAACTTTTCATCGTTGTCTTGGTTCTTTCACATCAAATGTCAATGAGTTTGCTATCTGAGTGACTTTGGGAGTTATGCTAATTCTCCATCCTCGTTGATCTTTGAATTTGACTTCAAACCAGACCTTAGTTCGATTAACAAAATGACATTTTAAAATTTACGGCAATGTGGAAAGCATGAATCAAACAACTTGGCCCTCTTTTAAATTATGGATAATCCGGTCATAACAGTTTGAGGTGGCTGTTACATGAATGTTGTACCTGATTAAAACCGTTAACAGTATAATCCGTTAACCAGTTTGTTTGTCTTTAGAAGAAGAAAAAGTATAGGTGAACTGTCAGTCTCGTGTTTTTTTAGCAGATAATTATCTTGAAGTTTCTTTAGGAATGCTCTTAGAAGTATAGCTACCCATAAATTTGTTTTAAAATATTACCCTTAAATTTAGATATTGCCCAAAATTTTGCCCCTAAATTAAATTGCACCTAACAAGCTTGACAAATAATTCGAGCGAGAAAAATAATTTTTACTTTATCAAATGAAGAGTTACAATAATGACTTAAACCGTCATTATGATTATGGAATAAATTCCATAGCTGTAAATCCAATTTCGACATTTTTTTGCAGTTGCCTTTTTCCTCTTTATAGATGTCACGCCAACCGGAATCAAACCAACTATGTCACAATATGTATGTACACAATTTTTCAGAAAGTATCACACCAGTCGGAACCAGAGGCACAATGCATAATACATATTTAGCCATAACCAAAGGAGCTAGAATTGGATCAACAGGAACCATATTATATTAGTGGGAACCATTCCAAAGATTACACAATAAGCACGATGCGTTTTAGGCCATTATGTACTATCTAACATTTCAGCTTGCACCGCTACAATGCCAGAGAGAACCATAAAATGGCAGCGGGAGCCAGAATTTTACTGGTCGAAATCATTTTGTGCTTGCACAATGACCAACATTATATTTTGAATGGCGATGAAAAGTAAAAACTTTGAGTCTTTTTCAATACAACGCGATAGTTGGAACCATATCACCCGTACTCAGCTAACACATGGCAGTGGGAAACATCCACACCATTACCTAATCAGCACGATCCGTTCCAATTCACTGCAGCACAATACATAGTTAGCCTTCAACTGGAACTATAGTTGTAGGAACTGAATCAACTGAAACCACTGGAATCGGTGGGAACCATTCTAACTGTTGCAGCCGCAGCCATAAAATGCTAGCCGACACCAAGTTTTTACTAGCTGGAACAATTTAATGCACCTACAATGAGCACAATATATGTTGGAAGGTTGTGCAAAATAAAATAACATTATCTGCCGGAACCACTGCCATATCGGCTGGAACGGCTCACATTGTAGTGGTTCCGGCTGAAAGTTTATGTGTTGCACAACGATCGAAAATACGTTGTGCTCATTGTATATGTGGCGTTCCAGAAGGTAAAACTTGAATTCTGGCAGGCATTGTATTCTTTCCAGCTGAACTTTTAGATATTGTACAATTACTTAGAACGGACCGTGTTCACTGTATCGTGGTCCAAATAGTTTCCATCGAATTCATATGATTCCATCTGGTGTTTGACAGGTTTTGCACAACCATCCAAAACACATTGTGGTCATTATGTTTAAGCTTCTAATGGTTCCGACCAGTAAACCTCTGGTTTCGGCAGGCGTTTAATGATTCTGGTTGGTGGTATCGAGTGATATTTAAGACAACATATGTAACCTATAACGGATCGTGTTTAATGTGCAATGGTCGGAATGGTTTCCACATACCTCACATGGTTCCAACTGGCGTTCGCTGGCCCCAACTGACATTGTAATGGTTCCGGCTGCAAGCTTATATTGTTCCTACTGGTTTCATATGATTCCCGCTGGTGTTTGCTGGTTTTGACTGACATTGTAGTGGTTATGGCTCGTAACACCTTGGTTCCGGTTAGTAAAACTTTAGTTCCGGCTGGATCCGAAATATTCTCATTTAGGCATTGAAAACTTAATTAATAAAGACTCCAAATTTGGGACTCCTGTGAGTTGAAAATTATTATGATATCCCCGAATAATAATTTGCCAATATTGTAGTATAAATATTGAATGTTCTCCTGTTTAGTCGCACGTAAACCCAATGAAAACTTAATTTTCATTACATTTCCCTCTGACATTAAAACATTTTCGGCTTAATTGTTGAGTAGAATCTCTAAAAACAGTTCGAACTCGGGCATCAGGCTTTACAGTATTTTTATTCGTTTTTAATCCAAATTTTTATTTTTTCACTGGTTATGTGCTAATGTAGTATTGTCCTCAGGTTTGATATGTAGAAAATGTTGATTTGCAAGGAAAAATTACTAGTATGATTTAAGTGCAACATACTATTCTGTTAAGTGCAACAGGATAATATGTTGCACTTAAATCGAAATACCCAAAGAGGAGTAAAGGATGATGGTAAAAATGTGCGGAATATATTCCTCAATTATTTTAATAATAACAATTAACAAAAATAAATATGGATTAGTAAGTACACTGTTAAAATATTTCTTATAAGAATTTTGAGTGAAATAAAAAACTCATGAAAACAAACAATTGTTTTTTCCTTGTGATAATGAAGAAGCACGCCGACCTTTTTTTACTATTTACGATTCCTACAACTATCCCATTCCGTCGATGCTGCATTCCTATTTAAATATTTGTGGTAAAATAAGATTGAATTAATCAATTTAAATGGGGTACAATGACATTCCTAAATGGATTGATGTCGGAAGATTTTTGAGTAGAATTTATTTAGTAGACTCAAGGAGCCTGAGTGGAATATTTTAATGGCCAATAACAAGACATCGCAGAGTTTGTACCAAAATGCCCATATTATCGGATGATTGCTATAGGCTAACCTTTCAAATAACATCAGTGACATTCCATTTAAGTAGAATTTGGGAGACTGGAGAAAATAAACCGCACATCGGTTTGAAAAGCTCGTACCTCACCAGAAACAACAACGGCGAACGAGCCACTAACGCCGCCATAACCTTTTATTTAGTTATATCAAGTAGATATTTTTTTACATAAGATAATCCAAAAAGCAACGTGGAGATCGAATGATGAAAGAACGGAAAACCAATTCGATCACGTCATGATCTCTAAAAGACACCCCATCAGCATATCCAGCGTTAGACCTTACAGTAGTGAAGACACGGAAAGCAATCATTTGCTTGTCATATTCAATTACAAGTGCAAGTAATGTCATTAACATTCAATCGGTAGACAAGCACAAAACCCCATTCGATGGAATGTCGATGCTTTAAAAGATCAAGCTTCTCTGCAGAGTTACCAATCAGCTGTAACTGACTATTTAGATCGGCCGAGTTATATAGCGAATAACTTCATCTTAACATCTAGGATCCTCTTAACATCTAAAACTACGTGCCAGGAAAGCTATGACAATATATTTCCGGCAAAAGAAGCGTAAACATTATGAGATCAGGCATCGAAAAAATCAGCTTTCAAGTAAGGAAATTCTAGAAACTGTTTTGCTAATGGCAGAAACCTCGCTAATGGAAGTCATCCAAAAAGTGCAGTTGAGGGAGAGATGAGAACAAACTTATAGAACAGCATATCAGTATGACAAACCTACTTCCAAAATCTACTAAATCGCAATGACGAAGTGACCGGCGTCAAAGCAATTTATTCACCTAATGAAAAGTCATTTGTGGAATAAACCTACAAGATTATATTCACAAGCGCACTAATCTTGCATCAAATCTATACGATCTCTTCGTCTATGTTGAGCAAGAAGAGCTGCCGGAAAATTAGACGATTGTCTTGTGGCATATCCATTGCTTACAAAGTGCTTGCTAGTATTGTACTTGACAGACTAATCCCTCTTGCTGAAAACATAATTGACGTACAGACTTCTGGCAGGCATAGTAGCAACCGCGAGAACCTCCGGATAAACTCGCTTCGCGTTGTAAATTAACAAAGTCTGGGTCTGTTTATCGGAAGTGAGAGTTGGATCCTGACCTCTGATGAATGTAGTATGCTATACCTATGGTCTTTCGTTTCAAGTTTAGTCAAATTAAAATTGCACACAGCAAATATGATTCGCACGAAATACGAGGTAAAACAATCCTCGGAGGTGCGAGTTAGATGGCTGAGCCCCATTGACAACAACAACCAGCCGAAGGGTGTCGTAGAGAAAACCCCCGATTGCCCTGGTGTGACAACGTATAATAGGTAGTCGAAACTAATGGCGATAATAATGGACCGAAATGGATAGAAGCCCACAGTGCACGTGGCAAAATTTTTTTATGGGATGTGAAAGCTAGAGGAGAGATTGAAATTCAACGAAATCGAGAGATGAGACTCAAAAAATCTATCGCAACCAATTCTTCGGAAAATCAGTTCTATATTGTAAGAAGAAGAAGAAATGTTAAGCTTTTGGAATTATCTGATAATAGTGGCATTTTGGTACAAATCCTGCGATGTTCTGTTATTGGCCGATTAAATATTACCACTAAACAAAGTCTATGAATGAGTTTTACTCCAAAAAATCCTGCGCGGGATTGATTTGGAATGTCAGCAGTGTTCTTTGGAACTTTAAGTCTATAAGTGTCATCTGTATATATCAAAATTTAGGTACAAACTCAGTGATGTCTTGTTATTGGCCATTAAAAGCATTCCACTCAGACTCCAGCAGTGTACTGAATAAGTTCTACTCAAAAAATTTTCGACGTCAATCCGTTTTGGAATGTCACTGATGCCATTTGAAATGCTAAGTTCATAGGTGTCATCAGTATTTAATGAAATTTTGATACAAACTCTACGATGTCCTGTTATTGGTCATTCAACGTGGGTCACTCAACGATTTCAATGAACGAGTTTTACTCAAAAAAATCTATCGCGACCAATCAAACCTATTTTATTTCTAAGGTTTAGCCTATAGCAATCATCCGATAATAGTGGAATTTTGGTACAAACTCAGCGATGTCTTGAGTGCAATAAATAAATGCTACTCAAAAAACCTTCCGACGTCAATCCGTTTTGGATTGTCACTGATGTCATTGGAAAGATGAAGTCCATAGGTGTCATCAATATATAATGAAATTTTGGTACAACGTGGTCTACGTTGTTCTGTTATTTATCATTCAATTTGTGCTACTCAACGAGATCAATGAACGAGTTTTACTCAAAAAAGCGAGCAATCTCTTTGGAAATCAAACCTACTTTATTTGAAAGGTTAAGCCAATAGCAATGATCCGATGAGAGTGCAATTTTGGTATAAACTCAGCGATGTCAAGTTATTAGCCATTAAAGTATTCCACTCAGACTCACTGCTCTGGATATGTTTTACTCAAAAATCTTTCGGTACCAATCCGTTTGGTATAAACTTTACGGTGTTCTGTTATTTTAACTTTAAAGAGTGCCACCTATTTTTTTTAAATAAACGAGTTTCACTTTAACATAAATCTGACAATGGAAAATTTAATTGTTTGATCAAAATTATTATTTACGTCTCGATGAAATATTTTTAGAAAAGTAGAATTGAATTATGAAACACTCAACATATAAATCGGAATCCAATATGAATTACTCTTTCATGTGAGCGAGTGGGATGAATATCAGTAGAGAGAGTCGAAAAGAATTTTTAATTTATTTCGTATTTGAAAAATCATGGCAAGCGTTTCATCCCTTTCTAATATCGTGAGGTGTCTCTTTCAACAGTGTGTTTAACAGTGTAAAAACTAATACTTGCAATTTTCTAGAATATTTTTATTTCATTCGTATACATATTGCTGTTAATTTTTTGTTTTGTTAAAAACAACACTTTCATAATAATAAATATTTTTTTAGTTAAATACTTTATTGTTTTATTTTAATTCAGTTGCATTATTTTAATAAATACATTTCAAATGGAACATGTGGAAAAATTCGCCCCGTTTTTTTCAATTTATTTTAAAGTATTTCCCCTAGTAGTATTATCTATTTTGGGTAATTTTTCATTTAAAATTTACAATACATTCTTTCTATATTCTTTGCAGGTAGAATCCCACAATCGCCTAAATTGGTGATATAAATGAAGAAATTCAATAATCTCTTTTCGCCGTTCCACACTTTGATTCTTTCGTCGTGATTCTTTCTTCACTCACGACGAAAGAATCAAAGTGTGGAATGGCGGTTTGCGTCCATTTAAAACACGTTAAATATATTTATTAATTAACTCAATTAACTCATAAATACTCTATTATCAATATTTTTTTAACCAACGATTCATATTGACACTTTGATATACCCAACAAGCAATATGTTTAAACCTAGAATCCAACAACGCTACACACGATCTGCTTCAGGCGGTTGGATGGTTGGATAGTTGGATGACGGTTTAATGGATTTTTCGCCTGACATTATCTTCTGTGGATATCCTGTAGGTCTAACTTGAATATTTAGCTTTTAAAAAAGTTTTCATGAGAATTTTTATAGGTTATGTGAATGTTTATAGGTCACAAAACTAGCGTACCACAAAAAATGATAAAAACATATTTGATAACACAAACTTCCAACATTTAAGAGGCATCGTTGCCTTACTCCAACCAGTACCTTCTATAGTCATCGTTGGTGTAAGAGGCCAGTAGTTTAGAAGGCATTGCTCCAACCCATCAATTTAATATTCCATTATCATCGTAGAAAACGAATTTGGTCAAGTTTCAAAAAAATCAAATTAGAACCCCGAGGAAACAACATCCCAGGTAACAACGGAGTTTTCCGTAACAAAATTTCCCACTCTCACGCTCATTCTAAAAACATCTTCTATTATTTATTTAATAAAGTAAAATGTATTAATCTTTAATTTTATTAAAGCGAAAATAAACTTTGCATATCAAATACACGAAGGAGGCCTTGACTTGACCGTGATTTTAAATAAAAACTATTTCTGTAAAACGAAACAAACAAATGAACTACAAATTAGTTTAACAAAATAAATAAATAAACGCTAATGTATTGTTAGTATAATATCTACATAGTTAATGGTGTATGTGTGTAGTAGACAACTATTTTTGTTTGAGCACGTGTCGCTTGTGAATTTGTGATAATAAGAAAGAAAATTTGTTGTGTTTTCCTTTCTTAATTAGTTTCGAAAGAAAAATATTAAGATGACGGCAATTTTATTTAATATTATTTCAAGGTGAACCTATGAGTAGCGCAATTTTTTTAAAATTCGTCTTGGCGCATATAACGTGAGCCATCTAATACTTGCAGAAATGGCAAAACATTGGTGCCGGGCTAAACTTATTTTATTTGGAAACAAATGATCGATTTCCTATTATTTTAGTCCATAGGATTTCGATGAAGGTACACTGATTATATTTAAATGAACAAATTTGTAATTAATTTGTAATTAGCTTTGTATCACGATACGACGGAAATAATATTAGATTGATTCACAATGATCGTTAATAAACAATAACGTTATTGTTGTGTCAATGACACGCGCATTAGCACGTGGGTAGGAAAAACAATTTAATTTACCTTTAATTTATTACAAGCTTGTGTTCTAATAATTTGTGTGGGGAATGTTTGTTTGCGATGCAGCCCTTACTTGCTGGTTCTGATATCAAATTGATCTAATTAATGTCACATGTACACAATTGAGTCATGTGAAAGTGATAACAGAAACGTACTACGAATAAAAGCCAGTTTAAGTATTTGTTAATATTTTGCTTATACAAAAACCGCTGATGATTGGATGATTGAGTTATACAGGGTGGGCCATCTGTTAGTCCTTTTTCATTTGAAAATAAAATATACATTTTGGGATAAAAAGTAAAAATTTAGGTGGCTCTATGCCATTTATGTACGAAAAACAATATCGTTCATATGTCCACCACGGCTTCGTCTACAGGCCTGCATCCGAACATCAAAATTTTCGATGACTTTCCAATAAAAGCGAATCAATGACCTCAGTTTCAGCTCGAATGTTGATTTTAAGTTGTTGAATTATTTGTGGATGATTAGCATACACCTTACCTTTCAAATAACCCCTCAAAAAATAATCAAGTGGTGTTAAATCCGGGGAATTCACAATTTCTTGAAATTATACGATCAGCAAATTTTGTTGACAATAAATGAATTGTTGCACGACTTGCAGGGCATGTCTCTCCGTCTTGTTGAAACCAAAGGACGTCGACACGCAGTTCATTCAATTTACAAAAAACCTGTTAACATGTTGCGATAACGTTCTTCATTCACTTTAAATGCATTTTCCTGCGTTCATTTTCAAAGAAAAATGGCCCAATCATGCCACCAGCCCATAAACCACACCAAACAGTGACTCTTGTTCGTGAAATATTTAGTTCTTGTGAACGATGTCTGGTTGATGTGCTTCGTTCATTACGAACACTTTCACTAACAACTGCCACTGCATCAGGAGTACGAACTGGATGAACATATTGATACAGTCTACGACCTTCCACTGTACCAGTTTCTTCAAAACGATCAATAATTTTGCCAATTGCACGCTCAGTAGGACGTCCATGTTGTTGTTTTTGAACGATTATTTACATAATAAATTTGGACAAACAAAATGAGTTGTTGTGTTGTTAGCGACTCCATCATGATAAATGTCATATTTTTGACTTTTCATATGTCAAAGAATTTTATAGAACAGATAACACTAAGTACTAAAGGATAAGTTATTAGATAGTTTACCGTAGTTTAATTAAATTTCTCATTTGTGGCCGGAGGCTAAAACCAGAGCCTTAAATCACTTAACATGGCCTTTATTTTTTTATTACGCCCTTGTTTAGCAGGAAATCACCCCCAATTTGTTCGTATTCGTTTGATCTAAGCCATAAAAGAAGAATCATTTACATTTCGGATGCGCTTATTATTGAACTCATTGTGCTTCGTAGACCATTTAGTGTAGTCCGATTTATACGTTTTATCGGCCCGACCTATTACCGCTAGAGTCGCTAAGGCATTGGCTTTTTCGATCAAATATGGTCAGATAATTTTATTTTATATACTGCAGTTCCAAGTTACGTAGCTTACCGTAAAGAAAAGGAGTGAAATCAGATCTTATACAGATGGTTTTTTAAAATGTCCGTCCTTATTTTGATCAATTGTACCAACCTATTGGTACCGGTGGCCGATTCTGTGAAATTTTTTAAAAACAGCTGTCAGTGTTAAAATAGCATATGATTTGAAAATAAACCACTAGATGGCCCACCCTTTATGAGTGTTCGTTAAACACTAATTTTATTTTGAAGAGCTACATCTTACGATTATCCTAAAGTTGATCACTTTGGTCCAAAATGCTGCTCAGTTATTAAAAGTAAAGATGGACTTAAGGTTGACTGAACAATTTTTATACAAAAATGGTACATCGTCATACATAAACGTGTTTGGCAAGTAAACGAAAAATGATCTATTTAGTCTGGCTTTCTACTATGTTCAACAGTATTAAATTAGAAAAAAAAATTCTTAAATTTTAAAATAATTATAAAAATAGTTCAGAAATCATAAAATTAGTTCGCCTCTCAAAATTCACATTCGATTGCTGGACAAATGAAGCCCTTGCCGCGTTTTATATTAGGTAAAAGAGCTGGACAAACTCATAGTACACAATAACGAGATAATGAGTCTGTGACTTCTATACGCACAGCGATCCCCAGACCATTCTGGAAAGAAGACAAAATTACAAGTTTATGTTAACACCAAGACAACCCAATATAGGCAGCACCACTAAAGATGCAATCTTATAATGTCTCAAAAAATTAAAAGAATGATAAGCACGAAGTCGCCTATTGTACAAATAATGAAATAGCATCGTTGCAGCGGAGGTGCAATCAAACTAGACGCTCTACCTCTCTCTAGCTTTCACATCACATGAAGGGATTTTTCCACCTGCAGGGTGGTTCTCCAACTATCTTGATTCATTGGAAGATCTTGTTCGAGATCTGATGGAGATCTTTCAACGTAGCCCAACCAACTAACTCAGTTCGATTTAATGAATCCGATAATGTCGTAGTCTCCAAAGAGACGCTTTATTTCGTGGTTCATTCGAATCCAGTAGTCCGTGTTTGCAAAATGAATGGAACCATAAATACTCGTAGATCGAATGTTCTTGCTTTCAAAAGTAGAGAGTAATCTACAATCATTGGTGGTCAAGGTCCTACTCTCACATCAGAAAGTTAGCACAGGTCTTATTAGTGACTTGTAAAGTGCGAGAGTTTGATCTAATCAAGTTTGATTGAGCATAAAAGACTCGATGTCCGGCTGCTTTGCGGGTATTTATATCTGCCTGGATATAATTCGAGGATGTTATAATTGACCAGAGAGATTTAAAATATTCCACGTGGTCATAGTTGTGATCGTTTGTTAAAAGATTTGCCGCAGGGATGCTCCGTGGTGTTGATAACAAATGAGCATTCGAAATTTGTGATTGAAAAATCAAAGGAAACTGGCAATTCGCTCAAGTTATGCGATTTAAATCCATGAGCTACCAGTTTATGTCTATCTAACATTGAGCGGCTCTGTGGTTAGCGCCTGTGCCTGTATAAAAAAGTAGGGGCGATACTCCGAAAACAAATTCACGAATAGTTTAGTATAAAGGAGAGTTTGATTACGGTTTAGGGAGTAGAAAAAACCATACCGGTTAAAGGGAATGAGCAAGCGGGCTCCCAACAGTCGAGACGCTGCTACTGGAATATTACAACGGCAGCGAAGGTTGCTATTGTGACAGATATGTCAACAAGCGAAGATAAAGGAAATGGTAAATTTGTATATGGAGTTACACATTCACCCCGTGACCAGTACATTGGAGAGATGTTTTTCATCGCCATCTCTGGGAAGTAACAAAGTGGAAAGCAAAGAAATAACTCTGTCAAGCCGAGAAATAATGTGAATAATGGCATCAGAAGCAATATTAACACCAATAGTACACTTTATGGTTCAGCTAATAGCAAGGTGAACGTATCGGAAAATGAGTGTCAAACTTCACTGTGTTCAACAATGAATGGAAGGGAAATTTAGTTCGTCTACGAATAGTAAGCAACAAACAGGAATCAGAGAGAGCTACTAACGAAAATAAAGGAAGATTTTTTGTTAGAGCTGCGAAATACCGGCAACCAAAAATTACTCTGACGGAGAGGACTCGAAGTAAGGAAAATGATAGCCGAACAGCGTAAATGCCCAAGTAGCTTCGGTGAACCTTCCCACTGGTCTGGAAAAATAAAATCTAAAGGTAAAATTCGAATTAGATAGGTGTCCTGTACAATACGGCTTTAAATAATAAATGCTTGAATTACGGACTTGTTGCTGCAAAATGACTCAATAACGTAGACCGCTGAAAACTTTGCTTTGGATGAACGCATGGTGATAGACACATTTCAAGGACATGCAAAAAGAGTCGAATTTCATGGATGCCTTGGGGAAGATGAGTCAGAATTGGTCAGACTGACGACACGTCATACAAGAATAATACAGAAATCGCAAGGAAACTCTTTAGGCACACGACTTAAGTGGTAGGGCCACCATTTAGACTTGCGGTCAACAATCATACCAAAATATTAGTTAGAGTGAGCCTGGCTTCGTAAAAGTCTAAATCGACGTTATTGATATGTTGCCGTGCCCAGCTGTGCTCAGTCGAACGCGTCATTGAATGAATTTTAAAGTTGCTTAGCTCGATTGGTGAAAGATGCTTAAGATCGTCAGCCTGTGCATATCACAAAATTCTTTAAAACTTGGTCCACTGAATGGGGCAGCAGCCGCACTGCAATTCCTGTTAATACGAGCAATATATCAACATTCCGCAGAGTTAATGCCCATCAAAAATTGATCTTTCGTGGATTAATAGCAGAATTTTTAGTAAAGTTGTTTCGCGTTCAATTTCGGTTGGATATCGAAACTTTGCGACAAGAATATGTACTTGAAACGGCAGAAAATGAGTATGATGCAGCAATGCCTGGAAGAGTATTAGATAGTTGTTGCAATGCTATGTAATGGCGGAATGTGAGCAGAATGAAACACAGTTTAGTGCTGTCCCCGAAGGACAAAAGACCACCTGCCCGACACTACGGGAAAGATATTAAATTGGATTTCCGGCAGATTAAACGAGGAAATTTTAAGGTCCGATGACTTAGCCAAACTCGAGTACGGTATCAGAAAAGGAAATTCAACAACTGTAGTCATTAACTTCGCCGAAAGTAGATTGTTGGGAGGTAGAAAGAAATATTATGTAATTATTACCTTGGATGTAAGGAACGATTTTAATATCACGATAGAAGTTGATTCTTGATAAACTGCATATGTCGAAGAAAAGTTCAGAACTACTGTAACAAGATCCTCATTTATAAAATCGACGTTGGTGTAGTGGAATAAGCTGCTACGAGTCATCTTCTATAAGGATCTGTGCTGGGCCCACTACTGTGGAACAGTATGTATGATGGCATTTCAAGGTTCTAGATTGTCGAAAAAGTTGAAGACATCGACTGAACCTGAGTTAAATCGGATCTGTAACGAAGCCGTACGAACAATCCACCACGGTTGCAGTTAGTGGGTTTACAAATGGCTGAGAAGGAGACGGAAGCTGACTAATTCCAAACATAAAGGTAAAGGGGACCGCAACTCTGTATGTAGGCCAATGTGTTGCTACCTCAGAACCAACGGTAAAGTATATCGGTATCACCATTAGTGGATTACACTTCCAGGTACATAAATGGATACTGTGGCAAGAACGCCTCCATTTTAAGCAATATATAGTGCATTGAAAGATAGAAGTCGATAGTCACCATATTAATCCAACTACAAGTACAATACTAGACAAAATCAAATTCAAACCACTGATTCGGAGTAGAAGAAATTGGTTTTTCAAGAGAAATATCTTTATCTGCATTTATTATGTACAGCTACGGGAAACCATTTCCTGATTTTGATATAATCTTTTGTAAGGACAATTTTAAGAAAACAAAAATGACCAGGACAGAATATTACGCACATTTTAATATATGTATTTACTATACAGGGTGTCCCAGAAGTGGACGATCAAACGAAGCAAGGTCATAGGGGAATTCATTTCCATCAAAAACAGCCAAGTAAAGTTTTTTCGAATTGCTGGTGGTGCAAAAGTTATTCCACTTTTAGCATTTTTTAGGGAAATCGTTCTTTTGTTTAACTTTCTCTTTTTTAATGCGATCTAGAAGAGTGTGTCTTTCCAATAAAATCATTTTTATAAGCTGTATTATATTCTGTCAAATTAAAACAATGGTTTTGAAAAGTCTTTTTATTTCTCAAAAATTTTTGTTGACAAGCCACTGGATTGGAATGGAAGGACCCATTGCATGGCCACCGCGGTCTCCTGATCTAAATCCTTTAGACTTTGGTCTGTGGGGTTATTATAAAGAGCTGGTTTATGAAAGAGAAAACCAGACCGAGCAGATGCGGTAACGTATAATCGAAGCGTCAAATATTATTAAAAATATCGAATGTGCGTTTCGACGGATTAAGCAAAACTTAATACGGCGATGCCGGTTATGTATTTAGGCAAATGGTGGACACTTCAAACACTTATTATAATATTTAAATTTAATAAAACAAGAATTATTTTAATCATTTTGTTTTAGTTCTGATAAGTTTCTGATTCTAAAATAAATTAGAACTCAAAATTTTGTTAAGTACATTTTTTAATAAAGACGAGTTATTTTGTGAAAAAAATTGATAAATAACATTTTGTTGTGAAAACCATTTTAAAATCTGCATTAGTGTCGCATATTTTTCTAGTAGTGGGTCAACGTTCTGTAGTACATTGTTTTCACGCCGGCGTCACTTAAACATCAACAAATAATTTTGAGAAATAAAAATACTTTTCAAAACCATTGTTTTACTTTGACAGAAGATAATACAGCTTATAAAAATGATTTTATTGGAAAGGCACACTCTTCTAGATCGTATTAAAACAGAAAGCTAAACAAAAGAACTCTTGGTTTATTTAAATTAATTTCTTGTTGAGTGCGCATTCGATTTCCCTAAAAACACTCAGAGTGGAATAACTTTTGCACCATCAACAATTCGAAAAAATTTTACTCGGCTGCTGTTGTTGGAATTGAGCTCCCCCATCACCCTGCTTCGTTTGATCGTCCACTTCTGGGACACCCTGTATTCGTCTTTTAATGCAGTGCCTGACATCTATAATATTTTTTTTACTTAGACAAAGGTGATAACCATATGAAAAACATAGTTTAGTAGGCATTTTCAATTAAACAAATTGTCAGCGCCATTAAATCGATCTTATGGTTGTTTTCAAGAACGGGTTCAATAATCCATCACAACAACCCTATAGCTAAAAGACAAAACAAACAAGCAACTGATGTGAATTTAGGCTGACCTTATCTGTCATTTAAATTTGTCTTAAACTGAATCAAAATTGGCAAGATATTAAATGCGCGACTAACAAATTAGATAACAAAAAGTACAATGTGAAACGGTATGACATTTACAGTAATAATGATGTCTGAATCTCTCTGTGTCGTTCATAATCAAAAATCGACAAAGGCGAATTACAAGATACCGCAATCTTTTAAAAGGAAATTAAGGTAATTTGATTTTATTCTCTTTGACAACAGTGAAAAACGTCAAAGAAGAAAAGCAATAAATATAATCATAAGACTTTATTTCCTTTTTTCATTGAAATGAAAATAAATTAAATCAAAGTGATAAATACAAAATATATAACTACTATTAGCATACCATTCCATTTTGGTGTGGTACAGACACCTCGAGATCAATAACATGTTTACTTTACTCCAGAGAACGTCTAGTCATCCATACCTAAATAAAGTCATTAGTACCTTCGAACGACTTTTCCCCCCACGTGAAAATATATTTATTTTCAATAATTAATTAATAGTTTTACGTATCCGAATTAAACAGACTATTAATAAGCGCATGTTTTATACAACGTAAATAATCATGATTGCGTTATTCAATTATATTTGTATGAATATTTAAAATTTTTAAGGTTATGTCAAGGTTTTTATATTTTTTTTTGTATTAAATCATATCCAATTATATTATGATCAATTTACATTTTTTTTAAATACCTATTCATTCATATGAATGAAAATTTCCCCCACACCCCCCGCCCACCCCATAATATTTTTATTTTTGTATGGCGCACATTAAAATTATTATTTGTAGGAAATTCTTGATTTTCCAGAAACTTCAGCCAATTCCAATTAATTGTATCCATGGAGCAATACCGCGTATTCTAGAATATTCTATATAAATAATAATTTAAAAATCGCGTATCTCTATACCATTACAGACATTATTTACTTGCTAGTAAATGAATATAAATAATTTTTCCGATGAAAATGTTATATCTTATTTTATTGTTTTTCATGATACAAAGTAAAACATCATCATACAAATTATTATAAAACAAGTACTAATTTCTATATAGAACGACGTAAGCTACAAATAAAAAAATAATGAAAACAAAGTAACCAGCCACCACGTGCTGTGAGAAAATGAAATAATTGAAAATCCAAAACTGCATGAAAAACTCAAAACTTTAACACACACAATTGCAGTTCTCTCTCTGTATATTAAAGTACATATACTACTACGGTATATTATATACATTTTCACATATAATAAGTAAATCCACATTTTTTTCAGTTCAAGTTCAATATAGCAACAATATCGCAACAATTTATTCATCGTCGTTTTGTATACTACTACATTATGCACTAAATACATACTAACACAGAAACTTTAGTACCACGTCAAATTTACACAGAAGCAAATTACAATTTTATAGAGATGGTGCAATGTGCTGTTATATTACGACGGATTGGGTAACTGCAGCATATAAACTTTCGAATTATTGAATAAAATTAATAGTTGATTGCTCTCGAGAATTTATTGGTCGTAGGTTAGGTGTCGAGAAAATCGGAAATGAAAAATTCGCCTAAAAGAAGCTAAAGATAACACTCGATTACTTAAAACCGTTGTGAAGAACTTGTTCTCTCTTATCGTAAATATTGCATTTAGGCGCAGATTGGCTGTATCCCAGTATGCAATTTTTCCACAGTGTGGAAAAAACAGCTCCAATTCCACACTAAATTCCGTACTACAAAATATCAAAGACACAAAAATATCGATTTTAGAGAACAATAAATGTCTTTCTCTTTCATTCCCGAAATTTTAAATTTTTTTTTAGGTTTGTTATTATTTTTTGTAGCACTTGACAGGATAACACGTACATTTTTGTGTTTTGTCTATTTAAATTAGTTATTAATCTTTAACTTATTTAATATATAATAATTGCATTACGTGTTTCTGCTTGCTGACCAATACATTTGGATGTAGAAATGGTAATAATTTTAAAATGGCGTCGTCATGAGATGATGGAAATTTCCGATCTTATCGTTTTTTATTTTTCAAGATTGTGTATATTGGAATGTAAAATTGGATGGCGCTTACGGATGAATATGGATGGGTTTTATAAAATGTAATATTAATGTGTATATTTATGTCAATAAAAATTAATATTCCAATTGAAAAATATATAGGGTGGGCTAAATAAATTTTTTTTTAAATGCAATAAAACAGAAAGTTCTCAATATTTTCTCAAATTTATTGTTTCATTGTAAAGAACAATCCTTCCGATTAATTATGGAATACTATTTCATTCATATGACTGCCTCGGCTAGCCTTGACGTACTCCATACGGTCGGTTCAATTTTTGAGCACATTTCCGATGGTATGCGGCATTATGTCTTCAATGGCAATGCGAATATTGTTCTTGAGAGCGTTAATCGTTGCTGGTTTATCGGCTTAACACTTATCTTTGACGGCACCCCAAAGATAATAATCCAACGAAGTCAAATGACAGCTCCGAGGCGGCCAAATCACATCAGCGTTTCGGCTGATAATTCGATCTTCGAAGACAGTGCGCAAAAGATCAATTGAAACGTGTGCTGTGTGGCACGGAGCGCCGTCTTGTTGAAACCAAATGTTGCCTATGTCCTCCTCTTCAAGTGCCGGAAACAAAAAATTGTTTATCATGGCGCGGTAGCGCTCACCATTGACAACGGCGGCTCGTTGCACATTTTCAAAGAAAAATGACCCAATTATACCACTGGACCAAAATCCGCACCAAACAGTCACTCGTTGAGGATGCATCGGCTTCTTTACGATCACGCGCGGGTTCTCCGTGCCCCAAATGCGACAATTAGCCAAGATGGAAATGCGCCTCATCCGAAAAGATGATTTTTTTGCCAAAATTTTCGAATTAATGTTTCAATATTTCCTAGGGTTGTTCAAGCGAATACACAACCATTTTCGTTCAGCGGAAGGATAAAACTAACTTTCTGTCAAATCAGAAGTGGCGTAACCCTTAACATACTAAAAAAATCAGCTGGTTGGCCCACCCTGTATATAAGCACTCATTATGGAAAAGACTGTGGAAAAAACGCCAAATTCCGTCCAAATTCCACCTATTTTCTCTTTTGTTTTTTTCTCTTTTTAGTCGGGATTCACAAACACACTGGAATTTTGGTGACACTTTTCTTTGGCGAGTAGTATGGATTTCCGTGTATTATACATGTTTCTTTCCATAGAAAGAGTGTGGTTTTTGAGCGCGAATGTAAACGGAATTCCGTCGGCATTGCATATTGGGTTGGTACTGAAACTGTCAAAAACGATGTTTAGCAGAAACGATGTTAAGAAAAATCAGTTTATAACCATAAAATATTACCAATTGACTTAATCATTTCTTTAGCATAAACTTAGATCTATAATTGAGGGATTAATACATGATTATCCAAAAATGCTTAGTTTTTCTATGGTTAGGATTCAAAGTTAATCGTTTTTTTGAAACGCACAAATCAATTTTTTCAATATCGAAAATTTTTTGCAAACGGTAAGTTTTTTGTTTTACGCCGCAATGCCGATTATTTCTCGAGAAATTAAAACACTAGATGGCAAATTACTAAATAAAAAGTGTGTCCAAGATAAGTGGTTATTAATTTATTATAATATGCAATGTTTAGATCAGCATTAATGAAAAATAATAAATTTATTAATTAATTTTACACATACAAAACATTATAAGTAAAGTTTAGAAAGCAAATTATACGAAATTATGGTACTCAAAGAAACAAACCAATACAGACATTTAGGGGCAATTAAATATCGATAATATGATAAGAACAAAAGCCGTAGGTAAGAAACTGCTCACCAGTGCTTTACGTAAATTTAGAGATTCGTGATTGACGAGCGCAGCCTCAACGTCGGAAATGTTGGAATTGACCAGCTGGATTATATTTTGTATTCGTAAAAATTTAAATAATCGGATTACATTAAAAAAATGAAATTATTAATAAAAAATTTAGCCGGCGGATGTGAGAATTCCCATGACCAAAATTTGGAATGTAAAATAAAATTGTTTATTTGATTTACCAGGTGTGTAAATATGAAACCGGAATTTTTTACTAAAAAGTACATGTTCATCGTATGATTATGATTAAGAGTATTTGCGACGCCAAAAAAACTGTTCTTCTTTTGAGGCAAACCAGTTTCGTACATTTTCGAATGAATTAAAGTGCTCCTCAGCAAGTCCGTGCCCCATCAATGCAAATAAGTGATAATCGGACGGAACCAAGCCTGGTGGGTAAACCGCCTGTGAAAGTATTTCCCAATTAAGTGGTTCCAACGTTTCCATGACCGATTTTGCTTTGTGTGATGGTACATTACAATTAAGCAAAATCACTTTATATTGCCTTTTATCAAATTTTGGTCGTTTTTCACGCCAAGCTCGATTCAAACTGATCATTGGTTGTTGGTAGCGTTCGGTATTTACGGTTTCACCAGGTTTTACAAGCTCAAAATAAATTACACTCTTCTGATCCCATCAAATACAGAGTATTGCCTTCTACAGAGTACTGTTCTGAATCAACCCAAAATATTTTGCGCTTTGGATTCTCAAAATAGATCCATTTTCACCGCCAGTCACAATTCGATGGAGAAATAACTTTCTTTTGTATCTGACGAGCAACATTTCGCAAGTGGTTTTTCTATTTTCCTGTTACCTTTCATTCAGTTTATGCGGAACCCATTTTCCCAGCTTTTGAATCTTTCCCATGCCCGTTAAACGTATGGAGACGGCTTCTCGTGACATATTCAATTGATCCGCGAGTTGTTTTTGTATTTGAGCGTCATTCTCATCCAACAATGCTTGCAATTCATTGTCCCCAAACTTGTTGGTGGTCTTTCACGTTCTTCATTCCTCACATCAAATTCACCACGTTTGAATTTATTAAACCACTTATAGCATTGTGATTTACCAAGAACATGCTCACCGTAAGCTTTGACAAGCATTCGATGTGATTCTGCAGCAGTTTTCTTTAAATGATAACAAAAAATCAATGATGTCCGTAATATGTCGGCACAAAAATCGACATTCTTAACACGTAAATAACATGCGTTATTGCATGGTTATGAATTGGATGTTGTTGACAGATGCCAAAAGAAAATGTTTGTCGAAAGGTACATTGACAGGTAGATTTCGAATTTCAGTGAATATAATTTGGAAAAATGTGAGTTCATTATATCAAACATTGAGCTTGATTTGAAAAAATCTGACCTGAATCTGTTAATATGTGAACCTGTATTGTAAACTAATGAATTTGGACTGCAAAACCTATAACGCGAAGCTCTCCTTATCAAAATGATCTAAATATATTTTGTTGTATTTTGTGAACGATATTTAAATTTATTATTTATTTCGTCTTTTCTGGAAAGCCCGCCTGACCCCGAAACTAAACATTTTCAAAATATTTCAAACAATTTAAGTGAATTAACCTGATATGTTTTAATTAACTTTGTGGTCTCTGCTTCGTAATCTAATAAGCGTTCCGCTCGTGCCCGTTTACTAAGTGTTTTGTGTAAATTTCACCGTTAGATAACTTGTGGTTTTTTATACATATACACGAGTAAAATAGGTGGTCTACATTTACAATTTGTATTCGGAGCGCCTGTGAACCAAATTATTCTTAAATGATAAACGGTGCGGTGGGTTGGGCAGTGGATGTAAGGCGTATAATTAAATCTTATCCAATCTTATTTCGTACTTGTTTTTTTTTTTTTTGGATGGATTATTAAGGATTAAATTGTGACATCACCCAATTAAAATATTTACCCTTAAAACTTGTTACGCGTACCAAAAATTCGGAAGATTTTTGTTCCTTTTTATTCGATAATTATATAAATAAAAGTTTTCTGCGAGAAACGCAAGAATGGCACAAAGGAGAATATCCTTTGTAATGTTTTTTCCTCCCATTTAATTTGGCTGCTCCCTTTTCTCCGGGTTCTAATTAATGAATGATTGTGTGCGAAGTAAAAAGTATTTCTTAACAGCCTTCGTCGTGTTTATATCTACGAATATAGCTATGTGTACGTACATCGAAATTTGTATCCGAAAGAGATTTATGTAGTTAAGCTTTAAGATTAGACGAACCTTATTTTGTGACTGCGAACACCAAGAATATGAAGAAGATTTTCTTAATTGTTCCTCCTGTATACAAGGTGAAGGTGGTGGTAAAATAGATATGACGAATTAATACTAATAATCAGAAAACTTAGCGACTTAGAAAAATGTTTCATCATTGACATAATTAACTTTACCTTTTCGTTTTCTATACCATCGGCATCATCTTCAAAATAATTGTTTGTTCTGCTTTTTTTGGTTTTGGGCAGAGATCAAAAATAATTAATTTAATGTAATAAATAATAATTGTTGTGTACGTCTGTAGTCTAAAAATATTGTTTAATCCAGCATAAACAATTTTTCAATGGCGTCGTAGGCTTATTAATTGTCTTAGAAAATTGTAATTTATAATTTGTAGAAACAAAAAGGTACCTTGGGAATTACTTGATAAACATTTGATTGATTTGCTTTAAAATGGTTTAGATTTTTCT
Source organism: Nephrotoma guestfalica (assembly GCA_963691935.1). Classification (NCBI taxonomy): domain Eukaryota; kingdom Metazoa; phylum Arthropoda; class Insecta; order Diptera; family Tipulidae; genus Nephrotoma; species Nephrotoma guestfalica. The sequence continues at coordinate 265,159,025 of OY829914.1, read as the reverse complement.
TGGTTTGTTTTGTTGTTGCGGGATGATGTAGTTAATAAAATTTTGAATAATTATTACTAAAAATTAATTATTAAATTATTCATTTGCCTTGAATTTTATTTTTAAACTACCTTGGGCGCGAAGCAAGTACAGAGCATTTCCGCGTGGGATCAACAGTCTTGGTAACTTATTTTGTTTTTATACAGAAACGTGTCAAAGGTGAAGCTCAGATGCTTATGAAATTATTTTCATAAACTTGTTTACTATTTCAATACGTTGGTGTGACAAGGAATATCGATTTAAATCCAAATTTGAAGATTTTAAAGTGCGTGTTTTCCAAGTGTCAAATGTTGGTTTTCACAATTTTTAACTTTTTAGTTGATATAAAAATATTTTGCTCTACCTATGTGGATGTGGAGCCGCTACCCATTTCAGTGGGAAATTTGAAAAGGCCTTTGTTTTGTACAACCCTTAAACCATAACAATCTGGAATCTTAAGCAGCCCGCCCATACATGGTTGTGTTTAGAAATAAGTTTCACCGTGTATGGTGTGGTTTTTCAACCAATTTGACGGTTGTCTAATCGGTTGTAGTAAAATCAAAACGTTTTGATTTTAAGTAGGCGGAGCTAATGGTTGTTCAACAAGTTGAACTGTGTATGGAAGAATTTATAAACTAACAATAGAAATTGACACCTAAAATGTCAAATATAAAGAAATTTACATTGGGCCCATGTGCATGTTTATTTTAATCAAAATTTAAAGTAACAAAATAAAATAGAAAATGACGATACCTAATACTCAAGAATGGCGGAGTTGTTCGATAAATTTAAACAAAAGTCAATGTTATGGCAAAGCAGCAGAGAACATTACAAAAATAAATGCCTTAAAATGAAATCTTGGAAGGAATTATTGGTAGAATACCAAAAAATTGATCCAGAAGTAACAGTGAAACAATTAAAGCGTAAAATAATTAATATTAGAACTTGTTACCGTAGAGAAAACAAAAAAATAAATGCGAGTGAAAAATCGGGAGCAGGGTTTGACGATATATACACACCATCATTATGGTGTTTTGATAAATTAGATTTCCTAAAAGATCAAGAAATGCCAGTAGCGGGAACATCATCAATGGGTTCTGATACGGAAAATTCTATTTTGGTAATTCAAGAATTACGAAAGTAATTATTTAAATATTAATGTATCATATTTATATATTTGTTTAGTCTGAATCTATCGCAGAACCAGCACCAATCCAGACACTGCCAAAAGGCAATTATGCCATAGTGGCAATTTAGAAAGGGATGAAGCTACCATATTTTCTGAAGGATGGCCTTGTAGTTATAGAAAATTAAATGCTGAACAGTAAATGTTCGCAAAAAAATTAATTGATGAAGTATTATTACTAGGTCAATTAAAAAAACTTTCATTGCCAAATACTGTATCCACACCAGAAACCCTATGTATGTGTCCACCAGCCAGGTCGGAAACTCCTTACAGGAATAGATCATCAACCCCGCTGCAGCATTCTGACCGTACTCATATTCCAAGCCAACCACGATTTTTTTTATCTGATGATTCGAATACAGTAACAACATGACCAATCCAAATTAGTTGTTCATCAACTACGTCGGAAACTCCATGTATTCAAACAGTTTCTCGACAATCAACTCCACTGAATTTCGAGCACCAAATTCATACTGCAAAAGAGCCTCGTTCGTTTGTTTTAACTAAGGACTCTGTGATTCTGTCATCGGGAGAAATTAGAAACGGAACATATCAAAGCCTACATGATCTTTTGAGTGATGACCAATTTTCTTAGAAATATGAAAATCTTATATTTATTTAACTACAAACATTTCGTGAAATAAAAAATGAATATATCAATGAATTTTTATGTATTGAGTAATTTTAAAACTTCCATAAATTTATTTCTTATACATTTCGCTTCTTTACTTGAATTTCTTGACATATTGGAATTAAGGCCTAGAAGTACTTTTTCATGGGAAGTTGAAGTTGTTGCTGTGCTATTGTCAATGTAAAATGTCCTCCGTTTCTTTTTTAAATAATTATGGAGAAAACAACACGACAATACGACTGTTATAACTTTTTCCGGACTTAAATTTATTGTTGTATGAAGTAGCCGAATTCGCGTTGATAAAATGCCAAATGCGTTTTCAACTCTTACTCTGGCTGAGCTTAATTTCTAGTTGAAATGTACCTCGTCTATTGTCGTCTATTGTATATTATCATGAGCATACGACTTCATCAAGTCTAGCCTTAGGAGAATGCATCGTAGCCAGTAAAAACAAATGGTAGAATATGGGCATCAGGGAACGGAGCGGAGGGATCTGGCAAACCAATTTCTCCATTATTTAGTTTTTTGTTGTTTTTTCCAACGTCCACCATTATTAACTCAGACTCGGCATTAACTACTGCCATCAGGACTACACTAAATGTATTTTTATAACTGAAATAAAAAGATCATGTGGCTATGTTTGCCATCTATGGTTCCTAGGCAGTTCGGGAATCCAGTTTTTTCAAAAAAAATTCTTGGCTCGACTTTCCAATTATCTGCAGTTTTTGGTAACTAAAATAAATGCAAAATTATTGATAATGATAACTAATTATTTATTTTGTTTCAATACTAACCATTATATTTTGTTTTAGTACTGCAATCTTCATTCATTCGCATATCGTTTTTATAGTCCAACGGGTCTGATTCTCTTTTTTTTAACAATTTCGCGTTTGAATATTGTTCTTTATCCGCTAACCACTCTTTCTGCCATTTTCTTTTTTTCCCATTTTTGTTTTTTTTTTCGTTAGACGATTCGGTAATCACCATTAACGCAATTACGGTATCCATATTTTTAATTTAAACAATCAATTAAAAAAAATTTAATGGTAGCTACTATCAAAGCACAAAAAAATTTATTAACTGTCAAAATATTCAAATAATAGTAAGTTTATCAACCAAGTTGTTAATGTATGGGCTGCTTTACAGTAAAAAGTAAAAAAGCAGCAAGCTGAACTCTCGTTTATAATGTCATGTCAAAATAAATGTCAATTGGTAATTTGTATATTTCAGTTCTGTTTATGGGTATGGATATTTTTAATTTAAATCGGACAGCGACAATACTGGTTAGTAGCGGAATTTCGGATTGATAATTTCTCATTCAGCTCTCAATACCCCGCTCCGGATATCGAATAAAATCACCGCTCTAATATGTCCAACAAGTGACTGAACATGTATTTTGGTGAGGCAGCATCATTGAGTTCTTCTTTTGAAAACGATTTCTGTTTTTTGTTCGCTATCCGGGGCGGGCTATTGAGCGCTGAAAGGAAAATTATCTATCCGAAATTCCGCTACTATCCGTATTGTCGCTGTAACAATTGACATTTATTTGGACATGACGTTATAAACGAGAGTTCAGCTTGCAGTTTTTATTGGGCGCTTTCAGCTCCGCCAACATGTTGGCGATACTAATCAGTATCAAAAACTGCGATACATGTTGCCATCATAAATGTGACCTGAATGAAACAAATTGTTCACTTGGCAATTTTTTTTTGTTTTAACAAAAATTTTCTATCGTGTTGTAATTGTTATCACTAAAATTTTAAGTTTGGTTTTACATAGTTCTATAATTGGTTAAACTTGTTTCACTAGTTCTTGTGAGTATGAATACATTTCGTTTATTACTAATAAAAAGTTTCATGATTGATAATTATATTTTAGGCACCTACACAAAATGAATAATAATTTATTATTGAACTTCCTGCAATTCAGCGAAACTGAAAATATTTGTGTAGAATCAATAATGGAAGTATGTGAAATAGCATTAGAGACCCCAGACATGGCACAAACGCGCGGTGGGCCTCCAATTAGAATCAAAAATTATTTTGAGGTTATAATTCCGCAATACAATTTTGACGACTTTTTTAAACACTTTCGTATGACGAGATCCACATTTGAGGTAAACTACTCTGAAAGCTTGTGATAGTATGGTTTAAATTGACCAGTTTTATTTATTTTAGAAACTACATACCATTTTACGAGAAAAGTTGGGTGATAATGGTAAAGTTCCAATAGAAAAAAAAATATTATTCACGATATGGTTTTTAGCAAAGGAAGAATGCTTCATGTCCACGAGCGACAGATTTGGCATTGCCTTAAGCACGGCACATTTCGTGTTTGTACAAATAATAAAAGAAATTTCAAATTTAAAAGGAATTTATATTCTGTTTCCTAATTCTTCGAAGCAATTAGAAATTTCAAACGTGAGCAAGATTTATTATAATTTAAAATTGTTGTTTAAAATGTTATGTGTTTTATTTCTTATAGGAGTTTAAAGCGCAGACATGGTATTCCTGGTGTAGTAGGTGCAATTGACGGGTCGCACATCCAAATAAAGCAGCCCCCAGGAAATTTGTGATTTATATTCGTCAATTATCAATTGAGTGGATTCTTTCGTTCATTTAAAAGAGGCTAAAAGGGGGAAAAATATAAATAAGATGCGCTTACATTTGAGGCTATGTATGTTCATCATACATAATCGAAATGTTATACTTACTCTGATTCTCCATAATATATTGTAGGATTTGGATAAATTTTATATTAAAAATTTCAATAATATGTTCTATTGAAATATAAAATTATATATTTTGATTTTATTATTTAAAAATAATTTGAAACGAAGTCAAATATATAAATGATGGCTGAATGTATCGACACCAATTCGCTGATGGAAAAAGTGACATTTACCTCAACAGTGTTGGATTTTTTTTTGATGTATTGGTCGCGTTCAGAACTCAACATGTTGATTTTGCTTAATATGTTGCCAACAGTTGGTGGACCTGAAAGCGCCCATTGTAATCTTATAGTTTAAGGGTTGTACAAAACAAAGGCCTTTTCAAATTTCCCAACGAAATGGATAGCGGCTCCCGATAGGGGTGGCCGATAAATAGCTAGAGCAAAATATTTTTATATCGATTTTTAACTTAAAAGTTGAATGAAAAATATTTGATAGAAGTTAAAAAAATTAATTATATGCAAAAATAGCGCACCAAATATACGTTTTGACATAGAAAAAAACGCCAGATGAAGCTCAGATTTTAAAAGTCAACGGCAAAAGGTCATTTTTATAGGAAATTGAAGATATTGACATGGAACACATCTAGTTTCCACAAAACGGTTAAACTTGGTGCCCATAGGGTGCAACAAATAGTAAATGGAGTGCAAAAATGATAAAAATATCACGATATTATTTATCAGTTTTTGCCATAAAACGCACTCATTTATCAAAAAAAAAAAATATTTATGATTCTGGTTATCAAAATTTTTGTACATTGTATTACTATTGCTTTTGCATTATGATTTTACATGAACAGTTTGACACCTTTAATGTTATATTTTCGTATTAAACAGCTAATATTACAAGCAAACCTAAATTTCAATGCATGGCATATAAACATCATACATATTAGGAAGTCGTGAAAATTTTTACATATCTAGTTCAAAGCTGCATCTTTGACAAACAATTAAAATGTTGATGTATGACTTGTGTGTGTTTATTTAATAAAATTACATTTAATTTGTTATTAGTTCCATTTCTGTGTTCTTACTTAATGTCCGTTTCATTTACTCTGAAGGATTGATTAGGTGACGTTGTGTGGTTATAGTTATTTGTGTATTCACGAATTGGGCGAGAAGGTGAATGTTAATCCAAAGGTTTTATGTTACAAGCATAATATAGTTGATTGCTTTTACCAAAGCTCGCTGTATAATAGCCTCACACTTATCTCATTTTTTGCATGTGACGTCAATTTATGTCTACACCTGGATGATAGCATAATAGTGACCGAGACAGAAACAGTGACAGAAGCAGAAACAGAGACAGTACCAGAAACTAAGATAGGAACAGAGACTGTGACAGAAACAAAGCCAGAGACAGAGACAAAATATAAAAATAAAAATATACAAATTTTTAAAATATAAAAATTTTAAATTTTTATAAAAAAATGTAAATCTAAAATACAGGTGCATCCGCCTGTCGAGACAGAAACAGAGACAGAGACAGAAACAGAGACAAAGTCTGAGACATAAAGAGACAGACCAAGATACCGAGAGACAGAGAGATAGAGACAGAGAGATAGGAACAAAGTCAAAGACAGAAGACCACACGGCAAAATGTATGGGTTCCACTAATATAATTTTAATTGAGACATCTTTTTTTAAAAGCTGTCCTGTAAAATGGTTAATTTTGTAGTATTGGGCGAATCGGCAATAGGCGCTAGAACCTTTTGAGGGAGACGCATTTTTTTAAATTCGTACACGAATGACATTCGGAACCACACTATCATTCAAGGGTCCCAAGATATAGCAAAATTTTAGTAATATTTGGTCTGTTCTAATGAAATCTTACCGAACACGATGACACCTGACCGAAATAGTCCCTCATCTTCAAACTAAATTGTATTGAATATTTTGAAATACGATGACATTCCTAGTGTTTCTGTTTAGTCGGGCAAAAATGATAAAATTATTATGATATTTTTATTACATTTGGCCATAAAACGCACTCATTTATCACAAAAAAACAAACAAGGATATTTTGATTATAGCTGTCAAAATTTGTATACATTCATAGTTCGTTTAAATTTTTTTTTGTGATGGTTACGATTTTGATGAGAGATTCACTAATTGTAAGGTACATACTCGTATCATTATATGCACATAATGTAAATATTTAGTATCATAAATAGTGGTTAAATTGTTTGTTATGACAAACGTATATGTTGTTCACTCGGTCTTGACGTAAATCCATACGGAGTGAAGTTAGTTTCATGAAAAATATCACGATAATTTTTATCATTTTGGTCGGACTGAACATGCTAATATAAATATATAAATGATAAAAATTTAGATGACAGAACCCAGCAGGAAAGTCATTGACGTTACACTAGTGACTCATCAGCGATAGTCAAGCATGACATGTTTGGTATTTAGAAATTTATCAGCATATGGAACAAATTTTCGTTTGCGACATATCTAAGCGAGCTTTATCACTTCAAAGGCAGCTGACAGCTTAAAATTAAAAGCAACTAAACCAAAGCTGAGTATTATGGGAATTGGCGGTAGTGAGAAGCAAATGATAAAACGAACAACAACATTATCAATAATGCCACACTTCAATTTGAAATGCATGAACTGCCCATAAAAGCATTGCTATAGTAAATAACATAACACACGAACATCCACAAAGCCACTAACCGTTCAAAAACGGAACAATCCAATATTACCACTCCAGGTTCGGTTGGATAATGTTGGCAAAAACTAACAGAAAGCTGTGTGCTAAATAAAGCTGCAGTAAAAAAAACTGCAATTACTACTCAAGAAAACTCTCTATATGAAATCGAGAAAACCCTCAAGATGTTTTGGGAGATCGAAAATTTACATTCCCCGATCAACAGTACTACTGACACACTAGGGGATACGAAAAAAATGGCAACAGCAAGATTTCTGCAACTAGTGAAGCAGCTCATTAGAAACAATGAATTAGCAACCCAATACAGAGAATTTATGAAAAATTATGAAGATCTCGGACACATGCAAATGATAAACAGAGCATCGGAAACCAACAACACTTAGTATATGCCACACCACGCTGTTCTTAAACTAAGACAAAGTTGAGAATGGTATGGACGCCTCTGTGAAATCAACCAATGGAAAGTCATTAAATGACATAATGCACATCGGACCGAAACTGCAGCAGAACTTTTGGCACATTGTCAAGAGATGGCAGAAACACAAATACGTCCTTACAGCAGATATAGAAAAAATGTTTGGGTAAATATGGGTTTCCGAAGAGGACAGAAAACTCCAACATATACTGTGGCGTAACTCACCAGTCGAGAAACTTCAGGAATATCAACTAAAAACGATAACCTACAGAACAGCTGCTGTCATATATTTAGCGGTCAGAGCTCTACAGCAATCGGCAGAAGATAAGAAAAGCGATTTACCTTTTGCTTACGAAGTATTAAAGAACGACTTCTATGTCGACGATTTGATAACTGCGTGCGATGCGTTGAATCAAGCACAGATTCGAAATCAATTAACTGAAATGATCCGACATGGCGGTTTTAATCTAAGGAAGTGGGCAATCAACAACAAAAAACTACTAACCGATGAAATGCAGAGTACAGATACATATAAGATTGAAATTGACCAAACGAACAAAGCTTTGGGACTTTATTGGAAACCAAAACTCAACATCTTCGAGTTTAACATAGAACCCCCGACTCATATTGGCCCAGTAACAAAGCGAAATGTTCGCTCTATGACGACCAAGCTATTTGTGGTTGGCTATAGCATCAGTGATAATAACGCCAAAAAGCATACTCCAAAAACTCTGGATTCTAAGGCTTGAATGTGACGAACTCATCTCAGAAGAATTAGCATCGAATCAAACATATGCCGCTTGTGTTTATCTGAAAGTAATCACAGGAAAACATGTCAACATAAGCCTTGTAGCAGCTAAAACCAGAGTAGCGCCCACGAAATTGAAAGTGACGTTACCACAACTACAGCTAAACGGGATTCATTAGTAGCTAAGTTGCTTCAAGAAGTTAAACAAACATTAGGAAATAGGAATACAACAACCCCCCTAACGACCGCAGCTTGTTGCATAAGTCGGCTAATGCAAATTCATCGCATACCAATTGAATTCTTCTATATGCCGAGTTGGAATAGTTTACGTTTATACTTACTTGATTACCACAAATTCTTGAAGGGTTAAAAATCAAATGAATAATAATACAAAAAATTGTAATAATTATTCATTCAAATTCAAACCGATCCATAAACTCAAGACCAGCTTTAATTTCATTTATTAAAAGAACCTTGACATAACCTCAAAGCTCAAACAACAATTCAAAAACAAAACAAGCGTTTTACCGTAATCTATTTTCAATTCATAAAATATAATATAAAGGCATGTTACGCTACCTGTATCCATATCTAGTACCTCATTCGTACATTAAAACTCACATGCGAAACAAATGAAAATGTGAAATACCAATGAATGAAATAAAAACGTGGTTTAGAGAAAAAAAGCGCAAAATAATTCAAAACGATCAGCAACGTCAAATATTACAATTTTGAAGGTTAAACATGATATGCGCTATTGTAATTCTAACCAATTTACATTTTTATTACGAAACGGTGTGCTTTGTGTACCGCTATGTTGTCTGACACATATGTATGGTTGATATTATTTTATGTTTAATTAAAACCATATTATGGTTATGTACTGCGTGGTAATATTGACATATTGTTGTGACTTTGCATAGTGAAAAACTAAATACATCGTATGGACATATGTACATACAATAGAAAATGTAAATATACACAACATTCGTTTTAATATGCAGGGTCAAGTCGAGGCCAGAAAATAATAAAAATAAAATTTATTTTCCGTTGTCAAGGTTGGACGGGAAAACGCACGCGCGCTTTCCATGGATGTTTCAAAGTTAGTGTTGTATACCTTTGTGTGTATGCTGCCTAAACATATATGTACGAGCATAGAAGATTGTAAGGCAGAGTGCGAGTGGAATTTTTTTTTAATTCTACAAATTTATATTTACAGCGAAATGCTTAAATATTTTTTAATTGCTAAGATTTTTCCTTTACACTTTTCATGTTATACCTGCAAGATAATTTATCTTAATTAATTTTTCTTCAGGTAAACATTTTTTGTGCTTTATTTAAATGATTGGGTACACCTTCTCTATGTGTTGATCCTTAGTTAAAAAGTATCCTTTCTGAAGTTATTCGAAAGAATGACTTTGTCACAAGGACAAGCCTATTTATTTGTTAAAAATAAACAGAGATAACGGATATCAATCCAAAACAAAAAAATATTCAATCTGGAATCTCCATTCATTTTGTAATCAAATATCAGTGGGCCCTCTCAATTTAAAAAAACAAATCTTAAATGATGAAGCGGCTTCAAAGAATACAAACCCAACCCCTTCCTAATATCTTTTTCAAATTCTTTTCTGAATATGGAGAGACACTTATTACGTGGAACCATGGAAAAACAATTTTTAAACCCCGATAAATGTTTTTTACAGTTAGAATGTCGACAAGATAAAAAATAAGTCGGCAATAAGTCCCGAGGCTGACACATAGATGGCGGATCTAATAAAAAATGTTTATGATTTTTAAAAAGTACGAGCCTTCAAACGATATGTGTCAAAAAATTTGAACAATCCAATAATTAATTAGTTTACAAGTTATAGTTGTTTTAGTAACGCTACTTTTGTTTATTTTCAAAACAATGGAAAAAAATGAATTTCGTGTGTAAACACTGTTTGTGTTTTGAAAAATACCGTTCAAGCAAAGCAACGGGTTGATAAGTGTTATAGGGATTCTGTTCTTTCGAAAGCAACCGTCAAACGTTGGTTTGCTGAGTTTAAACGTGGCGATACAAATACCGATGATGCTAAACACTTCCAAATTCGGCATTTATTCCAGAAAAGGTAAAAACGGTGCACAAAATCGCCTTGAAAGACCGTAAAGTCATGTTGCGTAAAATAGCTAATACTTAAAAGATATCAAAAGGCAATGTAATACACTATTTTTCATGAACATGAGAAAGCTCTGCTCAAAGTGGGTACCGCAATTGCTCATATTGGATCAAAAACAGTAACGCGTCGATAATTCAGAGTGCTGTTTGAAGCTGTTTAACCGTAATAAACAGAATTTTTTGCATCGGAATGTGACAATGGATGAAACATGGATCCACTACTACACTTCGGAATCAAATCGTCGATCAGCCGAGTGTACAACAGGTAAACAGCGTCCGAAGCGACCGAAAACGCAAATATTGGCCAGTAAGGTTTTGGCCTCCGTATTTTGGGTGGCGCAAGGTATTTTATTCGTCGACCTTGAAAATGGAAAGACCATCAACATGGCAAAAAGTTCCGAAGAAATGGCCCAAAGTGCAAAAGATTAAAGCGCTTTTTCACCAAGACAAACCACCGTATCACAAGTCGTTGGCTACTGTGGCAAAATTGCATGAATTGAAGTTCGAATTGCTTCCCCATCCACCGTATTCTCCGGATCTATTTCCCAGCGACTGCTACCTGTTCTCAGACCTCAACAAGTGGCTCCCGGCCACTTTCAGCAGAAATTTCCATTAACTGCTGAAGTCATAGCCGATACAAACGCCTATTTTCAGGCCAAAGATAAATCGTTCTACAAAAAGGCATCGATGTCATAGAAGCGTTGGAATTAGTGTATCACACTTAAAGGATACTATGTTGATGAATAAAGTCGAAGCAGAAACAATGTTTTTTAGTAGTTAGCATCGGAACTTATTGACCGACGAGTTAAATATTCTAATTAAGGAATACTGTATTAAAAATTGGCTAGATCATAGAGCTTTTCCTAGGTCCTCCACATATATCAAAAGTGCAATTTTTCAATTCTAGTGATTTATTGGAAATCCACCTGGGCTGTAGATGTAACACAAACATTTATTGTGCGCGGAACAACATGAACAGAAGCATAAACCACAAAGTTTTTTTTAAAACCTCATTTTAGGGCGTAGGCGGTGTAGCGAATGGTATTTTTAAGCTAACGTTTGACATATGTGGGCGATCTGGGAAAAACTCTGTGATCTGGCCAATTTTTAATACAGTAAATTCAACATTCGCTTGACTATCAGTCCTGTGAAATTTAGTATCGAATCACATAAAGTAAATACTGACAATATAGACTACGATGTTGATCATGAAATTATTGTTGATTGACTGGGAGGTGAATTGAGGAGGAGAACTTGCAACTAAATCACGAGTTACGGGTTCCACAGCGGCCACCAAAGGGAAAATACCGAGACGTTATGAAGGATAAAATGGGTTCCATGAAGAACAATAAAACATGGAAATTATGTGATTTACCTGATGATAGCAAAGCCATAGGTTGCAAATGGATATTCAAAATGAAAAGAAATTGTTATAGGAGCATGAAATATAAAGCTCGACTCGTTGCGGAAGTTTTTCTCGCAATTTGGAGTAGATTATGATGAAATTGTTGCACCTGTTGTTAGACAAACTTCATTTCGAATTTTATTAACGCTAGCTGGGAAATACAAAATGCATGTAGATCACTTCGATAAAAAGACAGCCTTCCTCTATGGACAATTAAATGAAATAATTTACTTAAAGCAACTTTTGGGTTTTGGGAATGGATCATCGCAAGTATGTTTGTTGAATAAAAGCATTTATGGATTGAAACAACCCGCTAGGTCGTAGAATAAAACTATTGATAAAGTATTGGTCGACGCTCGATTTCAACCGAATAAAGAAGGCGCATGTTTATATTCAAAATGCATCGATGGCAAATGTTACATTCTTGTGGAAAGCATTTTAAAGGCTCAAAGCTACATAATGAAAGTTGCATCTATTTTTAGTTTACATGTTGCAAAGCTAAACGTTACACTGCTGCAAGTTGAATACTATCGAAATCAAAACATTGAAGAAGAGATATTGCCTGATAAATAATACAAAATACCATAAATTGATTGTAGGTACATTTGTTATATTTGTCAGTAAATACATGACTCGATATCTCAGCAAGTGTCAGTATTTGTCTCAGAAGACATCATCTCCAACTCAATACGATTGCGACCGATTGCTTGGTACACCAATCTTGAGGTTAAAATTAAAGAACCGAATCTTGAACTCAGAGATTCTCAAGTTGTTGAAATTGAAATCCAATAGTTTGATGTTTAACCATAGGTTAAATCCATCTGACCAGCGATCTGGTTATATATTTAAACAAAAATTGTGCAATGCATAATCGATCTAAATCTGGTCGCAAAATCCAGTTGCAGGTTGGGATCTTTTGTGCGTTACCTGTATCATATCACATTTCCACTATCCCTATGTAGTTTTCACTTAATAAATGGTTTAACGTTTAATGCAATCAGATAAAATCAAGAATTTACCAGAGCATGAAGTAAATTATTTCACACTAATTCAATTTAAATTTGATATTGCGATGCTACATAAAACCACCCCATTTACGTGTCCCCCACGACATTATTTGAATATAATCATCCTAACTGTATACACAAAACAGTAAATAGAACGTTGGTAAAAATACACTATAGCAAGGTCATCACATCGTAAACATGTATGTAAACATATTTCAACTACGTATAAGTATTTTTAGAACCTGTTCATAAGTACGCAATGTCAAACTTGATATGAGTTTGAAGAATAGAACAACAACACATACCTAAAACAATTAACGCCATAAAATTAAAGGTGGGTTTTTGTGTAAACCGTTTATGTTAATCTAATTATTAGCGTGGACACAAAAAATTTCAAAATAATTCGCCTAAGTTTATACTAAATATAATATAATAATATATCAGTCATATCTAAGGGGCAACCTTAAAATTGAATCTTTTTTCAGTGCACAAGAATATCGTGTTTTAATGAGAGGTGGGTAAAATAAAATTACTTTGTGTAACTGTGGATAAAAAAGTGATTTATTAAATCAAAAAGAATATTTTTACAAAGTTTTAACGCCTTTTTTTCGACGACTTCTGCCGTTTTTGTGCTACTTTCTTCGCCCGTGTATCTTTTTTCATTCGGAAATCAACCACCTTGAAACGACCCTTAACCCCTGAAGGCCGTTTGACCCGTTTTGCGGCATTACCCTTCTTCGCCACTACATACGTAACCTCCTTCTTCTTATCCTCCGCTTTTTTGTACAATTTCTTAATTTGACGGATTTTTTCTTGTGCACTTGCATCAGCATTTTCTAGAACTGCCTCTGCCTTTCTCTTTGCTTTATCCAGGCGTTTCATAGCACGGCGCTTTTTACGAGCTTTCGCCTCCATCACCTTTTTGATGGGTCGCACATTAAGCTCTGTTAAGTTTTTCTTGTACTCCTCGACCAACTCTTTTGGTGTCGGGGTTTCTTTGCGCATATGTTGGTATTCGTCTCTGACAAACCAATCGGGAAGATTTTCATCGTTGAATGCGTATCGATTCCAAGCAGCATCGTATAAATCACGTTTAGTCTTTTTCGACGACACAAGAAGCGCACCCAATGCAAGTTCCTCTTCTGTTAGTTTCCATTTCTGTTTTGGATTCGATGTGGTCTTTTTATCTTGTTTTATATCCTCATCGTCGGGAACTTCTGCATTTTCATCTTCATCGCTGGAATCATCACTATTCGATTGTGTTTTATCTTCGTATTTAGCACGGCGTTTAGCTTTTTTTCCTAGTGGTAATTGCAGCTTCATATCATCTTCATCACCAAACACTTTCACACCTTTACTTTTATATTCTCGTGTCAGTTTATCTAAATCCCGATCCTCATCCTCATTTTCATCTACATTTTTTAGTGTATCCTTATCGAACCATAAATCAACGCGTTGGCGACGTTTTGCATCCTTATCGCGATAGTCTAAATCCTGAACTATTGAATTTTTATTGCGTTTTTTTCGTTCACCTTTTTGTGTGACCGGATTTTCAGTATCCGAGAGCCCAAGTCCCGTTTCATCGTAATCTGATTCCATTTCCAATTCACTGTCATCTTCTTCCGGATTGTCTTGATCAATGAAACGGCCCTCGTCGTCTAGGTATTCCTTATCCTTATCAAATTTTACATATTTTTGTTGGGGAAGCGTGATTTCATCATCAGAGTTGACCACATCGTCCGGAGTTTGATCAAGAAGTTCCGATAAATTACCTTTTACTCTTGTAAGATTAAAAAGTTCCTCATCTTCCTGTTGTGGTCCTTCATCATATTTTAGCACCATTTTTAGATTTAATTTTTCGTTTAGTTTAGCCCGAACTTTGGCTGCTTTTTTCTTCTTCCGTTTCGATTCCTGCATCTCTTCAAGTTCCATGTCTGCGATATGTTTCTCCATTTCCTCAAAATCTTTTTCCTCCTCGGTTATTTGTGGCTTGGCCGGTTCCTCCTCGACAGATTCATTTTTTTTCTCAACCTTAGGATAGAATTCCTCGTGAAGCTGTTTCCACCAAACGAGCAGATTTTTCAAATCTCGGCGACCCAACACGTTAATATCTTTACAGCATTCGATAATTTCCTCTGTGGTTTTCGGATGACTTTTTATTTTGGGATCATCGAATATAAGCTCACCAATGCCTTGGAGCGAATTTAATCCGGCATCTGATTCAATGAATTTTGAAACTGGCAACTCGTGTCGCATACTAAAATCATTCTCACTGTAACCTTCGGCCTTAACTTTTTTCTTCTCATCGGTGACTAAATTAAATGTTTTTGCCTTATCGACCTCAAGTTCTTCAAACACATACTTCGCGTCTAGGAACTTTGGATCGATGTGATCAGGCGCAATGTATCCTTGGCACACCACGAAAATTTCAGCGGATTCTTTACGCGAGGCTGATGGTTTAGTGGCGTGCACTTTTTTGAACAGCTGCTTAAGTACCCACATAAGGGCGTTGTAATCCTTCGACCGGAACACTTTTGTCACGAACCAACCATTTGGTTTCAGGAAGTGCGTCGCCAATTTTAGAGCATTTACTGTAAGACATATTTGTTGGTACGCATCATACAACCAATTTTTACCAACATTTGGCGCACCATCGTGAAGCACTACATCCGCTTTCCAGGTTTGCAATTCTCGGGTTATGGCCGTTTTGCACTTATCGGTCGTGATATCTTCGACCAATCCGATGCAACCCGGAATCGTTTTGATCGGAAACAAATCAATTCCAATCACAATACTAGACACTGGCATATTTTGCTTAGCCACCTGCATCCAGCCACCGGGGGCCGCACACAAATCGATACATACTTGAGACGATTGAAGAAAACCAAATCGTCGATTTAACTGGATCAGTTTAAAGGCAGCACGAGATCGGAAGCCTAGACGAAATAAATTTTTAATTTACTCTACAATTACGACATAAAATTTTTATTCACCTGTCTCTTTTGCTAGTTTGTAAAACTTATCTTTCCGATCTTTCCCAATTTTACCCTTTTTACCCATTTTTTAAATATAATTTTTGTGAATTCCAAACATGAAACACACGCGTTCACTTTATTTTGGTGTAGTGTGAATGTCAAAATAATATTGAATTGAGGTTAGGTATTCTCTACACAAATTTTAGTAATTCGGTAATCCATTAGGTGGCACTACCAGTCGGCGCAGAATTTAGTTTAGACCCATTTTAAGTCAGCGACTAAGAAAAAACGGAAAATTTATGAAAAATTTTTATTTTATAAAAATTTTTTCACCTCATTCGTTAAATTCTCTACAATATCTCCTAACTCAAATAATACGGCATCACAATTAGGCCATTTCTCAGCAGATGCAGCTCTAAAGCAACCCTGGCAGCTTAGCCGGGCCGACGATAATTGCGATACAACACTAGATTTTTCCGCCTCTTTGAACTCCTTAGCCACAGTCAGGGATATATTACCTAATTCTATTGCTATCTTAACGACTTTTTCACACGTCTCTGGATTTTTGGACCATGCCGACAAGGCCATCTGAGTATATGCTCGATATGCCTTCTGCAACTTTTGAGCACGAATCAAATACTCATCTTTAGCTAATTTAGCAGACAGTTCCCAGACAAAGCCTTCGTTTGGCTGTTGCACGCAGATATGTCCGATTAGAGTTTGTGTCTTTTTCAAGAGGCGACCTGACGGTATGCCACTCGCATCCGGAAAATCATTAGCTACTGCATTCACGAGTATATCCAACACCTGCCGATCATAATACTTGGTTTTTAGCTCAATTAGTCGATCATATGCATTAATCACATCCTCAAAATTCCCAGTGTCAATACTGACGTAAAGGAAATTTTCCCACACTTTCCAGCTGTTGAAGTTACATTTTAAAGATTCGTGTAGAATTTTGTGTGCCCGAGGTTTATCGTTGAGCTTAATGTACGCTTTCGCTAAATTATTCCAAGATTCAAATCCATGTGGCTCTAGATTGGTATAGCGCCGATAGGCGAACGCTGCGATATCCCATTTCTCGAGCGACAAAGCTGCGTACCCCAAACGCAACCAAATAACTTCCTGAAGTGAATTAATCTCGAGTGATTTCTGGAGATGGGGAATGGCATTCTCATAATCCTTTTTGGCAAAATAGTAGATACCCCAATGGCGTTGTGCTCGACCACTCCGATGACTTGAAAATTCCCATGCCGTTTCGTAACATGACACATCATCGGTTGCGTCGCCAAGTAGGCAATAAAGTTTAACGGTTGGCTGCCTTTGTATTTCCTGGCCAATTATATCCGCTGCTTTGTGCCGTAAATCAAGCGTTGTATAGCATGAGATCACATCCTCCCACAAATGCAATTTGAGATAAATGTCGAGTGCAGTTTTTATCATGCCCAAACTGATCATAATATCGGCGAGTTGAGATTCGACCGACCACCGCGGATTTAAACCGGAGGCAAACACAAATGACATACGATCACGCACCAAAATAGTCGGCTGATCGACAATTTGCACCAAAATTTCACTTTGCTTAAGGCTCCGCTCAACAGTACGTTTGTGATGCAACTCTTGCTTCACCATCATGAGCAAAGTATGCAGTCGAACCGATAGCGGCCCATAATCTTGATAAATTAGAGATGTTAAATACGGTTCTAGTTCCTCATCGGCCAATCGGTCTTTAGGTTGGGAAATTTTTGTAAACTGAAGCTTAGTCAGTATCAAACATTGAACAATCCCGGAATGCTGCATTACGGTATTCTCATCTTTCTCGATGAATTCAACTTTTTCAAGGCGCACCTCGTCGTCCAGTCGCAATAACGTCGGTAGTTTAGTTGCACCATGAGCCTCTTGAGCCGCTGGAAGTTCATTCGCGCTGCCAAACTTAACCTTGAGCGCTAACTGTGGAAGGGCTTTCGTTTGAAACTTGGTACGAAGACCGAGCACTCCTTCAACATGCAAATCAATATTTAGTGTGTCAGTTAACTGTTTTAGGATTTCTTCTGCGTTCATAACTCGTCGAAATAACATGTACCCTTGTGTCATCTCCAGCAGAAGTAGCGAAATCAATTTTATATCTTCTATCGTATCTAAGGTTGCAATCAATTTTTCCGCGAGCCCTTTATATTTTTCGTACAGCGTGTTTGTAGCACCATCCAGAACATTTTGATGCACCATAATCAAACGAATCTGCCACCACTGCGTTATAAAATTGTACTCGAAGTGCTCATACAAATTATCCAGAATCACTTTGCTCAAATAAAGCAGCTCTGGTTTTCGTACATTCGAATTTAGTTCTTCACCGTCCACCGAAAGCAGCTCACTTACATTTATGTTATTTGGCCATTGGTAGTTCAGCATCTTATCAACGGACAACTCTATATTGGGCCCCGTAAAATTTTCC
Source organism: Nephrotoma guestfalica (assembly GCA_963691935.1). NCBI lineage: Eukaryota > Metazoa > Arthropoda > Insecta > Diptera > Tipulidae > Nephrotoma > Nephrotoma guestfalica. The sequence goes on along the minus strand of OY829914.1, from coordinate 265,140,620 downwards.
TGAACAAACGCCAACAAACTGGCTACACCACAGAGCAGCACATTGTCCGCATTGGTCACATCTTTGTCGATCTCGTTAAATGTTAGCCCGTTGTCGATTATTGATTTTACGATTTTATTATCCAGAAGCTCGGTCCATCGACAGTTCCAAAGTGGTTCGCAGCGTTCTAATGAAAAAGAAGGACTTTAAAAATTATATACTTCGGCTTATAAAGTACACTTACCACTAAACGAATTATTTTGTTCATAATTACAAAGTAAATATTCACTTATTTCAATCATTGCGTTATTTTTAGGATTTCCGATTCGTCAAATTGTGTACACAATTTTTAGGTTATAGCGACATATTTTGATTTTGACGTTTGCAAACATGTCAAACAATGGCAATGCGCAGTCGCACTCATACCACCATCAGAAAATCGAGTCGTCCACGTGAAAAACTTGACAGCTGCTCGATGTCAAAACAAAAAATCAAAACAAATTGAAACATTATCGACCAAACTACGGAACTAGAATTTTCTTCAATGAAAAATTAATAAAATCAAAAATGGATAAACCACGGATGCTGAGTCATATAGAAAAACCGTTGAATTACTCGATATTCGATGTGAAATGGATTCCGTGTTCTGCCAAATTTTGCGTCCTCGGCTCGAAGACGAAGGGAACCGGCGTTATCCAAATCTATGAACTAAATTCCGGCAAATTGGATCTGGTAAAGGAAATTGAAAAGAGAGCTGCGTTTAAATGTGGCTCGTTTGGGGCGTGTAGCTTGAGAAATTCTCATTTGGCAACCGGCGATTTTAATGGTCGATTAGCGGTCATGTAAGTATTCTGCTGCTTATATGTCGTAATATAAACCCTAATCACAGTTTTATTTGGTACAGTGATCTGGAGAGGCCTGAATATCCTGTATATACAATTGAAGATGCACATTCGGATATTATTAATGGAATGGATGCAATAGGCGGAACGTCATTTAATTGTGGCCCACCTGAAATTGTGACTGGCAGCCGGGATGGAACTGTAAAGGTTTGGGATACTCGGCAAAAAGATAGTCCGGTCGCCTGTATAGCACCACTTAGCGTTGCAGAAGGTGGAAATGGTAGCCGAGATTGCTGGTGCGTTGCTTTCGGCGACTCTCATTCCAATGAAGACCGTTCCGTTGCAGCAGGCTACGACAACGGTGACATAAAACTATTCGACCTTCGTAGTATGCAGCCCAGTTGGGAGACAACAGCCCGAAATGGTATTTGTGGACTGGAGTTCGATCGACAAGACATTAAAATGAACAAGCTTGTGGCTACTACTCTCGAGGGGGGATTACACGTCTATGATATGCGTACCAATCATCCGACGAAGGGATTTGCTTGTGTAAGCGAGAAAGATGCTGGTCGATCCCTAGGTACAAATGGTGTGATTAGCGGCGCGAAAGCAACAGTTTGGTGTGGTAAGCATTTGCCACAAAATCGTGATATATTCATTACGTGCGGTGGTACTGGGTCCGTTCGTCTGTGGCTGTATCATTATCCTTCGCCGCGTACAAAGGATGCAGGAGATGGCTTGCAACAAGGAGTCGCAGGCACATTAGAAATGTTACAGGCGACCACAGTATCTACTCAACCCGTAAATTGCTTTGATTGGAGTCCAGATCGAATTGGTTTGGCTGTTTGTGGGGCATTCGATCAAACCGTTCGAGTTTTGGTAACCACCAAATTAAAATCATTTTAGATCTATTTTTCAATAGATGACTATTTTACATATCATGTTTATATTACGCAATAGATGTCTCTGTTTCTGAACTAAAAATTTAAAATGTTCGTTTCTTCAGTTGGCATTCTTTAACCAGAATAGGAACCAAACACATTTTATCAATAAAAAATATCAAGGTACAAAACTAGTTTTTTTAGAAGTTGATGAAATCAAAAAATGCCAGATTTATTTTGGTTTCAAAGTGAATCACATCTACAAAAAAAAATTATTTATTTAGTTTTGCGTTTTGGTCCACCCAGTTATATATATTAAAGGTCTGCTACAATCTCTTGATTTTTTTTTTGATATTTTATTGATGATATTTTATTTATTAAATTCAATAACATTTGCGATTGTTTCCTACCCAGGATTGTCAAAGTAACGGCAATGCCGACCAGTATACCCTTGCACACGAGTATTATGCCTGTACATACGTGTTTTAATGACGTTGTTATTTTCAAAACAATGATAAAGTGATCGCGTGTTGATCAAACACTGTTTTTGATAGGAAAAAATACCGTTCAAGCAAAACAATGGCTTAATAAATGTTATAGGGACTCTGCTCCATCGAAAGCAAATATTGAACGTTGGTTTGCTGGGTTTAAACGTGGCCGTACAAAGACCGATGATGCTGAACGCTCTGCTGGCCCGAATTCGACAGTTATTCCAACGATAAAAAAGTGCACAAAATGATTTTGGAAGGCCGTAAAGTAAAGTTGCGTGAGTTGCTGTGTTCAACGTAACTGCTGCGCTGTTACGCTATTCAGAGCGCTGTATAGCGGTTTACTATTAAACAGGGTTCCAACATTTGTATGTGACAATGGATGAAACATGGATCCTTTGCTACACTTCGAAATCAAAACGCCAGTCAGCTGAGTGTGCAGCAGCCAGTGACACAAATCCGAAGTGACCAAAAACGCAAATGTCGGATGGTAAAGTTTTGCTCTCCGTATTTTAGCAAGCGCAAGGTATTTTCAAGGTATTTTATTCGTTGAAGACGAAAGACTATCAACAACAAATATTACAAAAAAACCGAGAGGCAAGTAGCTAGGTTGATCGAGCGACTACAAGCCAATACTTTCCAGATTGAACATCGACGAGGAATTTTGGGCAAAATGCAGATGGATTATCCAGAAAGCCCTGTGCAGTTAAGTATGTAAGACAGAACTAAAGAACTGTTCCACGGTAATTGCACGAATCCAATTGGAAGCAGAAAATTTCTGGGACAAGGAACATTTGAAAGAAGGTCCAAGAGACTGATGAGTCAATTGAGTCAGTAAGGTAAAGGATGATAGCAGGCAGGTGACCGCGTTGGCATGAAATTGCATCTCAACTTGCCACTGTTAAAGTTATTGGGCGCAGTGGCATTCGCTGAGGATAGATGACAGATTGCTAGTAAGAATATGAAGTCGACTAACGGCATCCGGATATGAGACATTTGGGAATCAATAAAACGCTTGGTAAGTTAAGACTCCGGTTTTATTGGGTTATTTCCGCAGGGACATTGACGATTGGTGTAGACAATGTGAAGATTGTGCTGCAAGAATAAAATGATAAACTCGGGCGAGAGGAAGAATTCTGCAATACAATATTTGGACACCGTTTTAACGAATAGCTATGGATATCGCCGGGACATTTCCAGAAGCAACGGATGGTAATCTAAACACTGATACTGGCTATTGACTACTTTCGCAAGTGGGTATGGAAGCCTATCCGATTGTGAATCAAGTAGCCCGGGCAGTAGCTAAGACTTTTGTGAACAATTGGATTTGCAGATTAGGAGTACCGCAAGAAGAAGTTCGAGTCACTCGTGTTCCAAGAAATGTGTAAAATTCTTAACATAAAAAAGACTCGTACCACACTTACAGGAACATCTACGGAAAGATGTGAATGCCAACCAGGATAATTGGGATCGATGTATACTCTTACATCATACCACAGGAAATTCTCCTGCCATAGTGTTGTTTGGCAGAGAGCCTCGTCTACCTTGTGATATCACATTTAGATTCCGGTAACGAATCAGTTGCACAACGTGATTACTAAGCCGATCTAGACGGGGAATGAACAAGACTCATAATGAAGTACGAAGCAACAGCACAAAGCTCAGCGATAGAATGAAAACGAGATATGATCTAAGAGCGGATAGGAGAGGGGTTATGCAGCGAGAGATTTGGTTTTACTATACAATCCCAAAAAATGAGAAGGGATATCACCGAAATTACAACAAAGTTGGGACGATATGTTGTATATCGGATTCAACTAAGCCCCGGAAGTAAGATGCAAGATGTCCACATTGAATGATTTGTAGCTGTTACTCGACGTTAATTTGATAAAACACAACATCAAATTGTCAATTTGACAGTTGTCCAGATTATTATTATTGATTCGCGATTGTTATTTAATAATTCTAATATTCAGTCTCTATAGAGGCTCTATATAAACGACGAAATAGTAAGAGTAAATTGAGTATAATCAAGTCGCAGTTGAACAAATACAAATAGTAAATGGCAAACTAAAATAAATAATTAAATATAAAATATATATTGTAAAATATTGTGTTCGAAATTCTATGGAGTCAGATTCATTGATCAATGCGCTTGTGTCCCATTTTTGTCACCTAGTATTGCAGAGAATAATTGACAATAATCAAGCATTACTAGTCGACAAGAACGCTGAAAAAGTTACACATTTACGTACACAACAGTAAGACGATCTCAACACGATTGATGATAGGTGGTATTAAACCATCACAGTTACTCAATCGAATGAAAACCAACGCCGGGGATAATTTAGACGATGAATTTATCAAAATGATTTTATTAAAACGATTACCACTTCGAGCTCAAGGGATATTAGCTCCAAACTATGGATTCATTAAACACAACTGAACTCGCAGAATTAGCAGATCGCTTACTAGAGACTATGTCATAATTTCACATTATGCATGTATCAATCAACCAGCTTGATAATCAATTTAAATTCACTTTAAAGCCACCAGTAGACATGATAATTCAGCAAAAGAATCAGAGTTATTCTCAACTATTTCAATCGGTGGTTTAAGCAGGAAGCCAAGAATTGTAAAACTATTGCTCCCAATGAAGTGAGTTTAAAGTAAAAAACTAAACAAAACTTTACAAACGGCGACATGTGAAGAAGGAAAAATATTGAATTGGCGCCTCAAAGTTTTTGATCCTACATCAAAAACTAATTCTTTAATCAAAACCAGAGCAGACATTTCTGTAATACCTGCCAATATTAATGAGAGGAAGAACATCGGCAATAATCTAGATCTCGGCCTTCGAAGATGATTCACATGTACATTTAAAAATTCTAGCAGATTTAGTCAAACACTCAAATTTTTTAGTCGATAACCAAAATAACCGTTTAGTCTACCCATTAACTTCACTACGAGTATCAGCAATTGCAACAATATCAGAAATTCCAACATTAAGGATAATCAACACTATAGCAATGAGATTACCGGCGTCGGCTAAACATCACGTAACTCATCATATTGCAATTCAAGGTGCTCTAATCGCATGCAAAACTAGACGTTATTCCACGAAGAAATTAACCATAGCAAAAACAGAGTTCGAGTATACGATTATACAGGGTATTTGAGTCCTTGGACATAAGCCCTTGGTCCAGCCCATTGCGTCTGGTCGCAAAGATGAATAATGAATGGAGACCATGCGATGATTACCGCGCCCTTAATAACATAATCATTCCAGATAGATATACCCAATACCTTTACGTAACGGATTTTTCTCATGAGTTACGAGGATGTACAGTGTTTTCAACTTGGTGCGTGCCTACCGCCAGATTCCGGTTGAAAAAGCAGATGTTCCAAAAACCCGCAATATCAACACCGTTCAGAGTTTTTGAATTCGTTCGAATGTCTTTTGATTTGAAAAATGCAGGCAACACATTCCAGAGATTCATCCATTCAATCTTTAACGGTCTGGATTTCTGTTTTTTTTTTTTTATCTTGACTACTTGTTAATTGCTTCATACTCAATTACACAACATTTGCAACATTTAAAAGCGTTGTGTTCGAGAGATTAAGCAATGAAGGTTTAGTAATCAATATCGAAAAATGTAATTTCGCGAAAGACCAAATGAATGAATGACGAGAACCGTCATCTACCGACAAAGCCATTGGAGTAGTTATTCAACAAAATATCGACAATGTTTGGAAACCGTTACACTTCTATCAATTGAAGTTAACGGAAACTCAGCAATGGTATAGCACGTACGATAGAGAATAATTTGCTGCTGATTCCTCGCTTATATTCTGCCTTAAAAAAGCCCTTGGAAACCAATGTTATATTAAAATTCGTGAAAGTTCCATTAGCTTTCAATTGAAATTTGAACATCTATTGTGAGGTCTCAACGGCGAAAAATCGACCATACCACTGGATTTCCAAAGGTTGGTCTTTAAATCTATAGATAATCAACGACAAGTAAAGCCATCTCAGAACAATTTATTTGGACCAGTATCAAGAGTGATGTTAAAAAAATGGCCCAATGTTGTCTGGCCTGCCCAAAAACAAATTAACTTTTAACATGTCACAAGCAAAATAGAAAATTAGGCCCCATCCAGTATGAGAAGATTCAACGAACTCCCGATATCATCGGGACAGCATTACTGTGCATAACCATTATAGACCGCTTTACGAGACGGGCAGAAGCTGCGCCTATTTACTACTATACTACAGTATTTAATACAAGGACCTCACGTTTCAGTGTACCGGCAGTTACACAGGCCGAGTTATTCAACAACAAAACGTTATTTCAAAACTTTGTTGAAACAACTTTCTCAAAACTTTTGGCGTTTGAACGTAAGAGAACAACCAGCTATAACCCTAAATGCAATGGATTCATCGAGAGATGACACCGTACACTCAAAGCTGCTTTCATGTGCCATCAAACCAAACAATGGACACGTATTCTACTAGTAGTTAGAGGCTGTAACAGGGCAGTAGGTATCGCGAAAATTTTAAAACCGCTTCAGAAGAAGTTGATTTTGGAGAACAGGTCCGGATTCCTGGCCAGATGTTTGCAAAATAAAAGATGAAAAAATGAATTTATTCTATCATCCCCACCATTTAGACATCGCTAGTATAAAGTATTCATCTCTAAAGAGATAAATACATGTTCACATGTATTTATACGGTCAAATGCCATTAAAATATCGTTGCAGCCGCGATACGAGGGTCCAGTCCATACTTGGTCATCAATCGTGCTGGAAAATGTTTGCGTTGGAAATTCTAGGTAAAATTTCCATCAACAGATTGGAACCGTGGGGACCTTCAGGGAACAAGTTTAACATCATCAACGAATGAATCGCGTTAGATGTCCAAAATCAACCACACATCCCAATCAACCCACCAAAGTCAATAAAATACCGAATTGTTTCACGACCAATTCGTGATCTCGAACCACCAATAGTTTTTGCTTCTAGTCATAGATTATACAAACAGATTTAAGATGGAAGTAGTGTTACGAACCCTATACTTATCACAGATGATACTTAGTGGTCGCGCGGTTAAAGTGTACACCACGTTATCAACCCAAAGTTCGCTAGTTTAAGTCTAACCCGAGACAGTAATTTTATTGGGCGATCATTATTCTTAACATGAATGAAAAAAGCCCATCTTCAACACGCGGTTCAAATATCTACAGACAGACGACCATGGACGAGAACACATTTTTCGTCATTTGCAAATTCGAATATTTTTAACTACGGAATCTAACCAATTAAAGTGTCTTATTTTCCTGTGTGGGCTACTATCATAGCTTGGACGACGCCATGCGGATGAGCACACATTCGAACAACTTGAGGCGGAAATACAATGTACTATCAGTATTAGAGAAACGGCGATGTTATTGAAACTACGCAAGCATCGTTATCAACCATACATGCGATTAAACAATCAAAATTTACAACAAGAAGGAAAACATTTTCACATATCTTCTGCACCAGTCACAACCCCTTCCAGCCACGAACACGGATTCCATCGACACCATGTTGCCTCTGTGATGGCGTTCACTATGTGCAAATATGTATATCACATAATCGGACACAAAGAAGGTTTCTGCGATTTCGCCAAAAAACCTTATAAATTGAAGCAAAGAAAACACCGAGGCCATGTTATGTGATGTTCAAGGTTAGACATAGGTGTTCATAGTATCCCCTACAACCAGACCGAGTAACAAGAAAGTCAGTTCAGAGTCATACTATGTGACCAATATTAAAAGCCTCAATATTTTAGGTATTGAATTGGATTAAAGCATGCGGAATTTGGGACCATCCTATCAGTTCCATTTGAAACGAATGCGCGGCCAAGCTAGCAGTCCTGACTAGTTTATATATGGACGTTCGATCTACCATTCAAAAAGGCCGCAGCACACATACGAATATGCGATGAGTATTCCACGGGTCTCAACGTCAGTATTGAAACAAACGCCCGTCCACAACCAACTAAAGGGGAAATGTTTTCTCAACACGCAGGCAGTACTGTATTCAGTAAAATAAACCTGTTAGATGCGTATTTGCAGATTGAAGTCGACGATGAATCGAAGCAAATATGGAAGGTAAATAATCTTAAGGTTTTATTCAATCGGCATGGTGCTAACCATGTGTCATATGCCTGTTTCAACGTTTAGAAGAATATGAGTTCGTGTTGCCAGTCCCTCAGAACATAAATCAGTTTAGTTCATTTCGGGGCTACGAACATGGTAGAAGTTTTAGGTTGGTAACATACCATAAACTACTGTATGTTATCTTCGGAAACAAACGCGCATTCCAGTGTATATCGGCAACAACTCCACAAAGGTGAGCCCTAGCATTATTGTCTTACAATTTCAAAGTTCAATATAAGTCCACAGACAAATTTGGAAATGTTAACATACATATACTCCCACGTCTCCTGGCCTCGATTCATATCGAAAATGAGAATGTGGTCATCACTTATATGTACGCGGAAGAGGAGACTGGTGATGGAAGACCGCCAATCGAAACATGATCTCAAGCGCAATAAACCGCGACAAAATTCTTCAAATGGTTGTTACATACATCCAACAAGGGTGGCCTGAGTTGAAGTACAAATTACCTCACAGCGAATAGTTGCTGCAGTTTTATAATTGTCGAGATGCATTCTCATACAATCAAGTATGGATCATGTGTGGTAGTTGAAGAGTAGTGCAGTACAGACTCCGCAAACTCTATAGGACATGTTGCAATGAAATTGCTGGCGAGATCACATGTATACTGGCCGATGTGAGTACCAGCTCAATAGACGGTAAGGGGCTCCTCGTTAATGTCGATCCGCAGCCTATGTACTTCAAAGTAAATGAATGTGATAATGGGGTAGTTACTCGATTAGGTAGCATGCAAGCGATTTTCTAGCCGAAGCCCTTACACTCAATTAATTTTACCAAAGAAATTTCTAATTAAATTATTCATAAAATTTTTGTTTATTTTTGCAACTGCTCAGTAAAATTTACTGCTTCAAAAACTGTACAGCAAATTTTTGTGGTGTTTTACTAATTAATTTCTAATTAGTAATTTCAAATTCCAATTTCCTTGGTGAAATTCGCTAGCCGATCGAGTATTTGCCCCACTATTACATAATCAATGTGCATCAAAAAGCTTTCGAATTTTTCGCGTTGTTCAGGAATCCGGAAAATCTACTGACGGATAACGGCACCCAATTCATAAAAGAGAAATTCAAATCATTTCATCGAGCAGAACGATTCGTAGATTTAATGTATCTCAAAAAATAATCAGTAAATTAAAGCAGGAAGTATCAAACAAGGAGAACAATTAAATTCTTCCATATCTACCTTCAACACCTATTCGACGAGCTTAACAGTCTAAGTCACCTGTGGCACTATTCTGATAATTCCCCGGGAATAGGGGACTGGGGAATGAATTTGTATGTAATTCCTGTAAATTTTTTTGTGGCCTACAAAAGCAAACTAGGCCGGAAATAAATATTTAAACAGAAATTACAGAACGAGATATACAACAATAACGTCAGTTCAACAAACATCATGGAGCACGAGCAAGGCAATTTGATGTTGGGGATAAAGTTTTTAATGTACCTTGTTGTTAGCCTGACCGAAATAAATCGCTTAATTCGATCCTCTGCAAACCAACTGATTCGTCAATATAGTGAGAATGACGGCGAAAACAATTATGATCAACTTCCTTCCGACACATTAATAACACCATCCAGCGACATATCTTCAGTAACGCAAGCATCAACAACATTGGGTTATCAACCGGGACGGTCGTTAGGGTCAGATAGTGATGAACGAATGGCAACAGTAACATCTCAAAGAAATCGCGAGATTTTGAATTCACCACAAGCGTTCATCTATTAGATTTCGTTCGATCTAATTAAAAGCGGAAGACGATATTGGCAATCCAGTGTGTGTTCAAGAAAGCTACTATGAAATTGCGTCATCTTAAATATTATAATAAATTGTTATCCATAATTTTATTGAGACGATTATTATTCATTATCCTCGGTGTTTTCAAATCAAGTATTGCTCCAATACTGATAGAGATTTGGGTTTTGTGGAGCGGAATGTGAAGATAACGAAAGCAATTGTAAATGGCGGCGATAGTCATAATCGAAAATGCTGGAACTTACAACGGGTGTTAATCATCGAGACAAGTGATGACGTGATGTTCGCAATACACATACATCGCCAAATGCAATGAAAGGAATAGTCTCGAACAGCGATAGACAAGTATATAAGCGCGAGTAATTTGGGATGCAGACAACATTTGTAATTTACCCAGTGTGTGACGTGCAACTAAAAATTAAACAGAGTGGAAAAAAGTGGTGAGTGAGTAGTGAACAAGTGAAACTCTGCGGAATTTCAAGGTCTTTGGAAAGTAAAGTTTTGTAACATAAATCGCTGATTGTTTCATTTGCAAAATCGAGTACGAATTCGTAACATTATATTGTCAGCTACCGTAAGTGGTAACAGTATCCCATGAGAATGTCGAAATTTACTGTCGAAACGAAGGGGTTTTTTATTATTTACTATAGGTACTCACACAAAATTCACTTAACTATACCTTTGTGAGTACTAACATACGTATAAGATTTATAGTACCAACCAAATAATTTTATTCCTTCTACTTCTACTATTTTTCGATAGATAGCACTGTAAATAAAACCAAAAACAATTTATATTACGCAGTAGATGCCGCTTTATTATATATCAAAACACCCCCCATAGTTATAAATTTCTTTTGTTTGATTTGATTTATTCAAGAAAATCAAATCAGCTGTTTTATACGTCAAATCAAATTGTCAGTATAAATTCAACGTTGACGTGATAAGGTTATAGCCGCATTTTATCCTAAATTGTGTGTAGGATAATAAAAAACATTACTTTTAGGCTAAGTAGTTTTCAATTTATTTATTTACTTCATAAGATTATTGATTAGTGATATTGTGTTGTAATAATTGATGTAGTGTGAAATAAACTTATTATTAAAATATATTTTGTGATTTAATCGTTATAAAATAAAGCAAAGTGAATTTTGTGTGAAATTATATATTTTGTGGTTTTGTGATTTGTTATGACTGGTGGGCTGGTTTATTTATAATTTCACAAGATTAGAAATAAGAAGTAAGTGATATTTTTTTTTTTAGAATTTTATTTTAAAATATATTTTTACGAGAAATATTTGGTCACGTGATGTATTTCGGAGATCTTGAAATTCTTGATACAGAATTTCACATTCATCTTTTATGTTTTCTTATCGTTTTCAATGATCTTGAAAGGTTATGTGATGTGCTTTCAGCCACTATCTTGATGTAATAAATTTTTATTATTGCAAATTAATTTTTTCGTCATATTCAACTCAATATACATATAAATATAATCGTATATACGAACGATTATTGCAATAACAAAACCAATTTATGTGTAAATGAACGTCTTGAGATATTTATTTGGTATAAGAAATACGAGTACATACACAAGTAAAAAACACTTGTCGTTTTGTATATTGAGTTAGGCACATTATTTTTTATCGATTTTTGGTTTTGTTGTGATTGTAGCACATGAGTATGATGTTTTGTGTTAAGAAAGGTTTGTATTTTTTATCGCGTGAACAGTTTGACCGAGCACTTAAGTTTAAAATTCTTTGTGCGAGTAATTTAAGTAGCTCATAGCTTGGTTTGTATCATATAAAGTATGTCTATGTACTTTCCAAGTTGAATTGCCTTGAAAAATATTTGCTTGTAAATACTCGTAGCACATTTCTTTGAATAACAGAAATTCCAAATTAATCATAGTTTAAAATTTCATACAATAGTCTGCTTTGAACTTAATAAAAAAGTGTGGAAGGAATATTTCCCGCGCTCCAAGTTTACTTAGGCTAATATTTAGGAAGCCTTCAAATTTACGCTTGAACTTTTCGTATTTAAGCCAATTGTGACTTGCAAAATTCAAGGTTTAATTGCAAATTAGCATAAGTTAAATATTTGGGATAAAAACCCCATGATACGAACATAATTTGGTACTTCGATTATAGAAAGATAAAAGCATTTATATTTTTATCCAAGCGATGTAATGCTGATCAAGTCTGAAAAATAGCCACGTAGAACAGCAAACTGTCATTTCATGGCCAACTGCAACGAAATTTAACAAGTTCGTGGTAACATATATGAAAATATAAGCCAACCACCACTGCACTGCAAATGAATAAACTTTTATCCATGAATTTTTTTATAATTGTAAACTTCCTAGTTTTCAATGTTTATGCTAAATACCCCAAGTTCCTTATCTAACTGTCTAGATACAGTAATTTCTAATCTTAGATTTTACGTCCTTCATTAGTGGTTTTTTGCTGTGGAAATTTTCAATAGGTTTCCGCTTTATGTTTTGTTTTGGCAAAATAAAACAGTTTCCTGTTTTACTTTATCAAAATGTATGTTGGCACACATTGGCAATTAACTTGTTTGGTGTAAACTAGACCAGTGATTGAAAAATGTGAGATGTAACTAATTTACTACCGACCAAACGGCACACAGCTGTTAAAGCTTTTGTGATGGGATCGAAAGGTACCGGGTTCGAATCCCGCTAGGCGCATGATGCAAAAAAGACTTTTCGTAATCTGATTTCGGTCGATGATGTAAATGAACACATCTTTGGCCTCCTGTCGGAGTGCAGAACTCAAAGGGCGACCCATGTCAGTCAGGACGACGTATAAATCGGACCTATAAGGCGTACGTTGTCGATTTGACTACAGCGTATGGCTACATATATCAATTTCCCGGCACTTCTATTTTTATGGGGCGAGTGCAATAAAGTATGTACGGAACATATATAGGATTGATAAATTTAACAAATGAATTTCATCATTCAGTTCAATTTAAGACCACCAGATTATAAATCTGGGATTATGATTTCAAAACTTATTCCAGAATACTTTTGGGCTGGCTGTGTCAGATAGATTTTCTTGAATGTCTTCATCACTAAGAGAAACGATCAGATACGATTTTATTCAGATTACTGAACGGTTTTCAGTAAAAATTGGTTAATTCTAGTCCATACCATACCATATACAGCTACATTTCTCGTGCAATATTGCTACTTTGAATTGTCCGTTGGTTACCACTATGTAATATTTCCGGATATGCGGAAGTACCTGATTGTTAAATTTCGTCTAAGTTTTTTAATATCAAGGTTAATAATTCGATCATGCTCATTAATACTGAACGAACCCTTTCCTCCTTGTTCGGTATTGGTTAAGCTACATCATTTCTTGTCTTACTCGCTCTTGTTCACCCTGGCAATGCCCGGCACTTAACTGATGCAACATGAACAAAATCCTGTTTTCCGAGATGTGTATCCAGCGTCCATTGCATTACCAGTTGTGATGCATCCTTGTCCAGTGCTAGATTGTTTACAGTTGCGCCTTAGGAGAAGCTCCTATCAAAAAATGCGGTTGTGCCAGAGCTATATTAAATCAGATAAATCGTTTACGGATTTAAACAGGCTTCAATCTGAGTTGTGGAATAAAGTTCTTCAAATATAAGAGTTAGCCTGTTCCACTGTTTAAGTGGAATTCTACAAATTTAGTTTCTTCTTTACATAAGCCACCGAAATGAGATGTAAACGGTGGTATAAAATGTCGTTTGGTTGCCATATACAGTATCACTCTTGACTCTGGGAGATTGCTCATGAGTTATTTCGTGTTGTGTTGTTTGTATGCGAAAGCGGATAATTGTTCCGGAATTACAGAACGTACCGCAGGTGTAGTCGATGACCTAGTATTTATTCCTTAAATATGCTTTCACCTCGAAAAGTAATATCCGAGTAGTATCCAGAAATAACGAATAATTTCAAATATGCTAATGTTATTTATGTAGTAGCAGGTTACAGTTCGATCTAGGTTCTTTTTAGTTTTTCAGATATTCAATTTCTCTTTAAACTCCTCTTCTTGAAACATCTTAAAAATTACTAATTCAGCCTGGACTCCTTCAAACGTTGAAAAATTTTGTGCGCCATTAATGGGGAATCTCATACAATTCCTGACTATTTTCTTAACTTCACTATGGATAACAATTTGAAGAACTTTGCACACTTGAAAAATTCAAATTTATTCTTTCAAAGTATTATTTTGATTTGTCAAAGCCATTAAGGTAAGCTTGTTTTCATTTTCTTCCGGTAAATTTCACTCACTTTTAATGACACTTCTTCTATATTGATTTCCAGCGTGGTGTAAGGGCGAGTCATGTCATCATAATTGTCAGTTATCAATCTCTTTTAGGGTTATGCCATGTGGTGCCATGTCAGTCGGGTTATCGAATCAGTTAATAATTTCCGTTTGGTTGCTAAATTTGTACTTTGCCAGTGCTTTGAAATTTTACGGGAATTGATTCAATATTCTTTTGTTGTTGGTAGACGATTGTCAGTTCCGATTGTCAGTTCAGCCACATAATAATCGATTGTCATGATCCTCCCATCTATTGGATAAGATTGACGTTCCTACCACCTCTTGAACTGGTGCCGGTTGGTGGTTGGCTTAAAATTCCGGTAGGTTGCTGTCTCGAAGTTTCGGTAAATCTTATTAGCCGCCTATTGTTGTGGTGGTTTTAAAGAACGAAGATCCAATATTATCTCTGTTCACTCATTACATTTATGGATTCATCAGATTGCTTGCGCTATCGGCATGTGACCAATTTATTGACATCTGAAATTTATTGAAATATTTAACTGTATCAGCAAATAACATTACATTTCCGGGTTAGCATCGAATCAACTATGTTTTAATATATTTGTCGGTACAGTGAATTTAGTGATTTTACCCCAGTATTATGCAACAATTTTTCCTTCTTGCCAATGTACTCGTATGTGTGTTTGAAATTGTAGTTTCCTATGTTCTCATGAGTTCTTCAATTTGATCAAGTTGGTGTAATATATAGTTCATCTCCGTTTTGGCGGGTATTTGAAAATAAGGTATCTGCTAATAAGACAGTTAGAACAACGCCTGATTTGCTTGACGTACTCTCTGCGCCCCTTAACATCTATTGCGAATGGAAATATATTGATAGCGGGTATAATTTTTATACAGCACGTAACACATTCGAATTGATGTTTTTTAATAGGTCCTGTAACTTGGTTATTATTGGCTCATTGGTAGCAATATGTTCATTCATTTCAGATTTAGCGACATGTGCACATTTTGTGTACCTGCAGCGGATGAAACTGAATTGCTGGTGAAAAAATAGATTTGTTGTCAATGCCTTTGAATTCATTCTATTAAAATACACATAGGTAGGTTGAGATCTTTGAAGATGATAATAGCTAAGTAATTATTTGGCAAGCTTATACAATTCTAATCAAAATGGCGGAATGTTTGAAGTAAAGTAAAACTTAACATCACTAAACCAAATAGAAATACTAATAAAGTAAATTTTGTGTTATTTTGGAATTGTTTGGAACTGAACTTAAAATCTAATAATTATTCGGTGTACTTTTACTGAGTACTAATTCCTCTTTTAACTCAGTGTAAATATTTTTGTCCACCAGATATTTATTTTTTAATGTAGTAGTATGTCCATAATCAAGTGAACCGTAGTGTTTCTAAAGTAAGGGGAAAAGATCATATAAAAAACTAGATCATCCGTGTTGCTTTATATTTTATTGACGCATTAAACAAAGACACGAGTATAAATCATTTAGCCAGCGCTGGTTTAACTAGTTGTAAAACTCCTCCGTTTCTATCCGTAGATCCGTAGATCCGTAGATAACAAAAGGTGGGTAAATCATTTTAATGGGTGGACAAAATTGGCTTAATATGAACAAAATAATGACAAAACTTACTTTCGTGAGTGCTAGTTCAAATTTTAAGCAATTATAGTCCCATCGCATTTGAGCAAAAATATGGCGTGCTTCGTTTCTTTAAATTCGTATTTGCGGGTGGTATAATTTCGTAAACCTTTACAGATGTACGGAGCAATGAGAAACTATAGGGTATTCGCTGGAATGTTTACTGGCCATTTCGATAGACATAAATTTTAACAGTGTTGTTACACAGTTGGACAACTAAATAACTACGTGAAATTTTGGGTAGAAATAGTAGTCACAACGAGAGGAGCGCCAATGTTTATCGGTACTGCCCTAAAAAGTGTTCAAAAATGATCCATCAACCTCAATTTTGTATCCATTTAAAATGCAGTTGCCACAAGAGGTAGACCAGCTTTCTCATGGTAACCCTAATTTTCATACAAAAAATAATAATGAGTCATCAGGCCAATTGACTTGTGAATGGATACGTTTATAAACAAAATGGTTGGAGGTCTTTATTCCTTATCTGTTAGAAAAGAAGAAGTAAATGTTGCAATCGCAAGGTTAAAACACAACATGAGACTTGGTCTCTAATATATGCGATCTACGAAGATGGATTGATCAGTCTTTTGAATGAAACAGTAAACTTTATTTTTCAACTCCTTTTAGCCCGATACTAATATTCCAACAAAGTGTTTTTTTTTCATTCAAAGTGATCAATAATGATGCATAATATTCACCTGTGATGGTTTTATCTATCTTCTCAAGATAGTCGATGAATATTGTGCCTTAAACTTTTGCTTTCTTTGAAGCATTTTAACCAGCTTCTACCCATTATTTTAATTCTGGCGTATAGTGATGGGTCCATGTTTCATCAACCGTTATGAACCGATTCAATTGGATTACGCTAAAATATCTCCAAACATTGGTTAGAAATGGTTATTCGATTCATTTTTTGAACATTTGTTATTCTTCATATGCAATTCTTTGTGTATGATGTTGTGTACACGTTCATATGAAATGTCAATGTCACCAATCTCGCGCAACATCACACGACGTGTTGTTACCTCTTTTGGCCTCTCTGAACGTTCAGGATCACTTGTGCTTGTGCTATTTGGCGTAGTTTTTTGCCACATTTAAATTCATTTACCCAATTATAAACGGTTGCATGTTCATCTAACAATGAACAAAGTTACCTAGAATCCATCAACTGGCAAACGACTCTCAATCCCAATGATATAAACGAAAATGTTGATAAATTTAATGACATTATGCAGCAAGGCTTCGAACTTTATGTACCTATGTGCTGTAAACCACAAAATGTTCACCCTCAGTGGTTCGATGATAGACTAGTTAACTTAAAAAATCGGAAGTCGATAGCGTATGCCAAAATGTTGAAAAGTGGGTTAGAAGCCGACAAAACAATTTTTCTACAACATAGTAACGAATTTGAAATTTACTTCAAATCAAAATACAGGTCGTATCTCGATCAAATTCAAGGAAAAATCAAAGTAAATCCAAAATATCTTTGGAAATAATTTAGGAATAAACGCGACATTGACGGATACCCTGCAAATATGACCTATGTATAACAATACCAGCTCCTCAAACTCCAAAGATATAGCTGACATGTTCGCGAAGTTTTTCCAATCAGCCTAACAGCCAAGTGTTACTAGTGGATTGTACGAACAACCCAGCAATACCAACGTAACAATAACTCCTCCTGTTATGTATGAGGATGACATTTTATCGGCTTTAAAGGGATTTGGAGACGGTTGTGGTCTTGACAATATACCCTCTTCTATTCTGAAGGAGTACGCTGATATTTTAGCAATTCCATTATGTTACCTATTCAACCACTCGTTAAGCACCGTGGTGTTTCCTGCAAAATGGAAAATTTCTAAAATTACACCAATTTTTAAACCGGGCAAACGAGGCGACGTTACATGCTACAGAGGAATATCAACTACATCATCAATTCCAAAATTGTTTGAATTAGTTTTATGCAACAACTTTAAATCCACAATTGCACGACATATATAGTATCAATAAACCAGCACGGGTTTATGCCTGGCCGATCCACATCAACTAGTCTGGTTGAGTTCACCAGTAAAATAATTAATGAGATAGAAAACCATCATCAAGTTGATGTAGCGTACATGGATTTCAGTAAAGCATTTGATTCCATCTGCCATCAAAAAGCACTCCGGAGTTTATTCGCATTTGGGGTTTCACTCGATTACATAAATTGGTTCAAGTCTTATCTATCAAACCGGCGACAATTTGTAATAATGGGAAATGAGAAATCAAACGTTATTAAAGTTACGTCTGGTGTTCCCCAAGTATCTCATATCGAGCCGTGGAAATTTATTGTTTTCATAGATCAAATAACCGAGATAATCAAAAACTCAAACGTGCTCATATTTGCTGATGACGTGAAAATTTTTCGAACTGTTAATGTAATGCCAGATACGAAGAAACTTCAAGAAGACATCGATAGATTAAATAAGTGGTGTGATCGAAACTCGCTCTACTTAAATATTAAGATCATGTCTTTCTATCGTAAGAGAAATCCGCTAAATACTTCCTACAAAGTCAACAACGAAGTATTGCAAAGAGTTAATGAGATCATAGATCTAGGTGTTACATTTGTCGAAAATGCCAGTTTCAATAAGCATATTGAAAATTGTATTGCAAAAAGCGACATGTTTGGATTTGTTAAAAGATGGACAGATGAATTTAAAGATATTCAAACCTTATGTTCACTCTATTTCGCTTACGTTCGATCTCAACTGGTACCGGTCTGGAATCCATACTATGCTGTACACATTAAAAGAATTGAAAGCACTGAAAAGAAGTTTCTGATTTTCTTGTTAAAGAAAAGTGATTGCAATTACGACCACAATTTACCATTCCATGAAAATGTGGCTCGGTTACCTCCCTACTCAACAAGATGCACGGATTACAAAATATGCACGCTTGAAAATAGACGACTTCTCTTAGGTGCGGCTTTCATTGGTAACCTTTTGCTTGGCCACATTGATTCAGCATACATTTTGGAAAACATATCAATTTATGTACCTTGCAGAACATTTCGAAACCATGAGTTTTTAGCACTAGAACACCATTCCACAAACTATGAAGAAAATAACCCCATTAGTGGGTCGTCTAAATCGTTCAACATCGTCGACGACCTATTTGACTTTAATTTATCAAAGGACAAGTTCAAAAATATACTCAAGAATTATTTTTTAAATTTTTAATTGTTAAATCAAGGTTTGATTTATATTATTGTGTTTCAAAGTTCTTTATTTGAATTTTTATTTTTTAATATTTCTGTTTTCTGAAATCATACATCTAATTCACGGAATAGATTTCTTTAAATAAATAACACTGTTTTCATCTCATCGATGATTTCTTTTGGTTTTGAATCTTTAAAATTAAAATATTTCATCACGACATTCATTTTTTCCATATTTTAAATAAATCAAAACTGACTTTACAAAACGACTCTAACTAAGAAACTATTAAATCAAATGTCACAAAAATTGACAGCTTTCGTTTAAAAGAACATACTTCACGACAAACAAAATAAGTGTTACTAGTGACGCATAGATAGCGTTGTTCTAAACATTTATCAATCCATTCTCGTCATTATTGCAATCTGGAGATCACAGCTACCAGGAAATTAGAACTAAGCAATCACTTGTATACATTTGTACTTGTCTGATTATGACAGCATAAACTGTGAGAACTTATGGATCTCGCCCATATTGTGTCATCATTCAATTTGTATCAGTGTAACAAGGGCCATTCTTCGTATAGAGATACTCGTATATCTCGGAAAATCTTAGAATGTGAGTATATTGAATGGTCCTTCTGCAACTGACTTCTGCATTCAACTACAGACACACAGATAACTTTTGAAATCCACTTTATCGGAGTACCTGCAAAAATTCCGAAATAAAACTTCAGTTCAGATATTCTTAATCGAGATTAATATACAATACTTTACAAACGAAACCAAACTAAAAACCGGTGACTTTAGCTCATTCTTTAAACAGTTGTACAGGGTGCCTTTTAAGTAAGTACAATACATTCGGGATGGAGAACACTTATCTGAACAAAAAATTATATGACAGCACATATTCTATTTGTAACCGTAATAGAGATAATCAAGGTTCTACCGTAAAATTAGTCACTTTAAACTTCACTCATAACTTAAAAATTATTAATCACAAATTTCTCAAATAAACGTTTTCTTATCGCGCAGATTAATTAGTTTATCAAACAAAAGGCCATAAATTAGGTAAATTGATAATCTAATTTCGTTTTTATTTGTTTTGTCATTTTGTTATAGTTTCGTTCATTTATGATTCCCTACTGGCTAAATGTTTTCGAATAGCCCTTTTTGAATTAGCGATTACCCGTCAAAAATGACGGAATGTAAGCACTCAGTTACAATTTGTTATTTATCATTATTTAAAACAAACTTATTACAGAAATAATGTATGATACGGTTAAAGTGTTGAAATGTGTTTTACTGCTTCGAGATTTATAAAATTTGAGTCCAAAAATTGTTTACCGTTCACACCACGGCTTTACAGGGTGGCTGAGACCAAATGTTACTGACTTCACTCTGCTGTCATTTGTGTAGTTGTCATTTTCGCGCGTCAATTTTTTGACAGATTGAAGTTTGGTTAGTTGTTTACATGTGGTCAACAAATAATTGTTCTAAATTAATATCTTCATAAAAAAATCGTAATGGAATTCAAACGTAATCGTGTAATTGCACTGTATTTGGGTGGAAATTCACAAACAGCAATAGTTCGTCAGCTCCAGCATTTGAATGTGAATAAAATGTTTGTGTATCGAACCATAACTCGATACAACGAAACTGGTAGCATCGCTAAACGCAACAGAGGCGGTCCTAAAAAGACAGCAACATCAAAAGAAATGATACGAAATGTGAAGAAACGAACCCAACGAAATCCTCGTCAAAGTGCCAATCAATTAGCCTCACGTCTACATGTTTCACGATACAGCATTCAAACCATATTGAAAAATGAACTACACTTGAAGCCCTACAAGATACAAAAAGTTCAAGATCTTACGGAGGCACAAAAATAGTTAGGCTTGAAAGAACACGAGCATTGAAGGCCTTGGCCGAACGTGATGAAATTCCAAAAATTGTCTTTTCTGATGAGAAAATTTTCACCATTCAACAGTATGTGAATAAACAAAATGATCGTGTTTGGTTAGAGCACAAGTCCAACGATAATTTGGACACAAGAGTTGCCATGCGCAAGCAATCACCAGCTTATGTTATGGTTTGGGCTGCAGTGACTGCAGATGGACGCACTCCTCTGGTTTTCATCGAACATGGAGTCAAGGTAAACCAAGAGGTGTACCTCCAAAAGATGCTAAACGATGCTTTGCTACCTTGGGCACGTAAACACTTTGATACGAACCGTTGGACATTCCAACAGGACTCAGCACCATCACACAAAGCTCGAGCGACACAGCAATTTTTACAAAATTGCGTTCCGCGGCTGATTTCTTCGAAAGAATGGCCACCATATTCACTCAGACTTGAATCCCATGGATTTCTCCATATGGCCCATTTTGGAGAGTAAGGTGTCCACTAAAAAATACGAAAGTGTTGATGCATTGAAGTCAGCTCTTGTTCGAGAATGGAATAAAATTCCGCAAGCTCACGTTCGGTCAGCATGCAATGCTTTCTATGGAAGACTGAATCAAATAATCAGAGCCAAAGGAGGTCATATCGAGCAGTAACATGTTTTTCATAAAATGTAATATGTTTTCAACATATTCCACGAAATTTCAAAAAAAAATAATCAAAATTGCAAAAATTACAGCGTTTTCATTTGGTAACACTTGGTCTCAGCCACCTTATCATGCCGTTTAGCTCAATGAAGAGAAGTCAGCATAACTGCTGAGAACTTATAAAACCTCTCTACAACCAATTTTTAATCGTGTGAATGAATTAATTGCGCATTTTTCCAATTAATGTAATTCCCAGTTACTACCTACCATTGATCTGATCCCAGTTTATATAAATCCGCTATCCGCCTGACATTGGCATACAAATAATTTTAGGCTCATTATGGCCTAATTAAATGTCCCTTTAAAAATTTTTGAATTCCACTCGTTCTTTACGATCTTGTTTTGCGTTCTAATTTCGGTTTTGATCCGATTTTTGATTTAGGCGCTATTAGCTTTGAAATGAAAAAGCCTAATGCTTTTTCTAGAATAAGCACACAAAAAAAACTTTAATAGGGCATTTAATTAGCCTATCACTAGCCTATAATTTTCCGTAGTATCTTGTAATGTTGTGCTAGCTTTAGACCTTATTAAAGTTAGCCGAAAGTTTCCAGCCGAAAGGTAATGCAGATAGTGTTTTCGCCATCCCAGCCAAAAGATGATAATGCAGATATTGTTTTTGCTATCCAAGCAATGCATCCATAGCTATCCACTTTGCACCCATTTAGCATCCATTTTGTTGAGAAATTCTGAAGGGGATGCAGAGGTGTAATTTAGCACAGTTTCGCTAATTCATCGCTAATTCAATTCAACGTGACAAAACACGTTAATCTTGAACGACAGGCCATTCAATGCATTTTCGATATATTGAATTAGCGATGAATTAGCGACATTGTGCTAAATTACACCTCTGCATCCCCTTCAGAATTTCTCAACAAAATGGATGCAAATTGGATAGCAATATATGCATTGCTTGGATAGCAAAAAAAATATCTTCATTATCAGCTTTCGGCTGGTATAGCGAAGACACTATCTGCATTACCTTTCGGCTGGAAACTTTCGGCTAACTTTAACAGTATTAGCTTTAGGGACGTTATAAATGAACATTTTAAGCAAAAAATAGGACTATTGCTGGTGAACATTTGGTTCCCTATACCCGAAATATGAATAAATGGATCATTATTATTTATAATTGTACAAATAAATTTACCTATCGCTGAAGCCCCTTCATACATTATTCTTGGCTTTGTCCTATTTTTCTAGCATATTTCTTAACTACCAAAATGATTGATTCATTGTCAAAAATCACCTTTATTTATTTACCAATCAAATTCTCACTAAATCGCAAAGGTAAACATATTAGCAAACAAAGACCGCGAAAATATATTTTGTTGGTAAGCAATCTATCAGTCATGTGATTAAAGTAAACTATGATTTCCGTCCATAATCCATCTTTGTCGTAGAATTGTTTCAAACATTTGCAGTGTAATATACACTTTATGTATTGCTTAGCTGTTCTTGGCCTAACCTTTAAAAAAATCACAACCTTTTATTAATTAATTACCTATATATATCAAGTTTTATATAGTGTACGTAACTGTCTACTTTTATTGACGCTTTATCACCAAATATTCTACTGTGCAATATAAACTTGAAATTTCGCAAACTCAACAAAAAGCAAAAATAAACGAAACACATTAGATTGATAAATTTAATTTGCCTTCTTATCGCGCACATTGGAATCAAACATTAAGAACATACATTTTATGTCGATTATAGTAATTTGGCTTATGCCAAACTGGAATACGACTACTTACACATACTACTTCTATTTGCTTATACGATTTCCGGCAGTAATTTGCAAATTTGCTAAATTGTTTCGTTTCGCGCCACTAAAAACACACTAAACACAATTCCATTTTCTATTAGAGCAATAATAAGCAATTATAGCAAAACAAATAATCAGCCTCGAATTTGCACACATGTCGACAAATAAGGTAATAAAAAATAATTTTGTGTGAGTTGCGGGGAAGTACACACTACACACACCTGAATCCATAATTTACGGGCGTTTTTTGCAGTCGTTTTATGAATGAAAACTGTAATGATATAATGTAATGAAATTATGCGAGTCATAATGAATTGTAAAAATTGTAGTATTTTGTTTTGTTCCAATATTAAAAACGAGTTTCGAGGTAAAATTAATTTGCATATTTCGAATTATGGATATTTGTTCAAAGTGTAAAATGATGGATGATTATTGATTAGTAGCTTGTGAAAAATATTTGAAGCGAGCCAAGTAAAAAAAAAATATTTAAAACGATGGAAGAAATCGGGAGGGGTCAAATCAGGGGATCGTGATCCAGTCGATTTCACCACTTTATGACATTATTCGGCTGGAGCCAATGATGCCGCCGGCCCAAATGGCCCAATTGGGCCAATTATGGATTAGCACAAATTCAGCCACTATATTTTTGGGATGGCAATGGACATATCGGATCGGAATATGCAATCAGAAGTGCCAACTTCATTGGTTTCTAGAACACTTTTTGTCAGAAAATTGTTCATTCAACGGTCGTTGTTGTTCAATGGAATTGGGCCAATTCTGGATTAGCAAAAATTCAGTCACTATATTTTTGGTATGGCAATAAACAAACCTGACAGGAATATACTATCTGAATTGCTTATGCCTTGGATTTTAGAACATTTTATTTCTATTGCTTAAATTGTTGTTCAACACAAATATTATTGAACGATATATCTCTGTTTTTTTAAAAATATAGTATCTTTCAGGGGCTGGTTTGGTTTTCCTCGATTTATGACTGAAAATTTATGAAAATTATATTTCTATGCTAAGCACAAACTTCATCAGTTTAGCGGCCTTTAGAAAGTTTTAAAATTATTCTTAAATTTTTTCTGGTTTTTCCTAGAAATCGGGTTTTATTTATTCCGTCTTTTAGGCGAAACTTGAAATTTTCTTTTCCCGTTTTTTCGGCTCCTGGACTAGCACTAATTTTTTCCCGTGAGCACTAATTAGCACAAATTGAGCTTAAACGGTATGCAAAGTTTCATTTTTCAAATTCGAAAGTTTCCCTGCTGCAGTTACCCACGTCGACTCATAGGATCGACTTAGTACTTTCAGCATAAAGTATGCATCAAAATCTGTTCGGAAACCATTTTGTCGCCAAATATTTATATTCATCAAGTATCATCATGTTAACTTTGGTAAATATCAAATACACGTGCCACCAGTTTTCATGGCTAATTTATATCTAATGTGTAGTTTCGTTACTTCAATTACAGGAAATCCTCCAAGAACACGATTAATTGGTTCTGTGTTCTTTGAAACCGTGTTGTTCGAGACTACGAAAAATGAGAGCGTGAAAATAAAAAAAAACGTTACGTCCTTAGAGGTTTACCTGTATTTTGTTTGTTCGTTCATCATTTATTTCATGCAACAATTTCCGCCAAAATGTATGCTATAATCTTTATCGAGCTCATGTTTCATGTAACAATTTTAGCCCAAATGTATGTTATTTTTCATACACGCACACACATACATTTTTTTTGTTATTTTGTTAAGTAGTTTAGTTCCTTCATTAAAATAGGTTGGCACTCCTTCAAGCCCTAGAAGTATTCGATAAAATTTGCTTGGGGCCGTTTTTATACCAAAAGCGAGTCGGTTAAATCTGTACGTACCTTGGTGAGTGTTTAACATTTGAACGTGACGATAAACTTTGTATAAATCCCGCGTACAAAAATGAATCTCTTGACTGGAGGATTTTCGCAATGCACGGAATCAGGTAGTGAGCATCATCGAGTCGTTTGTTTATGCCTACTTTATAATCGACACATAATCAAACGCTATTATCCGATTTTGAAATGCGTACCAAGGGGGAAACCCGCAATCAGAGATACTTTTGTAATGACATCCTCTTGTTCAAGTGAAATTATTTCTTTTTTGAGTTGTTTTCTACATGAAAATAATACTTCACTTGCTTTGTGTAATGCTGGCTTAGCATCCGCTCGAAGTTGCCGTGATCACTGGAGACCTGGAATTTTCCCAATTTTTTGTTCAAAAATTTCACAATAATGTGAATTTACGTTGAATTTTCGAATCCACGTTCTACACAAAATAGCTTGTCGATCGTGATCAACAATGTGCATTTCTTCCGTACCCGATTTATTTTTGATTGTCACAGTGGCTACTTCTTGCGACGTAAAATTTTTTTTGAGATATGATTCGTAATACAAATGTTTGCGATGTTTCCTTTGTTCTTGTATAGTGTTTGCAGTACGGTTTGTCCTTGTCACATTTGCAATTACGAATGTTGTGATTGTTGCGCGTGCAGCGTAGGTAAAGACCTTGTAGTCTTAATGTTCGATAGTCGATTCAATTACGGGATTTCATCTGATTTCTGTAACTGAAGCTGTGAACGTTGCTGCTTCGTTGATGGAAACGACTCCATCGATTGATGGATGATGATTCGCGATTATTTTTAATTTTGCTCATATCACTGAAACGGTTCGACTGCTTCGGATTTTGATTTCCTTTTTTGAAATGTCTCGATTATCTATATGGGAAGCCTCAAATGCAAGAGCCAAATCTACGTTGTTCGAATTGATTTGTCACTAATTCCTCTTATGAAATGTGAAAGCAAAAATATATCTACAGTTGATGCTGAACATCTTTTACAATTGACTTTGCGTGTAGACACATACATCAATAATTTCTGATTGGTTTCCTCGTAATTAGGCTTAATTACGTTGATTGTTGACTCCAATATCGATTAGTGGCTCCTATATCACATTGTTGGTTTGAACTTAATTTTTCTATGCTGTCTTTGTAAGCTTTGAACAAGTACACTGCGTGCTGGAGTTATTAGCGTCCCGTTTGTACATAACATTCGTCCAGCTGACGAGTACGTTATTATCTCGTAGAGATAATAACGTACTCGTCAGCTGGACGAATGTGAGAGTATACGAATGAGTACGTTATAATCTTCCATTCACCATTGATTAGATTATTTTGGCCAATTTTATCAAATAGATTCCAGGGTGGGAGGTAAATCGTGATATGTTGTACTTCATTGCTGTTTCTGCAACTACTGCTCCCAACAAACAGATTATTGAGAGCATGTGAAGTAATAGCCTCGGGTGACTCGTTACTCGTCTATGTTGTTTCGCTTGATTATCTTCAGTATTGGCCACAACGACGTCATCGGCATTGTCTATTGTTGGTGGTACTTCTTTTGGTAAAACCGATGTTTGTGTGATGGCTCATTTGTAGAGAGAATTAGTCCAATTTGAGTATGTTAGGGCATGGCCAGGTGTGATAATTCTCTAGATCGGTTGTGTCATTGGATATTGGGCATAGGAATTTATAATTTAAATTATTTTTTTTAGAACTGTTGTTAATGATTCTTTATATGGGTTTTAACTGACTTAATGGCAGCTTCCCATAATCCACCAAAATAAGATGATACTGGTAGTTGGAAATGCCATATATGTGATCCCGTCTGAAGCTAGCTGTTCTGACACGATCTTGTTAAAATCCGCTACCGCATTTTGATGCATTATTTTTAGCTGTCGCTGCACAATCCTCTTCTCGAGCTAAATCTTTTGAAAGAGGCAATGAATGCTTCTATGTGGATTGCTTTGGTGGCAAGGCAGATGAAGATTAACATGCAACCTTTATAAGTTGTATATCCTCTGCCTTATAGCTCGCTTTTATTTGTAGGGGACCTACAATAGACAATACCAGTATGAGTGAACGGCTTGGTCGGCTGCACTCTTGAAGAAAATAGGTTTCCCATCAGCTGGTTTCCTGATTGATTTGATTAGCTCTAAATCTGCGACACATTTTGATATCACCGCCTTAGTGCCATTTTTTGCACATATGATCTAATATTTCTTACGTAAGAATGAGAGAATTGGACTCCTCCATGTGCTTTTTTATATTCTTGTAATTTATTAATGCTCTACTGAGCTGATGGTTAGAAAGAAGTATAGCAGGTTGCTTCTCTTCATAATTTAGTAGTGAAATCTTCCGCCTAATCGCAGAATTCCATGTTAATGCAGAGAAAGGGATTTAATCGTAATAACTTGTTTCTCTTGTCTACTGACTTATTCTGTAATTGCGTAATTTATGCCTTGAGACAACTGCGTTAAGTATGACTTCACGATTTCTACGATTCTCCTTAATTTTAAAAGACATCATGTTTTTTGTATTAAGTGTAAGGATCTCTCTTCTTCTTCGGTAGAGGTTGTTATAGGGATATGTTTCAATTCTGCTGCTGCCGTTCCTCCGTTTCTGAGACTATTAACAACGTAAGATTTAAACTTTTGAATATCACCTTGTATCCATGAAAATGATATCGTGGAGCAAATCATGCATAACTTGGTGTCCGTTCTATGTCTAGTGCTGCTTTGCTGCTGATGCCAACTTGTTCTCCAGTGATTACTTTTAGATAAACTGAAGCTGCATATGCCTGCTCCGATGCTTCACTAAATCCATGAACTTCGACGAGGGATCACTTGTAAAACCTATTCGTATTAGGATTTTAAATTGTTAAGTAAGATAAATTCTTCTATGTAGATTTGTTGACCATTGTTGAGAAAATT
This sequence comes from Nephrotoma guestfalica, assembly GCA_963691935.1. Taxonomy (NCBI): domain Eukaryota; kingdom Metazoa; phylum Arthropoda; class Insecta; order Diptera; family Tipulidae; genus Nephrotoma; species Nephrotoma guestfalica. The sequence goes on along the minus strand of OY829914.1, from coordinate 265,112,136 downwards.
CTTCGGAGACGGGTTCATATCAATTGAGCCGTAGAAGCCAGAGTTCTACCAGCATAATTTTTAGAGCAATTATTACTGGTGCTAGTCATCCTAGCGTTTCGCTTCGTCACTGATACCGTGTGTATGGGACGGTTCGTTGAATTTTAAAATCTCTGTATAGAGCACACATTTAAAATGTCTAACATTTAATTTTACATATGTATGAGTTTTTCGTTTCGACCACGTTAAATTGAAACCGCCTTTTTGAAGTAGTTGAGTTAATTGATTTTGAAAGAGTAGTGCTTCTTTGACGGTATCGCAACGTTCATCGATATACAGGGTGGCTGAGACCAAATATTACTGACTTCACTCTGCTGTCATATGTGTAGTTGTCATTTTCGCGCGTCAATTTTTTGACAGATTGAAGTTTGGTTAGTTGTTTACATGTGGTCAACAAATAATTGTTCTAAATTAATATCTTCATAAAAAAATCGTAATGGAATTCAAACGTAATAGTGTAATTGCACTGTATTTGGATGGAAATTCACAAACAGCAATAGTTCGTCAGCTCCAGCATTTGAATGTGAATAAAATGTTTGTGTATCGAACCATAACTCGATACAACGAAACTGGTAGCATCGCTAAACACAACAGAGGCGGTCCTAAAAAGACAGCAACATCAAAAGAAATGATACGAAATGTGAAGAAACGAATCCAACGAAATCCTCGTCAAAGTGCCAATCAATTAGCCGCACGTCTACATGTTTCACGATACAGCATTCAAACCATATTGAAAAATGAACTACACTTGAAGCACTACAAGATACAAAAAGTTCAAGATCTTACTGAAGAGTTGCCATGCGCAAGCAATCACAAGCTTATGTTATGGTTTGAGCTGCAGTGACTGCAGATGGACGCACTCCTCTGGTTTTCATCGAACATGGAGTCAAGGTAAACCAAGAGGTGTACCGGCAAAAGATCCTAAACGATGCTTTGCTACCTTGGACACGTAAACACTTTGGTACGAACCGTTGGACATTCCAACAGGACTCGGCACCATCACACAAAGCTCGAGCGACACACCAATTTTTACAAAATTGAGTTCCGCGGTTGATTTCGTCGAAAGAATGGCCACCATATTCACCAGACTTGAACCCCATGGGTTTCTCCATATAGTCCATTTTCTCAGCCACTCTGTACAAATCGGTTTTTACCACCTTATAAGAAGATGGAAAGGCACTTTTTTCGTCCTCCGCAAATTGTTGTAAAGTTCTGACCGCGAGGTAAGTGGCTGCTGCACTTCCGTATGTGACTGTTTTCAATTGGTATTCCTGAAGTTTCTCAGCTGGTGAGTTACGCCAGTTATGTGTTGGAAATTCCTGTCATCTTCAGCCATCCATATTTGCCGAAACTCCTTTTCAATGTCTGCGATAAATACGTATTTGTGCCATCGCCATCTCATGACACCGTTGAAGCGCTAGTGACGTTTTGCATATGCCCTAGTTGTTCATATTCTTCTTTGGACTTTCTGTATTGGGCTGCTAAGTCGTCGTTATTTTTCAGTTGTTTTTCCAGTTGGAGTAATCTTGGCATTGCCATCTTTTTTGAGTCACCTAATTTGGAATCAATGCTTTTAAATGGTATTTTTATGATTGATCGTTTGATAGGACTTTAGAACAGCTATTCACAGGTGGTTTCTTCAGTGATTTGCTTTCGTGGCGAATGTAAATCTCCGATTTCCCAAAATTTTTTGTGGTTTTTTTTTCAATTTCCTCTAACGAATTTTTCTCGTTTCTTGTCATTCACTTCAGTGGATAACACAATTAAAAGCCGAAAGAGAAATGTTGAAAGGGTTAGTAATTAAAACATTTACGTCGAGTGTTGTTAACCCAGTATGGTCAGCAAACCACAAATCCCGTATAAAAATGCAGAATGTCAAAAGATCATTTGAGAGAGCTCACCGATGAAGCAAACTATCGATTATTGTGCCTTAACTGTTAAATGTGGAAATAAACGTGTACACGCACATAACAATACGATATCTACAATGCAACGTTATATGCAAGAATGTCTTAAAAAATATCCTTTATTACGTTCCTTTTAAATTCTATTGAAGGCGACGTACCAAGCAATCAAATACATTTGTACATAAGCACATTGCCAAAATCTGTACTGCAGGTGAGGTGAAGCTGCTAAACAACATTTCTTTAGAATTTTGATTAATTAAGATCAATCGGAATCGACAGTAGACAGAATACAAAAAAAATCACGAGATTCATGTTTATAAAATTTTATTTTGCAGAATTCATGTACTCGTATCATCGGACTTGACGTAAATGATCTATGATCTCCAATTTTATACAAAGTCGATACTGTGTATGTGCTACATTATGCAAAAAAGTAATTTATCATGTTTGGCTTGTATAAACAATTATGTACTACATTTTAATTAAAACAATACAACAAGCTATTAAAATAAATAATTTATTAATAATTGATTGTAATATACGCAAATATTTCTATTATGTGATTTGGCATGCATGTGACTGATTTTATCAATTGGTTTATCAATCACGGCCAGCCAAATAATCTTGTCGTGTGCTCTTAATAAAATTTAGCCGACCTTAATTTTAGCGAAATTGATTAAAATGCTGACTCATTTATTAATTATATAATGTGATGCCAAATACGAGTAGACCCTGATTTGATGAGCATGATTGGTAATCTAGATGTATGCACAAGCCGGATTTTTGTGTACGTACGCGTATATACGAAAAAATGTTAAGTGGCTGAATTGATTGACGGTGGGTATTTGCGCAACGATAAACTGATAAAACGTGAAACGCACGTACGTGCCGTTTCCATCATAGATAGTGCAAAATAATTGGTTTTTAAACTACATATCATGGTTTTGGTTTTGATAAATACAAAAACAACAACTATTTTATTTAAATATTTGCCCAAAAAAAATGTATTGTATATGGTAATGTTTAACCTAGATTAAAATGTGGCTAGACCAAAGTACAAATATCCAAATACTTTGAATGTTTGTTTAGAAACACATGAAACACGAAATGAACTAAGCAGACGATCTGTGGTACACGATCATATGGCGCGTGAGTTACAGCAATAAGTTATCATGGTCCTCTAGCGGTATTAAATATTTTTAATTATACTTGTAGACATTTCAATTTAGTTCCACATTAGTCTGGGCCGAGTTTTGCTAAAAATAAGCACGAGTTAAACATTATTCTTATTTATGATCTTATTTTGCCTAGAACCACAGAATCATATAATGCCAAACCTGCCCTTAAATTGGTAACATTTTGTGACCCTTTTTCCATTTCTCGTGACATTTTCCAATCGTTACCGGAACAATCTCTGTTTGAGAAAATTCACATTTATTTTTTAACATAGTTTCGTTCGATGCACTAATTTCGAGGAGTTTCTAATAGCCCGATTCCTTTTTTATAGAGGTGAGCACTCAATTCTTTATAATGAGCATTTGTTTCGCAACATTTTCATTTGAGTAAAATTTTCTGCCAGCTAGCCATTACTTCAAGGTTGGGAACAGGTGCTGCATATGTCTTGCAAACTGTATCCGCACCAGAAAGGAGCTATGAGCAAGTCATGACTAAGTAGGAACTAAGACGGGCAGTCACATGCCAGAGAATTATGCAAGATACAACTCCAAAGCGAGCAGCAACTACGTGGGTGAAACATATGTTGAACGGAGTACCGGTGGACGCGTTTATCGAAGGACCAACTATAACTTCATTTGAGAACCAATACTAGAGGTAAACCATAAATGAAGTATTGGCGTTGGCTTTGGAATACAAAGCATCCAATGCTAGTTTAGCAACTGTTTCAGTAAAGTTGTGCATGCTCGATTCCGAGGATATTACGAAGATAAAATAAATAATATAATCGGAGCTGAGGCAAGTAATACTAATCTGTTGGAGTCATACAAAATTACAACAGTGAAGTGCCGAGCCAAGTGACATGAAGAAGAAGATGCTTTATATTCGGGAAGTTAAGTCACTACGTCCGAGATTGGATGACACCGAGAATAAAGAGAACCACACAGAGTTCAAGAAACAACCAAGACCAGAAGTAAACGCTTGGGTCTAACTCGGATAGTGGAAGACTGTTTAAAGAGAGTTTACGACCAGAGGAAAGAAGGGACGAATTGGTTTATCAAATGGAGCAAAAATCCGTGGGAGAGGCCCAGCAGACGATTCCAGTACGATTGTTGAGGATGAGCTCGGCACTGGAGTTGATTGCTAAAGAGAGAGCGATCCAGAAGACAGAAGAGTTCAGAGAAATAATGAGCCAGTAGCAAAAAGCGTCCAGAAAGACGAGAAACGAATGATTTGTCAAGTAGTGATAAGCCGCAAAAATAACGTAGCTGATCGAAGACAACGAATGTAGAAAGCAACAGCACGAAAGTACAGAAATAAAGAGGAAGCAGAAACGCAGATCTCTAGATGTTGACAAGAGGATCAGGGACGTTTTGTGTATCGAAAAAAAAACTGGGAGGTGAAAGAAAAGTTGTGCATGTTTATAGACTGAAGCGATACGATCGAACACTTGGTGGTTGAGTGGTTGAGATGTGCACTGCCAAATGTTACATTGCCAGATTTTATCCTATCGAATAACCTCGACCAGCGATAGACAAGTACATAAGAGCGAGCCAATTGCCGTACAAAGACTGTTGTAATTTAACCAGTGAATAGTACCAGTCGAGTAGTAAATAGTGAAAAGAGTGATGTAAAAGTGTATTACTGAACATTTCTAAAGAGTGAAATTGGTGAATTGCTGAGAAAACTAAAAGTGTTGGGATATAAAGTTTATAACTTAAAACGCAACTAACCCAAATCGAATGCCCGAAATTCGTAACACTGTGTTGACCATTTGCACCATAGCATCCTTTGTGGATCTTTTGTCACTGAAGATGAACTGCTTGTCGCTGTATATTCCACTACCTTGGAATATTTTAATCATTCTGCCAGTAATCAATTTCTCAAGTAGTTGACCTAAGACTGGCAGCAGTATGATTGGCCGGTATGCTTTGGGATCGGTGTGGTCTCGATCACTCTTTTTGATCAATATTACTTTGCATTTTTTCCAAGATTTTGGGAAAACTTTATCCAGACATGCATTCAGGAACCTAGTTATACTTGGTCCAATTATTGGCCAAGATCTTTGTATTACTTTGACCTCGATGTTGCGCCTTATCTTTTTTCATATAGACATGATGCCAATCGTTGTTTCTTCACTGTTAAAGGGTCCGAACTATTTAAAATATCATTATTACCTAAAACCCAATCCCTTTGAGGTATTTAATGGCGCCGGATTTTTTTGAACATCCGGTTTATGAAACAAAATACGGCCTAGATGGTATCCGAGCATATCATCGTATAAGCACTTAATCGTAAGACCAGTTAAACGTAAGACCACTTAATCGTGTGACGAGTTATTCGTTATACCAGTTAACGTATGGACAGTTTATCGTAAACCAGATCATGATATCGACAATTTTATTTTTTCACAAAGGATTTTCTTAAAAGAGAAACTTTCTTACGGATTATTGTTATAAGGTGCATAAATTATTTTAATCAAATTGAATTGCTGTAATAATTCGAACATTTCGGGAACTTAGAGTGCAAGTGGTTGGTTCCATGTACCCAAATATATGAAAACACGAATATTATTGGAAAAAATAGATGATTAAGGGATCATCTAATACCAGTCGTTCCATTCTGGTGCTGCAGGTGCACACGTGCTTGGTGCAATATGTGAAATGTTTTACTTTATGGTTCCCAGAAACCGCAAGCTCCGGAAACCAAACCTGCTAGTGACCACTTATAATCATGTCCGTTACTGACCATTAAAATTTGAAGCCAATTCTACCGCTGAGACCAGCACTATAAACTCATACGTTTAGGGTTTTTGAAATTAGGCGGGTAGATGTTGGCAGCCTGTGGATGCCATGTTGTTTTGGTGGCGTCTAACTAATCTGGTGTTTTTTCAGTCACTGATGCCAAATCACCATGACAAATTACACGATTGAGCAGCACGTCCAAATGATAAAATTTTACTATCAAAATGAGTGTAATGTAATGTACAAACGTTGCGCGCGTTGCGAAAGTCGACTTTCCAACGTTTGGTGGCCAAATTCGAGACAACCGGTTCGTTAAACAATCAGCCAACACTCGAACGTTAAAGGAACGCCAGATCGACCGAGAACATTGCCGCGGTCCGTGAAAGTGTACAGGAGAACCCGAGGCAGACAATTTCTAGCCGCACACAAAAACTCGGCCTTTTAGAGAATTCAACTTGGCGAATTTTGCGTCGAGACTTGAGCCTACACTCGTACAAGATCCAACTGACTTAGGAGCTCAAAGTTAATGACCATAGACAACGCCGTTTGTTCGTTGACTGGGGCTTCGGAGCGTTGGGACGAGAACCCCTATTTTGGCCGAAAAATCATCTTCACCGACGAGGCGCATTTTTGGATGAATGGCTATGTGCCTCACAACAGACGTAACGATGGACATTCGGCATGAACGATTTGAGGGTTTCCTCAAGTCGCAGTTCTATGTCAATTGGACCACAAAGTTCAACATTGACCCGGCCAAATTGAAAAACCTTTTATTAAGGTTAATGTATTTATTCGAAAATTTTTCGTTCATGTATGTCTGGGTTCTGGTTCAGGTTTTAATATTTCTTGGACTGAATTAATGTCATTTTAAATAATTTTAATGAAATCCTGGGCTGGTACAAACATATTACTTTAGTTTAGGTGACTTTCTGGGCTAACTTCACATACATGATGATATGGGTTACGTTTAAATGTTTACGATGATAAGGACGTAAATCGGTGTAGGCTATCTACTATGTCATTTTACACTTTTTACGAGTGAAACAAACTAAGTTTTACGGGTAAATTCTCGGTTGCTAAGAATCAGAAATAATCAGCAAGGTGTTTACTCTCTTGTAAATAATTTACTAAAATTTTTTACAACAACTAAATAAGTTCAATTGCCATAAGTGCGAACACTTTTGGGATGTTTTCCTTAAGAACTAAATTTTTTAAATCATCAAAACACATGGGGATATGTTTGAGTCCATTAATATTAAAGATAAACAGCGCACCAAACGAATTAATGATATCGCATTTCTAAATACATATTCACACATAATATACTTACGAGTATTACTAGGTGCGCAACTAAATTTCCGGGTTTTTTGAAAAATGAAAAATGGAAAATTTCAATAGAAACATATAAAAAATGGTTTATTCAAAGTTATTGTCCTTCGCTATCTACACATTTTTACCATTTGTCTGACAATACATGAATACCATGAGAATAAAACGACGCGTCTTTGAACCGAAACCGTTCATCCAACCAATTTTGCACTTCTTCGAAACTGGCCAAGTGTAGCCCTGCCAAGGCATGCACCATCGACCGGAACAAGTGATAATCCGAGGGAGCCAGGTCTGACGAATAAGGCGGGTGCGGTATCAGATCCCATCTCGGCGTTTTGATGGTGTGCTGAACAATGGGAGTGCGATGGCATGGAGCATTGTCGTGCTGCAATATCATTCGTTCGTGTCTCGCGTACCATTCTGGCCGTTAATAAAATTATCTTTAAGTACATAATTTATGTATGGGATCGTGTAACAGCTAACAGGAAGTTAGCTATCCAGAAGAACTGAAACGTGCGCATACTATTTGGTGCGACTTTTCTGTAGACTAAAAATAAATGATCGAGAAAATCCTTCGATAAGCGCATGTATCTCTTTACGACTTCCTTTTTTATAATCACTCGTATCTCGTTTTATTAGCATTCCGTTTCCATTTTAAGGAAATCGGTCGGAATTAATAGTTAAATTGAATTAATGAGTGATTTTAAATGTACTAATTAAAATTTAAAAATACACAATTCAATTACGATGTGAAGCTAAATGGCTTATAGATATATAGGTTAAATGCGAATAACTAATACGCAGTCCCCGATTGAGCGGTCGAACTGGAGGATGTCCTGTAAATTTAATATAAATCGCCGAGAAACGTTTATGTGAAACAAAGCGTCTGTCCCATATTGAGTGGATCTCTGGTTAGTGTCTGTTCTGCATATTAGGAGCGGCTGCGCTCTTACCTGGCCGTAGGATTTTATGATTGAGAAAGGAACCCCGAATAATGATAAAAAACCATTTTTAGACAAACGAGAGACAGGTTTACAAGCAAAGACCACAATGATTAAATGACCACAATCTTTCAGCAGTGGCGACCTTAGCTACTGAGGTATATATGTATCACTACATAAAACACTATTACACACGGAGAAGTAGATTAGAACAGTGTTTCAAATGATCGTATAACAAATAGAGAAATAAATCGGAATGAACGCCACCACAAGAATCGTATCTAAAATCCTTGGAAATCCTTGAAAATCCATATCTGTCATCAAAAAGCCACTTGATGAACTTTCTGAGCACAGGTAAAAACTACGAACAAAGTAGTTGAGAAGGTTCATCAGTCAGTGGTAGTCCAATTTGATGAAGGTAAAGTTCTCCTAGTGAGTATTATATAAAGTGTTCTGTGCCGGAGTGCTGTTGATCGCTCAAAACTCTGCGAAAAATGCAGCGGTCGAATGCTATCACTGATGTTCAATTCTTGTGAACGATGCGATGGTGGGTTGAGGTGCTCGGATGTTGACGCACACTTTCAGCTACAGCAGCAAAATATCCCATCGAACGAACTGGACGGCGATGCACAGCTTGTGTATTGGCTATGTGAATCGAATGAACTTTATTCACAAATTTTCTCACACAGTTTTCAGTTGGCGCTTCATTTCTATCAAATTTTGTATGCAAATTTGGCAACCGACTCACCACTTTGGAAATAAGTTGACAATAATATTTTAAAACGTTGATAATACTGAATTTGTGTCAGTCAATTAACAGAGGAAATTAGAGCTATGAGCGGCAATAACCCATTGGTAAGAATTAATTTATTATATTAAAGGGTGGTTAAATTTTAAGGGCCGATGTTGATTTTGAATAAAACACAAATTATTTAGGAAATTATTGTCAATTCTTTTTATTATGATAATATGGTATGGTTCAATTATGTCGAACAAAATATCGGCCAAATGGCCGACGCGACCTCGGCGGCACACCTCCACTCGATGGTCCAAATTTTCGATGACGCTTAGGCATAATTGAGGTTCTATGCCGTTAATGTGCCGAATTATCTCATCCTTTAGCTCTTGAATTGTTGCTGGCTTATCGACGTACACCTTTTCTTTCAAATAACCCCAAAGAAAGAAGTCCAACGGTGTCAAATCACATGATCTTGGCGGCCAATTGACATCGCCACCACGTGAGATAACACGGCCATTGAATTTGTCGCGCAAAAGAGCCATTGTTTCGTTAGCTGTGTGGCAAGTGGCACCGTCCTGTTGAAACCACATATCGTCCACATCCATATCTTCCAATTCGGGTCATAAAAAGTTCGTTATCATCTCACGATAGCGAACACCATTCACAGTAACTGCCTGACCGGCCTCCTTTTGGAAAAAATACGGCCCGATGATGCCGCCAGCCCATAAACCGCACCAATCAGTCACTCTTTGTGGGTGCATTGGTTTTTCGACAATCACTCTTGGATTATGATTCGCCCAAATGCGGTAATTCTGCTTATTGACGAATCCACTGAGGTGAAAATGTGCCTCATCACTGAAAATGATTTTCTTCGAAAATTGATCATCCACTGTTGCCATTTCTTGCCACCATTCTGACCATTGACGACGTTTGGAATGGTCAAGAGGCTTTAGTTCTTGAGTCAATTGCATCTTAATAAGCGTGTAAATGCAAGTCTCAATATTTTCTGCTATACGAGCTGTACGAGCATGCACTGGTGTTTTAAAATCTCCTACAGACCCACCCGGTTTGCTCAAATTTTTGCACGATTTTTCCGATGCACATTTGGACGATTAAATTGACCGACAAAATCACGAAGTGCACGATATGCATTTTGATTTGAACGCCCATTTTCATAATATGCCTGAATAACTTTAACGCGTTGCTCGATTGTGTATCTTTCCTTGGTTCAAATTGAGTTAGTCTGAAATTGAGAAATGTCAAATTAAATGCAGAAAAAAACTTGACGTTTAGGTGTGGTTCACATTCAACGTCGGCCCTTAAAATTTAACCACCCTTTATTATTAAAATGTGCATTAAACATCTCGTTAAACCCCTAAATGTCAAGTACTTTTTGCGAATATTAGTGCCATCTACAGTTCAGAAACGAAACTGTAAACATGGTACTCTATGGTACTCGGTTCAGATTGATGATTTGTTGTCGGTAGCGTTGCCCATTGACGGTTTCGCCCTGTTTCAGTAGCTCATAGTACACGATTCCTTTCTGGTCCCACCAAACGCAGAGCATTATCTTCTTTCCGAAGCGATTTGGCCGTGCCGCCAAAAGAAAGCCACGACTTTTTGCGTTTGGGATTCTTAAAAAAAATCCGCTTTTCATCTGCCGTACCAATTCGATGCAAGAAGCTCTTTCTTTCATGCCGTAAAAGCAAAATTTCGCAAGTGGCTCTTCGATTTTCCATCTGTCTCTCAGTCAACTCATGCGGCACCCATTTTCCCTCCTTTTGAGTTTTTCCCATAGCACGTAAACGTTTGGAAATATCTTGGCGAGTCGTGTTTAATGCCTCCGCAAATTGATCTTGAGTTTGCGGTGTCTTCAAATGTTCTTGGTCTTCCGGAGCGCTTCTTGTCCTCATTGTCGAAATCGCTACTTCTGAATCGTTTAAACCCATCTTCTCAGGTAGTTTTCGATGGTGCATGTTCGCCGTAGGCCTCTTTAAGCAAATGACGTGCTTCATCTATATTTGTTTTTCAAGTTGAAGTAGAAATGCAAAGCTTTGACACAAAACTCAACATTTTCGTTCTTACAAAAAATATTTTTGCGTTGCGATATGTGTTGATATTACAACTGGTTATTGTTAACAACTGTCCATGCTATGGACAAAACACGACTTCTGACATAAATGACAACTAGATGTGTCGCTAGCACCATCTATGTGTGAAATCCGGAAATTTAGTTGCGCACCTGATATTTATACTAATTGATTAGAAATTTTAGCCGTCCATAATTGTGAGTTGCCATTGACGACCGCTTAATTGTTGGCGCATCATATCCACATGTTTAATGTTGTCGGTTTCAAATTTAATTAATTAGAATGATGTTAAACTGTTAATCATATTTCTGATGTTAAAAAATAATAATGAACGAGCGAGTCATTCGTCGGGTCAACGGTTTTCTTATATTATATTATTGTCAAAACAGAGTAATTACTTTATGTAAAGTGATTAAATGGAGAAAAAAAGTCACGTGATCAAACACTTGAACTTCTATGAAATTGAGATTAATGGAATTAAAATATTTATGTTCTCTTTTTATTTCAGTTTGATGCAGTAACATTTGGACTCGTCATGAATGTGTGATGTTGAATAGAAAAACAGTATTAGAATAGGGTAAGCAAATGTTTTGACAGATTCGTCACAACTTCACGAGATTTAAATTAATTTATTAATTAATCAATAAAAACATCAAGCTTGTCACTATTATTTTCAATTTATATTATAAAATAAACTGCTAGTAGCCAAATTGGTTCAGTCTTCTCTGAACCATTAAACGAGTTCACACTTTCATATGATAATTCTGTTGTGTTGTGTTGTGATATAATATATAAAGCGTTTTTGGGTAAATATTAAAATTGTATGCAAATACTAAAGAATGTCTATATTGATTGGTAAATTATTGATAACATCGAACGAGTCTACAAAATTTATGATAACAGATGATTTTTATTGAATAAAGCAATGTGTTGTGTAATTAATGCTTAGTTAAACTTTGCGTTTAATGTTTTAATTGATTATGTTTACATTAGGCCATATATTTATTTTGTGATGTATAGTGTTTATGGGTACCTAATTTCCTATAACCAGCGATTATCAAATTTGCACGTTATTCTTATCGCTACGTAAATTGTCACTTATCACAATAACAGTCAGTAGGCTCCATACTTGTGAGCGAGACGTTTAAGTTTTTTATTGAGTAGTTATAAGTAGCTACAAGTGCTGCTTGCGTGTATTTTGCTGACAACAATATAACATCGTGGTATCGAAAACTAATTAACTGGCATGGCAAATGCTAATATCTACTATGTTAACTGAAAATTTGTTAGTAGTTCTACAGGTACTATACATGCATGCTGCGGGTAGCTTAATTGGCTCTCAGTGGCAATTATGTTCGCACTCGTTAAGTACCTTCGCTCGCTCTAAATAATTTCACACTTTATGCATAGAAGTCAAGCTACACGAGCATCATTTTGGTTTTATTTTTTGAATCTTTCCCAGCTGACTGGGAAATTATAAATATACTCAAACTATTTCTATTACCCTTATTATTGCTTTACTATTGAATTTAAATGCAACTGCATCTAGCTTCACTCGATTATGTTTTGTTTCGAAATGTCAACTATAGACTTTTCAACTTGTCAAAATAACATTTAAAATTGTCAACACGGCCAGTCTGCCAATGATAGACGTATTAAATGAGAACTTGTAGTTGTAGATTTATTTTAGCACGAAAAGTAACCTTGCCCTGAAGGGTTAGTTAGCACTATTTCAAAGTTTATAGCATTAATTCTAACACTTACAAAAATTCTAGCAACTAAATGTACTGATATTTTTCTAGATTAGATTTTTTCTAATGGGTGTTTTTTATTCCTTCAACAACAGAGCAGCTAAGTAATTTTCAGCCAATACTCAGTTGAATTACAAAATGCAGTTTTGCCTTAAAAATAATGATTACACCTATAAGATGATGAGGAATATGAATTGGAAGAGTTCATTATGTACGATGAATTGATTGGTATTAAAATATTGTTTTTACGTTTTGAAGACAGCAAAATTACGGTATTCGAGTTGATTTACGGTATTTTCACAATATGAGCCTTGTAAAACTAATATTGTAACAATAATACTCGCGAATAAAACACCCTAAAATCAAATTTGTGTATTGTGAGATGTGAGCCTTCTTTTAAGATCCTTGTTTGCATACTTCGTGATGGATGTTCCACAATCTTCTCAGCTTAAAACTCACATTTTTCCACACTGAATTGATTTGATTATTTCACTTATTATCAGCAATACCTTACGTTTTTCTAGCATTCAGTTTTAAGTCGTTTATTTATTCATTCCGCTAATGTCCGATTTGCATCCCTAATACTCAGCACAAATGTGGTTGGATTGCAACTTTGATATATGTAATTGTACATCATCTGCAAGTATGTGATGCCGAGGGCAACGTCATTTATATAAAGTGAAAATAAAAGCGGACCTAACATTAACCCTTGGGGCACACCACGATAAATTGTAGCACTGCAACTACAATTAATCGTGGTGTGCCCCCAAGGGTCAATGTTAGGTTCGCTTCTATTTTCACTTTATATAAATGACGTTGCCCTCGGCATCACATACTTGCAAATGAAATACAATTATAGTAAGAAGAATTGTAAAACATATTTAGGGACGATTTGTGAAATACGAGTCAATCATGCGGCAGACACAGTAAAAGAAAATTTATTTTTAATTTATTTATTACTAATCAATTTTTAATTTAAATTTTTAATTTTTATAATATTTATATATCTATGTAAATTTTGTAACTTTTGTATATTGATGTATAACAACTTGGATTATCCTTAAAGGAAGATTAAATTCACTGGATAATCCGCCGTTGTTATCGTATGAGAATGAATAATAAAACGAATGTGAAGTTTTCGACAAAATTAAAAAATAACAAAACATGGCGGACTACAAAATTTGTCGAAATAACAAAAATGCACATGTATTAGTAAAACAGTTGACAAAAGCAATTTAAAAATTTTGCTATGGAAATCAACTTCTCGTTAATACGCAATTAGTAAACTAGCGACTTCTGCAATGAAAATTAATACCAAATTCGAAGTGTTCAAACAAATAAAAATGATTCCCATTTTAATACGATGACGTAGACCCATTGTTATTGACACCGAACTTGATCAATTTTTTCAAAACTAAAATAAATGGGATTTAGACGTTCACTATATCGAGAATTGGCCAGCTCACAGAGATTTCCCACGAACGAGGTATGCATGCTTAGTTAGCTTATGAGATGCTTCGTTCGTGGGACATCTCTGTGAGCTGGCCTATTCTCGATACAGTGAACATCTAAATCTCATTTATTTTAGTTTTGCAAAAATTGATCAAGTTCGATGTCAATAACAAATGGGTCTACGTCATCGTATTAAAATGGGAATAATTTTTATTTGTTTGAACATTTTGAATTTTGAATTAATTTTCATTGCAGAAGTCGCTAGTTTACTAATTGCGTATTAACGAGAAGTTGATTTCCATAGCAAAATTTTTAAATTGCTTTTGTCAACTGTTTTACTAATACATGTGCATTTTTGTTATTTCGACAAATTTTGTAGTACGCCATGTTTTGTTATTTTTTAATTTTGTCGAAAACTTCACATTCGTAAAATAAAATAATAAATAATAAAATAAAAAATAGTGAAAAAAATGAATGATTAATCGTATCACAAGCTTGGCTAAAATCTAGCAAAACAAGCACTTTGTATTTATTCCGTTCAGCTGATCCACGTATGTCGTCCACTTTGTTTAATAAGGCATGAGTTCCATGGTGTTGTCTGCACGCAAATTTATATTTAGGATTATCTAGTTTTGGTATCGGTAAAATTTTAGCATTTTTCCCAGCCTAAAATCTAATTGAACACATGCAAATAATTACAGGTGAACGGAAAGATCAGTTTGAAAAATTCAATGGTTTCTTCATCTCGACCCATAGCAGTTGATTTAATATCATAAAGTGCTTTCCGGAGCTCCAGTATATCAATGTTTCGAAACGCAAACGTTTAGTTTGAATTCTCTATTTTAACACCAGTATTACACATTCCCGCAGAAGCCACATTAGTTGAACTTGCTTCTGTTTTATAAAAGTGATCTATAGAAAATCAGCAGCATACAGGTTTGAAGTAATTTTTGAATCACCGTTACCATCCGTAATACCTAATTGTTTAATATTAGGTTGGGGAAAAAGAAATCTATTATTTTTATGTTTATTTCGGGGCTTTATTTAACATGGCCACATTCATTCGTTTTGGCTCAAATATGCCGTTTTTTCGATAATTCGTTGCCATTTAGAAGGAAATTTCATTATGCCACTTTTCCAAAACGCCTTGTCCCGCCACTTTTACACCACCAAGAGCGTTTGCAATGGACAAAAATAGATGATAATCGCTTGGTGGTAGGTCCGGACTGTAAAGTGGATGCATAATAAACTTCCAACCAAGCTCCCGGAGGTTTTGGCGGGTCAAACGGCCTGGTCGAACATGACGCCTCTTCTATTGGCTAATTCTGTCAGCTTCTGATCGATTACTGCCTTCACTCGGCGTAATTTGGCAGCAGCTCATAGATGATTCCCTTCCAATCCCACCAAACACACAAACGAGCATGATCGTTTCCGCTTGGCATTATCGTATGCGACCCGTTCCTCATTGCCAGTCATGATCCGCTTCAGAAATGGCTCGATTTCGTTTCGTTTGGCCAAGAATTCGCAGTTGGAAACACGGTCCATCAAGCTTTTTTTGCGTCGACTCGTGCGGCACCGCAGTACTTTGCTTTCCTCCGAAATTTGTACGACTTCATCGAATGGTGAATTTTTATTCGAATGTGCTTATTTACATATGTATTTAATTGATTTAAATTAGTTGCAATACTCAACAATAATATGGACTTTAAATGTTTTCAATAGTAACGGAGTGTAACAAACAATTCAGCTATTATCAAGTCAATATTATTCACTTTGATAGTGGCTGTGTCTCCTTCGTGTTGTATCGTTTAATCAAATTAAAGTATGAGCGTGTACACCTATTTTTGGCATTCGATAGAATATATCCAGCAGCGGGTTTCTCAGTAAATTTGATTTTTAAGTTATGATCCATGAGTTTTATGAGTTTCGGTTTGAAAACTTCAGCTTTGTAAGATCATGCCATGCCGATGAGACGATGATTGTCCAATTAGAAGTGAATCGTTATAAAAATATTTGGACGCCCAAACGTCCGTTTGCCATCCTGAGTGCATTCGTGCACGTGTCTTTGACTTCCCGTATACGTAGCTGGTAATATGATCAATTTCTCAACGTTAGCAACGTTTACGCGTCGTATACGAATGTTTTCTTGAAACATTCTTTAATATCTGAACAGTCACCAGTAAGTATTTTATTTCAACGTACCTAAGTAATCGGGCTTGTGTGATTAGTATTAATTTAGACAAAACGATTAAAAAATATTTACACTTCGATACGTTTCACTGCGAACTGTGTTAGAAAATAACATTACGAAAAACAAAAGATATCTTTTAAACTAAGCCAATTTTACATGTATATTTGTATCAAAGGATATTTCTTGTAGAAGATGCAATTTTTAAATATAAAAGTTAGTACCTTTTCAAACTAAGACAATTTTTCAAGTGCGTACAATATTTTTAGCAGAGGACATTTCTCGTAGAAGATGCAATTTTTAAAATAAAGAGTTAGGGAAAAAGTTTGTGGCCTTTTTTGGGTAACATTGAAACAAAGAATTTTCTTATTTCAAATGAACTTTATTAAACCAAATATATGCCATTTTGATCGATGACCTTTTATCATTTTTCTAGTAGAGGCATGATCCCATCACTGTAGAACTTCTGTAGTTTAGAGGAGAAAAATCGAGACAACTCATTTTCGCAGACCTCTTTTGAATTTAATGTGAAACCATTACGATGGTTCTGTATGAACCGGAATAAATGGTAGTCTGATGGTGCAAGATCAGGACTATATGGTGGGTGCATCAAAACTTCCCAGCCAAGCTCTCTTAGTATCTGCCGGACAGTAAAGATTATAATCAATCGTTTGGCTCGGTAGCAGCACCTCATAATGCACGATTCCTTTGCAATCCCACCAAACATACAGTATTACCTCTCTTGGCGTCAATCCTCGCTTTGATACCGTCGTATCTTATCCACTTTTCATCATCAGTAATCATTCGCTTTAAAAATCGCTCGATTTCGTTCCGTTTCAGCAGCGTTTCGCAGATAGAAATTCGGTCCATTAAATTGTTAATTCGTGTGGTACCGAAACGTCAAACTTTTTTCGTATCCAGCCATTTTCAAATGGGTTAAAACTGTTTTGTGATCAATATTTAGTTCTTTACCAATTGCATGGCTGCTTATGTGCTGTGTTCTTTAATTTTCTGCATGATTTCATCGACTTTTCCAGTGGTTGGTCGACCCGAGCGAGGTGCATCTTTGACATCCATATTTCCAGAACGAAAGCGCTTGAACCATTTCTTTGCTGTTGATTTTGATAAAGCACCTTCTCCATAAATAGCACAAATTTTTTCGCAAGCCTGAGACTCGTTTTTACCTTTGTCGTTAATAAAATTGTAAAATATATCGAACTTTCATTAGTTATCTCCATGTTTAAAATATTGTAACTTTTTATTCATTTCACCGATTTTAATGTTTTGTATGTCAAAGTGCAAGTTAAAATGTCACCTTTCAAACACACATAAGAATTGCTCGATACGATCAATAGTTACTGATATATATCAATGTAAAGCCATCTACCGGAAAAAATGCCAGGAACTTTTCCCCTACCTATTATGTTAGTGCCTTTCCTCCAATTGAATATTTAATCTACATTGATTATTTAAATCATAAACTTTGGTGACTGTCTTTCAACTTTGTTATTTTAATTTTTATTTGTTAAAATAATTAGAAAATCCAGTTAGTCAAATAATTAGTTTAGTTGATTAATTAAAAAAAAATAATTTAAAAAAACAACATTTTGGAAAAAAGTTTATCGGAGCACTCAGACCCACGAGCCCGACCGTTACAAAAGTAGTACGAAAACCTGCTCACGGACGAGCATATCACTAATTTTATAACACAATCCTAATCCAACCCCTTCAAAAATTTCGTAAGGTGCTGGCTTGGACATGCAGCTTATACATGGTAAAAATTTCATGACAATCAGCTGAGCGGCTAAAACGTCCATTCGGAAGAAACAGACAGCCAATAATTCATTTTTATTGGCCTTTTAAATGTCGCCTAGTTAGCGCCACTATACGAGCGAAAGATGATATTTTATATGGGAAAAAGCCTCATGCCATTTTATTATTATTTCATCATTTGTTACATTAATTTCATACTGAACATTTAGTTATTTTATTTTATATAACATATAAACTAGTTTTTTGAGAAATGTGTAACCTTTTCCTCTAGTTTTAAAATATTCCGTCAGATGTCAGTCACTTTGCGTTAAAAGGCGAATATAGATAGATTGCTTTAAAAACTTTACAATAAAATTTTTATTCGATTTGAATGGAGAACAAAACGGAATCGTCTTTTATTATATTAGAAAATACAACTATTGCAGTATTCAGGTATAACAGTTGTTCAGTTGTTATGACAGCTATGTAATAGTTGGTATCGTTGGATAGACGTAAGATCACTCGTTTTATAATGTACTACTGCTAAATATTTGTGTCGGTTATCACTGACGTTCAAATTTTATACCGAAAAATCACAATAATACCTAAGGTATTGCTTAATTAGACATAGAGACATCTAACATCAACTGGCGATATAGGTTAACACCATGTTTTTGGAAAGATGGTAGAATTGTCGTTTTTTCTTCATTGTTGGCCGTACAACTTAAGTATATGACGTTATCCCAGGATTTCATCCCGGAAAAATTAAAAATGTTCACCAGGCACTCTCATCCCAGGAATTTTATTCCATCCTAGAACTTTCATCCAATCCCAGGATTTCATAACAAAAGAATAAACGATAATAGAAAACCCAACCCCCCCGAAATAAATTCAAATAAACTGAACTCAAACTGTAATGAAATAATATCGATCAGCAATTTAGCAAGAGAGGCGTTCTTGAAATTAATGCCACTTGGCGCTAGATGATCCTGAAATGGTGGCCCAATGCGTTTCTTAGTTTTGTGTTTGTGAGTGGAAACCATGAGTATCTGGAACCAAATTCACGTCATATAGTCATATTCCGATCAGCTCGAACCTATGATTGAGAATAGCGCAATGGGTACATATGTGTACGGCCCAGTACATAAAATTCAATATTTTCCCCCTGGTTCTTAGAGGAACCTAAAGTGTCGGGAACATCTCCTTATATTATCATCGTATCATGATACAATAAAGCTTTTGATGAACTATGATTGAGATTGGCGCTAGAGGATACTGCGGAACGGTGGCCGATGTATTTCTTGATTTTGTGTTTGCGACCAGGAACCATCAGTGTCTGGAACCAATTCTTGTGATATAGTCGTATTCTGTCCCGTTCGAGCAATGGTGAAATTTACAGAGAAAAATTTTGATTGAGATTGTCGTAATGTGTACATATGTGTGTGGTCCAGTACAAAAATTTTAAATTTTTCCTCCTGGTCGTAAGAGTGTCGGGAACATCTTCTTATGTTAGCATCGTAACATGATAAGAATAAGTAAGCTTTGGTTAAAATGTTAAAATTTCAAGGCTACACTAGGATTGAGATTAGCGATAGAGGATCATTGGATGGTGGCCATAAATTTCAATTTTTTCCTCCTGGTGTTAGGAACTAACAGTGTCTCGAACATCTTATCATCGTATCACGATAATATAAAGCTTTGTTTAAAATTTCAAGCCTAAGTATTCTTTGAGATTAGCACTAGAGCATCCTGGAATCGGGGCGGGATACATTTCTTGGTTTTGTGTTTGTGAGCAAGAACCATGAGCATGTCATTAGTTTCTCGTTTTCTTATTTTATCTTTGCGTCTTCGTTGGTTAGCTGGGATGTACGTTTCTCAATTTTAGTGATGATCTATGCAACTTTTGGCTCTTTTCGAATGGATTTGGATAAAGAAATGATTGGTTAACCCCGGAATCAATTAAGTCAGCATCGTTGGAGGGCGGATTAGCCAACTGAGAAATTGGTGTACCAATGGGATATAACAGCTATCAACTAAGCTAATACAGTTTGATTGTGGGTTATTAAAGAAAACATCATTTACTACTCCCGGTCGCCAGAGCCTCGTTGGTTAAGTAGCGGAGTGTACTATATGGTATATGGTATATTTTATCGATAAATGTGGAGATAATCTGTGATCCTGTGGACATTTTACGTTCAATATATTTTCCAGACTCGTATTTCTCATACGCCTGAGAACGCCTCTAGCCTGATGAACATTTTAAATTTTCCTGGGATTACATCCTGGGATAACTTCATATACTTGTACAACTTATGGCCCAATTCTGAAAATGTAAAATTACATAGCTGCAACCTTTTAGAAATTGCTTACAGAGAAAAGGATAAAATATTATATTAGTGTTTAAACTGATATCTATAGTCAAAGATTGGAACCGTCGACATAAATGAAGCCAAAGCAAAATTTTTAAAGCAGTGAGGCCTGTAGTATTCTAGGTGCACTGGTACAGTTGGCGTACAGTTGGCGACATTCGTTTGTATACCTTAAGAACAATATTTGTTGTGTATATCGAATACAAACTATTTATTTCGACTGTACGTGAATGTAGTTCATTATCAACCTTTAGGCGTCGAGATACAAAAGAAGTAAAACATCTTAAATAAATAAATTTTATGTAAAAGCTCAAAAACTACAATTGGCATTAGCTTCAACTTTTGTTGGTGTAGAGATGCTATTGATAACAACATATATTATATGCGAAAACCGTTTCAGAAAATGACAATTTTCTCGAGTTCGAGTTATTCGCTATCGAAATCTTGATATGTAACTTTACGTCATCAAATTTGGTGTTGCAAAGTTACAGAACAAATCTTACGTTTATAGAGCCGAGCTACATTTTTTGAATATCATTTTAGTACATTTTAGTACATTAGACCATAAATCTATTTCGCTAGTTAGAATTCAACATAAAGAAAACTTAATGAAGTTAACGTCTGACTCGCCGTTACTTGCAAATCAGTAACGTTGACTCAGTTCTTCAATTTGTCTTATATTTGACAGCTAGTAAATATTTATTTACTTCCCGATTAAACAAAAAATTTCTTTAAATGCCATATACTAAATTAGTAACACCATACGCAATAATTACTATTTTATAGATTTTAGATAAGAAGTTTACTTAGCTACTGCTAAAGTATATTCTGCCCAAAAATCTAATATTGTTAAATTCAGTATTTGCTTGCTTAAAAGTAAATATGCAGTTTAGTTGCATCATACTGAGAGCCTTTAAGTTATCATCGCTTTGCACACACCCCTTAAAAAATAGTCACATGCATTTTAATTTAGTGTACATAATTTCAAATTTTATGATTACTAAACGTATTAGCACATGTTCACAGCTTAATTTAATTTGCCAAAAAAATCTGCAAACTGCTAAAATCAATAAAGCGATACCACCAGTCATAATAAGCTTAGTGCAAAAATACACAACGAAATCGAATTTTCTCATGCAATACCGAATAATAAATTTGGTGATACCAAGCGAACGTGTTGCGTGCGTTATGATTTTATGAATCAATATGCACACAACAAATTTCAGTGTCTACTCGATATTTCTTGCTTTCTTGTGGTTAAATCTTATCACTTAGTGCAAGCGGAATAGAAAGGTGTCGCATTCGTTTAAACGCTTAAGAAATTACCTTTATGTTATTTCTATAGTATAGTACACCAATTATAGCATTATTTAAGTAAATATTTGCTTGAATAATTGTTATTCTATTTGCAAATTGTATTTTCTATTATTGGAATTTGTTTGAACGAGGATCATTTGCTTAGGCACTTTTTTGCTAATGGGCGATCATAAAGTTTACGACTCGCTTGAAAATTGAATGGCCGGAATTGTAAGATTTTCGAACATTGCAGATGTAAATGAACTCTTATACTGAATTAGCATAGCTGATATACGTTTAAGTACTACTGGTGGATCTGGAAGTATTACTTACGATTCCAAATAGGTTACTGATTTAGGGTGGCCGACAACAATGCTGCAAAATACAATTAAAATTAAATTTAAATATTTGATATAAATTCGTCGGTTTTTGTCATAAATATATGCGAGTAATGTGTATAAGTTGTGTAAAAGCTAGCCCCGGCTCGGTTTTGACTACAACTTAAACATAGCATTTTTCACTTGACACCACGTTCCTCATAGTTATTATCTGTTACTATAACCTTAAATAGAACAACAAAATGTTATACCTAAGTAGTTTACTATAAATAATATATTTATAATAAATTAATTTACTTACGCTCTTGAATGTAGATAACTTCACTCTTGCGAACGGATGATTTTGGTGTTGGTCAGATCTCTTTAAGATGCTAAATACAATGAGTAGGGCAATATGTACTAAAAATCGATCGATTTTAAGCGCTTAAAGTATGCTAAATTATGCTCTTAAAAACTGAATTGCTAAAAATGTTTTTCTGTTAATCAGTCATCTTAGTTAATATGTAGGCAAGAAGCAAGCAAAATAAGCGCCCACAGCATATACAAACGTCTAAACAGGCTAAGTAATCGACTCGGAAAACATCTTACACAAAAAAATGAAAAAATTAAATAAAAATCACAAGTGCACGTTTCCAAAGTTTGGTGTTTTTGGTCGGTGCATTTTTAAAAGCCAATATTTCTCCAATTGTGTATTTGTCTATTATATGCGTCTTGTGGTACTCTTGGATGTTCCCGTCTTGTTATGTGACAAGTCGAACAATACTGCGAATCCTGGAATTTTTCAATCACGCAGACAAGTTTAGCGTTAATAGCATCACCTACCTCACCTTGTACACAATTTATTTGTTTTACAGCATTGTTCACTATTTAAAGTTGCTCAGCAAGCGGCAACCCAGAACTTTCTAATCGGCCTTTACCGAATTATCAAGCAAAAGCAGTTTTGTTATTTTCATTGAACCTGCTTCCTCATCGTCCATTGCATCAAACACAGCAATTCGAAGTTGTTTGGCATAGAATTTTACGGTTGCGAGCCAAGTTTCCCAACGTGTGATTATTGGCTGAAGCGGAAGTGCGAGTCCGGGCCGTAGATTTTTGTAAATCTCAAGTCTCCATGGTGCTTCTAAAAATACCTTTCTGATATTGAATATCAACTAATTGTTTACATACACGGTGAAGACCATGTGCAAGGCACGTTAGATGGGTAATTTTTCGTTAAAACGTCTTTATTGGTCGGGCGGTATTCATCATGTACAGTGTTGCGTCTGATACATATAACACAATTTTTTCTTTATCATA
Source organism: Nephrotoma guestfalica (assembly GCA_963691935.1). NCBI lineage: Eukaryota > Metazoa > Arthropoda > Insecta > Diptera > Tipulidae > Nephrotoma > Nephrotoma guestfalica. Next base: position 265,088,732 of record OY829914.1, on the reverse strand, counting down.
GGTGTCATCTAAAATTTTAACCGAATTATCAAACAACAGGTGGTATGATTAGCTTTTGTAGTTGTGCGGTGTTTAACAAATAGTTACGTCTGGCGACTGTCTTGTCAGGATCCATAATGCCAACGATAACATTGGCCACATACCTTCCAGCTGAATCGGTAGTTTCATCAATAGACAGCAATAAGTGGTATTTTTGTATAGTTTTCCGACATAGTGTGTAAAGAGTTTCCGATGGAACTTTATGATTTGTATATTTGTTTAAAAATGGGTGTATCTTTTTGTATGTCGAATTTATACATATCAGCTGCAATGAATCCACTGCATAAATCTTGCGCAAACTGTTCATTTTGTTTTGGTCAGCTGGAACTTTCGCCTAACAACTGCTGAGCAGCTGCCATTACACCATCTCGCTCCATTAGTTCTATATGTTTAGCTGTCGCTAAATGCTGTTTAACCGTGAAAGTGGTTTCCACCGTCACCATTCTATTGCAAATTTTGCATAACAGAATTTGTTCATTCGCCTTAAAATCTGGATATGCAGCTACGTAATTTTTTAATTTATTTGCGACAGATTGCTCCACTTTCGGCATGCCCTAACATAATTTGGTATTTGCATAATTAAGAAAGCAGCTTCTATTGATTTTTCTTTAAGTGCATGTAGATACTTACTTTTTTCCACTAATTATTGTATTCCAAACAAACCGAATTTCATAAATTTAAGATAACCACAATAACATTTGAACGATACGATTTTACCGGTTAAATTTTATTTTTAATCTTTGCATGTGTTTCGCTACTTCCTCTATAATTGGCCGAGTTTTGTCTTTTGCAGTTTATACAATTTAGGGGTAGGGTCGTTTTGGCTAATTTCGGTATCGTTAAACTTTTTTCCAAATGTCTGCGAATAATCCTGAAGATGTTCACGCTTTCTGATCACTACTATATCTGAAAGGTTAAAGAATATTTTTCCCGATCAATCCAGGAGGTGGACATCTTTGGGTTTTGGTCTATGATTTAGATTATCTTTAATCTTATCTTTAGATTTCAAAGGATTGTACCCCATTTTCGGACAAAGCAGATTACATAATATTCGGCCTTTGTGATGATCAGAATCCGACCTAAATAAACTATGCCATGTCTATATTTAGATTCGTGTTTTCATTTGCACTTTCAATACCACAGAATATACCGGATCTTTCGTTTTATTTTCTGAGAGCTTTTCAAATTGTCTATTTTTACAAGTTTTTTGGACTTTCAATGTTTCTTGTGGTTTCAAATATTTGTTGGTATATTGTAGGCAAACTTCTTTACTTGAGACTAATGGGATTCATTTTTGATATCCGGTTCGATGCCTTACAGCCGATTATTTTGAGGACTCATCGTTAAAAGTGTAATTTTATCGTGTGAGGTTTGTTTCTCCAAAATTTACTAAGCTTTTAAGCTAACTATCTACAATAAAAACCTTAAGAGTTTCGAGTTAGTTGGATAAATTTATAAATCGAAAAGTACCAAAAGGACCTTGACAGTGAGTCTTTTAGTCTGTCTTTCTGTTTGTTGCATACAGCAGATTTTATCAAAAAACTGTTTAAGCTTTCGGTACGAAATTGGGCCTAGTATAGTAAAATTCATAGGCCATACACAATCGAATAATGAAAATTTCAATTTTCAAATTAATTCAATTTAAGGAAATTTGACTTTCGCTTTTTTATTGAAGAAATTACTAATCTTAGTGACATTACATTCGGCCTTAACAAGCCTACGGTTTGTTTTATTGTATTACTTCAGCTTCAAAGTTAAGGACAAGCTGGTGACCGCCATTGTTTGAATGGGTGTGCTTCCGAGTGCACTAATAATGTACAAGGCAACTATTCGAGAATGCGTTTGTGCTCTCTTATTTCCCCAATGGTGTCTTTAGGTGTAAATCGCTATCTATATTATAGCTTTCTATACCATTTCTCATAAGTTAGTTTTCCCAATCAGTTTCCTGTTCCAAAGGAGACTCATACTCGAGCTTCTATCGGTCTTTTCAACATTTTTAGAAAAAAGTGTATACATTTTGTACGCCATATATCTTTGAAATCGCAATTAAACGTTTTGCCCAAATGACGGCATCAGATCCAAGGTTATTAGTTGTAAGTCCATGTATTCTATCTCTATTGACCCAAAGTGTTTTGACCAAAATAATATCGAACTTCTCTGCTCTTGATTTGATCATGAGTACAGCCAATACTGCCTTCGAGAGTAAGTTTACTCTTCAACCCTATCATAGTGTTACTCAGAGGGATCGATATGTCTTAATCATTTTTATGCATTTTCAGACACCGAACACATAGAGCTAATCACACAAGTGGTCCATGCCAGTGGAGCCAGCGACTTGTTCTTTTAAACAATGATCTATACGATCAGCTCTTTGATCTTCTAATCTGGTATTCTTCCAGTTGGAAGTTGGCAAGAGGTCCATTAGATAGTTATAGCTTGTTACTTACTGCCTAAATTTTGTATAGCGACACAAGATCTGTTTGATCATACGTTTCGGGTAAACGATACATTGGGTAGGTCTGCCGTTTTAGTGAAATAGTCCCGTAAGAGTATATGTTCTTACCCGTGCTAACAATTCTGGTGTGAGGTTAAAACTTTTTTATGACGGTATATGTGTATCGAAAGACATTGGTACTTTGATGTATATTCCCATAGCAGTGGAAAAGGCCAGAATGGTGTTGCTGTCACCGAAACGCCAGTCTTTGGACTAGATTTATCGTCGTACAGGGCTTTATTTATGCTTGACATGACGGTGTTCGCACAAGATGCGAACGGGGTTGAGGTTCTGATTATCAAAAATCCTGCTTTTTTATTTTTTATTTAACTGGATTTTAATAGTCTGTTTCAAGACAGTAGAACGCAGAAAAAGCATAAAATCGTTGTTGGATCTAAATTAGCCTAAATTAGAATTCCAAAATGAACATTGAATACATATTCGTCAAACTAAATTTCTCTCGGATTCCTTTTTTATATTTGTTACATTTTTTATTAAACTCAACAGAATTAAAGCCATCGGCTAATTTTAAACATTTTCTTTGATTTAATAGTCTATGTTTTATCGTCCTAAAGAGGACAATCAATCGTTTTTTAAATGAAATATGAAATTAAAAATTAACATCATTAATTTAGTTTCAACACAACAACTAAAATCCAAAACTTCTTTCAAAATTGATGTTAGAATTGCAATCAAGCCTTACAAAACAAATTTGACCATAATTTGTTAAGAAATGACCTGTCAGCATGGCCGAATTCCAGAAATTCAATTTAGAATCCCAATCCACCGCTGTTAAGAAATGGTCAAGCTCCATCGACCATGGACAAATTCCAAAATTTAAATTAAGAAAAATTGTTTTTTGCTACTTTTATATTATAAGATTGCAGCAAAGGCGGGATTTCGTACCGATCCTCGTGATTGTAGTAGTGCTTATGTACATGGAAGAGTTTATCCGGATTCGTTCCCTACCATCCACCTTAGTTCGTTTGATTCCTCGAATTAAATGGAAAGATAGGAGTCATATGGAAGTCGATCACTACCTCTCTCAAAACATGATATGGAGTGGCTGCTTCCGGAAGTACGTGTTCAAGTACAAAGACGACGACATCTTTATGGCTCAACACATGTACTAAATTAATGGAGAATGTCCAGCATTAATTTTTAGGATACCCATGGTTACCACGAGCAAGACAAAACCTCGGAGTAACTACTGAGCAACACTCCGAATTATATATTACACAATATGTTCAAAACCGAAATAATCTGCACACGAAACGAATAGTCTTACATATGGTTCACATCTAACCTCTTTAGAGAGATCTTCCCACGGCCGCACAATAAATACAACCTAGCATTAGAATTATGTCTATCTACAGTAAACAATATTGTCTAAAATACTTTTTAAGTACAAACATTTTTAGCACAGTTATATGAAAATACTCACATGTCGCAACGTTCGATCAAAAATTTCAAAATTCATCACTTTTATCACCAAACCGATATTCACCAAAGACTTATTTCAAAATGATTTTTTTCTTTTAATCAATTTTCTAATTCTATACCGACCGAACATTATTCTGCTGAAAACGTATGTACTCTACAACGAATATTTGCGTGTCACCACGAATGTAACAAGCCACAGTTGTATGACGCGATTTTAATCTTGAACAGAACAAAAAAAATCTGTTTTTAAATATTACATGCGATTTAATGTTGTTTACGTACATCATGTAGCATTTGGAAGATAATCTTCGAGGATTTTTGGTGGATTAACAATTAATGAATAATAATACTAGATTAGCATTTAATTACTATCTCATAGTTGTATCTCGGAACAGTTTATTTAATCGTGGCCCACACGTAATTATTCAATCAACCTCTGGACATTTTTTTTTTTTTTATAATTAACCACCATAACAAATTTTAATTATATTCTAACATACAATTCCAACATATATCTCCATCACCTCTATTAATTTACAACATGTACACTGCACAGTAGTAATTAGTAGTTTTAAACATATTCCTGATAATCAAAGATATCCGTCCAATCTTTGATTACCATGTGTGTATCGTTTTGAATATTCATATAAAAACGAAAACAAATTTCTATTCGAATATCAGTAGTGTTGCGGATTTCTAGAAAAAACCAAATCATCAAGAAAATATTCTAACTATTTTTAAAATGAAGTTCTTAATTTGCTTTGTTGTGGTGGCATTGATTGCCGTAATTGGTATAAATGCCAGTGAAGAGGATGAGGAAATGTTAAGAAGTTTGAGTCAGGATTGTAAAGAAAAGGAGGGCGCATCGGATGGTAAAGATATTTTACGATTTATTTCGTAGCACAAATTAATTTTTTTGTTAACATTTAGATGATGTGAACACCATGATCGATAAAAAATTGCCGGAAACCAAGGAGGGAAAATGTATGATTACTTGCATGCAAGAACAATTTGGTGTGGTCGAAGGGGGTGCTTTTAAACCAGAGGGATTTATGGAGTTGGTGCGCATGAAGGTGTCCAAAGAATCAACTTTGGAAAAATTACAAAAAGTCGCTGACGAGTGCGCCTCAGTAAAGGATGATGATCGATGCGAAATGGGGTATTTGATTGGAAAGTGTATTACCGACAAATCGATCGAGCATGGAGTCGATAAAGATATGGAATAAAAATATAATTTTTTATTGTATCGTGTACATTGTGCTATTATAGTTATAATGTTAGTTTTGATCCAAGAATATAATTTACCTACGTAAGTCGTTAACTTACCAAAAATAAATGTTTTACAAAAAGCTTGTCGAATGTCAACATATTATTTTTAAACGAATTTGATTAGACTTAAACAAAATAAAAATAAAAGAAACTATAATCAAATGAAATTTATAATTAATTGATTGATAATTTTCGTACTTAACAGGATGAATTGTTGTTGGAAAATTCCAAAGTGGAATAAATTTCTTAATAGATCTCTCGGTATTCCCCTCGAATCGATCTTCTTATTTCCATGGAAGCCTCTATGATCGTGCGTAAAGAAGTATAACTTCATTTTGCCTGCCAAATCGATTTTAGATTTCAAAACTCTCACATACGTTTCGAATAAGTAGTGGACATCAATGACCCGTACACCTGAGGATCGAATAAGGCGGCTTATTTTATAGCATAAAATGGTGACCTCAACTCACTAAGAAATAACAGAGTCTTACAACATAGTACCATCCCAATTAATTGATAATTTCGTTTTGTCAAACTAACTGTCCTTCCAATTTAATTATGGAATTGATCAAAATATGGCCTCAATCTTAGCAATATTTGAGAACTTGTTTAACAATTGATTTTCATTCCTGAGGCAAGTCAAGCAGTCTTAACTAAACGGGGATTGAAGACTAACGAGCATATTTAAAAATTATAGTTGCGAAAAACAGTATGACTTTGAATATCAAGAGCTTATTTTCAAAAATTATATCAAAGATGGCGTTGTACGTACAAGCACATTATTGTAAATATGCTAGGTAATCAAAACAGCCTCTTTATAATTGTATTCGCCAAAAGTGAAGCTAGATGCAACCAAATAATTCAAATATTAGTTGTGATTATATAAAATTTACAACGTAGACAGACTCCCCAATCTGCCTTAAATAATTATGCAGTTACGGTAGATGATTAATTTGATTGGCGCGTGATAAGTAAATTTAATTATATTTATGGAAATCACGTTTATTAGTTAATTATTATGTTCCCTACATAAATTTTGTTTTATTTACTACTAAATTTTGCTTATGCTACGATTGTTTGTGTTGGACATTATTAAAATAAAATTTAGCCGCGTGCGAGGTAATACAGATATTTTGAAGATTGATATACTATAACTTTGAAATGTGGAACCTTATTTACGAGTTTTTCCAAAAATTGAGTATTTTATTCCATCTATCGTTCACAAAATTAACCAAGTTTTGTAAGCTTCGGATTGCAGATTAACGATTTAAATCATAAATTTTAAAAGCCTGAACATTAGATACTCGAAATAATATAAATTCCCATAGCTAGAAAAATCAGTTTAAGTAAAACTAGCAGTCTGGGCTTTCTACGTCCCGTACAAAGCATTCTATTATAACAGACAATGTACTAAAATGTTACTCGCCCACACTAGGCAAGTCGAAGTCGAAGCTCTAAAAAATTATATATTGCAGAACCCATAGAGCAGAGCAATCCTAGAATTATATGCTAATAATAGACTAATTAAATGCTCTGCTAGCTTAAGAAAAAATTCCCATATCAAAAAATGATTTAAAAACAATTGGAAAATTTAAAAATTTGTTTATTTTACACGTTATAGAAAAAGCATTAGGCTTTATCGCTCCAAAGCTTTCAGAACTCAAATCAAAAATCAGACCAAAACCAAAATAATAGAACAAACCAAGATCCATTAACACACCAATAAGTTTAGGCTTATTATGCCTTATTTAAATTTCCCGGTAAAAAATTTTGGGCGTCACTCGTTCATGACTAAGCTTCAGGTCATTTAATTTAATAGCTAGCAGAACCCAAATCGAAAATCGGGTCAAAACTGAAATTATAACGCATAACAAAATCAAACGATATACAAATGATTGTAGGCTCATGATAGCCTAATATGAAATAACCCATTAAAAAAATTTGAGCTCCACTCTCTGTCTTGATCAAATTTCAGGTCATTTAATTTGAAACTAGCAGAACTCAAATCGTAAATCGGACCAAACCCAAAATTATAACGCAAAACTAGATCTATTGACATACATAAAATTTTAGGCTCGTTATGTCCTAGTTAAATGATCGATTACAAAGTATTGGGCTCCACTCGTTATTCACCAATCTTCAGGACATTTAATTTAAAACTCGCGGGACCCGAACCCAAAATCGGACCAAAACCGAATTTATAACACAAAACTAGATCTATTGACATACAAACAATGTTTGAATCATGAGCATGAGGGCCCAAATAAATGCCTCATTAAAATATTTTGGGCTGCACGCGTTCTTGACCAAGCTTCAGGTCATTTAATTTAAAACTCGCAGAAACCAAATCAAAAATCGGACCAAAACTGAAATTATACCACAAAACAACATCAATTGACATACAAATAATTGTAGGCTCATTATGTCCTAGTTAAATGACCCATTACATAATTTTGGTCCCCATTCGTTCTTCACCAAACTTCAGGTCATTTAATTTGAAACTAGCAGAACACAAATCGTACATCGGACCAAACCCGAAATTACAGTAGGTGCAACAATAACGTGTACGGCTTAGCTGTACCTAAAACTATAGGAAAAAATATGAGCGGGGCTTAAACCGGTTTTCTAATTGATTTCTCTTTAATGCTCTAAAACAAAAATTAGTTTAACTGCAAATTGTTAGTGTTTATAGCGGATAAGGTATATGAAAGAAATGAGTGCGATTTATAAAACACGATTTGAAGCGGTGTTTTTAACTGTGGATCCGAAAGGGCCAAAAAAGTCGGTTGCAAGTGCAGCAAAATATATAAAAAATTCAAACATATTTATACAGAAGAGGATTACAAATAATTCCAGGTATAAAAATGTTGACGATTTGCCAGATAGAGGCAAAATCCGAACCACTACAAAAAAGAAGGATGACGCCGCAGTTATTGGATGTAAATTCTGCCGTAACGCTGGATGCAGCTGTGGAAAAATTGGCGAAAAAGAATATTATTATACCAAAAACTACCATACGAAATAGAATATAGAACATGGCTACGCATATCGAAATACTTTGGTCAAACCACTGCTACCACAAAAACACATTGAAAAGCAACTACAGTGGGCAAATGAACACGTACTATTAACATGAAAATGTACTACATAAAAAATTTGAGCCGTCTAGCGCGAGTCGTTCGAAAAATATGGAAAAATTTGTCACCACAGTTTGCATAGAATTTGGTTGATAGTATGAACAAAAGGTGCCAGCCAATTATTAGCAGTAATGGTGAATGGACTATGTCAACTAACAGCGTCAAAGAAAATATAACAAACTTTCATAATAAATTTCAAATGATCCATTAAAATATTTTGGACTCCACTCGTTCTTGACCAAACTTCAGGTCATTTAATTTAAAACTCGCAGAACCCAAATCGAAAATCGAACCAAACTCGAAACTACAATATAATGTAAAACTTGATCTATTGACATACAAATAATTTTAGTCTTCAAGAACGAGTGGAGCCTAAAATTGTTTAATGGAGCATTTAATTAGCCTATTATTAGCCTATAATTATCCATACTATCTAGTAATGTTCTGCTGTGTGGGTTCTTTATACCTATACATTATTTGCTACTAACAATTTACGAGCATGTGGTTTGCGATATTCAGTACGGTTTATGCCCTGTGCATCTTATAAGCTGCACGCTTTCGTACAAAACGTTGCAATTTTGAACGAATTTGTCGTTTGTACTTCAGCTAGAAACGGTATACTTGCTCAAGGAGTATAGCGTTAAAATTGTTTATATGTAGACTGAATATAAATCCCTTCATATATAATATTAAGCAACAAATCTGATTATTAAGTTACATATTGCAGTAGTGCCCTGGAGAAATTCTGCGAAAGCACGGGTGGCAATATAAATTGGCATAACTATTTCGATACTTGTTTCCCCAGACTATGTACTTATCCCCATAAAGATTATCGTATACGAATAAAAATATAGCAATACGCGATCAAGATCTATCCGCTTAATAACAAATTGGATGCTTAACTCGAAATTCTAATTCCTCCCTTTTTTGTTATCCGAATTAATAAAGATACCTAATCTTGTTTATGCTCGAATGTGTTTTTTCTTTCGAGTTCAGTAATTTTCCATTAATTTTTCCAATCTTTACTCAACACTAATACCTTAAATAAATGTTAAAAATAATAATTATAGCCAGTTGCCAGGTAAATACGAAAAGCAAAAAAAATATTAATAATAATTTGTGTGAATAAGCCGCCGCTTCATATTAATTCTTACAATTCAATCGAATTGATGATAGAGATCGAAGTTAGCGTACTCCTTCTTGAGAAGAATTTTTTCCATATTTCTTTCGATTTTAATAACAAAATAAAATAAACAGTTTCTTCTTATTCTTCGTCTTTTATGTGCCTTATCGTAATTTTTTATTAGTCTTTGAATTTCTTATTTAATCGTTGTTGTTTTATTTTTGAATGTATATTTACCCGTGCAAATATTGACATTTATTCAGTAACAACAACAAAAAAAAATCTCAATAAAATTATGTTAAACATTACAAAATTATTAAATTTAGTACACTTAACTAATTACAAATTGGAACATTACACCTTAATTAGGTGTAGCCTATATATCGGCTTTGCACTTGAAATATATCTGTTGGCAGACGATTTGATTCGTCGCTCCGAAAGCAAACTTTGTTTTATGGAAGGCGCTAAAATGCGTACTCTCAATTAAATATTTACTTATTTTACAATGGTGTATCAATTAAAATAGGAAGTTAAAATCAATGCTACTCTTTCGAGTATACGAGTAAAATATTTGCATACAATGTTCTTTGTTATGGGAATCAGCGATAATGGCAATTTCTACGCCTAATCTAAATACGGGTGTATAAACGATTATATAGATATACAAACAAATCATTATATAGCTCAAGTGCGATAATCTTGTATACGTTTTGATTTATTTCGGGGTATTAAACCAAAACGATAAGCGTTATAAATTGTCAACTAAACATGCCTTATCACCTCTTATCACAATATTTCAAGACTTGGTTACAGACAAAAATATATGAATGAAATGTTTTAATTTATTACGTTACTGGTAGTGCAATGAGCGAGGTGTGGTTCGATTTGTTTAAATTACATTTTTATGTTTATTGCGCGGGGCTCTTGGATTTTACAAATTATATCTGATTAACTTTAAATTGACATAGAGGTTCCACTTCGGATAAGCTAGAGTAAGTATAAATATAGTGCACTTCTGTCAATTTTTCGGTTTTTGGTTCTTTATACGTTTTTAAGAATATCAAATTGTTCCCAATAGAGGCGTTATCTATATATAATATGATCAAGAATAAGATAAAATGTTCCTATTTATTAAAACATGAAAGATATTGGCATTCACACTCTACCATCAATATTTGAAACAAGACTAATATGCAACATAAAAAAAATAACACCACCAGACAATTTATCATCGATTATTTTTCGGCAATTTTATGTTCCCCGTTGCAATTCCAAATTTCGAATTATAGGATCTAGACTTCCAAATTATGGCTCAATGGGTGCTTACTGAATATAAAAACACTTACACAAAAATATACAATTTAATGTGAATTGATACCCACATCTATTAAAATTCTAACATAATTACAAAAAAATACATCAAAAGCCGACAATGTACTGTTGATTATTTGTTGACAATATATTGTGACCGTACTGCCATTCAAGAACTATATGGCGTAGACATCAAATTTGTTTGCTTAATGGGTACCAACTGGATGTCAAAGCATATTGAAATTGTTTTTTATTTTAATGCAAGTTGGTTGTGGTTCATGCATCAATCACTACAATACAAATCAATACAATTGATATGACACAACCCGATAATTTATTTTCGATTAATTTTTGACAATATATTTTTCACAGTATTGTCATTGGACTGTAGGGTCTAGGCTATCAAATTTCGGCTTATTGCATGCAAACTGAATAACAAAACTCATTTAATAATTTTAATGTGAATTCATATAATGTGAAATGATGCACCAATCACATTTGCATACATATAACATAATCATGGGTGGATCCGAAATGCCAAATGCGCATTTAGCCAAGATACATTTCAAAAATTACACACATTGTCGGATTAATAAGTGATTGGTCCCTTGAATCCTAGCTAGATCTCAGGGCTGCACTGCCGGGGGTGTGTTGATCTCGCTTTCTTCCATTTTTATAATTACTTTTATGCTGTTCCCATGTGATCACCCAAATCTGCACTAATACAAGCAAAAAATTCACATTTCCAAAAATATGCATTTAAACTCCCATTTCGGATGCATCCTTTGTCACATTATTTTGTGCATTACATTAATTATGTTTTTGTTACGACCTATGTTCAAAATCTATTTGTGAATAAGATATTGTCACTAATTTGTCCTGTCAAATCCGGTTCATATTACTTCATTGTGAATACAGTTATAATTTTAACGGGGATAAGAACAATTCCTGTAATTTACATCACTTCCGGAATGTTCTCGAAAATCCCGGAAAAAATCTCTTACACACTTACACCACTACCACGTAATACGTACAGCATTCGAATATTCCCACAATAATTTCCCCGTTATTATCTACTTGCACTTAAACACCACAACAAATAATCTCCACAATTATTTTTAACCACACCAATAATTTCACTTTTACACCACTTATATTTTCCCACTACCCACATTCGGTTTTACACTAACGCGTTCGGCGTCTTAACTAAGACTCACGGCTGCCGCACGAAAATTGTCTACCAGCTAGGTGCAACATAAGAAAGTTAAAAATGTGTGATCTCAAAACGACAGTGCCAACTTTTATTTTCTTGTTTACTATTTCTTGTTGCTCTAAATAATTTCTAGCTCTGTATGAAATGGGAAATGTCGTTGTTAGCATATTTACAACAACAATTGCATTATATGTACTATTTAAAGCTATATCTCACTAATTTCCCAAAAACGTCATTAAACCAATTTACACTAAATGAACCAGCCCAAGCGTCTAACCAACGCTGAAATACGAAATCTAGGGGGTTAAAGGGTTAAACTTTAACTGTTTAATTTTTTTTCGAAAAACTTTTTCTTCCTGCTTAATTATTTTTCAGCGAAGACGATAATACAAGCTACTGTGAATTTTACAATTGATTCGTCGTGAAAAATTACAGTTGATTCTTTAAATAATCATATGAATGTAATTCTTTTATTTATTAATCCTTTATAACACTTTTGGGTAACTTGCTGACAAAACATTACCAAATCTATTTCCGGTAACTTTAGGGTAATTTAGCTTTTGTTGTTTTTTGTTTCTGTATTTGTACTAAATTAGAAATATCAGAAAAATTAAAATTACCCAAAAGTTACCATGGGTAAATTTCCGAAGACGGCTATTGTTACGAATTTGCCTTGTCCAATCCGAGTCGTATCACTGGACTCTATTAGCGACGATTATTAGCTACTAATAATCTTTTTACCACCTGGTCGTCACTGGTGCGATCTATTTACGAATTTTCACTGAATTATTCAATTTTTTTAAAGATCTTTCATTTTGAAAAAAGGAACAGATGTACAGCACTTCACTTATGCACTGTAGAGTCGTAACATTGAAAATATTTTAGTTTGTACTGCATCTAATATATAATGAGCAAAAATATCACATAAATAATACAACAATTAAAACTTATCCGTAAAAGTAACATTATTGCGTGCGTGCGCACAACCAAAAACTGTGTATTCTAATGCCAGTTTTAGAATCAAATTTCTTACAAACATATAAGAATTTAAGGCAATTTCATGTGAAAATATTGTGAACAATAGTTCAGTGCCTGACATCTAGTGATTTTATTTGTACTACACCAAAGGAGGTATAAAAAATATTTTTAGTAGGCGATTACAATTAGAAACAAATTTTGACTACCTTTGACTCATGAACATGTAGCGGCACATAAGAGGCAAATAAACGTTTAATTCAAAACTTTCTCTAGTTAACTTTTAGGAGAAAGTATTATTTTTTCGAATGTTTCTGTATTATGTTACATGTCGAAACCGAACACACAATATTTACATCGTTTTCAGCTAATCACATTAACCATAAAGATTGCTATTTTGCTCCCGGTGCTTCAGTACGTTTGTTTAAAAAATTCAAGGACATGCTGTGTGTGCCAAATATTTATGTCAACCCATTGCCGGTTAGCAAAATTACAAGTCGAGGATTAGAAGGCGTTGTTATTTTAGATTGTAATAGATGCGGGGTTATTGATTCAAGTGGTATCGTGATTGAAGCTGATCGAGTGTGTCACTTTGTCAAGAAACCATTGGAAAGAGTCGGGATGTTGAGTTTAGGGAGCATATCGATTTCAGCTGACTAATGATAATAATATCTGAGTTATTTTGATACTACTAAAGCGTTAAATAAGAGTGTGTCCTCGATGCAACAACTGCAACTTGAACTTGTTACCAATAACAACATTTCTGGGTATGGCGAAGAACTTAAAAATAACTGGGACGAAGCAAATAAATCTAGTGAGAATCAGGATATAAATTAGATGGCGACGACAACGAATACGTTCCACAAATTGAAGTGGGCTGGTTGTCAGATCCACCAAGAAGGTCAGAGTTCCAAAAAATTATCCACGATGATTTTTTTTTGGTATTTATCAAAATTAGAGAAACCGAATGATCCTGCAACAGTTCAAAAAGCGTTAGATTTATCGTGCGATACAGCATGCAGGTATGCAAGCCGATTTCTACACCTTTGGAATGATATCAAAAGACAACGAAAAATCTGTCTCCACAAAACGAATTGCATAGTAACAAGATGAAAGATGTGCCCTTTCAGGAAGCAATTGAAAGTTTATGTTTGCAGCATAGGTAATGTGGTACGATGATTCATCAGTTGTAGAGTATACTGAATAAAATTTGGCAGGAGACTTACGCCTATTTAAGTTTATCGCCAGCAATTCAGGAACAATTCACATCGATCTAGCATCATCCAAAAACAAAGCAGACGATATCAGGCATCACTTTATTCGACATCAAATTAATGAAGGAGTTGTTGATCAGCAGTTTGTTACAACTGAGACGATAAATACATGATGCAATTATTAAGACTGTATCATCCAGACGTAAAAGTTTCTGCTTATGTTGTTATGTACACGTTTTATTTTTTATATTGCTCTACACATTATATTGAAATACACAAGTTGTTAATTCTGAATACCTAAAACAACTGCATTTTCTTTTCCACTGTTAATCATCTCAAGCCCTACAAAACTAAATACTCTGTCATTGACACAACGAGTGTAACCTTCCCTAAACAAATCATGTCAGTTTAGTAACGAAACAGATTTAGATAGCCAACTCAATCGAAAAAAGGAAACCACCTTGGAAGCTAATCACAAACTAATCCGATTGGGAAAATTTTTGTGTTAAATGTAAAATTCTTATTTAGACTCGTTATTCATTATACATACGCTACCAAATGAATTTATTATTCCGCATTTCCAGTTCAGAAACTGAGCAGGCAATCGAATAGACAAACATTTTATTGTTATTAATTATTGGCACGGTCATTTTAAAATAGTTTATTTACAACTGATATGACATGCCACATTTATACATATTCGAATCTAATAACGCCGTGAGTATGGCAGGTAAGACAAATGCTTAGCGTGGCCCATTATTTAGGCACGATCCAAATTTCCTTAATCCACCCTTTTCAAAAATACAAATAATCATTTCTATTATTTGCGTATGTACATAAGAAGAACTAAGCCCTCTAATATATAAACCAATAAAATAAATTCTGTGTGTACCAATCGGTTAAATTGCTTATCGCGCGCTTGTTTAAATAAATTGGCAAAAAACGAATTCGAATTTCGCGAGTATAAATACGCCAGGAATTACCAAGCTTGAATCAGAAAGAAAGTTATCTTTTAATCGTTAAGTTCAACGTTTAAAATTCACTAAGTAAAATTCACTAAGGAAAGTGTTTCGCAGTTACAATTTATAAAAGCTCTTAAGGTAAATTTACATATAGGAAATAGTACTGTTAAGGTCTGGGTATCCAAAATAGGAATGAGGCTTAGCAAAATAATTCTAACCATTATATCGGTTTTCTTGAACTCGAATTTCGCTGGTCTTGTTTCAATAATCTATATCAACACCGATTGCTTTATTTGCGGAAAACTATTAAATAAATATTTTTCACCTTATGCTAGTGCATTCGATTAACACATTCAATAATATTTGTGCACGCATATTGTAAATTGCATTCAAAGTCCATAACACTCGTATTTTAATTATAGATTTAGAGACCTAATAAATATCTCCTATAATAAGCTTATTTTTTTTTTATTTACAGAAAGAATAAAAAAATTATTTGGATTCGAGATGAAGCAAGAAAACAATAATCTGCCAACGGATCAATCGATGTAAGTATAAGTTTATCGCCAGGTTACGTTTTTTGGTGGCCAAAATAACTCGAACTAACAATTTTTTGTTTATTTCCAGAACAATTAAAGCGAAAGATGGCAAAATATATGATAACAATAAACTACAGGGTTATCAAGTACAACGTCAAGTATTACTGCAGCCTGAAGTGCATCGATTGTCTGGCTATGAGGCACCCAAGCAACCACTAGCCCAGCGAATTATAAATTCATGGAGCCAATTTAGTTTTGTCCAACTAATATATAATCTCATTCCTGTACTGGAATGGATGCCAAAGTACTCATGCAAAAATTACTTTTGTGGTGATTTATCCGCGGGCATAACAATAGCCGTGATGCATATTCCTCAAGGCATGGCTTATGGTATATTAGCCGGTGTAGCACCTAAAACCGGTTTATACATGGCATTTTTACCAACTTTAGTATACGTCATATTCGGAACATCACGTCACAATTCAATGGGTACATTTGCAGTCATATCGATTATGTGCGCTAAAGTGGTGGCCACATACTTACCTCCCGATCCAATAGCGACCAATTTAAATTCCACCGTAGCCGAAGTGCTCAACAATTCGACCGAAATTGTTTACACTCCAATCCAAATTGTAACCGCCATCTCATTTTGCACCAGTGTAATGTATTTCATTATGTTTGTACTACGATTGGGAACAATAACAACGCTACTCAGTGAACCGCTAATAAGTGGATTTGTTACGGGCGCATCTGCACATGTGTTTGTGAGCCAGCTAAAAGATATTTTTGGAATTCCAGTACCACGTTACAAATCTTCGTTTAAACTACCATTAAGCGTATACTACCTATTTGAGCACATCACCGAAGTAAATTACACGGCGCTCATTGTTTCCTGCTTTATCATCCTGTATATGATATGTATGAATGAGTTTTTCAAGCCGTGGTTCTCTAAAAAGAGTAAATTTCCCTTCCCAATTGAACTGGTTGCTGTAATTATGGGCGTCGTAATATCGCTCTTGATGAAATTTCCTGATACCCATGTTGTGAATCTGGTGGGTAAAATACCTGTTGGGTAAGTGACATCTTTAAATTACGTTTAATAATAAATTCACAAATTTTAATTTTGTATTTTCTACCTAGTCTTCCAGAACCGGTTTTACCACCGTTTGCCTTAATCAAAATGGTCGCGGTAGATTGTATCGGTGTTGGAATCGTAAGCTATTCGGTAGTGATATCGATGGGAATGCTTTTCGCAAAAAAAGGAAACTACGTTATACGACCAAATCAGGAATTGCTGGCATTAGGTGTCTGCAATATGATTGGATCCCTATTCTCGTGCATCCCGATGTCCGCATCGCTATCTCGTACCGCCCTACAATACGAGACAGGCGGAAAAACTCAAGTTGCATCAATAATTTCCGCCTCAATAATTTTATGCGTTTTGCTTTGGATTGGACCAATTTTTGAGTCATTACCCCGTAGCGTACTCGGTGGCATCATTGTCGTAGCACTAAAAGGTGTTTATATGCAAGCACTCGACTTAAAAAAATTCTATAAACAGGGGAAAATGGAGGCCTTCATCTGGATCGTAACATTTTTAGTCGTTGTTATTGTTGACATCGATATTGGTCTACTGGTCGGTGTGATAACATCGGTCGCGGTATTATACTGGAACGGGTTAAAACACTATAGTTCCGTGTTAGGACAAATTGAGGACACGGGTGTCTATGTCGACTTGAAAAATCACCGAAATGCCGAAGAAGTTCCAAAAACAAAAATCTTTCGATACTGTGGCTCGATTAATTTTGCAACGAGGTCAAGTTTCCGTAGATCACTCTACAAGGCTATTAATCTAACGGACACGACACTAAAAAAAGCTATTGCAAATAAGGATGATGCTGTCCAGGAACTAAATGGATTGCGCACTGTCATTATCGATTTATCGTGTTGCGGACGTTTGGATCAGGCGGGATGTCACACGCTGGCAGACATTCAACATGATTTAACTACAATTGGTGCAATATTATTACTGGCATGTCCAAGTGATAATGCTTACAAAGCACTCGAACATAGTGTAGCACTTGGATTAGCACCATTCCAAACATGTCCAACTGTACATGACGCAGTTCTGTATGATTTTGGACATCATGATGAGGTATAGCGATAGTTGCCTCGAATGTACTTAGCCGATAAGACATAAAGTGCCTAAGAACAAAAAAAACATTTTTTTAAATATTATTAATTTAGACTGACAATAAAGCCCTAGCTTAAGGATATTCTACTGCAATGCATGTGTGCAGGAGGCTATAAACTAAAACACGAAATATCTATGTAATACAAGAACTACCCAGGTTTTTAAAACTACTTAATACTAGAGTACTATAAATAAAATGTTAAAATCTAGTCGAGATATTAATTTTAAAAAATTCTTAAAGAAATAATTATACAAATTATATTTTTCTATTATTTTAAGTTAAAGTAATTATTTTAAGTACTAAATTAAGATTTAACTGTTAATCGGAAAACGCGTAATCATTGAGCAAAGTACTAGTGTAATTTTGTACTTATAGTCTTAATTATGTGATTTTAGTTGTCTACTAAATACAATAATTATTGATTAAATATAAACAAATTATAAAATATAAATAACATTTTTAATTAGAATTTGCAATTTTAATTTGCCCTCTTTAATCTGATTTTCCAATTAATTTGAATTGAACACATCGATTATGACGCCCATTATGGAAGTTAAAAGTTCGATTAGAAATCGAAATTAAAAAAACAACTTTATTACTCAAAATCCAAACTAGAACTAACTTAAGATAAAATACACTTTTTGTATTAAAATTAAAATTATCTTAATTTGCATTCTATGGAATTATTATTATGCTACACTTAGAGCCAATATGTACATTTGTGTGAATCAACAAATTTAGTTTTTGCGTATCTCGCTAGGCACGTTGTACTGATGCAACATTACTGATGTTAACACTTCCCTTCTTAAAAATTCACGTCCCGTGGTTTAAAAATTTAACTGCATGGATTTGAGTGTATTTTTTGATCAAACTGGCTTGATGCTTTCGGCTTTCCATCTGATTTCTGTGTGCCCGCTTGTGTTTTTCCTTTATGATGGAGAATTTATTTTCTTCATTCTCAATGTCTTCAACAACTCTTTGCATTAGGCGTGAAACTAGAAGAACTCTCCTTAAAAACTTCCCCCAGAAGCTGAATATACTCCTCCGGGATTTTGATTCCGTTGATGATTTTTGATTGCTCCTTTAGGACCTTGCATAAAATTCCTTTGTTTACCTGCAGCAAACTAATATAGTTTCTGTTGCAAGAGGAACGGGGCTCTTCAGGGGCATTAATAAATGAATAAATGATTCTGAAGATCAGTTGGTTTCAGAACACATTGACGGGTGCATCGCAGTATCGAATTAAGTTGATAGAATCCTCTTCCGCTCTGTGAATAGTTCCAGTGGTGGACAATGTGTTCGCTTCAAGTTCCAGTCTTGACTTGACGCTCGTCAGCTACTTTATTGGTACAGCAAGGTTTGTAAATTAAGCTCGCAATTATATTCCTCTGTGTGCAATATTTTTTAGTGTCAAGTGAAAGATAACCATCTCGAACTGCCATATTGGTGACTTAGCATGAAAGATTTCTGTTGTAATGGAATATGTATGTTGAGTATGATAATCAATTCATTGTCTTTTCGATCAATAAGCACTCCGAGTTTCTTCAATGCGTTCTCTTCTATGATGCCATCAAACGATTTTAACCTGATAGGATGACAATAATCGATGCCAATGCTTTTGAAGAATGGTCACCAATTTTTTGGATATCTCGTTTTGGTGTAGTCGAATGCCAATGGATTATAATAGTCCTCCTTCAGTTGCGTTTAATTGCGTTGGCATGTGGTTGATTCGTTGTTGCTTCCTTCCCTTTCCGTTTTGCTACCGGATTATCCTGAGCAGTGGACAGTTTATATAATTTACTTGCCGCGTTTGAACTCAAGATTCATCGGTTCTGGCGGTTTTCGACTACCATAAGAGATTCTCCGTTGAAGTAAAAACGCGTCTTTGTTTTTGGGTGAAGGTGCTGTACAGGTCTCCATTTAACCCACGAATGAACACATCCAGCGCTCGGTTACGATATGTTTCGGCCAAAACGTTGAATGTGTACCTCCAATGTGTACTCTTCTGTCTTCATAGTACTCGTCCACCGTCATGTGGTTTAGCGATAGTGTACTCAGTTGGCGCTCTATTGTCTCGAATTTTTTGGCGGATATGCTGAAGTATAGCCGGGTATTTCGGTTTGTTAGGATGTCGTAGTCATGCAGTAATTTCCAACGTTGTGCACCCATGAGAGGTGTTGGTGGGATATCCATCAAATATACAGATATGCTCGACAGAATCAGGCAAGCGACTTATTTTTTTCAATTCTTCTTCATTTTGTGAGTGACTAGCGTTGTTGTGGCTGCCGTGGAAATTGCACGATTTTCCAATTTGTCCAATCGTTTTCAGATTTTTTTTTTGATAATTCGATCTGGGCATTTAAAGCTCCAGTGATATGTTTAAGTGTTTCTTGAATTGCTTTTAACTTTGCCATTATAATTATCAAGGTAAGCAAATACATATTATAACTTGGAAGTTTATGGTTTCAACTGGCACTGCCAATAATAACTACTAAATCAATACTGGACATAAATAAGATTCCGTTGGCTAAGTATAAGAAGATCATCAATCTTCGGCATCGGATACTTATCGAATACGATAATCTAATTTAATTTACGATCGTCGTTTGACGAGTTGATTTCTTATTTAAACCAACGGAGCCCAAGGTGGTTCACATTCGTCGATAATAACTTATTTGGGTATTTTATTGAGTTAAAGCTAAATCTAAAATCTAAATCCGTTTTTAAAATAATATCCTCCTTAAATACATCAATAAATATAGTCTCCACTATAAAAGACTTTCATTTTCTAGTTCGAGGACGAATTCTGGAAACAAATTGAGGTTGAACAAATCATTAACGGAGTAAATGTCATTAGCGGTATCGGCCGGAATGACGTATCAAGAGGATGAGGCGAAATCTCTTTCTTTTGAAGAAACCGATTCAGAATTAATACGAAACAATTTCTTGAAATCTGAAAAATTTCATAGGTGTGGTTTGAAAAACCAAAAACGATCCCGACCTCTGACAAAAATTCAATACCCAGGCGTGTTTCCATTGTTAATCTCTTAAGCGAACATTCACTGCATAAGATCGATTAGGAGTATTATCATCTTCTATTCTTACTTAGAACAATTACGATTTCGGAATACATAAAATTTACAAAAAAAGTTTTGGCATTTCTGTTTTTCTGTTCTGTGCTGGGTCACATAATAACTACAGAAACGACATAACACTGTTTTGGCTCACTTAAGGTAGGAAAAATTGGTTATTTTTTGAATATTTTTATTTCAAATAAACGATTATAAAAAAGTTCTAACAGTATACGAGTATTTCTACAAAAAACCGTTAATTAAGATAAAATCTCCACAGTAATTATAAAATTCATACTTAAAAGTTATGTTTCCTTTAAAAAATTTAAGGTAGGAAAAAAAATTCTACGCAATGTCTGTTCTGGTTATATTTGTGTTCTGTGGCTAGGTTGACAACAAGGGTGGTAAATTCCCATTCATAAATTGCGAATCCCTTTCTAGAAGTAGTGAAATCATCACGTTTAATTTTCTTCCTATTTTGGACATCAGAATTCAGTACATGTCGAATTGAACCTTTTCAATGCGATCAAACACCTGGTTGCTTCAGTAACTATTTTAAGTTTTATACCGAAAATATAACCCTTCTCACCAAATACTGGAATCACTTTCAAAAGGAGTGAAAACCCCAGAAGTACAATATCACCGAATATACAGCGTGGACCATAAGTCACTGAACATTGTATTTTTGATATAATTTTTCTATTTTTTATTGAAAATGAATCATTTTGATTACAAAAGATAGTTTTAATCATGAAGAGTTTTAAAAAAATTAAATTTTAAAAATAATATCTGTTAGATGCCTGCCATCAGCCTCTTCGCAAGCTGCTGCTCTTTGCTGTACCTGGTCCATAACTGAAGTCAAAACTGGTTGATCAACCGCAATAATTTCATTTACTATGTTGTCTAGTAGTTGTTGCAGTCCTTGCGGTTTATTTGCGTATACACGATCTTTCAAAATTCCCTACAAAAACAAATCTGGTGGTGTTAAGTCGGGTGATCGTGATGGCCAATTAACATCTCCAAATCGTGAAAGTTCAGGAAACAAGGAATTATCTAACCCTAGCCCTGTAACGCTCACCATTTACAGTCAATGCATTGCCATCTTCGTCTTGGAAGAAGTACGGACCGTAGATCTTGTCTGCTGATATTCCGCATCAAACTGTGACTCTAAATGGATGCAACGGACGCTATAGAATCACTCTGGGGTTTCCAGTGCCCCAGATTCTAAAATTTTGCTTATTAACATAACCACTTAAATGGAAATGCGCTTCATCGGTCATTATAATTTTTTTCATAAAATCAGGATCATCCGTTAATAATTCGGTCAATTTTGCACAAAATCTTAAGCGGGTTGCATAGTCTTGTGGCAAAATTTCATGTACCATTTGTATCTTGTACGAAAACAGCATAAATTATTTCCATTATTCTACGCAGTGAAGTTCTGGACATTTGAAGCTGTGTGGCACGTTTACGAGTCGATGTTTCAGGGTTCTCATTTACGCTCTGCCGAACTCGTTCGATATCTTGGCTTCGTGCTTCAAACGGTCTTCCACTCCGAGATAAGTCACTAACAGATCCCGATGACTGAAAACGAGCGACTAGATTGCGTACTCGATTTCGTGATGGTGCATTTCTGGTGTTAAAAAATTTCGAAATTTTCTTTGGGTTTGAATTATTGAATTTTGACTAGCAAAATAAAACTCAACAATTTTTGCTCGGTTCTCAATCGTATACATGGCTACTGAATCTCCCAAACGTTGTTTCTAATACTGAAAAATAAAAAGAGAAAAATACAAAATAAAAAAATCATATCAAAAATACAATGTTCAGTGACGTATGGCCCACCCTGTATATATAAAAGTGGTATTACAAACTGTAATCGAACTAATAAATGCGTACTTTAATCTTTACTATCAGTATCAAATCAAGGTAACAAAATGTAAAATTATAAACTTGACTCACTTGTACTTTTAATAAGCCATCTAACAATGTATGGAACTGGTTAGATAGTCAAATCATATTTTTTGGTACACGGGTTTTCTGCTAAACGGTCCGACGTCAGGGTTGATAAATATTATCGCTACAGAGGAATGTTGGATTTTATGGCGAAAAAGTTTCGAAATAAATGAGTCAACGATCGCTTAGAAAATTTTGGAAAACGTCATAAAACGCACAAGCTTAGAAGACGTTTATTCTATAAAAATCCGGCCAGAACCGCCTAATTTGGACAGCTTTATTGGAAATGGGAACAAACTCAATTACTCTAACAACGTAAAAAATCCTAAACAGTATCTTCGCCAAATGTCAACGTACTAGAATCAACCATTATAACAGAAGAATTAGATTGTTGGGAAGCAACAGAATTAGGACCAAGGTTTCAACCAAGAAAATTAATAGCAGTACAGTCATTAATATCTTTTTCGGAAGAGGTTAACTAGGCCAATAGAAAAAGAAAGAGGTTCAAATTGCGAATTACATTAAGAAATTACACCAAATGACCAGAAGAATTATTTTTCTTTTGCCCTGCTGAGTTTTTGAACAGGGAGTTTGACGGTTTGTACTTAATTACTAATACAGTAGCACTCGAGGGTTTAATTCAGAAATATAATCAGTGAGATAATTTTTTATTTCAGGAAGTTAATGTCTATCATTTCTAGTATATTATTTAACGATTTATAAATTAAGAAAGGTTCTTCCTTGAAATTAATGTTGGAACTATTTAAGGACCGATCAATTGTTGGCGTGGTTAAAACCGTGGCATTTGGATAGATGTAGTTCCAGCAGCTGGATGGTAAATATCTAAATGAAACCCCTTAACAACCAAATGAAGCGGATCGATGGAATCGTAACCGTAAGGCAAGTGAACGGAGACCATAATCAACCCCAGTGAAATTAATAAAACGATAAAACCTGAGGTTGACTCAACTATTCTTGCAACCACTACTTATAAACTTCGGTTAACGCTACGCTAATTCCAACAAGAAATTGACAGAAATCTGTCTCACAAGATATAGGGAAATATAAGTCAAAAGACTAATACAAAGATCGACAAAAACTAGAGATCCTGTAAAATGTAATTGTTCCAACTCTTTCTGAACAGCTGTACGTGTATGCTTTCTGAACTATTTAAAATTTACGTTACTGTAATGTAAATAATTACTGCACCAGCAAAATCTTTGAACCAATCGTTCAAGCGGAATTGAAATATTGCGAGACAATTCCTCAGTAATTGCATTTTTGATTCCATTGAAGGCTCTCATACAGACAGTTCCATTTTAAATGAAACACTCTGAATGACTTCCAAAATATTTAATTTTGCGAACAAGCCCGGACAATCCAACAGGGGGAGAATTTTTGACATTTGTGACATTAAATTCACTTCCCGAGGTGGATGCCAATATTTTTCAAATGGCACTGGCGGTCATGTCGTATATCATTTGGAAGTTATTCACTTCACTTCACGGTATGTGGTTTTCAAAAATGACCCAAACGGCAAAAAATTCAAATTAAAACGAGACAACGATAAAATTTGAAGCTAAAATATTGAAAATTTCTTTATTAAATGTCTGAACAATCGTTAAACGCCACGCCGTAAAATATAAAAGTATCGAATTTTCTCAATATTTTAGTTTTAAAATTTTATCATTTTAATCGGAATTTATTATCTCGTATAATCAGTAACCGTTTGGCCCATTTTCCACATACCGTCCTTTTGTGCACTGAAGCTGAACAGGCAAATCCGCCTACGCCTATAATTGTAATGACACAAATTGTCCCCATCCAAAATTAAGTTAGGGTGTCTGGGTTTTAGCAAAATTAAATATTTTGGGAGACGGTTCAGGGTGTTTCGATTTAAATGGAACATTTTGTACAGCGAAACGTAACTCTGTTTCTTGTTGGAAATTTATTAGTGAAATTGTAGAATAATCGTTGTAGATGACTTAAAATGGAATGCACATAAGGTTCAAAATAATGTGTTTATAAAATATGTATGTACGCCTATATAATAAAGTCCTCCAAAACATTTTCGAGCAGTTTGAATGTTGGCTGTTTGAGGGAAATACTTCTCAAAATTGATCCGCTGATACATTTTTGACCAATGATGGCAATGACTGGTCGATGTGTTCAACTCGGTGTTACTAATCAACTGACGGTGATTAATGAATATTAGTGTAATACGACTTAAAACATGAAAAATTGGATACAATGATGGTGTACTATGAATCAATACACAGCAAGTACGCGTCTCGGGTGGATGATCACGTCACCCAGAAAGAAATCATGCAGCAACTTCTTATGTACCAATTACCGTGAGATAGGTTTGTTTATAAGAAGGCAGAGAATGTAGTGGTAGGCTACGATTACGACCCCATCAATTGCACACGTACATCACCCGAACGCTAGTATTTCAGTATAAAATCGATTCTATTCTGCAACTACAAATTACAGAAAAACAATCTAGATATTTCAAATAGGTAATTTCTTCAATTTTATTATGGATTAAACGTGTTAAAAAAATACAAACTAATTTATCAATCTTGAATCTGCGTAAATACACAACATCCATCATTACTATCGATCAACCTGTACGGTCTCGATCTCTGCCGTCCACGAAACGATTTAATAAATGTTTTGTCTGGTACAAACTCAGCCGAATTAAACATCAAGCCTTCAGTCTCCAAGTAGATATCGAGACAGCACAATGCACGTTCCATCTGTTTCTCCAACAAATTTGCCGTACTCTTTGTATCGCGTATAGTTGAGTTAATCCAATATTCCATATCTCGTATCGCCGAATTATTCGTAGCGTTTTGCTTCCCATTCCAATGCAATTGCAATTTCCATAATGCAAGCGATTTTGGATAA
Organism: Nephrotoma guestfalica; assembly: GCA_963691935.1. Lineage (NCBI taxonomy): Eukaryota > Metazoa > Arthropoda > Insecta > Diptera > Tipulidae > Nephrotoma > Nephrotoma guestfalica. The sequence continues at coordinate 265,062,881 of OY829914.1, read as the reverse complement.
TTACACGGAATACTTATATAGCATTCGAGTTTAGCCGAACCTCGCGTCAATACCGCACAATAAAATAAATCATTTTCAGTCATGTTACATTCATCATCATCCGACACCTTGTCATGTGACACGCTCAAATGATTTAAATATTCGAGCCAGGTAATTGCGGTACATTGTACTAAATTACTAGAAATTCGAATCGAATAAGACGATTTTATTGTGGACGCAAAATCTTTGGAATTATCTTCAAACATTTTGATTTGTTTTTGTAATTGTACACGCGATTCCCAACGGAAACGAATTAATTTTATGATTTCAGGTAACGCTTTAACAGATAAATCATCCTTCAAATTCATAGAAGGTGATGTTTGAAATATGGAAGACGCATGAGTTGGCGCTACATTTATAAAATCAAGACCACACATATTTTGGGCCCACGAATATGGTTTACCTAAGCATTTATCGCTTATGGTTTCGTAGAAAGTAGTTTCACTTACGTTTAGCTCATTAAGTTGATATTTGGTTTTGGGGTTTGGGCTCACATCACCAATATCATTATTCAACAGAGAGTTGAGTATAGTGCTGGTATCTAATATATCACCCGATGCGCCAGATGGTTCGAAACCGCACATTTCACACTTAACGGTGACAAAACCTAATGTTTGAAGATATGTGAATTTTACGTCGAAATAATTGGCTGGATTTTCTTTGTTGTGTATGGTAAGGGTTATGGTAAGTGGATGTGTTTTATACAGATTTTGAATTTTCTGTTCTTTAATAGCGGTTTTAGACAAGCGGCGATGACTCTTTGAGGTTACTTCATATTCGATTTCATTTTCATTGTCCTCCCCATCAGATTCTTGTTCAGAACCATCGTTATCTTTTACCTCACTATCATTGAACTCATCTATTTGTTTGGCTTCGTCCTCATTCCCGTTGATCGTTACTTTTATTTTGTTATCCTCAATTGCGGATATGTAAGCATGAAGATTTGCGTAAAGTAAATATAATGGGCGGCACAAATATTTAGCAGTTCTCTTAATCTCCCATTCCTTTTCTATAGGCAGATCTAACGACTCTTGTAGTGGACGAGTGGCCTTCAAAAGGCCTTGTAACCGTGGTACTAACGATTCCATACGTTCTGTTTTTGTGTTGATATCCTCCGCAACTTTATCTTTTTCTTTTAATAATTCGTTGTATAAAGCTGAAAGTTCTTTCCGCTGCTGTAATTCCCATTCTAGGCGGGCTAATCGTTTTGCATGTTCATCATTTTTCGTCTTCTCCGGGCGAGTTACATTTTCTGGCGCATTTTCATAAAATTCTTCTTCTGTTACCAACTGAATTTCTTCGTCCTGACTTTTAAATTGGTAACAACGTTGTATTTCTTTGTTCAAATGATCAGCTTCGTACAGTAAATTTTGTAATTGCAAGCGATTACTATCGACCCGTAATTTCTCTTTTTGTAGCGCTTCTCGGTTGTCGCGGAACCGAACTTTATCCAATCGATTAAGTTTTTTAAGCAACACAAAAAGTAATGAGCCTTCTATGCGCTTTTCACAGATTTCTTGCTTCGAGTGTTCACTGCCGGAGAGCTTCGCTGCTGCAACTGTATCAAATATTTTCCGCAAATCTTCGCATGTTTGATGAAAAAGCTGGGAATCTTTTTCGACTGATCGTTGTCTTGCTTCATTTTCTTCAAAATTAATGACGTTCTAAATGTATAAGATAATTTGGATAAAATGACCAATGAAAACAGTTTTAAGGTTATATTTACCGCGTACACATCTTTAGAGACTTTAGTTGTAATTGTTTCTGTAATTTTTTTCCGTTTGCTACGTTCACTACTATCACTAATAGAATCTTTATGAGTTACTTTCATGGTTTGTTACTTTTAACAATAAATGTATAATAATTAAAACTGTAAGCTTTTTTTACACCAAGAACGTAAAACCACAGAAACTGCTTGTTTTGACCATTTTGACATCCAAGGTGGTTACGTTTATTATAGGTTAACAAAACTGTATTGAGCAAACAACATTGCAACGATAATTCTACCCAATAAGCAAAATTCCGCAAGTGCGACAAAACAGCTAATTTTCAATTCTACAGCTGGGGCGGGGTCGTGAAATCCGGACGGAAAAACCGGTTATTCATAAAAATGTCACAAAAATATTGAGCATTTTTTTTGTTCAATGGTATTTTGCTATATTTTCTTGCAAAATAGAAATTTGTTTGGCATTATAACGATTATATCGATTTTGTCCCAAAATGTGTGAAACGAACTGAGTGTAACCGGAAAATATAGTAGTAGTATTTATGTTTATGTTATACCAAATTCGTTCGAACTGTCAGATCAAATAGATTTGATCGGATTCAGCTGTCAGATCAAAATTTTTGACATTAAAATTTTTTTTCACACAAAAATCTTGATCTAACAAATTGCCTAGATCAATTTTAAAAAATCTCGATATTTTGTCAGATTTTTACGCTTACATATATACAAAAGTAAACGTCAAAACATAAACATCAAAACAAAGACCCCGCGCCATTTGTACAATTCAGTTTTAAATTTATTTTTGCTTTTAATAAATTTATTAAAATTGTAAGGATAATTTATAATTTTGTGCGACGTATTTTCAAAATATCTTGTGTACTAAAATGTTGTGTTTATATGCGAAATTATATAATTCCTTATGCTTTTAATTGAAAATTATTGATATTGAGTGGTAAATAAATTAATAAAATTGAGAAATGGGAGACAGTATATTGAACATTTTAATTCTTTGCTTTATAATTTTTTATTATACCGATGCTAACAAGCTGAAATGATAAACCCGCCATTTATAATAAACAATTTTTTGTCTTTCTTTCCTCAAATATTACTACAAAAGTCGATCAAATTTCTTTCATATTCGTTTACATAAAATCCGGTTAAATTGTTGTTGTAAAAGTAAACGAATTTGGTAATAGTTAGTGACGCGCGTATAATTGGGTTGCTTTACAATACACATGCAAACCACGTGTCATTGTTTTTTGTTTATTCTATTAACCCTTGATGAGATTTTTGATTCATTTATTGAGGAGCTCGATTGCGCTCCTTGGCACTCAAAGGATTAACCATTGTAAACGCCATATTTTGTGTTGTTTGAAAAAATGAAGGAAAAATCGTCATTTTGAAACCATATGATTAGTCAAAAAAAATCTTTAAATGAATGAAAAAACAAACTAACGCAACACTGAATCCGCTTTTACAAGATAGTGTTGCTTTTTAAATATTTATGTATGTTCGATTTTTTTTATATCTAATATTTTATTTTTAAAATTTATGAAATTTAAACATATAACCTATAAACATATAAAATTAGTTTATTATAAAGAAATATTAAATATAAAATACATTAGCATGTTAAATAATGACACTCCACAGCTCGTGAGCAGACGTAATGTGTTGAGAAAAGGAAATAAGCACCGTAACAATTAAACCGATTCATCCGGATTGCTTTATTTTGGTACTGTCCATCATAAAAATGATGTAAATCCGAACAAAAGAAAAATACAAATACAAAGACATAATTGTGTATAATACAGTGTATACGGATTCGATATTTTTTGCTTCACGAGTTTGCCGGGAATAGGGAACTGGGGAAAGAATTTATATGTAATTTCTGTTCAAATCTTTTTTTCCGGCCTATTGAGGAGAAAAGTTTGATGTAAATATTTATAAATTGGGAATAATTTATCCATATATAAATTGGCAGGGAAAATTATTCCCAATTTAATTTTGTTTTCAAAAAAATTAACACTAACTTTTAGTATGTCAGAAAAAAAATGTTTAAATGAAATTACATATAAATTCTTTCCCCAATTCCCTATTCGCGGGGAGTTACCAGAAGAGTGCCACTGGTCGTGGTAAATTTACAACACAATCCGATATATTTTATTCCAAATTGGAATATTTTTCAATCAACTTTTTTGCTGGTAACTTCTAGTGTAATGTATTATATTTTTTGTAAAAATGCTGATTTTGTATTCGATTAATTATGGTACATATTTATGTTGCTAAAAAACAAACAAAGCTATCGGCTTCTTAATATATTAAATCATTTGTTTAGAATGAGTGGACTAGCTCCGACCCACGGTAGGTACAATAATATCTAAGCAAAAAGTTAAATTTTCCAGTTCAAGCGGAGGCTGAACTGGCATGGTTCTTTGAGTCTAAACTGTTTAAGTTTTATAACAAATAAATTCAGAAAAAAGTGATCCAGAAACTCTGAATAAATTACAACAAGACAGTCCGGAAAGGAAGACCAACGCATATTTAGAAAATAAAATTTCACAGGTAAAAGAACTGTATGAAAAATTTGTTAAAACAGATGGCCAGTAAAACGCAGATTTATCGAAATTAAAAGACACACATCCGTACCTGAATTTAAGGAAAAATTCTGCCGATAATTATATATGACACGTTACTAAATCTCGTGGGAAATTTAATACAAACCAATCACTAACACCTACATTATCATCAAAAAATCAACCGCCACCCTTTCGGAAGAAGACTGATAACAATCCTTATATAGGTCGAAAAACACAATATTCCGGAAGAAGATGAAATCATGGGTCTGCAACTAGTAAGAATTCGAAAAATGAACAATGAGATAGTAAGTGCTGCAGATATTCTAGAAGAACATTCACCAAATTCCACTATGAAAACCACGAACGAGGATTTTTGTATCTTAATGGATAAAATCACAAACCTACATGATGATATTTGCATAAAATCTACAATATTAAAAATAAGGCAATTGCAAAATTACGTTATTTCCGATTATTATGTAAAGATAATGCGAGCATTTAAAGATGCAACACACAGAATACAAGAAATTTTAACAATTACGAAAAATGAAACCAAAACCAACACATCCTTTCACCAAGAACAAATGATGCATTTCGGTACGAGACTACCAAAATTAGAACTATCAAAATTCTGTAGAGACTATACGAAATGGAAAAATTTTCGAGAACTGTATTGCCAAATCGTCCACGAAAATAAGCATATATCAAACGCAATTAAAGTCTCATATTTAAAAACATGTATTAGTGATTCTGCGGTAAAGCTAATAAGTAACCTGGAGATAATAGAAGATAACCACAACATAGCATGGCAACTGCTATGTGACAGTTACGAAAATAAAAGACTCTTGGTCATAAGCAGTTAGCTATATCATACTCAACAAGGTTGATCCATGAACCAGCAAATTGTAAGAAATGCAATTGGAATTTAAATTAAATTATTTATTGATTGATTGATAGGTTGACATAACAATTTTAGTAGAGGAAAAGCACATATGGAAGCATAGTAAATGAACATCAACAACAAAAAAAATGCTTCCATTAGGCATAAACACCTCAGATTTTTTCAAAAAAAACAAATCCCCTCCATGCTAATACCCTCCATGTTGAGCTCAAGCGCATTTCTTACGGAGGACTACGTACAAAAACAATATAAATAAATACAAAAATATTATAATAACAAGTATAATATAATAAAAATAGTACTAAACATGTATTGTCATTCAAGTGCGCCAAAAAAAATTTAAAAGACCTAAGCGACACCGATCTCTTAATATCTAATGGAATGGAATTCCAAAGAGAAATACCTCTAACAGAAAACGAAGTATTTAGAGACCTACACAAGTTTATAGGGGGAAGTAAACGTAAATTTGAAGAATAAGACCTACTGAACAATAACTTATTAAATAAAAAGGGAGGTTGCTTAGTCCTGAGAAGCTTAAAAATAAAAAGACAAATGCAAAGTTCATAAAAATCAACTAAACTACAACCCAGAATCAAATTCAACAAAGGAGAAATGTGATCATATTTCCTAATACTAAAAGCAAAACGAGTACAAGCATTGAAACATCTTTGGAGAACATTCATCCCAAAAAGGTGGAGAATCTTATGGGTCTTCTTCGTTTTTCGAAACAAGGCTTTTTATGGTGTTACCAAACATTCGATAAGAAATTTGTGGATTTTTACGATATCTATTAATTATCGATAAATATCGATAATTCCACCAGGAAATAAGTATAAGAAACAAAGATCAGTCGCATTTTGGACGTGCACGAGACACAGTCTCAATGTAAATAGAAAAGTGATGTGCCGCTAGAAAAACAATCGTTCAAGCCTAACTAATTTTTGTGAACTAATTTTAAAAAATATTTTATAGTGAAAACTTAAACCTAATCATAAATAAATAAATAATGAATAAATAGTTTATTATAATAAAATTTAGTGAGTACAATTCAATAATCAAACCCCCTATTCTCACTATAGAACAATGGGAGAAGATACACTTGCCGAAAGAAATCCAAACAGATACAGCTGGAACCGACATAGCGCAAAACAACATAAGCGAGTGACAAGAATAGGCATCAATTCCAAGTTACTACTTCACACTCTCGCAATAATCTGAACATTAGGTGTAGTATCAGCCTTTCATAAAATTGGGCAAGGAGGTTCAATCAACGATTGAACGTGGAGGATTATAACCTATTATAATCTTACTTACGAGAGCTGTTCGTCAACTAGTTAGCTTATGTTCAAATAGAGCGCTTATAACACCAGTACACACGGAAACGTTTAAATAATGTGAAGCAATTATTTCACAGATAAAATCATTTCACGCAGAATTAAATGAGCAACACGATGGCCTAAACGCTTAAGGCGCGAACAAATTATCGCAAAAGAATCGCACCTTGCGACCGAAGAAAAAACTTACAGCAAAAGCATAGAAGAATTCAATGTGAACCTCCAGCCATCATTCATGTTAAGTACGAAGGATCAACTCACAGTAACCAATTCTCAGGTCAGCAGTAACTAGGTCCCCGGAAATACGTTACCAATTCAGCTGGTAACTGATACTTCTAACATACGAGTAAACATATAAAAGTGCTTTTATATGACTTATAATTCTGATTTTTGTATTCGATTAATTATTTTTGTAGATTATAAATATTATATGCTGATACAGCATGTACGTGTATTTTGTATCTTTGTAATTGATATAGCACATATTTATGTTGCTATGTCAAAAACAACAAGAGTTATTTTATTTAATTGAAAGTTGACCCCCCACTAGATTTTAAAATGGTATCACATACCGGGCTAGTCATAACAGAATGTTTTTTATCAATTTTTTCACAAAGTAAGTTGTGTTTATTAACAAATGCACTTAACAAAATTTCGATTTCTAAAATCGATGCTTTGTCAGAAATAAAACAAAAGGAATAAAATAATTTTTTTAAATTAATTTTAAATATTATAATAAGTGTTCATAGGGTAGTCCGGAACGTATTGATAAACAACGAACACTTATAGATGGGTCGTCTGTCACTATTCCAATTACTCTATCTTCGTCTATATCAAGTTGACCGGCTGTTTCATATTTTCTTGGACGACCAGGGACTTTGCCTTCACTGTACATTTGATGTACGTTTTGTAATACTCTATAATCGGGAGAGTGTTCCCTATTTGGATATCGTCTCTGGTATTTTCTTGTTGTTGCTCGGGCGTTGCCATTACATAAGCCATCAATGAAATGCATTTCTGCATATTCGCGTTGGGAATAAGCCACATAGCTTATTGACATTTTAATTATAAACGTTCGAGTCTGTATATCATGGAACTACCAACATGAATTACAAAATGTTTTAATTTTTATACCACAAATTTTGTTTAACTCGGGCTACTAGATTTGCTTAAAAAAATTGTTATACTTTAGTTTAGTTACTTTAGTGTGTTCATCATTTTGTTTTATTTCTGACAAAGCATCGATTTTAGAACTCGAAATTTTGTTAAGAGCATTTGTTAATAAACACAACTTACTTTGTGAAAAAATTGATAAAAACATTCTGTTATGACTATCTGAATTAGTGTCGCATATTTGTCTGATAAAGGGTTAACTTTCTGTAGTACATTGTTTTGCCGATGGCGTCACTTGTACAGCAACAAAAAAATTGAGAAACAAAAAGACTTTACATAACCATTGCTTTTATTTGACAGCAGATAATACAGTTTATAAAAATGATTTTAATGGAAAGGCACACTCTTCTAGATCTTATTAAAAACGAAAGTTAAACAAAAGAACTCTTTGCTTTTATAAATTAATTTTTGGTGGTGATTTCACTAAAAAACACTAAAAGTGGAATAACTCTTGCACCATCAAAAAACCGAAAAAACTTTACTTAGCAGTTTTTATTGGAATTGAGGTTCTCTGTGACCCTGCTTCGTTTGATCGTCCAATTCTGGGACACCCTGTATAAACTATACATTTTTGAATAAAGAACAGAAGTTAAAAACAAGTGAAGCTAACGCTTCACTATTTATTAAATCATTTATTTAGAATTAGTTGACAATTCAAGCAGAGGCTGAACTGATTAATCAACAAATTTGACAAAAACGGTTCATTTGTTAATAAAAAAAAACATAGATTCGTTGTAGGGTAGGACGATCTTTGAAAAATACTGGAAAATGACGGGAAGTATTGCACCTCTATGAATTTTGCCTGATAAAAAATCCCGAAAAATGAGTATAGTTCAATATGGCACCCTGATATATATACATATCAAACTATCTATATCATAACTATGAAGCTATCGAAATAAAACTATCTAAAAGAAATAATATCCTCTATTTTCGCGATAGCAAATTAGAAAAAATTTATTTCTTATTCATAATTAATTACTTAATAGTTAATTTATTATTCATTTTATAGAAAATGAAACAAAAACATATAATAATGAAAAGCTTTGTAAACATAAACATGAATTAACAAGAAGAAATGTATTCATTTAACGTAGATAATTAATTAAACTGTGAAGTAGCAACGTAACAAAAAATTATATTAACCGTTTGTCAGATATACTGCCCTGAAGTCGACCTATAGACATCAACTAACGAGGTCGGCTTTTACGCTTTTCGTTTATAATGAAACCACATTTGGAATGGCAAAGTAGGACCCTGAAGTAAGTCAGTTTCACTTTGCCAGTGAAATGGCAAAGTAAGAAAAAATTCTATTAGCAGTTTATCAGATATAGTATCCTGGAGTCAGTCGAGATATCAATTAACAGGCACGGCATGAAGCCTACTTTTTGTAGATAATGAAACCACATTTGAAATGGCCAGGCGATAAAAAAATTATTTTTTAGCGCATAAAGCCGTGCTCGTTAATTTGATATCTATAGGCTGACTTGAGGGCACTATATCTGACAAACGGCTAATAGAATTTTTTCTTACTTTGCCATTTCTTAGTTATATGCAATATTTACGAAAACCGCATTAGTATGACCTTGTTTATTGTGTACAAAAGATTAATAGTTTTTTTGCGGTATTTTGCTGATTTGTGTAATCGTGGGGTTTTTAATTTGGCACTCTTATTATTTCTTTTATATGATGTGAACTATCGTGACATATTATTTTCGGGATGACTCTGTAAAAGATCTATTGCGATATTTTTTTGTGCTGATATAAAAGAATGTCACGGTAGTGAAATTTTTCCGGAATGATATACGAGTATATGGTAAAAAGTTAGTGATAGCATCGGATTTTTCGAGATGACATTGAAAACTGGAAAATGATATTAGAATTTTAGTGTTGACATCGCATTTTGTCGCAAGTATTGCTACAACCCTACACACATCGACCAGGTTCACAAGTGTCGGAAATTTCAAAAACCACTTTACTTCGAATTTTTATCAAAAACTCCATTTTCATGCTTATGTTTCAATTAACTACACTTACGCCAAATAGACTATCCGCCGCGGATTGAACAATAACATGCCATAATGTGGCGGCCGTTTGATGGATGTTTTGAATGATACTTAATCGGCACCTTTAAATAAAAAATTTCAAATTTTACTATTTTACAAAAAATAATATAATTTATTATTAAATAGTTACATCTTGTATTCTTCTTAATCCACCCGTTATTAGTATTAGAATTTCCTTGTCTAGTATACATGATCATGAGAATGATCGAGAATTAATTACCATTAAGTTACCTATAGGTTGTGTAAATTTTAATTACTTGAAAAAGTAATTTTTTACCAGCTTAATAGTTAAACATGCCAACCAGATGAATGTATTACGATTCAAATAGTGCACAACTATAGGTCCGATTTTCGAAACCGATTTTAAAACCATCAGCACATTGCATAACTCAATGCCAGCCTATAGTTCTACTGGCATGGAGAATAGGTCGGCATATGTGTTCTGCGCTCCGACAAGGGGTCATAGTTGTGTTCCTTCCCTTTTATAACCCATGCCTCTATCGGGATTCCGGTACCTCCCGATCCAAACGCCAAATTTAATCACTGTGCCGTTTGCTCGGTAACCATGTTTAAATGAGCAAAATAAACTCTACTAACTCTATATGTTTCCATGTGCCTTAGCTTCAAATAAATCAACTCAATTCAACTCCGCATGGAAACAAGATTAAGCTGTTGTTTTCGTTTCTGCAGTTTTCTTAAATATATTTGTTAATTTAATAATACGAAAGAATCAAAGAATAAACAATTTTAGCGAGATAAACCCCAAAAATTAGAATGCAAATCAATGTACAATATTGGGAAAATGATAAGAACATTTAAAGTGTAGCCTTTATAAATTAGATACGACATACAAAAATATTGTCAGTTCTAATTTTGTTACGAGCGCAATATTAAATATGGAATCGAGCTTATACGTTATTGTATCAATTGTTATCATTACCGTAATCGGTGTACAAACCCAAACTTTGGTACCCGGAGCGGTTTCGCCCGTAGTACACACAAGTGGACTATTAAATTTTATTCAATTACCTGAAAATTCAAATGAATTCAGTTCATCATGTCAATTAAAAATACTAGCTGATTCTTCAGAAATTACTATCGATCTAAATGAGTATTTAGTCAATCCGTATAAGTTAAAATCAGGTGAAAATATTAAGAAAACTTCAAGTGGACTGTGTGGTGTACGCATGTATCCAATAAGCATAGCATTGGATGGATCTAACTTTGAATTGATAGTGTTACATAATAACGGAACGCCAGTAAATATTCCATTTTCCATAAGCGTAATAAGTAAGTCCTTGAATAAGCTATATATTACAACCTTAAACTTGAATGTTATTGATAACTCAATTATATAAGTGTTAATTAATTATTATCTCTTGTGTAACCGAAATATATACGAGTACACCAATCTCAATCAGATAAATACCATTCAATCGTTTTTGTTATTTTTTTAAAACATTTTGCTAACTAACGAATTAATTAGTAGATGTATTATGTTTTACCAAAGACTTACTCGATTTTCTCTATTTAACTGAACATGTTTTAAATTATTACAGAGAAGTTTGATAATGTTTCTCCAGTAAACATTTCACAATCAAATACTGATACTTATTTTCTACCATACGAATCACATTATCACGAGTATGAAGATGAATTTGGTACTTTATTCGAGGGTAAAGTAAATAAAATCTTTTCCTCTTTCAATTCTGATAAATGGATCGGACGTGGTTTGGTGCAATTTCAAATGGAAGAAATTAAAACAATTTACAACTTAATTGAGGATACTACAGCACCAAGAGTGAAAAGAAACACAAAATTAACCTCAATTGATACGGCACAGTCCCTTATTTTTAAGTGTGATTCAGCTCTTTATAATGATGTATGCTATGCTAGAAAACCTGATGGTTCTATGATTAATCTTGGAACGGGACTTTCATCGGAAAAATACACATCCTATGATACACAAGTAGCGAAAGGTTTATGTTCAATTGAAATTTTGAAGCCTATCGATGAGATTGATAAGGGTATATGGAAAATAGTGTTTCCACAAAAGCCAACTGGATGTATATTTTCAATTGAGGGTGAGAAGGACAAAACTAAACAAATAGAAAATATTTTAGCAACCGCCAACTGTAAGTTAAAATTCCAATATCGGAAATTTATAAGTTCCTAGTAAGTTTTAAACCACTCGTATTTTAGCCCCAATTCAACTCGACGCTGATGTTACACCGTCAGGCACAAATACTGTCACAAAGATGACCATTAAATGTGAATATCCCGACGAAATTGAATTTTGTGTGTTACATAATCCTTATGGGATTATTGAAATCGAAAATAGTATCAACATGGTCAAAACTGTAGTAATGGGTTATTGTTCCTATGAAGTTGATCCTATACCTGGAGAATGGGTATGCAGTATCAAAACTAAAGATTCAGAAATCTTGAAAACGATTCACTACCGTATGAATACATACAATTCAAGTTATCTTACCACCAGTAATCAAATGAATGAGCAGAGATTTAAGACCGAATCGATCCAAATAATGTGCCAGATACGTTTTAGGCATCAATTGGAATACTGTTTGTTTGAAAGTCCTACTGGATTGTGGTACAGTTTATCAGAAAAGGCACGAAATGTGTTAGTATAAAATAAAACCGTGTCAGCCAAACATAATTTATTAATTAATATTATATTCTTTATTTAGAATTAATCGTATTTCTTATGCTGGCCAAGGATTAAGATATGGTGACTGTGGAATCGAGATAACGAATATTCAGCAAGAAGATTTTGGTAATTGGACCTGCCACGTCAAAGCAAATTCACTCCCAACGACATATAGATATCACAGCATTAAAATTAATCTGCTTGAAAGTGAGATTGTAAGCTCGGCGATAGTTTTAGGAGTAAGTATAGCGTGTGGAATTATTTTATTGACTGCGATCTCGTGGTGTACATACACTAGGTATCGTTCAAAGCGTAATGTTAATAATACCTCAGATATTGAAATTGAATACAGCACTTCGTGAAATTAAAATTTTTAGTGTTTTACTCATTTTATTCTGAAGTTAACAAAATTTTAGTGGACATATCACAGTGGGAAAGGAATATTCTGTCACTCTGTCTCTAAATATCGCAGTTGATCGAGTAAAACATTTACTTTTAACAAATTTATAATGTCTAAGCGTGAGATGGGTCGATTAGTGCTAAAACGTAAATTAACTCATAATAAATAACATTGCACAAACAATGGGTGGGATTAAGTGGACCCACGAGGAACAGAAATTTGATAAGAGACTTGGTTTATGTTGACGATAAGTAATCAACTACCTTAAACTCTTTCAATAAACAACAGGTAAATAAAATTAATTCAGGATTTAAAGGACCAATTAATCATTAATCCGTAGATAACTTATGTAACCTCAAACAATTTGGCAGCCAAATCCCTCTATGGGATAGCACCAGTGAAATAAAAATATTTTTTTAAAGTTATTACTTAAAAATCCGGAATAGGCAACCAATTCGTTTAGGGTGGTTGGTACACAGTAGCCGCGAGAAACAGAGCGGATATTAAAGCAAAGACTCTACGTGCTATAAACAATACATTTAATCGTACTTACAAGAAATAGTTAAACTAGACGTTTGGAAAATCAGCTAATTTTATTTTCACAATAATAAACAATTTTTTCTTCTTCGCTGGCGATACATCCCATGAAGAATTTTGGCCGCCTCAACAATGCTCTTCCAGATAACTCGATCCGTGGGCGCCAGACACGAAAACCAGGAGTCTTAAGGTTCAATTCATCGTCGTCCATCCAAGACCTAGCATCATACGCACTCATATGTTCTCAAACAACAAGCTTATGGCCGTTGTTAGCGTTCAAGCTTCGCTACCAAAAGTTACACTACTGGTCTTATCAGCGCTTCATAGATATTTAAAATTTTTTTTTTTTGCGCGAAACCTTGTGAGGCTTAAAAATGTTAATGTTAGCATAGAATGTTCCGTAATCTGTTGAGATCCGCATGTTATATCAGCGCAGAGACTGAGATTTGCACATTTACCATCGATTCAGGGTATTTAAACTCATTCACCTTTTCGTATTGTGTGTCAACAAATAAAAACTCGCCACTTGTTTACCTCCTCGCGATACCCATATATTTGGTTTTCGCATCGTAGTTTTCAATGGGAGCAGAACTTCTGTAAGAGAGGTCGTTAGCGTTGGCTAATATTTGGCTGGATAGAATAATAATGAATTCATAATGTGTTTCTGTTGAAAATTTGTGAATCGAAAATATAGAGGGATGTCTTTTTTGTAGCACGTATCTAATACAATCCTCAGAGAAAAGTTTATTCGGTTGTCGACTAGCTGAACGAAAACCGCACGGAAAGTCGCCCAAAAAGTGCTCGCTGTAAAGTGTTAACTTCTTAACAACTACATTAGCCAAAACCTTGTAGCGGGTGTTGAGCAAAGCTAGTCTGCGATAATGGTTACAATTTGGCCGGTCTTCCTTTTTATGGAGTGGACAAATTAGGGTTATTTCCTACTCATCTGGGATTTCCTCTATGATACAAATCATTGAAACCAGCTCAGGCATGCGGTAGAAGAGGTAATAGCCGCCGTTCTTTAACATTTCGTTGCAAATGCCATCCTCACGAGGTGCCTTGATGCGATATGAAGCTTCGCACTTCATCGTAATATGATGCGGGTGAAGGTGTAATTTAGATACAATGATGTTGGTTGCTCGTTAAAGGATAATGTAGGTCTGTTTAAGGTTTTTCAGCTGTATGCCATCTAACAAACAAATATATATCCAAGGAGTTGTAGAACGTCGCAAGCAACAGTGTCATAGACAATAAATGAATTGCTCTAAATGAATTGAATCCATTTTATCGATTTCCCATTGTGTTAAATAAAAATAACTTAATCTACAAAATGAAATCTTCTATCATTTAAGTACATAATATGGGCCATGCGTATTTCAAAGTTTTAACGTAATTTGAAAGTAGGTACTAAAATTTAATAAAAACTAATGCTTTACGAAATAAATTTTGAAAAGTGTTGAAGCTCGGATTAGATTTATGAAGTCTGAATATGAATATTTATGCGAAGCATAATTATTCGCCGGTTCCGCAACCCTGCAATATTCACTTGACTTTATGTGTTGTATTAAAAATTAAATATTATTAGTTTCCTTTATTTGAAAATTGTGTTAAGTTATTATTTATTTTGAAAATTGATTAATATCTTGAAAAAATGTTTTGTTTTGATTAATATTGGTTAATTTGGTTTGGACAACAATTTTTAATTATTTTTGAAAGTTTATTAATTGGATACATTTAATTAGCATTTATTAATTTAATATAATTAAAGCTGAGTTCATGGCAAACTATTCCATGGAGTGGTGTTTATTACAATTGAATGTAAATTTCATTTTAGTTGAGAATATTTCAAATCGTATATGGCTGTTTAAAGGGTAATGTCATCTAGTTGACGTTATTTCACTTGTAAAATTAAAAATTTTAATACGAGTAATTGTTGACGATTTTGGGAGCAATCTACTGTTAATGTCGTCGTGATGAAAAATTGATTACAAACCTTTAGAATTGACGGTCTTAAACCTGTCTATTGTGGAACTGAAACAAGAAAACAATCGAACAGTGGCGATCTTAAGGATTATTATAATAAAACGAATTTAAAGAATTTTGTAGATACACAGTATTGCATCGATAACGACGATATATAGGATTATATGAAAAAATGTGGTTCGATTTGCGTTGTTTCGTTTTGCTTGCAATGATTTTGGAACCCATCTAGGACGCAAATCAGGGTACTAGTGTACTATAATTTACAATATTGTCCATTTTTAGTATTGAATTTCACAAGAAGAAATTACTTTTTATTTTAATTTAACCAATTTTATAAACGGTTGTCGTTTTCAAGACTGTTCTTCATTTTTATTAAGGTTTTGAGCAAAACAGAGCAAAAATTTTGAATTACCCTATGTGAACTTTTCTATTGCCTGTCAAAATGACATTTTCTCTTTATTATTATTTTTTAATCCACCTATCTGCAGTGTTTACTTTCTAGCTTTTTGCTTAAATTTAATATTTTATACTCTATAATTATGTTTTTTGTGTAACCTAATTAATTTAATAGTATTCATATTCACACATTTATAGTTCAAAAATTTGTATTAGTAGTTTAGTAACATGGAATGTAACAATGAATCTGTTGAACGTCAAAAATTAGTATCGGACGATGGAGATCCAGTTGTGGAGGAGGAACAGATTCAAACTACAAATATACCGAATACAATTTCACCTAAAAATGTTCAAACCCCAATATCGCCTGTTCTAAGTAGTAAGGTAAGAAATTATTAAAATAAATAATTAATTTATATATAAACGCGACACACCCAACTTTCTACACCATATAATTTTATATGGTTTCCCTTTCCAGATATATTCCAGCGGCGAGACAAGTCGGAGCCAAAATTCAACAACTGGCTCGATAGGTAAAAGTAATAATACGGATACGGGACCACCCTCGGCCAAACTAATGTACATCAATGAAAGAAAGTTACATGATTCGAAAGTGGATTTTAAATCGAAATCTCGTAAAATTCCGCGAGGTACCTGAAGGTTTTAGTAAAATTAATGTGTAGTAGGAAAATTTTATTTTTCAATTTTTAGATATTTTATTTATTTATTTTATTTTTATATAGAGTTTGAGTTCCACATTTTTTTTTTATTTTTATTTTTTGGTTGTTTGTTGTTTGAAAATGTTAGAACCCTCTCCAATAATAGTGCAACACAATAATGATGTTAATTTAAGTTTTTCTTCGCGCTCATTGAAACATCATTCTTTTATCTCAGAAGTTCCGGACGTTCGGCATATGGAAAGAGCCCTGCTAGGACTACTTGAAGATTTTCATTCGGGCAAATTACGTGCGTTTGGTGAGTCATGGGACGACAAATTTCAAAATCATAAATTTTCCTATTTCTCTCGTCCGCTACAGGTTCAGGATGTACAATGGACCAAATGACTGATATACGTGAACAGCAGGAACGATTAGCTAAGCTACATTTTGAACTGGGGCAAGGGATTGAACATAAAAACGGTGTTGATGTCAATGGACAGGAAAACATGTCACAATTGGTAGAAAAATTAGAACAATTATCTGTATCTATTGAAAAGTTGCATTCAACTAATTCTGATTTATAACAATAAAAATTATCAATAAACAAAGTTGTTATTCATTTTTATATTTCTCCTCATTCGCTCAGTAGGTGGAATCGAACCACTTCGATGTTAATCGACTACAGGTTTGAAGCCTGCACCTTGGACCACCAAAGCTCAACTGAGCAAACGTATTTAATTTGTGTTGGTATATATACATAACATGGAGTACTTTAAAGTCTAGCGAATTATAAGAAAAACCAAAAATTATTCTTAATCTAAAATTTTAAAATAACCACCAGTCTTGTTCAATCTCAACTTCATCTTCACATTTTTCGCTTAAATTCAAAACACTTTCCTTATCACTAAGCGGATTATCTTCCAGATCGATTTGCTCCACTTTACCAATATTTGGAATTTGCACCGGCTCCGTTTGATAAATTATCGGGGCTATAGCATCGTAATTTTCGATCAAAGATTTTAACAGGGCTAATGATTTCTTCTTTTCATCCTCAGCTAATTTTATAGTCAATAATTTTTTACGACATTCCTGTTTTTCTGGTGGCACTTCTTGATGACCCACTTTTATATAATTCGAAATCGACTCTTGATAGCCGGTCTTTGGTTTATATTTTTCCATCCAGTCTTTTGGAACTTTAGGCGTTTTCATTAGATCTCTACCATGCGGTACTGTACTAATTACTTCTTTTGGATTTACGTAACGTATAAATCGTTTTAGTTCATCGTAACTGGAATGTTCCGAATATTCAATACCGATAATGGTTATGCGGCCACGTACGATCGGTTTGGCATTCTTTTGCCATCCACTTGGCACGATCGCTAATATATACTCGAATTTATCGAACAGGGCCAAATACTCATATAAAAAATTGTAGTGGACTTTGTTTATGGGTAAGACATGGATTTGAGCATCCCGCTGTCCATCCACAAGGTACTCTAATATTTGTTCGTTATTCATACACTCTAATACTTTGCGGCGTGTTTTATCGACCCAAACCTTCAGATTAAAAAATTCAGCGATATTTAGCCAAACCTTTTCTTTGCCGATCAAATAGCTTCCGCAAACGATTAGCGATTGATTCCAATCATATTTTTTACGAAACTCGTACACATGTTCCTGAGCCTCTTTCACACTTTCCCATTGCGATTTAAACGCATATTTGGATGCTAGATACGTGGTGTCGAGGTATATCAGATCAACATCATTATTCCAATATATTGGATCACTTTCCATTTCGGGACATGCACGAAAATCACCCGTGTGTAGAATTGTCGTTCCGTTTGGCAGTTTAAAGAAAAACATCACAGCTCCAGGACAACTGCAAATAGTGGATACTTTTATCTATAATACATACTTTATTCACCAATAACACAATATCGTTACTTACTGATTTGCATCTACAGCTGTAATTTGGACATCATTTATCACGAACGGTTCATGCAACTCGATTGCATTTATATATTTATCATCAACATTGATCATCGCCTTAACCATTCGCGCTGTAATCTGTGAAACATAAAGCGGCTTATTAAATGACTTTGTTAGACCTATATAGTGATCGGCATGAAAATGGGTCAAGAAATAGTGTGTAACCCCTTCGATGATCCCAAAACGAAATGAATCTACACCAAATGATGTCCCACGTATTATTTTATACGATGGACAAGGCAATTTAGTTTTTGTCTTAGCCGGATCTCCACGTTTTTTCTTTTCGTAATAAAATACAGGTTCCGGTGCTATTGTAGTAGTCGTGGAGGCCTCGACGTTAGAAAGTTCCGTGCTCAGCACATTTTCATTTTTAGTCTCTTTAGAAAAATAATCCGATATTTTTGATTTAATCTCATTTTTCTTAACTATTACTTTGCTTATATCTATATTATGCAAATGTTTATATGATTTTCGAGGTTTGGATGACGATGTTTTGGGTTTTTTCTTTGGCGGTTGAGCCTCTTCAGTGGATGAAATCGAAATTATTTCATCATCAATTTTTAAAGCTGACTCGGTAGTTATTTCGGAATTAACACTTGGATCTAACTTTGTATCCATCTAGGGTAAATGCCAATTTATCTTTGTTGTAACAATACATTTAGTTCTTTAATTTATAATTTAAATATTTTTGGAAATTGCTTTGTTTACAATTTCGAACTACTGCATGCAAAAAAGCGGAAATTATTATAGGTTTCAAATATGTCAAATATTTTATTATTTATTTATAAAAGTGTAACCTGTCGTGTTTAGAACACTAAAAGGACATCATTTACATGGCCATTGGAAAAAAACTTTGTACATTAGTACTTTATACGATACATATTAATTTCACCATAACACTATAATGCCTCCATTTACATGTAGAAAATTAGAAAATATTTTATGAACCAATAATAGTGATATAATGTTTTTATTGGTTTCTGGCTCTTAATATTAAAATAATTATTTGCTAAACTTTCGAAGTCAATTCGACATCATTATCAAAGCGAATGAAAATTTATTAAACAAGATTTCCGTTACAAAATATACAAATATACAGTAAATTTTAAATAAGTACAAAATGAATAGAAGGAATATTTAAAAAAAACAAATTCAAATCATATTTTATATAACTTTTTAAAATATACCTGCTATTCATTTTGTATTTATATAAAATTTACTGTATAGGCTTTGTTTATTTTGATCGTTAACTGATCGCCAAAGAGGAAACGTGAGCCAAAGCAATGCGAACCATGAAGAGAGTAAGAGGCACAGGATCATAAGAAGTGATTACAACAGCTGAGTGCGTAAAGCTGCTGAGATATTGGATTCTCGAATGCCTCCTCAATGTCCAAACATGATTAGGGCCAATTATTTGTTATCCAGCAATTTTTCAATTTGCCTTAGACTTAATGAAGCCCTTTGTCAACAGAATTACTCTTTTGGTAGGCACTTTGACGATAATGAATGGGAATGCACAGAGCTATCTTTAAAGTAACTATCAACTAGGCGTTCTAAACATTTAAGTGCGAACTAGGTCAGACGTATAGGCCAGAAAGGTTTAACAAGATCATACCTTAGCTTCCCATTCTTACAGAGATGAAACGACCTTTAGTTTCCTCCACGATTGTGGAAAGTATCTCAAAGCTAAATAGGCTCTAAATATATGTAAATACATATGTAATATATGTAAAGCACGAATAATATCGTCTGGTTCTGGTGCTTTGAACTTGGAGAAAGAAAAGATGTTCCATCGTAATCTTTCTCTAGTTAACACCTTACCACCCAGTGGCCAGTTTCTAGAATTTTGTTTCTGGTCAGTGGGATTTTATTCTAATGTTTTTCGATTCCTACTTCATGAGAAATGTGGTATCAAAAAATGTTTAGAGTTTTCTGACTAGTTCTCGTAAAAGTCACATCTATCTTCTCTAGAGTTTTGATAGTGATTTTATAAGTAGTTATAGTGATAAGATTTCCATTTGATAATTTTTCAGTTGGATACATAGATTACACTCTCTTTGAGAGGATCTATATAAATCTCTGACAGGCTTTCTTACCGTTTCCTCAGTCTAAGCATTTTGTTAAGGAGCCTGAAATTGATATTATTGCAAATTTACACAGGTTCTTGGGTTTAGGTAAGTAATACTGCACAGGGCAGTACTTGAGTTTCATGGATTAAGTTCGTTGATTTTATCCCCATTAATTCATGGTTCTTGAATGAAAAAGATGTTTGACAGAACTTTGTTGTAGATTTTCATGCGATATAGCAAAAATGATAAAGATACTTTTGAGTGCCCCTTTTGAAATGCGTTTAAAGTGACTTTACTTGGAGAAAAACGGATTTAAACCCAAAATCTTCTGGCTTTAATAATCATGTCTTACAAGTCAATTTGTCCTGTGTTTTTAATTAATTGTTGTTGCGTTTTAGTATTTCGTGGGTATTTGGATATTATTGTGCGATTTTTCCTGTAAATTACAATGATTAAACCATCTAGTCCTCTACAAACCGGAATTTACAAGCAAATTCGTTAGAATATCTGTATAATATGCATTAAGCTTAAATTGCTCTATTCAAAAGTAACTGATGGTAAACATCAGCAGATTAATACATGACCCTTTAATACCGAGTATAATCCACCACGGCCCCCGATCATGTCTTACATTCTTTTCTCTTTACTTTAAACTAAACTAAGGCTTTCATGCTAAACCTCACATGCTCAACGGAATTTAACCATAAGTTCAATTCCTATTTCATTCCAACTAATTAATAACAACTGGGGATATCTGATTGTAATGCAACAGATTAAATTGCTGACCAATAAATGGGCATATAGAACAACATGATCTATTAACCAGCCCACTATATACTGGTCGACAGTTACTGTGTCGAAGCACAGAAAGAAATGTATTTGGTTTGTACAAGCTTCTAAAATTCCTGCCCATACCATTAGGGAACAATGAAGAAATGATACCGTTGAAGACATGACGCACTGAGCATATCGCTCTCCGGCTGGTGCCATACTCTTTCGCATCCATCCGAGGATCACAGACTAAGCCTTATTTCAATAGTAAAAACGAACTTGCTACTCGTCCTTAGTCCAACAGCAGACATGCTTACGGGTAAAAGTTAAACAGGTTTTTCGATTGGCCGAAAACAAGTCCAGAACTGTGGCCGAGTATGATCCTGTACTGTGAAAAAATGCCTATCCCAATTGACCAACGACAATTCTAGCTATTTGGAAACCGTACCATGATATCATTAACTACACGATCCAACCATTCTCTGATATAGTGACCAATATCGTTTTCTATATTAGGCATAGGATGAAAATATAAAAATATAGGAAATATTTACTGTGCTTTTCTCTTTTGTTTCTATGTTATAGATTGTGTTTAATGTTTGCAACCTGTTCTGGGGCTGAAACTCCCCCAACGCTTTTCACGTCCTACCTTACGCAGTAGAAAATCGAGGACTATAGGACCGATTTACGTAGAATCATTTGTGCATTGCGCATTCAATAAAACTCTTGCCCTTCGACGAAATTTTATATTGCAGCATTAGGAGATTTTGTACAAAATTGTTCGATTTTGTCAAGTTGATCAAATTATTTTATTCTTATAATTCTAGCACCTTAAAAATACAAACTATCCATAGAAACTCTTAAAAAATAATATTTTTGCCTCAATACACATATCAAAACATAGCTGAAAGTTGCTGAATATACACGAGCAAAACAAAAATTAAGTGCTGAAAATGTGCCAATGATTGAAATACAACAAAAATTGTTATAAAAATCCCGAAGTAGCCAAAGGAAAGTTTAATAAAAATTTTAAATTTTACATAATTTTTTAATGAATAAAAATAAAAAGTTTAATGACCATAACATTAATGCCCTGATGTTTGTGAAACTTCTACCTAAATTTGCCTCTCAACATGTCATATTTTTCGACCAAGAAAATTTTCCGATGGTTTTGTTTTTTGACAGACAGAAAAGTTTAATATTCCATGTGGGTGAACAAATAGTCCATCTCTTTACATTTTTGTAAATTTATTATTATTTATTTTGATAAATATTTTTGTTGTATCAAGTTGTGTATTTGTGATCAATAGTAAAAGCCGATTTATATTAATATTATAAAATCTATTTATAAAATCCAATATATGTGTTTTTTTATATAAGCAAATAAATTATGTATACAGTTTCAAAGGGTCCTAGTAAATTAGTAGCTAAAACAAGACGAGGTAATTTTGTATAATTATTATTAATTTTACATAAAATTGTGATATAATAGGAGCTATATTTATTTTTAGGCTTTCCTCAAAATTATGAAAAATTAGAAACAATGAGGGAAATGAATAGAAAAATGACAGAAAATGATACAACCGATATAATTAGGTAAGTAGTTTTGGAAAGTGGAACCAATATTTATTTTTTGAGGTTATGATGCGGTTCGCGCATTTGAAATTTGCGATTCAATTTGTTGTTAAAAATACTTTATCCAATTTTTAATCACATAAAAAAAAATTCTCGACCAGACAATTTAAGAATTTTTTAGCTGTAAATAAAGATTTTGCACTGTTCATAGTTTTATTTCAACAATGTTGTATGTTATGTAATAGTTTTCTTGTTACTGTTCACTTGCGTACATACATTTAATTGAAATTGATTTGCAATTAATTAACACAAGAAATGTATATTTCATAAGTACCAAACTCAAAAGATAAATGCATTGGTCATATTAAACTCTAACAATTATTGCGTCACTCGCATTTTTAATTAACGTTGCGGCGTATTAAGCAATGCAGGAAACCATTTCCAAAAAGCGAAATTTCTAACGATCTCGCATAGAAATGACGAAATTCATCAATTATAATCAAGAAGCCATCGAGTTCAATTAACTAAATTGGAAATAATTAACAGTATTTTTATTCATTTGGTTTACTTCTAGTCCTCCAAAGCCAGTATTTCAAACAGCGACAAAGAAAACGATAACAAATCAAATATACAAAACATCTTTACAGACAAATAAGGACGAGACTATAACACCGCAGCATGAAGAATTAATAAAGTACATATACGAATGTAAGTAGTATTAAATATTGTGTAGTGAAGTTCAATGGAAAGTTTCCGATTAAAACAGAATTAGCAAAAAATGACCTCTAATCTTATATTTTGAATGTCAAGGAAATTCACATCGACCTAAACCCTTCGGTACCCCTATATTTATAGAATTCTAGTCGAATAATTGACTAATTTATTTTGAGTTGCTTTAATTGAGTATTTTGAGTAGATATTAAACTTATGGTCTGCCGTACGTGTTGCTCCAATTGGTTTGAGTCTTTGGTAAAAATAAAACCAACAATCTCCCCTTCAAACACATTAGCATCAATAATTTATTTTTGAGTTATTTACTCTCACATTGGACACCACGATTTATTCCACATACATTTTGAATGCGTTTTGAAGCCTTGTGATTTGCGAAGATATGACTAATCGCAAGACATTTTGATGTGGTTTATCTCACGGTAACGATACATATTTAATAAACGTAACTTTAGTGTGCAAAATTTTGCCAAAATTGATGAAAGTGCCATCGGTTTAAAAAATTTGACGCCTATCCAATAAATGTAATTAAATAATTTTTGATCATAAGATTTGGCTAATATCCAAATTTGTCTGTCATTTGACCATTCCGATGTAGGCTTACTTTTGCAAAGCATGGTGATAAATAAATACATCGGTAATTTGGTACCGTAAATACATATATAAAATAAGATGGTACAGATCCAGTCACAAAGTTTATTGTCTAATAGTAATATTTGTGATATTTTATTAGTTGTATCACCATTTAATCAATGTGATATTGTCTTGGAGTATTTCTTTAAGATAATTCGCATAATAATAGCACAGATTTACGTGAAATTGAGTTTTTGAGTTATAAAATGCGCGGTTTCAGGCAAAATTTAGACGTTCCCAATATTTTTTGTCAACTTTGACACTAGTTTTTGATTATCTTTAGACTAATTTTATGTTTATATTCCTGCGAATGATCTTTCTGAATTATTTTAGACAAATAAAAAAACAATGAGAATATAATTTCTATTTTAGTGTTAATTTAGTTTAGTTTAATTAAAAGTAGGTACATGTTTGCGACTTTTATCAACTTTTAAAAATTCATTCATTCAAATCTGTGATTGCAGACATATTTTTTCATTGTTTGAGTTTTTGTACATTTGATTGATAGCTGTATTCATTGTCTTGATGTTATTTTTCCCTAGTTCCTTACACACAATTCATACTCTATAATTCGCGGTATGATTATCCCCGCAATGACCGCTAGTTCTTTACTTCAGGTTTGGTGTTGCCTAAACCACACTCACTAGCTTCGTCGATTTTGCTGTGTATCACCCAAACAGAATTCAATTTGCAATAGTTTCGGAAATACCGAAAATCTTGGCGAATGGTACATTATAAAACTGACATATTTTTATGATTCTGCCACTACCACTTTTCTGTACAACAAATACTTCGTGTTTCTCGTTGGTTTGTGCTGCTTGCAAAATTTGTATTCTGGAATTGGTAAATTTTTGTTTAGCACGATTTACTTATTTCGTTTTAACTGAATATAATTTTTTCCAAGGCGTTTTATCACGTTTTACAATGGATCCCTCGAATTTTACGTTAGACAGATCAAATTTTCTAAATTGAACGTTTGTAGTGTTCATAATTGATGATGTTTGGTCATAATTATTTTTTAATAAATTTAATTTTTTTTTAAACACAATACATCACTAGAATTACAAAAACTAACTTTTATAGGAAATTTTTTCCACATACTTCATACCGATTTGATAAAATTCCCTCCCAGGCAACTGCGAGGTTCGGCACGGAGATGTATGTATCGAGATGCCTATTTAATCTCACGTTAGAATACTTATGCAACACGATATTTTATATCGGCAATCTATTAATCGTCCAAATCTGTGTAAGGCGTTGAGTGTTGAGTAGACTCGTTGACATGTCCAGATGGAGGAGTTAAACGAACCCTTTTTTCTATCATAACAAAATTAAAATTGATTGATTGATTGGATGGGCAGTAGGGCCAAATACTAGACAGGATATGCCTCATCTATAAGAAGTAAGCATAAAGGTTAAATAGGATTAATGGTTAATGGTCTTCAACAATTGCTTTCTTAAATCAGCACCCCACTATTTATTACTAAATTAATACTTTTCGGCTTCCTTCCTAAACTATAGACATTTATTAATTTATTGTATCCCGAACTACTGAAGTTAAATCAAATTTCGTTATGGTACTGAAAGTTTCAGAAATATTGATTATGTAGTTCCCATTCAAAAAGGGCGAGCTTACTAATAAAATGAATTAATAACATAAATTAATAAAATGTAGATGAAAAGATCCCTAATACCAATCATCGTAGCATAATAATTTAATAGTGAGCTTATTGTTAGCTGCACCTGCAACTCAAAACTCACCCGAAATTTTCTGAAATTACGGATATTTGGATGTAGTTACAGGTTACTTGTAGCAAAGATACACATTACAACAATTATCAATGAAAATATTAACTTTGTTTTAAACTAATCATTGGGCTTAAATAATGTGTATTAGTTAATAATATAGATATTTTTATGAATTATAAATACGTAAAATTAACACTTCATTATGCATAGGTCAACATGCAGAATGGAGTGTTAATTACACGCATACCAAATTCTTAAATAGGTTAAATTATTATTATTATGATTAAACTAAGTTTCGAGTGTAGTATGTTACACACATTTTACGCTAAAGCACTTAATATGGTAATCTCAAAATAATTAATGGTTAGAATGCCCATTCCATAAAATTTGCAAAATAAGTTCAAAAAACCTAATTAAAATAATTTTATTATTTAAATATTAAATTTAACATCCATAATGTCTTTAAAACCCTTAATCAGCCTTCCTTTATAAACAAACTTTAAATTACTAACCATTAACCGGAAATATCATTTGAGTCCAGAAGGGAGGCCCGATTTCGTCTATATAAAAAATCGTAACTCGTAATCACAGAAACAAATAAAATCCTTGAATGCCAAAACTCAGTCATGTTGCTAGGATTACCTTCGATGCTCGAAAGTTCAATACTTTTATATACAGTCAGCTGTCCAATCAGCTAACCGAGACATTTAAACACCTCAGAAAATAGTCGGCTTATTTAAGCAACCTTCTCGCCTTATTAACATTAAAACATATACAAAACTGGTCTCAATCGGCAATTTCGTTTGCCAATTTATGAACACAAGAGCACAATTACACCTCGCACTTAAGAATATTGACAATCGTAACAAAATTAAAAGTGGTAATATTATTAGGTAGTATTAGGTTTAATCCAGCGAAATTAGATTTCAGTCAAAAGATGGGCTTATAAACTTCGTCCATAGAATCATAGTACCCATCCTACTGTATTCCAAACCAGTTGGAGGGCGAGATGACTATTAAATTTGCCATATGATCAATCTCTAAAATGGGAACTTTGATCGCCTCTGGGTGGTCTACTCTAATTTGTCTGATCCTTGTCCAAAATTAGAGCAGGTCTAAAAGTGTTATAATTCATAAGCTCTTTTTAGCGTTCTTTATAAGATGGGCGCCACAATTTCTATATTTACCGAATTATCTCCAATAAACGGGAGAGGGATCTTCTGTTTTGACTTGTAAAAGTTTTTGTTTCAGAATTCAAAATGCTAATCTATTCATTTACATCATTCGTGAGGAAAATCCGATAAAGAATCACACTGCATACACTAACTAAGAGATGGTCATTATTAAAGTTTTTATATTCACTGATGTTAGCTGAGCCCGATGAAGCGGAA
The DNA here is from genome assembly GCA_963691935.1 of Nephrotoma guestfalica. Taxonomy (NCBI): domain Eukaryota; kingdom Metazoa; phylum Arthropoda; class Insecta; order Diptera; family Tipulidae; genus Nephrotoma; species Nephrotoma guestfalica. The sequence goes on along the minus strand of OY829914.1, from coordinate 265,035,514 downwards.
TCGAGGAAGTGTTAAATTATTAGATACTACGATATTCGAGACTTCCGAAAGTGGAATATTAGTTTTTTATTAGCAGCTTGGCATCGACTCTTGTAATGTAGTAATTTAACAGAAATATGCAGAATTAAGTTGTCGCTATTCGCTGGATTCGCAGGAATCAATCGTTCTTGCAATAGGTACGAACTTATTCAGAATTCGTAATCGATACAGTAATTCCCTTCCATTCTTGCGATATTTATCGATAATATTGCCGATACAGCGGGTTGATTGGCGTTAGCATAGGGTCTTTACTCTTTATGCTATATTTCTTTAATCCAGCGATGTAAGGTTATCAGTAAAATTATACGAGGCGGATATCCTTATCGATAACTTCATTCATCTTTAGATTCAATGAATTGATGCAGGCCAGACATTGTAAGACGTTGATTCTATTTAGAAATTAGACCAAAACCACACTTGCTGGTTCAGGTATATTCCAGTTTAGTACAAATATGTTTATGTCAAGCACTGAATTCCCCTTTTTATTTATATTTTACTTATCTAACTTGTCGTTTTGACTCCTTATCGTACTTCAAGCATGGTTTCGGAATATTATCATTACCCAATTTTTTTGTATCCATTTGCACAGACTTCATAATTTCAGGTCGCAGATCGTTGGAGATTTCAAATTTTAAATTGATCATAATTTCCATTCTAATCTATTCCAGCGATTTATAAGCTTAGCGAATTGTGGTAACGAAAATAGCAAATGGACTTGGTTTACGTCCGGATCGCTACGGATATTGCTAGGTGGAGTTATAATCTTGAGGTCAAGAGGAGAGACAATTATAAATTTTTAAACAGGGCCAAGCGAGAAAACTACTGGAGCGCCTACCGAACATTTCTGCTATGTCTAAACGGCGCTAAGGTGTAGCGAAAGAAAAAGTTGTTCTTCAACGATGTCTGGAATTAATAGATATTCTACTGGTTAGGTTGTACCGGGCTAAACACTTAATATAATGCAATGATATCCCTTGAACTCTAGTGTACATACGTATACGACTGGAAAATCAATTGAGATTCTGCTAAAAAGAAATGTCATTGTGTGTATATCGATATACAAGTCGCTTTTGACAATATTAATTTCAATGAAAGCACATCAAGCATAAGGACAAAGGAGTTTTGATGCCTCCCTCCTAAATAGTAAATAGGACGGACTATTGACATGTTGAACAACAGGAGGAACTATAAGTTGTTATCAGTGAATGTTATGTCTGATATATAGATCGCCCATTTCTCGCATATCACCAACACGCTCTAATGAAGCTTAATTCGCCTGCCAACGAATGTTTAGTGTATCATGATTTTCCAAAAATGACGCTGTAGGTACTTCCCAGTGTAACGCTAAAAACAGAGCAAAAACTAGCACAACACTAAATAAAATTTAGTGTTTATAGTGAACATTTTAGAAAATAATTCCTGGTCATTTTTAGTGAACATTTTAGAAAATATTTTCTGGTAACTGACCCTTCCTTATTTAACCAACTTCCACTTAAGCATTCGACAACAAATAAATTCGAAATCATTTCTACAGGTACTTAAAGTTTGGCTTTTTGAGCACCCTAATATCGATTTTCTATTTAGAGTTTTAGCACAAATAACCATTATACAGATGAATATTTATCATGGTACGCCGATGTGCACTAAATAAAATCGGTAAATTTGTAGGGGATGGACAACATCCCTTGGGTTGAAATAACCTGAAAATCGGTTTAGTTACAAAATCTAACATTTAGAGAGAGGGGTATTCAAGTTGGACCGCTAATCATTGAGGTCATCTCCAATGATCCACTGCGTACTATTCAATAGCTCAATTCCAAATCTATTACTTTTTCTGAAATAGTAGCATTTTGTAAGGAACTAAATTCTCATTTTACGTGGTACTCGTAGGTAGAGTAGTGCAGTGCAGAGAGGTCTCCTCTAAGTCCACTCTCACATTAAAAAAAACATAAAACTTAACCAATTCTCATTCATTTTCATCGTTGATCAATTTATTTTAAACATTTTTTATTGTATCTATTGCAGCATGGAATATGATAGTAGCTCAAAATCCATATGAGTCATTATCATCGTCATCAGAAAGTAGTGCGCCTAGTAAGTAAACTAAATGGAACAATGAATTATAATCCACAATTAAATTGCGTTTTGTATTATTTAATTTGTAGGTTCTCCAACCTCATCAATATCATCAAATTCATCGTCAATTTATTATGTTGATCCACCAAGCCCGGTGCTAACAGATTTTAAACCATTCGACCTAGAATCATGGTGGGGTAGACGCTTATTTAATAATATCACAAAAAGTCTGTGAAATTTAAACGAACCAATTTCAACAACAACAAGAAACCTTTTTAATTGTTGAACAATTGTTTAAAAAACAAACCAGTCACATGATAAGTAAAACAGTTCTGTAGTAGTCAATATAGTTAAACTAGTTTATTTAAAAAAAAGTCTGTACACTTATGATGCTGGATATTATATGTGTCATATTTACAAAACAAACAGAGAATGATATTTTCCGCAATTTTTTATTATGATTTTATAGTTTTTAAGTTTTTCTTAACAGACATCTGGGGAATCTAGAGTTTATGGCTTAAATTTATAGTTCAGGTCTTAAATGGGGTCAAAACCTGCCTATACTGTGTATAAGAAAATGATAATTAACAAAGAAAAAAGACGTTGTGATGAAAAGTAGCGAATATGATATGCGCATGATCATGGTGGTCTGCCAAGTAAAGACATTGTTCAACAATAAAATATGTATAGATTCCTTTAAATTTGTAGACTGAATAGTAGATAAGATTATTAAACATTTTTTTTGTGTAGAATGTTTTATTTTTCGGATGCATACGATAGTAAATTCTGGAAAGCAAATTTGAGCTTTTATTATTATGAATATTATTTTTAGATTCATGAAAAATCTCCATTTCAAAGACGCGCCGCAATCAATAATGAACCCCGAAGAATTTTTTTATTAAATTTCACTATATTACAATAGAAAAACACGGACTAATTGCTCGATAATGTTGGCCGCATTTTAATGGAGATGGTGTGTTGTGTTATTGAAAAATTGCGCGCAAACAAATTTAGATCTTATAAAATTATGTAAAAAATAAAACAGAAATGATTATATCAATGCAGCATGTATAAATTTATATACAGGTCATTTTATAGAAAATTTTATTAAAATAAATTTATTATGGTTTTATTATTAAAATCCCCATTTCCAGATACCTATATTACAATTATAAACATTCCAAATTTCTTGCCCCAGTTCTTATATTCCAATGACTGAACATTAGTTTAATTTTCTTCCAAAAAGTATATACTTTTAACACTATGCGCCGTAGGTACTTGGCGAAACACATTAACACTTAATAAACACATTATAACACTTGTTTATTATTTCGCAAAAAACTTTTTTAAAAAATTTGTTCAAAATGTTTAAAAAATTTACTCGATAGATTTCGACTTGTTACGTCATCATCAGGAGTATCTACTGATTTATAAAAATAAAAATTTAATTATATATAGTAGAAATAAGCAAAAGCAAATAAAAGAAGGAGGGACAAAAAATAGACAATAAAAATTAATCTATTGATCGTTCCAACCATCTGTTGTTGTTTACACGGAAAAATTACTAATAAAAACGGGGGGTGGAATAGCAGGTAAGCGATTAGTCATCGGTTGAGTAACAAAATTCAACGTATATTGAAGTACATTTAATTACGACGTATTAGTCATATTATTAAGAGCGTGAGAATAGAACAGGGCGGGATCCGCAATTGGTGAGAAACGGATTTCTCTCTGTTCGTTAAGGATATTTTGGTTAAGGAATATGGATTTTCGAATTTCGTAAGATTCTAAAGTATTTAAACGTCCGCTTCTGTATTGCATATGTAATATGTCTAAATTGTATGATTTTCTAAAGTTAAATGATTATGGAATGTTGATTGAGTGCAACCAGATAAATGTTCTTTAGCTCTAACTCCAAAATTGCGCCCAGTCTGTCCAATATAGGACAAACTACAATCATTGCAATTAATCCTATAAACACCAGACTTGGAAAGGCGATCAACTCTAGGCTTATTGTTAAAAACCATTTTCTTTATTGTGCTATTATTATAAAAAGCAAAACTAATATTGGAATAATCGGACACGATGTTGCTAATCCGTTGGCTAGTTTTTCCTATATACTCTAAGTGGTGCTAATTTTCCTGCGTTGGATTATCCGGTGGATAAATACTCGTTAGAGCTTTACGCTTTAGCTTTTTGTTTAATAACTTTAATATAGTCTTAGTTGCATATCCGTTATTCGTTGCTATTTGTAGAATTATATTAAGCTCCATGTCATAATTTGAATTTGTCAAAGGGATGTTTATTAGTCTATCTATAAGTGAGTGGAAAGCTGTCATTTTAATATTATGGGGATGGTTTGAAGAACTAGGGATAATAGCGTCTGTATACGTTGGTTTCCGATAAATTTTGAAGTCTAAACAAGAATTAATCCTGGTTATTGTTATATCTAGAAAATTAATACATTTATTTTCTTATAGGACATCATCATAGGATTTCTATTAAAATAGACTTAAAACTTTATTGTGAGTCCGTACGTTTCTGTTATTATTCTACGCTCAGGTATTTATAAACAAATGCCTTAGACGTCTGATAAGATGCTTGTGGCCAGAGGATCAAACGAAGAACTACACTAAAAGCAAAAGCCACTAATAAAGTGAAATGGTTCAATCTAATGTCTAACTGAACAATTTCACTTATCTCCGATTTAAGAGCGTAGGGCATCTATCTACTGAAATCGGAGACAAAGGAAAAAATTCAAATGGTTCCACATATTGATTGAAAAATTATACGGTATTCCACCCGTCTGGTAACCAAAGCACTGTTACAATCTTAGTGCAATAAATCGCACCTCAACAATCTCGTTTTCAAAATAAATGAAGGTGAACACCACTTTTTGATATATTTTTCATTATTTTCAGTTTTATTGCAAAATCTGCAAATGGTTCTTTATGGGATATGGCCAAAAACAGATTAATACCACTTTTTTGGAAAGATATTGACAAAAAGATGAAACGAGTTTTTTTTAACTTAACGGTTTACAGCGGCTTGTAGACCCTTTTACCCCCGTCAATCGCAAACACTCTGAGTATAGTAGATCGACTGTAAGTTTCTTACAGTCTATAATTTACCGATGCCTAGTTTGTCCATAGCAGGTCAATTCAACAAAAACGTTAAAATCGTAAACAATTTCCTTTGCGTAACGATTTTAAAACACTTCGAACATAGAAAGCATGCCAAAGCACATTTGTAAGTAATAAATATCTGCTTGAAGGAATGATCGGAAAATTGTATAATATCGGCGATAAACGATCACCGTTCTACACAGAAAAAAATGTCGGTACATAGTAAATTGATTTAATTAGCAATTTCTGGCGAGTGGTATACACCGAACAATATAGCCAATGAGATCAACATTAATATAAGCAAAATAAAACAAATTTGTTAAGTCATGGGTGGTTGGGCAGTGTTCGGGACATTTAACAATCGGATGGACCGATCATTTCCAGTGCTCAGAATTAGTAATATTAAATATGGCTGAAACTGTCAATTGTGCTGCTCTGGCAAACTGCACCAGCTTAAATCACATTAAGACTATCTGTCTTAAACGGTGGGAAGGAGAATAAACTACATCGGAAAATGTCGAGAGCGACAAGCCTGTGGGCTAAGTTCCAATCGGGCCTATTAATACTAATACACTGAAAACAGTAATTCATCAATTTCCCTATTGGAGCAGACTATGTAACATGCCATTAGGAAGAATAATTTTTAACTAGAGACTTAAGTCTGGCGATTCCAGAAAGACTATTAATTTCTTCACAGATGCTAATTCAAGCAGTATTGCAAGCGGATCTTAGATTGTTATATTCATATTCCTTCTCTAGCTATCACATACCATCAAGAGATTTTGCCACCTGGACGGTGATCTATCCATCTCGATCCATCGTCGTCAGTCCAGTTTTAACATCCTATTATACCTAGGCCTTATTCGACGTCGACACACCAGCGAAGTTCGGATCTTCCATACTGTTTTCATCCGTTGCTGTGAGGACTTTGCAACGTGGCCCAAACATCCTACTCGGCTGGATTTAATGAATCAGATGAAACCGTTGTTCGCCGAGAAGTTGGTTTAGCTTGTGGTTCAACGACACCGATATTCGTGTTGTGCAACTTTATTTGGACCAAATTAATTATTTAAATGGAACGAATGATCTTCCTTTACCTTCCGTTTAGGGCCCCGCTCTCGCTTCCGTAAGCTACCACTAATGGTAATTGATTTGAGCTACTCCACGTAACAAGGTTAAAGACACTTCTCCGAAAGCAGAGATGAAATCGAATCGTAAGGTAGGTATATTGATGCTGTCACCAGTGATTTGCATGAATTTGAATATTCGAGAGTGGCGAGTACAGCTGCAACGACTGCCAGCTGGGCTGCATCCCGTATCACAGATATTACAGATTCGGAACAAATCGCAATCCCGATTTAGTTCTGTCAGCAGCGAACTGCTGAGTAGATTAAGTAATTGGATTAAGACGTTCAACTAAACACGCCTTCATCCTTGCTAATGTCAATCGTCCTATAATTGGCGCGGATTTCTTCACAAAATTACACATGCGGTGAAGAAGAACGACAACGACTGGAGACCATGTGGGGATTATAGAACGCTTAACGCAGTCACAATTCCTGACCGTTACCCTGTATCAGGCACAAAATTTAGGTATCCATGCAATTACATGGATGCTCGATTCTCTCAAAATCGATCTAGTGAGAGCATATCATCTCATTCCAATCGCACCGGAAGACATTTATAAAACCGTAATTACCACATCATTTGGCTTATTCGAATTCACCATTTGGGTTATTCGAGCGCCATTTAGTCTCAGAAATGCTGCATAAAAATTCCAGCGTTTCATCAGCGAAATGGTGATAGATCTCAATTTCGTTTTTGTTTATATTGACGACATTCTCGTAGCATCTAGAGATGAGGAGCAATATCTACTCCATTTGGAACAATTCTCCCAAAAATTATTAAATTATGGCGTCAATATAAACACAGCAAAATGTGTATTGGGGACAAGCAATTTTGACAAGAATCTTGTAACTGAGAACTTCTAATGGCATTCTGCCGTTCGAAGGACGAATTAATGCAATTAGGGACTTCCCAGCACAGTAAAATGTTAAACAAATTCAACGATTTGTCGGCATGGTAAATTACTACCACCGATTCATTTTAAAACCTGCAGAGATACTTGCCCCAATTCACACACAATTGACAGGTCTCTTTAAGAAATCCAAGACATCTGAATAAAAATTACCTCTTACATTTTTCCCCAAGAAATTATCAGATGCCGACAGACAATATTCCGCTTTTCATAGAGAATTGTTTGCAATCTTCCAAGCAATTAAATACTCTCGCTAGTTTGTCGAAGGACCGAAATTCACTATCTTCATCGACCACAAATCGCTTACTAGAACAATTTCCTCTGCAGCGGAATGCAACCCAAAGCAAGCACGCCACTTAGATTTTGTTTTTCAATTCCACGAGTGACATTCAACATATACAAGGCAAAGATAATATGGTTGGCGACACACATTCTCGAACTTCCAACCACAATGCGTGGGAAATTAGATAAATTTTAATTAGCCGATTTAATAATTTATTGTGAAATAATTACAGGTACCGATCACCCGTACATTACCAGAGACAATACGTCGAACTATATTCGACACTCTGCTTAGTATTTCACATCCAAGTGTGCGAGCAACTCGAAAACTCGTCACTTCAAGATATACTACTTTTGGTCCAGTATGAGCAAAGATTTAACCCAACGAAATCTTGTTTACCTTGCCAAAATTGGAAAGTACAACGCCATACCAAAACACCTCATTTCAATTTACAAATTCCACAGATTTGAGCACATTCATAAAGATATTGTTGGACCACTTCTATCATCTAATGGATTCACATACATTTTAACTTGCGTAAGTAGGTTTAAGCGGTGGCTAAAAGCCTATTGCATAAAAGACATCTCCGCATCAACAATTGCAAAAATACTCTTCGAAAACTATATTGCTAGATTTGGCTTGCCAGTAAACATAACGACTGATCAAGGAGCACAGTTCGAATCATTGAGCTTATGCAACTGCTTACTATCCACAAGCGAACGGCATGGTTGAGCGGTTTCACCGCCAACTAAAAACAGCTCTCAAGGCTCGTGCAAATACCGTCAACTGAAGCTCAGAGATCCCAATTATATTGTTGGGAATCCGAATAACAGTTGATGATCTAAAATGTTCACCAGATAAACTGGTTCTCGGATTCATTAAATCCAATCGAGTTAGATGGTTTGGCTACATTTCAAGGCTCCCAAAACAACGGATGATCAAGAAAGTGTTCCATCAACAACCCGCCGAAGTGCGTCGTAAAGGAACACCTCGGCTGCGCTGGCGTGACGATGTCGAACAAGACCTAGGCGTATTAGGATGTAGAAACTGGAGGACGAGAGCGATGGATCGAGACGGATGGACAACCATAGGATGGCAAAATCCCTTCATGGGATGCGAAAGCTAGAAAGATAAAGAGAGGGGGGGAGAGAGAGAGAGATCATACATCGTCACATGATACATTATATCATCAATCAATTTTCGCTGGTAAACAACTTACATCGCCACTACTATTATAATGACATGCATTATTATAATAGAAAAATTCCCAAACTCCATCCACAATCTTTGGTGGACACAAAACCCACAAAAGAATAGCCCCTCACGGAGGAAGGAGTGATGCAGTGGCTTGTTTCGTCAACTACACACGGTCCATTGCAAACGGACAATTCTCCGTATAAATAAACGAATTTCAAAAGAATGTACAACAACGGCACCTTGGGCATACAAATTTTTTTGTAATACAAGATGCTGTGTTCTATATTCTTGTACAAGAAAAAAGCTATGTACATATACAGGCAATTTTATGTCTTCTATAAAATAACAAAATTTATTTTAGAAAAATCAATAACGCCACAAAATCGGTCTTCTTGGTTCTCTGAAATTTAAGCAGGGATAATGTTTTATGATTATACGTGTTTCTGCATAAAAAATTAAAAATTGAGGTGGATAAAAACATGTAAAACTTTCTATCTGTTTCAAGAGCTGATAAAAATTTTAGTTGACCAGAGACCAATTACCAAGAAATTTGTGGCATTTTAACCGACTGAAACACACTTATTTAATTGATTATGAAACAAGAGGGAGTTTTTGGATGCAATTAAAAACTAAAACTTGCTGCCCACAATCACTTTGTGTACTTAATAGTAGTAGCACAGTATGTAATATTAATATTTTGAATGTTTAAATAAGGTAGAATACCTCGGTAAAATTATATGCTTCTTTACATCTGTTTATTTATAAATAAAATAAAATTACACAGAGTTAAATTTTAATAAATATAAAGGATTTCATTATTTAGGTGGCAAGATAGATAATGTTTTTAGTTATCAAATTATTTTAAAATTTATTTACAATATTATTATTTTTAAAATTATCTAATACATTTCACATTATTATCGTTGAATTTAAAATTATTATTATTCGTGTTATTATTTTGCTGTAACAGTTTTAAAATGATTGGCATGTGAGATACCCGTTCCTTAACGATTAGCGGCACTTCATCATAGCACGAATACCGCTTTGTAAGCCCATTCCCTGTGTAACTATATCCTAGATAGTCTTTGTTCGGTGTAAACGTTAAAATATGCCCATCAGTGTATTTTACATCAACGGCTCCCGATATATGCTGATTAATTTGCGCCAGATCTGGAATACTTGCGGTAGGCGGGAGTTTTGGTGTATTAGAACGAAAGTGTGGCCCCGATAAGATCGGCTTCGAATTTGTTTGTCCGTTTAGCGATAATATTGAAAACTAATTTAAAATAGAATAAGGTCGATAAAAAGTTAGGTAATTAAATAATTTTATGGCTTACATTTATTGATCGTGGATTAATTTCCGCACTATGAGCAACATGGGCTACCGTTAAATTCGATTTTGGCTTTTTACCGATTATCACCGGAAAACATTTATTCTGCTCAAATTCCAACTGTTCCAGTGTACGCTCAATATTAAGACAGTGCTGAAAACACTGATTAAAATGTTCGATCATAAATTGTTTTGTAGTATCTTGTTCACAATCGAAAATTTTTACCCCATCACTTGGTGTATTCAGCAGTTTTCCACCGTCGTAAAAAAACATCTCAAAATCCTCAAGCGTTTCCATCAGCATGCATTTAGCACTTGAGCTATAGTATGTAATTTTTGGTGTTTTGGCCTTCACCAACTGTATAAAACGAGCCGCATACATGTATTTCTTCCAATATTTTTGCGGCAAATTTTCATAACTGTATATGGAATCAACGCCGAGCGTAGGCAAATCGGGTGGTATATCTCGCACTGGTATACCCTTATTCCCGTCAGGTTGATATAGTACAATTCTAAGCCCATCGTTCGATATGCGACACACATCGACGATACGCTCCTCATTATAACGATTTCGAAATTTTATAAATTCAATTACAACCTCACCACTTTCTAATATGCTCATAATAGCAGTTTTAGTTTTATGTCGTGTTGGCAATAACCGTTTTGTATTAAACGGTCCAACAGACAATTTTTCTCCCGGATAATTATTGATCTGACATTGCATTCCTTGATGCTGCGGTTCTTTACCCTTTACAGGCGTGAAATTCTTCCAACTGCCAAAATTATTTTCACTGTTGTTACTGCGGCTAGACGATAGAATCGGGATTGATTTGTAAATCGAACCGGACGATTCAGCTATATTATTATTAACAAAATTATTTTCCGAATTAAAATTGTGATAATTTTCTTTTATGTAATCTATGGGATTGGGCTTTGTTTGCAACGGAGTCGATGTAAAACAACTTTGTTTACTCAAATTCGAGGTAGACATTGTTGCGAATCCGCTATCATGTGATTGGTAGGCATTTAAATTTGTTGGATTTAATATGGGTTTTACGGAACTATTCATAAAAGGATGTGACATAATATTATCCAGCTTAATTCTTTCTGATGGATTTTTTCGCAGAAGTTGTTCGACCAAATCTTTTGCCTCTAAAGACAACCACGAGGGATACTTTACTTCAGTCATAACAATTTTTGTTAGGGTCGATTTTATGCCATCAGTTTCAAATGGAGGTACCCCGACAAGTAACGTATACAACATACATCCAACACTCCAAACATCCGAGGGTGGTCCATGAGACGCACGTGACGCAATTTCAGGTGATATATAATTTGGTGTTCCACACATAGTTTTATGTTTTTCATCTGGATTCTGCAACTGTATTGCTAGTCCAAAATCACCAATTTTGATGACCATATCCTTCGTTAACAATAAATTGGATAACGTTAAATCTCGATGTAAAATTTGATGTGAATGTAGATATATTAGACCAGCTACAACTTGTTTTATAATATTCGATGCCTCTGTCTCGGTTATTACGATACAATTATTCTTTATATATTTCTGAAGTTCGCCGTTGTGGGCCAACTCCAGCACAATATAAACATAATCGGGGTCTTCAAAAAATGTATAAAGTTCAAGAATTGCCTGATGCTTTAATCTTGAATGGATAGATACTTCTTGACGAACACGGTCGATCATCCCCGGAGTCTGGATAATCTTTTTGTCGATCTAAAATATTAAATTCATTAATAATCAATCAAAAACACCAACACGACCGAGTCTTACAATTTTTATAGCAACATCGATATTTGTTCTTAAACATTTTGCTTTATATACGGTTGCAAACCCACCTTTTCCCAAAATTGATATTATTTGATAATCCTAAATAAAAAACAACGAAAATATTAACAATTTCATTCAAATTAAGGCATAATTCACAACAAAAAATGTAAACACCTCAATTTTTTCACCAAATTTTATATAAGTATTAGACATTTTACGGATATTGTCTATTTATTAACACTGAACTAATTAGATTAATAAAAAATATAATTTTAAAGATTTAAATTATTTAAAATATACTAAAAACATTATTTTATTTGTATAAATTCACTTGTACTCAAATTGGCATCGCATCCCAAATGTCAACGGATTTTGTTTTTGTATCGGGATTGTCAGCATTATTTATTTGTATGATGGACGCGCTAAATATTTGTGCTACACCATTGCGTATACACACGGCCAAATCGAAGGCAAACAAAAATACGGTTTGTACGGTCTGTGAAATTTTCATTCAGAATTTCTTAAGGTCGTTTTTATAGTCGTTACTACAACTATAAATCTTGTTATAGTAACCAGTTTCGTATTAAAAAATCTCACCAGAAGATTTTCTAAAGTGTAAAATTTGGTTTTTATTGAACAAAATCAATTAAAATAGTGATTTCTATGGAATAAATTAAGAAAATCCCATATAAAATCTCACGATTTACAAAAATGAAAGCTATACTTATAGTAACACTTACGACTGTTAATTTGACTATCTTCGTATAATATATGAAGAGTAGACGACATAGCGAAAACGAGACAATTAACTACTCTTCTTGGAGACACACAAGCTTTGCTATATACATATGTATATTAAACGACGATCATTAAATTAAAGACTTCATAGCGGGAAATGGGATAAACTGAACAACAATTAGTAAAATTAAAGGTAAATAAACATAGTTTACGCTCAAGAGAGATAAAATTATTTTTTTGCCCAATTTACGAAATATAAATAAATAAATAAAGTGTAAAAACACAAACTAACAAAAAAGAATTTCCATAGCATTTGTAAGAATACTAGGGTGTTTATTCGTGTTTACGTTTTATCGGTTTGCATACACACAAACTCCATATACTATTATTGTGATATAACACACAGTGATATATAGGCAGTGGTATTATTATTATTTTTTTAATTATTTAAGGACCAATATTTATTGGTTTGTATCTATGGCATCTCTTTTTATATAATTTGTTTTATAGAAACAGCTGATTTTAACTAAAACATATTTGTATTTTATAAAATGCGTTGTATCAGCATTATACATTTTTTTATTGATTAATCATTAAGGCTCTTTTACATGTAGAAAATTGCGTCGTCTGCACTTTTTTGTAGATAAATAAAATAATGTAATAATTATATAACGCTATATAAAAATATTCTATATGCGAGAAAGAAATAAACATATACAGAGATGCCTTATATCTAATTCATTTTGCAGAATAAAAATGTTGGTCGCATGTAAATGGGCCATTAATATTAGTTGTGAACAATTAAATTTTATTTTAATCGATATTTCGACTTCAATGCTCATTATCAATATTATAATACTAAAGTAAATTATACATTTAATTATAATACAATATATATTTAATTATAAATTTAATTGATTACAAAGTTTTTCTCCCTTTTTCATTATTGCACAACATTTCACAATGATAGCCGTTTTCGGAAATAGCCCATGATAACTTCTGGATAATTTCAATTTTTTAATGTTGATAGCAAAAATTACTCACGTTACCCTGGCTATACAAAAAAGTAATATTACATTCCGCGTGTGAATATTTTTATTCAACTAAATTCAATGGCGTATTTTTGGCAGATATGACAGTTTTGTTGCTTCTTTTTGTAAAAGTTTGTAATTTAATTTTCCTGATACTTGTAATTTGATATAAAGGCAGAAACAAAACACAACAAAACTAAATTACCCTAAAGTTACTCTACATGTTCGAAAATAGATTTGGTAATTTATTGTCAGCAAGTTACCCAAAAGTTACCATGGGCTATTTCCGAAAACGGCTATATAAAATTTTTTGGTTATTGTGCCACATCAGCAATCACCGATTGAAAGAGCTTTTTTTATCTTAACGAAGTATTTTTTATGACAAAATTGCAACACACAGAAAAGTATGTCAATTCTATGGTTAGGAAAATATTATGATGAACCAACATTTTTATTACATATTATGAAGAAATCGGTCGATTTTATCTCTAATACCATGGGCAGACACAAAAATTATCACGATTACTTCCAGTCGCGGTTGTACCCCAAATAAATAAAATCGCGATTTTATAATTATGGTGACAGACACAACCCATTTGCCGATTTTGAATTACATCGAATCAGTTACGATTAGTTAATATAAACTAAATGTATAAATAATTTCTGTGACTAACAATTTTAAAATTTAATTTACAATAATCTAACAATTTTTTTGTACATTCAATGAAAATTGCTTTTAATGTTCCCCAGCGGCACTTCCTCATACAATCCTACTGATTTTTTCTTATATTTCACATTTATCCTCTTCCTACAACCCGATTGTCATAATCTTGTTCTATAAAACGTAATAATCCTAACATGATGAAAATCGTGATATGACAGGCCGGAGAAATATCGGAATAATCAAGTATTCATGATTATCTAGTTTGTGTATGTCAACGGTATTAGATTGTAAAACACTTTTTATTTGGTTTTGATAAATACTAATTACAATCAAATTTAAATGCCTATAGAAATGAAATTGAAGAGGTAAATTATTTTGTGAAATTTGTTGTTCAACTAAAATATCATAATATAGCCATAATATTTTCCCATAAAAAACAAATAAAAGTTTTCGTTTCTGCCACTCTAATACAATTTTAATATTCACTTTCTCTTTTTATTTTCCAGTATTTTATTATTTGAGTAACTTGCTTACAAAAAATTACCAGATCTATTTCCAAACATGTACATAGAGTAACTTTAGGGTAATTTACTTTTAGTTGCTGTCTTTCTATCAATTTGTATTAAATGTTGTGTCAGAAAAATTAAAGTACAAACTTTCAAAGTATAACTATTACAAAAAAATAAAACAAAAATGTTGTATTTGTTAAAATACATCATTGAATTTTGCTTAGTATAAATATTCACACGCGAAATGTAGTCTTACTTTTTGTATAAACAGAGTAACGAGTAACTTTGTTGCCAACTATAAGAAAATTAAAATTACCCAAAAGTTACCATGGGCTATTTCCGAAAACGCCTAATGAAATAAGAAAAATTCGTGGTGGAAACCGGAATTAAATTGCTTAAAAATTACGTAAAAACACTTTACACAATTCATATGCTTATTTATATGTCACTTCGTACGTGAATGGTTTCAACACGCATCTAACTTCAACTCGTATAACAGTACATCCCAATCTTTTTATTTGACGTCTGTCAAAAAAACTTAATTTGTGTAATATTGATAAAATATTTTTGTGTAGAAAAAATGGATGTTATAAACAAATTATATTCCTCAGTGCATAGTACAGTATCTCAATTGTCCGGCGTTCTACCAGGGAACCCGGTAACACGAGAATTTGACGCAAACGAACACATTGCTAGTGCTGGGCCAGGTAAACCATTTGGGAAAAAAACATTTTTTTCACTACCAATATGGTGGTTGACTCATTCATGTTCATTCTTCAAATGAAAATAACTAATTTTCCAGGTTTGCTATGGAAAATTTATAAGGGATATAAAAAATCAACAAAACAGGAAGCAGCTATCTTTGTATTCGAAAAACGACAGTTGGAGCGGTGGCCTAAAGATGACCGAGACGGCATGATAGACACACTAAGGCGGGGTATAACTCAGCTCACGAAAATACGACATCCTCAGGTATTGACAGTGCAGCATCCAATTGAAGAGAGCCGAGATACATTAGCTTTTGCTACCGAACCTGTATTTGCTAGTCTTGCTAATATTCTAGGTAACACAACGAATATGCCGTTACCCGTGCCCAGTGGCATAGCAAACTATAAGCTGTTCGAGGTTGAGATAAAATACGGCATTATACAATTATCGGAGGGATTGTCGTTTTTACATTCAGATGTAAAATTATTACATCGAAACATTTGCCCCGAATCGATAATAGTTAATAATCAAGGGGCATGGAAAATATTTGGTTTTGATTTTTGTGTACTGAATCAAAATCCACATGATGCAAATCCATTTTGGCCAATCCAAGAGTACAATTCGTCTTGGCATATATTAACGCAACCTCAATTGGAGTATATGGCACCTGAATACGCGTTAACCTCGTCACATTCGACTGCTAGTGATATATACTCGTTAGGCATATTGATTTACTCCTTACATTCAAATGGTGGAAAACCTTTAAAAATGTTCGGAAAAGATTTCGGGTCATTTAAACGATTTGCGAATGAGCTAAAACAAGGTAAATACCCCGGCTTGAGTTGCGTTCCAGAAGGTATTCAAGATTATGTAAAGTTAATGATAAATGCCACCCCAGAAATTCGGCCCGATATTCATCAGCTAACGAAAGTTCCATTTTTCGATGATGTGGGCGTAAAAACTTTGAGTTACCTAGACTCTTTGTTCCAATGGGATAATCTGCAAAAATCAAAATTTTACAAAGGATTACCGCAAATCATACAAAAGTTACCCCATCGTATCAATATATACAGAATATTGCCGTGTCTCGTCAAGGAGTTTGTCAATCCTCCAATGGTGCCATTTGTACTGCCCAATGTGTTGCTGATTGCCGAAAAATGTACTCCAAAAGATTTTACAAAAACGATATTACCAAATTTAAAGATGGTGATGAAAATCCAGGAACCTATTCAGATCCTACTGATTTTCATGCAGAAAATGGAACTCCTGTTGAAATTAACTCCCGGTGAAGACGTCAAGACCGACGTTTTACCAATGCTATATCGAGCACTAGAATCGGATGCGCAACAAATCCAAGAGCTGTGTTTATCCGTACTGCCTACATTTGCATCTCTAATCGACTATCCAGCCATGAAAAATGCGTTGCTGCCGCGAATAAAAAAGTTGTGTATCAATACGCCGTATGTATCGGTGCGAGTTAACTGTTTGCTATGTATTGGCAAGTTACTCGAACATTTAGACAAATGGCTAGTGCTCGATGAAATTGTTCCGTTCCTTCCACAAATCCCATCACGCGAACCTGCTGTTTTAATGGGTATACTAGGTATCTATAAATTGGCGTTGACTCATAATAAGTTAGGGATAACAAAGGAATTAATGGCCAATAAAGTTATACCATTTTTGGTGCCTCTTTGTATAGAAAATGGTTTAACTCTTAATCAATTTAATGCTCTCATATCATTGGTGAAGGAGATGCTAGCGCGAGTCGAGACTGAGCATAAGACTAAACTTGAACAGTTGAATTCGATCCAACAGGAGTCAAAAGCATTGGATATGAATTTCCAAACAGCGTCTGGTCCGCTGGTTGCGTCTGTTTCTGTCTCAGCTAATACAGAACTTGATGAAATGTTTTCTGGCCTCGGTCTTGATAGCTATGTTAATAGTAGCCCTGCAAAAGAAAACACAATCACATCACAGTCGAATAGTAACTGGAATCAAAGTGCAATTTTGTCGCCACCAGTTAAATCAACCACACTTTCAATTGAAGATAAACAACGTTTGGTTCGGGAACAAGAACAAGCACAGAAATTACAATCTCAACCGGTCATTGCACCAATTACGACATCCATGAAGTTAAAGAGTCCACCAAAGGATTTAACATCAACCCTAATCGAAAATAATTTAAAGCAAATTAACATTTCACCAACAAATCCATGGGGTAATAGTGCGGTTAGCTCAACTGCAAATAACAACAATTGGGCCATACAAAATAATACGAATTGGAGTACTATGCAAACTAATCAAAACCAAACTAATAATAACTGGCTGGCTAGTCCCACAACAAATAATAATTCAGCACCGAATTGGAACCAATATAATCAATGGGCAGCCGTGTCCACTACAAACACATCACTATCGCATGCCAATAACAATAATATAAATAATACGGTGTCAACTCAAAATTGGTCAGCTTTCGATGATTTACTTCCAAATAAATCAAATGGGAAAATCCCGCTTAATCAAATGCAATGCTTAAGTCACCCTAGTAATACGAATAATAATAATACCCTTACGCAATCTCTACTAATGCCAACCAATAGCAACCCGAATCAATCCCAGAAACGGGAAACAACTAACTTGCTATCGTCTAAGGATATTATGGATTTTCTTAATTAAAGTTATTTAATTTTAGTGTGTAATTATCCTATTTTACTTCATAAAATAATCATTCATAAAATATATATAAAAAGTACCTATATGTATTTAATTATAAATATTGTTCACAACATTCCATATTTTATAAAAAATAGGCAGGCCCAGTGTTGTGATTTATATCGAAACTTAATTTATTACAATAAAATATTCTAAAAATTTTTTTAACGGAATTTTAAGATGGTTTATAGAACTGGGACTCGAAATTATACATAGTACGAGCTAGTCTATCTATTTTACTGCTGCACAATTTTTAAGGAGCATAACTCCATATTGCAAATATCATTTTATTGTATCGTATTTAAATGTTATATAAATAAATAAAATGGTATCAGACTTTGAATTTTTATTTTTACTTGCTAAGTGCTTTAAATACCGCATAAAAAGTTAAAAATTTATACTTGGTAAATAATCTTTAACTTTTACCTAGGCTATGCATTTTACATTTTATATCATTGCGATTTTTTCAAAATTTGTACATGACAAATTTCTGTTAACAAATTTACCAGCCTGTTTTCCATAGCCGTCTTAAGAGCCAACCGTTATGAACCAGACTTTATCGCGACTTTGTGAATTGTTGAACATATTTTTCTACTGACGGAAAGTATAAATTCATATTGATGGGACGTGGTTATAGCTTGTTAACCTACAAAATGTTTTGTATAACAGTTTTTTTCCAATGTCAATTTTTGTTTTGTTTTTTTAATGTAAATAATGAATAATATAACAATAACAATTGTTTGTGTCTTTTTATTCTCAATAATTTTAACATTAACAAATGGCGCACAATCTGATAAAGAAAAGGATTCATCCAAAGCCACTGTGATCGCACAACAGTCACAGATACATTCTGATTACAATCCATTGGGGCCACTGGTTCCGTGTGCATTCTTACCATTAGAATTTTTGGATTGTGACGAATTAATCGACCACCATGGTAATACGACGTCCAAAGATTTGAGTAAAGGAGAAGGTTGCTTGAAATTTGGAGGTGTTAAATTCCAAGATGTTGAACGTACATTCCGAAAGTGTCACGTTATATCGGGTATTGAATGCCATGGACAACGGGAGAATATCATTCGGCATGGTTTTCCGTGCATTCGTTATTCTGATCACTATTTTGTTACTACGCTGCTGTACAGTATTTTGTTAGGATTTATTGGTATGGATCGGTTTTGTTTGGGCCAAACTGGAACGGCTGTTGGAAAGCTGCTGACATTAGGTGGGGTTGGCGTTTGGTGGATTATCGATATAGTTTTGTTAATTACGAATAATTTAATGCCAGAAGATGGCAGCAATTGGAATCCTAATGTTTAAATAATAAAATATATGTTTTTGTAAATAAATAAATGTTGACGTTTAATTTGTAACCTAACCTTAATGCTAGTTGTCAAAAGTGTGCAGCTAGTGTAGGAAAATAGATTTATTCCAATTTTCGGGATAAGTTTTTTACAAAATATGGCGACCTTAATTAGATTAATAATTTCGCAGGCTGGGAAAAGTATTTATTCTGAGCTCGAAGCAATGAATTACTTATAATATTTTGTAAAATAAATTTTAGGTTATGTCATCGCACCAAGAATATTAAGCACTGCGAGGACCTACAAAAATAGTGCAAACCATCAAGACACAGATGAACCAGTTCAAATAACCAATCCTTTCGAAAAGGAAAAAATTAAATGCATCTTATGTGAAATGAACATAACGCCAGATTATAAAAATGTCAGGCTACTTTCACAGTTCCAGAGTCCATATACTGGGCGGATATATGGCCGTTATGTAACTGGTTTGTGTAAACACAAACAAGAACAAATTGAAAAGGAAATAATTAAAGCACAAGGATGTGGCATTATGCCAACTTATCACAAAAATGTTGAATTCCTCAAAGATCCAAAATTGTTTGATCCGGAACGCCCCATTCGTTCTCACAAGTATTGAGCAAATGAGCAAGGTACTAAGCCCGTAAATAGAATTTTAGCGTACATATAAAAGAAATACAAAATTTACTTTAACAAAATAAATACATATGCACTTTATTAATAGATGTGATTATTTATCCATCCACAATTCAATTGGAATATCATGATGCCTCAGAATAGTTGGAATATCTGCCGGCGGATATGTTAAACATGATAAATATTCCACAGCATCCCGTAATCCCCGTCTCCAGATTTTTATTAAATTTCTAATTTCTGAAATTTGATCAAGGTTGTGCTTTTGCTGTGTAGTGCTCGAATCTGGTATTGCTTCTATTTTTTGCCGCGCCGTTTCAAATCCGACAACTTGAGATGGACCGATATCTTTGCACAGATCTCTTATTTGGACAGAACTATTAAGCTTATCAATATCCAAAAGCTTTTCTTCTCGTACCTTAAGGCCATAACTGATCCTTCTCCGATACTGTTTTTGTTTAAGCAGCTCAATTTCTTTAAGTTCATTCGCCAATTCATCATTCGATTCTAATTCACTATTTGGGATTTGAGTTAGAAGTTCAAAAGGTACCATTTGCGAAGATGAAATGTAGTCATCGTCGTCATTATTTGTTGTTGATTGCACTTCATCAAACGACAAGGCTTTCGGTGGAGATTTATTTTCACACTCATATTCGGTTGTGGCTTCGTTTTCACAAAATTGTAACTTCTTCTTTTTCACCAGAGAGTGTTCATAAATTTTTGATTTACCGAGGGATAAACGAAATATTCGTTTAGTACAGTCTCTTCTATTAGTTGATTCTGGTTTCAAGGGGCTCATCAGACACTTTGTTTGCTGTGGTGTAGCATTTATTGACATCGGTGTTGTATTTACATTTTCATTATTAAATGTTCGTGTGATACTAGGGCTAATGTAGCTCTAAAAATTATAGAAAATTAAGGTCTACCTAATAGTTAAAATCGATTATTTTGCCTTACATAAGAAGCCCTAAATGGAGTATTAGCGGCCGGTGGTGTGTTAGGACTATTAATACTTCCTTTTAATCTTCTGGATAGTCCTAAAGATCGTCGCAATGGTGTAATATATGTTGGTGTTGATTTATCTGGAGATGCCATTTAAATTTATTAAATTTTAATTAAACTAATTTTACTTTATTAGTCGGAATAAAAACCATAAAAAACAAAAAATTAGACAACTTTAGTTGTCAAAATGGGTTTTAAATTATTAAACTGCAACTTTCAATCGGTTGCAGCATTCTCCGCACTTAACGCAAGCGGTAGCGGCGCACATAAAAGGTGTATTGCTTTGGTTATGAAATGCTTGGGATAAAATTACCTGGGGCGTAATAAAAATGTTTTATTTAAATGAATACTAATTTCTCAAACTTATTTTTGATAAAGCAATAATGTATATATTCTGCCACCTTAAAATATAATATAATCATTTTTCTGGCTATGTGTTAGTATTCCAAATGGCTGAACTTTGCTTTTTTGTCGAACATAAAAATCAAAAAATTTAGTTATATTAAAATTGTCGGAATAAAACAATTACAAAATTATTTACTTACAAATTCAAAAAATAGAAATAATAACGATGGCGTTGTCCTAACGAGAGAACATGAAATGATAAACAAATTTTGTACATCTTCCCTACTTTCACTGAAGACTTGCCATGAAAGAAAAACGTATATGACATGTCTCACACTTGTCATCGTAAGTTAGTCATTTAGACAACATAATACTGTGGGCAAAAAATAGTAAGACTTTGTTCATAATTTTAAAATTCTTTCTTTATTTCTCCAAATCTATTTTGTCCCCCTCAAAGTAATCCCCCCCCGGCCTCAATACACTTGTGCCAACGTTTTTTCCAATCCTCGAAACAGTTGTTAAAGTCAATTTCCGGAATAGTCTCCAATGCGCGTAGCAATTCACGTTTAATGTCTTCAATTGACTCAAAACGGTTTCCCCGGAGTGGTCGTTTGAGTTTGCTGAACAGTCAGAAGTCACACGGAGCTAAATCTGGCGAATACGGTGGTTGCGGAACGATATGGGTGGAATTGTTGGCGAAAAAATCACGTAAAACCAATGCAGTATGAGAAGGTGCATTATCGTGGTGCAAAAACCAAGATTTGTCGACCCACAATTCCGGCCTCTATTTAGAAAGCAAAAAGTTAATGTTATATCTCCTTCATTTTGCAAAAGAAAAATGTTGGTCGCATGTAATGTGGTATAATTTACTTGATTATCGGCGTTCATACAATGTAAGCTATGATTAATCAGGCGATTAATCATTTAGCATCGACCATACAATCGGGCAATTCTGTGACATATACCTCTCAATTCCTCTGCATGCATGAAAACCAATATGGCTTCCAAATTGATTAAATCTTAAAAAATACATCAACATTTTGGCAGAATATATATTATTCTTTATGGTGTTAATTTTTACAACATTAATAACGATTATGATGATTGAGTGATGAAATTAATAAAAATTAAAATTATTTGTGAATGGATTAGAATATTGGAATATGCTGTCATTAATAATTATTTTGCTTAATACGATATTGATTGAAAAATGTAAGTAGTTTTGTTGAGGTGAAGTTTTTACTGCTAGCTACATTTAGGATGATTTTTATTATCAGGCTTATCACAATCACTTACGACTACTGTACATAAAACTCAAGCGGCTGCTGAAAAAGTAAATGATTTATGGTGTTATACATGTCACACTATGGATGATGGTGATGTGTGTTATGATATCGCCGTAAATAAAACAAATCACACAAAAAAATGTAATCATGATGAATTTATATGTATGATACAACGATTTTCGTATACCACGAGCACTGAAAATTCAACGTCACCGCCAAAAATGTGGTCCCTCGAGCGACGATGCACCACGGTATGTGAACCTGGATGCATTATAATAGGTGAACGGACTAAATTGTATGCGTGTATATCATGCTGTGAAACTTCATTGTGTAATATAGGTAAAGGTAGTTCAAATCAAATCAATTTAATTTCAATTTTATTAATTTTCCCTTTATTATTGACTATTGAGTGCCAATTGTAATTAAAATATTTTTTTGGATTTTTTTGAATAAAAACAGAATAATAATAATGTAATAATAAATTTTAATCAAATTTACTTAAATCTATTTGATTTTTATTTGTAGTCGGCTTTTTACGATTTAGCTCTTCGAACTGCTTCACTCCTGTTTCGTCACTTTGGGGTATTAACGTGGCAAAATCAAAAACTTCAACAGTTTTTAGTGGCTTAATTTTTTCTTCCAACGACGATAATGCTATTAATATGGCTTCCTCCGTCCTTATAGTTCGGGATCCCTGGCCCGGCACTACATTTAGATAATGGTCGAATAGCAAACTAGGGTCATCCACATTCAAATCTTCGTCGGTTTCTAGTGCACCGTCAAGCCCCTGTAGTCCACCAAAAACAATTAACAAATTATTATATTCTAAGGACGACTTTTCCACAGCATGTACCGAGGCTCCTTTATCTGATGTCCCGATAGTGGTATCATAACCGCCTTCGTACGGCGATTTTGAAAATACTTTAGATAGAGTCTCTGCTATTCGAACATTGTAACCCCAATAAATTCCAGTCTCCAGCTTTGGTTGTGATGGCGCCACAACGATTCCTTTTAATTTTCGTGATTTTAGATCTTGGTTTGGCAATAGTTTTACAGTAACTCGTAGTCCGGGTTGTAGTGATTTATCCACAAAACAGT
Source organism: Nephrotoma guestfalica (assembly GCA_963691935.1). NCBI lineage: Eukaryota > Metazoa > Arthropoda > Insecta > Diptera > Tipulidae > Nephrotoma > Nephrotoma guestfalica. The sequence continues at coordinate 265,011,592 of OY829914.1, read as the reverse complement.
CGTTTAATAAACCAATATTTACATAAGAACCTTCCCGACCATCTTTCACTGGTTTATTAGTCACAACCCCCTCACGAAATTGAAACTCATTGTACTGTCTCAAATGGTGTGGAGCATCTAGCGGATTCAGGAGCCCTGAAAATTTTAGATCCTTATGCAATGGGAAAAAAAATTTTCGTAAATATTGTGGGCACTCTAAATACTGTAGTATTCGTGCCAGTTGTACGCAACAATGTGATATATTTTTTTCACCGTCTTCAGAATCATATTTTGCAACCTTTGAATTTTTAGGCCCCGCCGCACCATAATCATCAAATATAATCACCTCGTCAACTTTAAAAATACATGCCGCCCGTGCTATTTGTCCAGCTAAATATGTTCGTAATTCAATTGATTGTGCATTGTCTAGGATCGAACCGGGTACGGCAATGCTTATAGTGGACAAGGGCTTCCGCACTCGAGACTCTTCAATTTCTTTGGCCTCTTGATTTTTTTTATCCTTTAACACTTTTTCTAATTTTTTAACTGCCGCTTCTTTTTTATATCGCTTCCGTTGTTCATGGTGCTCCCGATTTTTATCTTTCCACCGTTTTTTCTGTTCGGGAACAACTTTAATTGAAGAACTTGACATGATCATAGACGTAACCTAAATTGTGTTACATACTGTTAAACATATATACAATTCAGAAAATCTAAGTGATTGATAACTAACCTTTTTGTGTATTTTTATTATCAATTAAATTAAATTATTATCAACTAAATTAACTATTTATAAAATTATTTATAAAAAAGTAATGCAGAAATTGTTTAGATTTTGACAGCTACAATAAAAATAGTCACATGGCGCAACATTTTGCTCAACATTATTTTTCTGGCAGTTTTTAATGAGACCAGCATGCATATAACTACAATACCATTGCGTATATGTTACGGTAAATGGAGAAGGAGAATGAAAAAATATAAGGTTTGTATGTATGCAGGCTCAAATAACGTAAACACGAAAAACACTTTCATACAAATGCTATGGAAATTATTTTTTGTTAAGATTTCTTTTAAATAAATAAAGATTTATATCTCGTACATGTGGAAGAAAAATAAATTTTCAGGCCTGAAGCGTGAACTAAAAGTTCAATTTCAATAAATTGTTTTTAATTTTTAAGGTAGTTTTCATTCAGAATTTTACCATTCTCCAGTAATCCATGATTACTTTAATTTGATGATCTTCGAATAAAATATATAGAATAAAGGTGGTTTGAATAACAAATTTGGGGTTTAACAAATTTCTGTTTTTAAAATAATTTTTTTAACTTTAAGCAATTTTTGCACGTATATATGAAACGATAAAATACGTAAGCGCAATGTTTATGCCATAAAATTATTTTTGAAATTGGGGATGATTTTTTTCGTTTTGGTTACCATAAAAAATACTAAACTTGATATTTTTTAGAAAAAAATATGGCAACTCAATAACAATTTGCACAGCAATATAAAATTTGGTACGCCATTCTCCCAAATAGTCCGTCTATATCTTTGTCCCGTTCTAGATTCACTCAGAAACTTTTTAATTTCCATGAAATAGCAGCATAACAAAAAGTTAAAAGTTTGATAACTTTCCCCTAGGCGATAGAATAAGAGTAGAACGACATATTGTTTTATTCGATTAGGTTGTAAATTTCGATCGTATTGTAAAATATGACGATACAATATCCCACCCCAAGTATAAGCAGGGCTTCATATACTGTATACTTCTGAAACCCAATGCTGGAAGGGTATATGATAATAGAATCATTATTTGAAAACAATTATGTAGACATTAAAATTTTGATTATGGGTTTTATGTGGAATGTAGTTTTTCGCCTTTACGTTGGCGATCATTACAATAACCAAAACAAAACAGGAGAGCAAGGATAAATTTCCAACTGATTTCATTTCACTAGCAAAATTTGTTTGAAGTTTGTAGTAAAGAGGAGTAGGAAGCCATTATAAAAATAAAATTAATAAACAGGAACCTCTTATTTATAATTTAATTTATGTATGTCTGTGCAAAATTTATAAAATATATGTGTATACTATAATAATTGTAGAAAATAAAATAAAAAAATTGTAAAATAAACCTCGAAAATTACTAAGTTTTAAATCAATATGTGCGATAATATAAAAGTTGCAATCAAGGTTCGTCCATTACTGCAACGGGAAAAAGAGGCTGAGCTCACATCACTGTGGCGGATCAAAGACAACACAATCGCGGCTGTTGATCCGAATTCATTCAGTGAACCGTATTGTTTTGGTGAGTAAACTTGTGTTAAGTTCTTTAGAATATAGTGCCAATTTATTTTAATTGGGGTATATTTTTAGACCATATATTTGATGAAACAAAATCAACGCAAGCTCTTTTTGATATTGTTGCGAAACCGATAATTGAAAATTGCATGAAAGGTATTAATGGTACCATATTTGCTTATGGACAAACCTCGTCCGGTAAAACGCACACTATGATCGGCACCGATACAGACATGGGCGTGATTCCTCTGTCGATTCGCCAAATTTTCCATGAAATTGAATCGATGGCACCGCAAAGGCAATTTCTTTTACGAATTGCCTATATTGAAATATACAATGAGAAAATATATGATCTTTTGGATGGTAAATTAAGCGAGCTTAAAATTCGTGATACACAGAATGTTGGGGAGGCCAAGGTCAAATGTCATGAGATCATTGTTAATTCCCCCGAAACTATATTGCACTATTTGGCCGAGGGCAATGCGGCCAAACGCATGGAAGAGACAAATATGAATGAGCGATCCAGTCGATCACACACAATTTTTCGCATTGTAAGTATGTAGCAAGACAAAAATGCTAAAACTAGAAATCTATAATTAGTATTCTCATCACACTAAACACTTTTATAAACTTCCTCAACGGAAAAATGCTAATTAGTTAAATTCTGTTTTTGTTTTAATTCATGCAGACAATAGAATCGCGTGCCCTTCCAAACGAAGCCGATGGAAACGATGAGAGTGTGGTCCAAATAAGTAATTTAAATTTAGTTGATTTGGCCGGTTCAGAAAAGGCGGATCAAACCGGTACGACGGGGGCGCGCCTAAAAGAGGGCGCCTATATAAATCGTAGTTTATTTTCGTTAGGTTTTGTTATTAAGCAGCTAAGTGAGAAGGGGCCCGAAACATTTATTAATTATCGCGATTCAAAATTAACTCGTATTCTTCAGGCATCACTTGGCGGTAACTCCATGACCTCGATCATTTGTACAATAACACCGGCTACAGTGGATGAGACAAACTATACTCTACTGTAATTATTAATTAAATTTTTTTATCTATTACGTGTCTTCTATACAAACATACAACGCATCTATTTTTATCTTAAAATTCATTTCACTTGTAGTTTTGCAACACGCGCGAAAACCATCAAAAATAAGCCAATAATCAATGAAACTATTTCGGAAGCGACTGCAATGCGACGCCTCAACAAAGAAATCTCACGACTAAAGGAACAATTACAAGTCGAAAAGCAGAAAAATAGTAAATTCCGTATTGAGCAACTGGAGCGTGATATAAATGAAAGGGAAACAAAATTTGTTGGGTCGTATACAATGCGAAATACGGATAAAAATCGAAGGCGTACATGGTGTCCGTCTTCAACACATATTAATGAGTTGTCCATTGTTTATGAGGAAAAGGATGCGTCAGGTCCCGGATCGTTAAGACCGCTTTCTGACCACGGAGGTTTGCCCAATGTGGATCTTCACAGGTGGGATCTAAATAATTATCACAAATGTATAATATTAAAGTTATTATATATTTTATTTTTTAGGGAGAGCCCGATGCTTGTCAAGACTCTGAACTCCAGAGATTTTGATTTAATCGATGATATGTTCCTTATGCGGCCACTAGAGGATAATCTTTCGTTTGGTACAGGTTCTGAACAATCATTAACCGGATCGCCTAACGTCATGACACCGTTAGCATTCAAAAAATTGCAGAACTTAACTACTAATAAGTGCGCAGAAAAGTAAGTTAATGTTATTTTAGATTTTTACGGCAACTTTGAAAGAAAATTTTGCCCAAATTGAACTTGTTAGATTATAAAAAAAATTATGAAAATTTCAAATAGGCGCGAGCTATTTATTTACAATTTGGATTAAATATTCACAAATATTGTGCTTAAAGAGAAATTAAAATCGTTATATCGAATGAATAATATTCGTTCACAGTGTTTCAACTGGAATGCACTTGGCAATTTGACAAAATCCTCGAAACAAGAAAAATCTATTCCACAAATAAAACAAAACTAATTTAAATAAGATTGTTTCTTTATTTTTAGCTGCCAATGCGATCGGCTTGAAAAGGAATTAAATGACTTAAAAGAATTTACACGATTGGAAAAGAAGTTTGATTCAAAATCGTGCACCGATATATCGCCGCGAGATTATGAAGAGTTAAAAACCAAATTATTTCAAAAAGGTTTACAATTAGAAGTCGTATCATCAAGGTAAGCAACAAAACAAAACTTAGCTAAGCCTTCACTAATCGCTTATTTGTATATTCCGATTAGTATTTCTTAAAAATTGCACAAGCGAAATTAAGGCTGATTCGTGTAAAATATTTATTTTTTGAGCTTAGTTGTAAATTTTATAAAGGCGCTTTAAAAACATTAAGTTAATAAATAAATCGCGTATTATTTAATGTATTTGTTAATACAGAAATGTTAATAATTGGTGATGGAACGTCATCATAAGACACAAATGTACACACAATTTCTGTTTTTGCTTTTATATGTTATAAATTTTCATGTTTTTTCCTATTTTCATTTTCTATTTATAGAAATTCCGAATTAGAATTCAGGCTGGAGACCAAAATCACTAGTATAACAAAAATGGAAAAAGATTTGGAAAAAATTACAAATGATTTAAATGAAGCGATTAAATCAAAAGATTATGCGGATCAGGCAAGAATATGTGCTGAATATGAGTACGAACAGTTAAAAATTAGAACAGCCAGGCGTGAAAAAGAGTTGACCGATATGATAGAAGAGTATAGGAACAATGAGGATTCCGCCAAAATTAAGGACCGAATACAAGGCCTGGAGGATAAAATGAATGAAATGAAAAATGTGAGTATCGATATTGACCCTAAAAAAATCGTTATGATGACCATGTCGTTTGTAAATTTTTTGATTACTTAGTTTATAAAGTCGGACCGGGCCCTTTTAGACGAGCCTTCATTCAATAAATTCATTTTAGCGGATACGTTGTTTGCTCATCACATACTAGAAAAGAAGCAATCAGGCATAAGAAACGTGTTGGAAGAACTCTCGTCAAATCCCAATTGGATGCATTCAGATCCGCCAACTATTGGCATTACGATTACTAAAATCACTACCAATTTGATTTCAAAATTTCATAGAGTTAAATATCGTTGGCCGTAATTTATCCTGAATGTAATTAAATTATCAATTAGTGAGTTTAAGATGACTAATTGAGAGTTAAAATCAGTTTCTTGTTGACCTAAACGGGTAACAGTAAAGAAACCAGGAGCTGTAGTAGGAAATTCGGTGTGAACACAATGCCTACAAGAGTCAGAGTTGTATACTCCTAATTGTTTTCAAGTTAAAACTGATTACCTCGAAATCGTGGCTCACTTTCGAAGTAATGGGCTGGTAGAGAAGGTAAACCTACTATAGTAAAAAATGGGACCTATACACATATTAATCCGTCTAATCTCAAACTTAACCTCGAAAATTCTAAGCTATGCGATCGAACATTGTATTGTTTTACATTACAGCGAGCCGCTTACTGCAAGACAGTTACTCTTTCCAAACCAAGTTTAACATGGGGAACAGGCGCTTGAGGTTTAATTGGTTTTAGGGCACCAATGACTCGCTCGACGTGTGCAGTCACGGAGTCTATACACCGCGTGCTCCTTTAAACCTTACCGCCTGCCCCAATTAGTGTTATCTGAGTAACACCGCGAAGAGGCTGGACGTTTGCCAACCAGTAATAGTGATTTACGTGTGGCATTTGTTGCGCCGTAAATATTTTTATCTTTAAAAGAGAAATATTCCAGGGACGGGATTGCTAGCCGTTTATCCGAAAAATGGTAGTATGTATTTGCCTACCATTTGCAATGGAACTGTCAATAACTCGAAACTTGTTTAAAATTGTATCTTAAAATATCGTAATTTCAGTTATTAGAAGTCGAAGAAAAAAATTGGGTGTCGATGCCGCCAATGCGATGCCGCCGAGGCCAATCAATACTTCCTTTTCACTCGCTTATCTACCTACTCATTTACCTACTCCCCTTTTCTTCGTACAAAGCCACAAATCTTATTTACCTACCTATTTGATAAATATAAACCAATATAGAAATATTCATATTCATAATGTACAATAAAATTAAAATGTCTTACATTTATAATTAATTTTAGCATATTTTACAACTTTATACTAAATTTTTCAGACCACTTTCATTTTTGAATGAATTGAATGAATGAATTTTAGCCCTTTATAAGAAATCATATTTTTAGTTGTTTAACGGGATGATGCAATGATTAAAGCTATCACTACCTTTAATTCATTGGGCTTAATTGTAATCAAAATGTATCTCTAATTACAACTAAAACACTAACATACTAAAAAGATCTCTAAGTAATATGATTATTTTATTAGTTGTATCATCCCCCAACGGAACCATCGCTGATATCTAGTGAAATATTGATGCCAAATCGACTACTATGTATACTTAGAAGGTGACAAGGGCCATTCACCAAATCAAACACTTGAAGTTTTATATATATTAAATTTATATTAAATTATATATATTTAATATAAATTTAATATATATAAAACTTCAAGTGTTAATAATATAATTTATATTAATTATATTAAATTTACCAGAATATCACTACTTGAATTCAGGGAATTCAGCTTTACTATATGAATTTCAAATGGTTCTCTCTCGAATATCAATGATTTTCGGGTTCCGATGTATCTAGAGCCGAACACAGATTATTTTGCTACAGCCTAATAATATATTCTCGAACTTCAAAATTGGCAATGAAGGCATATAATATCTATGATTCGTCTCAAGTGAGATAATAAGTACCTGACATTTTTGAAATTGAATATGATTGCTAATACTTAAGTTTTACCAAACAAGTGTAGTGGTTAAGGTGTAGCATTTGCATCGGGCATTTGTCTTGGGCACTAATACACCGAATTGTTTTAAATGAAATACTAAAAAAACCGTTGGTCTGAAGAAACGCAGAAAATTATTCCGACGTGCATGCAATTCAATAATAATTGCGGTAACTACTCCGTTTGTGATATTCAGAATTTCCCCATAGGCCAATTTTGAAGATGTATCGAACCTCAATCTAACAGTAGCATTTTGTCATCCCCAATAATTCCAATAATTTTTATTGAAGTTGATTCACTAGAAAATGTTGTATTTGACTGTTTTATTTTAATTTGTTTAATTTTAGCAAAATCAACAATTGCAAATGGATATCACAGACGAAAAATTAAAATATGAATCTTTGGAGAACATCAGGACCCAACTGATAACTGAATTAGATCAAGAAAAATCTAAATTCCAGAGCTACATGACTGAAATTAAAACTTCTGTCAATTTGCTCGAAGAAAATAATTTAAAATTAGAAAAAGATTTGGAAAATGCAAAACTCAAATTAGAAAACTTAATCAAAGAGAATGAAGTATTGTCGAATGAGCTAGAGAATAATAAGAATGCCATGCTAATTAATAAAGAGGAACGATGTGGAAAATGTGTAGAATTGACAAATAAACTGGATTCAGAACAGTTACGTTACGGTACGTTAAAACAGGATTTTGATTCGTTAGTCTCGAGCGATTTACAAGAGATCCAAAACGTGATACTTACATTGCAACACTATTTGAAATCATTAACTTCTGATGAGTTTAATGGGAATGGAAGTGGCAAGGAGAATAAAAATATTAATGATTACATAAAAGACTTGAAAACGATATGCACATCTACGTCTTATGTACTGACAGAAAAATTTAGTTCCAATGCTAGCTTAAATCCAAATATTGAGGAATTTTCATCTACCGATTTGGATATCAAGAATTCATCGTTTAATAATTTGTCGGCCCGCGGGGAGCTAGTCATTGAGACCCTCCAAAATCGTACACTCGATTTGGAGAATCAAATTATGAAGATATCGAATCAGTTGAATAAGGAATTTGACACGAAAGCGATGCAAACAGATTGGCGATTTGAAGAATTCTCAATTATGAGTTCAAATTATTCGGAATTGCAGGCGCTTTATAAAAAGTTGCAGTCAGAATATGATGAAATATCAACAGGTTTAATGGATTGGATTCAGGAGAATGAAGAGATTAAGAATCAGCTGTCCGCGCAGGAAAAGGCGAATCGTGAACTAAACGAAAAATATAAAGCGTTGCTGATTGAAAAGCAAACCCTTGAGGAACATAAGGAATTGGGTTCGTTGCGAGCTAATTACGAGGAAGCTGTTAAAGTCAATCAGAGCCTACAGGAAAATTTGAAGGACTATTCAACGTTAAAATCGAAATATGACAATTTGTTTGAAGAAAAACAGCAATTGGAGGTACAGCTCAGTGAGAAAAAGGCCGAAATTGAGCTGCTTTTGAGTATAGAGAGAAAATACGATCAACTTTTAACTGACAAAGCAAGTTTGGAGCAGAGATTTGTTGAACTGTTAAATAGCGCCGAAAGTGAAACTACAGATAGCATCGAAACACTGGCGACGAATGAAAGTGTAGAGAAGCCAGATGAAAAATCTCGCAAAGAATCATTGAACGAATTAAATCTGCTAAAATTAAAGTATAATGGTTTAGTACAGGAAAATCAAATGGTGCTGGATAAATATAATGAACTGCTTGAAAGCAATAAAAGTATACACCAATCGTTCGAAGCGCTGGCGGCGGAACATGAATCCGTAAGAAATTCATTAATCCAGACTACAGAAAAATGTACGACTGTCGAAAAGCATCGAGATTTTATTAAATTTAAATATGATGCCATCATTAAAGAGTATAAGCAACTGTTTAGTTCTTTTTCTGCTAACGAGGTTCAATTAGATAGTCTGGAAAAAGAGACATTAACGTTGAAAGAAGAATTGGTCAAATTTGAGTCAATACAAGGTAAATACGAAAATCTACGTGCTCATAAGGGTTGCCACGATAAAGCGTGTGGTGTAGATGAATCTGAAACCGATGAATTAATTGCAAAAAAGCTGGTCGATGAAATTGCAATGCTTAGTGATAAATTTGAAGCAGTGATGAGTGAACGAAACCTTGTTGAGGCAAATTTTGAAGTGCTTCGAACCGAATATCACGCTGCAAAGGAATTGCTGGAGATTAAAGTACAGGGGCTCGAGACTATTAGACAGAAATATGAGGACGTCTTAGTAGAGAAATTAGAATTGCAGCAAACAATTGAACAACTTACTAAAAAAACATCTGAAAATCTTGAGGAATATGAGAGACAAAAGTTTAATTACGACGAGCAATTATCTGGAAAGACGATGGAGTATAACGAATTATTGTCAGAGAATCAAGAGTACATGCGTCGGATTGAGGATTTGGTGGCGAGACAAATTTCACCTGATGTAATTGAAGGACTGCAATATAAAATTCAAAAGCTTGAACTTATTATTTCCGATTTGAATGCTGAACGAGATGGCCACATTACTGCGATTACAATCCTTAAAAGCGAATTAAATAGTTTAAACGATAAATACAACAAACTAACACAAAAATATGCCGACAGTGAGAAGTTGTTAAATGAATCTCGCGAAAACGAAAAATCTTTGCAACAGAATATGACGACATTGCAAGGTAGAAATGAAGAATTGGGACAAGAGGCCGAAACATTGAAAAATGACTTAATGAAAGCGTATGTTTATGAAGAAAAATATTCTTCCACTTTGATCGAGAAACAAATTTTAGAGAAGCAAATTATTGGTCTGGGTGTAGAGGTCAGTAAACACGAGAGAAAAATTCAAGAAATGCAGGCAGCACATGAAGAGTTACAAAAAGAGAAGACTAAAGTTCAAGAAGAAGAAAGACAGTTGAGGGCTAAAATAACTGAAATTGAATTAACTAAACTCAAAATAGAACAACAATTGAGAGCCGAGTTGGTTGCGGAGAAAGAGAAGTTCGAGAAAGATCTGCAAGCTTCAAATGACAGGCTTGAGGAGTTCAAATGGAATTTGCAACAAGCTGATACATCAAAGACATTGGAGTTGGAGTCAGTTCGGCAATTATTTGACCTGAAATACAAGGAGCTGTTGCAAAATAAAGAGACGTTGGAGTCTGAATTAACGTCTGAAATAACGTGGATTCAGGGCGACTACAAGAAACTAGAAAAATCAGAACAAACGTTAAAATTCGAATTAAAATCTCTCGAGACTGAAAAAGCTAATTTACAAAATATGTTGATCGAATTGCAGGAAGCAAAATCAAATACTGAAAAGGAGCTAAAATCCCAATTAAATATCGTTGAAAACGATTTGGAGAAAATGAAGAGTGTACTAGACCATTTGCGCAAAGGTAAATCGTTGACCGAGCAGGAGTTAAAAACCCAGTATAATGAGTTAAAGCAGAAATACAGTGAAATGGAGCAAAATTTAAAATCCGAATTAAATGCGATCAAAGAGAAATATGCAAGTTTGCAGAAAACGATCGATAAATTAACAAATGTGCAAGATAAGTACAATAAATTGCAATCGAAATTCGAGGAGCTTGAAACTACAAAAGCTATGATGGAGAAAAATATAAATTCGGTGCAGGAAAACTCCGATCGTATGCAAATCACCATAAAAAGTCTTGAACAAGATAAAGTGACGGTTGAACAGAAATGTACTCAACTTCAGTGTGACCTCAATATCGTTAACGACCGGCAAACTTTGTTTTTGGCCGAAAAAACCGAACTCGAAAGATCTGTCACCTCGTTAGAAACGGAGAATAAAATCTTAAAACAATCGAAACAAGATCTGGAGGTGTTACTAAAGAAACAAGCCGCACAAATCTATGAGATAAATACGAGATTAACCGAGTCAGAAACTAAACAAACGAAACTTAAACTAGATTATGAGACATTCGAACAAAAATCAAAATCTCTGCAGATCGAACTAGATACGCTAAAAACTCAATCAAAATCTTTGGCCGATCATTCTAGTGAACTTAGAGAAAAAACAAAGCGGATTGAAATTCTCGAGAATAAAAAGAAAGAACTATTAGCCCAGTTGCACGAATTGCAGAATATGCATCTGTTTAAAACAAATCAGTTCGAGAACGAGGTCAAATCGTTAAAAACAAAATTGGAAGAGTCAAATATGAGACTAATGCAAACGCAAAAAACTTCGAACATATCTAAAAATACGTTACTCAATGAGAATTCTGATTTGAAGAAAAAGAATCAATCCCTTTTCTTTGAACTAGATGAAATTAAGCGGAAACAAAATGATCGAAAGTTGAGGCGGTCGATTACGTACGATAATAATAGAAGCGATATGCTTGACACGCAAACGGTTGGAATAATGACAGATCGTACCGATTTAAATTGCAATTGTGATACTATGAACGAGAAAATCATGGAATTAACTCGTGAAAACTACATAAAAGGTTGCCACATAACAAATTACCAAATCAAAGAGAAAAATAATCCGTTAATTATGGAATGTGAGGAGTTGCGGGAAAAATTGGCTTTGAGCGAAAATAATTTGATCGATTTGGAACGGCAACTGATCCAAGCAAATATAAAACTACGTAAAGTTCGAGATAAAAACGTAAGACATTCAGAATCGCAAACACCAAAGCGACCAGAACATAGAACGATTGGTACGAACACGGATACGATAAGAACGTCACCGGCCAAACCAAAATTAGACTCGATATCTGTAAGTAAACCAAAATTTCTACACGTTGAAACATCGGATCGGTTAATTCAAACTGAATTTATTATGAATCAAGAATCAACAAATGAGTTACATGTAAGTAAAGGTTTTAACTCATTTAAGTTATTATTTTTCAAGATTATTTTCATTTCAATCTAGAGTACAATACGGAAGCTCGATGCGGAAGTACGTCGTTTACGTTTGCGCTACGAGGAATCAAAATGTTTAGCTATAGCGCGCCGCCGAAAAATCGACTTACTTAATGAACAACTAGTAAAAATTCAAACGGGCAGCTAAATTTCACGTATAAACTAAAACACACCTGATTGCCTCCCTCCGCCTTATTTGTATTTAAAATATTTTTGTATAAATATTTATTTCATCCAAGTTGTGATATATTTTCTATTACTAAATTATTATTTAAAACTTTTTATGTAAAACTTTTGTGACAATATAATTCAGTATTTTTTACAAAAAACTTATAACGTAATTTTTACTCATATCATTATTGAAAGAAAATTTGGCTCATATAATTAAAGAAAAAGTGCTGTAAAATTCATAGGTTGCCCAAGGTCTGTAATAAATTAAATTAGAGATTCACAGAGGCCTAAAATAGTGTGTCTTATGTCTCCTGATGTTGTACTGGAAAGGATCGTCCGATGCCATTTATTTCGGGGTAGTTGGAATATTAATGTTTGAGGATCTTGAACTATGACTAAGCTTATGTGAGGAAATTAATCGCCTGCCTGAAAACGCCATATTTCACAGAATCTTGACTGAAAATGATGCCTGTAAGCTTAACATCTTAAGATTGCCGGATGGAAGTCCTGATCAAAGAGCTGCTATTTTCATACCACTTCGCCAATTGCGGTATTATGAACATTGATATTCCCCACAGAGCAAGGCTGCCGTTTTTATATCGAAAGCCGAAAGTTTAGACTATACTGGTCCAAAACCGCCAATCGCACGACCATGGTTCACCGCATACACGAGGTGCTGCATCAGCAAGTCTAGATATTGCGAAACTCGATAATACGCAAATATTCTAACCGGATGGGAACATCCACAACAAACGTGCATTAATGCACATTTTATGGAAAAAACCCAAGCCGTTTTTATCGAATAAAGAAAACTATAAAGTAGAGTAAAAAGATAGGATCGTTGGTATTTGTATTTTTGAATCGCTTACGAATAAACGTTTAACTTTTATATATTTCTTTTGTAAAATTAAAAAAATAAAAATAAAATGAAGACAACTATTATTGAAGGGGGGAGGGGCGGGGGGGGGGGGGCGAAAAAGAAGGGATCGAGACAACCTGAAAGTACTCGAGTTTTATCAGGGCTCTAGTAACATTTAAAGCATTTAGAGGAGAAAACGATAATACAATCCTCAAACCAAGGCCAAGAGAACGCTTTGGTCGCGAGCACCTAAATTCAGTTCTGTTGTGGCGGACTTTGTCTCCACACCAAGCTTACTGCTTAGATAATATTAACAATAAAACCAATTACGGCGGCCGTGATCCAGTTGAATGCTTTTAAACGCACCAATCCCGAAAAGCTATCAACACTAGTAACTACAACAGTCCTGACTCGTCTAATACAATGACCGGACTATATCCCAGCAAAATGTGCAAACTTCACGTCTTAGCACAATATTAAATTAAAATCAAGGCTTTAAATAAATAGTAAACGAAGCCGATCAGACCAATAAAGGCAGACCCAATTTTTTTCGTCCACTCAGTAGCGTATATATTTACTTTATAATAAAGGGTGTTTTTTAAGCCGGATAGAACTTGAAATAGTAAAAAATAACACTAAAAATTAAATTATAATCAAAAATTCTTTTTTAATCGAAAGATCAATTGATTAATATTTGAAAATGATTTCGGGCATATGGGCACCGCGGCTGTCCTTGAAGAAACGCATTCTGGACGTCCAATGTTAAGCCACTTTTTCGAGCACTGCTGGCCGTATGTCACGAATAACACGAATAATGCTGGCCTCCAAGGCGTCAATTGTTGCTGGTTTATCAGCATAAACCAGTGACTTCACGTAGCCCCACAGGAAATAATCGAGAGGTGTCAAATCGCACGACCTTTGAGGCCAATTGACAGGTTCATTTTTCGAAATCAACTTATCGCCAAATTTTGATTATAATAAGTTGATGGTTGCGGTCACCATATGACACGTAGCGCCATCCTGTTGAAACCACATTTCGTCCAGATCATGCCATCCATATTTTCAAACATAAAATCATTGATCATGGTGCGCTAATGATCTCCATTGATCTCAACGCGATCCCCGGCCTGATTTTCAAAGTAAATTTTAATAATTTCGTAGCGTTGTTCAAGCGTGAGTCTATTCATCTGCCAGAGTATATTTTTCATCAAAATTTAATTTTTTGTTTTATTTTTTACAAGTTCAACTTAAAAAAACACCCGTTATATGGTAAAGCGTTGGTGCAAAATGTTTTAAGCGGATTAACGTTATAAAAAACCACGCAATACACAAAGTGTGTTGCTCAAGGTATGATCCAGTATGGAAAAATTTAATGCAGATTTCCACCTGAAGGATGATGTCTTATTGAGTGCCTCGAGCTATCGAAGGTGACGGTAATGCAGAACAAGAATAAAATAAATCGCATGCACAGCATGAGAATATAACAACCACAGTTTTAAGTTTTGTAAGTTGAGAAGGCAGAAACAACAACAAGATGCAACAAGAGTGGCAAAAAGGGTCATATTGACAAAAAATGCCAAACCCAGGTATCGAGCACTAATTTTAAAAGGAAATTTCAACGAAACCATTTTTTGGAGCATGCGCATGATTCGGAGCACGTGCCAGGGAATTAAATTCTCTGACAATATTTAACATTGACGATGAAAATGATGGCAGTATAGATAAGGATACTTTCGATTCAAATGTTAATTATTTTATTCATTCATAATCCTGAAAGCGAATCTGTGTGACATGGAAATTGAAATTGATACCGGATCAGCAATTTCAGCAATACCATTGATGTTATACGAGAACAAGGAGAACTTTTCAAAGATTCGGCTGATTTCCGAAACAGTCTATTTTGAAACTATATAACGGGTCCGTTATCAAAGCGCCTGGGTATATCCAAGCGGAGGTAATTTATAACTGTAAGTTATTTTTGGTTAAATTAGTGGTAAATGAGAGCGGATTGCGATCCCTTTTGGGCAGAGACATTTTTAAACAATTGAATTAGAAAATTAAAGTTAACTCCATAAATCAAGAATATAATTTAAAGGATATTCTCAAGGGGGGGGGGGAGAAACTGGGAGTCATTTAGCAAAATTGATCAGTCAGACTGTGGAACACCATTGGTAGTAGTTCTAAAAAAATCAGGGGACTAAGGGTGTCTGCTGACTATTCAGTCAAAGTAAATCCGTTTTTAGTGGACATTATATAACCATCCTTTGCCGAAAATAGAGGCTCTTCAAGGGGACAAACAGTTTACGAAGCTCGATTTGTCTCAAGCACATATTTCCAATTAAAAGTGGATGAAGAGACAAGAAAATTACTTACTGCGGTCTACGCATAAGGACATTTTCGCGGCCCCACAGACTTCATTTTGGCTGTAAACCTAACAGTTCATTGTTGCATCTCATTCAGGAGAAGGCATTGTAGGGTTACAAGTGAGTAGTAGTATTTTTGGACGATATTGTGAGTACTGGAAAAACGGCGGTTCGTGTATGGTGTGGGCTGGCATATCGCTTGAGGGAAAATCAGATCTTGTTTTCGTACCTGGTGGAGGTCGTAGAGGAGGACTGACCGCTGAAAGATAAATATATCGAGGACATTCTCCTGGATCTTGTGGTGGCCTACGTAAGATATATAGGGGAAGATTTCATATCAATGCACGACAATGCTTGGTGTCGTATGGGGCGAACTAAAACGGAGGGTCCGAGCCAGAAATCCAGTACTATCTAACATCAGTGACCTCAAGATTGCGTTGGATGAGGAGTGGAGTGCGATTCCAAAAGTCCTTGTCAAAACTTTAATAAGGTCAATGGGAAATCGCATGCGAACCGTTGTAGACGCAAGGGGAGCAATACTAAGTATTTAAAATTTAAATATTCCCAATATTTTTTTTTATAATCATCAATTTTGGTTGCGTTTTCATTCAAAATTCATTATGAATGAAGTGAAAATAGAGTTATTTTAAAGTTTTACTTATATCAGGCTTTCAAAAAAAATATTCTTTGAAAATTGGTTAAGCCGTTTTAAAAAAACTAGCCTTTCCATGAGCGCTGAATTATTAATTTATTTTTAATTATTTCAATTAATTAATTAATTCAATTAGTTCATTCAATTAGTTAATTTTATAATTGTTACCATAAAAATACTGGGATCGAATATATTTTATGGTAACATTTTCCTTTTTATAGTGGTTTAAACGGGTGGAGTCGAGTATTAAAAATATAAATGGCGGTTTTTCATATTTTTCTTCTACGAGCGCGTCTAGGGTCTAAATTCGGCAGCATATTTTTGTGATTTTTTTCGATTTTGTATTTGGTTTTTAATTTAATATTAAATATAGTTTTATTATAGATTTTTTGTAGTTATATTTTTCTATTAATTATTTTACTTATATGTTATATTTTTCTATTAAGTCTAATTTACTTTACTTTTTTGTTTTAAGTATAATGATAATATTTTTGTTTGTTTTTGTAATTAAGTAGAATGATTTAATTTTAAAAAATGCAGCCGCTTTAGACCAACGCCGAAACATCGGACTTACACACTATGTAACTAGTTCGAAAGAAAAAGTTAGAATGATTTTGGCATTTATAACCTGGTTTCGATTCAACCTTAAGATGACTCTCCAATATAAACGCTCAAAAAGATAACTACAAGCTAACCTGAAGTGAACCATAACTTGACTCGACCCGCAATGTAAACACTATAATGGATATATTTATTTTCTTGCCTTTCATGTGAAAAAAATCAATGTTATATCTGTTTCATTTTGCAGAAGAAAAATGTAGGTCACATGTAAATGGGGTACAGACATTTTCGGAATAGACCAAGAGTAACTTTTGGGTAATTTTAATTTTTTTAATGTTGTTAACAAAGTTACTCAACTTACCCTGTCTATACAAAAAGTAAGATTACATTTCACGCATGAATAGTTTTATTCAGTAAAATTAAATTGCGTATTTTTGGCAGATGCCGACATTATTTGTTGCTTCTTTTGTACAGTTTGTACCTTGAATTAAAGAATTAGAAGTATCGTTAAATTAGAAGTATCAGAAAAACTAAATTACAAACTTTCATGTAATATAGTTTTTCTGATATTTCTAATTTAACACAAAGACAGAATCAGAAAACAACAAAAATTAAATTACTCAAAAGTGTACATGTTCGAAAATAAATCGGTTAATTTTTTGTCAGCAGGTTACTCAAAAGTTACCATGGACACTAACTCTTATTAATACCACAGAATATAATAAATAATAATAAATAATTAATAAATTGTTTTTAATTTTTAAGGTAGTTTTCATTCAGAATTTCACCATTTTCCGCTATGATGTCTTTAATTTGATGATCACTGTATAATATAAAGAGCAAAATTTGTTGGTGTGCTCGTTGAGTGGATGACATAGAGAAGAAAAACGAACGAAACTACTACTTTTCAGGCATACACACTAACTATATGCTCTACATATTTTATATGACGTTCATGCTCAGGGGAATGAAAATTGATTTGCTGATGCGCTTACAAGGTATAAATCAATAAAGTCCAAAAAAACTTCAAAAAAAAATCCATAGCATATGTTTGATAGTTTTTTTGTGTTTACATTTAACAGGCGTGCACACATACAAAGCCCATATATTGCGAGACGGTCGTATACACATTAGATTTTTCAGAAGCTGAAAAACAGCCAGGGTTTTAATATCATAACACAAATAAAAGTAAAATGTAACGACGCACGTATTAAAAAAATTCATATAATATACGAATACCATTCGAAATAGAAATGTATATAAAAATATAGTTTTACATGTATACCCCATTTACATGCGACCAACATTTCTTCTGGAAAATGAAAAAGATATAACATTGATTTTTGCCACATGAGAGACAAGAAAAGAAATATATCCCAGCAAAGAAGATTTGTTGAGCCATTACACCGCAAAAACCACTATAAAAATGAAAATGTTGCCATAAAATATATTCAATCCGAGTACAGTCAAACCAGTTTTTATGCGGTAATTGGGACCGCCACTTTTTCCAATAAATTGTACTGAATCAATTTTTTTGATATACCGCATTAAAAAACTCGCACAAAAAAAAAATCGCACAAAAAAAGACCGCACAAAAACAGGTTTGACTGTATATTTATAGCAACATTTTTAAAATTAACAAAAAAAAATATTTTATATTTATACATGTTAAAGATTCTTAATCAAAACAGCTGTTATAGACAAAAATGTAAATTTCGCATTTAAATTAATTAAAACTAAATTAAAACTAAATTAATAATTTTCCTATAAAAAATTATGGCATTACTATACAATATGTTTATTTCTTTTTCTCACATTGAATATTTTTATATAGCGGATGTTTCTTATTTACCTGCAAAAATATGCAGAAGAAAACAATTTTCTACATGTAAATGCCCCAGTATTCATATTCCATTGTACATACATGGGTGACCGTTACGTTTACGTAAATAATTTAGCGTATACATTTTTTTGTTGGGAGGGTAACCATTCAATATGAAAACAATCATGTGGACATTAAAATTTTGATTTATGAATTTTATGTGGAATGTATTTTTTCACCTTTACGTTGGCAATCATTACAATATCCAAAACAAAACAGGAGAGCAAAGATAAATTTCCAACTGATTTCATTTCAATAGCAAAATTTATTTGAAGTTTGTAGTAAAGAGGAGTAGGAAGCCATTATAAAAATAAAATTAATAAACGGGAACCTCTTATTTATAATTTAATTTATGTATGTCTGTGCCAAATTTATAAAATATATGTGTATACTATAATAATTATTGAAAGTAAAACAAAAAAATTGTAAAATAAAACTCGAAAATTAGTAAGTTTTAAATCAACATGTGCGATAATATAAAAGTTGCAATCAAGGTTCGTCCATTACTGCAACGGGAAAAAGAGGCTGAGCTCACATCACTGTGGCGGATCAAAGACAACACAATCGCGGCTGTTGATCCGAATTCATTCAGTGAACCGTATTGTTTTGGTGAGTAAACTTGTGTTAAGTTCTTTAGAATATAGTGCCAATTTATTTTAATTGGGGTATATTTTTAGACCATATATTTGATGAAACAAAATCAACGCAAGCTCTTTTTGATATTGTTGCGAAACCGATAATTGAAAATTGCATGAAAGGTATTAATGGTACCATATTTGCTTATGGACAAACCTCGTCCGGTAAAACGCACACTATGATCGGCGCCGGTACAGACATGGGCGTGATTCCTCTGTCAATTCGCCAAATTTTCCATGAAATTGAATCGATGGCACCGCAAAGGCAATTCCTGTTACGAATTGCCTATATTGAAATATACAATGAGAAAATATATGATCTTTTGGATGGTAAATTAAGCGAGCTTAAAATTCGTGATACACAGAATGTTGGTGAGGCCAAGGTTAAATGTCATGAGATTATTGTTAATTCCCCCGAAACTATATTGCACTATTTGGCCGAGGGCAATGCGGCCAAACGCATGGAAGAGACAAATATGAATGAGCGATCCAGTCGATCACACACAATTTTTCGCATTGTAAGTATGTAGCAAGACAAAAATGCTAAAACTAGAAATCTATAATTAGTATTCTCATCACAAAAACTTTTATAAACTTTCTCAAGGGCAAAATCCTAATTAGTTAAATTCTGTTTGTATTTTAATTCATGCAGACAATAGAATCGCGTGCCCTTCCAAACGAAGCCGATGGAAACGATGAGAGTGTGGTCCAAATAAGTAATTTAAATTTAGTTGATTTGGCCGGTTCAGAAAAGGCGGATCAAACCGGTACGACGGGGGCGCGCCTGAAAGAGGGCGCCTATATAAATCGTAGTTTATTTTCGTTAGGTTTTGTTATTAAGCAGCTAAGTGAGAAGGGGCCCGAAACATTTATTAATTATCGCGATTCAAAATTAACTCGTATTCTTCAGGCATCACTTGGCGGTAACTCCATGACCTCGATCATTTGTACAATAACACCGGCTACAGTGGATGAGACAAACTATACTCTACTGTAATTATTAATTAAAATTTTTTATCTATTACGTGTCTTCTATACAAACATACAACGCATCTATTTTTATCTTAAAATTCATTTCACTTGTAGTTTTGCAACACGCGCGAAAACCATCAAAAATAAGCCAATAATCAATGAAACTATTTCGGAAGCGACTGCAATGCGACGCCTCAACAAAGAAATCTCACGACTAAAGGAACAATTACAAGTCGAAAAGCAGAAAAATAGTAAATTCCGTATTGAGCAACTGGAGCGTGATATAAATGAAAGGGAAACAAAATTTGTTGGGTCGTATACAATGCGAAATACGGATAAAAATCGAAGGCGTACATGGTGTCCGTCTTCAACACATATTAATGAGTTGTCCATTGTTTATGAGGAAAAGGATGCGTCAGGACCCGGATCTTTAAGACCGCTTTCTGACCACGGAGGTTTGCTCAATGTGAATCTTGACAGGTGGGATCTAACTAATTATCATAAATGTTTATTGGTTTAAATTGTTATTATTTTATTTTTTAGGGAGAGCCCGATGCTTTTCGAGACTTTGAACTCGAGAAATTTTGATTTAATCGATGATATGTTCCTTATGCGGCCACTAGAGGATAATCTATCGTTTGGTACAGGTTCTGAACAATCAATAACCGGATCGCCTAATGTCATGACACCGTTCGCATTCAAAAAGTTCCGGAATTTAACTACTAATAAATGCGCAGAAAAGTAAGTTAATGTTATTTTAGATTTTTACGGCAACTTTGAAAGAAAATTTTGCTCAAATTGAACTTTGCTAGATTATGAAAAAAATTATGAAAATTTCTTATAGGCGCAAGCTATTTATTTACAATTTGGATTAAATATTCACAAATATTGTGCTTAAAGATTAAAATCGTTTTATCGAACGAATAATATTCGTTCACAGTGTTTCCAACTGGAATGCACTTGGCAATTTGACAAAATCCTCGAAACAAGAAAAATCTATTCCAGAAATAAAACAAAACTAATTTAAACAAGATTGTTTCTTTATTTTTAGCTGCCAATGCGATCGGCTTGAAAAGGAATTAAATGACTTAAAAGAATTTACACGATTGGAAAAGAAGTTTGATTCAAAATCGTGCACCGATATATCGCCGCGAGATTATGAAGAGTTAAAAACCAAATTATTTCAAAAAGGTTTACAATTAGAAGTCGTATCATCAAGGTAAGCAACAAAACAAAACTTATCTAAGCCTTCAGTAAACGTTTACTTGTACATTCCGATTAGTTTTTTCTTAAGAATTGAACAAGCGAAATTAAATTCGTGTAAAATATTTATTTTTGAGCTTTAGTTGTCAATTTTATAAAAGCGCTCTAGAAACATTAAGTTAATAAAATAAATCGCGTATTATTTAATGTATTTGTTAATACAGAAATGTTAATAATTGGTGATGGAACGTCATCATAAGACACAAATGTACACACAATTTTTGTTTTTGCTTTTATAGGTTATAAATTTTCATGTTTTTTCCTATTTTCATTTTCTATTTATAGAAATTCCGAATTAGAATTTAGACTGGAGACCAAAATCACTAGTATAACAAAAATGGAAAAAGATTTGGAAAAAATTACAAATGATTTAAATGAAGCGATTAAATCAAAAGATTATGCGGATCAGGCAAGAATATGCACTGAATATGAGTACGAACAGTTAAAAATTAGAACAGCCAGGCGTGAAAAAGAGTTGACCGATATGATAGAAGAGTATAGGAACAATGAGGATTCCGCCAAAATTAAGGACCGAATACAAGGCCTGGAGGATAAAATGAATGAAATGAAAAATGTGAGTATCGATATTGACCCTAAAAAAATCGTTATGATGACCATGCCGTTTGTAAATTTTTTGATTACTTAGTTTATAAAGTCGGACCGGGCCCTTTTAGACGAGCCTTCATTCAAAAAATTCATTTTAGCGGATACGTTGTTTGCTCATCACATACTAGAAAAGAAGCAATCAGGCATAAGAAACGTGTTGGAAGAACTCTCGTCAAATCCCAATTGGATGCATTCAGATCCGCCAACTATTGGCATTACGATTACTAAAATCACTACCAATTTGATTTCAAAATTTCATAGAGTTAAATATCGTTGGCCGTAATTTATCCTGAATGTAATTAAATTATCAATTAGTGAGTTTAAGATGACTAATTGAGAGTTAAAATCAGTTTCTTGTTGACTTAAACGGGCAACAGTAAGGAAACCAGGAGCTGTAGTAGGAAATTCGGTGTGAACACAATGCCTACAAGAGTCAGAGTTGTATACTCGTAATTGTTTTCAAGTTAAAACTGATTACCTCGAAATCGTGGCTCACTTTCGAAATAATGGGGTGGTGAGAAGGTAAACCTACTATCGTAAAAACCTATACAAAAAATATTAATCAGTTTTCTCAAATTTAACCTTGCAAATTCTAAGCTATGCGGTCGAACATTTTATAGTTTTACCATTGTTTTACATTACAGCGAGCCGCTTACTGCAGGACAGTTACTCTTTCCAAGCCAAGTTTAACATGGGAACAGGCGCTTGAGGTTTTATTGGTTTTAGGGCACCAATGACTCGCTCGACGTGTGCAGTCACGGAGTCTATACATCGCGTTCTCCTTTAAACCTTACCACCTGCTCCAATTAGCGTTATCTGAGTAACACCGCGAAAAGGCTGGTCGTTTGCCAACCAGTAATAGTGATTTACGTGTGGCATTTCTTGCGCCGTAAATATTTTTATCTTTAAAAGAGAAATATTCTAGGGACGGGATTGTTAGCCTTTTATCCGAAAAATAGTAGTATGTATTTGCCTACCATTTGCAATGGAACTGTCAATAGCTCGAAACTTGTTTAAAATTGTATCTTAAAATATCGTAATTTCATTTATTAGAAATCGCAAGAAAAAAAAATTGAGTGTTGATGCCGCATGATGACCTGGACAGGCTAATTCACGCACTAATAAACATCGTCACATATCTCATATGAGATATAAATTTTCACTGCACGTACATACCGCGAAATTGAGTTTTCATCCAGTTTGTAAAACTTGTCGTAAGTGCCGACTTAATTGTTCTTATTTACCTATTCACTCTATTACAGTTTCACTTAATCCGATTTTAATCATGTGATGAAATTCTCTTTTACATTCTGCGCCTGGTGGAATTCGAATCCAACCTAATTGTTACAATTTTGATACTGTGACTTACATACGCCTTTCCCTATTAGAAAAACCGTTACTGAATGATGTGTACTGCCACTGGAAGTCAAATTTATCATCTGATAATTTCTACAAGACGAGGTCGGGCTGTAGCCCTGTATAGTAGCCCTGTTCATTGAACCATTTGGTGACTTCAAAGCTACGCTGGAAGTTTTCTTTAAACCAAGGAATACAGGAGGTGATATGAAGCTGATATGCCTGGTGAATGAAAATAAGAAACAAAGATATAAGCTGGCAAGGTGCAGAAGAATTAAAAAAGTAAAACTGCCAGCCTAACTACCTAAACTCTGCTTGGAATCGCATTGAAAACTTTGTCGTTTTCTCAACAGATTTAATTTTTTGTGAAATTTAGATCCTAAATGGTTGGTTTGATGAGAAATACTGTGTTGCTACAAAATATAACATAACGAGGCGCAAAATCGTTTTACAATCGCAAGAAAAAACAAGGCGCTTACGTGAGCTGTTCAGGTACTTTTTCCATGCCATCTCTTGTACACAGATATAGTTTTATTTTTGAAATTTTACACAGAAAGCTTCAAGCAGATGTGTCAAATAAAGATTTCTTAAAGCATGCTAAAGCCGATACATTTGTGTACATTTTCTGAAATAGGAAAAGATGAATTCCGCGTGTTAATAAAGCACTACTTTGTGAGTGAAAACGATGATGAATGCCCTCGCGATAGAAACTTGGTGGTTTCGAAGCAAAATAGTCCGAACTATTTTTGTACATCAACTTTTGTGAATCGCTGGACTTTCAAATATGGTGGCATCGATCTGAATAAGTAGTGATAAGGAAGGAGGAAAAGATGTGTACCTAGAGTTATTTTGCTGTATGTGGTCGAGCGTTGTCATGCAGAAATGTCATCTTTCGCCGTCCTAGCCCGTAAATGGACTTTTTTCTTCTAAAACATCACTTAATTTGGTCAATTGGGCCTGGCTTGGTAACGTTCAGCTATAACAGTTTGGTCAGGTTCCAGAAGCTCGTAGTAAATGAGTCCTATAAAATCCCACCAGACATCCAGTAACACTTTCTTGGCATGTATATTCATTTTTTGCAACTGATGTTGATAGCTGGTCGGGATCAATTCATGGTTTTCTGTGTTTAGAATTATCATCCAAAATCCACCTTTCATTTATTCATAATGATTTTGTGCCATAAAGTCTTTCTATTGTACCGAGAAAGCAAATTCGATGTCAACTCTTCGGTTTTTGTTTTTTTTCGATCAGTTTATGAGCAACCCATTTTCCTTCTGTATTTTTCCCATTGCATGCAATCGAGGTGATATTGCTTGGTGAGTAACTCCTACCTGTTCTGTAAGCTCTTTTTGATTTGACATTGATTTTCATCCAGTAAAAGTTTAAGTTTTCGTCTTCAAATGATTTTACTGTACTTATACGTGGATCATCCTCAAAACTAAAATTGCCATCACGATATCTTGCAAACCACTTTTTTTTTACTGTTGAATGACTCACATAATGTTCAGCCAAAGTCGAATTAACCAATTCCTTAGCTTGAGCAGCATTTTTTTCATTTAAAAACAAAATTGCAATCAAATGACGTAAATGTTGCTTATCGACATTCATCTCTTAACATTGATGCACACGAAACGACAGCTGTAAATGACTGAAACTTTTGTCATAAAAACAGCAATGACTGAGCTACATATATCCAAAATGGCGGGAGATTTGAATGCGTTTAAGTATGGAACGGGTCACAAGCGATTCTCTGAATTTCGTCGTGGACCAGCACTATTGAAGAAACGGCCAGTAAAATAAATGATACGGAATAGACGACGTCGAGTAAAGAAACTTGACGAAGATTCTTAGGAAGCTTAAAGAAATTTAACCGTTGCAAATGTTTCACGAAAGTCACTAATATCAAAAGGCCGTAAGTAGGGGAGTATTTGCTAGAAGGAACAACTCAGCGAACTCGCAAGACGAAGCGCGCATATAGTCGGTGGTCGAACGTACAATAATTCAGTAATGCGCGCTATGTACGTAAGCTCTTCACATAAAATAGTAGTCCGCCGCTCACTGTCCAACATGAATCATATTCTGTTGAAGAGCACTCAAACACAGATTGTGGATGAGTTCACTGAAGCATTCCCAGGACTGGGAATGAGTTCATCAAAAACCCATCCTTTCAGGAGTTCATGCAACCAATCTAGAGATTTTTAACACTGTAACACACCCTCCTGGCAATGCATTACCACTTGTTGAGGCATTCTTACCAAGAGACGATCGTCGACTACTAAGAAGAATATCGGCCGAATCTGTTTGCCACTCATCAATTGTTCAGATATCAATTTAATACAAAACAGCCATTGTTATGTCTCATTATTATTATTTATTGATGAATTGAAAGATTCTTTAGTTTGTTCTAGAATATCTAGTTATGCCTAGCAAGATTTTGTACGACTATTTAGAATGATAGTAACGAAGTCACAATGGCGTGTCGAGATTGTAAACAAACTGAAACAGTTTTTGTTCTGAGATCCGCTCTGCCCTTAATTTTAATTAAATTTTTCTGCCAAAATAGACTGTCAAAATATCATTATGAGTCCGTAATTGTTTAATTTAATTTTAAATATATAAAAATACGAATTGTCTCCTACCTGAGGCGAGTCAAGGTCAAAAAAATGAGTCGATGTTTTTCCATATACATAAAAGTGTTTTGACGTTTCTGTTGTCTTCCCAGGCCCCCATTTATATGGGAAAGCGAGAGTTGGACGCTGACGGATGAGTAAGAACTATAGCTAACTCACAAAACCCAGTTCTTAAGGGATGACTTTGCTTTTTCTAATCGTCTACAATAGCGTGAAGTACAATCACTGAAACCAAAGGAGCAAGACGATGATCAGACGATGAAAGAATTAATTTATTCGGAACAAGTGCTAACTGAGTGAAACTCAGTTTCAGTGGAGATCGATCATAGCAACGTATTGAACATTTTACACCAAAATATCCAACCCTAGAGAACTTTTGTTCTAAAATGTTGTAATTTAAAAAAAGCCGAAGCGCGCGCGGATTCATTTTTTCTTCGTACAAAGCCACAAATCTTATTTACCTACCTATGGGATAAATATAAACCAATATAGAAATATTCATATTCAGATTGTAAAATAAAATTAAAATGTCTTACATTTATAATTATTTTTAGCATATTTTACAACTTCATATTTAAATTTTTTAAACCACTTTCATTTTTGAATGAATTAAGGAATGAATTTTAGCCATTTATAAAAGATCATATTTTTAGTTTTTTTAATAATGAATGAATAAAGCTATCATTACCTTCAATCCATTAGGGCCAAATATTAACTTAGTAAAAAGATCTCTAAGTAATATGATTATTTTATTAGTTGTATCATCTCCCAACGGAACCACCGCTGATTAGGATTGCTTAGGTATTCAAGGCAATTCAATCACTACTTGAATTCCGGGAATTCGGCTTTACTAAATGAATTTCAAACGGTTCTCTCTCGAATATCAAGGATTTCCGTGTTCCGATGGATCTAGAGCCGAACACATTATTTTGCTACAGCCTAATAATATATTCTCGAACTTCAAAATTGGTAATGAAGGCAAATAATATCTATGATTCGTCTCAAGTGAGATAATAAGTGCCTGATATTTTTAAAATTTAATGTGATTGCTGATACTTAAGTTTTACCAAATATGTGTAGTGGTTAAGCTGTAGCATTTACATCGGGAGAAATGGAATCGAATCTTAAATAGTAAGACAAATGCAATTTATAACAATAACCTGTCGATGTACAAAACTCCAGCGCCACCGACCTTGGGCCACTAATGCACTGAATTGTTTAACATGAAATACTAAAAACATCGTTCGTCTGAAGATAGACGAAACGCAGAAAATTATTCCGAGGTGCACGCAACTCAATAATAAATACGGCATCTATTCCGTTAGCGATATTCAGAATTTCTCCATAGGTCAATTTTGAAGATGTATCGAATCTCAATCTAACAGCATCTTTTTTTAATGCCCAATAATTCCGATTATTTTTATTGAAGTTGGTTCATTATAAAATGTTGTATTTGACTGTTTTATTTTATTTTTTTTTAATTTTAGCAAAATCAACAATTGCAAATGGATATCACAGACGAAAAATTAAAATATGAATCTTTGGAGAAAATCAGGACCCAACTGATAACTGAATTAGATCAAGAAAAATCTAAATTCCAGAACTACATGACGGAAAGTAAAACTTCTGTCAATTTGCTCGAAGAAAATAATTTAAAATTAGAAAAAGATTTGGAAAATGCAAAACTCAAATTAGAAAACTTAATCAAAGAGAATCAAGTATTGTCGAATGAGCTAGAGAATAATAAGAATACCATGCTAATTAATAAAGAGGAACGATGTGGAAAATGTGTAGAATTGACAAATAAACTGGATTCAGAACAGTTACGTTACAGTAAGTTAAAACAGGATTTTGATTCGTTAGTCTCGAGCGATTTACAAGAGATCCAAAATGTGATACTTACATTGCAACACTATTTGAAATCATTAGCTTCTGACGAGTTTAATGGGAATGGAAGTGGCAAGGAGAATAAAAATATTAATGATTACATAAAAGACTTGAAAACGATATGTACATCCACGTCTTATGTACTGACAGAAAAATTTAGTTCCAATGCTAACTTAAATCAAAGTATTGAGGAATTTTCAGCCACCGATTTGGGTATCAAGAATTCATCGTTTAATAATTTGTCGGCCCGCGAGGAGTTAGTCATTGAGACCCTCCAAAATCGTACACTCGATTTGGAGAATCAAATTATGAAGATATCGAATCAGTTGAATAAGGAATTTGACACGAAAGCGATGCAAACAGATTGGCGATTTGAAGAATTCGCAATTATGAGTTCAAATTATTCGGAATTGCAGGCGCTTTATAAAAAGTTGCAGTCAGAATATGATGAAATATCAACAGGTTTAATGGATTGGATTCAGGAGAATGAAGAGATTAAGAAACAACTGTCCGCGCAGGAAAAGGCGAATCGTGAACTAAACGAAAAATATAAAGCGTTACTGATTGAAAAGCAAACCCTTGAGGAACATAAGGAGTTGGGTTCGTTGCGAGCTAATTACGAGGAAGCTGTTAAATTCAATCAGAGCCTACAGGAAAATTTGAACGACTATTCGACGTTAAAAACGAAATATGACAATTTGTTTGAAGAACAACAGCAATTGGAAGGACAGCTCAGTGAGAAAAAGGCCGAAATAGAGCTGCTTCTGAGCATAGAGAGAAAATACGATCAACTTTTAACTGACAAAGCAAGTTTGGAGCAAAGATTTGTTGAACTGTTAAATAGTGCCGAAAGTGAAACTACAGATAGCGTCGAAACACTGACGACGGATGAAAGTTTGGAGAAGCCGGATGAAAAATCTCGAAAAGAATTATTGAACGAATTAAATCTGCTACAATTAAAGTATAATGGTATAGTACGGGAAAATCAGACGACGCTGGATAAATATAATGAGCTGCTTGAAAGCAATAAAAGTATACACCAGTCGTTCGAAGCACTGGCGGCAGAATATGAATCCGTAAGAAATTTATTAATCCAGACTACAGAAAAATGTACGACTGTCGAAAAGCATCGAGATTTTATTAAATTTAAATATGATGCCATCATTAAAGAGTATAAGCAACTGTTTAGTTCTTTTTCTGCTAACGAGGTTCAATTAGATAGTCTGGAAAAAGAGACATTAACGCTGAAAGAAGAATTGGCCAAGTTTGAGTCAATACAAGGTAAATACGAAAATCTACGGGCTCATAAGGGTTACCACGATAAAGCGTGTGGTGTAGATGAATTTGAAACCGGTGAAATAATTGCAAAAAAGCTGGTCGATGAAATTGCAATGCTTAGTGATAAATTTGAAGCAGTGATGAGTGAACGAAATCTTGTTGAGGCAAACTTTGAAGTGCTTCGAACCGAATATCAGGCTGCAAAAGAATTGCTAGAGATTAAAGTACAGGAGCTCGAGACTATTAGACAGAAATATGAGGACGTCTTAGTAGAGAAAATAGAATTGCAGCATGCAATTGAACAACTTACTAAAAAAACATCTGAAAATTTTGAGGAATATGAGAAACAAAAGTTTAATTATGAGGAACAATTATCTGGAAAGACGATGGAGTACAACGAATTATTGTCAGAGAATCAAGAGTATATGCGTCGGATTGAGGATTTGATGGCGAGACAAATTTCACCTGATGCAATCGAAGGACTGCAATATAAAAGTCAAAAGCTCGAACTTATTATTTCCGATTTGAATGCTGAACGAGATGGTCACATTGCTGCGATTACAATCCTTAAAAGCGAATTAAACAGTTTAAACGATAAATACAACAAACTAACACAAAAGTATGCCGAAAGTGAGAAGTTGTTAAATGAATCTCGCGAAAACGAAAAATCGTTACAACAGAATATGACGACATTGCAAGGTAGAAATGAAGAATTGGGACAAGAGGCCGAAACATTGAAAAGTGACTTAATGAAAGCGTATGTTTATGAAGAAAAATATGGAAGCACTTTGATCGAGAAACAAATTTTAGAGAAGCAAATTATTGGTCTGGGTGTAGAGGTCAGTAAACACGAGAGAAAAATTCAAGAAATGCAGGCAGCACATGAAGAGTTACAAAAAGAGAAGACTAAAGTTCAAGAAGAAGAAAGACAGTTGAGGGCTAAAATTAATGAAATTGAATTAACTAAACTCGAAATGGAACAACAATTGAGAGCCGAGTTGGTTGCGGAGAAAGAAAAGTCCGAGAAAGATCTGCAAGCTTCAAATGACAGGCTTGAGGAATTCAAATGGAATTTGCAACAAGCTGATACATCAAAGACATTGGAGTTGGAGTCAGTTCGGCAATTGTTTGACCTGAAATACAAGGAGCTGTTGCAAAATAAAGAGACGTTGGAGTCTGAATTAAAATCAGAAATAACGTGGATTCAGGGCGACTACAAGAAACTGGAAAAATCAGAACAAATGTTAAAATTCGAATTGAAATCTCTCGAGACCGAAAAAGCTAATTTACAAAATATGTTGATCGAATTGCAGGAAGCAAAATCAAATACTGAAAATGATCTAAAATCCCAATTGAATATCGTTGAAAAAGATTTGGAGAAAATGAAGAGTACACTAGACCATTTGCGCAAAGGTAAATCGTTGACCGAGCAGGAGTTAGGAACCCAGTATAATGAGTTAAAGCAGGAATACAGTGAAATGGAGAAAAATTTAAAATCCGAATTAAATGCGATCAAAGAGAAATATGCAAGTTTGCAGAAATCGATCGATAAATTAACAAATGTGCAAGATAAGTACAACAAATTGCAATCGAAATTCGAGGAGCTTGAAACTACAAAAGCTATGATGGAGAAAAATATAAATTCGGTGCAGCAAAACTCCGATCGCATGCAAATCAAAAATAAAGAACTTGAACAAGATAAAGTGACGGTTGAACAGAAATGTACTCAACTTCAGTGTGAGCTTAATATCGTAAGTGACCGGCAGACATTGCTTTTGGCCGAAAAAATCGAACTCGAAAGATTTATCGCTTCGTTAGAGACGGAGAATAAAATCTTAAAACAATCGAAACAAGATCTGGAGGTGTTACTAAAAAAACAAGCCGTGCAAATCTATGAGATAAATACGAGATTAACCGAATCAGAAACTAAACAATCGAAACTTAAACTAGATTATGAGACATTCGAACAAAAATCAAAATCTCTGCAGATCGAACTAGATACGCTAAAAACTCAATCAAAATCTTTGGCCGATCATTCTAGCGAACTTAGAGAAAAAACAAAGCGGATTGAAATTCTCGAGATTAAAAAGAAAGAACTATTAGCCCAGTTGCACGAATTGCAGAATATGCATCTGTTTAAAACAAATCAGTTCGAGAACGAGGTCAAATTGTTAAATACAAAATTGGAAGAGTCAAATATGAGACTAATGCAAACGCAAAAAACTTCGAACATTTCCAAAAATAAGTTACTCAATGAGAATTCCGATTTGAAGAAAAAGAATCAATCCCTTTTCTTTGAACTAGATGAAATTAAGCGAAAACAAAACGATCGAAAGTCGAGGCGGTCCATTACGTACGATAATAATAGAAGCGATTTGCTTGAAACGCAAACGGTTGGAGTAATGACAGATCGTACCGATTCAAATTGCAATTGTGATATTATGAACGAGAAAATCATGGAGTTAACTCGTGAAAACTACATAAAAAGTTGCCACATAACAAATTACCAAATCAAAGAGAAAAATAATCCGTTAATTATGGAATGTGAGGAGTTGCGGGAAAAATTGGCTTTGAGCGAAAATAATGTGATCGATTTGGAACGGCAACTGATCCAAGTAAATATAAAACTACGTAAAGTTCGAGATAAAAACGTAAGACATTCAGAATCGCAAACACCAAAGCGGCCAGAACATAGAACGATTGGTACGAACACAGATACGATAAGAACGTCACCGGCCAAACCAAAATCAGACTCGGTATCTGTACATGAACCAAAACCTCTACATCACGTTGAAACATCGGATCGGTTAATTCAAACCGAATTTATTATTAATCAAGAATCAACAGATGAGTTACATGTAAGTAAAGGTTTTAACTCAGTTAAGCTGTTATTTTTCAAGATTGTTTCTATTTCAATCTAGACTACAATACGGCAGCTCGATGCGGAAGTACGTCGTTTACGTTTGCGCTATGAGGAATCAAAATGTTTAGCTATAGCGCGCCGCCGTAAAATCGACTTACTTAATGAACAACTAGTAAAAATTCAAAGGGGCAGCTAAATTTCTCGTATAAACTAAAACACGCCTGATTGCTTCCGCCTGTATTTGTATTTAACATATTTTTGTATAAATATTTATTTCATCCAAGTTGTGATATATTTTCTATTACTAAATTATTATTTAAAACTTTATGTAAAAATTTAGTGAATAATTCAGTATTTTTTATTAAAAATGTATAACGTAATTTTTACTCATACATTATTGGAAGAAAATTTGGCTCATATAATTAAAGAAAAGGTGCTGTAAAATTCATAGATAGCCCAAGGTCTGTAATAAATTAAATTAGAGATTTATAGAGGCCCTAAAATGGTGTGTCTTGTGTCTCATGATGTTTTATAGGAGAAACTAGCTAGATGGTCTTATTTTGGGATTGGCGCAATAGTCTCATAAGTAATTATATGCGGTACAGTTTAATCTATGTTTTATAATAGAGGTTCGGTATCCTCAATTCCTTAATCTTGAACTATGAATAAGCTTATGTGAGGAAACTAATGCACAGCCTGAAAATGCCATACTTCACAGAACCTTGGCTAAAAATGATGCCTGTAGGCTTAACGTAATAACATCTTCTGCATGGAAGGCCTCATCAAAGAGCTGCTATTTTCATACCACTTCGTCAATAACGGTAGAAAGTATTGTCCATCGTTATGGACTATTTGCATTAGAATTGCTAAACATAGAAAGTTTGATGTTTGCTTGAGTCCAATCTCAATGAACTGATCCTGAAGTTTCGACGGCCACTAACTGTAATGCAAATGGTAAAAATTCTGACGAACTGACTGTTTCAGCCTTGATAGTAATCGACCGAATTTGTAAGGGTGAACTTTGAACTATTTGAAACAACAAAATAATCCAGTAAAATTGCTTTTGCCTTTTCATATAAAAAATCTATACTGTCTGAAATGTTCGTGCTATATGTTCATGATTCTGCCTCTGATTCATCAAGCTGTTTGTAAAATGTATATTATTGGCATGGTCCACAAATCCAGCAAACCTCAATTACAAATTTTCATGAGGTGTACGTATTTTCCACAAATTTTATCTGGTAGCCCTAATGGTTAAATACAAATTTCTGCAGAATTCTGCTTCAATAATTCTTTCTCGACAGTTTATCCATCTAGAGACTCATGGATGTCTGAAGGCTTCAATAACTGGGTATCTAGGTCACCAGTGTTTTTCTCCGACGGTTTTCCCTCTGAATTTCATGCGGTCCAAAGATCACTGTCGTTCACATGATCGACGATTCAGTCTGAAGCTTGCACTGATTATTTCAACTAATTTACGCAAACTTTTCTCGGAAAAGGCTTTCACAATTTATTAAATAATAACCTGGAGCTTTTCTGGTATTTAAATTTTTTAAATTTTTAGTTCCATTAAAATCACATGTCTTATGGTAAGATTTCCTATTTTGTTTACGGCTGTTGATTTTCATTTGCTGTTGTCTCGGTAACGGTTGAAAACTCTCTTCCAAAATTTTATTTATTATTATTATCTTTATTTCAATCAAAATTATAAATGTAAGATTACAAAATACAATAAAATACATAGGGAGAAATAAAGTAAAGCCCCTAGGTAAGGAAATACCTGTGTTGGAGCACAATTAAATTAAGCAAGTAATACAAATTAATTCTTATTCTCTAGTATCTATTGCTAAACAAAAGAAAAGGAGTTATTGACAATTATTAAAACATTAATATTGGAACTTTACAAGCTTAAATAATATTTAAAAAAAAAGAAAAAATATGCAGAGCTGTAGTTAAAAATATTGCTCAATATCATTTATCTTAGACAGCCAAATTCGTAATTCACGTTCGAATTGGCATTTGCGCTCTATTGTGAGAAGTTTTAAATGCTTTGGTAACATATGAAACCAGTAAGGTGCCATACAGAGATAAAAACGCCTATATTTTTCATTATTGCATCGAACACCAGCAAAGATGTTTGGATTCCTCATGTTATAAGTATGTGTTACACGATCGTGAAAACTATGACTGCGAATAAAAAACATTTTCAACGCTTTAAAAACGTATAAATATCTTAATGATAGAAGTCTGAGCTCACGGAAAAGTGGAACTGTGCTGGTCCTTACAGAACGGTTATAAATTAATTTAACAATCCGTTTCTGTGCAATATAGAGATCTTCAATATATGAAAAATAAATCCCACCCCAACTAGAGATGCCCATAATTATCGATTCAACCAGGGCATGATAGAGTTTTCTTAATGTGGCTCGAGAGCAGAGCGGTTTCAGATTGTAAAATTTATAAACAGCAGCGATAACGCTTTTCCTGACTTTATAAAGGTGAAAATCCCACTTTAACTGCGAGTCAACAATTAGGCCTAAGTATTGAAACTCATTCACACCTAGAAGTTGAAAGCACTGTGGAGAGCAGGGATTTCTGTTGTAAAAGTAGCTATGAAACGTCAATGTATTTGGGACAATTCCTACGTTAGGTCGTGTAAAATTCATAACTATGTAGATTTATCGCTTACAGCCAACCGATGGTAATATAACCATTTACTAAGTTTTGATAAATCACTTAAAATTATTTAATGAGCTTTTATATTATAAATTAAAGTTAGCAGTATTTAGCTCAACTAACTTTAGCTTTCGGAACCTTTTCGGTTCCATTCTCAAAATAATGAAACAATTTTACAAAAACATCTTTCCTATACAAAATAAAAACGAAATCAAGGCTATCTAAAATGTAGCTATTTTTCTTTAGATATCGTTAGCTACTAGAAAAGATGTATTTTTTATTTTAGCTAGGCAACAAATTTTGACATCGTATCTACAGAAAAAAACACTAAATTGAAAATAATTGTTACCATGTTAACTAATATTGGAAATGTGTAAACCGAAAGGTTCCGAAAGCTAAAGAATTAATAAAGTTAGTTTTTAAAAATTTGAGCTAAATACTGTTAACTTTAATTTTTGATAAATCACTTTGCAATGCGTACCAGAGCTAGTTTAAATACATCTGGAAATATTCCCCTATCCAGGTTTAAATTAAACAGACATTTCAAAATATCTAACAAATACCAAGAACAGTTTTTCACTAAAAAATTATCAATCTCATCAATACCTTGGGATGGTTTGTTTTTAAATTTTTCAATTTCGGATATAAGTTCAACCGTTTTGAACCAATACACAAAACCGCAGGATGTCACAACCATTTGAAGAACCCGTTGTATATCTTGAGAATTCACGGAGAGCGATGGATAATGTGGTATGTATTGTTAAAAATTGAGAATGTCCCGGATGTAACATTTATAAAAAAGTTATTAAATTCATTGGAAATGGTTAACGAACCAGAAACAACCAAATCTGTGTTTAATTTTCTAATGCGCATTATTGGCCTTTGGCCTAACTTTTTTTCTAGAATCTCATCAATTAGTTTCCAAATTTTCTTACAGTTATTGCCTACTGAGGAAAATTTATTTTTGTAATAATTATTATTTGACAGTTTTTTAACGAATTTTTGTAGTCTACCAATGGATTAGACTTTAGTTTCTTCGGAAACTTATGAAGCTTTTTTATTCGACGCAAATGGGCGCAAATAGAAAAACTTTCTGCTTGTCATTTTTTAGCCCAGGATTCGTCATCGTCCCAAGTGCGTAATCGCCATCCTTTAGTTCAGAAAGACATCGGAGTCGTGTATTTATGGTTTTATTCTTTATTTCTTTTATTTTAATAGAAAATTTAGGATATTGTTATGTTGCGAAGCACGAGTCTGCTGCCAGATTTTCTTTAACTAGTTTTGTGATCTCACGAGGATAATTATGCTCCCTTAACGAGTTGGTATGAGAAATGTGTGAACTTTCCCTTGCTAGTTGTTGGATAGTATTATTGGACGCTTCTAGTTCATCTTTCCTGTTTCCATCTCTGTCCTTTGTTGGTTTATCGCCATAGTGAAATTCACTTAGATTCACTTTTCGTTTAGAGGTTGTAAGTTTAGAATCCCAATAGGCATTCTATGCAATAAAATCACTGCCTATGATAAAATTTAGCGAATTTCTTGTTCATAACATTTATGGTTTTATCTTCCATTATTTCTGTTTCGAAACCGTGCGCTTCGTAATGTTTGACATTTTTCTTAACAATTACGGTAGATCCATCTTTATCGTTTCCGCCTGGAGGAATAGCTTGGTAGCATTCATAGTCACGTATTTTAATACATAAAGTTCCTGTCAAATGAGTTTCCGATAAAAGACATACACCCCCGTTCAAAAGTTTAAGACCACATTGTGCTAACATGAAAACTCAATGAAATCTGCGGACTATAAATGTACAGTCAATACTATTTTTTTAGCTAACTGTGCATTTTTTCGCGCTGAGTTTACCAACACATTTTACATACCTAAATCCTTGGCATTTTTTGCATTGAGGTATTAATCTAGTGATCTTTTTCAGTGGATCTATTTTAATCCTCACGTTGAGTATTGCTTTGATATTAAAAATATTTTCAATTTTTGTTGTTTATGAACGAACATGAATAGCGAGAGCCTTCTTTTAATCCCTTTTAACGATGGTTCCTGGGCTATTTTCAAATTTCTCTTCGTTTTTTTCATCAATTTAAACATCCAATCAGTTTCAGGCAACGCAGGCAATTGTGCTGCTGTCATTATAACTAGCAAAAGGTTTCCGAGCCGAATCATCTGTCTGGTGTTCCTCAGTTCATTTTCTTTCTCTAACTTAGCGATCTCATTGCTAAGGTGTGATGCCATTTTTTTTACGGCACTAAGCCTTTTGCGTAGTTCAGCATTTTTGTTTTCCTGCTGAGTCGCAGAGCGTGTTTGTCTAGGCTTACCCCCATAATTCATTGAGGCAGTCTCGGTAGAGGGCGGATTAGCCAACGAAGCAGCTGGAACTTGCAATACTACCTGTATTTATAAATGACGTTTAGTTTTTAAAATTACCATCGAATGTTGTAATTTGCATGCGCGGTAATTTTGCATAATTCTAACATTTTGATGGTAATTTACTTTATTTTTGGTTTTTAATTGTTGTGACGCTGCTTTGGCTTTGATTGTCTCATTAATCCACAAATCATTTTGAAATGCAGGGCCAACATAAATAACGTCATTCAAGCTGTTTATGGCGATATTTTAATGAAGGTTTTCTTCGTCCCACTATGCACTTTTACAACTGAATGCATGGTTTCGCTTTGGGTTGAACCGGAAATTAGATAGCAGAAATTATTTTTGATGACGTTTGGCTTGCTTTAATAAAATGAAAATATGAGCACGGGAAGTCTGGTTGAACGATGACTAAGCGACTCCATTTGTATGTTTTCGCTTAACTTTACATTAGGGAACCTTCATCATAATTGTTGGCAGCATATATCCTTCATTTCTAAACCGATATGATGACGCTTAGTGAGGTTGAAGATACCTACCACAGAGCGATTACTGGGCGAATGTTAATTGCTCAAATTCCTGAAATCATAATACCGGGCACTTCATCTATTAGAGCTCTCTCTTAGCTTAAGTAACGTCGATTGTATGTTTGACGAGATACGCTACTGTGCCAAGTGCTTGTTTATTTGGTTGACTTGGCCTCTGGCTATTTCTAATCTATAATGAATAGCTTTCTATTTAAGACATGGATATTAATATTTTGAACGTCTCTAAGCGCCATTTTGCTAATGGAAGGCCTCACTTTTTAATGAGTTCATTGGAAGGAGCGTACGATACTCTCAGCATACCTAGATGATATTGCCATAAGCATCCAATTTGATTACTCTGGTCCACCACATACTGTGCCAAATGGTTTTGGTCTCTAGCTTAATAAGTTTTGTATACGCACGCAATGTTTATTTTGTCTTCCATTGATCATATTGGTAATTGACCTACCGACCTTCTCTATTAGGTAAGTTTCTGTCGATGTTAAAATATTTATATTCATTACATATTGGTGCCTAAATGCCCAAGCTTAATCTAGTTTAACTTTCGGGCCTTTAATGTAGTTGCGTAAAAAAATAATTAAGCCGAAATTTTCAAAATCAATTACAAATAGGTAGTTTTAAGTTTATTAATAAAAATTAACACTATTACCAAAATAAACAGTGATAAATTTAAAAATTAGTAATTTTAAAATCTAAGCTTTAATAAATAACATACAGTTCTAACATTTTTTTTTTTAAATTTTTAATCCACTTTACGTTTTTTAGCAACCGGTCCATCATTCGCCTCAATTTCCCTAACAAATTTAATTAAATCCTTATTGATCATTAGATGCGAATTTAAAATATAATTTAATTTCTCCTTATTATAAATAATTGCATCGCGGCAACCACTATCCTCATTAATTATTTCTAGTAATTTAGTTTTCGTTATAATTTTAATGATCTCAACGAACGACAATAATTCTAAACAGTTCGTATTATAATAAAAATATTCGTTAATCAATTTAACATACTTGACAATATTTAAATAGACGAAGGACCTATTCTTCACCGATTTTATTTCGTCCGCAACATATTTTTGTATGCTCGCATCGAACTCATCTGCATCGGCACACGGATACGTAAATTCTCGTAATTTTAATTTTTTCAAAACGGATTTTAATTTAGTACGCCAATGAAAATTTTTATTCCAATTTACGGGGAAATATTCGTATGATTTGGGGGCGGCACTCTCTGCGTTACGATCACTTTTTTCGATGATATCTAGAAATTCGTGCGGCAGCGAAAAATACTTATCGTACTGATCGTCTAGTAAATTTTCAAAATTCATAATTAAAATGTTATTATAAAAATTAATTACGTAATTAATGTTATTCGATAGTTTTAACAGCAACTCGTTATTATTTATGATGTTGTCGTATTTGTACCACAAACTATCGCCCAAATATTGCCGCAAAAAGTCAGGCCTCGGCAGCATTTCGATCGCGTACACACGATCCAAATTGAATTTTGACAGCACAACATTAATATTTAACTTTAACGAATTAATTATCACATTAAAATTATTATTTATGTATTTAATGATTGTTATCGAGACATCGAATTGATTTTGATAGTGCGATAGATTTAATTTCGTATAGATAGTTTCGTTTGTAATGCGGATCGGTTGATTTGTGTTGCAACAGACTATGATCGATACAGGAATTTTCGACGGAATAGCCGAGTTTTTCACGATTGCTTCCAATCGCTTGTTGATTAAATTAAAATTTAATTCTTGATTTGTAATTGAGTTTATAAAAAATATTAATCCATTCATATTGGCCCCAATTTCACGATCACCTGGCACTCCTGACTCGTTCGTTAAATTATCACCAACTGCTTTTCGTATACAAATATTCAGTTTTTTGTTATCGCACTGGGCCGAATTTAAATACAGATATTTTGGTTTCGTGTTAAAATTTTTAAATACATTTTCTAGAACGATTGTAATAAAATAGTAGAAATTATACGATTCGGCTGCGTTCGGTATCGAGATGAGTAACTTCCAATAGAAATTATTTTTAATCGTGAATTTGTTACGCCGCAAAAATTTTTGTTCGATTTCGGATAAAATATTTGTCTGATTATATTGGCTCAAATTAAATAATTTATTATTTTGGTCGAGAAGCGTGTTCAAGTTTAGATTTTTCTGCTGGCGGCGATAGGTGAGCGCAAAACTTTGAGTCGCGTCCTCATTTTTAAGTTCTTGATTCGGAATCCAGATAGGAAATTGCTCGAGGATTGATTTTTGAATAATTTTATTTTTTATGTAGCGCCTCCACTTTACATAGTAACGTGCCATTTTGTAGTAATTTATAAATAACTCCTCTTTTATAATGAGGTAGATTACGTCGTATAAAATGCTATTGAATACCTCATTGGACTTTATATCCAATTTTAAAGCAGTAACTACCAATTTTAATTCACAGTCGATCAGATCAGTCAAGATCTCCTCTAGCAACACTTTAGCTCTTTGCTCAATCGAGTCTTCCTTTAATTGTTTAAGTTCGGCCAATTCGAGTTCCTCTTCGTCATCAACACTACTTGTGGATTTATCATTCGACCCGGATTCCGATTCGGCATCACTTTCATCGTCGACGTCTTTTTCACCATCTTCCCTCTCCTCCTCTTCGGCGGCTTCTTCTTCTATATCACTCTTAACGTCAATATCTTCGTCTTCATCGCCGCTTTCTTCTGATTCGGAACTAAAATCTTTTTGTGAGGATTCCTTTGATGCAATCGATACAGATTTATGTTTCTCGAAATTATCACTGAATGCCTTAAAAATATTCGTATTTTGCCCAAAAAATGAGGTTTCAGCCGATTTCACAAAACTGAACGAATTAGCTGCTGTACCTTCAGTTCTAGGCTGGGCGGTTATTAAATTTGTCGGGAGTGAGAATGAAAATGTAGATTGCGGAGCTGATACTTTTGGTGAAGGTATGTTTGGTGATAACATTCTAGGTGAAGGTGATTTTGGTGCCAAAAACGTAACTTCTTTATTTGCCGGTGATCGGTTGTCCGTATCATCACCTGTATCCACCCGAATTTCATGCCGTTTAAAATAATTTTGATCCTCTGCTGTCCATGCGTTCAATTTTAGCAAACCATTTACATCAAAACTATTATGCGGC
The DNA here is from genome assembly GCA_963691935.1 of Nephrotoma guestfalica. Lineage (NCBI taxonomy): Eukaryota > Metazoa > Arthropoda > Insecta > Diptera > Tipulidae > Nephrotoma > Nephrotoma guestfalica. The sequence continues at coordinate 264,970,751 of OY829914.1, read as the reverse complement.
CTAATGTACTCCAAATCTGGAATTGGTTTCCCGCAAATCACTTGTCCCACCGACGCACTTCGTTTACTTTCAATTATATTTAGGCATCGATCCATTGTGAACGGGAAATCGGGTACAAAATAATATTTCCGATTAAACTCGACACAGTCTTCAAGTACAGGAAATCCATGATACTCCAAAAATTGTGCAGCATTTTCCCGATCTTCAAATCCGAGTATATCGACCAAATATTCGATCGAAAAATATATTGTATTTCTTTGATGAGTATAACACTTCAGCAGAATGTTTAGGGCCTTAGTTCTTACCTGATTAAAATACCGTAATAGAATACATCCATTTAAATAATTCGTTCCCCGCACTAGATTAAAAAACTTTACGTAATTGTTACAGTCCATGGCCAGGTAGACATCGATCGCAAATCGTATTTCATCTGATTTTTGAATTTCCTTTCGCAGCTGCTTAATTTCCCACAAAAAATTGGAATCATTTAGGTTTAGCAATACAATATAACCGCGGAATTCAGCTTCATTTGGACACTGCACTTTTTTCAGCGCTAGATCATGGTACATGTACTTTAAGGTTTGTAGACATTTAGTCAAATTCTCGGTGTTGATTTTTGGATCGAATACGGTGACATCTTCAGCAACCAGTCGTCCAGCACAGTGTATATGAAACCGAGCACATTGTTCTACCAGCTCGACCGAATTTAAACTGCACAATTCTTGTTGCGTTATATCTTTGCGAATACTGCGCGTTCGATCCCATAAAAAATTATACCAATCAGATAAATTTATGTTCGATGAATCACATAAATCTATAATACGGCGCAGAAGGTATACCATAGTCCGCTGTAGCACAGCTTCGGGCCGCAACTCGTGAGGTAGTGGTACCTCCTGATCCGCAGAACTTCGAGAGTATTGTTTTAGCGCTTTCGCATGGTCAATTGAATCGCGAGAATCCCCATCCTGCTCGAACGTTGCCACTTGTCGTTGAAATTCCCTCATGAACCGCTCCTTCTCGGGACACAGATCCGGGCATACACCAACACTTGCTTTAGCTTTTTTTAAATCTGTGGTTTTTTCCGAAGTGAGCCGTATTAACTTGTCACGCGCATCTAGCACCCGGTAGCGATCCTCCGATGTGTAAGCCGGTTTTCGTAATATTTGCCGCAGCGTATTCATCGCCATTTCGTCGATTTTCACAGGCGCAACAGGTTTAGGCATAATAGATCGTAGTGCAGCTAACGCAGTGCGTGGTGGTGAATGATAGTCACGCTTATCACGTAACATTGGTAAATCCAGTAAACTAGGAATATTTACCGGCGTCGGGCGAAAGGGATGACTTTCCATTACGTCAAAGTCATCGGTTGATTTTGTTTCGCTTAGTTCCTTTGTAAGTGTAACTTCAAATTCGTCTTCGTCGTAAATCGTACCATATTGAACAGCGGCCTGGGCTGAGCTAGCGTTTTCATATTCTACGATGCAGCATGACCGTTTGGGGTACAGCACAAAATTCGTTATCTTCCCAAATTGCCCGAAATGATCTTTAGCAACTTTTTTATCAAGCATTGCCTTTGGAATATTTTGTGCACTAAATTAAAAAGGACCGTATATATTTTATAAGCATATCGTTTTTAGTTTTAACTTACGTTATAGATTTATTTGCCATTTTAATTGATAATTTTTAATAAATATAAGAAGCGCGTGGATAATGCATCCTCTCTCACAAATAAAATTTAATCTGACAGTTAAATTTATCGATGGTCTAATAAAACGATATAAATCGATATGTTTCAGCGGTAAAATGCGCAAAAATGCTCGCAACCAAAATGTCAGTATAAACAAAGCGAATGTTCTTCATGCAATTCAGCGAACGCCGCGATTCATCGCTGTCAAAACAATTCCGTATTGATGTGCATAACACACAAAACGTTTATGAAAAATAAATTAAAATTTCGTATTAAAATTGAATATGTCGGTAAATAAATTTATGCACCCGCGTAATATATATAAAACACCATCAGATTTTACACAACTGGCGGTAAATTACCCAGAGTTTAGAGCCATATCGACTGTTGTAAGTATATAGTTGATGTCACGATTTCTTGAAATAATTTTCAATTTTTTTATAGAAACTAAATGGGAAAATCACAATCGATTTCACCGATGCAAATGCCATTCGTATTTTAACAAAATGTTTGCTGCATAAAGATTTTGGTTTGGTTGTTGACCTGCCACAAAATAAATTAGTTCCGACCCTTCCACTACGGTTAAATTACATTCTGTGGATTGAAGATTTAATTAGTTCGTCCAGCTTAAATGACGTGCGCGGTATTGATATAGGATGTGGCGCTTCCTGCATATACCCACTACTTGCAGTCAAAATGAATTCGTGGAAAATGGTTGGTTTAGAAAGGGATATCGATAGTCTAAAAGTGGCCCAGCAAAATATCGATGCTAATAGTTTAGGCGATTCAATTCGGATAACGAGCACAGATGAATATTCTGATATCTTTTCTGCGCTAGATGAGAATGATTACACATTCTGTATGTGTAATCCTCCATTTTATAGTGCCGATAGTACCAAAGCAAATAATCGCACGGGACATCGTAAACCGCCCAAGAACGGTTTAACCGGTATACGAAACGAATTGTTTACAGAAGGTGGTGAAGTGAAATTTGCCACGCAAATAATTCAAAGCAGTTTACTGGTACGAACAAAAATTAAAATCTTTACGACAATGCTGGGCCACAAATCGAGCGTAAAAAAGTTGGTAGACATACTTAAATCACACGAAATAACCAATTACCAGACAACAGAATTTTGTCAGGGAAATACAACACGCTGGGGATTAGCATGGTCCTTTGACGATTCAGTAAAACTAGCCGGTGGACAAACAATCGCTTCTAAATCGAGCAAGGCGAATTACGTGATCACTCAAGAATTAATTTTGCCCAATTTGGGGTTCTCGGCTGCGATTGTTAAACTGGAATACATCTTAAACATTCTTCTAAATTTCGAAATAAACATCATTAAAAATCTTGAGGGGAAGCTGAAAATTTATGAAATTGTGGCGCACGATGCAACCTGGCTTAATTATAGGCGTAGAAAGCGTGAATTGTTAAAAAAATCTGAACCGCAGTTTGAGAACGAAATAAATTCAACAATTGAGGCCGTATCATCGGAACCAAAGCGGTTAAAATTAGACAAGGCTGAACAACTTTTAAAATGTAATGTCGTCCTGAGGAACGATCAGAAAAATGAACAATTTCGTTTAGAATTGTCCTATGTGGCAGGCACGACCGGGAAAAATGGAATGCAGCAGTTAATGCTATTTATAAGTAATCGATTTATGGAAAATGAAAATGATACTAATAAAAATATTTGATTAAAATTCATAATAAAATGGTTGTAATCTTCTAACTATTAATAAAATTCATTTTTGTTTATGTTCTGTGGAACCCAGAATCTGTTACTGATCTCCGTTTATCATCCCGTTTTCTTAAAATTTCTGGGGAATCATCAAATAAAGTAACATCCTGGCTTTTCAACATTAATTTACTCAGGCTGAAATAATTTAGAAAAGCATTAGAATCGTTAGTTTACGTTTTCGCCAAATTCATTTAAATTACTTTGGTGTTAAACTCTTTTCGAATTCTGTTAATCGGGCGATTAACAATTGCTCCTGTACTATCAGCTGTTTTATCATCTTGGTCTTTTCCTGTATTTCCTGTCGTTTTTTCTCCGCCGGCAAAATATGTGGTATTGTATCCGCCTTTCTCTTCAAATAATAATACGTTTGTTCCATTTGAAAAAGTTGAATAGTTTTAATCTTACGCAATTCCAATTCGAGCGGACAAAACAAACGCCGCAATGCTTCGGGCATATTTGAATCGATTTTGATCGTTTCAAATGATTTGCTACATACAAAACATTTTTTATTTATTTGAAAAAGGCAACTCTCGCAAAACACGTGACGACAATTTGTTAAATGTAGCACAGTGGTCTGGGACTTTTGACGAAAACATAAATTACAAATTACGATCATTACTGACGTCAAAATTGTATTTGGCAGTGACCTGACAGGAACCTACTGTTTTGGAAATTTTATTTTACAGTTGGTGTAGCGAGCGAAATTCAACGGCTGGCAAACGAAATACGAAATCTCATTGTTGCCGTGCTCGAAAAGTAGCTAAATTTTGTGTTTTGCCCGAGTAGCCAAATCATGTAACTACAACTTTCCACCCCGATAAATAAAGGGCTTTCGATTGCTCTGAATAAACAGAATTGCAATTGAGTTATGTGGGAACTATAGATAGAATAAAAAGAATAAAAAGAATAACGTAAGAAACGAAGACAAAAAATTATTATTCCAATTTGACATTACGGCCATAGATGACTTGAAAAATTAAGTTCATTCATATATTTTTGTGATATATTTCCTACAATTATGAATGAAACTACAATATTTTTGAGTATAAACGTATTTATATCAACAAATATATGTTTTTAAAATTATAAAAATTGTTTATATGCGATTTAAATCACCACAATTCGATAAATTATTTTTTTAGGTTAGGTTTAGAAAAATTCAATTCTACAGTGTATTGAAAATTATTTCTGCAATATATGTCGAGTGTTTTTTATATAATTTAATAATAAAAAAACCCGATTTAAATGCGATAAAATGAAATTTGTGTTCGTAAAACTTGTTTTATTAATTTCATTCTGTGTCAAATTTAGTTACCTTTATTTAATTATGTTTGCTTCTTGTTTTATATTTATTTTTCTAAATCGGTATTTTTACTGATTCGGTTAATTTTATAAAATGTCGGGCGACTACGGTGTTGCTTGTTCCCCGATAAATGAAGACGCATTTGTAAATCCAGCGAGTAATTTATTTATTTATTTATTTATTTATGTATATTGAAATAAGTCTACAAATTTGACTTGAAAAAATACAAAATATAATAAATCCGCGTTGAATTTAAAAATTTGAAACAACAAAAAAAATCACTGAGGGGCATAAAATTGCCTTAATCTACTTTTAAAACTATTTTTAGTTACACAAAAAGCAAATAAATAGTTAATTCTATTGAAACTCTTACACATCATCTTCACTGGTTCATTATCGCCTTAGTTGGTTCTGTGTCTGGCTAAGTGAAGGAAGTCATGATCTCTTAGCTGTCTACCAGGAAGTATTATTTTAATTGACTTTAGCACATCCAGTGGGACGATTAGGCCCAGTAGGAGATTACCAATAAATGTACTTTTTAGCAATTCTATTTTCTAGATTTGTTAAGTTGTATGTCTTGTACCCGGTTAAATATGGTGGCTGTCGCTGTATACATACGTAGTATGGTAGATCATGATCATAAACCCATCCATCTTTCCAGGTCAAGTAGCGTATAAACTTCTTTTAAATGATACATATTGATACATAAATGTTACATAAAATAAAATATTGATACATAAATGATTATTTCCAGAGGTAGTTCAAAAATTAATTTGTTAATGCGTAGGTACATCAGTTGCTATACAGGCATTGCAATTCGTTTAAAACCATTATAACCTCTGTATGAGCAGAATCCCACGGTTGGGGATGGATTTCTATTTTGAAATTTCAAAATTCGATCAGAAACGACAAATTTATTGCACACGCGGGAGCGTTAGACTCCCGATTATATGGTCAATTCGCCGATTTTTATCCTTCATGGTAAAAGTTCGTGTCTCTTCTCGACTTTGAAAAATAAGTTATAGGAGTGTAAGGTGAGTCGTAGATGTTGGTGTTACATAACTTTACGTTGGTGTTTAAAACCATCTCAAAAATTTAATACTAATGAATGCCTGCAATAATTTTAATGGAAAAATGCTTGGTCAGTTATGGATGAAGAGGTTGCCGAGTCAAACCCAGGTCGTTTTGACCCTCTTCAAGAATGTGAAATGTTTTAGGTGACTGAGCATGTAAAATGATAGAGGTGATGCCTCAAATTCAATCGGTTACTTTATGTCAAAATTTACCTTTAAAAAAGACTTGTGAAATTTCGTTCTCTTAATCCAAAATTTTAAAATTTTCAAATTTCAAATAATCATTCTAAATATGGTTTATCCTTTTGAAATTGGAGATAATGTTCAGAAATGTAAACGTGGTTGTAAATTTTACGATCACTTTATTTCGTCTAAGAGAGAAGCAAGAATTTTAAAATTTTCATTGGGATGTGGTGTCATCACTGATGAAGTATTAACTACCATTAGATTTTATTTCGAGAGCAAAACTTTTGATTGACACTAGAGCCAATGTATCAGTAGTTCCGCTAAATTTATGCAAAATTCCGTAAGCTGTTACAACTTCAACATTTTTCGCGGCAAATTAAACATCTATACAAGCATATGGCACCAACATTTTGGATGTGGATTTTGGATTTAATCGAAATATCACATGGGAATTCATCGTCGCGTAAGCTTCATTAGCCACCATTGGTGCTGATTTCTTGAATTGTACAGGGTTGCAAAGGCTGTTTGATCCACTAATATCAATCACTTTATGTGATCGAATCCATTACTCTGCTCAGGAAGTCAGCAGTATCTCAATTGAATAAACAGTTGATGAATTCCCAAATTCAAAATTTATTTCCAAATATTCGGATATTTTATGTTTAAAATTCATTAAATATTAAGCCGGTTAAACAACAAATCACATATTCCACTGCAAACTTCCGAACCTCCTGTTTTTTGTAAAGCTAGGCGTTTGGCACTAGACAAATTAAAAATTGCATGAAGGTAATTTTGAAATTTATTGACTCTTGGAATCTGTGACTAAGGAACAGTGCGTGGCCAAGTCCTTTACATTTGGTTATGAAGAAAAACAGAGATTGGAGACCATGTAGAGATTTCCGTTATCTAATACCACATCTTTACAAATTTTTGTATCTACTTGAAGATTTTTGCAATTATCACATCATATTTTGTTCAACTATACTTTGGTCGTAGATTGAACCATCTGATATTCCAAAAGCTGCCATTTCAACTCCTTTTAGTTTATTAATAAATTTGCCAAAATAACCTTCGGTCTCAGGAATGCAGCATAAACTTTTCAGACATTTATGAATTCCGTTATTTTGTATATCGTCTATGTGTATTGAAGATTAGAACGTCTCGAAATAGTTTTCCAAAAATTATCAGAAAACGGTTTTATCATTAAACCTAGTAAAAGTGTATTCATTCCTCACGAAATCAGATTTCTTGAACACATGGTTAATGCATAAAGCATTTTCCCTAACACCAATAGAAGATTATCTCATCCACGAATTTTGATAATGATTAGCTGTAAAAGCTTTAAAACGTTTTATATTAAATGAAGCATCAGAGAACAAAAAAAGAAACAATAAAACTCCGATTAATTGGCATAGTGATACAGCAGTATAGTGTTGGTGCTTGGCAGCCACTTAGTTTTGTAGTTGTTCGTTCTCATGATGTGTAGTAAATATAATGCTTATGACAGGGAGCTTGCAGCTTGTTTTAGCACCAAACACTTTAAATATTTTTTAGATGGTCGAGAGTTTACTTTGTTCCCGGTTCACAAGCCTACGCTTTTTGAGATCAGTGATCTATGCCAATTTTGCCATTTGGATTTCATCGATCAAATCAGTACCGTTATCAGACAAATCTCTGGCAATAATAAATTAGTTCAGACACTTTAGCACGCGCACTAATGTAATTTCTGTTCCTGAAGGAATGGATTATGCTCAGATCACAACATTAAAATTCAAGCGAATTCCACTAAATTTTAGTTCTAATAAAACAATTTATTGTGATAATTCTACTGCTATCTGCTATTCCAACTTCTTTCCATCCATTCTTCTTTTATACCACCTGAATTTCGAAATTTTTTTTGAAACCTTTCACAATTTATCTCATCCTAGAATAAAGGCTTCGGTATTCTGATAATTCCCGGGTAATGCTACTTTTGAAAGAGAGAGAGAGAGAGAGAGAGAGAGAGAGAGAGAGAGAGAGAGAGAGAGAGAGAGAGAGAGAGAGAGAGAGAGAGAGAGAGAGGGAGAGAGAGGGAGAGAGAGAGAGAAAGTTGCAAACCATAAATCTCAGTTACAAAAATTAGGATTTGATTTTGATGCTAAACGAGAAGAATCTTATAACTATAAATTTAATGAACTAGTTGTAATTCAAAATCTCATTTCAGAAATAAGAGTAAATTTCTAATTGTTGCTAAAATTCAATGGTTCCTACATGATGTCTAAAGTTTTTCCGTTAATAGATAAGTAGTTTGTGTGACGTATTTGTCAGCAATTGTCAAGTAAAACATTTAAAGACGTGTTTGCACCGGTTTTAATGAAACCGTTTAAAATTTGAATATGATTCAATTTGATGATTTTTAAAAAAATTAAGTAATCGTTTAATTTGTAATAAAGAGTACCATCGAGTCGATGTGTCAGGGCTGGCCGATGTAGTATAAGTTGTTTTAGAGAATTATAATATTGTTTCGTCGTCTCAATCCAAAAACGAGCGCATATACGAGTTTAATAAATAAAGAAAATTAGAACTAAGTAACCACTCGACGAATACAGTCGAAATTTATATTTTTTTTTATAAAATAAATATTTAAATAAAAAATTCAGTAAAAAGTATTTCATTTTTAATAAATAAATATGTACAATAAACCGAAATACTACAGATGTTACAAAATCTCACACCAGCTCTATTTATATAGTTCAAACAATTTTGTACCAACTGTACCTGAATTTGATACCAAACAAATTTCCAGGTAGAATTTCTCATCGGGCAAGCGATTTGCTTTAAAAATATTGAGCAACTCTCACAAATTTTTTGATTGACGCAAAAACAAATCTTTTCTCAATTCTTCGTAAACAGTGGTGACGTTTAGAAGTATTCAATTTGTGTTGTGTGTATTTAGTAAAATAATAATAGATTTTCTTCCTAAAAATAGTTTATTATAATTTATTTTGTGTTGCTCTATAACATTCATATTGTTAATACGTATTATAATAGTATTACAACGTTTTTGTTTATATTATAGTGAATAAAAACAACACAAATTTGAGATCTGTCAAAATAAATAATAACTGAGTTTTGTTTTTTATGATTATAATTTTGTGCTAGTGTGTGAATGAAAATAAATACAAATCCATATATTCTGGAAGTGAAATTTTGTTTTGTTTATAAAAAATTTAATAAAAATTTATTTTATATTAAAAAAAAATTAATAATTTAAGTGGAATAAGAAAAAAATAATAATCCGCAATGGATGAGGATACAGAATTGGATCCAAGAATTCAGGTAAATTGCGTCATTTTTCTTCTGTCTGCCTAGAAATTAACATATTTTCCAGGAAATGTTTTGATTTTTGTTTGTGTATGGAATATGTATTTTATGGCATCATCGTCATCATTCATATGTATATTGATGATGATGATTCTGACAACTCGTGTTTTTGTCAGAAAAAGACGGATAGTGATAAGTAGTATTCTTTAGGATTTCTCTTTTTATCGTATTGCTGTTTTATCGATATTGTACACAGGAATTTTTTCGAATGATTTGATTTGGAATTTGTTTGACGTCTTGAAAAATTTTCCTATATCAAATTTTATTTACGATTAGCTTTTAAAATAATTATTTTAGATTAATATTTAAAGTAAAATGATGTATTATAAACTTTCTTTGTTCATGTACTTGTAAAATCTTTCTCGCATTAATTTCACTTTTCTTTTCGGGAAAGCTTGAAATATAATAATGGGACACATGTTTTCTGTTTAATAACCGCACACCTTAATTATTATTGTGATGATTGTAAGACATAAATATACATATTTATGTTCTATTGTTTATGGAATTTGTGTTTCTGCTTTTAGAGCTAGTGAGATGGAGAACAGTGGTTTCGAAAGATATTAGCTTTGTAATTTTGTTTAGAACCTAATGACAGTTTGAATTATTTACTTGTAAATAGGCCCGCTTAAGTGAACCTCCTTTTATCATGTTTTTGTAGCCGATTCGACTTTTGTGACTAGCAATCAGTCATAAGAAAGGTGTTAAACGAAACCATTTAAAAAAAAAACACCAAACCACCTCTGATTAGTGGTTTAAAGAGCTCTGGTTCAACTGGGTCTGATGAAATTTGTAACAAGATTGGTAACTTTCTGCTGCCAGCCACATGTTTTTTGCACTACAATTAGAACACATCTACAATCTTTGTTTGTTAAATAACGGTTTGCTTAAGACTACCTATGTTACGTATATTGCAGGAATGTGCTATTCATATCTACTTAGAATCATCATGATTGTTGGAAGTCTCTCTCATCAGTTCATATGATAATTGAAGAGCACTAAAATTCATATTTCCGTCTTTCTATATAACTTAGCGAACGTTAAAATAACCACTTCGCTCGACAATAAAATTTACTATTTATTGTAAACAAATATGAAACCGGTAAATAAAAAACGAGAATGAATGACAGTGGTTCAGTGAGATCCAGTTAATTATTTGTTTTAAAATTAAATCCTCGTCTAGCTTTCATGTTTTCAGTACGTACTTATGTAGTTTACATATACGAGTACATATACGAGTATCAAAATAAATCTTACTTTTAATTTTGAAAATGAAATTGGATTATCAAATGTATAGCTGGATTAATAGATGTTCTGTATTTTGAGTGCCGATAAAATTCAGCTATACAAAATTGGCAGTTAAAGTTCGTATAACGATATATGTATAGGTCTGGACATGAATTGTGTGAAATGTTCTTTTTATTGTTCTATTTACGAGTTTATAAATTTTAACATCTGATATAAACGTTTGTTGCATAAAATAAACAAAACACAATTGATTATGGATCATCAAATTTTCTGCTTGTTTTGCTAAATAAATATTTGCGTAATTATCAGATCACCATTCAGTCATGTATTAACAAAATGTAGTTAACCGGGAGACCAACCGTCGATAATGAAATATGCAACTAACGATTTCTTAATCTAGAAACTAGAAGTACAAATTTTATCTTTCTTCGGGCATCAAAATTTAACGAGTTTAAATATTACTGACAGAGAGGAGCCTTGAGCCTACCAGAAGTTAATGAAAATTGAAATGGTTCCCATTTAGGCTTACATCTTACTACTACCTACTGCCCCCTGTTAAAGGCAAACAAATCCCATTTCTTTTGGTTCCACTTGATATTTTTAGTTTTGCAACCATAAAGACGAGAACAATTAATTATATATTTAATATTTTTGAGCATCTAAAATACTGATATTCTAGAGGAATCGATTCAATGGAATGACCTGAAGGTTTTAGTTGAACTGATGTGTTTTATTGGTTCGTCTAAGGCTGAATGCCGTTTTTAATTTGTGGTTTATGGCCAGACGGTTGATACTTTTGTTCGCGTTTGGTTTCAAAATTCCGTAAAATATTGTTCTCAGGTCGTTCTAACACGACCTAAAAGATATAATGTTGATATCATCTGCGAAGAGAGTGGATTTTGCATGAAGGGGTGTGCCGGTTAGTGTCCTAACATTCGTTCCTTTTATTCGCCAGTATTATGCAATTTGCATCGCATATTTTAGCTTTCTGTGCCTTTCGTCCTGATGATAGTTTCATTTTCAATTGAGGTTCTTGATTGCACTGACAATAACCGTCGTATAATGATGTACCCTGGTGGAATCGTGTTCATTGACCAAGAAGTGGTTGGACGACTAAATGGCTTCTAATCAAACCCATCACAGTGCTAAAAAGTAGCCAAAGAAACGGATAGTGAGATTTTTGCCTATAAACCGATCATTTCGAGGCGTTTTGTCGTCTATGCAAGACCCAATCGTTAGATCACAAAAAGCCAGTATGGTCAAGCAAGAAAAAGAATGGTGATCTTTTTGAGATCACTTCTGCATAATCCAGCGTAATCAGGAGGGAGACATTAAGAATAACCTATATCTTACTCATTCAGAAGCTTACAGGCTCTCAATTAACAGTGTTTTCCTGGAGGAACTCTATTGGGCTGTAAGTTCATTTAGGCCTTAGAAATATTCAGTTGAGGATGGGGGTACCCGAAATTATCAAACATTTGTTATGCTTTATACGGCCAGTTATACTTTGAAATACGTTGCAAGGTGCTGAAGAGTCGTATGAGTAATTTTCGTTGCAAAAGTGCAAGGGAAGAAGAAATCCTATCAGACTCACGTTGTTTATCTTAAAAAGCACGGAGAGAATTCTGAGTAACTTTATCAATACACTCATTATATTCCTTGAACTGAAATCAAGTTGTGAAACTGTAAAATAAACAGAGAGAGCTCTACATGAACTGACAACAGAAAATGAAGAGACACTCGGGAATAAAGAATTTTGTGTTTTTATCGATGTACTTGGACTGTTAGGAGAAGGGTCTTCTTTTCTCTACTGCGGCTGCTAGTGATGGGCATGCCGATCTCAGTGTTAATCTAGAGAAATGTGTCAAATTCAAGGTAAAAACATGCAAATAATGCTGGAAGCTAAATATTTGGGAGCAAACATAGCTCATTAAAAATTGATACGGAACACTATCATCTGGGATATCAATCCACAAGAATTGGCGGCTTTGGTTCGGCGGCCAGCCACAGAGCAAACTAAATTTTATAAATTAAATAAACCTATTATAATGATCAGGAACGGATCAAGTTGATCAAACCGTGAAGTGCAGCATGATACAATGATGAATCAACAGCAAATACGGGGATGGGAGCTGTATTATTAATGCCTAGACTCATACATCGCCTACCCGTAGCAAAATCCAACCCGTACAGGCGGAGATTCTCTTCGTAGAGGTTTGCACAATTAAATGTATCAAAAGAAGACACCAGAAAACAGAGATCTTCATAATCTCGGACGGCCAAGTAGAATTTCATGTTGAGTTGTTATTTATTTTTAATAAGACTGGACAAGGAAAACAATATTATCGTAACGCGATCTCCCGGTCATTCTGACAATTCATCTGCGCATGCAGATATCACCTTCATTGATCGCGAATTTCATTTCCTATTCCAAGAGTTAAGCGGCTCTATAGAAGAAATATAAATACAAGATAGATATGCATTATCAAGACGGAATACTCAAGATGGACCGAAATTGGTTGAGATCCCAGGTATGGCAGTTTATCTGGAATGCATAATAGATCTAACGGCTGCAGGACATAAGTCTCTAGTCTAATATAAAAGAAATTCTGAAGCAAGAGATTTAACGTAACGTATTGGGTTGTTCGGAAAGTAATTTCGTTTTTTCCCGGCAGAGGACTAAAATGTAATATTTCACAGTCAACTTCAAACTTAAGCCGAATTGTTATTATATATTTTGACAACTGATATAGCAGGGTTTATTTGTGCAAAAATTTATTTGATTCCGCCTAATAGTTTGTGCTTGGTGCCATATTAAATATGGAAAATCGAAAGCAAGATTATCGGCATATACCACTTTTTCATTATCGAAAATGCAAAAATGCTGTTCAAGCAAGAACAAGTTGTGGAGAAGATGTATTGACAGAACGTTAGTGTCAAAATTGGTTTCCAACATTTCGTTCTGGCAAATTTGATGTTAAAGATGCACCACGTTCTGGAAGGCCAGTTGAAGCTGATGAAGACAAAATAAAGGCATTGATTGATGCAAACCGCCGAATAACGACTCGTGAGATCACTGACAGATTAAATTTATCGAATGCGACCGTTTATGATCATGTAAAACGCCTTGGTTCAATTTTAAAACTCGACATCCGTCGCATTCACGTCTGTGATTTGCTTCTCAAACGTCAAGAAAATGATTCATTTTTGAAGCGAATTATTACGGGGGACGAAGATGATCTTGCGCAAAGCATTTCGAAAGCCGATATTCATCAAAAATAGGTGATGGTGTCTGTTTGGTAGGATTTCAAGGGACTCATTTTTTTAAGCGTCTACCGGACAATGCCACAATAAATCCTGAAGTGTACTGTCATCAACTGGACACTCAAACAGAGTAGACCAGAATTGATCAATAGAAAAGGTATAGTGTTCCACCAAGATAATGCGAGACCTCATACAAGTTTGGTAACACGTCAAAAGCTATGGCAGCTTGGATGGGATGTACTACCACACACCATATTCTCCAGATCTGGCACCTTCAGATTATTACTTGTTCCGGTCTCTACAAAATTTTATAGACTGCAAAATATTTTCTTAAGAAGAGGACGTCAAAAATGCTTTGGATCAGTTTTTTGCCAGCAAAGGTCAGAAGTTTTAAAAGCGTGGAATTATGCTATTGCTAGAAAGATGGCAAAAGGTATTGGAACAAAATGGAGAATATTTAAGTCAATAAATGGTGTAAAGGGGGTTGTGGTCAAGATTCTGTTTCATTGCTTAAGTAAGTATTTTACTGATTGTCGATTTATGGGTCATCCTTATGACGGGGTTAAATCGATAAATTTCGGACTATACTATCTGGTGCGAATTAACTGACCGAAGGGGCCATTTCATTCGACTTAGGCATTCTGTCTGACAGTTTGTTAAATTATACAGTTATACAGTTTGTTAAGTTATAATTTTGCAAAATCTCTATTCAAACTCAATTTTTTTCCAACCTACCACGATTCGTTAACAGCACTAAGTAATTCGAAGCTTGCTACAATTATTGATATTTATAAGCTATATAGGGTGTAGTTGAAGCAGTGATCGGAATTTTCTTAATTCTATCAATTTAAAAATGATAAATGTAACCTCAATGCTTTCAATTTTCATTATAAGATCGTTAGAGTAGCGCGAGAACCTAATTTTGAAATATTTGAAATACTTTTCATTTATCACATTTATAAATTACTTAATTCACACATACTTAGTTATCATAAATATGTCAAAAAATCTCGCACTAAAAATGAAATTATAAATCTGTATTGAGTAAGCGGTGAAAGCGGTTTAAGAAATTTATTTTTGGCAATATCCACAAAACGTGTCTAGACTTTAGAACGAGTTTTAACGAGTTTAACCTGAGGTGTTATTTTCCAAATCAACCGAAAGTACTTAATGCATTTTAAAATGTAATTAATCACTTCCATGTATTTCCGGTATTTTGTATATAGAAATCTAAAGCACAATACATTAGATTTTGCATCATGTTGTTGATTTATGTATCTAACCGGAATTTAATTACTGAAAAACAAATATAAGAAAAATGCTGTGCCTTCTGATTCCTCAAACTACTTAATTCAATTATCCCAATTCAAATACCATCATTTACGCCCGCATTTCGCTTATTATTAATTCGGAATTCTATACTTATCTTTTGTTGGTTAACAAATAAAAATATTTTCTTGTATAATTAATTGCTATATTCATTAATAACGATTATTCTTGACAATAGAACAATTATGGAATATAACGATCTGTGTGAATTTTCTTAACGAGGAAAATCATATCACATTATTACAATCGTGAATATGCAAGTTAAAATATTTATTCAGTTCAGTGTCGTTTAAAAGTATAATAATATTATAGCTTGGTGACTGGTTTGATATACGGGAGCTCTATACCGATTAAATCATATGCAAAACATTCAATGCAAATTTGCTAAACAATTTTATCGTGTACAAGATCAAATCCCACATTATATACTCAAATTTATATGAATAACGTGGTTGGTTGCAATCTTAATTTTATTTTCCCAGAATTAGATAAATCTGCCTTGAGGTGTTTTATCTGTTTGTTTAGTGCTAGAGACGAATTATCTGTTTAGAAAAGTTCTTTGTCACATTTAATTGGTTTATATGTCGACTGTTTGATTTTATCAAAATCAAAACATATAATATTGTTGTCAGATAAGATAATTAAAGCAGTTAATTTTGATTCGTTATCGTTATAATTACAGAAAACACTTGTATATACTTACATACATACTTCATACTTAACTGCAACGTGGGTGAATAATTGTTAAAGATGTTCGATGCTCTGTAGGGGGAATAAGTGAATGATACTTCTTAAATTTATTTCCGTTTATCCTATCATTCCAAACCATAATATTAGTTTCTTTGAAGCCAACAATATTTTATTACTTATGCGCAGACACACATAAACTAAAATAAAGGTTAAAATTTCATTTTCTAAAAGAACATTCAATCTAAACCGAAACTTCCTTAACCGAAGCTTCAGAAGCAGCCTTAGAGTAATTAGTTGATCACAAAAATATGTTATGCTTTCAAAAATGGCGTGCTGGTTCTGATATAACAAATGCTACATGGAAATAATAACCACTATTCAAAGCGAATAGTCTTCGTTATATGTCTATGATTAATTCAATCGAAAATATACGGATTCAAATGGTGTTGATACAATTATGAAAAAGGCACTATTCAAGATAATAATGACTCGAGGTCGTGTGATATTAATTCCTGGAAACGCTTATTGATTTACGACGGCCGCACAGTAAACTCTGGAAATAGAAAAATGAAGTGTCAACGATCAATTAGCTGGAAGAAAATTTTGTTCTACTATATGGGTTGGGTACGAAATGCTGCCTTTCAAAACTCTGAATCAACATCCCGCATTTTAAAATTCCGATCATCAAAATCCAGCGTCATCAAAATCCGGATCCAAATTCATGTACAAAATATTTCAATAAATGAGATTTTGATAATATGATACTATGTAGACAGTTTAATGGAACTGGGCCTATTCTTTACAAATTTGGTATATAAAGCTGGATTGAATGAAGTTTTGAGATTCACCATATGAACGGTATCAGGCCATTTCTTAACCAATTATTTTCAAATTTAGTTTGTACGGATTGAGATTCTAACATGAATTTTTTATGAATTTCGGGAATTGGGCCTTTATCAATGGAACAAGGTCACTTCTTAACTTATTATGGTCAAATATGGTATGATTGTAGAACTAAATATAAATTTTAACATGAATTTTGAATGAATTTCGGGAATTCAGCCATGCCGAATTTAACTAGATAGACCGTTTTTCTGTCTGTTTTTTTAAATCTATTGCATTGACGGGGTGCCCCAATTAAAAAACCAATAAAATATAATTTTGATAATCTTTTTCTAGACGTGCCTAGTTCCAATCATCATGGCCGAATTTCAGTAATTAGTTGAAAATTCACCTTAGAATCCTAAACTACATACCAATATAACCATAATTGGTTAAGAAATAGCCAAGTTCTATTCAAAGTGGTTAAAATACAGAATTTCTTCTATAATTCATATTCTTATAGAATCCTAATCCAATTCTGCATACTAAATTTGACCATATTCGGTTAAAAAATGGTCAAATTCCATAGAGCAAATCACACGGAATGGCCGGGTTTTAATAAGTTTCAAAAACAAAAAATTTCTGTTTTTGGCCGGCCATTTTAAAACTCGGTTATAAACAGCTACTTGTCGAGCATATTAAATTTTTCCTCTAGAAATTTCAACTAAGCATACAAAATCCAATTTTATCGCGCGGTGACGTGGATGTCTCCATTTGGAGCCACATTCCTTTGAACTATTTATGATAATGTTGCTGTTTTCGTTTGACCGGCTCCATTGTGTTTGCGATGCTACCAGTACCACTAGAATAATTAGTATACAAATATTTTATAGACACGTAAATGCTGCAAGTCACAAATAATATATTTGGTTGCGAGTTTCGAGAACTTGATAGACTAATGTTTATCACAATATAAGACCGCTTTAATGACCGCTGTACTGGTCAAATTGTTCCTAATTTTCAAAAGAGATCATTCTAAATAACCAGTATGAAATCCAGTGTGAATTCAAAAATGTCAACATGGTTTCTTGGAATATCGTTTATAAGTTAGATCATACATTTTGTACGTCTGCTTTCAAGATTCAAAAACAAGCTTTCTGATAGCCGATAATCGAATGTATTGGTATGTATTGAATATGACGCCGCTCTTTTTTATTAAAATAAAACATATTTGCTTGTTCAGAAAATTAAAAAAGTTATTTATTGAGAGTAGGCTCCATCTGCAGCTACAACTTTCTCTCATCTTTCAAACAATTTACAGATTCCCTCTGAAGAATTCCTGAAATTTTGAAGCGATCCAATCGATCCATCTCGTCCTGTCCTTTTAAATAAATTTTCACAACGTTAGCTACATGTGGCTTTGCATTGTCGTGCTGAAAAATTAATTTGTTGTGTCTGTTTACCCATTCTGGTCGTTTTTCCTTTATAGCTCGCTTCAAACGTTTTAGTTGTCGTCGGTAGACATCGCCATTGATAGTTGCACCTGATTCCAGCAGTTCATAATATACCACACCTTTCTGATCTCACCAGATCCGGAGCATAACTTTATTCAGGAAGCTGTATTTCATAAACGGTTTTTCGACCTTCGAGGTCCCGTTCTCTATCTTGAATGCTAAAATCATGGTTTCTACATCGTCGAAACCATTCTTTGCACGTTGTATTCGATCGAGCATGATCACCGCAAATTTCCACAAGCAAATGAAAAGTTTCCGCTGCACTTTTCTTTGTAATAAAACTTCCCGCATATGAGGTAAAAATACTAGTTGTTTACACTTCAATCAAATGTCACATACTGATTTTGACAGCTGACATCAATTACTATACAATACCAGTAGTGCCCATTTATAGTACACGTAAGTAGTAACGACACCTATTGAGAAAGGGCGGAGTCATATTCACACACCCAATAGATAGCGTTGCTTTCTTCGTATACAAGGGGGACGAGAATTGTAAATCCCATTGTTTTGACAGTTTCGATCCATCCTACTTCATAGAAAACGATTCGCGGTTTGTTCACCAGATGTCAGGAGTACTTTGTTTGAAATCGCAAATATCGATTCAAAACATCACATTTTACTTTTCACGCTGCAGTTAAGTGCCGCTTGCACTTACAGTACGTGCTTACAAAACCTACTTTAAAGCGTATACACTTTAGTAACATATTGATTTCTTAGTCCATCTCCTACAGTTGTGTATGTGATTACATAACTTTGCATAAAGCAATTAAAAGCCCATCTCTTAAAGAAAAACAAATTAAAAGTCGAAAACGTTTTTCTTAATCGTTATATACGTAACATCTTATACTTGTCCATTACACTACTAAACTAGATTATCATCGTATAATTAATCAAACTAAATTATACAAAGTTTATACGGTTTCAGTTTATTATTTGCTAATTCACATTAACCTCTTTTCTAAGCTCATCCATCTCCTTCGTAAATGTAAAGCATAACAAAAAAAATGGTCAAGTTTTAGATTTAATTATTACCGTATATGAATGAAACCAAACAGCGAAGAAGAAGATTGGTCATATTTTTAAAGGAGACGTTAATGTTGCTTTTGGTGAAACTGAACCCAAACTCGAATAAAAAAAAATCGTATATATCTAACTCAAAAGTTTATGTCTAATCTATTTTATGTATTTTAGAAATGTTTTTTGGATTAACATAGCAAATAAAAAGATTGTCAGAGTTATTTTGTGATTTTTGTTTTTGTTTTTCTGGGGATTTCTTGTGTACAAAAAACAATGAAAAGGGTGTTTGATCCTTAATTCTTATGTGTAATGTTTTACCAAATTTTTGATTTTTGTTATTAGACAAGGCGAGACAAGATGAAATTATGAAGAACGTGAGCTTATCACTTCGTCAGTGTAATTTTATGGTTTGATATCTTACTTAATAAAAAATTGTGAAAATACACGGGAGATGTTGAATAGAAGACTTTCCATTGAAGTTCAGAACTTACAACCATTTTATTGGGTGTTTGTTCAGGGTTTGATGATGCAGGTTCGTGTGGATTTGCGAACAGATCACGTATATTTCCAAAAATCTGAAAGTAGATGCCAAATTTAATTGGCATCGAAAAGTTTAGGACGGTATTCGGAATACTTGTAAGTGCCGCCGAAAATCGTAGTATTGCTCGTTTCGCCGAATATAAGTATTTCGTCACCTTGAGAATCCAGAACAGAAGATTAAAATTCTAAAATTGTTTTCGGTTTTTGTTGAGTCACTCGAATGAATTAGTCGGATGTAATCGAAACGCCCGAAATCAAAATTATAATTGTTAATCGAATAAAACTTTATACTATACATAATAATACCAATGGAAAGCTGATGATTGCTATCACAGTCAGTAAAGTTCTCGCTCTGGACCTCTGCATACGCATTGTGACTTCAAAAACAAAGCCAAAAACTATCCATGACCGCTGAATACTTCACTAATGTGTGTAGTGGGTCAGCAAAATCATTAGTTTTTCATCGTTACGAAGAACGGTCGTAACTCTAGAATCGATTAAGCTAACGATATAACCATAACTTTCCAAGTTCAACCCATACGAGATATACAGATCATATACAGAAACCATCCATCCAGATCACCATTCCATCGAGACTTTTGTTAGATTGATCATCATCATTGAGAAAGATTCGTACATTTTGACCATGTTAACCGTTAATTTATCCATCTTATAGATGATTGCAATGACTGTAATTCCTCTACACACTGGACACTATCAACGTAATTGGTTTGATAAAATATTTTATTTAATTAAAGTTTTCGTAATTAATAAACTCATAATAATTAGACTATCTTGGCAAAATTAACTCTAGATGGCGAGTTACTTTTATTCAGCGAAACAGTAAATTTTGCTACACTAAAGTGAAACTTCACTCAAGATTAATTAATTTCAAATAGCCGACAGACGCTAATGTGATTTGATTACCTGTGCAGCTTACACTTCAGTACTGCATGGAAGTTTACACTAATAAGAGAACTAAATGCGAAGGCGCAGTAACTTTTCAGTCATAGAAAATGAACTACACGTGTAATAATTCCGGACACGTAAGTCATTTGTGTCCGAAAGAGAAAATACTGGAAATAAAATCATTGTCAATGGCTAAAAATGCCCTAGTTATGGTTATTTGAGAAAATCCTGGCATGGGGAGAGATGTAAACCTAAAATTTAGCTGCAGTTTTCATCAACTTTTCTGTCAGCAGAAAAAATTCAGCAAGTGTTTACACACCTTCGTGATGGTCTTCGGTAGCTGCCCCGTAACAGGGAGAGTGAACGTGGATGTTCTTCTACAGGGTTTTGCGTTTTGTTAATAACTGAAATACCCAAGAATTTATTCTCAGTATAGTGAAATAACTGAACGAGGAAGTGGGGTGCAGTTTACGAAAAATACGATCTTGATAATTGAGAACAACGAATGAGTACTTGAGTGAATAAAGCAAATTATTGGTTTATACTGGATGTCTGTAACTGATGAAATTTATTTGAAGGGGCTGAAAGAGTATGTACTTCTACGTCAAAAATGCGGCTATTGATTTTTGAAAATGGTTAACAGTAACCGTTTTATAACCGAAGCTAATTTTTTCTAACATTATTGGTTTATAACAACTTAACGGTAAATAATTTTGAAATTGCGTAATAGTGTTTTTTACTCAGAATAATATGCTATTTCAGTATAATACCGTCAATCGTGGACACCCTGAACATCAGAGTGTCGATTTTATACCAAAAATGACAGCTCGAGATGAGCAAACCGGAAAAATATAGTAGTGGTTATTTTTTTGTATTGGTTTGCTTGAGCGCATGCGTTTCATCTTGTTTATATATTTTTTTTAATTGATGTGTCAAATACGGTTTCGTGTTGACAAATATTTATACAAAATCGACGCTCTGCGATCAAAATTACCTAGATCAAAAGCGATGAGTAGTGTAAATTGTTGAAATATAGTAATAATGAGTTGGCAATGGTAAGGGTTCAACGAATTATGTTTTTTAATTGGATTTTTTCAAATTTGAACATACGACTCTGGCGCTGGCTACTTGAACAGCAGTCACCTAACATATACCATCTCAATCCATTAATCGTTATTTCAGGCGCAAGAAGGAAGTAATATACGATTTTCTTATGAATGTTTATAGGACAATAGAGAAGCTGGTAGATTCTGCTAATCCGTTCATACAGTTGGTACTGGAGAGCTCACCATAGTTTACTGTTGCTACCTACCACAACGGATTATTTCAATATTTATGTTTCTATTTGTTTTATTCATTTTAATGTTTAGATGTTGTGATTATTAAAAAAAGGAGGTATAAAAACTAAAACTGTGATGGAATAAATAGTTTCGTGTAAACAAAATAAAAATTTCCTGGGATGAAAATGGGATTACTATTAATGATTTAAAATATTGTAGAAATTTGGCATTCTATTCTTGAACGGTTTTCTTACTATTCTTCTTTGGAATGGTTTATTATTTTCACAAAGCCAAATCTTATTTAGCTTCCTTTAGTAACCATTTGAAATAGACATTAAAACGCCATTCTTTGTAAATTTCTTCAAAAATCCTTTACATGGAAAAAAAATATTTATAGACTACTCGGACTATATGAAAGAGAATTATGATCCTTTCGGTTGCAAAAAATCAGCATTTTTCAATATTCAGAATAGTCAAGATCGACATTAAACATAAGATAGCTCTATTAGCTGTTATTCCTGCGCACAATGGAAGAAGTTGCTTTACCAAACGTGTATTGTGCGAGAAGTATTTGATTCAATAAATACTTTCTTGTAGTCCGGGGTTATATTTACCACGGTATGAACTGAATTTGATCAGAATCGGTAAGCAAAAAGCTGAACCAAAGTTGGATCGATATGGTCAAATTCCAAAATTTAACCAAAATTATATAAGAACATTTAGGTTCAATGGTTAAAATTCAGAAATTCGTCAAAAGTAATGTTAAAATCGTATTACCAATAATCAATCCCTAATTGAATTATATCAATAAATTAGCGAGTTGTACTCGCAGCCTTCGATTAAAAATTCTAAAGCTTTGTGTAAAATTCACGATGAAGAAACGACCGATTCCTTTCAGAACTCTTTTTCCCAAGCCATCGGATTAAGCAATGGCAGATCATAATTCATCGTATGGCAATAATTCTAATATTGCACAATTTTTTTTGGAAAGCACACAAGCTAATCGAGGTCATAGTCTAGCATATTTTTCTAAGCGTATATGGGTGGATATACAAATACCATTTTCATCAATATCTTCCTGATTTCCAACGAGGTTGCGGCCATGTATTATTAATCAGTAGGAGAGAAATCCAACTTCAAGGTCCCACAAATGACAAATTTAGTAAGACCTATTCGATTTCCATAATCTTGCCAAAGGCACCGCGAGGCATATTCCTCGAGTTGGGTTAAATGATCAAAACTGGTTAATACAAAAACAAAATCATAAAGAGCATAACTTATTGCGGAAATTTTATAGTACTTAAGTGGTTTAATTTGCCTTTTAAACTTTCTATACACAAATTTAAATTTAATTTTTCTCTCTTTATCGTCGAAGAACGAATGGCCAAGGGACAATTTTATCGCTGGCACATATTCAAAAGCATGGAAAACTTTCAGTACCAGAGGTACATGCTCAATACTAGACACCTATCGTTTTTTCACGGCCTTAATCGTCTCATCTTAACTATTTGCAAGTGTCAACTTTCTGCGGAATCCCAATCATATTACACAGATCGAAAGTGATTGTATTCAATCTTTGGTATCTGTTCTAAAGAAACTACTAGCGCTTGCCCCTTCCGTAGAACAGGGTATGGATAACTTAAGGCAGAGCCGATCTCCTCAAGAAATGACGGCCTACCTCACGCACGAGTAAGGAAACAATAATGACACTAATCGAGGAGGTAAGCAGCCTCTTGAATATTATTTAAACAATCAGAATAAGTATACGGTGGAAGATATCACTTTATGTTGAATTTTGTGCTTTCACCTGTACTAAGTACATTCAAATCCGATATCTTGTTGATGTTTTGGACTGCATATAATTTTAATAAATCATCTTAATATATCTATCTCTATCTAAAAAATCTGTTAAGAAATTTCTTATCATATACACAAGAACAAAAATGCTTCACTCGTTATCTCTACGTAGTCTTTTACTCTGTTCAAAAACACAACAAATGGCAAAATTAAAACAACAAGTTTAATGAATATCATCAACAATAAAAATTTGAAGCAATGTATATTCCAAAATCCCATGACCAAACCATATAAACACAAATAATATTTTTTTAGCAACCACACAACTTTCCCACATTTCTCAAATAATTCTGTATAGTACGAGTATATGGTTGGTATGCCACATACACAAGACAATAAATTTCACGCGCGCATGAATAACCTTTACAAAAATTTGGTAACCAAACTAAATATTTCTCGTAATTCGCATAGTCGCGTTTTTAGTTCCTCTATAATACGAACATTGTAATTATAGGTAAGCACATGTGTTCATCGTTCTTTTGAAATTTAATATTCCATTTATACCAGAGCCAAGTTGAAAAATCACGTGAATCAGTTTAATGTTTCACTGTCTATTTAACTTTATATATATTGTAGTTTCATTTTAGTTTTTGCTTCTATTTATTTTATTTACTTCTTGACATTCAAAAAATGTTTCACAACAATTATATCAAAAGAAATCATAAATTTGTATAAGCGTATGAATATACGAGTACGTGGAACGTCTATTCATATAGAGTGCGAGTGAGAAAGGCTTTAAAAGTGAAAGTCACTCATAGTGTTTAGTGTAAAATATAAGAATAGTTTATGAATATTAAATCTACTGCACACTGCATGCAAAACTATATATCTAAATGTGTAAAATTTGATATGCTGCGAGCGGGTCTGTGCAGCATAATAGCCACGAGCTATAAGCGGATGATATTTTTATGATCATGTTTTTCAACTTGGTGGTAAATTTTAAAATGATTTGCTGTCGTGCCTCTTAATTTACAATGTCTGCTTTAATATTTAAATGGTTCTCAAAATGGTTCTTAAAAGATTAGCCTTCTAAATTGGCTCGATTCCTTCACTCTTTATAGAACTGCAGCCTCAAAAGGCAAAGCAATCGAAACACTTGGCTTTTATTTAGAAAGATTTACTTAGGTATAGAATTTAACAAAGGTCTTCAGAAATTTTCGACTGTCGTCAATAAGCATGTTTAAATCCAATATAATATTAGATTATTCGAGGCATACTCAAAGTTAGTTTTCTCCAATTCAATGTGACTTTTCGCACGTGTATTGAGCACAATACAGCAAGACAGAAAAATCGGTGAATTAAACGAATGTCCGCAATTGATAAAATTTTATCAATAATCAATCCCCATTTTATTTTAAATTAAATTTTTAAAATTTGAGTAGGCATTTTGTATTTTAGAAATGTTATGTTCGGTGATATACAAACTACAAACAATCTAGAAAATAATATGACTATGTATGTACCAAGATTAAAGTGAATCCAAAAGCTGATTGTCATTTACTGGGCGGAGCTTAACAATAAGCTGCAAGCATCGATGTTGTGACCCGTGTTCAATAAGTGTCTAACCACAGCAGACTCATCAACTCTGTTAAGGCACAGACATTTGAAATGTTTTGTAAAGAGTTCGGATATGGCTCTTTTTCAATGCTCGAAGTGCACATTCACAATTCAAAAATTGTCCTTTGCGTATTTTAGCTTTGATTCTAGTATCTGTTTACACACAAACTTAAGCCCTTTCCAAATGGGATTTAGTCCTGATCTTCAGTTTTTAAATGTAGTTGGGGGTTGTTGCGTTCTTTAGAGTCTGTTTTTTCATGGTCATATGTTACCATTCGGTTTATCATGTGTCTGTGTCTTGAAGAACTATTAGTTATTACAATATTTTCATCCGCTTTAATTCCCTATCAAAGTGCATATGTTGCCAGTCGATGAACCATGCTGCTAAAAGCATATCTCTCTTCCGGGTGGTATGTCGTTGGTGATAATACGATTAGAAACTGTTTCTGTGTAATTTGAGGAAAAATTATTATTTTCTCTACATATTACAACGTCAAGTGACGATAGCTGTCCATTTATTTCCTCTTCAAGCTAAACTAAATTGTTCCAGCATGTGAGTCGAGTAACTTTAGAAATTGGCAAGCTTGATTTTTACCAATACAAATCAAACATATCTTCAACATATCGTATCAAATTCTTGAAAAATTAATGTTTCTTTTCCAGGTGTTCCTCTAGGTGCCCCATAAATAAGTTGGCAATGTAAGGCGAAAATGAGTTTCTCATTGAGGAGCTGAATGTTTGCTGGTATGTCCAACCACTGAACTTCAAGGAACTTTGGGTCATGCAGGTTTCCTCAACAGGTTAAACGTTTTTGTTTTGTGCAGTTTTGTTCCTTTTTAAATCTTCCTAGCCGTTTAAATAATTAAAATTAAAATTAAAAATTTAACAAGAGCTATTTTATAGAATCTAGTTTACTTTAGGTAATCGTAATTGGTTCGATATGATTTAAAGTAGGCAAATTGTATTATTTCAATAGTTAATCAAAAATCAATTTGAATGTTTGACAGAGTTGCAAAATTATGTTTGTATGTATCACCATGATTTTTAAATCGCGATTGGAAATAATCGTGATAATTTTTGTGTCTGTCCACGGTATTTTTTTCTGTTTCTGAACGCTCGGATATTACGATTTTCTTATCTGAAATATTTTTCAGGTTTTACACAGCAAATAAAGTATTTCTTTACGGATAAAATTTATCTGACTTCTGCTCGCTAAAATATAATAAAAACACGATACTTGCAGCCTGGGGCTCTATTTCTGAATTTGATACGAAATCAAGATTACTAGATTACTATACTAATACTCCCATTTTCGTATCATATTCAGAAATGGGACCATTGAGTTAATAAAGCTGAATTTCACGATAGTTATTAAAATTTAACCAGTATAGTTTTTTATGCAGGTAGTAGTATCTTCATTTAAGTAGCTGGTCCATCACTGGTTGAAGATTAGTCAGACAGTTTTTTTCTCTCATTCCCTAGAGCACAATAATAACTACTTCAATACTCGAAACAGAACCCTATATAAACATACTTACTTAATTTGGGCTATATAGGTTTCCACTGTCGGCCATATTCTGCATATCTCCGTCCCTAGACGTTAACGAATGATACCTTTATTTTATTCGGTATGTACAAGGCAATAATGCTCGCAACATTTTGTAAAGATCTCTAACACTTGCAGTCTATCTAGAACTCTATCTGTCGAAAGTATGCCGATCGATTCACCATGTCTTTGTTGTAGTGTGTTAAACATGACAAATTCCAGTTATAATTGGCTCCTTTTACTCACTCCAAAAAGTTAATAACGACCTCAGGCGTGAATTAAAGCCTTTTTTAATACACACATATTACGAATGTCTTTCGTCACGGCAATTTAAAACTTTGGACATGGGATATACTCAACAGAATCAAATTTTCTCCACCATTTTTTCAACATTAAGAACTTCAAAACAAAACGTTAAGTTAAAATCGACTGAACTAACGTCAGATCACAAATGAATTAGTCTCTTATTAACGAGGCCTCTTTCAAGTAATTACTTGAATTACTCCGTGCCTTTTTTGTAAAGTTCCTAAAAGGCAAAGATTTCATTTCGTATTCCACAACAATTTCATACAGATCGCATTAATTAGAGAACAATACTTAGCACTTCTTGGAAACAAATATCAGCCCGTCAGTTCCCAAGCCTTTGTTAAAAATCTCAGTTTTTTTTATTATTCTTACTCGTGGAAATTAGTCTTACAACGTTACTACTCAATCCAGTGTGGAAGCAATTCGGTTTTGTAATGAAAGAACTTTTTATATGAAGTATAACTGCATAGTTAATTGCTCCCGAAAACTTTTAGTTAAAATATTATCAGTTAATCTAAAAATTAGCACATCCAAGAACAATTGAACTAAAACGAAACTGAGCTAAAACTGTCCCCATTATACAAGGTGCATCCAACGGATTTTTAATTATTACAACTACAGGGCGAGTTTTTAATTATTGCCATGGTTTTATCTCGGAAACGGTGCGAGAGGAGATAGGAGATAATTATGTACTTGTATGCCCTTTAATGTTGTATGACCTTTGATCTCAAAAGTTTACCAAGCCCTGATCAGAGCTTTGTGTTTCTTTATGATTAAATGTTTACAATGAATTAATCTATTGTATTCAGAATTTATAAGTTTTCTTTGTGTGCATTGTACTGATTTATATACAGAGGAGGAAAACAAAATAAATATGTCACAATGCACACCTGAGGCGTCCAATATAAATTCAATTCTTGCAATTATTTTGTTATGTTGATTACTCTAAATTTATTTCATCGCGCACTAATTCCACTTGAAATCACATTTGCGTACGAACGTAACGTACACATACAGTTTTTGCTTAAGCTAATTTATATTTTAAAGATAACACGAAAAACACAAACAAATTAAACTTTTTCATCAAAATGATAATGACACATGACACAAAACATAATACATTCTCAAGCGGATACGCGAGACATTTTACATAACAATTTAGATTATCGACCGGGCCTAATGACTAAATCATATTTTCTTCTATTATAATCTATGCATATACGAGTAGATTATTAGACGTACAAAATTACTGGAACGTTAAATTTTGCTTTATTAAATTTTTTTTTTATTTTGCAATTTCTACAAATCATTTTATATTTTTTACGTAGAATTTTCTCATTTTAAGTTTTCCCAGTTTGAAAAAAAAAAATTTGATGGAATAATTTATCACAACACTAAAAACGTCAAACAACAAAAAAGTTAAAAATTTACTTCCTTTTCGTGTCTGCTACTTTGTGCCTATATGAAAATGATTAATGGTATCAGGCTCCATGCCCCATCTATGTGTGTTCTAAGTCGTATGTGTGAGTAACATGGCAATACAGAAAACTGGATGAAATGGTAATTTTTTGGAAGAGATTATCTTTATCATAATGTATTCTAATATTTACTGTTGTGATTGATTGCGTACGCTATCTCGGTAAGAAACGCATAACTCACATTCACCTTATTATGTGGCACACAATAAGATTTTAAGTTAACTCACTATATAAATTGAATTTTTTGCGTAGGACACGTTCAGATTAAAATTTATTTGATTGCTATATACAACATTGTTGTGTGTGCGTGTGTATAATTTTTATAATATTCATCAAAATGGGCCCTAAACGCCAAATAAGGCTTTAAAGTTATAAACGCATTTGTCTATATATTGTAATAACTTGATGGGCGTTCATGTTGAAATGAAGTGCTCAAGCACCCGTAAGTACTAGGTGCGCAACTAAATTTTCGTTTTTTTTTTTTTGAAAAATGAAAAATGGAAAATTTTAATAGAAATATAAAAAAGTCCTTCACTATCTACACATTTTTGCCATCTCTCTGGCAATACATGAATACCACGACGATAAAACGATGCGTCTTTGGACCGAAACCATTCATCCAAGAAATTTTGCACTTCTTCGAAACTGGCCAAGGCCTTGCGAAGCCATGCGCCATCAACCAGAATAAGTGATAATCTGAAGGAAGCCAGGTGTGGCGAATAAGGCGGGTGCGGTAGCAGATCCCATCTCAGCGTTTTGATGGTATCCTGGACGATGGGAGTGCGATGGCAAGTATCGTTGTCGTGGGTCAGATTGATCAGTTGTTGTTGGTAGCGTTGTCCATTGACAGTTTCGCCTTGTTTGGGCAGCTCATAGTACACAATTCTTTTCTGGTCCCACCAAACGCAAAACATTGTCTGCTTTCCGAAGCGATTTAGCCGTGGCGTCGATGTTGATGCTTCACCTCCTCTTTCTTTCATGCCGTCAAAGCAAAATTTCGAAATGACTTCGATTTTCCATCTGTCTCTCAGTCAACTCATAAGGCACCTATTTCCCCTCCTTTTGAATTTGTCCCATAGCATGTAAACGTTTGGAAATACCTTTGCGAGTCGTGTTTAACGCCTCCGCAAGTTGATCTTGAGTTTGCGTATCATCTTCATCCAATAACGCTTGCAGCTTGGTGTCTTCAATTGTTTTTGGTCTTCCGGAGCGCTTCTTGTTCTCAATGTCGAAATCGCCACTTCTGAAGCGTTTCAACCAATCTTCACAAGTAATTTTCGATGGTGCATGTACGCCGTAGGCCTGCTCAAGCAAATGACGTGCTTCAGCTGCATTTTATCTTCAAGTTGAAGCAGAAAAGCAAAGCTTCCCGCAAAACTCGACATTTTCGTTCTTAGAATTTTTTTTTTTTGTTGCGATATGTGCTGGTATTACAACTGGCTATATCGTTAACAACTGTTTCCACGCTATGAACAAAACAGAACTTCTGAGATAATTGACAACTAGATGGATCGCTAGCACCATCTATATGTGAAACCCGGAAATTTAGTTGCGCACCTGATAAGTAAATAATTTTCTTATTTTCCATTTGTTGTACGCCCACGCGCTTCATATTTCGGCGAAGCAAAAATTAATTTTTTCTTTTTTGCCAAAAATATTTACATACTTTGTACGTACATTGATTTGTGTAATTTATTATTTCAAGAACTGAAAATTATTTTGAATTATTGATTGCTAAGTTAATTATTGTATATAGAAAGATTGATTTGTTTGTTGTTTTATAAGTAAACAAGGCTTATTATTTTGGAATTTGGAATTCCAAAAATGTGTAAGTAACTCGAGAATCATATGAATAACGACTGCTAAAGCGATGATCTTCAGTAAAGGTATTACTACAGGTCCAGGTATTATTCGCTTATTCCTCTTGCGGAATGTTCTATATATTGCGACACATGCATATAACAATAGACAATAGAATTTTCTACGCCCAGTCTAGTCAAAATCTGCTCTGCATGCTATAGCACCGCGCGCATTATGTTCGATTAAATTTTTTTGTTCGGTTGATGGCATCCCAATATATTTTTTTATAAATTAATTTTGCACGGATTTGAATAAGACCAGTAAGTATAACATCACATATTTAAGATCAATTAAGTCAGGAAGTCCTGTATAAATTGATATTTCACATCTTCCTTTTTGCTTCTCCGATCAATTTGTTCATTGCTTTGTGACCTTTTTTTGTTATCTATCTTCAATTGTATGTTTACTTGGTCTTGGGCTTAGTGCTTTAAAGTATATAAATTTCTTTGTGTAATCTGTTACAGCAACATACTTCAGTACTCAATTACCTCAGTACTCTACACAGGAACTTTTGATTATTTCCTGATGACATTTGATATTTTTACTGTTTACTTTTTCTTGATTTTATATTCACGCCTCAAGTAAGCATTTCGGATTGTTCATTCAATCTTCAATGTTACTATACCTTGCTCTGCTAGATCTCGTCGCAGTTTACTCGAAAGATACAATAGACTTCCTACTGCTTTATTCTTTTTAGGAAAATTTTCCTTTTGAAAGAGCGCTCTTAATCCCTTCTTTTAGAGTTATCATAGGAGTGAGAGGCGCTTTACACTTATAAACATAGAACAACCATACAATCTATTTATATAATTTTCCTGATTTAATGTTATAGAGACTTCTACACTACGTTATAATTCAAATCCCAAATATGATGAAGACTGTTCATAAGTTTCCATGTGAAATACTCTAAGCAATCTCTTCCTTCAATGTTTCCAGCTAATATAATGTCATCATCAACACAGATGTCAATAATTTTGCTCCAATTCCATTTTTGAAATGTATCCTGCCGAATTTAATCAGTTCCATTCACTTTAGTGATACTTGTTTTAGTCCATATAATGCCTTTTCTAGACGAAATATTTTATTTCCTAGAGCATAATATCCTTTCGGAATCTGCTTATATACTTTACAACTGATTTACAAATCATCTAGTAATTTATCTTTCAAAATTTATATTCTCGTTTTGAGGTTGTCATTTCTTATGTACCACGATGCATTAACTATTCCACTTAGGGCTTTGCTTTGGAATGGCTGGATGATATTAACATTGGTTTTCTTGATACAGTCCCAGGGCTAAATACCGTAAGTCCATAAAGGTTTTAGAATTTGCCGGTATAGAAGCAATTTGTTGTGTAAAGTTAGTTCAGAATTTTTTCCTAAGAGCCAATCCA
The DNA here is from genome assembly GCA_963691935.1 of Nephrotoma guestfalica. Lineage (NCBI taxonomy): Eukaryota > Metazoa > Arthropoda > Insecta > Diptera > Tipulidae > Nephrotoma > Nephrotoma guestfalica. Next base: position 264,938,783 of record OY829914.1, on the reverse strand, counting down.
TCTTTCTGTATTTAATGTTTAATTCTTTTTTCTTTTTGACATACTCTTTCCCTTTTTGTTTCCATTTTATGACTCTACAATGCCTATATATTATGCCGTATTTGCATAGGGAATTTGCTGAGAGTTGAGTTCTACTGGTATCCAGTTGACCTTGCTGTGGAAGTTTACGTGAACAGATTTTGTTTCATTAAGTTTTATACGCCATTTCTTCGTCCAGGTACTGACAATATTAGTAGCTCTTTGCAATTTGCTTGTGGATTCTTCTATGCTATCTTGCTGTTAAGATGGCAGGTCCGAGGTATATAGAACATATAAAGTTGGTCACAGAACGCTAGTTTGTGCTACTCTACTCCTGCTGGTATTTTCTTTATTTCTGAGTATTGGCCATCTAATTTAACACGAAAGTGTCGGTTAGATATGTAAGATGTCAGTATTTCACAAAATTACTGTGATAAGTCTCTTTGTAATTTATATTCCTAGCCTTTATGCCATACTCTGTCAAAAGACTGTGCTATCGTTGAATGGTTTTCTCTGAAGCCAAATTGATGTGGAGGAACAAGGTTTCTTTATTCAATTATTGGTTTGAGTCTCTTTAGGAGTAGTTTCTCGAATATTTTTGAAATTATTGGAAGTAAGGAAATCGGCCTTTACGAATTTTTGTCATTAAATGTTTTTTTGGTTTAGGTATCATGCTTACTTCTGCGACTTTCCATTGATTTGGAACGTGTTAAGTTTGGGTACTGCGTTAATTATTTAGAGTATATACGTAGTACTTTTTCAGTAAGAGTTTTTACTATTTGTCCTGTAATTAAGTCATATCCCGGAGATTTCTTTGCATTTAGGTTAAGATTGATTTCCTCTTTTAATTCTTGTAATGTGACAGGAGATATATTGCAGTTATCCGTTTTATTTACTGGTGGTATATTTTCCTCTGCTGTTTATCTAGGTAGAACAAACAATGAAGCTTTTTGCTTTGCACTTATAACCCATGTTCCATATCTTAATTTTTATTGGTGGAGTTTGTAGTTTAGGTCGTTTTAAACTTGTTGCCGCTCCCAAAAGAAATACTCGGCATCTTGTTCCCCAGTAAGGCCACTTAGCTATTCATTAATGGATTCGTTCTTGGTTTCTTTAATTAGCAACTTTAGTTTATTGAACAAAAAATGTAGAGTTGTTTTATCTTGCTTTTCGTTTTGATGCACCCAGTTCCCCAACTTCCAAAGGATAAATAGCATTTCCGCGCATTTCCTTTGAACTTGAGAGGGTACTATTCCTTGCCGCTTCTTGTATACTGTTGTTGAGTTGTTCTAGTTCTTCTTCTAGTGTATCGGATTTTTAATTGGCACCTCAACTATTTTCTAGAATTTCTCCCAGCAAGTTTTCTTATTAGTTAGCCAAGGTGGACTAGTTTTCTTAACAATCGTTGTACTGATTGTCATAATAACAGACGTGTGATCCGACTTAATCCCCTCGCTGCTTTCCAGGTATATGTAGTTCTCGTTTATACCTTTGGTGATAAAGAAGTCTATGATACCGGGTATTTTGTTTCTATCCGTAGGCCAATAAGTTGGTTGACCCCCAGAATGCAATTACTGCAAATAGTATCCCTTAATTAAATTATATCTTGGGGAGCAATATATTGACGATACACTTTAGTGTTGCCTATTGCCCTTCGTGCTGGATGAATGGCGTGATAACAGCTGTATCCATATATTTTAAGATATAAAGTTGAAGTAAGTACTACCGATACTAGGCATGTTGCATTAGCTCATTTGCATTCCAGGTTACTATTCTTAATATTTTATTTGTGGTTGTTTTCTGTCTAACCTGTTGCTAGAGCTTCAAGGCATGTCTCTCGTTTATCTAGACGAATGTTAAGAGCTTCCATGCTCCTTAGTATCTTTTAAAGCACTGTTGTATCTTCAGTAGTGCCCTTCGAAATAACTGGTTTTGTCATTACCACTTGCGAGCATAGTTTTGGTTCTTCCGTTTTACTAGCATGGGGTTTTGGTTCCTCTTTGGTGAAAGTTTGATTATTTTTTCCGGTATTTCTGGATTTTGTTTTTGCTTTTTACTTTTTTGTAGCTCCTTGGCTATTTCACATCCCCGGTAGTTTGCGGAATGTTGCTTCTTGCAATTAATACATTTTGCAGGAATGAAGCAACCAGGCATACTTGGGCGTGATGCTTTCCGGCACCATTCACGCATCTAGTCTTTCTTTGGTAATATTTCTGCGTATGATTAAAACCTTGACGTTTTTTGCACTGCGGTATTAGACCGCTATTTTTTTCAATGGCTCTATTTTAACTCTCATGTTAAGTATTGCTTTGATATTACACATCTTCCACTTTTTGTTTGTTATTAAAAGTGAGCATAAATAATGGAAGCCCCCCTTTTGTTAATTTGAACTCCTTGTTCAGTTTCGATTATTTCTTTCTTAATAATGTTTATCTCATTTCCTATTTGATAACCCTTTTGCTTGAGATCCTCAATAATTTCCCCTTTTGCGCAGGTTGGGTGAAGACCTCTAGCCATAACCTTGATTGGGTGATCATTGTAATCCTCATAGGTAAACCATTGATGCTCCTCGGAATTAAGCTTTGTAACCACAACTCTGTAGGTTTCAGAGTCTGCAACATTAATTTTCCAGAAGCCATTGTTTAGAGATACGAGTTTGTACTCGGCTACCGTAATCGACTTCATAATCGATTGTATAGTGGAGCAATTTAATATCCCGATGACATTTATTGGTGGAGATGATTTCTCATTTGGTTTAGCTGGTTGTTGTTCTAACTTGTTTCTAGAAACCTCTTTTGAAGTTGATGATAAAGTTTCTACCATTTCTGATGAGTGTTGAGCTTTCCTTTTCTTACTTGGTCTTTTATTCCGGTTCAATACCCGATTTGTTTCTCTTTCTAATTCTGCCTCATCCGTATGTAATATATTAATGTCACCATCGGTGACACAGAGTTAGGGTCGTCCTAAGTGGTGCACGTGTTTCAACTCCTTTTTTAGTTCTTCGTTCTCTTTCTTTAAAATTGTAAATCCTTCTTTCAATTTAGCTGTAAATCCCTTTATTTCTCTTAATTGTTCACGGAGTTCGGCATTTTCCTTCTCGTACTGAAAGATATTTCAAGTTGAAGGTATAGGTGACTTTGATAATACGGAACTTCGCTCAAATGGGTTAAATAATGATTGACCCACCCCGAAATCTGTTGGGTCTGCCTCCGAAGAGTGTGGATGTGACAGCATCCCTGCTGCTGTGTCACCTGGGGTATTACATTCCGTATTTGTTGTACTCATTGTTTTAGCCAAGTTATACCACTGGAATTTGGTCCTCGGTTGCACTTTGTTACTGATGAAGCAGTACCCGCCCCCCTCGACGTGGACACTGCCGAAGCCCTCTGGAAAAGACTAACAAATAACAAAACAAACTGGGAATACTTTCGGCAGCTAGTCGAAGAAAGCGTCAATCTGCAGGTGCAGATATCGAGCGCTTTCATGAAGAAGAACTAAGAAGCCTCATTGAAAGTGTACAAAAAGCGGCCTGGGAAAGTACCTCTGATCAGCAGGGAATCTTACGAAAATTATATACTATCCGGTTGAAGTGAGAGAGTTGGTTAATGAAAAAAGAGCTTGTAAGACTGGGCCAAGAACTAGAGCCTCTGAAGGCAAAACAATCCTAAACAACTTATGCAACAAACTTAAACTAGTTATAAAGGGGATTGAGAATAAGTCAGTTGCTAGCTTCCTAAGTAGTTTGACAGGTAAACCTTACATGGATTATCCCTGTAGTAAAACACCAAAAGTTTAAAAAGGCCTAACATGCAATTGCTACTCATAAAAATGGTTGATGGAACCTGGGCTCGCAGCGATATGCGAGAAGCTGATCTGTTTGCTGAACACCTAGAAAATACCTTCAACCCGTCAACTGTACAAGCGGATAATGAATATTCAAAACCTATAAGCACCCTTATAGACGAGATACAGTCCTTAACAAAATTATTTGTGCATCGCAAAAATTTAACAAATCACTCGAGTAAATTTAAAATTTTGACCCAAAAATTAACAAACCAAAAAATAATTTATTTGTTATTCGAAATGACATTTATTCTGTATTTGATTAAAAAAAATTAAAAAATATCCATTATTTCCTTAAAAATAAAAGTAAAACAAAATGACAAAATTATTTGTGCACAGTACAAATAATCAATAAAATTGACTAAATATCGAGGAATAATAATGAATAATTTCAAATTAAGTCAATATGAAGTATTCCCACCATTATTTGCAATCACTTCATGAAGACGCTGTGGAATGGAATTCACGAGATTTTCTAGGATTTGTGTTGGAATTTGCTCCCTGATATTTTTTATTGCAGCAAAAGTTTCATTTGGCTGCCTTCCAATTTCTACCGCCATTTTTTGCTTTAAATAATTTCACATATCCTCAATTGGGTTTAAATGCGGACTTTGTGGTGGTCAATCAAGTGTTTGTTGATCTAAATCTCTTAGAAACCACGTGATGATTTTACTTTGTGAATTGTAGCGTTGTCTTGCTGCAATATAAAATGCTGGCCGATCAATTCACATCCGGAAACTAATGCGTGCTCTGGAACTGTTCAACGGTTCCAAGTACGTACTTGAAGTTACCGTTTGAGGTAGCATTATAAGATTACCAACGCCATTGTAGCAGAAACATTCCCATACGATTATTTTGCCGCCACCACTATGGCGAGTTGGCATAATAACGGTGCGATTTTTTTTTGTTCGGAAGTCGAATAAAAATATTTTTTACCGAAGGCTCCATCTAAACTAAAACATGACTCGTCTGTCCACAAAATATTACGCCAGAACTCCACAGGAGTTTGCACAGTCGTGCACTCTTATTTGTTTGGCTTATGAAAGGCTTCATTTGAATAGTATAGGATTTGACATTTGCCTCGTGTAGTCGTCTTCGTACAGTCATCTGAGAGATTTAGTATTTTTGAGTAATTTTGAACTTGTTTGATTTTTCCCTGAGGGTTGCGTTTTAGGAGATTCACTATTCTTTTGGGGTTGTAGCTCGTTTTCGCCCTCTCCCTGGTACATTTTTCAAGCTGCTCTTAATTTTTTACATGTACATCCGTGCTAATTCTTTTATAGGTATGGCCCTACAATTACGGCTCTGACCTCTAAAGACAATTCCTTTGTTTTACCCGTTTTAAAAAATATCGACTACAAACTTGTAATAGAAAATAATAACTAAAAGGATAATCTGTAACATTTTTGTCAAAACATTAAAAACAATCGGGATTCCCGTTATGAGAATTTTTTTCTTGCGATGCACAAATAATTTTGTTAAGGACTGTATCTGTGCTAAGAAGTAAAAAACCACAAGGAAGGAAACTACAGCATGATAATCAATGCATATCAGAAAACATAAAGAACTATTTCCGGCCTAGGGGGTTCTGGAGCGGCGTACATTTTTATTTAACGCCAACTGGGATTTTGGAAATTGGTCATTAGCACAAATTGTAACATACAGGTGGTGCTGGCCACTAGTTCAATGTTTATCCATCTCGTACCATCTGAAAACATCAATCGCAATAATTTTTAAAGTCATTTTTAGACACTGTCTATAAGGCCTCAATAGGTCTAAAATGATATGTTAAGGAGCAATCATAACGTGCCATCCATGGGATGTTAAGTCACATCCTAGTGAAGACTATTATTTTTTATAAAAGCGCTCCCCACTTTATGAGTAATGAATGAATGAAAATGTACCCACTTGCCAATATGTTTCTTAATAAAAATAATAAATTAATCAATCAATATTAACCCAAAACATAATGCTGCGTTGCAAACAAATTTGGCGAATGTACATAAAATAAGTTCAAAAACCTTATTCTTTCATGTTTTTCAGTTTAATGTGTACCAGGACATAAAAAAATGCAAATAACATACCATTTTATCCAGCTGTATCATAATTTTCCATTATATTCGTTTTTTACGTTGTAAATTGAATTAACGATTTTTTATATGTACAAGCTACGAAACAATTATTTATTAGAAATATGTCCATGTTACCGGCAATAATAATGTTGAAACTCCAGATGGTACAAACGTTTTAGGTTTGAGCGCTATACACACGAATAAATTTTGTGTACGGAATTTTTATAATCATTCATAAAAATTTATTATGTAACCGATGCTCTGTTTACATACATAATATTCAAATTCACCTTTAGCTTTATATTCGTAACCTCTTAACTCGCGTATCTGTTTAATTTGCTATTTGCAATTATTACGACAAACATGTAAATGTTTGCTTTCAGTTTCTTAGCACACACATTCGTACGTGAATTTCGACCGCCATGTTTGCCATTGATCTACTTAGCACAAGCACTAAAACCGTGTGACACATTGGTATGTTGTTTATGTTTTGTCAATAGAAATGCGAATTCGATTATCAGAAAGATAATCACTTATCTCCTTATAAGTTTTTAATTTCAAGGCCCTACCATAAATACCCGTGCTTATCACAATGCAATCAATGTCGTGTGTAATCGCATTAAATCGAAATATGAATTGAAACAACAATAATTAATGTTGTTGTTGGAAATTTAATTAAGTAAATAGTTTAATCAGCTCTATTGTATTTTTAGCCTAACCACGATCTAAATAATACAATTTAAACCAAATTAATTAATTATTGGATAGTTAGTTTAGCCCAATAATGCAATTATAACAAAATATTTAAATTAGTTTGTGACCTCATAGTTTGGTTTATGTACAGAATTTTTGGTGTGTCGACAAGTTTAATGTTTTTTCTATTTTATCGTTTTATGCCGTACATAATTGAATACAGTTTTTTTGTGGGCTTGTAAAATGTTTCGATTTTTTCCATGCCCTGAAAAGAGCAAAGATCAATAAAGTTTTGGAGTTATTCAGTTTACGAAATAAACCAAATATTTCGTTTATTTTTTGTATTTTTTTTTAAATATTTGTAAGACGAATCTGATAAGAAATAAAATTTATAAAATAAATTATCGGAAACATTTGGTTAATAAGGTTATTTTTATAGTCTAGATTACTCTAGTTGGTAAATGCTTGGACGCAACATACAAGCATGCATACCCATTTAGCATTTTACGAGAAATTTTGTTTCAAAGAGCATCTCTAAATTATTAGGCGAAACTAAGATAGAGCGAACATCGCCCTATACATAAGCTCTCTAAAGAAATAGAGCAAGGAACACTGAAATTATTAAAAATATTCACATCGAAAATCGACTGCTACTCTAAAAACTATTCCAGTTGACACCAGCACTCTCGGGAAACTGAACTGCGTTTAATCCACAGCTTAGCAGCAACACTAGATTAAAATTTCGTTTTAAAAAACTATGGGTTGCGCAGTAACTTCATACTTATATTTACTGCTGGCTCCTTATCCTTAATGGGGATTTCGTCGCAGCGGTTATTCCAGTTATTCATATTCTAAATTTGACGTAAACATAGAACAAATCTTTCAAATAATTTATAACAAGATTTATGGGTCATCATGAGCAAGTTCAAAATAAGCTAAAGCGATACGATTGTGGTTTGTACGAAGGACTTTTTGCGATCAGAATCAACTCTTGAATTCACTTGATATCATGGCGTTCTCATGTTTTGGTTTCACCATATCAACATTATTGGTTCTTTAACGCACTTTAGTGGTATTATTGTTTCTTGAATCTAGTTTTTCAGATTCAGGTCCGCGCCTAATAATAGCCCTAATATTCGAATTCGAAATATGGGTGATCCGAATTTATACTGAGCCAAGCAACGGTTGATAACGGTTGGTTGTCCATCGTTTAATAATATTAAATGCATTGACTTGATAAAAAATTTCCGCACTCTATTTCCGAATCCTGACAGGAGATTTATTTTCCTTAACAAAGCGAGAAGCCACGAGATCGTGAAATGTGAGAAAATTTGTTCGAAACCGCGACTTGCGTTGGGAGTTTCGATGTTGTTCCATAAACGCACTAGATGTAAATATTAATTTTAATTCGTGTAAGTTTGTGAAATAGCAGCAAAACTCTCTTCTCTCAAGACGCGATTATCGAGCAAAATTTGTACTTAGCTGTTTCATGAATGGAAAGGGTGGTAAATGGAAGTTGTCTGTCTTACTTCTTTGATACACAGAAAGTTCCTCTTTACTAACCTATGTTTTTGGAATCACTTTGTTATAAAATTGATGTTATTAAATCGCCGTCTTCCTTAAAATTTAACAAATCTGTAAGACTATATTATTGGGAATCAAGTTTTATAATCAATAATCAAGATTTTTAAGAATCAAAAACCGCATTAGTAATGCATAATCCTTGGTTTGTTCGATTTCTTTATGAAAGCTTTCATTCTAACGAGATTAGCTTAAATAACAATGGTTTCCATCGAAAATTTTTAGCATCTCTGATTTTTCGTCAAAAGCTTAACTATGAATTTTGCGCACTATCAATTAGTTTGAATATCAGTGATATCAGGAAAAAATCAGAAACTACGTCAGCAAACGTATCTTTCGATTGGTCGATTTCCACCGAAGCTCCTAGATCAAACTGCCAAAAAAAGAAAATATGAAGTTTTACCCAGATGCAATCATTAAAATCACATAGTAAACCTACTGAAGAAATTGTACTTTCCTTTTGGTTGGTTTCCTACTGAAAACACTGTGATCTTCCAATCTACGCGATCGATTGTAAGAACAAGAACTAAAATTGGAATTTAAAAAATACGTAATTTAGTAAAATCATCAGACGTTTAATTTTGTAGCAAATTAATGGTGTTTTACCCTAAAAATCGTTTTTTTTTTTGTTAAACACTGTTCTTTTCAAAATATGTATTAGTAAATCTGCTATTACCACAAAATTTAATTTTACTATGTCACTGCGACTTTCCAATTTACAGAACAGATACTGTAGAAAGACACATACTGATAACTTTTCGAAAATCACTTTTATGACTTTACCGTCCCGGAAAATTGTAAGAGACATTTTTGTTAAAAAAAATTAAGGAACGTTGATAATTCGCCGATTAGTAAAATTAATTTAGACCTCACAATTCCAAGACGTAGGGCGGATTTTTTTAGGTGACAACGCTTATTTTGTGTAGATCGGTTACTTTTTAACTGGAAAGTGTAATTTTACAGATGCTTTATTTAAAGTTGCGGTAATAGATAACAATTTTAGTTAAGAATATACAATTACTTTAAGTAATTACCTCAATCCCTAAAATAACTTGTTCTTCTTAAGGAAATACCGGGTAAACTCCGTTATTGAATCCGATATTACTGTGTAAAATCAAAATTTCTTATGAGCAATTCAAACCTACGCGATTGTTAACAATTTTTTTTCCTTTTTAATTTTTATATTTTCGCGGTACTCGAATTTATCCTTGTAACTTAATTACAACACAGTTGAAAATTACAAAATAATATTTCTGTGTAAGTAAATCTTCCAATATGTAAGTAGATTATTCTAAGAAAGCGATAAAAATTTCATTTAAATGTGTTACTATACAGCTCCGGGTAACCATTGCTTGGGTTTGTTACATATTTTGATTTGACAGAAGAAACATGAGAACACAAAATTAATCTGAGATATTTTGGCTGTCCATAACTGATCTGTTTCTCTCTTTTTTGATAACTTACAACCTGAGTAACATATCGATAAATTAACGTACAAATGTCAGCTAGATGAGCCCGTGAAATTTAACAAAAATAACACGTAAACGCACACGGTTCCAATTGGAAAACATGGCTAAAACAGAATTCTCATTGGATTCAAATAGATTCCAATATTCGCCATATTGAATTATCTTAGGATTAGTGATTTACACTGTTAGTATTTTATAAATGTAAATTAGTGAAAATTTTATTAAAAATTATAATTATATTAAATAAATTCATAATTTATACAAAAGAATTTAAAAAAATTTATAAATACAACAGATAGTAAAGAAATATATAAATAACTTAAAGAAACAAGTTAACAAATAAATAAAAATTAAATCTTTAACAAAAGAAAATATCAAAATGTTTAATGCAATTTTTCACTTCCAGAATTGGCCCATCCTTAGAGAACATTTTCCAGTACAAGGTTTTTCCGAGCAGAGGAAATGTAACGTTATCAATAGCAATTTCCACCGCAAATCTTAAGTATTTTATCAATCTGACCACATTTGAAACCACTTTCAGAGATTGGAGCAAGATACCACTATATCACTGGAAGTGGCTTGTTATTGGCCCAGATTGATAAAATACTGTTTTTTTTTTGTTAAAGCTTTAATTTTTATTTACTTGTTAACTAATTTACACATGATTTTAGTTTATTTTTTACTTATCTGTTTAATAATTATTGTATTTCATTAATACTTAGTATTTTTAAATAAATTTTATTTTAAAAATTATAATTTTTGTAACGAATCAAATCGTTTAATAATTTAACAGTGTAATACAACTCACTCAATGTATTCTAATAAGAATTTAATATTGAATGCTACTAGCACATAAAATAAGATTTGAATTTTTTGTTAGAATTTTCACATCGGTAACTAGGTTGGATATTATTAGGTGTATGACTTAATTTTTACAAATTTTTTCTTCGAGCCTAGAATTATATTTAAAATAGAAATATTTTCACGGTATTTTGTGGTTTTTACAGGATCGGACGCAAGGTTTCAGAAAACCGAACGACAAGTCTACGTGAGTAACATAACTTCTCAGAATAGCAGAGTTTACTATGGCAACTGATAAACAGCACATTCGGCACTGCCTTCTATACGAATTTCTACAAGGAAAAAATTCTTCTTAAGCACGAGAATCAATTTGTAGTGTTCTTGGTGCCGACGTTGTGTCTTATGAAATGTGTAATTATTGGTACAAACGTTTTAGAAGGGGAGATTTCGATCTTAGTGACCAGCCGCGCCTTGGTGAGCCTCGAAAGTTTGAAGATGTGGAATTGCATTCTCTACTGCTAGGAGTCACCCGAACAGCTATTTCCAAGCGTTTGAACCAAATGGGAAAAATTGCAAACAGAACCTAGTCAACGTATGAACACGTGCCTTTCATTGCTTGCCCGGCAACGTCTGAACATCATGGACGAATTCCAGAAAATCCTCCAAATTCTTGTACATAAGAATCCTAATCTAGTTGTAGATCTAGTGTATACCATCTAGTGTAATACCCCCTTTTCATTCATGCACACACCATTAGCACACTCATTTAACCTGTTCACACAATTACAGTATACCACCTGCACATTGCAAGCTCCATGTCAACCTGTACACTAACATGGACGGTGCGTCGGCACTGAATTATGCACTCCAGCAAAGGGTCTTAGTACTTGTCCGGTAAATTTGATCATAAGAGGGCAAGAAAATTTGAAATTCCATACAATATGAAGAAGAAATGGCCTAATGCAATTTAGCAATGCCAAATTCCTTAAATGCGGTACTTGGTTCAGAATTCAAGTAAAAATTCAAATCCAATTTTGGATACCAAATTGAACGATTATTGGTTAAGGAATAGCCAAGTTCCATTGAGCATGATCAAATTCCAAAAATTCTTGAAAAATTCATTTTAAAATGCAAATCCCTACCCATAATTTGACCACGATCAATCAAGAAATAGCAGATTTCCTAATTAAAACTTAGATAAAAAACTAATATTTATTTTAGCAAGATTTTAAAAAACGGCATATTGAAAAACGGGATATTGAAAAGCGGGATTTTGGAAAGCGGGATGTTGATAATTCGGTATTTTGTAATTCGGCCTTCGGTGTGATCCCAAATTTTAAGTTATAAGTAATCACAAGCTTCAAGAAGAAAACCATTAGAACTATAATTTGGTATTAGTTTTGCTCCAGTTTTTCGCGGAATAGACTACCCCTATTTGATGTTTTCCAATCGCTTGATCCTTTAAAACTAGCGGCCACTATTAATAATAACTAATTTTTCTAGTTACTGTTATTATAACAAATGTTTTTTTTTTATATTTTCAGGTAACCGACCGTCATCGATAGATAACACGAACGGAACGTAAGTGTAAGCTAAGTTGACAGAGCATTTAACAACAAATTTAGATAGCACTCTTAAAACTAGTACTGAAGCGAGTCAATACTTGTAATAAGTCGGATCCAGGACTTATTACAAGTATTACAGGGTAAACTACGTGGTCTATTACAAAAATTGCTATTTCATAGCTGTGCTACCGTAAATCATCAATATTCTTATTCTAATAAATATTTTAAAAGCTTTTAGTTCCCTCAATTCACCTGTGAAAGTTTTATTTCAAAATACTTTCAAATTGTGAATTTGAATTTGAACCCGTCAAATAACGTCTGTCAAATAACTGCGTAAGTATATTTCAAGGTTGACAAGTTTACCGCACTTTGCATTGCAGGTATCTGGCATTTATCCTAACAAGCACATATTATTTACATTTTTGATTTGTGACGTGACTTCCTGCCACTCGAAATAAACATATTTTAATTCAAACGGGCATTTCAACAAAATATGAAGGACAAGATTGTTTACCAAATAAAATGTTTTGGTTGTTTAGTTTTACGCTTTTTCAATACTCTCAGTCTAATTGTTCCGGAAAAAATTAACGCACGTAAACATAAAGTCGTCTATTTGATTGTTTTTGGAAGTGCACCTAATACTACAGGCCACACTGTTTTAAAAATGTTGTTATATGACGTCTTTTTATGTCATCGGTTCCTTCTTTGACTGTTATAGGCAGCACTAAAATTAAAAAGATTTTTTTGATTTTTTTTTGTGTTAAGCTGTCGTATTGATAAAAAAAATTGTAAACAAACAGCAAGAAAAATACATATTTTAATAATATATTTTAAAATTTAATAGAAAGCTATTGGTAAGTATTAATTCATAATATTATTATAAAATTATGTATTCTAAAGTGTGATAAATATGTAAACACATATAAAATGTGTAAAACACTTCGTGTAATTTACGTGAAAGCACTCGTATAAATATTTTATGGTTGTTTATTTTCGTTTATTTTTTTTTATGAACATGACTGTCGTCTTCAGTTGACAGAATAAACTGTAGACATAAATTGATGAGATAGACAGTGTGGCTTGCAGTATTCTAGATGCACTGTTTCTGGTGTTCTATTTAAAACAAAAATATAAAAAAATCGACGCCTACAAAAAAATTAGATTGAGACACAGATTTAAAAACTGCACATTTTTGTGATGCGGGCGCCATTAGTGGTTAAATATTTTACTTTTGGCATGTAGTAGTTATGTAGTGTTATTTTTGTAACAGTTTTAATATGGAATGTAAAAACGAACATTTGCGGTATATTTTACCTTTTTAATTCCGCACTTGTCAGAATTAGTTTAAAAACAAAAATAGCCAGAATTGGCAAATTGGAAAGGAATTGTGTTTTACTATGATAATGCAAAGCTTCACACAATTTTGGGCAACTCATGGTAAACTATTGGAGCTTGATTGCAAAGTGATGTCACATGCCCAAACAGCCGCCCTGGCCTGGCACCATCTGATTACTATTTATTTCGAAGTGCAAGCCAACATTTCATCAAAAAAATTCCTTCAAAATTCTCGCCTTTCGCGTGAAAATTGTAATCTTCTAATCTGTTAATTTTGGCAGAAAACAAATTTGCTATGTCTTTATCGGCCTTAAATGAGGCTGGGTTCCTATCCCCAGAAATATAGTGTGTTTATGCGAAATCCCTCTGAATCTATGTAATGTACTCTAACCCAACCCGAAAAAAATTCTAGCATACACGCTACCATTTAAATGCATTTTGTTGATCTTAAATCGATACATACGATTCATTAATATTCTTGCCCTTATTAATGTCTCAGTTATTAAGAAATTTAAGGTAGCCCTTTCATTTGCCTAGCTTCTCCAGAAATTATTTTATTCGCGTTGGAAGAAGCACTATTTTACCATTGTCCAATTTGCCGACATCTTTAATATAATGCCCATTTCAAACCAACCATTGAACTTAATAAACCGCGCGAAGTTCAAGTGCATCTCTTCTCTTTGATCGTGAATGGCAAATCTTCGAATTTCCGCTTCATTCATTTCTTTTTAAATAAAATAATATTCTGGAAACTCTGGGAAGGTATTGAACGGCCGGGTGTATCAAAAGCGACTTGTATATTTTTGAACTCTAAGCGGAAAAATTGCTCACGTAACATTTTTTATTGTAATTTGAAAACATCATAACCGATTCCTATACCTTAAACTTTTTCCCCACCTTAAACATGGAAAACTAGGCCACTTGTTAAGTCTGTCTGAAAGTGTTTACTATATTTCATTGCCTGCAGTTCCTAAAACAGTCGCGCATGGGAATCTAAATTATCAAATCAATTGCAACTTCAGCCGTACGCAATCATTTTCGCACTATATTTTACGTTAAACCACTCAAATATTAAATTCATAAAACGCTTAGTACAAAGCAACCCATTCGTTTACACGGAAAATATGATTTGAGTAAAATATTCTAAAATATTAGGTGTAACTTAATTTTTACAGATTCGAGTTTAAAATTATATTTAAAATGTAAATATTTTCACGGTATTTTGTGGTTTTTACATGATCGGACGCAAGGTTTCAGAACACCGAACGACAAGTCTAAGTGAGTATCTCTCACAATAGCAGAGTTAACTATGGCAATTGATAAACAGTACATTCGGCACTATATTCTATACGAATCGATTTCTAACAAGGAAAACATGTTTCTAAAGCACGGGAATCAATTTGTAGTGTTCTTGGTGTCGATGTTGTGTCTAGTAAACGTCTAATTATTGGTAGAAAGCTTTTAGAAATGGGGATTTCGATCTTAGTGACCAGCGCGCCCTGGCCAGCCTCGAAAATTACAACGCAAACGTAACAAGAGTTTGCAGCTCAGTTAGGAGTCACCCGAACAACTATTCCCAAGCGCTTGCACCAAATGTGAAAAAATCAAAAATTTGGAAGGTGGGCCCCACAGGTGTTGATCAACCTAGTTCATCCTGTGCAAGTGCCTTTCACTGCATGCGCGGCAACACAAAAAGGACTTATTGTGGAAAATTGTGTCGGGTGATGAAAAGTATATTTTTTACGAGAATCGACGCCGAAACAGAACATCCGCTTAAAGAAGGTTATCCTGTGTATCTCGTGGGACATGACGAGTGTGCTTTATTGCGAACTTTTTGAAACTGGTCAGACGGTGACTGCAGAACGCTACAGCTGTCAATACATGATAACGCTTGACCTGACGTTGCTCGCGCGACTCAAAAGATCCACTTGTACTTGAGGTGGTAAGTTCTCCCGCACGCGCCATATTCACCAAACTTGGGCCCCATTGGAATAGAATTTGTTCCTGTCAATGCAGTACGCCTTAGTAGATAAACAGTTCAAAACGCTGGATGATGTGTGTCTTTTTCGTGTCGCAGCCTGCAAGTTTCTTTCGTAACAACATTCGTATGTTACCTGAGAGATGGCGCAAGGTCATGAAAAACGTTGGACAATGTTTCCAAGATTAAATTCGGTGTTGTCTATTTTTTATATAAAATAAATTTGCTGAAAAATCTGTAAAAATTAAGTCATACACCTAACATATCTATAAAGTGGAGAAAATAAAGCTTTGTTGAAAAATCGAATATATCTATGAATATAAATTCATTTAGTTTATCGCGCGGTTTTATTAGTAAGTAATAAATCAAAACCACAAATTTTATAAAATATAATTGGCGTTGTTTATACAAACTTTGACCAATTTTTGAAATAATTTATTTTTTCTTCTCCAGTGGCTTAATGGGGAGTTTTTAGAGTATGCAATATAGTGAAATTTTTTATAAACACGATACATTTCAAATATTTACACAATATCCTTGGACAAAAGGTGAACCAATCTCTGGACAAGTGGTGCAACGGTTAAACCTTCGGCACTTGGACCGGGAGGTACTGGGTTCGAATCCCACCAGAGGCTTGGATGCAAAGCGAATTTTCGTCATCGATTACGATCGGTGATGTTAATAAACACAACTAAGACCCTCTATTTTAGTGCAGAATTCAGCGCCGACCCACGTCCATGTCAGTGTACAGTTGACATGGAGCTTGCAATGTACAAGTGGTATACTGTAATTGTGTGAATGGGTGGTGAATGAAAAGGGAGGTATAAATTGACCTTAAATCCACTCACTGGCCAATGAAACCCACTGGCTAATTTACCAAACTTTAGTGGCACCTACATTGTTTTATAAAAACCTTTTAAATTTCATTGTAATACCAAAACGCGATATACTTTTCCGATGTAGTAGTTCCAAAACTAAATCTAGTAAATCCGCAAAAACCTCGCGACGAAAATGTTCATGATTTATGCTTTATATTACTTTATAACAGACAATTCATTTAAAAATTTTTCGTGGCTGGTCGGAACTAAAATTGAAATTTGTCGATTCGAATTCTTACACGATGATATAATGTCAAAACGTAATTTCTTTTCTCGGTATGCACATAATTAACGGTGTGCTTTACGTAAATCCATTTTATCAGTAACGTGTGCGTCTTTGTATTTTAATTGGATGGCACGTTGGAATTTTTCAATTTAAAACCGATTTTGATAAATTGTTTATCTTTCGGTGAGTCATCGTCATCAATTTATTTTATTGGTTTCGGTAGCAAATTTTTGAGTGATGCAGCGATTTATGTTTTTGTCAAAAATGTTGGCAGTGTAATTTGATGGAATCACCACCATTCAACTGTGAAGTATTTAATTAATGATAAGCACTTATTTTGAAATTGAACCTGGTCGACGGTCGTATTGATTATTTGAATAAGTAACCATGGGTAATAAATATTTTTTCGTTACACACAAAAAACAACAATAAATTATTTTAAGTACTTTTCTCACGGTCGTGTACGGTAAATAAAATATCCGATAACGTTTACGAATTTACCAAATATTTAGCTGCATTGCGATACAAGTCACGGGCGGTTATTGTGTTAAATGTTGCAGATAATTACTTTTACTTAGAGGAGTCATAAGTTTAATTTACCAAACGTGTCGAAAGAAAATTTTACAATCTACAGTAATTTACAGCGTACCTTATCATATTAAATTCCTCGCTTTTCTAGTGATGCGTAACATTATTTCTCGTCTTCAGATAATTAAAGTTGTGTGTACATACAATGGTCGTTCATTGCCTCGGTTTGCGTTAAACAAAAAATCGAAATTTTTTCTAAATTATCGGACCGTATCAATAAAAATAATTAAATGAGTATCCGAAATTTGAATTGAGGTATTATTTCCGAAATCATTTCCATTACTTTACCATTTTCATAAAACTATTTAGCATTATTATGTAAGTACGACCTAGTTTAGTTTTTGAATTCAATTTTATGTACATAACATCGTATCTATAACAAAATAACAAGCAACTCTTTTCTATTCTTTAAGACGATACGATAAAATCAATAACAATTCTACCCCTAATAAAATTTTAGTTTCTTGTTAATTTAGTTTATTGTAGTAATTCCAATTTAGTTAGTTTTTGTCAAATTGAAAGTTTTTTATTCTGGGTATCGCTTCGCTAAATTTAAAATCCGATTAAATAAAGAAAATCAAATACAAATAAAATTCTCAGCAAGTTTTTTCAAGTGTCCTTGCGAAATATGGTGTAGTTTGCTAATTGATATCGATTACATTTTAATAATGTCATAATCAAAAATCAATAATGCAGATGAGCTTAAATAAAATGACTTGTAATGATTCGGCATAGTAAGCCTGGGTACTTGTAATGTAAAATACCCTAATATTCGGGTCTAGAAAAATATAGAAATGCCTCCGTCCACCAGAAAACTAGAGGAATGATTTTTAAGATAGGGTTGCCTTCTGAGTTTGGATCAATTCAAAATTGTGCTTGAGTTGATTAGTTATTATTTTACTTATCTCTCGATAGCGTTGCTTATGTAATTTCACATCTTATGTTAAATCTCTAGTTCATTTTTTTAATTTGGTTTAGTCAGATTTATAACGGGTTTTTCAATTTAATTTAGTCGGATTAATTAGCAATCCGAAATAAGTAATCTTAGTAACTTTCAATGACGAAAAAATTTGGAGTTAACATATGGGGCGTTAGACAAATTTTCACGTTTCCTCAGATTGCGTTGCTTTGATTAAATGCTGGGCCATACATTATTCATCAGCAACCATTCAGAACTATTATTAATTTTTAAGAGTTTGTTTCATAGGATTAGTAATATTAGTTTTCATAAAAATTAAGTTACAGAAATTGGATAGCTTAAAATTACTATTAGTACCTATTGCAACATTGGCCGTTAGTCCAAAGTGGTATTGAATGCGGAATCTGTTTAATTAAATAAAAACGCGAAGTTAGTGTTTTATTGTGATAAACCCGATTGAAATTCAATTCAATAAAATGTCTCCACAATTTTGCCATGTGCCAGAGGCACAAGATTCGTAACTTATATTTGGCAGTTAAAATGTGCCTTATGAAATTTACTTTTCAATTTAAAAAAATTAAACATTAAATTTGGTAACATTAACTCGCTTGTGATCGAAGTGAAGTTTTCGATGTTTTTATGTTACAGATACATGTGAATCTTATTATTTCAAGGGAAATGATTATATTCACTTGTTATCTATTTTTCAAGCCGTCAAGAATGTAAGGTTTGCAGTGTTCCACTCTATTTTAAGTAAATTGACTAACATTATTAAAAATTTGCTTATCTCTAAAATGATTGTTGGTACTGTCTTCCTTAGACTGCAGAATCAGTTGAAGTTGGTGGTGGTCTTTACAATATCGAGAGTAGATGGTTATTTTCATTCGGAAAAAATAGACCGAAGCAGCGCTTCTGATATTGCATTTGCTTTCCGGTTTTTTGCTTTTGGCAGGCCCTGATTGAGTGAGAGACGTGTTTTGAATTTATAATTTTGTGTTCATTGTTTTTGTATGAACTTAAGTTCTATTCGGTTTCTTTTTCTTTCCTCCATCGTTAATCCACGGGGCTGAATTGAACTTTGCTGGTCTAAGAATAGCAAGAATGAATTTTTTTTGAGAGACGCGTCTTTTAAGGTATTTATAAAATATCTACATTGTTCATGCGATGCTTAAGTAATTTCTGTCGCCGGTATCATCTGAAATCCTAATAAGGGATTACTCACTCTGTGTGTATTCGGTAAAGGACACTGAGTTCTGTATTCAGCAGGGGATGACAGATGTGTTTATTAACATCACAAATTCCACATCTTTGCCTACTAAGTTACTTATTTGGTAAACTTTTGCTGGGCACTCTCTAATTTATTAGACGTGGCTGATGATTATTTGGTTTCCTTTTTAGCCCGAAATATATAATCCTTCCAGAGATTAATTTACTTGAAAATTAAACCCATATCATCATTCCCGTCTATCTTTATGATGAGAGTAATTAATAGTAACTGTGGTAGCAACGTACATCACTGCTAAAATTTGTTTGATTTGACAAAACACGATTTTCGGCAAAATATCGATTATCCTCTATGTTACACCATTTCTTCAACTTCTTATTTTATTTAAATAATTTGTCATTTTTAAGAAATACGCAGGAGTTAGTTCATATAACATTAGTTTTAATTAGGCATTTGTAAGACTACTATGTTGGACTTCGAAGGCAGATTTACTTACTCTACATCAAATTCGATCCAGTGTGTTATTATAACAAGAACAACATTTGTACTCCTCCCTGACTGTACACTAGGATTCACCATCAATATTCTTATTATTTTTGAGGATTTTTGAGTTAAAATTAACGTAATGCAAATTAAGATAACGTTACGAAATGAAGAAATAAAATTTAAAGTTGGAAATTATATGAAATCTAAAAGATAAAAATCAAAATAAAGTTTTACATGTACAACCTTGGCCAAAATTATTGAGACAAAAATTTGGTTGAGGTTCACATTATTATTTTGTGGCTCCACCCTTTGCCTTAGTTACGGTAGAAATTCTTTTGGGTAGAGAGCTTACAAGGTTTTTACATTCTGCAAGACGTATGTTGCTCCATTCTTGGTGCAGACAGCGTTTTAGGTCTTCTTTGTTATTTATTGTGTGTGCCTTATCAGCGTTATTCTGCTGAAGTGTTTAAAATGAGGACAGCAACACAGATTCTAGGACGTTTTTGTATTTTGAAGAGTTCATGTGGCCCTCACACATGAACATTTCGCCAACTCCAGAATTAGTCATGCAGCCCCAGACCATTATGCTGCCTCCGCCGTGTTTTACGGTTGGTACCACACACTCTGGACTAAATGCTTCGCCTACTCGGCGACGCACAAAAGACACGGACAAAGAAAATGTAGAGACTTCGGAAAACTAAAATATTTGTATCAATGAATTTTATTTTAAAATCATATTATTTAATGCCCTAATAATGCAAAGAATTGTCAACTTCAAAGTTTGATTCGTCTGACCACACGATATTTGACCAATCTTGTTCGATGAAACTTTGGTATTTTAGGGCCCATTTATACTGAGCCTTCTTGTTTTTTTTCGGAGTCACGGTTTCTTCCTGGCTTTACAGACTTTCAGACCAGCTTCCTGAAGCCTTGTGCAAGTGGTGCGAGCAAAGATTGGCTTCTTAATTTCTACTGACAACTTAGCAGTGAGGTCTGAAGAAGTTTTTTTTCCTATTTTTTAAAGCTTCTCTCACTAGCTTTCGGTCCTCACGGTATGTGGTGATGCGTTTACGCCCGGTTCTGTACCTATTACTGTGTGAGCCACTAGCGGAGAATCGTTCAATAGTATATTGCACAGATAGGCGTGAACATTTCACAGTTTTAGAAATCTCTACTTGCGATTTCCCTTGCTCATGCAGAAGCTGTATCTGCACACGTTGTTCTAAACTTAACTCTTTTTGTTTCGGCATATTGCAATAATATCACTAAATTTAACAAATCAAAAAACCAAAAGCGCACTAGATCACTGGATATGTGTTCGCAATGAGCGAAAGTAGCGAACTGATGAATAAATACAAAATGGAAAAATAACAAATTTTATTGCACCAGATGGTTTATTGCCACACCTGCGGTGTGAGTTACTGTTTTTAACTCTTTTGTGATGTCGAAAAAATAATCAATAAACAATAGCGGTTGTTTTCTGCTATACTTCGCGTGTACGCCCGAAATTTATAGGGTGCTCAATACTTTTGGCCAAGGCTGTATGTGTGCAGTTACGAGAAATTGTATTCGTTTATGGAATATAGCTTCAATACCGCTTAACAGTAATTCAGGCACAAAATCAATATTTGCAACAACTCAAATTTTATTAAGAGGTTGAATATTAATATGCTATGTAACTCGCCACCCAGCGAGATTCACACAGATCAAAGCGGTTCAATCTTCGTTGCTTACCTCAATGCGAAGTCAATAGATATTAAAATACCCAAATGCGAATTTGGCATATTTCCAATATGTTTCCTAAAGTTCAATTTTCTATCGCAATAGCAGCTAAATCTGGGATGGGCATAACTCGACAATGATATCAGGGTTGTTAGATTAAGCATAAAATTAGTAGAGTAATCGCTTACGGTAAAATATTATTACAAATTTGTCAAATCCGGTTCGTATCACTGGATTGTGAATATCGTTATATTATTCGGCGGTTACAACACCACTTCTCGTAATTTACACACTTCCAGAATATTCGCAAAAATACCGGAAACAATCTCTGAATAATTTCCAAATATTTACTAAACAATTACCTGAAATATTCCTATAATAATTTTTCCACTAATAATTTTCCCACTTTTATTTTACCAACACTATAAATCACAACAACAAATAATTTCCACATTTCCACCGCCTTTAGTGCCACTAAACCTTAAATGAGCAATGTCTCGCCAATGCCGAATTAATTGCCCACCAACCCAATAGGCGAGATCGTAACAATATTAACATTTGGTGATATTCAAATTGAGATGGTTCTTTTCTCTAGTATTAAGATATTAGTTGAAATTTATTTGAAGAATTTCTTATCATCGGCGTATACAGAAGAATTTTTATAATTTTAATCAAAAGCATTAATGGTCAAAAAATTGTTTGCCCCAAATGACTGCTAGGAGGTACGTACACCTAGGAGTTAAAATAAACTGGGTGGAAATTAATCAATGAAGGAACTGAAGAGCATTCTATATCCTCCTTTTTTGTGTTCTCATACCAAGAAAAGTAAATGTGGTGGAAAGCTTATAGCCAGCCCTAATGCTCGGTCTCCATTAGCAAAATTTTGTCACGACAATAGAATGTCACGATAAATTGTTTTTGTATTCAATCTGCACATGCGCTTTATACCAATAACATTTTTACAATAAAAAAAATTATGTTTTTGTGTCAAAACACTGACAAAATAATATCGGAAATGTTATGTCAAAATAATATTGAATTTTATTCTCAATTGAGTATTATAGAAAGTAGTTGTGAGTGTAAATCTAATATTTAACAAAAGTTAAGCTTAAGTTTACAAATAATCTGTTGAGGAAAACTCTATTGAATATTTTGTCTGGCAACATCGACCTCTGTTCCTACATCCATATTGTTTACAATGGACGATGTGAGTTCTGTTAAATTTACAATTAGAGTGCAGTGAATCATCTTACGCGATTCTCTCGAGTAGCTTTGGAATGCGTTAGGATTGTTTCGCAATTGGCCTACAGTTAGAAATAACTGATTTACAACCTTTCTTGTGAATCTAAACTAGAATGAATTTTTTTTTATATTTGAAATAATCCCTATGGAAGTGATTTTTAAAACGGGCTTAAGTGTTTAAGTTAAGTGAGATTACTACAACCAGACTGAACGAGAAATTGTTTTTTAGATTATTTACTTTCTCAATCACTCATCATCATCTGTTATAATCTAAGTCATACAAGGGATATATGAATACAATTGAACAATTCAATTACAATTCAATTTAAAATAGTTCATTTCAGAGTAAAAGTGGCCGCCATAAAAATCACTATTATAAAACTGAGCATATACAACGGAAAACTATGATCGCCTTTCTTTAAAGTTGATGAATATCCGTCAAATTTTTTAATTTTAAAAACTTAACTCCAAGTTAGAATGTTCCACTAATAGGAAAATTTGATAGAGCTTCGGTGGATAGTAGGGGTCCATAGTGGAACGGATAAGATTAAAAAAACAGGTCGATATGCCTACCCAAGTTGTTTTTAATATCATTAATTAAAGAATTAGACAACATTTAGCGTTTTCTCAGTGAATAAGGTTTCTTAAAGATAATTATTCTAAAATTTTAAAGCGAGTTCAGTTAAAACAAAAACATTGAAAAAAGTGCTTGAGAATTCAGAAAACTATGCGGGGTTTAGTCCGAAGAAGAAGACCCCTTGCTTGTTTTGATAGTAAAGTGGCAGGTATTTTAATTTTAATTGACGCTTTTTTGACAGTGATGGCTTATATACTAACTTGTATATAACTTGCACAACAATAGAATTACGTCACGAATTCGTGCCTATGTAAATCATATATGGATCTGGGCGTCAAGATCTTAATGAGTGCTACATTGCCATTATAAAGCGAAATGTTGTTACAATCAGTCAAATTGTGACACTCAGTAATGCTATTCTAAAAGATTTAGGAAATAAGAAGGCTATGCTTCCATGAAGATATTGCATGAGAAGGCAATAATTAAAGAGTGTTCTAATTTGAGATTAATTTGAAAATCTTAAATAAAATATATAAATTAGTTGACAAGTATCTACATTTTTAGTTCAAATAATAGTACAAAGGTTCCGGTTTAGTAATGAAAAATAATGTTATGTAAATGACCTTGCTGCTGCTGTACAGCAACCTATCACTCGTTTACCGAAATTTTCGGTGACATTCGAATTCAATTGCGGCTCAATTATTTGAATTGTTGCTAAATGACATATGGCACCATCCTGTTGAAACACATATTATTGAGGTCCATTTACAGTAACAGCAATCCCAGTAACGTTAAAAAAAATAGAGTCTGATTACTCTACCAGCTCAAAAACCACACCCGACCATCACTTTCTGTGAATGCATCGGGTTTTCCATTACTTCTTCACCCCAGATTCAAGAGATTTTTTGTTTACAACTCCACTCAGTTGAAAATTTTTTTCGTCGCTAAAGATGATTTTATTGAAAAAATCGCATTTTCAAATTTCTTTTGTATGGCCCAATTGGCCCCCAATTAGCGACGGAATCCAAAGTATGATGGCTTTTTTTAAGATTCCGGTATCTTGTATGCCGTCAAAAGTAGCTTGTGCAAAATTCTGAATAAATTGGTTGGTGGGATGTGTAATTGCTGTGAACGATGACGAATTGATTGTTTTGGACGCTCATTAACACTAGACAGCAGCAATATTTTCTTTTGAACAATTATTACGATGGTATATTTTGGTTTTTGCATCCTTTACTGAACCAGTTTACACAAATTTTGCAATGATTTTTCGAATGATTACATTTGACGCTTTTTCTTTCCATATTCTGTACGAAATTTTCTTACAACTTTTATCCAGTTCCAAATAATTTTTAACAATAAATTCGCGCCATACCCTCGTATATCTCTTCATTTTTAATAGCCGGTATGTTTCTACTTTTCATCTGTCAAATAACATATGACACTAGTAACAAATATAAATTGCGACAAATTTAGGCGAGATTCTAACGTAAAATGATTGCGTTATATCTGGCCTCAAGCTTCAATTTCGCTTGAATTGAAAGGATACAAATTTTTGTTTTTGTATTTTAATACATTTTTAGTAAATTCCCGGGCTGGGCTAACTTCACACAAGAACAGTGGATTATTTATTGATTAGTGTTGTCTTGTAAAATTTTGTTACTTGTTGGTTAGAATTTTGGGATAACTTCATATTCGTATTTAGTATTCACTATCCATGATATGTAAGAATCTGAATTTTATAATCTTTTTGATTATTACTTCAAAGTGGTCGTTATTGTTGTAGAGCGATCATATTTTGAAAGAGACTTTATCAACAATTAGTCAAGGTGTTATTGTGATTGTTCTGTATATTGGTATATTTCGGCACTCTCGAATTAAATTCACGAATCGTAGGAAATTCTTCCATTTAGCGTCACTATCTGTGTGACAAACGAATATGATAATCGACACTTACTTATACACAATCAACTTCCCAACCACCCCATACTTGCTTTCCTTTTAACGCCGGATCGCGGATAAATTTGAATTTTTGACTTATAGATGGCTAATGAGTAAGAATCACAACAATCAGTTTCGAACAAATGAGACTATTGATTTGAAAAAATCAGTCTTCTCATCAGGTCGCGACCATTACACCATTACAATTGCAAAAACCAAAGGTAAAATATATAATAAAATTCGTAAATGCGAAAAAACTTAATTGTTAAAATTGAATATAGATGGAAATATGAAAGAATCAAAAATTTCGTACGCTATGCAGTAATTCGCTAGTAGTACAACTACATGGTATGTTCTATATATATAGACAATATTCCAATGTAGTAATACAACATCAGTCGTCGCGACCTGATGAGAAGACTGATTTTTTCAAATCAATAGTCTCATTTGTTCGAAACTGATTGTTGTGATTCTTACACATTAGCCATCTATAAGTCAAAAATTCAAATTTATCCGCGATCCGGCGTTAAAAGGAAAGCAAGTATGGGGTGGTTGGGAAGTTGATTGTGTATAAGTAAGTGTCGATTATCATATTCGTTTGTCACACAGATAGTGACGCTAAATGGAAGAATTTCCTACGATTCGTGAATTTAATTCGAGAGTGCCGAAATATACCAATATACAGAACAATCACAATAACACCATTACAATTGCAAAAACCAAAGGTAAAATATATAATAAAATTCGTAAATGCGAAAAAACTTAATTGTTAAAATTGAATATAGATGGAAATATGAAAGAATCAAAAATTTCGTACGCTATGCAGTAATTCGCTAGTAGTACAACTACATGGTATGTTCTATATATATAGACAATATTCCAATGTAGTAATACAACATCAGTCGTCGCGACCTGATGAGAAGACTGATTTTTTCAAATCAATAGTCTCATTTGTTTGAAACTGATTGTTGTGATTCTTACACATTAGCCATCTATAAGTCAAAAATTCAAATTAGTCAAGAGTATCATGTATCAATTGTTTGAGGTTTTAGTAATGGAATTAGTGAATAAGGACCATTTTTGGGTAGCTGGGGTGGTTTAAATTTAAAATATCGCAGTTAATAAAAAAAAGTCATCCCGTCAAACTCATCACATAAACTTCAAAAATACGAGTATATTAAAATCAAACGTCTCTAGACCATATAAAAAGAATAATAATATCGCGTAATTGTGTTTTTGAAAGGCATCTAAGTAATGCACCATACACGATACACCACAAAGCAGAATAAACTAAAAAACACAAAGAATTTAACATGTACACATTAGAATTTCAAATTTAGTTTACACAAATCATCTTCATGTGCACGTACATATTCCTTAAAGTCACATTTGGTATAATGTGTGTATTCTATAATCTGCGCTTTGTGCTGTAAGCTAAAGTAAGACACTAAATCGTTTGTGTGTTTCTTTTTAAAGAGCAACAAACAATAAAATTTATTATATTTAATACCGCGAGCGCAAAATTTGGTTATATTTGTTGTCATTTTATTTATGTTCACGGTAACATGTTCGCGGCATGGTGTGATTCTCGTATTGCCACATCGAAATGAGTAATCCTTGTGGGAGGTATTATACTTTTATACTGATATAGACATTTCATTAAAATTTCCAGAATTAGAATTTTGTATACACATATTGAATTCTATGGTGTATAAACCCACAATAACATAATGACGAAGCTTTTTTCTCAGTAATATAAAAGCTTTGATACGTTTCTTTACAGAAATAGAGAGGGGGAGCTGTACATGCAACCTGACGAAATATGATTCAACTTTTATATTTGCGTTGCACGTTAACGTGTTAATCGTGAATTATAATCTTCATGCTTATAAAATTCTGTGTGAATTTATATTTGAAATTCTGTGTTTTAAAATTTTCATTTTAATAAAAGTTTTCATTGTTAATTTTTTTTTAGTTTTGTTTTATGATAGAAGACGATGAAAATGAAATGAAAACAAATACAAAAAATTTGTGTACTTTGATATTTAATTACATCAGCATACAATAACATCGCGCACTACATGTAGATGTCTCGTTGTATTTACTAGTATATATGTGTAAGTCTAAATACTATAATCGCGTATACATATATAATAAAAGTACATTGACGGAAATGATTATAGACAAATAATTGTATAAAATAACGTTTTACTATTGTTTTGCAACAGTCGTCGTCGGTATTGCGGCGAACACTGTGTCATGTTGGTGTAATAGAATTGTGTACATATTTGTGTATATGGACCGATGAATTTATTTATTACCTAAAAAAGGGTTATGGTTGAAATATTTAAGCAAATGTGTGTTTTTGTTTATTATTTCAACATAACAGGATTTTAAATCGCGAATATGGAAGAGAAAATTAAATAATTTGGATATGTGCTGTTGCATCAAAAGAAGCGACAACGCTCTCACAAAAGACGCAACGGGTTGCGGTCGTTTGTCCAGAATTCCAATCCAGCTTGAGTCGAAGCGGGCTGTTGATAATCATTCTACAATGTAAGAAATTTTGAATTACCTAGCCAGATTAATCAAGGCTTTTTCTTAACAATTTGTGTATTTAAAATAATATAAAGGGTGTTTTTTAGAGGTTCACAATTTTAAATTAAAATAGATGAAAATGTGGCTGGCGTATACATGGCGTAATTTGGAGGTTCAATTTTCGATCATTCTTCACAGCAATTGCGGCCGTATCACGCTAATAACCCGCCGAATGTTGTGCTCCAAGTGTTTAATTGTTTATGGTGTAGACTAGTGACTTAACATATCCTCAAAGAAAATATTCTAATGGGCTTAGATCACACGATCTTGGTGGCCAATTAACAGGACCATCGGCCAATTGGGTTACAATAAGTTAGAAATCATGGCTCTATTCCGTTCATCGTTGACTGTAATATTCCGCCCATCATCGTTTTTGAAGACTTATGGACCAATGATTCCGCCGGCCCATAAAGCACACCAAACAGTGATTTTCTCTGGATGCAATAGTATTTCGGCAAATAATTTTGGATTATCGTCACTCCAAATCCAACAATTCTGTTTATTAACGTACCCATTCAACAAAAAATGAACTTCATCGCATTGGCCGAATTGGCGACGTGTGCGATGTTCGGATGGCTTTAATTCCTGCACAAGTTGAATTTTGTAAGGACGTAAACCAAGATCGTTAGATACAGTTTTCCATAAAGTGAATGGACACATCTCCAGTTGCTGAGAACGACGTGGTATTGATTGATTTGGGTTTTCCTCGATGCTACGTTGTACAGCGTCTATCGTTTGTTAGGTACGCACTGTTTGGCGTCTTACTGGATGCGTATTATTATTTAGAGTATACGTGGTGCGAAAACGATCTGATATTCGAATAGCGGGAATTTCCACGATCGACGGAACTTTATGTTTCGTCTTAAATTGACCAACAGGATACAGAAACTATCGGCAATGACAAATCGGTGGACGCAAATTCGTGAAATATCATAAAACGCGCACTCAAAATTAAATAGCGAGATTTCACACGATCAACGGGTTGTCATACGCGCTCGGTAGATAGACATAGGGGTCCAGAACTTATATAAATTAACAAATTTGTAGACCTTTTAAACTCTAAGACTGGAGAATTTTTCTAGTTTTAAAAGGAAGTAGTAATTTATTATTAAAACAGTTCTTTTGCTTATGTGAATGCATTTTTATAGTAAAAAATTGAAATTTACTCGAATTTCGGCGGAAAACATCTTACTAAAGAAAGTTGAGTCAATTTTTGTACGACTATTTTAAATACGTCGATAATATAGTTTTTCTACAGAAAACGGTCAAAAAGAATAACAAATTCTACTCGTACTTAAGTCCGACTACTCTTCATTGCGAAATGAGTTGTGATTTCATGAGGTGCGTGTAAATAAATGTACAGAGTGCGATAAAAGTTTCTGTTTTTTTGAACCTGTCACAAGTGATTAAACAATATACACTATACTTCAAACGATTATAAACTATTATGAAATCAATAACATTTATCAAAATCACATGTTCAAAATTACTTACAGCAGTCTCACTACATTTACCAAATGACTTATAAAAATTACGATGAAGGTCGCGTACCCCTCGAATGTAATATCGTTCAAGGCCTGAATTAACTTCGGCGTATTTACAGATTTTTAAGCTTTCTTTGCCCCAAGGTTAGCCATACCGACACACCGAGTATCAGACAAGTTTCACGGTCAAACGTCATTGCCTCACAGACCCGGAAAGTGGCTAATTTTTTCAGCTTGTGATCTCGGCTGGTATTTTCAATTTGTGCTACCACTTGTTCTTTTGGTATTCACGTTTTCCCTTCGGCAGAGTCGGTTGGAAGCTAACTTCGTGATCTTGTATACAGGACTGTCGTGTTATTAGATAGATATTCCACTATCGGCTGTAAACAAATTATGTGTTTTTGCTAAATCTTTATTATTGTTGGGCTGCGAAAAATGTATTTAGTACGGGCTTATTCATTCATTCATTCATTTTTTGTTTCATTTTTTTGTAAACCAATAAAACTGAACGCTATGATAAATTAACGTTGAACTGCATGCAGCCAAATTGTCACAGCGGCGGGGTGTTCTAATTTTTGACATAACTGGAATAAATTTTGTATGATTTTATTGTTGTTGTAAATGACGCAATTGTGCCATTTTTGACTGTGAAATTATTTTCGCTATGTTTTTTATTTAACAATTAATTAAATACTTGAGCCAAAATAAGCTTCAATTCTATTATTTTTTACGTCAATCGGAGAACAACTGAACTTATTTGTAAAATGGATGAGAAAATTATTCTGCTAGTATCAAAATTATCACAACAAAATTATTATCGAAATATGACATACCCTTTAAAATACATTCTGAAATATATGTAATAATAAAACTCCCTATTCTCGAATCGCGGTTTTTAAACAAAATTTCTACTCAGAGATAACGCAGACCAGTGCGGCAATGCCAAAAAGATTTAAGATTGGTGCTTACCGCTGGGGCCGCGAGCAAGAAAATATTTTTTCTTCAAGCATATTTTATTGGGTGTGTAAATATGACTCCCCCCTTCCCCAATAGGTGTCGTTACTAGTTGTGCTTACAACTGAAGTGTAAACAACTAGTATTTTTAACTCCTTGAAAATGTCGAATTTTATTCCAGATCAACATCATTTGTGGGAAGTTTTATTACATTATTTTATTGCAAAGAAAAGTGTAGCGAAAACCTATCGTTTGCTTGTGGAAATTTACGGTGAGCATGCTCCACCGAATACAACGTGCAAAGAATGGTTTCGATGAATTAAAAATGATGATTTTGGCATTGAAGATAAAGAACATGGAAAACCACCCAAAAAATTTTAAGATGCTGAATTAGAAACGTTACTGGTGGTTGAAGATTCTTCTCAAATACAATCAGAATTGGCTCTAGCATTAAATATTGATCGATCAACTGTTGCAAAACGTTTAATGACCTCGAAAACCTTGGACCTTGGACGTCGAAAAACCATTTGTGAAATAATGCTTCAAAGACAGAAAAGGAAAGGTTTTTGCATCGAATAGTTACTATGGAGATAAAAAATGGATTTATTATGAGAATCCCAAACGCAAAAATCTTGGGTCCTGGTGAAGCTGGTATATCGGAACCAAAGCGAGATATTCATTGCAATAACGTTATGTTCTGTATCTGGTGGGATCAGAAATGTGTGGTATATTATGAACTGCTGGAATCAGGTGAAACTATCAATGGTGATGTCTACCGACGACAACTAATTTGAAGCGAGCTAAAGAGGAAAAACGATCGGAATGGGTTAATAGACACAACAAATTAATTTTTCAGCACGACAATGGAAAATCACATGTTGCCAACGTTATAACAAATGATTTAATAGGACAGAACGGGGAAGTTCTACCCCACCCGCCCTATTCACTAGACACAGCTCTTTCAGATTATACTTATTCCGGTTAATGCAGTCGTCTCTTTCTGAACAGCGGTTCAGTTCTCGCGCAGATACCGAAAATTGGCTTTTTGATTGCATCGCCTCCAAAGACCAGAAATTCTTCAGAGGGGGATTCCGTAAATTTCCTGAAAGATGGGGGAAAGATGTAGCTGCAGGTGGGGCATACTTTCAAGAAATAATTCTTTCATTTTCTAAACATGCAAATGTGTTTTATTTTAATAAAAAATGGCGAAGTGATATTCACACACTCAATACAACAAAATACAAGAATCTCTGCACATTTTTATTAATTTAAGTCACCCAAAATAATAGTTTAACGTAACATGCGAATACAAATCAGTAAATGACTTGATAAACCAATTAACTTGGTTTGTCATCATAGATGCATGTTTAATGAGTTTGGAAATTTTAAAATAATGCTTTGGAAGTTTTCAGTCTGAAATACGCTAAAGATTTTCTTTATAATTTTACTCAAAACAAAATTATTTTAAATTTGTGACGTGATGTAACCCAAATGAACCATTGATTTTTAGTATAGCTAAAATCATAACAGTTTAGTATGTGCAATGTAAGAAATATTAGAACATTTACAGCCTAAAGTTCACTCTTCAAATTTTCTTGTATTTTTGGCCAAAGTAAGTTATTTCGCTTTATTGGCCAAAGCTTTATTTCGGATCTATATATGCAAAACTCTTGTAAAACTACCTATGCAAATATTTAGCATAGAAATTGCGTTTAACTCCAATGTACTTTCACCGCAGAAGTGCTATTTCCTCATTCCAGTAGGTCACTCGATGCTATTGTCTCATATTATTTTAGATGGCTTTGGTGTTAGTGATTCATTTTAGTCTGATGACTTGGCTCGGAGTATATACATCGTCAAAAGTGTTTGTCTTCCATCCATCCAGTTTCGTGTTTTTCGTAAGGGTAGGTTCGACCAAGTTTTCACAAAATGACCTTGTGATGGTTGTGAGTGTAGGAATCTTAGACCTCCCAAAATATTTCTGTACTCGCAAGATTAATTAAAAACGTTAACGTTGTGCAAGAAAATATTCAGAACGTTTCAGTAGAGCTTCATCTCTGGTATTTGTTTCGGTGGTAACCCACTCAGTACCCCAAACTTTGAAATCTCCGGAAATTACTGTGATCTATCGCACCCAAAACCAAACAATCGGTAATGTGGATGAATTGATCGATTGATTTCTTTTCGAGGAGCATATACAAACTAGATATATTTTTATAGATTTCGAACACATCGTGAAGTTACATTTTGGCTTTCTTCCAATAGCGAATTTTAGTCGTCACTAGATATGAATGCAGCCGCCCGTGACATTGATAGTAGACGTTGACCAGATCGCTGCCCAGTGAGAGCCACATGTTTCCAGGTGTATGTGTACTTATTCATGTATGTATTTTTCAGTACATCCTCAGCTTCTACCGCTCGATCGAGGCTTTGGTTCAGCATTTGATATTTTGCTAGCTGCGCCAATGCGTTGCAAGATAACACGCGTGGTATTTAGCCGGACGTTTATATTTGGAAATTGTCAGTTATTAGTGCAATAACTTGCAGGTTTGTGTATTTGGAACTTAAAACACTTTTACATCATATTTGACAATTTTGTTTAAAATATGTTTCCCTTAGTCATAAACAAATTTTTGTTCTGATAAGAGTTGACTCCGGTAGGAGCGGGTTGCCAGTTTGTAATTATTGTCCTGAATCGCTAATCTGAAAACTAACTCCAAACTTATACTTATCGAAGTTTTTGGTAGGCAGAAGCAATTTAATTAATCAAATTTCATGTTCCAAAGTGTTAAATGATTATTAATAATGGTAGTTCTTGTTGAGGTTTCAACACAACTATTTTTTCTCAGGTTGATATCCAACGGAAACCCTTTGTAGATCGATCTAGGCCCTAACATTTTGGCTTACTCCTTCTAACGAGAAGTGGCCGATTGCAGCCGCGATTTCCGCTTGGTTTTATGATCGAAGAACGTGTTCCAATCATCTCGGTCGGTAGTTTGAATGAATCATTATAATTGAATCGCAATCTTTCACACTATCTTGTATTGAAAAGCCCTTGAAATATCATATGCTGTTATTTTCAGGATTATCTGTCTCACTCTTTACAAGAGCTAACGCGATCTCAAACCAAGTATTAGACCTTAGGATTAAATTAATGCAACGTTCGCAAGCAACTTAATAATGAAGCAACAAACTTGCAGATCTTCACATTCAATGACGACTTTGTGCCTTTTCCCAAAAATTGGAGTTATTGGCGTTGATTCTGCGAAATATTTGAAATCTCCCATTTTAAACGCGAAACATGGTACCAAAATGTGAAATATTTGCTGTTGGGCTATAAAAAACCTAAAATGATTTTCGTGGTTTCTTTATGCGATTTTCCCAATTGTTTGGAATGTTTGATGTGGGCCATTGAAAAAATAATGGCAGGAATGGGTACACTTTTTCTACACCATTCGTCGGAAGGTCTTGTATGATCTAATGCTTCGTTGTTTTACATATTATCAAAGAGAATAAGACTTATAGTTAGATGAAGATATACCAAATTACAACCTACGTCGCGATGGAAATGGAATTGTTTCGCTAATACCAATCGTTTAATACCTTCGTTGGTTTTATTGAACTGAATATACTGTAATTCTGCACGATAACAGAATTCAGTGAAAAAATCTTTTCTGATAAGCAAAAAAACATTTACTTGTGATCTATCCTATCTGTGTTTCACCAGGATTTGATGGGCAAATTTCAATCAAACCACTCAAAAATTGCACTTAAAATTTATAATTTTGTTCATTAGATGGGTCCATGTTTTGTTTACATAGACAAAGAGGATTTTATAATTGGCATTTTTTGGTTGTTTAGACTTGATTCTGGTTGATTATGGAAGCTAGGTTTAACCAAGGTTTATACAAATAGGGAACTTGAACTTTTTCTTGGATATGCTAATAAAGACGTAGTAATACCATTTTAAGCTTAGTATATTTTAAGTTAGTTAGTTTTTTGGCCACTATTTGGCAAACTTATTTCAATGTTAGCCTAGAATACCTGAAAATCATCTCATATTATGTGTCCCCTGAAAGAAACTCCGCGTATTTGCCTCCTGCGCAATAACCAAATAACGTGTCTTTGCTTCGTTGATCTGAGCGGAAATTGTTGAGCTAATATTCTTAATGGAGGGAGAAATTATGATACGATCAAGCTAATAGTTGACTATGTTAGTAAATTTCTTCTGTTTTTTTCGAAGGTTTCCAAAACTTTACACTCGGTTCCATGCATTTTGAGTTGTTTATAAAACTTTGCATAACAGAAATTGATTTCGATGGGATATCGAATAACCAAAAATTTGAGAGTCTCGTAAAATTCTTTCACTGAAGTTAATTTCGTTGCTTATTGGACAGAACATTGTAGCCTTTATTCAGCAAAGTTATCCCGTGATAATTGGTTTAATCAATTTAACCGAACTTTCTTTTTAGACGTATTTCACTCTTCTGGGGTTTCTTGAGTGCATCAAATTGTGGATCCTATTTATAGCGAGTAGTTCACTGGAAATAATTGTTGTCAATCATAGAAAGGTTGAAGATACATTTCGCAACAGATGTATTTAACACTAAAGAAATTTGTGCTTGGAACCACAAAACTTAGAATCGTTTTGCGAGTGCTACTGGTACTGTTTGAAGCATTTTATATGCGGAATTAGGATGTATGGCTCCTTCATGTGCCCTGTCGGCGTTCTTGATTTGCGCGCCGAAATTTTCCATAATTTTGGGTAGAGGTATTTTACCTCTGGTATAACTTTCCAGGATTATTATTCTCAAATTTTGGAATTTGTTCAAATTGCGAATTGCTGTGCTCTACAATGAAGTGTAATATTTCCTCCTTAACAAGTCTACGTATACGTACTGGTTACAATCGTCTAATGTTACCAATTTATCATGTCTATTAACCTCATAGCACATTAATTCTCACAGCGTTTTACATGACATTTAATAAGTACATAATACAGCCAACAACAAACTTGTATTCATTATTTATTGCTTCGAAGAACATGGGGGTCAAAAAGCACAGCACAATCAAATGTCTACCCTTTTCAAACAACACAAAAACTAAATGCTTTAATATGTACGAGTATATACCTTTGTGTATACATTACACATTGCAAATGCGAATCATTTATAATTCCTTACAAATATAAGTTATGTACATACACGAAAATAAATAAAACCTAAAATGGTATACAAATCGGCCATAAAATTATGCCTCAACCGAAAATCTCATTCTACACAGTACCACACATTGCTGGCCGGTTAGTAACCGCAAAAAAGGCATACGAATAAATAAATTTAACAGAAAATGTAAATTATCAAAAAATATTTAATTTCGTGCGGTGATAAATTTTAAAAGCAGAACAATTTGACCACATCACCATAAAAACAACGAATCCCTTAAGTAAATAATGCAAAACAAAAAGTTTCGTTAGTAAGGGGTTGGGTTGGAGTTCATAAATAATAATTAAACTTAAATTATTAAATATGGTTTTGTGATAAAATTTATGTTTAATGACACACAATGCTAACATTACGTACAGTAACAAACACTCAGTCAAAAGAGTTGGCCAAGACATAATAAGAACATACATAATAAAATAAAATGTCTGAGAAATTAAACCAAACTCAAAAAGGTCGTTGTACAGACGTAACCCCTTAAAAAAATGTTTAGTTTTCTTCATTTAAAATTACATAAGAAAGTAGCAATCCAATCAAGTCAAGATCTATTTCTTTGTGTGCACTCGTATAAATAAAAAGTGGAAGACGTTCACAACAACCAGAATTTATACAAGAGTTTTATTCTCATAAAAATCTAAAATCTAATTTAAATTTTAGAATAATTACTATACTTATGTACATAGCGTCAATATGCTGGTTTATAGTTCTTGGGATGAATTTTATATAGGTTCAGCATATGTATTATGTATACCCTTGTGCGTTAGGAAAATCTTTTTGTGTGTAGGATTAAAAATTTTTGTTGTTCAATTCACGTAGGAGAAATTGGGATTAATATGAATTATGCCAGAATTAATCAAACGTTTTAGGTTGTGTTAGATAGATCGTTACAAATTATTATTAGTGCTTATTATATTATGTATGTAATGTAGGTAACGTATTTGTCGGAAATGATTTTGTACTCTGTCTGTAAAGTTGTAGATGATTGGGGTTTTGTAGTATAAGGAAAATTAATTGTTAATCTTAATCCTTCTTATTTGGTTTCTCTAATTTCCTCTAGTAAAAACTTGGGTTTCCGAAAAATTTCTCCTAAATGATTATGGGGTGAAATAATATGAATGTTAAATAATCCGTAAAATTTAACATTACCAAATTTTGTTCGTCAATATACGTATCCTACAAATTCGTTTTACATTTCTTTTACCAACCTTTGATAATCCATTTTAAATTAAAGCAGTTTTCGGGTTTAAATAAATAAATT
Source organism: Nephrotoma guestfalica (assembly GCA_963691935.1). Taxonomy (NCBI): domain Eukaryota; kingdom Metazoa; phylum Arthropoda; class Insecta; order Diptera; family Tipulidae; genus Nephrotoma; species Nephrotoma guestfalica. Next base: position 264,902,108 of record OY829914.1, on the reverse strand, counting down.
TTTTGATTTGGAACCGTATTTAGTTGAGAATTAAAATATTAGAGACCAGTTTCCGAATAAGCAGTGCTTGTATTCTAATTTATCATAGTAAAAGAAACTTGTTCATTATGTTGGTGTATTTATTAGTAGTAATAAAATTCGAGCCCATAGATCATCCCAGGAAGTCGTAATATAAAAATACCCGAAACCATTAGAATAAATTAAATTTAGCATGCATCCTTCATTTCTTTACTAACAACAACATGTATGTGAAGTTGGTCCAAATGTCAGCCCAAAAAAACGCACTAACAATGGCAACACGAAAATTATAATTTTTATCACGTATGAACTGTCAGCCCCAAAAAATCGTATATCACGACATTTTAATGATGTCAGCCCAAAACACAAAAATGTTTTTCATTATAGATTTTTGAAGTATGCCCAATTTTTTTTTATCTTGACAGTAACAATTGTCTTAAGAGTTATGTCGAACACACCAGCCTAATTTTCATAGTTAAAGGAACCATTGTAACCGTATATAATAAATGTAAAACAGCCAAGAAGCAATTCTTATTATTTTCAATTGGTTCATGAAAATATTATTTTTAAAGAACAATAATATGTAGCCTCGAGTTTCAAAGACGGCATACAACGAAATTATCGAACTTTATACTTTTGTTTACTATCTTTCGAAATATGTAAGCTTTTATTAAGAAAATCAAGGTTTTCGATTCAATAGTAACCAAAAGCATTTTTTGGCTATGAAAAATCTATGACGTATGTCGAAATTTGATAAACGCCTCATAAATACGATTAGTCGATCCGTTCATATACTACACATCCTCATACCGAGAATAGCCGCTTTACGATATTTTCGGTGTTGGTCATCGGTCTCAACTTTCGTGAACCGCTGGTCTTTCAAATATGATAACATCGATCTGAATAAGAGGTTAGAGGGAGCGAAGTCTGGCCACATGCTGTAAAGCTTCCCAACCTAAGAAGAAGAAGTGTTCCTGGGTTGATTTTGGTGGACGAGCGTTGTCATGCAGCAATATCACCTTCCGTCTTCCTTGGCCCGTAAATATTCTTTTTCCCTCCACAGCATTACTTAATATGATCAATTGGGCCAGCTGTAACAGTTTGACCATGTTCGAGAAGCTCGTAGTAAATGACTCACTGAATATTCATTTTTACAACTGATGTTGATGGCTGGCCTGGATCAACCCATGGTTTTTTTCATCAAGGATTATCGTACAAAATCCAGTTTTCATCACCCGTAATGACAATTCTTTCTTTTGTACCGAGAAAGTCAATTCATGCAGATGTCAACTCTTCGAATTTTTACTTTTCTTCGGTCAATTTATGAGGAACCCATTTTCCTTCCTCTGGTATTTTCCCCATTGCACGCAATCGAAGTGATATTGTTTGGTGAGTAACTCCTAACTGTTCTGCAAGCTTCTTTTGAGTTGAGTTTGACGCAGATTTTCCACGGATCCAGTAAAACTTTAAATTCTTCGTCTTCAAGTTGTTTTATTACCTCTGGACGTAGATCGTCCTCAAAACTAAAATTGTCATCACGAAATCTTGCAAACCAATTTTTACTGTTGGATGACTCACATAATGTTCGCTCAAAGTCGAATTAATCAATTCCATAGCTTGAGTAGCATTTTTTTCATTTGAAAACAGAGTGGAATGCAATGAAGTAAATGTTGCTTATCGAAAACCTTATAACGGCCCCATCACAACCTCCTGAAATTTCGTACTCGTAAAGGCTAGAACCAGATCTGTCCAAAAATCATAGTGAGACCGATGACCAACACCGAAAATCCCAACTTCCACTAAATATTATGGTTGTTCGTAAAGCGGCTGAATATAGGCCATTCTAGGTATGAGGGCCCCATCACATCCATCTGAAGCTTCTTACTCGTAAAGGCTAGAACCAGATCTATTCGAAAATCTTAGTGAGACCGATGACCATCACCGAAAACCTTAACTTCCACTAAGTAAAGGGTGTCTCAGCAAGAGCGCCGGATTTAAATTTGCCGCCATTTTGTTAATACGAGTTGTACGGTGAATTTTTTTGACAGTTGTCACGTATAGACCACGTGATTTAAGAATATAGGGAAGTATTCAAACCAACAAGGTTTAGTTATTGTAAAAACACATTACAAAAATGGTGCATAGGATCACTGATACAATTAAGGAGGCGCTAGAAAAAAGAAAGTATGTTCAACAATATTCTTAGACGTAGATTTGATAAGGTTTGGTACCGTGGTCTGGAATTTAAACTCCAAGGAGATTTGCCAAAGCCATATTTTGAATTCATAAGGTCTACGAGACAGGAATATGAAAACTAGAGAAAATATTGGCAGGGGTTCACAAGGTAGTGTTCTGAGTCCTGTATTATAGCTACTGTATACAAATGATGATCTACCAAACATAGTAGAAGGTAGAATAGGAACGTTTGGTGATGACACAGCTGTTATGATAACTGATGCTAGTATTGGTGAATCAACATGGAAATACAAAATGCTATTAATATAGTGAATAACTGGACAAAAAAATGGAGAATTTTCTTAACGGATCGAAATCATCACATATAAACTTAACAAATAAGAAATTAGAATATATTCCGATTAAACTGAATTTGCAACAAATTCCCTATTCTGATAACGCTAAGTACCTCGGCATGACTAGACACTAGCTCGGGTGGAAAGCGCATTTCCAAGATCAAAGGCAAGAACTAAATTTAAAATTAAGAAAAATGTACTGGCTTATTGGAAGAAAATCCGAACTGACAACGCACAACAACAAACTGCTGTTATATAAACAAATCCTAAAACCTATCTAGACGTATGGTATTCAGCTTTGGGGCTGCACGGAGTAAACTACATTTAAGATCATAAAAAAATTTCAAAACAAAGTACTATGTAGGATTGTAATGCTCCATAGTACATTGAAAATGACAACCTCCATCGAGACTTAAACATGGAATATGTCAGCGATAAATACAAAAATTTGCAAGAAGTCATGTACTGCAACTGCAGCAGTATCACAACGAAATGCTGCGGAACCTAGTGGATCGCACCAACGGACATTTTAACCACCATATTTTGATCAGTTAGTTTAAATTAAGTAATCAGTAACATTAACATAAATCAAATTAGATGTAATAAACTTCTTCGGTGAAGATTCGCTCTGAATTATCAAATTTATTATCCAATCAGAAATATTTTTATATTCAAAAGCGGTCCTGTAAAAATAATTAGTCTACACATTATTAAATTACACGCTTTTTAAAATAAATTGTATTGAATATTAGATCAAGTTACATATGGCCATAATTAAGACTAAAACTTAGATTATCTTCCGTTGCTCAAGCAGTTGCTCATCGATCCCGGGTTGCTCACCTATAAAAATAAAACTTAGACGGGAACCAAAAAATAGCTGAATCTTGAGAGGAGTTATAATTCGCATAATTTCATTGGGTCATTTCTAGACTGATTGTGGTTTATTTATATGATGACTTTGTGATTCTAACATGAATATTTGGAGATCGACATGTTAAGTTAGATTAACAGCAATATATAATTTGGACAAATGAACTTCTGAACAAAGAGGTCATATAATTGTGGAGTACTATTGTTATTTCTACTCAAAACAAATCGAAGGATGATTTAGTTTAAGCCAATAGCCGAAATCATTGGATTCCTTGATCGGAAGTTAATGGAATATGTCCAGGGAACCATTACTAGAAGGATGCGAAATAATTTAGACTCAAAATCATGGTTTAGGAAAACAAATTTAAATCATGTCACTTTAGCTTCTAGTACGAATAAAAACTACCGAACATATCTAAATATCGATTTTAGGCGCATTTTATCCGAATATCAAACTTGGAATTTTATCCGAATATCAAACTGGTCGTTATTTAGAGAATTAGCATGAGTATGCTTGTCAAAATCTCGTCTCACGTTTCGGTAATTGGGTTTCTTGGAGGTTATGGAAACGTTATTAAATTAAAACCGATAACTATAATTTTATTCAACACACTTCATCGCATAGAATATTGGTTAAACTTTCCGGTTCAAAATATTAATTTTCGTTCAGCAACGTAAACTCTTTTAATAATCTTTAAACGTCCTCGGTGTATTCATGTTAAACAAAATAATGGAATAGGCCGGCCACCTTAATAACAGCATTTTTTGTGGCGGGCGGATTTTTTTATTATAAACGGTAAATGAATTTCTATTTTGTATTTTTGGATTTGTTAATTTGTAAAATAATTTAATCTAGTAAAAAACTGCAAAATAAATTTTATAATCTTTATATTTTGTAATTTTATTTCAAAAATCAGTGTGAATGATCATTTTCGTTACTTAGTGTAACTGTCGAAATCAAGAAAATTAAGACACAAGCGTATCATATTTGACGTATATATTTGAGTATATACTAATGAAGTTATGTACGGTTGTTAAAATTATGGCACTTTAAAGTTCAGAGCACGGGGAGCAAATATGAAAAAGCACATTCAATACACAATTTTACTACATTTATAGAGCAAGTTTATTAGCCTGTAATGTGGTTGGTTGCTATTCATTATTAATAAGTATTGGAGTGTTTTAGCGTAAGTATTGGAGTGTTTTAATTTAAATTAAAACCGCAATAAATTCGAAATCTCCCTATAAAATAATTATAACTCTTCGGCTGTTTTACTTATCATGACATGGAAAAACCTAACGATTGAATTTATTGAAGAAATCAAAACGTTTATCTAATATAATATGGCTTTCATTGTCGACAAAACATTAATTTATGCCATACAATTTGATTACAAATTTTGCAAGATAAGTATCTGACATTGAACATAATCTAATGACGGTACATAAAAATGCCATATTTTATTACACACGCAATCATATGAAAAATATTTTATGTACTTAATTCAAAAAGAATTACATACATAATATGCGATTATCGAGTATTAGACTTTGACGCGTATCACCAAAATAATCATGCACACTTACGTCAAGAATCAAGATAATAAAATGTACTAACAATAGACTACCGTACATATTTTATATTTCTAAAGAACGATTGTAACCTTCAAAAAATAACCAAACTTGTGATTGAATATAAACGATTTGTTTTTGTTTACGATAAAAAGGGAATACGTATACGATTTAGTTAGAATGAGAAGATAAAAAAATAAACAAAAATATAAATGAGAATTTTGTGGTTGTTGTTGTTTTACATTTTTTATATGGAACATTTTACTCATTGAATTTAAGTTGTTCTTTGGTATGGTGGTTAGTGTTGTTGCCTTTCAAACCAAAGAACGGTGGTTCGAACCTCGCGCCGTACGCGGTGGTTTAAATTTGAATTGGAAATTTTCCGCTTTGCCGTGCATGGGCAAGGGCTAACATTATCTAATTGTTAGTAACTTTAATCATGCGCGGCTAGATTGACGCTCCACACTCCACAGGATTGTATTACTACTATAGTACAAACCTACTTTCATCACAGAGCGACATTTTTTTGTTCCAAACAATTATTCTAAATCATTTGGCTTAGAACGTAGAAGTGATAGTCTATATCTCTCATATGTTTCTTGTACCCCATATATGTACATATTTATATTACAGTATACGATGAGTAATACAAAACATGTTCACCTTGATGATGACGATTGAAGAGCGATATATTATTTGATTTATTTAAGAGTTATATCTATTTGTTTGTGATATTGAAAATTATAACTTTTGTGTCAGGCGTAACGTAACTAATACGCATATGTAATATATTATTAAATCTTATCTCGTATTAGTCGCACACTAAAATCTAACATCTTGAAATTGAATGTTATGAAAGTACACAGGGTAATGTTGACGCTTAATAAGGTGCTCATATATATTAATTTTGCATAGGACGTATACTATAGCGTTTTTGGTTCCTTGGGCAAATTTAACAAATTCAAAATGTTCTCATATTTTGATTTGTATTAATTTCGGTATGATTGACATCGGTATGATTGGCTATTAGTTTAGGTAGATAAAATGTTATCAAAATTTGGTCCGGGTACGGTTATTTTTTTATGTACTATATATGTCGGTCGGCAAAATTATTCATTCAATTTGAGCATTTTTTAGACCAGCTAGAATTATTGGGTTTGACAATAATAATTTATTTATTATTTTGCAACGGGGTTCAATCCATTTGTTGTGGTCGGAATTATTGGTAACCATTCTCAATCAAGGAAGGTAACTACGAATATATGTAATTACAAAAATAAATTCTTCGTATTATTTTAATACTTTAATTAGGTTGCGCCTATTATGGTATAGCTTAACTTTTCTATGTAACTAGCTGAACCCGGCCACGCTTCGCAGTCTGATATTAATTATTTGGGAAATAAATAAAAGTATTCTAGTGAACATAAACTCACCGAGGAAACACATCATTCAATTTAATACTCTACTGTGCATTGCTGTGGCTATGATGTGGAATGAAGGAAAGAAAGAAAAAATGTTTTTCACTGAAAATCGATATTTATTGTAAAGCCAGTGAATGTACTACATTTTTGGTTTGTCCGTTTTCTGCATAAACATAAAGAGCAGCTGGTTTATCTACCCTGGAGCATGCGACATACAGTTAACCATGAGAGAAGCATTTGTTTTCTAAATTCAAACCGCACACTTGCAAAGATTTTCGTTGCGCTTAATTGATAGTCATAGCGACAACGCATATTGGAAATTGAAGTCATTTGAACTCGAACGCCATATCTGCCGGAATGAGTGCGGTATTCGTGAACATAGTACGTCTACACCTTTATGAGGTCCAATCAAAATTGTTGCTTTAGTTTAATTAGCTTATTCATCAGTTTTTTTAACTACTAATCGTATACCATTGCATAACTTTGGCTGATTGGTGTATGAATATAATATAATTGGCACTCCAATTTTCAAATTCAGAATGTATGACGGCAATCCAAGAACATCGAGTGAATTAAGAAATTCCTTTGGAAAATTCACTACTTCGGAAATGTCACTGTTTCACCTGCGATTCTGTTTAGAATGATGATGTTCATTTTTAGCCGCTAAAATGGTTCTTCCACTCAACCATGATTTTGATAATTTGTTTCGATGGATTTCCGTTTCTGGATTTGTAGGTACAGTGCCGTTCATATTCGTTGTTAAATGTATTTTTGCTCCAAAAAGTTGAATATTTCAAGCAGGCCTGCATCAGTTGGTGAGAGAGGTATAACCGGAAGCATTTGCTTGAAGTTGCCAGATAGTAACACTAATGTTCCACCAAATGGAACCTGATTATTCCGCAAGTCTTTCAATGTATGGTCTAATGCTTCCAATGACTTCTTGTGTGCCATTGTGCACTCATCCTATATACAATGATTTTGCACGCCCGAAGAACCTTTCCCATTCCTGATGTTTTAAAAATGTTGGGTTTTCTATGACTTGCATTTTTAGTGACAATTTAAGAGCTAAATGCGCTATTCTTCTTCCATCAACGTCGCAGCAATACCCAGCATTTGGGCACGCCCAAAAAGTACAATCCACCGGATTGGTTGGCCACAGCATGTATGATGGTATTTTCTTGGACGAACAGCTGTAAGTCATTTCTGTTGTATGACAGCTCTATCAACAGTTCTCTCTCGAATGTTGCATTGATGGACCTATTCGGTGCTGTCACTCCCAACTGTTCCAACAACTTGCCACACATTGCAACGCAAAGATCCTCAATGAAAATTAGCGCTTGATTGTATATTTCTTCTGTGAAATCCGAGCCATGATCATTTGTTTCTTGGCGCATTCTGTGCAGAATATCTTCGGCCATGTAGTCTTTGTATTTCTCCCACAATTGTACTGGTTGTGACGGGAAACATGTAGATAAAATAATTGCGAACAGCGTACGTATTTGAAATGGATCAGAAGTAGCGGATGAACCTTCCATTGACTTATCCCAATGATTGTCGTTTTCCAGCAATTTAAGTGCCTCGCGCGTTCTCCGAATACGCTTTATGTACTATTTCGTCGCTAGTGTTTTTATAGTGATTTGTTAGTTATAATAATGGTGGTATTATTGTTGCCTTCTAGCTACTAGGAACCGACACATTAGGCCCCTCGCCGAACAGAGCTACCGGTGTCACAAACTAGAAAGGTAACAATTTCCAACAGAAAAGTGGCTCAAGACTGACCAACATTCAAAAAATTTAAATTGTTTACAGGTTTAAAAAAACAATTCGCTTTACAATTTGAATAAGTTTTACTAAAATTACACTACAATTCTTCAATGCTCAGGTAAGGGAATATAATTTCAACTTTGTGTCTGTACTTTGACACAATTTTGTTTTGTCTAGTAAATCGGAAGCAAAATTAAAAAAAAATTAAACAAAAAACTTTAAAACAACGGAAAAAAATATAAATCAAATTTTTGATTTAACATTTAAAAATTTTAAAAAATAATTCTTCAGGATATTTTTAAAGTTTTGACAAATTAAAGTCAATTAGGTCGTCGATGATGTTAAATGATCTAGACAACCTATTAATGGGGTTGTTTTCTCCATAGTTTGTGATATGGTATTCTAGTAATAAAAACTCATGGTTTCGGAATCGCAATCACTTTTCTTTAACAAGAAAATCAGAAACTTCTTTTCAATGTTTTCAATTCTTTTAATGTGCACATCATAGTATGGATTCCAGACCGATACAGCGTATTCCAGTTGAGATCGAACGTAAGCGAAATAGAGTGAACATAAGGTTTACATATCTTTAAATTCACCTGTCCATCTTTTAACAAATCCAAACATGGCATTAGCTCTCGCAATACAATTTTCAATATGCCTATTGAAACTGGCATTTTCGACAAATATTACACCTAAATCAAAAATCTCATTAACTCTTTGCAATACTTCGTTGTTGACTTTCTATGAAGTGATTAACGGATTCCGTTTCCGATGAAATGAAAGGACATGATTTTGCATTTCCTAATATTTTCCTAAGTATATTGAGTTTCCATCACACCATTCACTTAATCCTTAGATAGATCGTGAAGTTTCTCCGTACGGCAAATATTTTTTATTTAAATTATTACAACTGAATACAATGCATCTACTAATTTTTCTTTCTTAATTTAGTCACTTGTGAATGAGAAGAGGCCCATTGGCCAGCTTCATTTATAGGTTATTTACTGAAGTAGTCTTTGTACTGGTGTCCTTAATCCATTAAATCAATTGGTTTGGTTCTCCGCAATCGCCTTACTGCATGTGAAGTGTCCAATATACCACGAAGCTGTTCATTTACGTGTTGCTAAATATGTTGTCTATGAATTACTGCAAGGTTTTTTCTTTCTTCTTGATGTGTCTGCGGATATTTAGGTCTCTATGAAGTTTGTATTATTTTAGTGTTGATTTTCTTTGTACAGCCCCAGAGCTGAATTCGGTAAGACCATACAGGTTTTAGCACCTGTTTATAGAATAGCAATTTATTTCCGGTTGACAATTCCGAATTTTTCCCGAGCAGCCAATGCATTTTTCGATACTTCATATTAAATTCTTCTTTTTTCTTTTTAACGTTCTCTTTCCATCTAAGCCTGGTATCTAAGATCATCCCTAGATATTTAGCCTTATTTGAATACGGAATCTGCTGACCGTTAACGATTACAGGTTGATAGCTGACTTTTAGATTAGTAAAATTCGCTTGCGTGGATTTCGATTCATTGAGCCCGATACGCCACATTTTTGTCCATTTTATAATTTTATTACATGCTTCTTGAAGTTTCGTTGTCGATTCCTTGTTAGTGTCTCCTATTGAGAGAACTGCAGTATCATCAGCAAATGTTGTGACAGTAACATCGTTTAATTTAGGTAAATCCCTGGTCTAGAGCAGATAAATAATAGGTCCCAAAACACTACCCTGCGGGACTTGCCGATCGTGCCGAAATCTTTTTAAGCTCGGAGTATTCTTAATATTTCACGTATGATTTTAAAATGGTAAATTTCTATGTAGTTTGAAGGTAAACCTCTGTGCCACACCTTATCGAAGGCCTGCGCCACATCTAAGAAGATATTCGAGCAAACCTTTTTCCTCTCTAATGTATTATTAATGACATCTGTAAGCCTATAAACCTGCTCAATAGTTGAGTGTTTCTCTCTGAAACCAAACTGATATTCTGGGATAAGGTTTTTTTGTTCCATGGTTCTTTTGAGCAACAGCCTCTGAAACAATTTCGCTAGTGTTGGTAGAAATTAAATTGGCCGGTAACATTTCCTATCACTCAGTGGCTTGCCCGGCTTCGGAATCATTATTACTTCTGCTAGTTTCCACTGCATTGGCACACATTTTTTCCTGAGGATCGCAGTGATTATGTGCAATAATTTACGGGTGCCTTTTTCAGGCAGCTCCGTTATATTTGCCCAGTTATCATATCGTAACCAGGAGCTTTTTTTGCTTTTACGTTCTTAATTTCAGCTTTTAGTTCTTTCAATGTTACAGGCCTGATGTCTTCGAAGTCAGATATTCAGGGTGTATCAGCAATGTTTTCCTAACTGGTCTGCCGACCTAGAGGTTGAAATGTTTCTTCAAAATGTTTAGCAAACAGATCAGCTTTATCTTTCACTTTTAGCCCACTTCCCATCGTTTGTTTTGATTGAGAAGATCTGCGTTTTTGGTCGTTTTGACCCTTTTGTTGCTTTCCAAGGGAATAGTCGGTATCTTTAGTTGGAGCTAGCGAACAAAGGTGTTTTCCAATTGTTTTATTTTTCACTGCTTTTATGAGTGTCTTAAGTTTGATCGGCAAGTATGAGCACGTTTGAGTTTCCCATTATCTCGGTTATTCGGTATATGAAAACAATAAAACTTCAGGGCCCGATGTGTAATCCTAGTGGAACACCAGATTTAACTATAATAACGTTTGATTTCTCATTAAAAATTGTCACCGGTTTGATAGATAAAACTTAAACCAATTTACGTAATCGAGTGAGATTGCTTTACTGAAATCCGTGTACACTACATCAGCTTGGTGGTGTTTTTCTATCTCATTAATTATTTTACTGGTGAATTTAACCAGATCAGTTGATGTGGATCGGCTAGACATAAACCCATGTTAGTTTATTGATATGACGTGCAATTGTGGATTTAAATGATGAAGTTGATATTCCTCTGTAGCATGTCACGTCATCTCGTTTGCTCGATTTAAAAATTGGTGTAATTTTTGAAATTTTCTATTTTTCGGGAAACACGCCGGTGCTTGAGGAGTGGTTGAATGGGTAACATAATGGAATTGCTAAAGTGTCAGCGTACTCCTTCAGATTAGAAGAGGGTATATCGTCAAGACCACAACCGTCTCGAAATACCTTTAAAGCAAATAAAATGTTTTACTCAAAAATAACAGGAGGAGTTATTGATACGTTGTTACTGCTGGGTTGTTCGTACAATGCACTATATCTTTACAATTTCAAATTGAGACTAAATATTTTATTTAACAAGTATTATAACAATTTTAAATTTGAGCAGGCTTTTGAAAAATAAAAGACAGCATTTTTTATTAATAGTTTCATTCTTAATTAATTCATCCCTAAACATGTCTTACATCAAGAAAGTTGAAGCCGATAACATAAGGAAATAAATATGTGTATTGTATAATAAAAACGAGGATTGGAGAATAGTTGCAAAAACTTTAGGCGTAAAGAAATCAACTGCTTATCGATGGGTGAATAACCAACAAATACCCGCAGAGCAACGTGGTGGTAAGCGGAAAATAAAAATAAATAATGAACATCGAGTATTTATTGAAAGTTACATTGAGGAAAATCCTAGAATAACTTTAAAACAACCGAGAGATAAATTCCAAAATAATCATCAAATTGTTGTTTCTACGGAATGTTTGAGAAAACACTTAGATGGATTACTGTATACGTTGAAAGACATTCGAAGAGAGCCAGAAAGAGCAAACAAACTTTTAGAACATCAATCAAACAATACACCCATACTCTACATGGATGAAACTAATTTCAATTTATATATATCGAGAACCAAAGGTCGTTCCAAAAAAGGAACTCGTTGCACTCACATTACAGCAAGCAGTCGAGGATCCAATATACATGTAATTGGATGTATAGGTAATATGGGTTTGATTCATCATGAAATTAGAAGAGGAGCATTTAAAAAACCATAAGCAAAAGAATTCATACATTGTTTTCGGAATGCTCAAAATTCATATAGAACTTCAATCGTAATGGTGATTGATAATGCATCATGTCATGCTGTCATTGAGAAAGTATTCCTAAAAGAAGAATTTCTTAATAATCACCTACTAAGACTCGCACCATATAGTCCAATGTTAAATGCAATTGAATATGTTTGGTCAAACTTAAAGTCTGCAGTCAAAAGCGATTTAACTATCCAATTACCGCAAACCCTAGCTGATGAAGGTAGATCAAATTTAACAGAAACAGAGTTCCGTCTACTACGGCTAGAACATATAATTCGCAAGAACATAACTACAAAAGATTACTGTTCCTAATTGTAACCGGTACGTCGCTCATATTCAAAAATTTATACCGGACGCGATAAATATGAATGATATGACTTTTTAATTCATAATTTTATTAATAAATTTATTTTAAATTAACTGGAATAAATTATTTATTTTTTATTCCCATTTTGAAATTGTTTAGCCCCAATTTGAAATTGTTTAGGTGGTTTATTGACTGATTGAAAAAACGGCGCTAACATGTCAGCTATATCTTTGGAGTTTGAAGAGCTGGTATTGTTATAGGTCATATTAGCAGGGTATCCTTCAATTTTGCGTTTATTCCTAAAGTATTTCCTAAATTGTTTTGGATTTACTTTGATTTTTTCTTGAATTTGATCGAGATCCAACCTGTGTTTTGATTTGAAATAAATTTCAAATTCGTTACTATGTTGTAGAAACATAGTTTTATCCGCTTCTAACCCATTCTTCAACACTTTTGCATACGCTTTCGACTTCCGATTTCTTAAGTTAACTATAGTCTATCATAGAACCACTGAGGGTGAGTATTTTGTGGTTTACAGCACATAGCTATATACAGTTCGAAGCCTTACACCAAAATGTCATTAAATTTGACAACATTTACGTTTATATCATTGGAATTGAGAGTTATTTGCCAGTTGATAGATTCTAGGTAACTTTGTAGCCCCACGCGATTCGTTTTTTTTGAAGTTGTATTTGATTGGTTGTAGGTGTTTCGAACCACCGCCATTAAATTAGTAGTAGAGTCAAATACAATATTTAAAGATTTGTGATTGATATCATTTATGACAAGAGGTAAGACGGATTCTAAAATTTTGAAAGAGTCAATGTCGTTGCTAAAGACAAATCCCAATCCTACCACGATTATTTCTTTTTATTGAAAATTGTTAAATCTGAAGAGATCTATATCGAATTTTTAGCAAAGCTAAAAAATAGGAAAGAAAAATCTACAGAAGTATAAAAAATGTTTAAAAGGAGTACACAACCTTCTGGCAAAGTAAAATTATTGAATACGCAATATCTGAATACATTACTATGGATCCGAAAGGAGTACGTCTGTGGCTCTTTCCGAAGCTGATCGAAATTTATTTACTTTCTTGCCGCACTCTTACGTAAGTAGCATCGTTAAAATTGACTTTACTAATCCATTGATTGATTGAAATGTATGACCAGGCAATTTAGCGAGACTCCCGGATGACGCCGGGCCCGCCATACATCTTTATTACATTTAACAAGGATCGGATAGGCATGTTAAATATATATGATCGAATTGATCCGGTTACAGTCACCTAAGTAGTCAATAGGACTTTACTAACTCATGAACGAAAACTTTAATTTTCTTGTGTTGGCCATTGTTATTAGGTTTAAATATAAAAACGACATTTATTATATTTAGTTGACACGCTGCTTGAGATTTTTGTGTGCAAGCATACTTATTCAAATTAGTGGCTTCGGTAGTTAACTTATCTGGAGAAGTATGTCTTCACAAATAATTCGGTATTTGGCAACGAGCCTAAGGCCCGTTGCACACTTGAGCTATGTTTTTTAACAGATGTGAGCTATGTTATTATTTTACAGCTTATTGTTTTGGTTTCAAAAACTCAAATAAGAGAAACATTGTAGATACATTTCAGGATCAACCCAATCTGTAAATAAATATATTTAAATGTGTTATTTTCGCCTTTGGGGTAATTAATTAGCTCACATCACCAAGAAAATGAACGATGTGAGCTATGTTTTTACCTCACAGTTTAAATAAAGAAATTCAATAAATCAGGGGGTACGAGTGGCTTTAGCTAACCTTCAAGAATTTGGTTTCACTTATTTAGGCATTGCAAAGTAAACCGAGAAGCTGTGATCCCAAAACATAGCTCACTTTGCTAAAAAAACATAGCTCAAGTGTGCAACGGGCCTAAGACTGTGTTTCAATTCATTACTTCTTGAGTGGAGACTGACTTACTGAAGACTAATCGATGAGCTTCCAGTTTGGGAGCAACGTTCATTTCAACAATTAAAATGTGATCAACGGTAGTTTTATAAAATAACTAAATATGATTAAATTTTAAATTATGAAAGAAAACTTATGTTTATATGTCAGGAATCAGTTGGAACATCATATCATGTTGACGATAATTATATGACATATGTGGATAAAAAAATGAAATGGAAATTTTATTTTTCACTGGGAAATATCTCAAAAACTCGTTAAAAAGGCACGTACGACATACATTAAACATGATTAAACCTAAATTTAGCATCTTAAATATGAAACAAATCATATAATCGCACATAAAGTTTGCTTTGCTAAGCAATAACATTATGTTACATATGTTTTTCATTTTCATATTTTCCACCCCTCAAAAGAAAAAATCAATTCCGCTCCGAACAACAAAACGTGACACCGAATAAGAGAACAAGAATTATGCTTAAATATACATACATAAGTAAAATAAATTTTCAATTTTCACAGTTTTTTCTTTTTTACTTTTTGCAGGTGGAGCTGGAAAATTTAAACACGGCAACGGATGAAATAAATAAATTAGAAATAGAATTGGAGGTATGTATCATATATTGATTAGATTTTTAGTTTACAGTTTATAGTCGAAAGGCATACAACAATTATTTGCATTTTATTTTGCCAATAAATTAAACATGATATTGTACTGACAGTTTACGAGTTCTTGGTTTCACACCGAAATCGGAAATCTCATCTGGTGAACCGTGCTGATATTAAAATATCAAAATCGTTATAAAAATTTTAACTGGCATATTGCCCTATAAAATAATATTTAAGAAGATATTCCTCTTGTTATAATCGTTAGATTTATAATAGCCCGGCACATAATTTAACTCTTATTTGGCTCGGTTCCATGTAAATTTTTCTATAGTCTCAGCAATAATATCGCGAAAGTTAAGTCGAAAAATGTTCATCTGCAACACCAATTGAACTTGTTAATTTCTTTTTATATTGCAGCATTGTACTCCCCACATTTTATTTTGAATTTCTTTTTTTATTAAATTGAATTCAATTACGCCTCGAATCGAGTTTAAAAATAATTTCTTAATAAATTTACATAAAAAGTTGTATTTTATTTCATATGTACGAGTAGTTAAAAAGGAAGTAAATATTATATCTATTAATGTCACTCATTAGGTAAAGTACGCCATATCGCTAGCTAACACGACTTTATATAGAACTCATTGTACGATGACAAAATAAATTATTTGAAAACGTGTGAATTCTTTATGTATGACCATACGAATTTGAATTAACGTTGCCGATAACAATGTATTTGCTCGTAATTGAGTCACGTAATTAAGTTGTATCGGCTTCATTTTGTATGTTGCATGAAATGTCTCGCGATTTTATTTGACTAAGTATGAGTTTAGGGCACAAACACGTGATTCATCCCATCCCCCTTTTGTCTAAATTGCATGACGAATCGGTATGTTCTTTATTTACAACCTTTATGTACTATAGGTGTGGATCGTAAAGCCGTGCCCACCATGGATTGAATATTTTATGTTTACTCACTCGTATTATTGCTGTATACTTAAACTAATTTAGTAAAGGTGTGAGATTTGGCGGTTGGTTTAGCTTTGCCTTTCGGTAATGGTGTACAATGTATAAGAAATAACGCAAATATAGAAATGTCTTGAAGAAAATTTGTAGGTGAGAATTAAGGAAGTGGATCGATTAAAAGCTTTGATTGGTGAGAGTGTGTATGCATCTGAGTTAATTATTACAACATTTGAAATCTTAAACCAGTTTCAATGGATTAAGATCATTTAGGGTTTATGTATGTACATATGCCGGCACAACTAGAACCCATAAGACCAGGGAGGAGATATCGCAGCAGTTAACTAATACTGCGAAAAAAATTCACTGGAAAGGATATTCCGTATAGTATAGAAACGATAAATGCACGTCTAGCAAACCAAAACCGTTGTCTAGCCTAATGAATAGACCACTTAGAATTCTTATTTGGAGCGCGAATGGATTACTAGAACAAGTTCCAGAGCTAGAAATGTTTCTAAGAAAAAATGGATATATGACTTTTATCGGAAACGTAATTATTAAAAATAATATTAAACAATATGAAGTGTCCTTTATTAAAGCAGAAATTATGCAAGTTAAAACCATAAAAGTTGAACCAATCAATAATAGGAATTTTAGTATCTCCTCTATTAACTGTCCCCCACGCCATCAGTTAAAAAAGAAGACTAATTTATTTATTTATTTATTTATTTATTTATTTATTTATTAATAGATTGACATAACAATTTTAGTAGAGGAAAAGCACATATGGAAGCATAATAAATGAACATCAACAAAAAAATACTTCCATTAGGCATAAAAACCTCAGATTTTTTCAAAAAACAAATCCACTCCATGCTAATACCCTCCATGTTGAGCTCAAGCTCATTTGTTACGGAGGATACTGCAAGAAGTGAATGCTTACAAACTACATACGAAAACAATATAAATAAATATAAAAATATTATTATACAAATGTATTGTCATTCAAGCGCGCCACGCTAAATAACCCGTTTTAAAAGATCTAAGCGACGCCGATTTCTTAATATCTAATGGAATAGAGTTCCAAAGAGAAATACCTCTATAGCAGAAAACGAAGTATTAAGAGACCTACACAAGTTTACAGGGGGAAGTAAACGTAAATTTGAAGAATAAGACCTACTGAACAATAACTTATTAAATAAATAGGGAGGTTGCTTTGTCCTGAGAAGCTTAAAAATAAAAAGACAAACGCGAAGTTCATAAAAATCAACTAAATTACAACCCAAAATCAAATTCAAAAAGGGCGAAATGTGATCATATTTCCTAATACTAAAGACGAAACGAGTGCAAGCATTGAAACATCTTTGGAGAACATTCATACTCTCCTGAAGCATACCAAACAAAACAACATCCCCAAATAGAAAATGTGGAAGAAGGTACGAGAGGAACATACGCTTTTTAAAATTACTATCAGAAAAACCAACAACTTTATACAAACAACTAAGCATTCCAAAAACCGTTTTGCTAACCTTAATCAAATGATCACCCCAAGTTAGAGTTTTATTGAAAATTAACCCTAAATTTCTAACTGTATTAGAGAATGGAATTAAAGAATCACCGAGAAAAATTCCAGGGAAAGAGGAAGTATCTATAGATTTTTTATAAATTATAATAGACTGAGATTTATTAGCATTAAGAGCGAGCCGGTTAGATAGTGACCAATTATAAATTCTTACCAAATCTTCATTAATAAGAGAAATATTAGAGTTAATGGAATCATTATCTAAGCGACTACTCCTATAAATTTCTACATCATCAGCAAAAATATGAAAAGATGAATGGCGAATCGAACATGCAACGTCATTAATGTACATTGAGAATAGTAAAGGACCAAGAACCGATCCCTGAGGAACGCCAGAAGAGACAGGTAAGAAGTCAGAAAGCGAACTGTCAAAAAAGACTGCCTGAAAGCGACCCGAAATATAGTCTAAAATTAATTTAGCAGCAGAGAGAGAAAAATTAAAGTTCGAAATAAGCTTATTAAACAAAATTTGGTGATTAATTGAATCGAACGCTTTCGAAAAATCCAACAAAGTAAGGCAAGTCATTTCTCTTTTACTCATACTACGACGAATATCATCACAAACATTCAGTAAAGCAGTGGTAGTACCGTGAAATCTTCTAAAACCCGATTGAAAAATACTAAGCAAATTAAAGCTATCAATATGAGATTGAATTTGGTTTTTTACTACCAATTCAAACGCCTTGGACAGAGAACTTAAAATACTAATAGGGCGGAAATGGGAAAGCTCAGAAGGATTGCTAATTTTAGGAATAGGAATAATTTTACTCAACTTCCACTGAGCGGGATAAAACGAGGTCGTTAAAATAAAATTAAAAATATGTAACAAGTATCTTGATACATTAGGAAAAATACGCTTAACAAATTTTAAACTAACCATATCTAGACCAGTGGATTGCGATTTAACTTCCCAAATTGCAGAATGCAAATCATCAATTGATATATTTGCAAATGAAAAAGAATTTAGGGAATCTACGGATAATAAATCAATATTGGAAATATCATGGGTGGAACTAGAATTACTTAGGTAACGGTTAAATTCATTAGCTTTGAAACTTACCGAAGCACCCCCTTTGCAACTACCAAGGCCCAAATTGCGAACGTTACGCCAAAATATCTTAGAGGGAAGAGAAGGATCTAGCTTATCCTTGAAAACATTTTGCTTAGCGATACGAATTAAACTTACCACTCTATTTCGAGATTGCTTATAAGCTAGATAAGAAATAGAATTAGGGCTCATTTTCCAAAGACGATATTTGGAAAAACGAACAGAAATAGCATTCGAAATCTCTTGCGTCATCCAAGGGGGGGATCTAGGTCTAAAGTAAACAGTAGTGAGAGGAACGCAATTATTAAATACATAATTAATAGAGGAGTTAAAATAGTCAATTTGATCGGTAGAAGTACTAAGAGAAAAAATATCATCCCAACGAATAGAGCCACAAATTGATGAAAGGTGAGATTCATCAATTTTCGAAAAATCCCTAAAGCTGAAACTTTTAGGTTTAGGACGAGAGTAATAATTAACAGAAAAAACAAGGAGATCGTGATGAGAACCAATACCAAGAGACAATTGATTAAAAAAACAGATGGAATTATCAGCAGAAGCGACAACATGATCAATGAGAGAATAAGAACCACCACTTACGGTTGCATAAGAGTATGTGGGCGCTTCAGTGTTATAAACTGAAAGATTAATGCTATTTAATATATTTAAATAGCTACGAGAAAATAAAGTCTCTTGAGAAATATCAAAGTTAAAATCACCCGAAATGAAAACCTCATCATACCGACAGGAAAAATAACTAAAAAGACACTCAATGTCTAAAAGCGATTTTTTAAATAGAGCATACGACCTCTTGTTTGTTTTAGGAGGATTATAAACTACACCGAAAAGGAATTTCCGCTTATTGACGAAGACATTTAGAAAAAGAAACTCAAAGTCAGAAACGAGCCTTTGAGAAATTGAGAGGGGTACCGATACTACATTACATTTAATATGCTCGTTAACATATAGGCATACTCCGCCATAATTAACTGGTGGATTAGCTCTATCACGTCTGAACAAATTATAACCACTAATGGCCAACGCGGAATCGGGAATATCGGACGATAGAAATGTCTCCGATAAGCAAATGACATCAATTGGGACCCCATTAAAAGTATGACGAAGTTCGTCAATATTTAAAATAAGACTCTGGACGTTTAAACTAACCACATTAAGTAAATTGGACCTAGTCCGAAGCATGGATTTAAGTAAAATAGAGGGCAAAGAAATACTTTCAGTGGACATCGCGAATCGTGGCGCACTTAAACAACAATACTTACATGAACAATTTTTAAACGAATAATTAAGTTCGCCTTCAAAAACCAGGTTAACTTCAAATATCAATCTGAAACAAAACAAATAAAGCCAAAAAAAGACTAAAGTCGACTTTTTAAATCATTAGGACCATAGGCGATGGTTTTAATGCAAAGAATACCTATTGGGGATCTAGACTTACTTTCCTTCTCTAAAGGAAAAGAGTTAATTAATTTAGCTTCCGAGAACATCTGTGAATTTCACTCTGGCGATAAACCAACATATTGAAGAACTATCATCGGACCACTCACCTGTGATCATGACTCTGAGTACAATGATAATAAAAAAGATAAATTGCCTAAAATTTGTTAACAATCACCCTAATTAGGATTTATTCAAAAAATTAGTGGAAGACCTGGAAGGTGAATTATCCAACATAAGCAGTTTGGGAAAGATCACCTATTCCTCATACCAACATCACAAGGAAACACAACTATTCTCTTGAGGTCAGCGGACTAGTTAAAGAGGAACGGGAAGTATGGTAGAATCTGACAACGCAGACTCGTGCTCCGCAACCTAAAAATATCCTAAATTTTCTGCCTAATAAATTAAAACAGTCAATAATGGTAATAAAGAACGAAAGCATACATAAGCAACTTCGAGGTCTTTAAAAGATAATCAATTTTAATTTAATTAAAAGATGACGATTACTCAGTTTGGACGACAATCGTTGCCGAGACAAACAGCAAATGAAAATACAACAGCCATAAAGAAAATAGATCGTACCATAAGACATTTGACTTTATTGAAATTAAAAATTGAAATCAATATTTAACTACCAGAAAAGCTCCAGGTTATGACTTAATTACTGGGAAAATTGTCAATATATTGGAAATACAAATTGATTCGACCCACTTCAAAAAAGTGGCTCAGATTAGACATCTGCCGTTAACATTCACTTTGTATTGCTTTGAGTTTCATACAAAACGTGTTTTTTACGGTGTTGAATATGTCGGATTTTGTGATAACTAAACAGCATTTGCGGGAAGTGTTATTTTTTTGTTTTAATTGGAAAGAAAGAAAGTGCAACTGGAGCACATTGGGGGTAACCCAACAAACAGTTTCCATACGATTGAAATCTAAGGGCATGACTCAAAAGCAACGCAAATGGGCCTCTTATGAATTGAAACCAAGAGACGTGGAAAGGCGATTTCTTTCTTGCGAGCAGCTGCTTCAAAGGCAACCAAAAAACGTTTTTTTTTACATCGGATAGTGATTGATGAAGAGAAGTGGACCTTATACGATTAAATTGTGCTCCGGCTTTCTGCTTTATACAGAGTAGCATTTCTACCTGTATAAGCTAGTTCTTATGCATCATTGCACGAAGTGTGCACGCGATCAATTATATGTGAAACGTGCTGGTAACTGCAGCAAGCAAATAAATTTCAAAATGAAACTTTGCGTACCTGAAGGGAATCTATTTCGAACAAAGTGTTTTACAAACCAACGAATGGCATTTTTAATTATTTACAATTCCTGTCAAATATGTTCACTGCCATTCGAAAAATGAGGTGGCTGAATTTGTGCTAATCCAGAATTGTCCAATTTTCGATGAACGAATTTCTGACATAAACAGTTCTAGAAACAAAACGGCCTTAATATTTCTGATTACCTATTCATGCCAGGTTTATTCGTATATAATTTTCGGAAGGCAGTGAACATACCTGATAGGAATATATAATCAGAAGTACCAAGTTCGTTGGTTTTGCGAACATATTGTCCAAAGTTCGTTATTCAACACAAATATGAGGGTTGACTGAAAAAATTCCGACCTAACAAAGATACAAGCCTTTTTTATGCAAATTTATTTTCATTTCTCTACATAGTCTCTTTGTTTCTATACATTCCTTCCAGCGATGTTCTCATCTCTTCAACCCATCCAAATAGCACTCGGCGTCTTTCTCTGAAAAATAGTTGTTTACGAAGATCATTTAACGAAAATCTCTGTCCTCCGAGCGCAACTTTCAGCTTAGGAAAGAAAAAAATCGCTTGATGTTAGATCTGGTGAGTAAGGAAGGAGAGTGGTTAAGCAGTTCAAACCGTAATTCGCGGATTTTCGCCATGGTAATCGCTGAGGTGTCAGACGGCGCATTGCCTTGGCGGAGCAAGATGTTTTTCTCTGCAAATGTGGCCTTTTTTCTGCAATTTCTGCCTTCAGCTTATCAAGTAATGATGCGTAGTTGGTAGTAGTAAGTAATGATGCGATGGTTTTCCCGTCCAAAGGAACAATCTGCCTTTTTTGCAGCCGATTCTCTCTTGGCATTCCTCTATTTTGACTATGTTTCTGATTCTGGAGTGTAATACAGAGTGGCTGACACGAAGTGTTACCAACACAAAACGCCACAGAATTTTTATTTTTTGATGAATTTTATTGAATCAAAGTAAAAAATGTTCACAAATATTTAAATTTTCGAATTGCATTTCGATTTGGCCACTCTTAGCCGCGATTATGGCCTTCAAACGGCCGACAAAGCTATTGCATGCAGCACGAAAGTGGCTCTGCGGTATTTTAGCCCATTCCCGGCGAAGCGCTTGCTTGAGATGATCGACACTTTGGTATTTTTTTGTCCTAACCTTGCTCTTCAAAATACCCCAAACCGAGAAATCTAGCGGATTTGCATACGATGAATTTGTTGGCAATTGGGCAGTGGAAATGTGGAACGTTGTTTCTCAGCCAATCTTGTTTGACACGCGTTTTATGATTCGGCGCCTTGTCCTGTTGAAATGTCCAGGCTCTGCGGGCTCGCCTCACGAGCCATTTTTCTGCCGCTACGGCGCGGATTCCGAGCCAATTTGGCCTTCACCTTCCGAATGATATCCGGCGATGTTGCAGTGCGTTTCGGTCCACCACCATGGAGTTTTGCAATGATGCCAGTATCGTTATAACGATTTATGATGCGATACACAAACATTTTATTCACATGCAGATGTTTTAACTGGTTAACAATCTGCGGCTGTGGTTTTCCAGTCAAATATAGAGCAATCACACTATTACGCTTGAGTTCCATTGCGGATAACTTTTTTTCTGAATATTTCCCACTAAAATGCTTTTGTACGCTTGTAAACAATGGAATGAGCTGTCATTAGTGTTAATTTGAGCGCTCTGTCATCACTGGTTTGACGGCAATGACAGTCTGAACTTGGTGACACTTCGTGTCAGTCACCCGGTATATCCAAGTTTCATCAACAGTAATAACCGGCGCCAAAACTCTGATTTATTGGGTCAAAACTGCGGCAACAGAGCGTTGGAAATGTTCGTTCGAACACGTTTTTGGTCCAAAGTGAATAAACGCGGCACCCAACGCACAGACAGCTTTTTCATGCCTAAATCTTGATTAATTATGTGACAAACACCTTCATTGAACATAGTCACAGCCTTTTCTAGCTCTCTAACTTGAACGTCCCGAACGTTCATCATCACTCAAGCTGGTACGGCCACGTTTAAATTCAGTTGCCGAAAATTTCACGGTGATAAATGATGGTGCAACATCTCGTACACAGCGCCCAACTCGTCTTTGATTTGAGTAGGCGTATTGTCTTTCAAAAATAAATATTTAATGACAGCACAATACTCGATTTTTTACGTTTTCATAAAAAACACTCACATCGACTCACTCAAACGATTGTTAAACAACAACTGCGCGTCCAAAATGGTTAATATTTCGGTGAGTACCTTTCAACGCATGCGCAAACTCACTCCCCCATTTTTGTTGACGAGTGCTGCCATCTTCATAAGCACAAGTTTCCTCGCGTTGGCTACCTTTTGAAAAAATTATTACAAAAATTACAACTTGAAATTATAATTTCTTGGTTCCTGGCTAATTAGCACAAACTGAGGTTTAACGGTACGCAAAGTTTAATTTTCAAATTCAAAAGTTTCATTCTATGGAGTTTTGTATACATCTAAAACGCAGTACAATAAAAATCTATAACCTATACACTACCAGAGCATCTTAGGTTCGGACGATTCTTATATCTGGTTAGTGAAGTTATCGGAAACCCGCAATGTAGATAACATTTTGTCATTAACCATAATATGTAGTTGAATGTGCCTATGCTCTACAACGCGTCTCAGGTGAGAAGCAACCAAAATGATTTCAAAATTATCAGTTTGGGTCGATCGCATTGCTCCAGCGACCTCTCTAAAATCGATTCGGTTCACTCTAATTACGTCTAATTACGTTTTAATGAATGAGGAAGTTGCTATCCCACTTAAACTTTTGACACGAGCAACTTAATTCAAAAGTGAAATGGACTTTCAATGTCACATCGCTAAAACACTATTTATACGATCCAATTAATCATTTCATCAATTTCTCGCGATGTCACGAAGTCAAGCAACCAATATATAGGAAGTAAGCAATAAAAAATCTCAAATTCATTTGGGTGCCAATCAATTAACCTTTTTCTCGTCGTCTCGAAGCAAATAACGCATCAATGAACTTTCTATTGTCGCGCGCTGCTAAGCATCAATAATGCCAAATAAATTTCAATCAATCTCGTCATCTTCGTCGTCTACCGCGTATCTAATTTTCTAATTTTGCGCATTAAATCAAATCATCGGTAATTTAATTTTGAAGATTTGCTTTTTATTTATCGACATAATGAACGTGGTGCGTTGTTTTGTTATCGCAGAGAGATATTTTCGTATATACGTATGTGTGTGATTCAAAGTCACGATATGATTTTTTTTTTGTGTAATGACTTGATTTCATTTTAGGGAATTAAATTTTACGACAACAAAATCTTAAAGAAGCAAACGTAACACAAAAAAAAAAAACGTAAAACATGGTGGCGTTACATACCTATATGGGGTTTATGTGGGATATGGCGAGGTGGAATTTGATTAAATTTTTTTCTTTTCGCTTAATGTGTTTTTCTTGCTTAGCATTTTTATGATTAGATTAAATCGCGCACGTGGGTTCATTAGTCGCGAGATAATTTTTGGTGATTTGATTTTTATTTCGTTTTAAGAATGTAATTGGTTAAGTAAAGGATGAAATTAACGAATACTTTTTAACGCATATTTTGTATTTTGTGTTTTCAGGAGGCAAACTCAACATTTCGCATCCTATTGAATGAATCGACCAGGAGACTGAAACTGCTGACAAAAAAATTGGGTTCATGTATAGAAAAAGCACGTCCCTACTATGATGCGCTGGAAAAGGCGCGGATTGCACAAATCGATTGTCAAGCGGCCGCTGTTAAGTTTCAACGTGCAAATGGTAACATTAACAACATTTTCGAGAAGATCAAATTAATTCTTAATTTAATTTTTTTTTTAATTCGATTACAGAAATCCATGCAGCAGCAAAAGAAACCGTTGCCTTAGCTGAACAAAGATTTATGAGTAATTCACATGAATGGCAATTTGACAATGCATGGCAGGAAATGCTAAATCATGCTACAATTAAGGTAATGACAATTGCATAACAGTATTTTTAATTTTTTTAAAAGCAGACATCGCGAAATATAAAAATTTGCTACAACATCTCTAATTTATCGTTATTTTAACCTTTGTCAATTCTGCAGTTACATTTCGTACATAGAAAACGACAATTTCTAGTTTCGCCATATAATTTACTTACCATGGTTGTAAATTTGTAATCATCTGGTTTGGTACTACTGTATGTCACATTAAGTTAATAATAGTTTGGATGTGTTTTAGTTTTTTTAACAATTCGATTTGCGGTTCAGTTCTGTTTGTACAGAAGGCATTAATTGTATTTTTACATAAATTAGTATACACTACACAACTATTGCTGTTTAGTTGATAAATAGTTGCATATTTTTTATTATGAGGTAAATATACTTTCTATTTGTCACATCACGTGGGTAGCATAGTTTATTTCCATAGATAAACTAACTGATTAAAAAATTTACTCGGATGTTGGAAAAATGTTTGTTGCGTAAAAAATGGGTAAAGTAGGTAACTACATCACACAATAATTATGCTAATTACTGTGCCATAACAAATTTGAAAACCAATTTGAGTTTAATTTAGAATTTCGAGCTTTGATAATTAAAAGGCCCAAGCGCTGGGTTTTCCCGTCAAAAATAAATGTACACAAATAATTTGGCTTATAGTTGTTATTGGGGGAACTGGGTTCTATTATTTAGGCTGGATTAATAATACGCTGAAGGTAAGGTATTCAAGTTTCCTTCAAATAATAATAATGCATAGTTATCTTTCCAATCGAATGAAGGCAAAACATAGAATATTATTCTCCAAATGATAAGGCTATAACCTAACTATTATAAGCCCAAGCGGTGCGAGGCAAAACACTAATTTTTAAATTCAAAAACTTGGTTTGCTGAACGCACACACTATTATCGGCTCAATATATATAACACATCGCCTGAAAAGTTCCCGGTCTAACAAAGAAAACACATTTTTTTGGGGAAAAATACATTTTATTCATCAACATAATTTCCTTCTAGAGCGATACAATCAGTTCAACGCCTCTCTGACATTTCGATGCCTTTTTTGTAAAACGATTTATCTTTATCTTCAAAATAAGCTTCAGTTTCGGCAATCACTTCTTCATCGCAGCCAAATCTCTTTCTCTGGAGCTTTTTCTTGAGGTCTGCAAACAAGTAATAATCGCTGGGAGGCCAATGCATTGGTGCACATGGTGCATTGTCTTGGTGAAAGAGCAATTTTTTCATGCACAAATGTTCGTGCAAAATATAAAACACGTTCCATTGATATCTTTACAATGTCAGCTATCTCACGCAACTTCACTTTACTGTTTTTCAAAACAATTTCGTGTTTTTTTATGTTTTCTGGAGTTACAGCCTCATTTGGGCGTCCAGAGCGTCGTGGTTTTTCCATTGTATTGCAATTAACAAAAGTAGCGTCACTAAAACAACTGTAACTTGTAAAGTAATAGTCGAAATGTAACGCAATTTTGACACATATCGTTTGAAGGTTGGTAGAATTTAAAAATCATATGGGTTTTAAATTTGTGGCACCATCTATGCGTCAGACCGGGAACTTTTCAGGTGATGTAATAGTACTCGCTCCCATCGCCTTGCAATGCTTAACAATTATATGCCTTGTTAGAACATAACAGTGTCTTAACCAAAATAAAGTTGGCGGATGAACTAATCTAACTATCAAACGATATGGTGAAATAAACCAATTTTTGGAGGAAATTTCCTTTTAAGATAATCGAATTAGCAGCAAACATAATATTCCCCTTATGAGGCAGTTCGTCATGTGTTTGTATACAATACTGAAGTAATTTGGATCGTTATTCTCTCTGTCTTACCCATACTGTTTGAGTCCATGGTTCACAAAGTATTGCACTTCCACATGAAGAGACTAATTTCTCCTTTTCAGCAAGGATTTTATCCCGGTAGGTCTACCATGTCTAACTTGTCCTCATTTTGTGGCCATCTATTTGACAGCCTAAACTCCAAGCAGAAGCTTGACGTTGTCTACACAGACGTCGCAAAGGCTTTTGATGTGATTGATCACTCCATTCTTATTAGCAAGTTGGAGAGTCTCGATTGTGATTTCATTCCCATCGACTGGTTGCGTTCTTATCTCTCAGATCGTTGGCAATCCGTTAGGATTCTACTCAGATCGTTGGCAATCCGTTAGGATTCTAGATTCTTTCTCCCCATTATTTCGGGCGCCATCCGGCGTGTCTCAAGGTAGCCATATCGGCCCACTGTTATTTTCATTATTTATTAACGACGTTGTAAAATGTTTTAAGTTTGCCTATTGCCTCCTCTTCGCAGATGACATAAAGAATTTCACCCGGGTCTCTAGCGTGTGAGACTGCGAAATGTTACAAGACGACTTAATCCGGTTTTGCAGCTGGTCAATTAACAACTTACTGGCTTTAAACGTGAGTAAATGCAAAACTATTTCTTTCTTCCGTATCCGCTCGCCAGTTTTTTTTATCAATATCAGCTGTACAACGAAACCATTGATGGGTTGAGTTCATTTCGCATCTTGGTATGATCTTTGAATCTGATGCTACATTTACCAGACATGTTAATGCCATTATTTCAAAGTCGTACATTTTGCTTGGCTTCATTAAACGAAACTTTCGTGACCCGTTAACTTGCACTTGAGTATGCATATCCTGTTTGGACACCCTCCTACCACTGTCATTCTGAGAGGATTGAGAGTATCCAGAAACAGTTTATTTTGTGCGCGCTACGACGTTTACCATCTAGTCATGCCGTGGACTACGTTCTTCCACCTAATTAGAATCTATGCAATCTTTTGAAACTGCAACGTCTAGACAATCGCCGAGACGTAACTTCCGCGCTGTTTGTGCGTGATATCATCAATTCCTGTGTCGATTGTATCGAGTTACTAGCACGTATCAACTTTACGGTAAACGCTGAGCAGTCTGTTCCTTGCTCTGTAGATACCGGATGTATCATACCCTTTTTACTTTAATAATCCGAGTAATGAAAAGAAAACCAATTCTTATAACCCACCCGCCACTGTGGTCTATAAACACTCAGCTCAGCAGGCAAGCTGTTGTGGGGGAAGGGATGCAGATAACACTTTGTAATTTAACGCTTCATGTTGAAAGAGGTTAGAGTGCAAACTGTTGTTGTGCGCTCCGGTTCGGTGATGGATGGTGTTATTATTCATTTTACTCATAAAACTTCACTTTTAGAATAATTTCTGAGGACTAATTATGATTACACATTACTTAATAATTACTGATTATGATTATATCTTAAAACTAAAATGTTCGTGTTATATACTAAAATGAAGTGGAAATGAAAATGTTATACAAGCAAGCACTGCGGCAAACAAATGTACATTTTCCGAGGTTGCAAGATTGCATTTTCATATTTTGAATTGAGAAATTGTTGAAATTGTGTTTTTTTTTGTTCAAATTTAATGGCCTTACTTAACAATGCGGAAAACAAATAAATGCATCGACTTTTTCCGGTATATTACACAACAACACAAATATGAATTTTCTCTCTTCGCTCTATACTTGTTAACCTGCATATTGCTGTCAACTTGGTTACGTTTCACACGATTTGTAATAAATTTGTTGATAGTCAAATTTAGTAGATGAAATAGTTCCGCCCAAAAGGTGTTACGAACGAATTAGGGTCGTACTAAAATAACCCAAGTCTCAGGGTTTCCGTTTGCAAATGAAATTGCGCGTCGAACGCGGAAATGCAATGAAGATCAAGATCAATGACATTCTTGGTAAGAAGTTCTGATCAAAACTATAAATTTAGGAGATTTACTACCAGTTAAGAATCTGCCTCGCATTAATATCTATGACGTAGATAAATAAACAGCAATCGATGACAAAAAGCGATATGCAGTATTTACATATTATTCAACGATTTGAACCAAGTTTCAAAATAGGGTCAAGAGCACAAGGATTGGGAATTCGGTAATAAAAGTGGACAATATATCGATAGGGTCACGATGGGCATTTTCAAGGTACCAATCCTTGCCAACATGTTGAATAAAATGACGGCCAATGCTATGAACATTTTGAACTCTTTGAAATTTTCAAATCAAATTGGAGATGATTTAACTAATCATGCTATCAACAGGCGGATCTGAAAGCGTCCAATGTGTTTTAAATGCCACATTCACATTGATCTTCTCTGTAGGCAAGAACTTTACTCGATCAAGGATAGAGTAAGTGGCATATCTATATGCGCATTACGTTGCATTAGCAAAAGCAATCTCTTCGTTTGTTTGTAGATGGCAAGCCAAGCACATGTAATCATATAGAGGAGTCAATTATTTACTTTACACTTATAACGTATCCACTGAGTAGAAGAGTCCGTTAAAGAAAATGGAACCACAAGTGATCACAGAGTAATTATGTTTACTGTTGATCCAGCTGACTCAACAAAGACTCATTCGAACAAGGATAGATGCTCTAGTACGCTGGGAATAAAATGACACGGGAAAACAACCAACTAAAATCCTTAAATCAAATCATCTGTAGATGATATACTCGTACATAGATGATTGTTGACCTCAAAATAAATATGACGAAAACTAAGACGATGAGGCTAAACCCACCAATATTCACCCCGATATATATAAGCCAAGAATAAATAGAAGGGGCCAATGAATTTATATACCTCTACACTAGCGAGTACAGTTGCAAGAGATGAATACATAAATAAGCAATTCAGCAAAGCTAGATCAACTTTCAACATGTTACACATATTCTGGAACATGTCTGTCATAAACCGCAATGTCAAGCTAAAAATGCCTAATCCATGTATGATATCAGTGTTGTTACAGGTGTTTGTAAATATATGTCTTAGGAGAATACTGAGGTGCTTCTTGTCCAACAAAATAACAAATGTTGAGCTCCTTAAACAAACGAATCAAGCGCAGTCATTGGGACCGAAATAAGAAAGCGCCAGTGGCGATGGATTGGTCATCCGCTGAAGAAGTCACGTAACAAAAAGAACTCTAGTGACATCCACAAGGGAAAGGAAAGTCGGGCGACCAACTGCAGCGTGAAAACGAACGATACTGGCAGGAAAAATTATCGTGTTTAACACTCCCACGTAAATGGGGATTTTATCTCAAATCCGCTATAAAGTTAAGCAAACGGAAATACATATAATGAACCTGGTGAAGAAGTCGATAGAAGGCCTTGCGAACGATAATGAAAAAGGTGAAAAGCTACCAGGAAAGTTTGTAATAATAAGGCATACGGGCCAGACAACATATCGAATTTGGCGCTCAAAGTACCCATTCGAAGAATATCTGAGCTGTTTGCTAATATTTTCGATTGTTGAAAAAATGGGAGAGGCGGAAATTAGTGCTATTATCGAAAGGTAAAATCCCTTGTAAAGATCCATCGTCACATAGACCTTTATGTACGCTCGACGCTGCGGGAAGATTATGAGTGAGTGATTTTTGACAGATGAAAAGGGACAATTGTAAGTTTCGGTGACTTAGCCAAACTCCAGTTTGGCTTCTGAAAGGACCACACAACAATTGATGCAACTAAATTCGTTAAAGAAATTGCGCAAAATGCGATCGCCGGAAGTATATAGAAGAGGGAGGTAACAATAAATATTGTGGAATTGTTACACGAATGCAGGAATGCTTTTTACATGAAAGAAAAATTTGCATTCTTGGTGAACTACGTCGAAGGAAGTTCAGAATCTAATGTATAAAACAGATGATGGAAACCGTGGACTACGTTATTGCGAGTAGTGTTCCTCAAGGATCTGTGCTGAGCCCGCTGTGAAAAGTTATGTGCGATGGCGTGTTTCAGCTCCAAATAGCCGAAGAGGAAAAATTACCGGCTTTGTAGACGAAATCTCAATTTTAGTAATGTTAGACCCCATCACAAGGAAATGATAATCTAGATTTATGTAGGTTACAACTGGCGGAGCAGAAAATGGAATCTGTACTGATTACCACAGCAAGGTAAAGGCGACCGTAAATCTGGATGAAGGCGAGTATGTTATTACCTCACAACCAACCTTAAGTAGTTGGGTATCATATCGGCAGCATATTAGACTTTAAAGAGCTTATAAAGCCTCTAGTAAGCATTAACTATCTTGAAAAATACCCAATACAAGCGCAATTTCGTGTGTGTGGAATTTCGTGTAGGCGTAAGGTAAACTGCGTCTATTGACTCAGCTGCTTACGGGTGGTCTGTGCGCTTCAGGCAGTTTCAGACGACTCTGCGGGAAGGCCATCTAGACCACTTAGTTGCTCAACGAACTATAACTAAGGCTCGTGAAAGCAGAGGACTACGACTTCCAAGAATAATTATTTAAGTACAAGTAAGACTGTAGTGCTTCTTATCCAATATGGGGTGAAATTGTAGAGAATGTCGAATATATAATCCTGAATTACTCCTGATTCCTATTACTCCTGAAAATATATTGCAGAACATGTTAAATTTACAGCACTTGTGAAGTGACACAATAGCTTAGGAGTCTCGATTGTTCCGCGGGGTGTATGACACTAATGTTTGGAGAAGTCATTAAACGCTTTCTAAAAGAGTAAATAAGGTATATCTTCTAGGCTCCATCTTGTATTTACACCTCTTGAATATAGTATTTAACACAATGAAGTAGCATTGTAAGGTCGAGAATCGGAGATTTGAGACAAACCATTAGCCAAGAACACAAGACACAAGAATTGTTATCAATTTTCCTGAAACGATATTTAAGAATCTGGACATAGCTTAGAACAACCGATCATATTTTGTTCGATCGTGATTTAGCCGTCAATGCTAAAGATCAATTAAATGTGGAAACCAATTAGTCTACTCCCTAGTAAGCTGCAGGGCAGATATGAATTCAAATAATATCAATTCGTTCAAAAAAAATTCGTGATTTTATTTTTAGTGCAAGACGAACAGATACGAAAATGAGTTACCATCTCTTTTAATAAAAAGCGTGGTTTTTATTGCAGACCGTATTTGATGCAACTGATATTTGCAAATTATTATTTATTTATTATTTTAAAACAAGATGCTGTGAGCGTGTATGGAAAATTGTATATAGCCAAGTAAACAAAGATTGAACAGTAAGATTGATGAGTATACTCCTCAAAGTGGCAAGAAGTAAGAGAATTGAAAAAACGAAGCAGTTGGACTTATAATTCGTTAAACTATCTTAAAATTGTATTACCAATTCCTTTATCTTGTCATTATCAGTAAATAGTTGTCTCTTCTAAAACAGGCCTAAACTGTTGTAATTGACATGAATTGGCTTTCGCACAGAGCCAGATGTGTATAAAATTAGATTTTTCGAATTTCAATCGATTCCCTTGGTATATCTTTTTCGACACGTTAACTAGCTGAACCTAAAGCATAAAAGCACCTGCTTCGTCTGTCTGTCAGGTAAAGGAATTGAAGATCTTTGTTCAAATCATAGTTCTAAATGGTCAGCCGATCTTTGACCTTCTATATTTCTACAACTCAGCCATAACTTTTATCCTGAATTTTTCATTTTATCTGGGATAGTTACACATGCACGAATTGAGTTCCTTCAATGAAAGTGGCATGGATGTTGGAACTCATGACAAAGTGATAATTTTCTTTGTGCGTAGCGTGCTACTGAAATATTTTCTATGAAGGATTGCATTCAAATACTAGGAAATATCTCGAGCTCTGCTTTTATAAATTTTCAGAGACAGTCATTTGCAACAAATGTTTAAATTGACGTCGAACGAGCATGTTTAATCCTATTCAGCTAAATTTAATCGATTCTGAATAACTCAGACCATCCTACACAGACCCTACATAGTTATTCTTTGCTGTATAGCAGAATTTCATTTTACCCGTCGTGAATTTAACCAGAACTTAGTGGTTACCGTGGACCTATATCACAAGATGAGTGCTGTACTTCCATTTAATTTTTAAATGTGTTACAGAGGTGACCCGTGAAGGAGTACCTTATTATTAGGGTGTACGATAAGAGTTTGTGTTTGTCCTCATATTGTTGAACGCTATGATAATAGAGTTGACTGCTCCTAGTAGAGAAAGAGAAGGTGGTTTGGTTTGGGTATTACGATAGGTTCTTTTCGACTTTTGCTTGCTGCATGAGAAATGTCAGACATGGATCCAATATTCCGTGCTCCAGGGCAGGATTATGATCTAACAAACAAATTAAATACTGGAAAAATTATGACGCCCACAAAATCTAATTGAAAGCCATTTTAACAACTAAGAAGAAATAGACACATCTAGATTATAATTCATAGTCTGCGCATACTATTAGTCTATAAAATTTAATAAGTCCCGGCTGTGTCTAGACGATATTATCAAAGAAGGTGGTTTTTGAAGGCTGTAAAGATTATTTACTAAAAAGAAGGTGGCCTTGTCCGCAGAACACGAAGCCGGCTCTTTTAGTTCGAATTAAGTTTTCGTGGTAAATCCGAAGAACCAGCAGACGTAACTTCTGTCAAAAATCCTTAAAATACGCCAAAAACCCAGTCGGTAAAGTAGTGCACATTATTTCTGGGGCATAGGGAGTAACTAGTTGGAGTTCCTATTCCTTAAAAAAGGATTAGATAAAATAATGGAGTGACAGGAACTATAGAAATTGGGTTCTTCCAGAATTCTATAACTTTAAACAAATGACTCAATTGTGGCAAGAATTATCCTTACAAATGTACGACAAGTAGTACCACACATGATGAATACTATCACCCTCCTCCTCCAATCAGATATTGGTAACGAGGTTCATAGTCCGGGCGGTAGAAATGTTTTTTGAAGTGATATGGCTGATTAATATCGCCAAAATGGTCACTTCCGACAAGTTCTAAATAGCGTACTGTACAAATCCAGACTACCTGACGACAAGGTTAACTGTGGATCTGTGGATTCCAAAACCAGCACTAAAACAATATTGTGAGTCGTCTTAATAAAAGACAAGAGAGTTAAAAACCGGAAAGATTCACAAATTTCCCGGCGGATAGGCCGGATAGGCAGAGAATGATTGGGAGAGTTTTGTAATTGTGTGTAACTACGGGTCACCAAACACGTGCATCAGCCCGCGTACGATGTTTAAAGCTGTGATTAATTCGAAATGCTGCAGTTTAATTTGAAGTTGTTAATAACCAAAAGCAAAAGTGACGGACAGAGCAGAGTTTGACAACTTTGAAACTAGGGAAATGATCCTGTCCTCAAACTCGCGATTTTAGCATAGATTCCCGTTGTCATGTAAGATACATTTTGAGCTAATCTCACATTTTGAGCTAAACTTGTCTAAATTAAGGGATTGAATTGATGTGGATCAGCAACGAAGAGAAATATAAACGTCACGGTAGTAAACTACAACATTTAATAAGATTACTGCACTAATCTAGATTATAGTCCTTAGTCTGTGCACGGTATTAGACTCCAATTTAAAACATTACGTACGGTGTCCGTCTTGTTACATACAATTTTTATTTTTATTAAAGGAAAGAATAGAGAGAAGAGAGTTGTGAATATCACAACAGTCTGTTGGCTAAATTCCAGTCAGCAGACGTGTGGAGCTGTTTGCGCCCAGAAACATGAACTGAAAACAGCAGTTCGCCAACATCGTTTTTGGAAGATTACCGTTCTTTACCAACATTTTATATAGTTTGATTTAGTTCCTCCATGACGATCTGTGAGCAGATCTTAAACATTTCTTATACACCTTCTGTGTCGTTAGGAAGTAATCCCAATAAACCTAATAAACCTACCTCGCAGTTTTGCTTAACCTGTTAAGAGAATCAAAATGGTTTATTCTGAGACTTTTGGCTAGTGATAGATATTTGGACAAGAGTCTACAAAAGCAACCGAAAGAGCACTCCAGTTTAAAAAAAAAAACTTGATTTGAACAAACAAATCTTAGAACCTCGTTTAAAATAAATCGTTGTAGTGTTGTCTCGAACAAAATATTTACTACGAGTTTTACAGCATAACACTTCCTCACTGTTAGTAACTTCCAAGCATTTTGAACGAGCTGATCATTATTGTAAGCTTAATCTCCTATAGACGATGCAATCACTAGATGACTTAGTCGTGCTTACTGTTAATTTGCAATGATAATTAGCACCTAAAGGATAATTACACCTAACAAAAATACTAAAAAATATGACATTGGTTCTTTACTGGATAAATCCATTATTAGCTCCGACCAAATCTCCAATTTCCTGTCAACATATTTTCTCCGATAAGGCTACCGAAATTATCGTTTTGTTTTCGATATTTGTCACATTACTGATCCGTGTTAAATTACATTACTGTACGTGTGCTAAAAATCTAATTAACGAATTTTGATAAGATAAAAATTTGTATTGTTCTTCAACTGATTTTTTAATCGGCCTAATTTTTATTTTTAGGTTATGGACGCGGAGAAACAAAAGGCTGAAAGTCATGCAGAACATCAGGCAAAAGCGATGATATTTAGTTCAGCCGAGGTTAAGGTAAATATTTAAATTTGAATTGTCTAGAGACGCGATCCATTGACCATCCCTATACAAATGTTGTCCTTATTTTAACGAGTTTATGTATCGTCAAATATTTAGTGTTTGTGCTGACTGCTTGTGTCATTTTCTTTTAATTTGGGCAATAAAAAACTGGGTAAAGAAAAAGTGGAAATTTAATTAAAAATTGGCGCGTCATATTATTTGTCGTTATGCGGTAGACATTAAAATATTTTTTTGCTTTTTTATTGCAAAGTGGGATTTTGTGTTTGTGTGTTAATTTGATGACCATTATCAAGCGATGTTAGACTTCACACAAGAATTTAGTTAGTAGAAATCTGCGTATTTCTACAATATTTTAAAATTAGCGTTCGGATGATATAATAAAAGTTCCAAATTTGTCTGATTCACTAAAAACCGAAAAGGCAAATATTCAACAAACGGCACCTACCAAAATTTATGATCTGTAAACAACCTGTTAAAATAATTATCTATTAGTGGCTGTCTTCCGCACAAAACGTAAACAATAAACTGGTTCGAAATGCGCACAACTTCATTACTATACGATCATATACACATTTACATAAAACATAATTCTGGATTCTTTGTTGCTTGTACAGATCTATTTTGATTAATCATTAAATTTATGGTAATTAGTTTGTCAACCAAACATCAAGGCTAACCGTGTATAATTTTCGCGTAAAAGAACGCGTAATATTTTGATTTTAGTTTTAATCAAAATTCTTTTGTGATGGTCAGTTCAATGGCACATGCATATGTTATTGAAATGATAAGTTGCCACAATAAAATAATTTTGAATGTAGATAGTTTTGGAAGTGAGCGCACTTCACTAGGTGTGAGTCCGTTTTATTTAATATCCTTGACCCAAGAGTTTGATTGTATAATTTATCGTACGTACACTGCACGCTTGCAGCCTCGACAAATTTACATGTTAAATATTTTATTTATAATTTTATTGTGTTCGCGATATCTCCAAATAGCACCGCACAACAGCAAAAGTAATACTACTTAAACACCGTAGTTGTGAGATTAATAATTACGTAATCAAATCAATACAAATTAATTGAGAAGTGTAATGTAGAGAGATAATTTGTGATACTTGCGCGCTATTTGTTTATGATTAACACTATAACTGACCGGATACGCTTGGGGAGATTAAATTTTGATAACTTGGATATAAACGGGAATCGCGTCTAATTGAACACAATCGTGAAATTTGTCTGCTAAAAATATTGCTAAATTTAAAATGAACGTATGTAAACCTAGCAAAAAGTAAAGGTTACGCTTTGTAGTTTGACTTGAATAAAATTAGAATATTCGATTAAAAGTTGATACTTGATCTACTTGACTTTTCCAATTTTACTCACATTTAATCCAAAAAGTCAGGCAGAGGTCCCGCAATAAATTCCGTTTAATACCAATAATCCGGATTCATGCACGTTTAGTTTGCATTGAAACAAGAGATCAAAAATGTAGAATTCGGTTATGAGGAGCCATTTCAATTTCTAGAAAAATTAGATCTTGCTACAGACAAAGAACGCACTCGCTAGCAAATCGGCAAAATAGAACCACCGAAACAGAGTATGCAACAGAAAGATTAAAGCAGTTGTTAGTACAATCCGTACCAAGTTTAGAAACTGATCATTAGATGGTTTCAGTAAAGCCACAGAAACAGTAAATGCAAGAAGACTGAAACATTAGTTTAATAAAGTTTGTTACGCAAAAAAAAATCTAAACCCCACATAAAATTTAAAAAAATTATCGAAAGTCATAACCTCTATATATTAGGTTCGAATCTCGATCGGTGATGTAAATGAACACAAACAATTATTTGTCGCAGTACCAAACTCGTGTGTCGACCCATTTTGACATCTTCCATGTCCGTATTATAAAGGGCGTTTCATTCCGAGGTATAGAACTTTGAATTTAGATAAAACACAGAAAAATAATTTTAATGACCGACCGCGAATGTGACGTTATCTGAAAGATAATTTTATGCTATTAATGTTTGATTTCGATTTCGGACATGTGGCGTAATCTGGCGGTTCTATTTCCGATCACTCTTCGCAGCATTTCTGGTCGTGTTTTACATACCCCCAAAGAAAATAGTCCAGCGGTGTTAAAACACACGAACGCGATGGTTAGTTGGCAGGTCCATTTCGTGAT
Organism: Nephrotoma guestfalica; assembly: GCA_963691935.1. Classification (NCBI taxonomy): domain Eukaryota; kingdom Metazoa; phylum Arthropoda; class Insecta; order Diptera; family Tipulidae; genus Nephrotoma; species Nephrotoma guestfalica. The sequence continues at coordinate 264,864,049 of OY829914.1, read as the reverse complement.
ATGTTCCTGTCAACTGGCCGTCAATGGACCTGTCAACTCGTTCATCAAATGTTTCTTTCAGTAAATTAATAGTATTTCGCGCTGCATGGTGTTGGGCCCCGTCTTGTTAGAACCACATGTCTTTAATGTCAATACCATCCAATTGAAGCATAAAAAATTAGCATCAATTATGAACACATATGGTCCGATGATTCCGTTGGTCCATACAGCACACCAAACGGTAACTTTTTGTCGATGTAATGGTTTTGAACAATGACTCGTGGATTATCTTCACTCCAAATGCGACAATTCTACTTGTTGACATAGCCATTCCACCAAAAATGAGCACATCACTGGAGAAAATTGTGTATGAAAAATTTACATCGATGTCAATATTGGCTTCGGCCCATTCACCGAATTGGCGACGCGAACGATTACGCGGGTGGAAACCATACGGCTTTTAAATCGTGCACAAGTTGAATCTTGTAAGCATGTAAACCAAGATCGTTACGCATCCTCCATAAAGATGAAGTTCCAATTGTTATGCACGATGATAACTCGACTCATTTCGATTCTCTTCAATATTACCCACTAGGGCTGCCACCGCCTGCTCGGTGCGCGCCATATAGGGTCTTACGGGACGCGTATTATCATCGTGATGGATGATTATGTCGACCATAAAATGGACGTAGCGCGCGATGAGTTTCACAAACTGAACCATTATTTTCAAAGTAAATTTAAACATTTTGAAAACGTTGCTTTGGGGTGAGTCTATTCATTATGAAATTGCAAACGAAACTAACCAAAAATCAACTTTCAGCTATCAAATCGGCTTTCTCCGAAAAAAGTGTTGCCAACTTAAATTTCTATATCTCGAAATGAAACATCCTTTATTTGAGCTGGTATGGAAGTATGCAATGTTCTACGTAAATCAGATACAGCCGTAATTCTCGATTTGGTTAGGGCTAATAAGATGTGAAAAACCAACCGCAAAGATGTTGAAAGTGCTTGGGCCCCGAAACAGATTAATGGTGAGAGATAAGCAAACATTTAAATAACTTTAGAACAAGTTGAATCAAGACAGTAATCTTTCACCCAACATGCAAACTTTAGAAATACACACTTTATATACGCCTTTTACATGCCCAAATTTAAGCGAACCAGAAAAAGTGACAAATATTTGCAAATTGAAATTTATTGAGCGTAAAGTGTATAGTTTTTGGTTATATAGACTCCCTGGACCACATTATAAGTGATCAGTTTAAGATTGCTGAAAGTCGTAATTGATGTGCTTATAAGTGGAGTATTACAAATTTTTCTGAATTTTTAAAACAAAGCGGATATTATCATTAGTCGAGTTGTAATTGCCGTAGTTGTAATATTACCGGCCTCACGGAAGAATTTACCACATTGGAAACAATTAGTCTTTGTTAACAAATTTAATAGGTTCCCGAAAATTTCCATTTCTAAAATGATTACAACTGCCCGATAATCGTAAATCAAATGACATGCCAATACAGTTGTGTGCGTGTTTGAGGTACTTCATAATTTTTCTTGATGTGCATCTTTCATTGCTATTTTGCCGAGGTTTGTTGTCAACACATACGGGTTTTATTTTTAATCTGACACGCTATCGCTTCGTTCTTCATGATAACAGTAACATCGGCAAAAGTACCAATTGTTGTGTTCTGATTTAGTGAAATATCGTTTGGGAAGAAAATATATAGTATCGGTTCTAAAACACTTCCTTGTGACACTCCAAGCTATGTTTTTAGTGATGTGAGCTATGATTTGAGATCAGCATCTCGTTTTAATTTCCAAAGTCAAAATAAGTGAAAACTAATTCGTGGATCGTAGCTTACACTGCTAACTGTGGGATATAAAGATAGCTCACATCGCATAAAACATTTAAATATATTGTTGAACAGGTGGAAATAAAAACCAAAACGATAAGCTAAGAAATGAAAATATAGCTTTCATCAATCAAAAACCATAGCTCAAGTATGCATACGGGCCTTTCGGGCTCACAAGAAGTTGAGACAATTTTCAACTGTCTATAGTACTTAGGGATCATGTTTAATCAACGTATCGGACATTAGGGCCGATCCTCGCGGCATAAAATTCCTGATATGTTATTTTTTAATTTTCTAGAAACGTGCTACACGCTAGCACCAAGATGAAGGTCAAGGTTTTGGAACGTGTTAAGTTATAAATTGTCAAACGAGACACCCGTTGTATAAAAATGCAAATACTGTAGTAGCTATTTGTCACAAGAAACTCGAGCTTGACGAGCCTTAAAAATCACTTTTCAAGCATATCTTGCGCTTAACCCAGTTTGGATGATTTTTATCAAATATTAGTACGGACTTGCAAAAATTGGTATTTACATTGTTTTAACTACTCGTCACCGATTAATACCACCAAAGAATAAAATTTTGAATTTAGAGTCCAATTCTTCAGAATTTCACACCTGCTGAATAAGCTTATTTATGTACTACGATTTCAGTGACATCACTTTAAAATTCCGAATGTCAACATGTATTTCCCAAGTGAATGGAATGCTTTCTACTAACATCTCGAAAGCATCTGGAGCAAAATACCACACAACGTGAAAATAATATTGCCAGACGGCATCGTAACATCGTCGATCCAAATGCTTTATTTCTGACTTTAATGCGAGACATGCACTACTAAGCTAGCCAGCTCTACAGTTTAGTGGTTGCAAGCATACATTTCCCACATAAACGTTTCCATAAAATTTTGTGTCCATACGACATAATTATATCATTAATGACATCAGTATACAAAACATAGACTCTAGCCATTTTCTGATGTTGGTAATAATCATGTTGCCCGCGATCATTTCGAGAATGTCGTGTTTGGAATTTTGTAGAATTAAGTCGGTTGGAGGTCAGTTGAAAATTATTAAAACAGCAATAACAGATGTTACGGTGTCTACTTTACGACGAAAACCATCAGAAGTAAAGAATAACTGGATGCTTTAACATCTATCATCAGTTCGTGACCCACATACGTAATAAATGCGGGTTGAGCGGCAGGCCTATCCTCACAAAAGCCTTGGATAAATGTATGGTATCCATAACAACAACGACCTCTGAAAATGTCCACGGGAACATGGAACATGCTAAGCATTCTAAGAAATGGAGTTCTCCAGAACTTTTCGAATCAAGCGGAAAATGACACTTTTGACGTACAAGAGCTTAGATGGGCTGGGAGTTAGATTCATATTATAACCAATGGTTATACTCTCCACTTAAGCGGTTATCATAAAAGAGGAAAATTTCGATTCGGCTTTCTCAGCCACCGGCGAGTAGAGCAGTTTATTATCGGCTTCCGTCCAATCAACATGTAGAACTTCTGCCAAAAATCATTTTAGAATCCCATTTCCATCCAAAACGTCTTCCGAAAATCATTTAAGAATACCATTTCCAAGACACTAAACATTTCCATGTACTTCAAACCCAAGACACTAAATGTGATATAAGATAAACTGTACACACTATAATCTGTTATACGATAAATTGATTTACGATAAAATTTTCCACGATAAATTGCTCACGATAACCGGACAGTAAATTGTTCCATTAGATTTAAAAATATGATTTATAAATGAGCCTTACTTACACTCCAAAGTCATTTTTCGTATTTTTTAAGCATTTAGCATGAACTTCGATGATATTGGTTATGGTTTTCTAATAATAAAATATAACTTACTAGAGGCGCTGTTTTGAAGGCTTGTCCCCTATGACTTCCTCTAAAAATATCCTCAGTTAAAGTCTACTCAAATGAATAAGAAGTTAAAATTTAAAAAATTGTATATCTTCCTTCTGAATGTAGCTCACGTTATGCTTAGATTGTTATCACCAACATGCAACTACTGTGAGCCCTAATTATGGCCACCAGATTCACGCTGCGGGCTGATTTAATCAAAGGCCAAATCCAAAAGTAGTGTTCTTCATAATGAGAAATTTCGGGTCAAAACTTTTTTAGTTCAGTTGTAACTTATTTATAATAAACCCATTTAACATGTTCCTTGTAAAGGATGCGCCATCTTTTATGTTGGTATGTAAACATTGAATAACTTTGAAAAAAAAACAACCATATATGTGGTATTTTTATTCAATTTGGTCCTTTGCAATTTATTTGGACCACTTTTTGAATACAACATCAATTAAGTGGCCAATGTGCCATTTGTACTGCGTTTTCCATTACCTTTTCGAGCATCTAGGGCGGTATAGCGATGATTTCGGCACGAATGTTTGCCTTGAGCTCGTCAATGATACGAGGCTTGCTGGCATACACTTTGCTTTTTAAATAACCCCACAAAAAGAAGTCCGGAGGGGTCAAAACTGGAGATCTGGGTGGCCAGTCAATGTCGCCTTTGTTGACATTAGACCTCCAGGGAATTTTCGTTGCAGAAACTGAATTGTTTGGTTTGCAGTATGACATGTCACACCGTCTTGTTAAAATCAGTAACCGGCAAGACCTTTTTCACGCATTTGCAGGCAGACATTATGAGCCATCCATCGATATCGATTTCCATTGACTATTTTGTTTTCTCTGAAAATTATGGCCCAATGATGGTTTTGGTGCAAACGCCGGCACAAACAGTCACTGTTTGGTCACACAATTGGGTTTCATGGATCTCGGGTGGATTCTCCGTTCCCCAAATGCGGCAATTTTGCCTATTAATTAACGCCACCAGAGAGTGTGAACTGGGCCTCGTCGGCCATCAAAATTCGCTTCCAAAAATCAGGTTCAGTGTCAACCATTCGAGCGACTGTTTGGCCGTATTCCAAGCGACGTGGACGGTCTGTCGGCAATATTCATACGACACTTTTGGGTTCTGGGCAACGCTCTCTCTGACCGCTTCAACCAGTTCATTGGAACGTCTTGATCGTTGATGAACGACGATGTCTTTGTCCCGTGCTGAACAAAATTCGACACCAAACGACGAATAATGTTGTCCAACCGCGCCTGTTGGCCACGATATTTTCGACGATATGTACGTTAAGTTAACACAACTGAACGACTATTTTCAATGTACAGCGTCACTATTTCGGCGCGTTGTTTCGCGCGTATATATCTTAAATTATTTGGTATACTTTCTTTACTTAAAACTTACATAAATTTTGTTAATTGTTGTCGTGAAAGTGAAAGCTTTTCAGTGATTTGTTTGCACATGTAAAAATGGTCGTCGACGGGAAATTAATCAAAATAAAACTTAATTTAATCATGACTAATGACGATTTGAATAACATGAGAGAATGGTAGTTATTGTTTAAATAAAAGTGTTAACTCTTAATTTTGTTTCAATTCCAGGTTCAACAACTCGAGGAGAAATACCGACGAAGCATTCATAAATCACGGCCCTATTTCGAAGAGAAACAAATATGCCAGGATCAACTGCAAACGCAAAAGGAACGCATCCAAGTGCTCCAAAATCAAATTCAAGGGGCTAAGACTACATATTCAAATTCACTAAAAAAACTGGAAGAGATCAGCGAAGAAATACATCGGAAGCGTGGCGATAATCTGGGCCAATCATCCTCACCACCGCCTGGACCACGAGAACCTGGGGTTGGCGCTGAACTAACCACAAGCACATCCGCATATTCAATAACGGAAAAGGATCGAATTATGTCGAAATCCAATTCAATACAAATACCCGATTACAATTCAGAGTTGGATAAATGTGAAATACGTTCAGTGGGCACGTCATCGGTGACCACGAGTTCAGCGGTCAGCGAGAAAGATGACAATAGCGATTGTGATGATAATACGATAGATGATAGTAATGATTTAGATTTAGAAGAATTAAGGCGTAAAGTGAAAGTGTTAGCGATACGGCCGGTTGAGGGTGGCGATGGACAACAGGAGCAAGATATATGGGAAAATGAATTAAACGCAACGGTGAATAAATTGGATCAGCTCATGATGCTGCGCGAATGTTATAATAATAGTAATAGTGTATCGAATATTGTGACCAGTTTACCGTCGACACCGATGAAATTAGCACAGAGTCCGATTAAGCGATTAAATAAAGCGGACCCATTACCCCTGCTAAATGTATCGATGAATGTGCTGCCGACAAATTCGGCGGCGTATGGTGGCGGTGGTAACGAACCACCACAAAACTTCTATTTAAATTCTAGTGCGGCTAGTGGTCCGGATCCGAACAAAAAACTCATCATACAAAAACGACGAAAATTATCGGAATAAATCGATTATTTGAATAATTAAAATAATCGCCCAAAATACTTTTACTGAATCTCATCCACATCCCTGGGAATGGTTAATTACAAGTGTTAAACTTGTGCGAAAAATTCAAATAAGTAAAATTCTAGTCAATATATAGTTGTCCCCCCCGTCTACTTTGTTGTAACACACATGATACACATCGATTTTTGAATTTTATAAATAATTTAATTTGTCGTCTTCCTTAATTTTAAAATAGTAACAACAACAACAATGTTTAGTGATAGTTTCAGTGATGTAACATGTTTGTACGTATGTACTGTGTACGTGTGATGGAAAATGTGGAATATTGTTATCAAGCACAAATAGATAGGATAAGGATCGAGAAAATCGTGTAGTCTTCACGACTTGTCTAAAAAAATGGTTCTCTCTAAAGAAATAGAGTAAATTACGTGATCATCAACACGCAAAAACGACTTAATTACCAACATAATTTCACATAATTGACTTGCCATTATATTATAAAATTTATAACAAATATATTTTTTTAAATTAAATAATTTTTTTGTTACAAAATTAATTAATAAATTTTATTAAATATTTTAAAAATTGAAATCATTGATTCAAATTATATTTATTAATTAATAAAGGATGTAAAAGAGAAATTTTGTTTATACAAATTTATTGAAAAAAATATATAAAACTATTATTAATTACGTTATAGAACTACTACTACTACTACTACTACTACTACTACTACCTATTATTATATAATTACCTATATTATTGTATTGTATAAGGAACATAACAAACATTTTAATTAATTAAATAATTAATTGGATTCTTAAGTTACAACTAATTGAAATGAAATATATTTAGAAGTAATTGTATTACAGAAAAAAGGATATAAAAATGTATCAAGGACTTTTATTTTGTAACCCTGGTGGTGTAAAAAACGAATGTGAGGCGGGCCTAAATATCAAAAATACATTTTATTTCTCAAACAGTACAGCGCCAGATTAATAATTCTCACAATTAGTTGGGGGATACCCGACAGTTGTACAAAACTAAGCTTTTTACTGATTTGTTTGCACAAGTAAAAATGATCGTCGACGGGAAATTAATCAAAATAAAACTTAATTTAATCATGACTAATAACGAATCCGTAAAAATAAATTTCACCTAAACTATTTCTTATACGGATGGTATATTTTGTGGGTCATAACTACCACTGATCATTTTAGGTTACATTTATACAGATTTAGTCTTGCTAAAAGGTTTAGCCTCTTAAGATATTTTAAGATTTTTACAATAACCCGACAGAATTAGGTTACGCCACTGATCCTCACTTTCAGTGGAACATGACATTTATTTATTTGTGTAAAGAAATCGATTTAGTAAAATTACAATTAAGGTTTCAAAATTAGAAATATACAAGCAAAACATTTAAAAATAAAAATAAAATTCATTCACTAATTGAAGCAATCAAAAAAAAAGAAAAATTAAGTTCTAAATTTAAAAAGTAGTTTTTGTATCCGTCTTTTGATAAGTTCAAATCAAATTTATGCTCTGCAATGTTAAAAGATTTAGCCAATCTATTCATTGCGTTGTTATCTCCATGGTTAGTGGAATGGTGTTCTTGGAGCATGAAGTGAAAAATTTGCAGTGATGTATGGATTCTTCTATTTTAAAGAGTGCAGAGGTTATAATAAAGGCATCTTTCTGTTTCATTTCTGTCGAAATATTAATAAAACAGTCTAATGTTTATTATAACTACATTTTTATAGAAACTCATTCTCTATTGCAATGCTTTGTGAAAAGCCGAGGCACATTTTGCGTGTAAGGCAACATTACATAATTCACACCTTAAAAAATATGTGAATCACCCTCTTTACAACGTAGCCGTGACTCCGCTTCTTCGGTATTGTGGGCCCCGTTTAGTATAAGTTTTCCATGTTGAACAAGTAATGCGTTGGCTAATTGTCTTCGAAACTCTAGTTGGTTCATTTGGCATCCGTAGCTTTTACTTAATGACCACGCATTAGTTACGGCCAAATCAAACATCCATAGCACAACTGGCATATACATTTTTTTACCCCGAATGCTCGCGGTAAATTGAAATGTGTCGATCTAATTGATCAACCCCGCCCATGTATTTGTTATATTTGGATATAACTAGTGGCTGAGGAATATCAACTTTTTTACGTTCTAAACGTAAAACGTATCTAAGAGCTGCTGCTGGTGGATTGGTTCCAAAAGCATTTGACTATAGATTCACTATACTTTGTTGTCTTTTCAACGAGTTAAAATTAATCCATTCTGAGTGTCGACGCAGTTCTCGTAGTATCCTCGAGGTTTCTTTTTTAAAAGTTTTTTATCGCTCATTTTAATATTTTTTTAGACGATTCTCCCGCAGTGTTCCTGTTCCAGCACATGGAATATCATTAAGCAACCGCAAAAAGCGTTCGATTAATTTTTTCGTAAAGCTGCCACGTTTCTGATGGCGGCCTTGGTAAATATCGAACAGGTAGGAAGTAGCCGGAAGGACTTCTTGCTACCCATGCTTTGTAATCGAAGCGCACAGGTTTATTATGAATAAACTGTTTGCACGGTCAACAGGTGCATATTTTGAGAACATTTCGTTCAAATGATTGATGCAAGGACGTATTTTTGCAAACCTATCGTTTGTATTGACGATTTTATCTACATCACCAAAATGTATATTACCAAATATTTGTTCGAACACATTCCGGCGCATCCATTTTGTGACAATCTCGTTCCTAGTATCTACATCTTTTGACCAGTATAAACGACTTCGTGGAACCATATTATATCCGGATAAAATCAACACCCCTACGAATGCGTAGAAGTCATCGGTATCAATTTGTATTGTTTTATTGCGGCATAATTAATTGTGTGATCTATCACGGGCTCCACAAATTGTATTGGGAAAAACAATTTAACACATTCTATAGGATTGCTAATCGCACTAGGGCTTAACGGGTAGTTTTTCTTGCCTTCTCAAAGTTTATGTTGATATAAAAAAGACGATAATGGAAACAAAGATCTTCATCCTCTGGCTGCCACATTTGAGTAATTCGCGTTTGTGGTAAACTTGCTGCTGGCTCAATTTCATCAATATCCTCATCATGATGATCAAGTTGAAGTTCTATTGCTGCCAGTAGCTGATTCTTACTGAGGCAATTGGGATCATTAGCATCCTGATCGCCCGAATCTTCATCCGTTTCACAATTATAATCAGGAGGTTCCAAAAATATTTCAAGTGGCACAGGGGTATCATCAATCATCATCGGAAATATTTTCCAATTCCTCCATAATCTCTGTGAGACTTAATGTTTTTTCCTAAAAAAAATATGTTATAAAGTGTCCAGTGTTACACGATACGTTTGCTAGAATATTTAACAGTTAAAATTTACAAATAACACAGTAAGCTCAAATACTTACCAATATCTTCTGGTATCAGGAATCCTGATTCAGGATCCATATTTCACAAATATTACTGAATCACTAAAATACTCTCGCTCTCCTTAATATAACGGTAATTTATTCTCATTTCAAATTCCCGGAAAAATAACGTGTTGGTTTAGTAAAAAAAAAAGAGAGTAACAGGTGTTTATTGGTGCACAAATGAACCGATTATCGATAATGGGTTAATAAAAACAGAATAAACTTCGGATCTAACATACTCGAAGTATAACGTAAGGAACGCAGATAAATCGTAGAAGTCATCCGTCCATCCGTTGACAAAGCCAAACAATGCATTGGCTTTAGCAATAGTATTATCAATGTGCCTGTTGAACGACATATTTGAAATGAACGTGCCCCTAAATCTGTTGTTTAGTCTGTGGTATGACATTATCTGCATTTGTTGATGTTCAAATGCAACTTGTTGTGGACACACCACCACTCACTAAGGTTGTTTATGTCCTGTTGTAATCGTTCACTATCTCGCGTTTCTTCGATGCGTATATCAGTATATTAGAATTACTTATGATATCTTTAACTCCCGAGGTGACTAATTACTTTTGATTTCTTATCTTAAATTATCACATATTGTACGCGGTCTGTTAAATATGAGTTGAACCACTCAACGAATTTAACTGAGAATCCGAAATCAAACGCTTAGCTGAAGTCTGTATAGACTACGTCTATTTAACGGTACTTTTCAATTTCCTTGATCACTTTACTAGTGAATTCTACTAATTTAGCGATAGATGAAGCTGTCTCTGTAGAAAGAGATTTTATCTCTTTTACCCTCTCTCTCTCTCCCTTTGATCGGGAAAAACATCGGTGCTTAATGAATGATTTTGTTGTTACTTACACTTTCCGATTTTTGCATTAAAGTCACTCACGATGTCATCTGATGTATCTTCGGTGTGTTCATGTACTCGTACATTAGCGATCGAGATGTTAAATTTCTTAGTGCGGAGTTTCACTGTGCATATCCGCCGATGAATGAGAAAGCCAACTCCAAATTCTCTTCCATTCTAATGGTCGCTGTAATAAAAAGTGTAACCATTGGTGGTGTCATAGATCCATCTCCATCCCCTCTAATGTGTAACTCTATGCTTTGATTGTGATATTTGAGGCCTTTGTGTACGGTTCATAACCTGCCGCTCAACCCGCTTGTTATGTGCGTGGATCACGAACTGGTGAAAAAACTTAAGGTATCCAGTCTTGTCATGAACACATTTATATAGTAAGGCGCTTGATACAAGACAGACGCTCGCTTAAGCCGCCCCTAACCTGGCTGATTTGGTATTGATTTTAGGGCGCCAATGACACTGTACCATTTAAGTCCATGACTAAACAGAATTTTCTCTGCTCGTCTCCACTACGCCGCCCGATTCATTTGAAATTACCCAAAGAGCACCGCAAGGGGGTATGAATCTTAGACTTTGCTATCCGCCGATAGTATTTGTTGGATACGTCAGTTTTCAATCTCCGTTAGACTCGCCTGAGAATTTTAAGTAAGACCTGAAGGAAATTTTGATACCTCGCAAATGCACAACGCATTTTTAGTACATATAGGAAAAATAAATGCTTCAATTTGTATCCGCACAATCCGTTCTAAAACTGGCTTGAAGAGCTAGTAAAAGCGTTTGCTAAACGTTATTCACTCGGCCCATTGAGTGCGGAATACTAAGGGAGTCAACCAATTTTAATAAAGTAATATAACTCGTTACATGTTTAATTGTAGGATCTTCTAGTTGTAATCTTTCAGATTTATCGTTCTGTGTCTCTGCAATTGATGTCCTTTATAGCAATGATTGAATATCAATATTTTTGAATTTCAACTATGGAAAGCAGATGGTCATACTCGTTGACGAGGGAAAGTTCACTACCTAATTTTATGCAGTGCACACCAATAATCGACATGAAGTTTGATGTCTGCCCACTTTCGCTTTTACACGGAGCAGTGAATGATGATGTAATTCAAGTACCTAGCTTCCAGTCCGCCACAAGCTATTGTATTAATCCCATAATAAATAATGTAGTCTCGAACTCGTTTTGTGATCTTCTACCATTCACATCGCTCAACTTCGTAATTTAGTTTTCCATTTCATTTGAATTTTCCTTAAATTTTATTTATATTATTTTTATTTATTTATAGGATTTATTATTCGAAGCATTATTGAACATTTGAGCAATTTATTCAATCAGCGAACATTTTAGATGCCTGACTGGCAGATTTAGCTAGAAATGCTATGCAAATCGCTGTTTGCTGCTTAAAAATATATAACCCCTGAAGTTATGTTACATGAAATACATGACATCAAAATTTTATTAATTCATCAATAATACATTTAAAATTTAATAGTTTTGAACTATACATAACTAATAGTAAATAACAACAAAAATAAACTATTGTCTACAAAATATAAATGCTTTGTCTACATTATTGATTAAAAATAAAATTTATTTCACGAAAAAAAATTAAAAATTTCAATTAGGCCCAGATTTTTGAATATCAACGTTACCAAAATTCTTAACACTTTGGTGCAACTCGATGAAAAGCATTCAAAAATCCGAATAACAAAACCTATAAAATCTTAATTTTAATACTTTCTAATAAGTAGTTGCTCGACTTCAGACAATACTTGAGAATTATACAAGAAAATCGCAGTTTTCAAAAATAGCAAGCCATATCGAACTTTGGTAATCTAATCTAAAATATTAAATAGTAAATGTAACAACAAATTCTCTAAAATTCTATTTTTTTTTTGCTTTTATAGATCACAGAGGTTCTGGTACCGTAGAAAATTCGAGACTTAGTATGATTTTGAGGGTCTTTGGCACATGTTTAGTCCAATTTCTTTTCTAGAAAAATTTAGTGGTGCGTTTTATAGTATTTAGTAGAAGTGTTTTAGTGGCAGGTTTTAGATATTTCGGTTTTTTTTTTAAGATACGGATATGTTACTTATTGTCATCTAAATGGTGATCGATTTTAAAACAAAATAAAGGTAAAACAACAAAATCGGCAATATAACAGCAGCTGGTTCAAGTAAATCAGTCATTTCCGATTTAAGGCGTCGCCTCGATTGATACTCGCGTCAAATTAACATTAATTCCATCGTTCTGTTGTGACTCAAGTTCGGAAAGGATAAAATCCCGAAGGTGATCGTAAGCGTGTTTTACACTCGCGTTTTCAATCACTACGTGGAAATTTCCGGGCGTTGTACCATAAACAATTTCACGTTCGGCTGTTGTAAGCCGTTTTTGTAGACTTTCTTCTGTTTCAGTTTTACGACCGCGAAGGCGCCGTTCTAATTCCTCCAGTGATGGTGGTTGTATGAACACTAGCAAAGGATTTAAATCTGAGTTACGGATCTGTTTAACACCTTCGATTTCGATATCGAGAACACATACTTTTCCCTGGTGGCGCACAGCTTCAATGGCCCGTTTGCTAGGATTATAAAAATTATTACGAAAACATAATAACACACGACTAATATTCTTACCTGGTCCCGTACATATTTCCACTAAATTCAGCATTTTCAATAAATTCCTCATTTATAATCGCCTGGGTCATATCATCGACCGTTACGAAATGATAGTGGATACCATTTTGTTCTCCGGGCCGAGGTTTTCGCGTTGTGTGTGAAACACTGAAACCAAATGTTTCCGGAAATTCTTTGAACAGTCGTTGGAGCAATGTGCTTTTACCTGATCCGGATGGGCCACATATGACCAAAGGTCTTGGACCTTGTTTCGCCATGTTGTTGTAGGTGAAAGCTGTTAAAATAAAAAAATAATATTAGAAATAATTAATAATACTGAATTAATAATCTCACTCCATCGGTTTCGGTCCCAAGCTTGTTCTTGCAAAGGTTCTATTCGTAAGGTTTTGAATTTTATTAGAGGTCATAACAAATTTAACTTTAACCGTGTGGCAACAACTAAAATTTGCGCCACGCCTTCTTTTACCAAAGACTGGCTATCTCTTTAGTTTTAGACTCATTAGTCGGTTGCAAGCTATAAAACTGTACTTAAGCCAAAAAGATATCATCTACACAAGTTGCTCAATTAACTGTAAATACAAGACTTTTTAATGAGTATTTTTACTTTTCTTAGGCTTAGTGGCTAACTTCAGTCGAGCAGATTGCCTTCCAAATCCAACGTTCCAGTGTTTCCACAGCTATAAGATTCATGGTCTTGAGCGAGATTTTAGAGAGCAAGCTGCAAGAGCTTCGTTACGTTAAAGTTTGAATATGAATCGATAAATTGTTGACAAGGGCATTTCATTCCATAAATGTCATATGAATAAACCACATTTTTAGATAATGATTTAGTAAGAAAACCAACCTCGATAACGGTTTATACGTCATGATCAGATTAAGCATTTTATTTGACTTTCATTAAATAGAAAGTTCGATATTTGTGCTACAGACTGTAATTACTAAACTTTCAACAATACCAATGAGTGTGAAAGAGACAACATATATACTTATATATAATCCGTTTTAAATATTTATTATGCCTGGATGGAAATGTAAATAAAAATGAAACTGAAGCCCCACAACGAGTTAGTAAATTTTCACACAACACAATATCGAAATTTTCGCGAATCAAGAACGTAAAAAGATTTGTTTTATTATTAAACCACCTACACGTCAAATTATTTAAAATAAATTTGTGTAAAAGCCAAAGCGAGATAAATATAGCAAAATAAAGCATGTTGCAAACCAAAGCACTTCGTACCAAAATATTTATCACCCACAACTAGTCCCAATAACTATTTATCACCAAATGAATTTATTTAAATTTATGAAATTATGAAACTTAACTTACCCTTTGATATTAAAGCCAATAAGGTAAACATAATTAATGGTTATTGATATTCGTGATCCGGCGCGTGTTTTATGATTTCAAATTATAAATTTGCGTGTCTTCCTTTATTTATTACAATTTTTCGATTTCTTAATTGACCAATAATTTAGTTATATACATTTAATTGTTTTTATATTGATGAAACAGCACACAAATGTATGATTAGTTTTTATAAAATACAATGCAAGGTTCCTTGTAAATGAGCACACAAAAAAAGGTTAACTCACCCTGATGATTTTTGATCGGTTCGAGTATTTTTGTTTTGGTTTTATCAACAAAGCGAGGATTATTATGGAGCAATAAAAAAAACACATAAAATGCTTACACACGTCTTCTATTTAAACGTTATTACCTCGGCTAAATATACGAAAAGATTTTATGAATATTTGGGCAATCATTAAAAGCGTGGCCACTTTAAAATTTAGGCTTATGTAAATATCCCGACCCACCACAACACTTTTTCACACATGAAATGTTGCGAAAATACTAAAAAAAATATTGAAGTTTGTGCGTAAAATTTTGACAGCAAACGAAATATACAAAACCTATCGATTCACGTTAAGTTGCGTTTTATGGACATCTATATTTGAGTAGCGTAACATGTTATAGTATTTATTTGCATTTGTAAGGTTCGTGAAAATACTAACGAATCCGGCGTCTTGTGCAAGCTCATATATAATTGAAAAGTACAAACGGCATTATGGTGAAGAGGTTTTCACAGTGATACATTACAGGTTAGTGAAATTTAATGAATGATTTTATGAACTTAAGGTTTTGAAGTACAGATTTGGTTATTTTCTGGGTGAGAGCCAAATGTTTTAAATCCGACAGGAGAGGCCTTTTACGGTTTGCTTATAGCTGCATTACTAGCATCCGAGCGATAAGCATTTGAAACACAATCATGCTTAGGATCATTCATTGTATTGATGCATTCTCCACATACTGTACATTCTATGGCTCTATCACTTCGGAACCAATGACTTAGCTTATCCAGCTTATTCAGCTTATGCCACCGTGATTGTCTTTAAACATTTTTAATACTGACCCGATGATTTATCCGCATCTTGTTCTTTCTTCAACTGCTCTTAGTTCAGTGGTTCTCTACTTCAACTTGGTTATGGAGCAGTTCTTTTATATTTGTCTTGTGCATTACTTACATTGAAAGGCACAAAATCTTCTGGTGCACAACATACCTCGTATGTTCAGTTTTGAAAGTATCCGTTTAGCGGATGCTAGTATGTATCTAAGACGAACATTTCTACCGCTTTCGGATATACCAATCCAATTAAAGCCTGTCCTTTTTCTTACCTACTTTCTAAAAATTTATCATCGTACCAGCAAGTATCATTTAATGTGTTAGGCTTATAGGAGGAGATAGTTAATTAAACGGAATTCTAATGTGGCTCACAGCGTAGTCCGAAGTAAGTGTCCATCCTAGAAATTTAAATCGTTCATTGTTATATTCCTAAAGCCGTTTAATTCTCTTTAAGAATTTATCATCGGTCCCACTGGCAACGATTAAGATGTCAAGCTTAGTTAGAAGAAATTTGGTTCCACGAGAATTTATTGAAAAACAATTCACCGAAAACGACAAATGATAAACGGCAAAAATCTCAATCCACCGTAAACCTCGATAACCTCGAATTGGCTGACACTGGCGTAAAACAAGGATGGAAAAAGCAAACCGCGAAAGAGTTTGCAGGGATAATAATAAAAAAAATAACCTCGATAACCCATCGAAAACAACATTCCACCAAAAAAGATCCGAAAATATTTAGTAGTCTCGTGAGTAAACGTCAGAAAAGTTCTTATCAAGGAACAACCAAAATCTGTTATCAAAATCGAAATGTTCCATCCACAATCTAAGATCCACCACAATTTAAAAATAAGGAACAACATAATCCGGAAATCTGGAGTAAATACGTTGATTTAATTTATATGAGTTGTCGTCCTCGGTGAACCATCCTATTTGGTGAATTGTCGCTTTCGCCGAATATCTAAACACAATTAATCGAAAACGGCAGTTCGCCAAACACGTCAATTCACCAAAACTAGGCCAAATTAATAAGTTACTTAAGATTTGCATTTTGTACCATGTTTCTGGTCATCGATTATGATAAAAATTTAAGAACAAGCCGTTCGAGCGCCAATAGTCCTAATTTCTTGAAACTTCAATCCTTAATTGTGCAGTTGTGGACATCAGGTTCTATTTTTTCTCTGCACGGTGGTTCTGCAAATTGTTCAATTTGGATGCTACTAGCAACCGATCAGGACGGAATTGGGTATACAGGATAAATATGTAATTCTAAAATGATTTTTGGAAGATGTTCTAGAATATGGCTCCTAATCAGATTAAGCAAGTAGGATGGTAGTGGCTTTCTGAAACGATTTTGGGATGAAATTTATAAATACGATTAACTCCATCACGCATAATCACATTTCATCATGATCACTAAAAAATGGCGTAGTTATGTTTTAGTGGACCACATTCCAAAATTTCATTCAAAATTAATTTTAAATTCCCATTTCCATGCTACACACTCAATTTCATCATGATCGGGTTAGAAATGGCGCTAGATAGCCATATTCCATAACATCTTTCAAAAATCATTTTAGAATCACATATTTAATCTGAATACTCAATTTTATTAATTCCTCAATCAAATGGCTTAGTTACAAAACTACAGATTTTCTAGAGCTACATCCCTTTGTTCTATTCGAATTTTTAGTTCCATTATGGTAATTGAATGCATGGTGCCTTTTTTGACGGCAGTACCATCTGTTCTATGGCATTACTACTAACGTCGTTTGTTTCTACGGAAATTGGCCTTAATATTTTGTTTTGTGTTTTTGTTCACATCCATTGTTCATGTAAAGGTAGAATGAATGTTGTAGAGCGAGACCAATATGCACACCTTGTGCGTGTGTGCGACCGGCAGAGAGGTTATTGTGTGCAATTAATGCGCGGTGTGAAAGGGTGAGCGAGTGACGCGCACGAAAACAAAACAGAAAAGAACACCAACGGACAAAATATGTTTCTAGATGTTTTTGGTGCGAGAACATTTTTGTAGTCTAGTTTTGGATTCCAAAAAGTTAGTCAGGTTCTATTTTGGAATGTAATCCGAAATTCCGCTGTGGGATTTAGAGTGTTGAAAACGTTTATTTTATATGAAGTGGTTACTGTCCAATTGAAATTTGGTTGTGAGTTTAATTTGGAACAATCGGTTTAAATTCAAAGATAACAACTTAAGCTGCTCCTTTACGGAAAGTTATTATTTATCACGGCAGCTTGTTATTTGGTGGGCGTGTTTAATTTGAGTCGGTCGTGCATCAAAACTAATTTGAGCCGACCGTGCGCAAACCCGTTTATTAAACATTAAATATTTTCTATCGTCGAGACAAGAACGCCGCAACATTTTACGGGTGGCCAACAACATGGCCATTCTCATTTTTGGTTTACGGCGAAAATACGGCCAACGAATATTCCACGGTTGCAGCGGGAAAACGCCCAACAGTATTTACGGTTAAAGGTGGCCAACAACGTGGCCAGCCGCATTTTTTTTAAGGCGGGAAGACGACCAAGAATATTTACGATTTACTGCGGAAAGACGCCCAACGGTATTTAAGGTTACGGGTGGCCCACAACGTGGCCAGCCGCATTTTTGTAAAGGCGGGAAGACGCCTAACCCATTTCGGCAATCCAGAACGGCGCAACCCACAAGGTCGACCTCAATGAGGTCAACAGGTACCGATTTTTTTGTTTTTTTATTTTTATTTATTTTTCTCGAATCCAAATTTAATTTTTTTTTCAATTTTTAATTTTATTTAATTTTTATTCAATATATTTTGGTGTAATCGAGCGCCATAGCGATTGCTTGGCACGCACGAGGGGTGCATATGGGTTTCGCTGTATTAATGTTCACGTTCTGCGTCCATTTTGCTCAAACTATTTTTGTTTTATTTCGTACGTAATTATTCAAGTTAGTGACCATTTTTGTTCGATTCATTTTTTTTTCCCTTAAGGTCGGGAATTTTCATGTTTGCCCTTTTTAGTTTGTTTTTTTATTCTCCGTTTCGCCTCTGATTTTATTTTTTTTGTTGAAAAATTTATTTAAATAAAAAACAGCACGGCGTAGGATTCCGGGCATTCGGCTTTATTTTTTTCCCTCATCGGCCTCGATTTATACTTCCGTTATTGTCCTGGTTATGTTACCTATTTGTGATAAAATGGATTACTAAATTTTTCGGATTGCTATGATGGGAGGGGGGGGGGGAGGAAGTCTCATTTCGTGTTGGTTCCATAGTTGCAGGCTGGGTGGGCACACTCTAAAAAAATAATGCTATAGTCTTATGGCACCCACCTTGTAGAAGAGCTTATGCGAGTCAGAGCAATTTTCTGCAAGAGATTTCCTCCATTGCGTGAAAGATAAGTTCGTTTACCTCGTGTTAGCATTCCGGATTTTAACGGTAATTACGTACAAAGGTGATTTTACAATTTCTTCTTATAGTCCCCAAAAAAAGCTCGTGTTTAATTTAACCTGAATCTACACCATTGGATGATGAAAGAGTGACTGAGTTTTTGGACGAAACCGTAGATCTCTCAAGGCATCTGTAGATATTAAAAATTCAGGCTTTAGGTTGGAAGATTAAACTGGCTATCACAATGTAACCAATTCAGGGGTATACGAACATAATCTACTATGTGGCATTTACAATTTTGTGGTTCGCCAGTACATGTCGCACGCTATTGTAGGAAATTTGATTTAGATTGCACTGCTAAATCTGGGCATTAATGCCTATTAATTTGCATAAATTACTCATGCTTCTTAGGAATGATTGAAACGGAACTTAACGCATCGTTTTCAAAATATTCGGAGTGATGAGAATTTAAGACTACTTAACTAGAGCAAACAAAGTTTCCCAAGAGAAACTTTTCAGGAGTTCTTCGGTGCAATGCAACTCGTAACTCTTCAGACGAAACCAAATATTACCGATTAGAAGTTGCTACAACTATTCGACTCATCATGAGTTCTGGGTTGGAGTTACACAAAGAGGTTAAATTTAACTCTCTAGCTCATTTCGACAACGAAGTGTAATAACAAAAGGCTATTTGGGCTTTGTAGGTTATAAGTTACATTCCAGAATTATTTATGAAAACAATAAGCGCGACTCATCCTGATGAACGCTAAAATCGAGTACATGCAGTAGTGGGTAACCAGTAGAATAAGGTCCGGAAGATTTGGAGGAGGTGGCCTATTTCAGAGTGATAGTATTACTAGTGCCAAATTAATAAGCTACCTAGACATCCATTCTCTAGTGGGGTGTGATACATTATGGAAAGATTTGAAGATCTGTTTTCGAAAACTTAATAGAATAAATGATCTTGGTATACCTGTTGAAGAATTAAACTTATTTGGAAGTTGTCTCTAAGTTCCGCATCAATGACCTGTGCTCCTGCTATTGCTGTATAGTCAATGCTTTCAGGACTAGAAATTTGATATATACGTGATAAGGTATCTGCAACGATGTTGTCAACGCCTGAGATGTGTTGAATATCGGTAGTGAATTAACTACATATTATGAAATCAAGATGTCTAAATTGATGTGAAGATGCTTTATTCGGATTCTGATAAAAAGCGTAAATTAAAGTTCAGGATCCGTAAACAAAGTGAACTCACGACCATCATGAAGATATTTGAAATGCTAGAGTAAGCTGCAAGCAACTCTCTGCCATATAAGGCACTGCACATTTGTTGTGTCTCATTTAGAAGTACAGAGAAGGAGTCTAGCGATTGCCAAGTATTCGAAACATACAGTTGTATCACTGCTCCTTTCGTAAAATCGGATCCCCAACCATTATTGCTAAACGAGCTGTATCGGAAGGATGCACAAGAAGTGTTGCATGGCATAATTTCTCCTTACGAGGAGAAGCGTCATTAAGATGCTGATATCCATTCAATTGGTGCTTTACTGATCTTCTTGTAACCTTTCAAGAAGTCGTTAAGGTCTTATTTCAGTATCAAGGATGATTCAAAAAAACTAGATGCCAATAGATTATGGCGCATCTGAAAGAATATTTCTCAACATAAGAAAATTCAAGTTTATTATTGACACTGGAGCTGATGTTTGGATTATTCCTTATAAATTTTTAACCCATCAATTAGGTATTTGTGGTTAACGGCACTCCCGTTAAAGCTTTTGGTTAAATTTTTTTACAATAAATCTTATTGTTTATTAAATAAACCGATAGGCAACTATCGAAATTCAAAATTTGTTTTGCATCCCTCCCAAGTCGTCTGCATCTCGTTAAGAAGAAAAGTGAAGATTGGAGACCATTCGGTGATTACCGAGCGCTATAAGTAGAGTGACAATTCCGAGCTGATACCCAATAACGAATCTACAGGACTCTTCGTAACAATTCGAAGGTTATACAATATTTTCTACTTTAGACCTTGTCCAAGCGTATCATCAAATTCCGATTGAACCTTGTCATGTGCCAAAGACAGCAATTACTACTCCATTCAGTTAATTCGAATTTACTAAAATGACTTTCGGCCTAAGGAATGCAGCACACACATTTCAAAGATTGATATGCATTCGATCTTATTGAGCCTTAATTTTTGTTTTGTCTATTTAGATGATATTTTAATCGCATCCAAAAATTTCGAAGATCATCATGAACATCCATCTCAAGGTTATTTTTCAGAAGCTTTCTGAAAATGTTTATGACAGGACATTCTTCCTCTTTAAGGCAAAATTCAAACCATCAAATATTTTTAATGACTTGTAACAGTTTGTCAACTAAACTTTTATCGGCGCTTTATTCATGGTTAAACTTGAGTTCCGTGTCTTGTTTTCTCGTGCTACTCGTGAATTTGTCGTTGTTGGACGACCTATTTTAACGATTTTTTTTATAAAGATCTACTGATCTCTTGCCAATTCATACCAACTAGACCGAAATAATTGTTTATATTGGTCGCCATCTTGGTTGTGTAAAGGAATCTTACCGTAAGACCTTGAATAATGTAAGTCAGATTCCGGGAAACAGAAAACCATGATTTCCAAATTGAAAAATAAAAATAATCGCGTACATTAGTCGTTAAAGCGAACACGCACAGTTAAAATGAATCAAGAAGGTTGAACGTTGCAAACCCAACGTACGACGGTAAATAATTATTTAACCTTGTTCCGTTAACATTTCATATATTACGTCACACAATAAGTCCCGAAGCTGACACCTAGATGGCGCATCTAATGAAAAACTGATATGAATTTTAGATAGTACCAACCTTCAAACGATATGTGTCAAAATTTTATGACAAAACACCATTTTGATTATTTTCAAAACACCGTTTTTGGTGGGAAAATACCGTTCAAGCAAACCAAAAAAGTGTTAAAAAGACTCTGCTCTATCGAAAGCAACCGTCGAACGTGCTGAGTTTAAACGTGGCCGTGTAACACCGATGATGCTGAACATTCTGCTACTCCCCAGATTTCCGCTGTTATTTCAGAAAAGGAAAAAGAACACAAATTGGTTTGGAAAACTGCAAAGTCAAGCGTGAGATATCCTGTGTTCAAAGTGGGTATTGCACTTCTGCACATTGAACCAAAAACAGCAACACGTTGATGATTTAGAGCGCTATATGGAGCTGTTTAACCGTAATAAACCGAATGTTTTGCGACTTGGATCCACCACAAAACCGACCAAAAGAGCAAATGACGGCCAGCAAGGCTTTTGCCTCCGTATTTTTAAATGTGTAACGTATAATTTGTCGAATACCTTGAGGAAGGAAAGACCACCAACAGCGAATATTATATGGCGTTATGGATGCGTTTAAAGGAAGAATGGCTAAAAACGGCCCAAATGCAAAAACGGCCCAAATTTTGAGGCCAAAAATAAATTGTTCTACAAAAAAGGCATAGGAGGAGGCAAGGTGAAGTTAGAGAAGCATTGGATATTACCAGTTTTTGCATTTTCCCAGGACACCCACCTTCCTTGGGACTCGTTATAGTCAAGCCTCCTTTCTCTTGTATTTTCGGGGTATTTTACCGGAACTTCTTACTCCTCCATGCCGGTGTTTGAGCTCTTGCATTTGAGGATATGTTCTCCATCAGAGGTTATGTTGTTCTTAATTTTGGATGAAGGTGTTGATAGTTTCTTTATTACCGCCCGGTGTAAATTCGTAATTTTGGTGAAGGTCTCTGCGAAACATTCCTTCCATCTCTTCCATTGTGCTTCATTGTTTGTTAAGATATGCTACGCGTATGTTTCTGGCTTCTGCAGCATCTTCGGTTGATTACGATCACTCCTTGCTATTATATCGGTTTCCCCTTCCAGCTCCGACGTGATTTGTTGGCACATCCGGGGTTTGCGTCTGTATTCTTGGTATTGGTATCTGTTACGTTATAGGTTTAATTGATTTGTTTCCATTGTTGCTCTACACTGATGGCCTCTTCATTGGATTGGGGGCTGAACTTGAGCGCTTCGCGGAATTTGTTTCTTGTGTCAGCACCTTTTCCGATTTGTCTTGATGCGTTTTACCGCGGCAGGCTTATTGTGGAACTGTGCCATTACGAGTTGGTGGTTACTGTGAATGTTTGACCCACTCACCGCCCTTCTATTATAATTTAATCTAATGCCTCCTTCAAATAACTTGTTTGTGACGCATATGTCAATGAATCATCTATACTTATCTGTGATGATTGGCAGGTGTCGGTGTTATCTCCAAGTGTGTCCTTGCTCTTGTGGCTTGTAGTTGTTCACAGAACTTATCCTTGGTTGTTTTATCTACGTCTTCGATTGGCTCATAACACTGAATTATGGTTGTGTTGCGAATTTGTGAATGGAACCTTTCTGCTATTATTCTGTGTCTTCTTTGCTTTAGCTGTTGTTAATATGCCCACTTCTTGTAAAGGGTGGTTAAATTTTAAGGGCCGACGTTGAATGTGAACCACACCTAAACGTCAAGTTTTTTTCTGCATTTAATTTGACATTTCTCAATTTCAGACTAACTCAATTTGACCCATGGAAAGATACACAATCGAGCAACGCGTTAAAGTTATTCAGGCATATTATGAAAATGGGCGTTCAAATCAAAATGCATATCGTGCACTTCGTGATTTTTTCGGTCAATTTAATCGTCCAAATGTGCGTACAATCGGAAAAATCGTGCAACAATTTGAGCAAACCGGGTCTGTAGGAGATTTTAAAACACCAGTGCATGCTCGTACAGCAGAAAATATTGCTGCTGTTTGCGATAATGTGGCTGAAGAGCCGTCCACCTCAACTCGTCGTCGTGCCCAACAATTGCACCTCTCACGCTCGTCGTTGATGCACGTTATGCATAAAGACTTGCATTTACACGCTTATAAGGTGCAATTGACTCAAGAACTAAAGCCTCTTGACCATTCCAAACGTCGTCAATGGTCAGAATGGTGGCAAGAAATGGCAACAGTGGATGATCAATTTTCGAAGAAAATCATCTTCAGTGATGAGGCACATTTTCACCTCAGTGGATTCGTCAATAAGCAGAATTGCCGCATTTGGGCGAATCATAATCCAAGAGTGATTGTCGAAAAACCATTGCACCCACAAAGACTGACTGTTTGGTGTGGTTTATGGGCTGGCGGCATCATCGGGCCGTATTTTTTCCAAAATGAGGCCGGTCAGGCAGTTACTGTGAATGGTGTTCGCTATCGTGAGATGATAACGAACTTCTTATGGCCCGAATTGGAAGATATGGATGTGGACGATATGTGGTTTCAACAGGACGATACCACTTGCCACACAGCTAACGAAACAATGGCGCTTTTGCGCGACAAATTCAATGGCCGTGTTATCTCTCGTGGTGGCAATGTCAGTTGAGAGTCCTATTACCTCCGACATACACGAAGTATAAAATCAGTATACAGACTGACATATTCCATTTAGTAGTTATTTAAATTGTTTTTCATAATTTCAAATGTGTAGCCTCAAATTAGAAACATGCAACATTCGTTTGCGTGCCACAAAGTTTTCGAACTTAATTCCAGTACTGGCTTGTCCAGGCAATGTACTAACAAAAATGGTAAACAAAGAAACTATTTTCCATTTCACCCGTCTCGAATAATAACAACAAAATTGAAAATCTAACAAAACGCATTCACAATCACACATGATGCGTTCGTATAAGTAGAGGCGTGTATCACACCACTAAAACTTCTGCCTACCTACAATTTTGTCGTTAACCAATATTAGATTTACTCCTTCCGAATATTCTAACACACACGAGTTTGGGTTGTATCGTGTGTACGACGAATACTATACATACACTACAGTTACTATAGTTTACTAGCACTACATATCTAGCTACCCACTCCACTAAACACATACCGCGTGTTTATGGTCGTTATTTTTCATTTTTTTTTGTTTTGCTTTTCATTTTCCACCTCGTGTACGGACTGTGGAATGAATGTACGAGTGTGTGTTTTGTTTTTACTTTTAACTAACCGCCTCACCAACAAACGAACTTCTACAGTAGTTAAAAGAAAATAATTTTCAAAGTAGTTTTTTAATCGGCTGCATCAACACAAATCGAATTTGTTGTTAATTAAATTTTTTTTTTTGTAAATTGTGTGGTGTAAATGTAAATACCTACAAATTATTTAATTAATTCTATTTAATTTGTAAAAATGTGTTAACCAATTTGTGTGGGTGAAAATAATTAAAATTGTTTTGGGGTTTGCGTTTCTAAAGCCAAACCAAAATAATTCGTGTGCGTACTGCGAGAGTTGGAAAATTTTGATTTACATTCGCTCGTCGTAATTTTTAATTCTGCACGCGTAACGGAAAATTACGGGGAAATTTATTTTCGTGTGTGTGTGTGTGTGTGTGGTTTTCATATTGTATGTTATTTTGGTTTTGATTTTGTTGCCGTTGTGCGTGGAAAACGAATAAAAGGAACCGTAACACACAAAAAAAAAAATCCTTGATTATTGAGCAGGCAGATAAGTGGTTGGTGATTTACATTTAATACAAACCGGAATTAAAATCATCAGGACGTGTGCTGTTCACGAATGGTAAACAAAATTTTTATTAAATACAAACCTCGACGAATTGGCGTATGCTAGTGATGAATAAAGAATTAGACGGTTTCCAATTAGAAACGATCTACATTTTTAATTAGTATTTGATTAATTATAAATCGAGTTGTGTGTTGTGTTATGTTGTTCCACCTGAAGCGATTTTTTACGCAATTAAAAATGACTAATTAATTATGCAAATGCACGATAGCAAGGTTGAAGTGTGTTTGATGTGCGTCGCTTTTTATCTGGTCTACATGGAATTTTACACTATGCACTGCCCAGAATTGAAAAAAGGTGTATCTCTGTTTGAGCAACCATAACTAAATTTCCGTAATGCGTTTATATTTCACCTCACCTTACAAATATACGTTTCAATTTTACTCATCCCCATTTATATTTACCCTTCTTGAGTTGATTTTCTTACATTCATATAAAATATTCTTACCCTTATTCTGTATACATTTTAAAGCGCAATATATCAGGAAGAAAGCATCTGAAGGCCGTTTCATATATTTTAAATGTACATAATGTTCTACTATTGTTTGGTTGGGTTTGTGGCTGACGTCATTTCCGACTAGAACTACAAAAAAAAAATCAATCGCAGATTTTATTTTAACATTACCATGGAATATATTTGTTTTGCTTCACGGTAACAACATGAAAATAATCGATATAAAAATTCGTGACCTAGAATTGGAATACATACGCTATCGTATATCAAATGGCATTTCCATTTTATTTACCTGTTGCGAGTGCTGTGTGATGATACAGGATTTTATTTCGTGTGCCCAGTTTTTTTTTGTATTTTTAACCATTAATAAACGAGGTGGTAGTAAATGCAAGTGTACTTCAATATAAAACCATTATTAATATTATTCACAGAAAGCGTTAGGCCCATTCTGACAGGTTCGACATGCTTCGAGTTTTAGTGGTTTAGAGCTCGTGGCCTTATTTCAAATGAACTTTATTAAACCAAATATATGCCATTTTGATCGATGATCTTTTATCAGTTTTCTAGTAGAGGCATGATCCCATCACTGTAGAACTTCTGTAGTTTAGAGGCGAAAAAACGAGACAACTCATTTTCGCAGGCCTCTTTTGATTTTAATGTATAACCATTAAGATGGTCCTACATGGACCAGAACAAATGGTAGTCCGATGGTGCAAGGTCAGGACTGTATGGTGGGTGAATCAAAACATCCCAGCCAACAGTTTGAACTGAATTGCTTGCCTTAAGCGCGTTAGTTGCTGACAGTAAAAATTATAATCAATCGTTTGGCCCGGTTTCAGCACCTCATAATGCACGATTCCTTTCCAATCCCACCAAACACACAGAATTACCATTCTTGGCGTCAGTCCTGGCTTTGATATCCTTTGGGAAGCTTCACCTCGTTTCGTCCATGATCTTTTTCGCACAACGTTGTCGTATCTTAACCACTTTTCATCACCAGTAATCATTCGTTTTAAAAATGGCTCGATTTTGTTCCGTTTCAGCAGCGTTTCGCAGATAGAAATCCGCTCCATTAAATTTCTAACTGTTAATTCATGTGGAACCCAAACGTCAAGCTTTTTTTTGTATCCAGCGATTTTCAAATGGTTTAAAACTGTTTTGTGATCAATATTTAGTTCTTTACCAATTGCATGGCTGCTTATGCGCCGGTCTTCTTAAATTTTCTGCATGATTTCATCGACTTTTCCAGTGGTTGGTCGACCAAAGCGAGGTGCATTTTTGACATCAATATTTCCAGAATGCGCTTGAACCATTTATTTGCTACTGGTTTGATAAAGCACCTTCTCCATAAACAGCACATATTTTTTCGCAAGACTGGCCTTCTACAAATGCCACCTTTCAAACACACATAAGAATTGCCCGATACGAGCAATGGTTACTGAGATATATGAATGTAAAGCCATCTACCGGGGAAAAGGCCATGAATTTTCTCCCCTACCTATTATTTAAAGCAATATTTGGTTAATGCAACATTTTGAAATACAATAATTGTTGAGGCTGACGGCTTCGATAACTCTCACGGGCACGAGGGGCATTAGATTTATGCTGTATAAGATAGCGGACAATAAGAGATATAGCTATTCGCCACAAGTGACAGCACAATCACAAAAGAGAATATATTTTGTTATGTAATTACTTGCGGATTTTTTTTTCATTTTGTATTTTTTTTTTCACTAAATAAAACATCCCAGCGGAATAAAATATTAAAAGTGATCCTTAAAATGACAAATTAATTGATTTCCGAAGTAAAGGAACTCGGTAAATGAAATCTTGAAATTTAACAATATTTCGTCTTTCCGCCATTCTAAAAGAATGACGATGAAATTTGGATAGTAGTATTGATGTAGTAGTAGTCTCAGTATAACCTACGCTATTAGAAAAACAACCAAAAGTATTGGTTACTGGTGGAAGTTTTTGAGATATTGGCCAAAAACTGAAAATAAATTAATAAACATTTTTAAATTTTCAAAAGGATTGGTTATGAAATAGCCAA
Source organism: Nephrotoma guestfalica (assembly GCA_963691935.1). NCBI lineage: Eukaryota > Metazoa > Arthropoda > Insecta > Diptera > Tipulidae > Nephrotoma > Nephrotoma guestfalica. Next base: position 264,835,931 of record OY829914.1, on the reverse strand, counting down.
GAGTCCAACTTGAACAGACCCTAGAATTTTGTCCAAAACTCACTTTAAGATCCCTGATCAATACTACTATCCAAATTTCATCGTCATTCTTTTAGAATGGCGGAAAGACGAAATATTGTTAAATTTCAAGATTTCATTTACCGAGTTCCTTTACTTCGGAGATCAATCAATTTGTCATTTTAAGGATCACTTTTAATATTTTATTCCACTGGGATGTTTAAGAGATACAAAATGAATAAAAAAATTCCGCTGGTAATTATATATATAACAAAAATTCTCTTTTGTGATGGTGCTGCCGCTTGCGGCGAGTAGCGAAATTTCTTATTTTTCGCTGAACAATTTCCGCTATCTTATACAACATTTTAGATTTGAACTTCGGGGGACGTAGGAGCCGGGATCAGCAAACATGTCGCACAGCGTGCGGCACGTAGGAGCGGATTGTATAGAATCTATTAATGACACCTACTAAGAAGAAAAATAATTGCACCATTTTGCACGTATCGAATATCAACAAAATCTGTTAATAAATGACCAAATTCCATCCCTATTAGCCATTTTCCAGAACTTCATCGCAAACTCATTTTTGAATTTTGCCCAAAAATCATTTAAAAGTCTCATCTTCCCACATGTCAAATTTTAAAAATTCAATCCTGGATTTCCTAAAAATCGAGATTTTTTTTTATACAAAACCGGGATTTCGTTACACACACGTCGAAATTGACGAAGAGATACTTTTTCCGATTTCTGATTTTACGTAGATAAATGGTTTATGATCGGCGTAGAGCGTGACCCTCAAGAAGATGTCGAAAGTGTTTTATCTGCATCTTTTTTGCGTATCATTGAAACGTACTGAAAAGAAACCAAGTGGTTGCCAAGTGTCTGATATGGTAACGGAAACGTCAACCATGATGACCAGAGGTGCTGCTGATGATGGATGAATAAGTAAAGTAGCGTCTGTAAGTTTAATTTTACAGATTGAACGCTTCGATAGCCACCGCTGTATTGGAACTCGACTGTTCTTAGTGTAACCGTTTAGGTAGTCGTTCAACAATTTCTGGTCAGCAGCAGCACCCAGAATGAAGCGTCGATAAAAGCTTATCATGCCTAAAAGCTTTTCAGTTGTTTAACAGTCTGTGATGGTCATTCGAAATTTTTGATGACTGGAACCCGTTCATACGACGGTAATATACCTTGTCGAGTTACCAAATGGCCGAAATAGATAATTGCGGTTTTCGCGAAAACGAATTTGGAACACGCTCATCCAAATATACAAAACAGAAGTTAAGTCCGCGTAGTGCTGCATTCCTAAGGCCGAAAGTCATTCTAAAAAATTCAAATAGTCCGAAAGGTGTCGAAATTGCTGTTTTTGGAATGTCCGTCGGCTCAATAGGAATTTGGTGGTAGGCCTATCGTTGTGGGGCACAAGGGCTGTCGTTGTGAATATAGTGCAGCCCTCGTGTCGTTCTTTAAAGTCTTGGATATGTGGAATTAGATACCTGTTTGGAATTGTGACGTTATTTAGTGCTCGAAAGTCTCCACACGGTCTCCACTTTTAATTTTTTTGGGATACTAAGTGTAGGGGCTGGACCAAGGACTGCTACTAGGTCGGCAAATCCTGAGTTTAATCATATTTTCGAATTCTGTCTTCGCGATGATGAATTTGTCCGGTCGCCGTGGTTTGCACGCAACCGGTGGTTCAAAATTTTGAAATCACGTTGTAAACTCCTGGATCCATTGCTGATGATCCTAGATACAGTGGTAATACCGTAGGAGGAAGGGGTACCATTTGTATACAGAGAGGTTAACGGGTCTATGAGCCTCTGTCTCTGCATATCAACTAGCAACCCAGTTTTGGTCAAAAAGTCCGCGCCGATGATAGGTATCGACACATCATCAACTATGAACTTCCTGCAGAATTCACGGTACAGTCCGATGTCCCGTACACATTTACCGAAGAACCGTTCGCTGCAAATAACCTGAATGATGGGTCGCCCCTTGGATTCAGAACAAAACGGGCTGGCAAGACTGAGGCATCTGCGCCTGTATTTATTAAAAAATGGGTCTGAAGAAAAATTTCGTAGATTAAAAGGCGGCTAGTTTTAGTTACGTCATTGCACACCCCCAATTGTGGATGACTATTTATTTTTTTGGAACATTGTTACCGGCTAAGTTATTTGTATCGAAATGATGATGATAGAATCAGATGAAATTATTTTCGGCTAAAGATTCACCATAAAATGGATTGAAGGAATTTCGAGAGAGTTTAGAGTTTGATCGAGAATTGTTACAACTTCGTGAATTTGAATTGGATCGTGATCTAGAATTTTGATTAAAGATTTCCGAAATCTCCGATAACAATGTTTTCTTGAATTCCGAAAGTTTATTATCTAGTGAAAAAAATAAACTTGGGTTAGCAGAGCAGGATGCAGAAGCCTCGATAGAATTTATTTGTGCTTGGGTCATAGTCTCATGCACGTTGTCAGCCTGTTCTGCAAGTTCGGACAGGGAGATGTCGTTTTCAAATGGTGTGAGCTCCATTTGAACTGACTGGTGCAACCTCTTCATCCAAAATTGACGAAGTCTTGCTTCGTTTATATTGTTACCAGCATTCAAGTCTGCTTCATTCGTCGATGATAGAGTAATTGGTGGATCGTTCACACCTTGCACAACGCGCTGCAACAAAAATACAAATATGACGAAAAATACCGTAAACACAAATACGTAAAACGCGAAACACATTTTAATTATAAACAAATTTAAAATGAATGGAAAAACTCTCGTCAACGGTGTCCACCGGTAGGTGGTGACACTGATCGACGAGGAGACGTTAGGTGTCATTTTCAACAATGCCCTTCGCCCTAAATTATTTTAATACTTTAGTGTAGATTGTGGTTGTCGGGAATAGGTAGAAGGCAGAGCTTTGCCACTGATCGTTTGTATACGCCATTTTGACATCTTAATGTGACAACTCGAACTCGTCCGAACGGATCCATAACTATTTTGAATGTGGGATGTTTTCTTTCTTGATGAGGATTAATTGACCGATCGTAAGGTTGTTGTTGAGTCTCATCCACTTCGGCAGTTGCTGTAGGCGAGATAGGTATTCCCTCGACCAAATGTTCCAAAAGTGATGGTACATTTTCTGAATTTGGTGGTAGTGACTGAGACGGTTCATTCTCACATCGAGTAATGTTGGTTCTGGTGTCGTGATTAGTGCCTCGTCAATTAAGAAGTGCCCTGGAGTACACAATTGCCGCGAGTTAAGACATGTCTCAACTCTTCGTGCGCGAGTAAGGTATCGTTTGCGTTTTTCGGAATGACATCTCTCATGTTCTGGTGAATGCTATAGTTAACGATTTGTTCCGACGAAGTTGGTAGCGCAACCCCTGTACAGACTGCAGAATCTTCTTGTAACCAAGCAGGGTCTGTCCACCACAACAGATGGCTCTGTAACAATGAAGGATCAACACCACGAGATGTGCAATCTGCAGGGTTCTGCTTGGTGTCGACATAATTCCAATCGGTGGGTTGATTGGAGTCTAAGATTTGCGAAACCCGATTGGCCACAAACTCCTTGCAGAGATTAGGCGAGCTGTGTAGTCAACCACGTACCACGTGCGAGTCGGCCCATGTACAGATTTAAACCTTTGGCACGCCGAGTGACTGCACGTAGCAGGCTAATCATTTTCAGTGGTGCAACCTTGGTCTTTGATGCCGCAGCATGGTGGTTTTGGCGGATCCATCTGCTAATGTTGTATGAGCATACACCATCGCTGCATATGCTTCCTCAGAGGCGTCGCTGAACCCGTGAAGTTGAAGACGATTGCGAGTTGTTGAATGATGTATCGATTCTGAGAGCCTCCTTTGATTTCAAACTATCCCGATGTGTGTGCCATCTTTGTGCAACTGTTTCATCCCACGATATGCCGAGTACCCACAATTCTTGTAGTTTTTGCGATTATTGTGGTAGGAGATATCCCGCCGAGCGAATCGAATGCGGTTGGTGCACAAACATGTGATGACGCGATGATGTTGAATCCAAAGCAATCGGCCAAGGAGACCAATGTAGCCCGAATGTTTTGGCTGAATTGTCCCAGATTAGCTCAAGTTGACCCTGATGTTCATGGAATTTGCTTGGTACTGCAGTTGGGCAGTATCGTATCTGACGGTGCACAAACGATAGTCTCAAACTGGTTTATCTGGAGAAGATCGCCATACGATCAGCTGATAGTATCTCGAAGACGTTCTGCTGAAGCTTGAGGCCAATGCGAAGCTTCTGATTAAGTGATATGTCGGTTGATGTTTTGTGTGGTGCGGCTGGTCATTGTGATCCTTGGACACTTCCTCCATGTGACTCGATTCCAGATAGTCTTGCTTGGACCTGTTGTACTCAGAACGTAGTTGATCGTTATTAGCGAATTGCCAATATATTGTAGTTCCATATATTGTAGTCGAAGAACTGCATCATCTCGTGATCTTCAAAGGGGCGATAGTATGTCGATTCGTAGTGTCGTTCACATTCTGATTCGTCTTGCGTTAATTCTCGAGATGGACGAACATCTTCGATTTCCCAAAATGATAGTATCTCGATTTTGTATGATGGATATTGCGCTCGGGTTAGTGACATTTCCCAATGTCAGTGGGTTTCTGGATCTAACTTGTCTGCGATGGTGTTGACTAAAATTATATCTCATGTGGGACTGGTACTCCTAAAACCTCCAGACTGCGAATGGTGTCGGTTGTGGTATCAAGGATCTTACGCAATACCACGGCTGATTCGATTTGTAATATAGGCGTGGTTCTCATAATTATTGTTGGTGATGCTCACAGATTTGAGCAACTCTGCAGCATCTCCAGTTAAGTTTGACTTTAGATAGTGTAGTTTTTGTGAGTTGGCCGGTTGTTTGAATATGGACGAGGTCAACGAATAAATTTTCAAATTCGGTCCAGTTTGGATGTAGTCGTCATCGAAGACTGGTGCCGTGATTCGAGTCAGCTTTGTATCGACCGACTGCTTTAAAGAGTTAGCTTGACGTAACCTTGTGGGTTTTCGATCGTGGCTGCTATAGTAGTCTCTGTATGGTTTTCAAATTCAAAATCGGCACGAAATTATCAGTGCGCTGTAGCGTTGCTTGCTTGATGCGAGTTGATCTTGTCACACATTTACCATAGATCCCAAGTATTTAAACTTATTCATCTTTTCGTAATTTGTGTTACTTTATTGGGCTGTTGTTTCCAACGGGGGAATAGCTTTTTTGATGCGTTTGTCGTCAACGTCAGCTAATATTTGGCTCGATTTGTAATACATGTAGGTGTACTGCGCTATGTTAAGCTGACGAATGACACATTCTAACGACATGTTGAATCGATGTGGTATGGATGTGCCTGGTGGTGGTGTTATTGCCACATTAATATCAGGCGAATGCAATAATGTTGGTTGTTGGTGACGTTAAATAAATTCTGCACACTGTTAGTGTTTATGTCCATTTGTAACTCTTAACAGTTTTCGACGCTCGATCATTTTCTTAAATATATGCTAGACAATTTTCATCTAGCCTTTTGTGTTTAGGTTTAGATTTATTTTCTCCTAGATTTTCTGTCGAAGCATTTGTTAGCGCCGGGGACTGGAGGATAGACGAACCGTGTATTGTGGTCAGAATCGATGTTGGGGTCGCGTTTAAATAAATGCGTTTTGAATACGAGGTTGTGGTAGATTTGGTTGACCGCAACTTCATAATTTGATTTCCACGTGGGAAGTATGGGCTGGCCACCACCACGTTAAACAGTAGAGCTCGGTGGTGCGCATCCCGTAATTATTTCATGCTAGTTGTAAGGAGTCTGAGCCATTGGTACCATGATGAATACTGTTATCATTGCACGATAGTCCCAAATTTATATAAAAACATCTGTAAATAATCAAATAGAATAGAACTTCTTGCTCGCTAGCTCACTACATATCTTCCACTGTACAGTGGCAATTAAATTTAATTGATTCATCAAACATATTTTATTATGAACTTTATAGTATGCCGCCTTACTGATATACTCGTTAAGTGTTGTGTTTTGAAGTAAATTAAATTGATAGAACGCGCATCAAGCTATGTACAATTGAAAGACTGCACATGCGATAATACACTTGAATCAACTTAATAATATCACATTCTGCATGTGTGAAAAGTATACGAATCAAACGGATTTAAATTCGGATTATAATTTTTTACAATTTTACTCTTCTCAATTGCCACTTCATTTCTACTGAATTTTTTTACGCAATTTTCCGCAAGTTTCGGCAACTGAGTCACTACTTTGGAAATAAGTTTTCAATATTTCCCAACGTTGATATCGACTGAATTCGTTAACCGGTAATATAATACTGAATTTCTGCCACTTGACAGATGACATTAGAGCTACGAGCGGTGAAATAACCGCTAGTTCAAAACTGAATTAGGGAATAGAATTAGGGTAGAGACATAGCATAAATTTGCTAGTTTTGCAGATATTTACATGGTAAATGATCTGAAGAACAGAAAAATCATCCGACATCTGACAGTGGATTTGCTTAGAATATAGCATCTATTCAGGCGCACGAGCTCAGACTACAGCGATATCCGTCTAAACGAGTACATTTTCAATGAGTTATAAAAAAATGATCACAAATTAAGATTTTTAAACGACGTGACACAGAAAGTTAATAAATTTAAAATTTGCTGGAGAAAGAGGAATACATAAGTTGCATGAGTGGTGTCGTGCAGACAAGACACAATTTTTCCGCTCCCGGGCAAGAATGTGTGTAGAGAAATTTGTAGTAATTTTTAAAAGTTCTGCTGAAACTCTCCTATAGCCAAATTCTGATCTCGAAATATCGGCTGTAGACGATCTATGTCAAAATTTTTACTAATTCTTTCCTGATATAAATAACTAGACCAGCAGCCCATTTCATCGAGTCGTATCGTTTGCAGTTCCAAGAGACTATAAAAATCTGATAGTAGGCCGATTTATTTGTCCTATCATGAAATTGATTTCTCGTGCCCTGAATTGATTCTTCACGTATCACACGGTTGTGACAATAACTGACAGAATTTTTTTTTTCTCGCACTTGAAGTGACAGCTTGGCATAGTAACAGTTTTATTAGCAATAGTAAAATTTTATCGTCACTTGAAGTTGATGAGACTAACAGAATAGGGCTGTTAAAGTATTTGGAGTCACGCAAAATTGAGGTGACGATTGAAAACTTTTTTTATATTTTGATGAGGCAGCCGTATACTGTTTCTACTAAAATAGGTCACTTGGGGAACGATTTTGTAAGCATTGCGCCTGTTTATATGAGATTTGTTTCAACGCGTTTCTCCAGCTGCATATGATTCGTGTAAGGAACCAATCCAACTAAGAGAAATCAATTTCATGGAAGCAAGTCTATTTATGCCATTAAGACTTCTGCCTCAAAATAAAAAACATTTTGACATAATTGACATTCGACCATCCGAAACGATAAATAACACAACTGGTAGAGTCGGTCCACCGTTAGGTGGACACTATAAAAGTCACACATTTCTTACTTAATCCACTAGCCAAACAGTGCAATGATATTAAACCTACGGAACCGAACGGTATGGGCCTTCACGAGGCTAGATACCCTTTGTGAGCAATGTGTGCAACACATAAGCGGCGGATGTTTAAAAGTGCCGAAAACACGAATCTCAAAATAATTAACAAATGATCGCATCCAACCGGCAAATAGAAAACTACTTTCAATTTTCTAGGCTGTATTCAAATTCTGACCTTTAAATCTTTCTTTGCGATTTTAATTGATTCTTTTTTTTTGATTCAATTATCTACCAGTCTAATCAAAAGAAGAGATCTTGTCCATCTAATTTCTTATTAATGAGTGATTTAATTTCAACCAGTGGTGAACTGAACATAATCCTGGATACTATGCCTAGAAACCGGACAGTCGTCAGAGGTCAAAGTTGAAAATTATTAATCTCTCAAAGATTACAAGTTCGGAAAACTTTGGTCTATCGAGTAAACTTTTTCTAATTTTAGCCTATACGGGGGTCGACGCTCGCAGTGTTACCAACTTCACGCTGCTGTAGCAACTAAACGGCTAATGACAGTGCGCTCATTTTTTGACAAGCGTTAATCTGATATGTTGTTTACAAGCCTACGGAAGCATGACGTTTTACGTCGCAGTTGGCTGGAAAATTGCAACCACGAAGGTGGACAACCCAGAACTGCAACATAACCAGAACTGGTTCGAAATGTGAAGGCCAGAATTCAATGCGATAAAGCGTAGTTCAATTGGCGTGAAATCTCATTGTGTCTGCTGTAGCATGGGACCCATATTAAAAACTTCTATTGAAGCTCTACAAAATACAAAAAGTGCAAGATTTAACACCTGCGCAAAAGGCAGTTTGCCTAGCAAGAGCAAGAGCCTTTTCTAATGGAAACATTTTATTGGTTAGAGTGCAAATCAAAAGACAATTGCGCTGCGAAAGAAAGCGCCTGCATCAGTAATAGTTTGGGCTGCGGTGCCACAGGACGCTCATCATTCATTTTTAGTGAACAAGAAATGCAAGTATGCATGCTTTTTTAAACGATGCTTTGTTATCTTGGGCACGTAAGCAATTCGGTAGAAACCATTGGACGTTTCAACAAGACTCGGCACCATCCCATAAAAAAAATGAAACTCAACGTTTTTTACAAGAAAAACTTGGCATCTTTATTTTTTCACAACAATATCCCCGGACTTAAACCCAATGGATTTTTCCATACGGTCCATTTTGGATGTCAAAGTACTAACTAAAAAATATGAGAGGCTCGACGCATTAAAGATTGCTCTTCGCCGAGAAAGGGAAAAATACCATCAGACCACAGTCGTCAAAATTGACAAATTTACAGCATTTTTAATTGGTAACACTTCGAGTGCGGACCCCTGTATTTTCCAAACTAAATTTATTGTTGTAGGAGTATTATGTATGTAATTCGACAGTCTGTTGTCCAAAATTAAATCGAATTACATAAATAAATTATTTATTTCAATATCGAAAAATTTCCGCCATCAAACAAAAATTCGGTTGAATAGTCAATTGGAAATTTTAATTAATTCCATATAAAGAACTTAGCTCCTTCCATATCATGATGTTCGGTGCTATCCTCTTAGTTTTCAATTTAATTCAATTTTATAGACGTATTCCAATGTTCCCAATTGATTACGTACGTATATCGAGACCATCATATCGAACGCAAGAACTTATCGAGCGTACGTGACAAATTTATTGATTACGTACGAGACGTACACAACGAATATGTGTAGAACATGGTGTATATGGATAGCACCAGGACGATAAAATAGAAAAGTTTGTGAAGAAAAAGTTTCTGCATTTTTCCATTTAAACCTACATATGTGTGGATTCACATACCACCGAGGCATTTGTTCGGAAATGGTATTTGATTTTCGGTATTTATTACATTTTTACTAATTCAATCGGAAAATATGGATCGCATTACCATACCAATGTTTTTACCGATACCGAGTGTCCAAAGTGTTCGAAATGGTTTTGCAAGTTGTAGGGTTTAACTGATCCGGATGATAGATAAAGTAGTGTACTTCGTTAGAACTCCAGGGGAACCTTTAATAGAGTCTCAACATCAAGTAAATTATGAACGATTAGACCTGTTCAAAATTTTTTGGAACACTCGGTGTGATGATTTAGTTTGTGCTTATTTCATAAACTAAATATTATTAAATCTATAAATATCTGAAAATATAGTTTGTAATTGTGTATAACAAGGAACAACAAAACTGCTGATATGATTGACAGGCGTGTGTACAACATTATCGGTGGTTCTTGAAGTACATGACTTAATTACTTTATGTGGTTTTGTTGTCTAGCAAAGAATCAAACATTCTTCAACTGTGCTGGTATTAGGAAACTACAAACTAATTTTGTTTTGCTATTAATTTATAATGACGTTGTCGACTTCGACTGATACAGTTCTCGATTATGTGTGACAGTTTTATAGTTTGCCTTTAAGCGATACTGACACTGGTGTATATAAATTGCATTATTCATGATGCAGCGACGATAATATTCAATGGAAAATAAAGTGGAAACCTATACTTTATTTTCCATTGAATATTATCGTTGCTTTTGAATTATCGGTTGTAATATAAAAAATTATTGGAATTTTAATCGACCAGAACATTACTAAAGTTTTATTATGGATTTTTTGCTTTTTACAACGACGATTTTATGTCCCTCCTTTTACCACAACAAATCGACGAGATTAATAACGTGGTCACAAATGCGGAACTACTAGTTAATTTTCAAGGATTGTATGTGGGAGTTTTATAAAAGTTATAGGTTTACGTTTACAATATAGATTAGCATTTAGATTAACACTAAACCCTAATAACAATTTCCGCGACTCTTGAAACATCAAGTCTTGTATGTCTAAATTACTCTTTCACCAGAAAATCATTATATTCGCTGGTACAGTCCCACAATTTTATTTGGCAAGATTGTGAGGTAAGAGTTAATGATTAAAGTTACCTGTACTTATCATTTTACATTTATCCCCTGCACACCAATTCTCTTCATTCGTGTGGGCCTATTTCTCATTTAGGTATGCTTACTTGTTTTAACGTATGTCTTGAGAAACTCAACCGTCGATCGCAGAATACCCTAGTACTTCTACACATTCACATATTCAATGTAACTCAGGTTAGTTCGTAAGTCACTATTCTTTCAATTTGGGTTTCTTTCGATTTCTCTTGTCACTGATATACTCTTCTACCCAATCACACCTTCCGTGGAAACGATAAATTTAACAGAATTTGGCGCAATTTTAAAGGAGCCATAAAACATAGGTCTTTCCAGAACTAAGAATACCGTACCATCTATCATAGGTTGTCTCACATACTCGTCGAGTCGGAAAATGTCGGTATTGCAGATTCGACTGTAACAACGTCAGCCGAAAAATGTCGATAATGCAGATTTAAACAATATGGCTTGCCCGCTAGTAAAAGTCGATAAGACAGATTCGTATACATATCCAGCCTAAAAACGTCGTTAAATCAGATAAATACATTTGGTGTTAAACAGTAATTTCTTCTTAAATCCAAAATGTTTAGTTCGGTGCATTAAATGCATTAAAACTATAATACAAAACTATTTTATTACTGAGACAACTCGAAGAAATATTAGAAGCAAAACCTTAAAAATTTCAGGTCAATTTTCATGTTGAAATAATATTAAAAAAATCAGTTGTATCTGCATTATCGACATTATTCGGCATTTAATCTTAATTAAATTTAATCTGTATTATCGGCATTTTTCGACTGGGTATTGCTGTGGATTTCTTGACCATTTTATATGTTTTATTCAACCGAGTTTTTCCGGACTGCCAACATGAAAATTGACCTGAAATTTTTCCCACGGATTAATATTGTTGTAGGACCTTTCATCTAAATCTATTTCCAGCCATAACACTTTAAACGGTCAATTTTTAGAAAATTTCAATTTCTGTGTGTGCGATATATTCAATCGAGTTTTCCCGGACTCCTAACATGAAAATTGACTTGAAATTTTTTCCAGGTATGAACATTACTAAGACCTATCATTTGCATCTATTTCCAGCCATGACACTTAAAACGGTTAATTTTTAGAAATTTTCAAATTTTGTGTGTGCGATATATTCAATTGAGTTTTCCCGGACTCCCGTCATGAAAATTGACTTGAAATTTTTTCCACGTGTGAGCATCATGAAGACCTTTCATTTGAATCTATTTCTGGCCATGACACTTTAGAAATTTTCGAATTTTGTGTGTGCGATATTCAATCGAGTTTTCCGGGACTCCCAACATCAAAATTGACTTGACGGTTTTAAAATAATATTCGATAGAAGGCACTTCATTTGAAATATTTTCTGGACATGTTACTGTAGATGTATTTCACATTTTACCTCCCTAAATATCTAATAAAGCACTTAGAAAAATTTGCTTTAAATGTTTCGAATTAAAAATTCTTGTTTTAATTTTTGTAGTTGTTTTTTAGGAACAGCAAAATAAAAATTTCTATTATAATTAATTAATTTCCGACATAAAACTTGTATCTGCATTATCGACATTTTTCGGCTGAACATTTTCGGCTAATTTTAATAGGGTTTATCTCACACAAATTTCTGAACATATTCAACAGCAGGGTGGCTCCTACGGATCCTTTAAGTTGTACGTGTGGCAGGAACTATTTTTTCTCACTCGAAGATCATTCAATTCTCTTTACCAAAATATCATAATTCAGTTTCAAAAACACATTTTTATTGAAGGCGGGCTCCTTGGGTTGTTGGAGGAGCTAACCAGAATAAGTCAACCTCTTATAGAAGATGTTAACGACTTGAAGTAAGGATACAAATTATGAAAAATCTTCACCAGGCCAACTTATATCAATGTCTCCAAGCCGGTGCTGCCAAAAATAATATACGTCGGAATCAGACAAAATTAATATTGAAGTCGGTAGGACGCTAGAGAAAAATTAATGAGCAAAAAAGACATCCAAATGAGAGATAAGTGCAGAAAACTTATCGTTTCTATTAATCAGAACGGTAATATCTGGTACTCGTATGGGTACAAAGGCGAAGATGAAGGTACTCAAAATATTGAAGAGAACAGATAACACGCTTTTACGCTTGTGCATGCTAATATTCGATAAAGGGGAAGATATTAAAACTATTTATTTAAATATGAAGATAGGCATTAAAACCTTAAGAAAATTTATGTTGCTTCCATAACGCAAAAGATGTCAGTTATACGGACACATCCATAACCAATTGAAGAGAGACCCAAGATACGTCAAGTGTGCAATATCTGATAAAGAATGTATAAAATTTAAAGAACGTCCAGCAAAGTGTATAAACTGTGGAGAACTACATATCGCAAGGTACGGAAGCTGTGTAGTGTGGCTGTACCAAAGAACTTCGGTATATATACGAAATGTTAAGTAAACGTCAAACGGTTAATTTATAGGGCCAAAAAACGAAAGGAAACAGAAATGAAACCTGAATACCTGACGTTGAAACACAAACTGATACTATAACCAAAATTTGTTAGACAGAACGAAAGAACTAGAACCGAAACTGAACAAAAGTATTGAATAAATTATCGAAAGACTCCTAAATCTGGAAAACAGCATCAGAAAAGTTCCTGCAATAAAAGCATCAAAATGAATGACAAATGTTCTTGGATATTCAAAATTCCCCTCAATTTCGAGAAACCTTTCACAAGAGTAGCTCAGGTAATTAATAGGATAGTGAATTACACTATAGATCTCGACTATACTGCAAGGGAAGGAGATGCTATAAAATTTTACCCCATCCGGGGCCGTATTCGCCAAACATTGCCTCATCTGATTACCACTTTTTTCGATCGATGACGCATAGCCTGTCTGAGCAGCACTTCGCATCATATGAAGATATCAAAAATTGGGTTGATTCATGAATATCCTCAAAAGATGAAGCGTTCTTAAACCAACAATAAATGCCAAAATTTTGATACAAACGGCGGTGGATTATTTGTGAACCCAATAAATAGTTAAAACAATATTTACCATTACGAAGCGCAAAAATATGGCACAAATCATTCACTAATCGCTTCTGTAATTTATTGTTGCTTAGGAGTTAACGAGAAAAGTACGTTGTTGGAGAAAACTCCAACACTAAACATATTCAGTAGGGAGCAGAACTATAATTTTGATTAGAGGTAAAGAACTTTTCGGAGCACTCGAGCCACCTGACTTTCTAACTAGGAAGTTATAAATAAGAAGTTACCGATTACTTACGTTAGTATGCAAGATGTTTACGACATGATAAACTAATATGAAAATCAAAACGATCAAAATCATCGAAAGAAGAAACACTGGATTAGTCAGTTGATAAGTTCATAATATATAACAACAGCCAGCGTAGAAGAGTGCACCTGAAACCGAAAGGACGCCAATAGGAGCAAATTACTCAAATGAAATTAGAAATCCTGTTGCAGAAAAACAAGTGTGGCGGAAATGATAGCATGAAGATGTCTACGATAAGCTGAACGATGTAATGCTAGGTTACCGCGTTCTCCCATAAGAAGAAAAATGTACAATATATCTAATGCAATCAACTCATACCTACGATTATTAACATAAGAAAAGCTACTAATTATTCATTAGTCATTGTCGAAGACAAAGAATTAATTAAAGATAGCATTATCATAGAATAAGTCGCTTTAAGAACAAGCAATAGAAGTTGAGCAAGAAGTAATGGACCAAAAGCAGATGCCAGGAGAGCGAACAAAAACACAAAATAGAAAAAAATCTTCAGGAGTCGCTTAAGTGTTATAAGGAAGTGTTAATTGGTACAGTTGCCGATTACACTGTTAACATAGCGATAAGTGTCACCATAGAGAAAGTGAAACATTCACTTTCTCTATGGTGACACTTATCGCTATGTTTTAGAAAACTTAAACTTGGCACAAACAGAACCAACCGACGGATGAAGCGATGACGTATTAAGATTGAAACAAAATGCACACGCGTTGGCTACGCCAATAAAAAAGAAAACCAATTGCATATGTCGTACTAAATAATGCCCCATTAACACATGCTAACTCAGCACCCAATATCTAGCATTTTACAATTTCCGACTATTTATTTATTTATTTACTTTATGTTCCAATTTTGAAAACCACACACCCCATTACCCCATTTTGAGCATAGCTTATGCATTCAGTCAAATTAAGTACACTCGAGCGAAGCGTAGCTTATGTTCCACAACCAATCCATTATTTCCAATTTCCATGATTTAATGTCACTCGCTTTATCGTTCGTATCGTTCTAGGATCTCCTTTGAGTATTTTAAAGAAAAGTTTTCTCAAAGAACATCTCACCAACTCGAAGTACTTCTTGCTCCTCACCTAACATTTTTCAGCAAATTTATTCTCAACTCTCAAAATCCACAAATTATTCATGAAATTGACAGTTTGGTGTGGTTTTTGGTCTGGCGGAATCATCGGTCCGTATTTTTTTCGAAATGAAGCTGGTAACACCGTTACTGTCAATGGAGATCGGTATAGATCGATAATAACCAACTTTTTATGGCCGAACTTGATCTTGACAACATTTGGTTCCAACAAGACGGAACAATTGAATTATTGCGAGAAAAGTTTGGATCATATCACTCTTATTGGAAACCCCTCTATTAGCTGTTGCATTATCCCAGGCTTCTGCTACCGTAACGATCGTATCCAAAATGTTAAGGTTTAGTGAAACCACACTCGTTTCATCAACTAGCCGAACCATCTGCATCACAAGTTTTTTGCGATAATGGTGTTTGAGATTATTTGAAAATTCCTTGGCCAAATACTTGGAAGATCGAAGTTGTGTTAGGTGGCAAAAACTCCAATCGTATTACTTGTTGCTGAATCTTTGTATGTGATGGACTATTTTCAAGCAGTAAAATGATTCTTTTGTTCTGCTTTAATAATTCGGCATTCCATAGCCGAAATTCTTTTTCAAACAAAGCAGAAGTCATCCAAGCTTTAGAATTTGCCTCATAACGTATAGGCAATGTGTGCACGTTTTTGAAGCATCGTGGTTTTTTAAACTTCCCAATAACCATTAATTTTCGTTTAAGGGGTCCGTCCATGTTAGCTGCTATCAATTCTGTTATTCAATCTTTTGCCATTTTTCTACATGTACATTTTTTCACCCTTAAATTTCAGGGTCTTGTTTGGAGTTAAGAAGAGGCCGGTCTCACCGGCAGCACATAAAGTTGGTTAAACCTTCTTTATCCAATCTTCTGCGATTGCTATTGGAGCCGAATTTGAAACACCTGATATTTGGGAAACTTCCATGCCGTCGTCTGAATCAGTAAACCCAGCCGTCGGAACAATTATGGTTCAATTTTTTGAATAATTTACCAAATTAATTTGCTCTTCGCTGAAGCATTGGTCCATTTATCAGTACTTTTTGACTCCGTTGTAATTTAAACCAGTCTAACAGAGCTTGGTTCGATTCTTCCATATCGTATAGATATAGTAGAGTGTGCCACTCCAAATTCAGACGCCAGTTTGATCCCTAAACGCCATATAATTACCGATTTTTCCTCAACGGTAAATGTTTTCCGTTTTGCGGTTACTGAACTCATTTTCATTTTTCACCCCTTACATCTTCATTATTATTTAGCAGAATATCGTGCAAACATAATTCATTCTTAGAGAGCAATGGAATGTATTAATGCTCAATATTCCCTAACACGGTTAGTAACATTAACCAACACGGATTATTGCGCAGATCCGGTAATAGGCCTAACTTTAAAACTGTTAAAGATTTGAAATGTTTTCTCATGCACCTACGTTAATACTTTTTGGAACATAAAATCAATGTCGTTTTAGGCGAAGTTGTTTTAAGCAAAAGTACTTCACATGGGAAGAATAGCAAAATCAAACGTTTGAAATTTCGTCGCTATAGCCGGATGATCGTTATATCCGAGGTTGCTTTAAGTGAACTTCACTGTATTATTAATTAAAAATTAACTAGCGATAGCTTTTATTTTTACTTAAAGCACAACCATGTCCTAGGTTCGTTTAAGATTTTGTTTTATTTTTATTTACAATTGGCATTCAACAAAACAGAAAGAACACCAAGTTATATGCACTAAACGTTTTTAATTTCGCACACTATAAGCACATTTTTTGCATTTCTCTGTTTCTGGTATATTTTACGTACCATAAGCTAGCAGTACCCATACAGCAGAACATTACAAGATATTATGAATAATTATAGGCTAATGATAGGCTAATTAAACGCTCTATTGAAAAATTTTGGGCTCTGCCCCATGCAAGTAAAACTTTCGGTTCTGCTAGCTTTAGAAAAGTTAGCAGAACCCATATCAAAAAATGATTTAAATCAGTTGGAAAATTAAAGGTTAATTTTAGGCTAACTAAATGCCCTATTTAAATTTTTTCATTCTGCTCGTTCATGAGTTCAGCAATTATTTTGGAAGTATTGCGTCTAGTCTAGTCTTCCATTAAATAATAGGATTTTATGGAGCCTGCCGGCGATTATGTTGAGCAATCTTTTTTTTTCATTCAATTGACGATCTTGAAGTTTCAAGCAACTCTTACGATATATTCGGTTGTAGCAATTACTTAATAAAAAGTTCCGTTGGTCTTATATGCCCTCCTTTATGTCATATTTTTAATTGTTGTTTTTGAACTGGTACTGTCCCGGAAATTTTGAAATCAGCAATTGTGCTACCTCTTCATAAAAATGGTTCCAGATGTGACTTAAATAATTACCGGCCTATTGCTCTTCAGCCAGTTCTGTTAAAAATAATGGAAAAAATTATTAAATTTAGAATGTGAATCTCATTATGGTAAATTACAAAACATCACAGAGATAGGACCAAAATGCCTTCTAATAGTTTTACCTATAAACCGAATCATGGTTCGTTCTAATATGGACTAGCTCACTACGAGTTTTTTGAATAAAACTGTCACCGGCTTTTTTAATTTAAAGTGAATTACACTTAGTATATTAACAACACAACTCAGACAGTGCACCAAAATTCAATCACATAAAAGTAACTGCTTTGGACTTGATCGGCATGTGAACCATTTGGATATTTACTTGCTTAGCACGATTTTTTTAAGTGAAACACATGCAGATTTTCTTTTGAGTGAAAAAAAAATCACAGAGATTTTTCCAAAATGCCACCACATAGAAATAACTCCTACGGGTTTGACATGTCAACCGAATTATGTATCGTTCTGGTGTGGACTTGAACAATACGTTCTTTTTAAGCAAACCACCAAGACATCATCGGGGTTGGATCAAAATGCTACGACGTACAGATAACTCCTAAGTGCGTGACCAGTCAAACGAAACATGTTTGGTTCAATGTGGACTTGCTCAGTACGATTTTTTAAACAGAACCCTCACCGACTCATTGAGATCTTTGAGTGAAATGCGTCTTATATCACGTTTGTATATGAGGTCAGTGCATCCGTGTTTAAATGCTTTAAAGGAATTCGGTCGTGATATACGGTGCCACTTCATTCTACTAACAGCAGTAATTATTTCCCTTATTGATAGACATGGCAAAACCTCCTCACCGGGGTCAAAAATTAAAAGGAACCGATGAGAATTTTAAATTTTACCGAGCAAGTATAGAAACGGTACATACGTTGTTAAACATCAGATCATGCTCATAACAAATGCTCTCATATGGTGGCATTTTGGCAAATGAAATTCACTCAAAATCAAAAGGAACTGATGCAAAATCAAAAAAATTTATTAAGCAATTTCATATCAAGACGGTTAAAATGCCGATTGATAGATCAGAATCTAAGGAGTATCTTCTATATGATTGGAGGAGCAACTTCTAGTGATGTCTTGTTGTGGGTCTATATGAAATTTACTCAAAATCAGAAGGAGCTGATTGGAATTTCAACAAAAACAATTGTACTGAGCAAGTCCACATTGAAACGAAACATCTTTTATTCAATAAGTCAAACTCAAGGAACAAGTCAAAGAACAAGTACTCCATGCGTGTATTTTGGTGCAATCTCTGCGATGCCTCTGTGAGTTTCACTCAAAATATTGTAGTGAGTGAGTTCAAAATCAAAATTGAGAGGTTTGCTTAAAAATTATAAAAGCATTTTAGTGCAATTTGTGTAATGTGTTGCTATTAACCTAAATGAGATTCACTCAAAAATTAAAGGGAGATGATGAGAATATGTGACAATTCTGTTTTGTTAGTGGTCATAACGAGATTTACTCAAAACTACGAAGTAGCTGATGAGTGTTTTAGGTAAATATTTCTACTTGACGTCATATTGAAACGTCACATTCGTTGTTTCGTAGGTCAAGTTCATAGGAGGAATTTTTTTGTGGTACCATTTTAATGCTATTTATATGTGAATTGTTAGCGGCCATTCAACGTTCTCTCAACCAACACTTGTCATTGAGAGTGTTCTTTTAAAACTCTAAATAATTATGGCGTTTGCAGGGTTTCAAAAGGGTAAGATTTATTTTTATTAAAAGTTTTATAGCATTGGTGATTAATTTAATTTGTTCTTCATTTTATATTTTAATTACTGTTAAGATTAAACTTCGATTATGTTTAAATTAAAAAGAGCGATTGAACAGCATTGTCTTAGAGGTCCATTAAGATAAAACATATGGCGTCCGATCAATATACAGTAGTTTAGTTTGATTTATTGAATATACATCGCAATAAAAAGCTAATGCAGTTTTCGACGAGAGGGATGACTGGCAAGTACAACTTTAGTCAACACTTTATAGGACGTGTTCAACAGAGCTATGCCCTGCGTCTACTTCCGCCATTGTGGGATATTCGACAAAGACCTCTCTTCACCTGAATCAGCTATTACTCTAATAGAGGTCACACGTACTTCCGATTTGGCAGATTTTGGAAGTAGATTTGCCATACTGAGAGAACATCAGTCACGTTTGTCCCCGTTTCTCCATTCCGATTGATGGCTGTACTTTTTGGTGGATAGTCTTTCTTTGAATTTCCTAGTTCCGCGTGGAAATTGATTCAATCATTGCGGCATCTAGTAATGTTTTCCGATATTATTATTTTGCGCGGCGGTGGTTATGGCTGACTGATTAGCGTGCCCTTGCTCCAGGACGTTTGAAGGAGTTTCTCCGTTGTTACTTTGCCGGTCCAATCTATTTCGAAATTGCTTACAAGCTAGATAAGACTTAGGACTCATTTTCCAAAGACGATATTTGAAAAAAAAAAACGGACAGAAATAGCATTCAAAATCTCTTGTGTCATCCAAGTGGGGGATCTAGGTCTAAAATGAACAGTAGTGAGAGGAACACAATTATTAAACACATAAACACATAATTAATAGAGGAATTAAAATAGTCAATTTGATCGGTAGTAGTACTAAGAGAAAAAATATTGTCCCAACAAATAGAGCCACAAATTGATGAGAGGTGAGATTCATCAATTTTTGAAAAATCCCTAAAGCTAAAACTTTTAGGTTTCGGACGAGAGTAATAATTAACAGAAAAAACGAGGAGATCATGATGAGAGCCAATACCAAGATAAATTTGATTGAAAACACAAATGGAATTATCATTCAGAAGCGACAATGTGATCAATGAGAGAATAAGAACCACCACTTTCGGCTGCATAAGGGTAAGTGGGCGCTTCAGTTTTATAAACTGAAAGGTTAATGTTATTTAAGATATTTAAATAGCTACGAGAAAATAAAAGCCTTTTCACAAAAACGGTAAAACTGTAATGTTTTTGAAGACATTCCGTTTACATTTTGGAAGTAGATTATGAGATTATGGTCCTTATTATAACTCGGCTCATGTGTGGCAACAACAGGTTGATCCATTAATCCGCACCTCTTTAAAATCTTTCTTGAGTGATTGCGAGTGTTGAAAGACATCAGAACCATTTACTCTTTGCGATTCGAAGAATATAGGCCCATTAGCTCAGTTGGTTAGAGCGTCGTGCTAATAACGCGAAGGTCGTGAGTTCGATCCTCTCATGGGCCAGTAATTTTTTAATTTCGTAATATTTAGTTATAATTTTTACGAATGCGAATTTCAATCAATATCACACATACGAGTACATAGGATGGTTACGTACAACCCCAACTACACTCTTACCATAATAATTCAAAAACAACACGGTATTTGTCAACCCTATTAGGGGTCAGGTTTTTAATTAAGCAATCGAATAAAATACGAAATTTGGGATAGGTAATAATTGTGTTTAAAACAAAATATTTTATTACAAACCAGATAATTCTCGATTTGCAACAATTAACATTAAATTATTTCAATTTCTGTTTATTAATGATTACTATTGGCGTTGTTACACTTTACCTCGAGCGATAAAAATGTTGGTATCGCAAAATAATTGAAAAAATTAGAATTCAATTGTTTTCGGCGAAAAATGTTGTGTACACGAGTGCAACAAAAACATTTTACGGCAATTTCGTATCCGCAACGATTATTGGGCGTGGAACTACATAGGTAGGGTGGAATCGAGCGAATGTCACATGAAATGCTTTTTTATCTACTTCTACACTACGTAGCCGCTATATTCAGTCTATTTATAAAATCGTTTAGCTTGTGTGTCTGTATACTAATAAATGAATGGAACTAACCCAGTTTTTCTTTCAAATTTTTGTTATTTTTAGAGCGCGGTATAATCATCATACAGTTTTTCATTTTTTTCAGCATGATTGATTATGGCGTTTCGGCTTGCTCATGAAAACGTATACATAATTTTGTCGCAATTTTTGAAATGAGTTAAACTACTAAACTGAACGCTCAACAGTGACTTAAACTTTTGTTTTTATTTTGTTTGTTTTTATTATTTTGCTGTATGTATTAGCATATACAGTATTAGATATGTAAATATTTATCGGTGTAAGCATACATACATTTGATAATCAGATGTGTATATAGAATAAAGTATAGTGGTATAATCTACTGTAAGATTATTTGTATGTGGGTGGCACAAAAATAATGCCGACTAGTGCAAAGTATTGACGATTCGAGTATCACCATTTTTTAAAGTGAGGTAGATAGTATGTTCTACACAAAATCTCATCATCTCTGGTTTGTAGGACTACAGGAATACGTTATTGAGAAAATAGAACAAAACTCACTTAGGTCTAGCAGTACAATAAACTTCTGTCCGTGCTTTGGGAATCTCTCTGTATCGGCGATATCTCGAGAATTACTTGTCTGACTTGATTGTTTGCTAATTTTCTTTTCTTCCTTTTCAAGAATTGTGATTGCAATCCATGAATCAACAAAAGTGGCCGATTTAATAGTAAAAATGGTATGTGAACTACTACGTACTGTACTCGTAAATTGTGAGTAAATAATAAAATAGAAAAAACTAAAAAGCAATTTTTGCGTTTGCGATTGTGACATGGGTAATTAGTTTGTTGGTTTCACAGCACATAATTAATAATTTGATTTGTCAGGAACAACATGACAGCAAACTTGAAACTGGTCAAGCAATTAAATAAATAGTGCGAAATACGTAAACGTAAATTTATAAAAATAAAAATTTCACTTCCATTTATATCGCGAATTATCATATTTGGCAATATAAGTTGGAGTTATTGTTAACGAAAAATGATTTATGGTCAATTATAGATACGAATTATGTAACACCAGCCGATAAGGATAATGCAAATGAGACATGGAAATTAAAAGATGGGAAGGCTCGAGCGCACATTGGTCTACTCGTTGAAAATAATTAATTGGCGCAAATTAGACGATAAGACACTGCGAAAGATATGAGGGTTGTCTCAAAAATTTCCGACCTCAAGCTGAAAATAGCAGCACTAGATATCAGCCATTTTGAACTTGTAGTCGTTTAACAATCATTTGAGTGAGTCTATGCGAGTGTTTCTGTGAAAATGAAAAAAATCGAGTACCGAGCTGTCATTAAATCCAGTGTGGGCCATCTGTTAGTCCTTTTTTCATTTGTTAATCAAATACACGTTTTGGGCTCTATCTAAGGTTTTATGCCATTTATGCACGAAAACAATATCGTTCATATGCCCACCACGATTTCGTCTACAGGCCTGCATCCGAACATCAAAACTTTCAATGACTTTTTCCAATAAAAGCGAAACAATGACCTCAAATTCAGCTCGAATTTTGTTTTTAAGTTGTTGAATGTTTGTGGGTAACTAGCATACACCTTACCTTTCAAATAACCCCAGAAAAAATAATCAAGTGGTGTTAAGTCTGGGCTCCTTGATGGCTAAGGAGTTTCACAATTTCTTGAGATTATGCCATCAGCAACTTTTGTTGACAATAAATGGATCGTGTGGCATGTCGCTCTGCCTTGTTGAAACCAAAGGCTGTTGACAAGCAATTCACTCCCCATTCACTGTAAGGGCATTTTCCTGTTCGTTTTCAAAGAAAAACGGCCCAATGATGCCACCAGCCCATAAAACACACCAAACAGTGATTCTTGGGAGATGAACTTCTTCTTTGTGAATAACATGAGGATTCTCCGCTCCTCAAATTCGACAATTTTTCTTATTGACGTACCCATTAAGATGAAAATGAGCTTCAACACTAAAGATGATTTTTGATGAAAACCCTTTTATCTCGTTCAAGCATTCAATTAGCAAAACAACGACGATTTAAATGGTCTGGTGACTTCAATATTTGAGTTTGTTGAATTTTGCATGAATGTAAATAAAGATCAACATGCAAAATGCGTCGTAATGTGGCTCGTGAAATATTTAGTTCTTGTGAACGATGCCTGGTTGATGTGTTTTGGTTCATTACGAACACTTTCATTAATAGCCGCCACTGCATCAGGAGTACGAACTGGATGCACATGTTGATACGGTCTATGACCTTCTATTGAACCAGTTTCTTCAAAACGAGCAATAATTTTACCAATTGCACGCTCAGTAGGACGTCCATGTTGATAAAAACTCTCAAGTAATTTACGAAATGTTGTTGTTTTTGAACAATTATTTTCATAATAAATTTGGACAATCAAAATGCGTTGTTGTGTATGACTCCATGATGATAAATGGCATATTTTTGACTTTTCATATGTCAAAGAATTTTTTAGAAAAGATAACATTAAGTACTATAAAATTCATTAATTGAAAAAAAGGACCAACAGATGGCCCGCCTTGTATTTATTTTTGAAAGGCAATACGCCTACGCAAACCAAAGACGGGGTGTGTTCAAGGACCAGCTGAATTTAAACATGGCCGTACCAGCTTGGGTGACGATGAACGTTCGGGACGTCC
Organism: Nephrotoma guestfalica; assembly: GCA_963691935.1. NCBI lineage: Eukaryota > Metazoa > Arthropoda > Insecta > Diptera > Tipulidae > Nephrotoma > Nephrotoma guestfalica. The sequence goes on along the minus strand of OY829914.1, from coordinate 264,812,100 downwards.
AAAAACTGCAACCACATCGATCAAGTTCACCAAAAGGTGCTAGACAACCATCGAACGTGTTTGTCACACATTGAATCAAGTTTTAGGGATGAAACGCTGTCCGCGCGTTTGATGCTGCGTTTGCTCACTTCGGACGAGAAACGTGTTCGAATGCACATTTCCAACGCTCTGTTGGTGCAGTTTAGGCGTAATAGATCAGAGTTTTGGCACCGGCTAATTACTGTTGATAAAATTTCGATACACCATTACACTTCAGAATAAAAAATATTGTCAAAATACTGAACTGCCAAGAGGGAGTCGGTTTGGAAAAAGGCAAAGTTCCGTCGGCTGGGAAAGTAATGGCGATTGATATCTGGGACAGTCATGGAGTTATCTTAATCAATTGTCTTCCATTATAGTAGCAGAATACAGAAAACGGCCACATTTGCAGAAAACAAATCTTGCCCCACCAAGTACCAAGACAGTACCGTCTCACACCTCAGCGGTTGCCATGGCGGAAATACACGAATTACATTTTGAACTGCCTGACCATCCACCTTACTCAGCAGATCTAGCACCAAGCGATTTTTTTTGTTTTGTTTTGTTTGCAATAATCGACATCATAAAGGGTTTACAATGTTCTTTTTACTGCAATATGCCTAAGTATAATGCAAATCGTGTTATTCGTGTTTTCCCATGCATCCAGCTTTACCCAAATTGATTGAGAAATGATTTTGTTACATTCAAATTTATCATTTTTTAGAACCACATCCACAACTGTTATCGGATTTTTCATATCATACAAAAAGTTTCATCCCACTCGGTCGATAAATAGGTAATGGGGAGTAATTTGTTAATTATTTTTTTCCAGTTTGTGAGGCGCATTCTAAACAAATTTTGGAAAATCATAAAGAAAATACTGGAAGAGTAAAACCAGTACACCATCCTCTAAAACTTCTAACCATTAAGCATCTTCATTGTATGGCTTTTAAATGATTTTTCCAAAAGCAAGAGTCGTTGTAATTGCTTCTTGGTACACGAATGTCTACACTACGAATTTTGTACGATGGCACCTTGACCTTGTATTACTGACTTGTACTTTTATAGTTAATTGATCATAATTTATTTTGAGTGCTCTCGAAGAAGGATTACAAAGTTTTTTGTAATCGGAGATGCGTGATTCAACTCACGTTAAATATTTTTGTAAAACTTGTCATTTATCTTATACTAGTAGCTCTTTAGCGATTTTAAGTTCAAACGTTAAATATGGTTCGAATTTTTGTCTCTACAAATGTACCCAATTTCATATATCAAAAACATGGAGATTACGGTTATTTGTAAAGATCCTATAACCTCGAGTTTCCAGTAGATTGTAATGAAGACTGTAGTATTCTTCTAACGGACTAGCACTTTCCGATCTTAGACCTTGCTCTTCTAGGAATTCAGATTGTTTCTTAGAATATGTGTTATCTTGATTCTACATTCTCTACGTGTCTCTACATTCTCTACGCAATTCTCATTACCTTCGAGCGCCGTTTAGTTTTTTATTATCGCCTCAAATATTGCAATGTCTTCTTGCTCGAACTTTTATAATTTTAAATTTTCAGAAGGCACATTTGCTCGGATTGCTTTTTATTTCAATTCCTTCACTAAAACTTCATTTATGGTTTTATCTAATGCGTTAGTTTTTAAGTGGTGCTTCTGTACATCTGCAGGATCGTTGCTGTCAATATGATTTCCATGATTTCAATTGTAATCCGTTGGAAAATGAAAAATAAAATGTCCAAAGCAATTCAAAACTAAAATATTCGTCATTACTAAAATCCCTATACTGTTATTACGTATAATCAAATATATTACGTATATCCAAATGCCAAAGCTTTAACCATTGTGCCGCTTGGTCGGTGTTGGTCGTTTCGTACGATTTTTTCTGTGACGGGTTAATTTAGCATTGAATTGATTGGAAAGTGTTACCATTTGACGAGGAAAGAAATTTTATTCCCTACAGAGGAATACACCAGCTGACGGGTCACGTTGTTGGACGAATTGCTGATACACCATATTATTCTTTAGGTTTATCCCTTGCTTATTCTACATCTATCCATATGTATTTATTCAGACGTAAAATGTATTGCAATGCAGAAAATGTATTTTAGGTCAGACGTAAATATAAAAATACCTTTTGCAAAATGTATCGAGGAGATTATGTTAAAAATAACTCTAAAAGTCATAAATTTATCAAATCTCTAGATACTATTAACTCGGAAAATCGGTTTTTGACCCGAATAAAGCTACCCGGGCTGTCGATTTCGTTAAACAATAACTAGTTATGGCTGTGCCATCTAGAAGCAAGTAGATCATCTACATGAACATTTTCAGAGCGGAAAACGTATACATATAATGTTATCCAGAAAAGTAAAATAAAACCAAAACTCAAAATCCCGAAATTAAAATGCTAAAAAACTAAATCAAGAAAATTTAAGGTCGATAATTTCTAGATATTTCCTGACCATAGAATTTATTTTTATTTATTTTAAATTTAAAATTTTTTCAGTTAGAGAAACTGGAGAAATATTCTGTATTTTATTTGAGTATTCCGCATTCGTAATAAGTTATCGGTCAATATGTCCCGAGGCTCGCTCCTAAAATAACATTTTTTTTTGTTGGAAAATTCGACTTTATTCATCTACATAGTTTCTTTCAAGAGTAATACATTTATTCCAACGCTGCTCTAACAGTTCGATGGCTTTTTGGTAGAAGGATTTATGTTTGGCCTCTAAATAGGCATTTGTTTCGTCTATGACTTCAGAAATTGGCGCAAAACTCTTTGCTCGCTTTGTAATTTTGCCATCTTAGCCAACTGTTTGTGACACGGTGCATTGTTTTGGTGATAGAGCACTTTTTTCGTTTGTATTTGAGGCTGTTTTCTCGCAAAATCTTTCTTCTTCAAACGCACGGAGGAAGAAACACGGAGGGCAAAAGTTTACCGGTCGAAATTTGCGTTTTAGATCACTTCGGAGGTCCTGGCTGCTGTCCACTCAGCTGATTGATGATTTGATTCCGGGTTGTAGTAGTGGATCCATGTTTCATCCATTGTTACATATTGTCATACACATTGTGAGCAAGCGCGGCATCCACTTTGAACAAAGCTTTCTCATGGGCATGCAAAATGTGCAAAACTGTGTATACACGCCTTGTTCAAATCTTTAAGCTGTCAGCTACATCTCATGCAATAACTGCCGAAATCGAGCGACCAGAGCGTTTAAACGCAGCAAAGCAATGTTCAAAGGAGCAGAGTTCCTAAACACTTATCAAGCCATTGATTTGCTTAAACGGTATTTTTTCGTATAAAGAACAGTGTGTAATCAACACACGAAATTAATTTTTTCATTGTTTTGAAAATAACAAAACTGGCGTTACTAGAACAACTACGCGTATAACTTGTTAACTATTGGTTATATATTATAAAATTTTGACATTATATCGTTTGAAGGTTGGTACTTTCTAAACATTTTACGAATTTTTCATAAGATGCACCATTTATGTAACAGCCTCGGGCTTTATTGATCGTCGTGATCACATTAGACGCAATTTGCAAAAGTGAAAACAAATTTCGATGGGGGTAGTGTCTAAAGATTATTTGCTACTAATAAGATTTTTGTTTTAAAAACTAATGGGTTCTTATTGGGGTTTGGTCGTAGCGTTTACTTCGAATAGCCATTTCCATTCCTCTTTAAAGAATTTAGAGCTTTCCTAAAGATGCTTACATTTTCACAGTGGACTGTGATGCGTAACTTTATTATTTGGTGGGACTTTTAAATTTATAATAACCAATTTAAAAATTCTATAAATTTAACAGTGATACGTATTTGTTAATTCCTAAATTAATTCTTAATTGTTGAAAAAAAGTCAAAACTGTGCGAGTACTTTGCCTACACACGCGTTTTCAATATGTTCACTTCATTAATCCACTGTACGGTTTAGAATAAAAAATAAAAATAAAAATTCTGTCTTATCATGAAATTATTGAAATTCTATTTTTGAATTTTATCCAAACAACAAAAACAAAACGCTCAGCTGTTGAATAACACACACGACATTTTTTTTGTGCCTTCACTACTCTAGTAACACACATAATTTGTAGTCGATTTTCTTTAATCGGTTGACAGCCAACGATACATTGATCACGGGGGAGGTAAAGTATTTGTGGGAAAATTTTCTGTGCGTTTTTGGTCAAGGTTTTTTTGTATTTTGTGTTTATGAATGACACGTGAAATTCCTATTACGCTAATGTTCGGTTGCGGTCATCGTTATGGAATATGTTAACGCGTATACAAACAAAAAAACTCTATTCTTATAATTTTTAACCCGTTCACTGGCATTCCATTTATATCGAAGAGTTTATAAAAATAAAACGAAACAAAATTAACTCGAGTCAATGAAAATTTTAATGAAAGCAAGTTTTTTTTATTTTGTATTTTTGCAGCGATCGAGTAGTCAACTCATTCATTCAACAATTGATAGTTGTCGTGTTTGGATACAATTCGGTTTTTTGTTTTATTTTTTGATTTTCGTCGTATATTTTGATTTTTCATTTTGTGAATTTTGTTTTTGAATCATCATAAATTCGGACTTAAATTTTGTGTTTAGTTTGTTTTATTTTCCGTCGTCGATTTCGGCAAGACGTGTGTGTGTAAAGTCAAAATCGTACTAATTTTGTTTGCATTTAGTAAAAACGTATTTTATTGAGCGTCGGTTCGGTGGAAAACATTAAAATATTAAGATTTTAAATAAAACAAAATTTGGTTTATTTTAAATTCTGTGTAATTTCCCGTGTGATTAGAAATAGTAGAATTTTATGTTATATACAAAATTATAGTGGTATTATATTATTGTAAGTGATATCTCTAAAGTAGTATTTTAGTGCGTGATTATAGTTTTTAAGTAATAGTGATACTAGTTTAGTGATAACACAGGGAATAGAATTCCTGCATCATGCCAGATCGTTTTAAAGTGACAAAGACAGAACCGGCCGCACCGCTGTGTGAACCGGAGGGGAATTACAAGGATGAGGAATCATCGCTAGGACATTTATTACCACAACCAAGAGGTAAGATTTTTTTGCAATAAGTTCATGGTATTACGTGTGTACGTGATGATTACTAAGCGAAATAGGTAGATATGTTTCATTTCATAGGCCTGATAAGATAATGTTTACTATTTATTTGTAGATGTATTGTTTGTTTTCCAGAATATGCGCACCTCCTCATTTATTGGTGTTTACATTTTCTGTCATCGAGTTTATATATTTGCTTCATAAGTTGGTAACTTAAATAATTAGCAACATATGGAAAATCGAAAACTTGTCATATTGATTGTTACATTGTGCAACATGTGGTTTTGACTAAAAAACATGACCTAGGCACTAAACTAACTTAGGTCATGGTTTGACTCGCCAATAAATTTTCTAAAATGTTTGTGATTTGTGGCACGTTGAAATTTCGGAGCAATATTCTCATTAGTATTCGGTAGTAATAAGAGTATTCATAATAATCAATAGAAATATACTCGTACATATACGATATATTCAGCGCGATTTTAATATTGGCATTACGCCAGGAACGCAAAGATGAATAGTATTTGGAGCTGTCTGGCGTGCCGCGTTTGGCATTCATTTAGTGTTATTCTGTCATATTTAAAACCGTGCGTGTTGTACCAATTGATTGTAGTTATTGGTAGATTTGTTGCATATGTTTCTGCAGACAGTTTGCGTTAACCAATGGGATAATCCATGCTGTAGGATGGATTATTTTAAGATTTTTAGATAATAGTTTACAATTCGTAAGTGTTCCATAGGTATTCACAAATTTATATAAGACAGAAAATAGAGGTTACGAATATTTGATCCAATTTCAAAAGAAAATCTTTTGGTTACTATAACGTATCCCGAAATGAAAGTTGTTTTATTCGAATTTGGAAATTCCTTACTTTCGAATACGAATGTTGTACTGAAAATTACTAAGTATAACGTCTCAAGTCAGTATTCGTACATTTAAATTTTAAACTTGTGTCTATTTTCCGAATTCTATTTAAACAGCTTTCATTGCGGAATACATTGGTGGTTAAAGCTTTGGCGACTGGATCGAGTGGTACCGGGTTTGAATCCCGATAGGGGAAGGATGCAGGAGGAATTTTTCAACATCTGATTACGATCGGTGATGGAAATGAACTATGACCCCCTGTCGGAGTGCAGCATCTTCTATTCCAGTATTAAAGGCTAATAAATTGGACGTATAGTCGTACGTCCGTGAAAAGCGAACGGCGAAAACGTTTGAAGTGCTTCGGCCTCAGTACTTAAGTTGGTCATTTTCTTAGAAAGAATGAATAGAAAGAAAATAGAAAGTATGCGCTAGATCATTATACTCAAATTCATTTTTCTTTAAGTATTGGCCTACAATACCGTTTTTTGCTCTTGGCTAGAAAAATATGCCTTGCTGATGCATTTAAATTGATAAGAGCAAAAGGGTATAGTCGCAAATAGAACCTGTTTTAATGCTAATTCAATTGGGTTCCCAGCGCCACTGCTTTGCTTCTTAGAAAAATATTCTTCGATTAACGATATAAGAATTTCTAGTCCGAAAGAAGCGGTATAAAATGATCGAGCTCAGAAGATAAAAGCCTGATCAACAGATAAAAGGTCGACATTCAAAAGGTCGGCAGAAATGAAATTTTTCTGTGAGCGGCTAAAAACTTCACATTTTGAATTTTCCAAATATCTCCATTTCCAGTCCATTATTGGTATATTTGAAAGGGCTTATATAGGATACGGTCGTCTGAGACGCAACTTTCTGTCATCTAATTGCCAAGTTGTATATGTATCGAATCTGTTAGTAAATCGGCTATCCAGAACCCGCACGGCATCTGAACTACCCACCACAAAATATCATTAAATACCGGGCCGGAAGCTATCCGGAAAAGGAGTCTTAATAAAATATATTGTGGAAACCCAAAAACATTATTGATAGTAATTTCAACATTAGATTGCTAAAAAATGGGGTTTCCGGAAAATTAGTGCTAATTTTTATTTCTATACTTCCTCTAGAAGTTATTGTAGACTGCCACTGTTACTGTAAAAATTTAGTTTATAAATAATTGATCCAAATGATTTCTTTGTTCTTATAACCGTATTCTGGAACTTCTATATAATATATCAATGTTCAAACTGAGTTTTGCAACGATTGATTGAGGAATGAGGAAGTTCCCTTACTGATGGCCATTTTTGTTTTTTGTGTTTTAAAACACTCCAATTATTCACTCTATTCGATTTCAGTTCAATCAGAAGTTCAAACCGCGCGAAAAACTTATGAACAGCTTAAAAGACGTTTTATAAAATAGAAAGTGACGGGTGATAAAGTACGGAAATTAATTAAATACAAAATATTTCTAAATAATTTGAACCAAATCTTTTGATAAATTTACAGACTTCATATTATAATTAACACGATTATTTAATAGGAAAATTAAAAATTTCAAACTAACCTTTAAGGCCATCAATACTTAACTTTAAATATTTACTAAAATATCATCAGCAGTCGAAGCATTTGTAGACCACATATTTTCCCAAACCTTGACAATGCCAGCATGCAACGGCTCCAAATTTTTATGTGGTACGGCGCACACTTATGTCTCTAAGTATGCCCAAACAAAAGTTGATTGGTCTTTAATCCGGAGAACACAGTGGTCATTGCATAACGTCATTAACATTCTTGAGTCAACGTTTGAGTTATAGCAAAATCACGTTGGAAAAACTAATTATTGATTGAGTAATATACTCACACGTGCATCACGGCGATAAATTTCTTGGTACACTTTGACCCCATTTTTAATGAATTTGAACGGTACGTAATTTGACAGTTAATAAACACATTTTTATTAGCACTTGTTTTTTTATTTCGCAAAAATTAAATTTTGAATATTTTCATTTTTTCCGATAAGTTTAAAAAAATACTCGATCGATTTCTCGTATCTACTGCTGCCTAGTATATACTCCTGATGATGGCCTTACAAGCCGAAATCGATCGAGCAATTTTTTAAACTTTTTTAATTTTTTTAAAATTAAAATGTTAAATTTAATTTTTGCGGAATAAAATAGCAAGTGCTAATAAAAATGTGTTTATTAAGTGTAAGTGTGTTTCGCCAAGTGCCTACAGTTCGGTACTAGATGACTAAATTTCGGTACCGTCCAAAGTTTTCACCAGACATAATTATGCGTATTATTTGCTATATAGGTGTATTAGGAGATGCTAATCCATTGTCTCCTATGAAGGAGAGAAGGGGGTACAATTTTTAGACCCTCTGCATTTTAGAGTACGTTAAATTCACTTGCCCTAGTTTTCCATATATATACCGCATTAATGCAATGAATTATTTCACTCAGTCCCATTGGACCATTTTAGTTTTTCTTGTACACAAATATTCACATTCACGTATTCACACATGCACAGTTGCAGCACTAGTCCGATACACCAGAGGATCAAAATTGTGCTCCTTAAATCATCGATTATTATTGGGTGAGAAAATTCACGTTTATTTCTTTGGTGGGGGTCGAATCTGTCGGCTTCCAATGGCATTGTGCAAACTTCATTTCAAAATTTTCCAATTTTATGCAGGTTCGAACAATAGCAATGTTGCATACTAAGAAACTGTTTATTGGGAAAAGTTTAATTTGTTAATACATTTAGGGCAATCACCGAACACAAACATATTACCATTTTTTCGTGTTCAATGAAATATAACATTTTTGTGACAAGCATATCAAATAATTAATTTAAAAAATTTAAACTGGTCAAAACTTTAATTTATAAAACTTAGAAAAAAAATTGTTATTTGCGGGAATGGGTCATACAAATCATTGTAAAGATGAAGAAAGGCAAATTGCCAGAGGATTGAAATCCGAGGAAAAATGAATTTCGAAAATTCGAGAACCCTTGTTAGATCACGTAAACTAATATTAAATGCATTAAAACAGGAGAACCCAGTCGAAAATCGTGGTGGTAGACGCAAGACAACCAAAAAAGTGGATGCTTTAATTGTCCGAACCGCAAAAAAATATCTTTTTATTAGCTCTAACGGGATAAAAAAGGAACTAAATCTTAATTGCTCAACTATCCCTATTCGTCAATGGCTGCTGCCACATAATTTAAGGGGCTGCACCGTCCAGCATGTCCCGCTTCTATCAAAAAAATATAAGAGCCCGGGTTAATTTTTCTAAAAATCATTTAGCTAATGCCGACACCGAAAAATAGAAGCAAATAATATGGGCCGATGAAACCACATTGAATTTGTTTGGTTCTGACGACCGCCATTATGTACGACGTCTACCGAATACAAGTTTGTCACCACAGTATACGAAAAAAACAATTAAACATGGTTGCGTTTCTATTATTTTATGGGGAGTTTTCTCGTGGTACGGTACAGGTCCAATTTATTGCAGTGTTGCTCCGAGTGTTACTCGGATATGCTTAAGATGCCATGTTCAAATATTGCAATTTCCAGCAAGATAATGACCCGAAGCATACCTCGAAAGCTTGGTTTATTGAAAATGAAGTGAACGTTTTGCGATGGCCAGCACAGTCACCCGATCTGAATCCGATCGAGAACTAGTGGAATCAACTAAAACTAGCCATTAGCCAAAGAAAATACTGCAAGTGCTCAAAAGAAAGGGTCACACGACTAAATACTAGTTAGGAAACCATCTCATTACCTAAATTATATAAAATCAAGACTGAATTGAGGCTAAAACTGAAGACACTTACTGTACTATTTCGGTGAACAAATTTTTGTGCCATAAAATGTTTGATAACTTTTTTTTGTGTTCTTATTATGAATTGAAATTTAATTGTCTTGTTTATTTGTAGGTTCATATTCATGACCATTTGTTTATTATTAACAATTTCCAAAATAATTCACAACTATGCTATTTCAAGGAACACCACGGTATATTATAAAAATTATTTTATTCTAGCTTTTCTTTATGTGATAACTTTTTACCTGCCTTTTTCTATTTCGTCTACGACGGTCTTTTGCCCGGCAAGCATTTTGTCATACATGCTCTCACCATTAAAACCTTTATATTGGTCCAATACCAGAAAATGAGAAACCTAACCAGAACTCATAATTTACTCATTGACATTTCCTTTTTTGTTAGGCGTAAATCACTCTTTGGTCAGTCCGGTACCTGCATAAATCGTGATAAGCTTAAAACTTTGAACCTAGCAAAACGTAAAGATTTATGATTTGCTCATAATTTCAATTTTTGTAGAGGGGGGGGGAGGGCGCATAATAAAATAAACATTGTTACAACTGTCATTGTTAGTGTGACATATGCGCTTTACAATTATTTTGTTTCAAATGTTAATGAATTTACAAATGTCAGACGATGTTGAATGATGAAACTCTCATTAAAATAAGAATAGGAAACCAATTTATCTTCCGTTCATTATGTAAGCAGTAGTTGAAATATCCGAAAACTTAAAAAATTGAAATTATGATTTTTTTAATAATTATAATTTGTTGGTTCTCAAGTCTTCCATGCTAGTACTATACTAGTACGTCCTTGATTTGGCAGGCAATCAATGCGTAAGGTAGGACGTGAATAGCGAACCGCAAAACGGTTGGGGGAATGCTTCGGCCCCAGAACAGATTGCAAAGATTAAATCATAAAAAAGGTTGATTATAAAAATTATTTTGGTTAGGCAATAATGTAAAAGGACGTGGCACGTGGCTGTTAGTACAATGGTAGTTCAGAAACGGTTTTGAACGTTATTGCTTACAGCTCCATCTGGAAAAATATTAAAAAGTCAGTGGTGAAGAATGCCATATAGGTGGCTCTACTATGAATTCTATAGTTGTTCGTGATAATTTATCTTTGGTACGTAAATTTGAAGAGACAGTAAGACACAAATTTCCGTACTAACACAAGTTTATAATTTTATTTTGAGATTAGTGCTCATAAATATGAAATTATTTAAAAAAAGCTAAAACTTTTTTTTTCTGTTTTATCGGATATGGCTAATGCGAGAGCGGATTGAAAATGACGCTACCTAAGTAGGAAAACAAAATTTTTTTTTGCCAAAAACCATTTATTTCTCAACATAGTCTCCATTTAGTTCGACACACTTAGTAAGACGATATTCCAACTTTTTTATACCATCTGAATAATACAATTTCGGGAACCCCTCAAAATACGCGTTAGTTTCGATAATCACTTCTTCGTCTGAGATGAATGTTTGTCCTGCGAGCCATTTTTCAAGTTTGGAAACAGGAAAAAGTCACTAGGAGCTAAATCTGGACTATGAGGTGGATGATCAACCAATTCGAAGTGTATTTCACGTAATTTTAGCATCGTATCTAATGCTGTGTGAAGTGGTCTGTCGAACTCGTTTTTGTTCGACACTGAGCAAATGCGGCACCCATCTTGTTGATAGCTTTTTCATATGCAAATGTTCATGTAAAATGTTGAACACACGTTCATATGATATGTTTACCATTTCAACAATCTCACGCAACTTGACTCGGGGATCATTCATAACGATATCGAGGATTTTCTTGATATTTTCTTCAGTAACCAACTCTTTTGGCCTTCCTGTTGATGGTATTGTTGCAGTGCTTCTTCGGCCGCGTTTAAATTCAGCAATCCAATATTTTACCATGTAATCTGACGGAGCAGACTCACCGTAATGTTTATCGAGCTTTTCTTTTGTCTCTTTCGTCGTTTTCCCTTTCAAATAATAGTGTTTAATCACTGCACGAAATTCGTTTTTTTTCATTTTTCAAGAAACACAAAAGTTGCTTACTTCAAACGACTACAACAAATTAACTAATCGATGAATTTGGGTGAAATTTTACCAGCTGACGTTTGACAGATCACAATTTCTAAACAACAAAAATTTTTTGTGTTTGTGCTGCCATCTAGCTCTAGGTAGTTTCATTTTCAATCCGCCCTCGACACAACTATGAGCATAATAAGATTCTAAATTAAATTTGTAACAAAATTTTTCCACATCTAGTTTACACAATTTATGCGGAAGCTAAGTCAGATTGACTAATGGATGAGACTTCATTTTTCAGCTTTTCTATAGGTCAAATTTGACTGAAATTGATGCATTGAAAGTGACACGTTTCTCGTTACTTTTACCAGCGGATGTACGGATATACGAGTTGAGTTAGTAGTTCAGACACTCGCTATCCCAATGAAATGAATTTTATTTATAACGGTTTGTAGTAGCCACAAAATAATTGTTACTTTTTATGTAATTTCTAATATTCCAAGTTATCGTCAAAGAAAAGTTGTAATGCACTTAATAATAACCCCAGTATACAAATTTTATAAAGATTTTATTTACGTAAGTATGGTAATTTTATAATTTTAGTCACGTAGAAATGTCATTTGGCAATAATTGTCGCTTATAAATCAGAAGGCAGAATTAAATATTTAAAAATACAAATTTTCAAAAGTGATTGTCTTGAACTTTATGTCCGGAGAACTCTACTTTATAAAAGGTCATCAATTTATTGGGAAGAGTTCGGTTATCATTTTTGTAAATCAATTAACAGTTGCTATAAGCAATTTCTCATTGGAAAGTAGATAATTATATTTTGATTCCAATTTGCTGCAAATATGATAAAAACAGAAGACGTTATCTCCGCTCTTACATTCTTTTGTAATTTCTTGGTGTCCTGGTAGACGGCACATGTGGCTTAAACCTGTCACCAAACCATAAGGACTATGGGCCTAAGAATACTGTAGTTCACTACAAAGACCAAACTCCCTCCTCCCATTACTCAAGAATATCTATTTCGCCATATTAAGTGTTATATTATTTAATAATCTTACTGGAAGCAAGCAGACAAATATTGTCAAAGCAGAGGTTTATTTTTAAGTTTATACGTTTATGTGTTTTTGCTTGTTTATTTAAATGAAGGTGTTTTATTTAAAATGATTGATAATTAACTAATTTTATTCGAATCAATTGAAGTTTCTTAAAAATAAATTACAATTGTTTACAAATTTGTCTAGTTCGTACCATAAATAGGTTATCATTCTTTTTTCACTAGTAATTTTGAACTTTTAGTTTGTCCATCATATCCTAGAAAATAGCACTGGCTAAATCGTATGGATGCAAAAATAAATGATATACTGAAAGCGCGTATTCCTTGCTAAATAGCGTCCTTATCGCTCGGAAAACCGTATAGTTGTTGATATGCTCCGACTATATCGATCACTCAAAACTAAAATTGGCAAGGTTGGTAAATGAATTGCCAAATATATTTATCATGTATATCGTACGCAGTATGCACTGAGATTCTCACTGTTGTTAGTGAAACCTCATAAAATTGAGTATGAAACATTACTTTGCGTTTAGTGAGACCTCAGTGCGCTGAATTATCCGGCTGTCTCCTCTGAATATACAATCGGACCAGACTGTTAACCTTATTTGACTGATAATATTAACCAGTTACATAATACACGCTTTAAAAATATTGGAAGCGCATTTTATGCATAGTATTTGTCAAAATAGGTTAGAATCACTGGTAACTTCGATTTATCCCTCCACCTGGGAGGTAATATATCAATACAAGACTTTCCCATTACGGTTTAAATTTTTTTTCCGAGTTCATTATAAATAAGTAGCTTGAATTTATGCTTCGAGCACAAAACTCCATTTGATCAAGGATTTTTCCGAACTAATTTATGAAACTGGAGATTTTTCTCTCTTGAATTTATTTTGCAATTTTTAAATAAAACGATGAAAAATGTTTAATATTGGGTGTGTGAATATAATTCCGCTCTTTTTCATTAAAATAAAACACATTTGCTTGTTTAGAAAATGAAAGAATTATTTATTGAAAGTATGTTCCATCTGCAGCTACAACTTTCCTCCATTTTTCAAACAATTTACGGATCCTCTTTGAAGAAATCCTGGTCTTTGAAGGCCACCCTATCAATAAGCCGGTTTTCGATCTCTGCGAAGTGCTGAAAAATTAATTTGTTGTGTCTGGGTGAACCATTCTGATCGTGTTTCCTCTATAGCTCACTTCAAACGTATTAGTTGTCGTCGATTCCAGCAGTTCATATTATATCACACCTTTGAACAAGTTGACCAGGCTTCACGAGGAGCTTCACAAGATTTTTTGCGTTTGGGATTCTCATAAAAATCCATTTTTCATCTCCGATAACTATTCGATGTAAAAAACATTTTTTTTGTTGCCTTTGAAGAAGCAATATTTCACAAATGGTTTTTCGACGTTCGAGGTCTCTTTCTTTTGAGAAGAATTTTTAGCCAATAACCTTTCCAATTCAGCATCTTCAAATTTTTTGGGTGATTTTCCATGTTCTTAATCTTTAATGCCAAAATCATAATTTTTAAATCGTTCAAACCAGTTTTTGCACGTTGCATTCAATGGAGCTTGCTCACCGTAAATTTCCACAAGCAAACGATAAGTTTCCGCTGCACTTTTCTTTGCAATAAAATAATGTAATAAAGCTTCTGACAAATGATGTTTATTTGGAATAAAATTCGACATTTTCAAGTATAGTTAAAAATACTATTTGTTTACATTTCAACCAAATGTCGCATAATGCGTTTCTAGCTGACATAAGGGCGGAACTCGGGCGAGCATCCAGCGTACACCGAGCAAATGTTGCGCTGTGAGTACGAACACGGAGTAAAACTGAATAACTTGTTAATATAAAAATGAATTGATTATTTCTTTAAAAATGAGTGAACTCTGTTTTTATAAAAAAACAATTTTCTTGGCAAAAATACATTATTGAATGATTTCGGAGTATAATTTGAAGAACCGAGTATACACGGTGTAAGCACAGTTCACAAAAAAACCTCAGTGTGCAGAGTAAGATTACTCAGGTTGAATAAAATAATACAGAGTAAATTTTTGACAGCACACTGCTCGCCCGGGTTGAATTACAAAATAGACCCAATATATCATTGGCGGTTTGGAGCGGCCAATTAATACCGATATCGTTTTACGGATTTGAAACCTTACTGCCCTGTTGAATCGCATATTTTAATATCGAAGAATACTTTTATCAACTAACGTAACTGACAGTATGTAACCTATCAAACAATAAAATGTTTTATTACCTCTGCACTTTATTTCATAAGATATAAAGTATCAGTTTAGCTACATACAAATCACCTTGATATAATTCGCTCGTAAACTTGATTTTTCTGAACATGAAAAAGACGTAAAGACTCTTATTTTGCATTAGAACCTGCATTACAGGTACTGACTAAAATATTATCGTCACGAACTATAAATCGGTAAGAGTAATTTAATTGACATAAGACGAATGTATTTTGATGTTAGAATTATTCTCGTATGTAATATTATTACCGTGGAAAATAGCTGCATTTGGAAATAATAACGAATATATCAATGTATCATATGTGGGGTGAGATGAAATTTAATTTTCTTAAATTATATGCCTTTTGAGTTTGTTAGAATATTATCTCGTCTAGTATTGACTTCATCTCCATCACCATGTAATAAGAGAAAAAAAATTCCATGCAACACTAAACTTGTACAAACGCAAAAATTATTACCAATCGCGATTGCACGACAACCGCACTTTGATGGCCAAATGGTGGTGAGTGAACCAGTTCGATAAATAATCACCCAACACTCGTACCTCACCGAAACACAAGGTCTGCTGAAAACATCGCTCCTGTGCTGTTTGCACTCGTATAAAATCCATCTGGCCCAAGACCTTAAGGTAAACGACCATAGGCAACGGCGCGTGTTCGCTGATTGGGCTCTGGAGCAGTTGAAAGTTTACCCAAATTTCGCCATAAAAATCATCTTTAGCAAAGAGGCCTAGTTTTGGATGAACAAATAAAATTGTCGGATTTGAGACAATACCAATCCACATGAGATACACCAGCTCCAAATGCATTCCGAGAAAGTCACTGTTCGTTAGGGATTTTGGTCTGGCGGAATCATCGGTCTGTACTTCTTCCAAAATGAAACTGGTATTGCCTTAACATAACGAACGCCATCCAGCAAATTTATGCGACAAAGTCATCGAAAGTTGTACTTCCCTAATACATGCCACCAAGCAAAGCCGCGGCTGACATTTAATGGACGTTATATTCCATATTTAATGCCTGGCTATCTCATACACAAGAGATTATCACTATCATTTTCTATTTGAACCTTAATAATTTTTTATTATAATCTAATTTAACAGTGTAATACTTAAATATTGATAAATTTCTGGTAGACATTTGGAAGGCATTTAGAGATTACAAGACAAAATCATCCAGTTGATACTGCACTCTGTATCAGGACGAAACATTTAGATTGTAGGTAGGAGAAAGTGTACCGCTGTGAATGTGCTTACGCTTAAATTCAGGTGTGCATGCTCACAAAATTGTTGTATAAATACAAATACACTGCGGTTCACTTGATTAGACGGACTTGCAATTTTACTTTTAAATGTAAATTTTATCGTAACTTGTCGCGGAGCCAAGAAAATATTTGTATTGAGAAGATGAAGAAATTCCACTCAATAAACCCATAATCGATAATTATTCTGAGAAAGCAAATTAACTTGCGTTTCGCCCCAATGTGAAATTGCACCCCATACCGGAGTAATGGCCTTTTCCGAAGTGATGGCGAGTCGAAATTATTTTTCTTTGCGAATGTCATGAAAATAGTATTTATATAGCCATCTGGTCTATCTAAGTTGAATTTCCTTTCATCCAAAAATCCAACTTTTTTCCATTTATTATTCATTGTTTGCGAATGCACATCCCAAGTCGTGTGCTGCTTGGCGAATTCCAATCTTTGTTGCTTGCAGTGTTTAGAGGTGGTTTTTTAATTTATTGCATTAAAATTGATAACATACTAATAATAAAGTTCACAATCACGCTTTTATGCTAAATCTCTAATATAATTACAACGTCATGCTATTTCCTACTCACTTTCTCTGAATCATATTCGTATTGAAGACTGACTTCCTAGAATTATATATTTGGCCTCATCATTGATAAAAACTCTTTTCATGAACGATTCAAGCAACCTTGTTTTTATAGCCATGGGCCATAGAATACTAACGAAGGTTAGAATTTTAACTTTAATATTCGCAAATTTTCTATCGATCACAGCTGCTATTCACAATTAGAAATTAATACAAAATGACTTTCTTGCGTGTTTACAAAAAATGGTATAGCGGAGAAAAAATGTGTTTAAAATCACGACTACAATCGTCGATTTTAGATTTTTAGTAGAGAGCGTAATTTCTATTTTGTAAATTTTTCTTGGAATTTGAGATTAAAAATTTTTCGGAATTAAATTACAACTTTCGAGAATTTTGAAAAATTGTTAAAATTTAAAAATTAATTTTGATATTAGACAACCATGCTACTCAAATTACATAAACCTGGCCACGTATAAGGCTAACTGTATCCGCACAATTTCTATAAGGTGCGATCTTTAATTTGGTTGAATGTGTACTCAGTATTATCTCGGCAAACATCCAAAATATAGCTTAACTAACTGATCATGCACGAAAAACGAGACCCACTGTTGGGGCTAGTTTAGTGTTGCGATGATACAAATATCCGATGTGGTTGAGGCAATTTGCTATTGCGTTGATATTTGTATGTTGCGAAACGAAGGCAATAATAAACTGCGTAAATCCCAAGTTGGTTTTTTGTGAATTATAAATTTATTTATAATTTTTTATTGTTGTTTGAAGTTATGTTGATGGAGTGTAAATTCGACTATCTAAATGTCAAAATGGTGGCTCGTATTTATTAGCGTAGACGACTCCGAAAAATATCGTTTAGTGAAAGCGCTCAAACGCAGGTGTCGCATCGAACGTAAATTCGGTATTGAATCATGCACTGAACTGAAGATGCAGCACAGGAGTTCGTCCACCAATTGACACTTGGATAGGTGACGTTTTGACATTTGGATGTAATACAAATAATTTTAAGTAAGTATATAAATATAAATTATACAATTATAAATTATGAATTAATGCTTAATTAATTATTTTAGGAGGATCAAATTGGTATTTATACAATGATAAAGGGTAAGTATAAAGTTGATTATTTTATGCATTTGCATTTGTTTGTTTTTTAGGTTAAATGTATTTCAGAGCGACATATTTCAGATTGAGATATTAGGTAAGTATTTGTTATGTTGAATTGCTCCAACATACCGCCGCTCTTGAACCATCTGGTTCAACAATTGGATGCAATTATGATGTACGAACTGTAACTTTCTTGTTCGAATGTGACTGACTGGACGTTGACACATCTTGCTGGTCTTCGGAATCATTTTGGCTCGATATTGGGAGTATGGCCAGTTTACTAGTGGGACGCTTTATTTCTCCGGATTTGTTTCTGAGCGTAACCACTCTGGTAATGCCATCGGAACCGGGATGTAATTTTGTGACTTTTCCTACTGGCCACTGATTTAAGGCTACGCTTTCATCTTTGATTGCTACTATGTCGCCGATCTGGATTTGCCGCTGAGAATCTCTCCATTTCGCTTTTGGTTGTAATGATGCGAGGTACTCAACATTCCAACGCTTCCAAAAATGCTGTGCCAGCTGTTGAACCATTTGCCATCTGGTTAGATATGATGGTTTGAGGTGAGTGACGTCGATTTCGGGGATTTTTGTTGTTGGGTGACCAAGCAGGAAATGAGACGGAGTCAGGACGTCGATGTCTGTGGAGTACATTGCGCAGATAGGCCTGGAGTTTAGCGTGCCCTCGATTTCACATAATAAAGTGTTCATTTCCTCCATTGTAAGTATAGTGCTGCCAATGACCCGCTTGAGATGATATTTGGCGGATTTGACCCCTGCTTCCCAGATACCCCCGAAATGAGGTGCGCTGGGAGGATTGAAATGCCATGTTATATAGTACCTGGAAGAATAAGCAGAAATCACTTGCGAATTGGATATTAGTTTATTAAAGGTTTGCCTTAATTGGCTGCTGGCACCGACGAAATTTGTGCCGTTGTCGCTATGAATCTCTTGGCAAATCCCACGTCTTGCAACGAATCTTTTCAGGGCTCCTAGGAATGATTCACTGGTCATGTCGCCGACCAACTCCAAATGAATAGCTTTTGTGCTAAGACAGATAAATAAACATATATATGATTTATATGTCTTTTGGCCTCGGCCCTTTCGTAAATGTATTGGAATTGGCCCGGCGTAGTCTACGCCAACCTTTAAAAACGGGCGAATTAGTTCGACACGGCAGCTTGGCAGATTACCCATGACTTGATTATTTATCTGTGCTTTAAGTTTGGAGCAGATGACGCACTGATTAATAACTTGACGAACCGTGCTTCGGCCACTCGGAATCCAATATTGTTGTCTGGTGATGGCTAGTGTCAACGATGGACCAGAGTGCTGGTTCCCTTTGTGGATGTCGACCAGAATTAGCTTCGTAAGCAGTGACTTCGGATGCAGGATTATGGGATGCTTAGTGGAAAACGGAGCTTCCGAATTTTGCAGTCGCCCGCCAACGCGAATGAGGCCGAATTCGTCTAAGAAAGGGCTCAATGATTTGATTTTACTAGATTTGCTTATTTCGCCTGTTGTTTGAATTTGCGCTAGCTCCGTATAGTAGAACTTTCCTTGTTCATGCCGACATATTTTGAATAGGGCCTGGAACAGTTCTTCTCTCGTTAAATACGTTCCGTAGGTTCTCGAGCCCCTTTCAATCTTTGAGTTCGTGATGAAGCGTAAAATGTACGCGAATACTCTTTGAAATTTCGTAATAGACGAAAATTTTGTCATTAATTCATCGAGCCATGGACTGACGGTTGTAGTTGCAAAGGTGAATATTTTGTTATTAATTTCTTCAATTGAGCCATAATCGCATTGTTGCGGAGGCCATGATTTCAGGGTTTGACGGAGCCAGATAGGGCCGTTCCACCAAAGAGCGTGGTGATGTAAATCATTTGGCGATAAACCTCGGGATGCGCAGTCGGCCGGGTTGTCAGTTGAAGGCACGTGTAACCAATATTTGCGCGGTATAATGTTTATAATTTCAGCCGTTCTATTGCCTACAAAGGTACTCCATCGTCGGGGATGACTGGCAAGCCAATCTAATACGATTCGGGAGTCCGTCCACGCATATGTTTCCGAAATTTCTGCTTCTGTTTCCCTTTGGATTAATTTGATCAGGTTGGCAAGAAGCAACGCAGCGCAAAGTTCGAGTCGTGGTAATGAGACTTGTTTCATTGGAGCCACTTTGGTTTTGGCCGCAATTAATTTTATGAAGATGTTTTCCGACGATGTTTCTACCCGTAGATAGACCACAGCAGCAAAGGCATCTTGACTGGCGTCGGCGAATCCATGCATTTGAACGGTTTTAGCTTTGGTTGTTTCAATGTATCTGGGAATCGAGATTTGTTTAACGTTTTTCAGGTGATTTCGAATTGTTTGCCACCGTTTGCATATCGCTTCTGGAAGTGGTTGATCCCACTCGAGATTACTGGCCCACAACTTTTGGATGAAAATTTTAATTTCTACTATGACGGGGGCTAACCACCCTAACGGGTCAAATAGACGACTGGCTTCGGACACGACTATCCTTTTTGTGAATGAGTCTCTTGGTGGCAATTCGGAAACGAATGTAAATTGATCGGTATTCGGGTCCCAATTAAGTCCAAGTACCTTTATTGAGTTTGAATCACTTTGACTATTCTCATCAATTGATTTGATGCCTCGGCTGGCTTTCTCCTTCAGATTATGTACAATATTGGCTGAATTAGACATCCACTTGCGGAGATTAAATCCATGCTGAGACAGTATCTTATTTATGGAATTTTTTAATTGCATGAGATCCGATTCCGTATCAGCTCCAGTCATTATATCGTCGACGTATGTATCCCGGCGGATCGCCTTGGCGGCAATTGGTGTAGCTGCTTGGTTATCATCGGCTATCCTTTTTAGGACTCTTGTGGCTAGAAAAGCGGAGGACGCTAAACCATAAGTAACGGTCGTTAATCGGAAATGGCGTATTGGTTCGGAAGGATGGGTACGCCAGACTATTCTTTGGAAATTTGTATCTTGGCTGTCGATAGTCACTTGCCGATACATTTTCTCCACATCGGCAGTCACAACAAACTTGTATTCTCGAAATCTTAGAATGATTGCATGCAGGGTTGATTGGACCGTTGCGCCAACGGCCAAGCACTCATTCAACGAATTCCCAGATGGAGGTTTTGCCGACCCGTCAAAAACCACTCTTAATTTTGTGGTGGAACTGGAACGTTTTAGGACACCGTGGTGCGGTAAGTAATATCCTGTATCACTAATTTCTGATTGCGGAATTTCTTTCATGTGATTTAGCTGTAGATATTCTGCCATAAAATCCTGGTAAAATCTTTCAAAATCTGGTTCACGAACGAATCTTCGTTCCATGCTTCTCAATCGTTGAATGGCAATATTTATCGAGTTTCCTAAGTGTTGAGGTGATGTCTTAAAGGGCAACCTGACAATGAATCGCCCGTCACTTGATAGTTTGGTTTTACCGACGAACTCCTTCTCGCATAATATTTCTTCCGGAGATAGTTTGAATTCGGGGTTTGGGATCGCGTCTAATTCCCAAAATTTAGTAAGCGCGCGATCCAAATCGACATCGTTACTGTCATTTGTGGCAGTCATGGACGTTATATCACCTCTCAATAAATTATCAGTTTTTCCCGCGACGACCCAACCTAATATGGTTTTGTACAATGTTAGTCCATCTTGATTGATTCGAGTTTGACCGAGTTCCAGCAGGCTGAAGAAATGGTCGGCTCCAATCAAAATATCTATGTGGGCCGATTTGAAATAATATGGATCGGCTAGCTGTAGTTTAGGCCAACGAATTGATGCGTTATCCTTGATGGTTTGGTGCGGCAATCTTGTCGTTATTTTGGATAGGATGAAGGCTTCTATTGACAATTCCGGGTGATGTTTTAATCGAATGGTAAACGTTACTAAGCCCTTAGTACGGCCAGCACTAGCACCTCCTAATCCGACAACCGATAATCTTGAATTTCGTTTCTTAAGGCCGAGTCGCTGTGCTGATTCCTGTGTAATAAAGCTGGCTTGTGAACCGGAATCCAGTAAAGCTCGGCATGTTATTACGTTGCCCGAAGAGTTTACTACGTCGATCAAAGCGGTTGGAAGTATGGAATGCGATACTACGTTTTGCGAACAGAGGGCCTTCACTTCTTTGCGAGTCACGCCTTTGTTAGGTGGTGATGATGAATCAGGAGCCGCAGCGGTTTCGGTATTTTCTGGCAGATGAAGCATCGTATGGTGCTTTTTCCTACAGTGAAGACAACGGCGATTGGACCGGCACTTCTGAATTAGATGTGAGCTGCTTAGACAATTAAAACATCTGAGGTTAGTATTTGCCCAATCCCTTCTTTTGATAATATCCATTTCGTTAAACTGCTTGCAGGAAAATAGGGAGTGATCCTTTTGCTGGCAAATATCGCAGGAAAAGATTGTTTCGCGGGTTATGGCGTGGCTCTTGATGTTATGCTTGGGAATTGATTTTTTAATGGATACGTTCGCTGATTCTAGGGTGTCAATTCGTCGCGATAAAAATTCAACAAAGTTTGAGAATTGTGGATTTTCAATGTCGGTAACTGTTTCTGCCCATAACATTTTCGATTTATCATCTAACTTTTGGACCAGAATGAAAATCAACCAATGGTCGCGTGCCTCGGCGTTTTCTCCCAAAGCCTTCAGGCCTCGTATGACCTCGTCCGAGGTAT
The DNA here is from genome assembly GCA_963691935.1 of Nephrotoma guestfalica. Lineage (NCBI taxonomy): Eukaryota > Metazoa > Arthropoda > Insecta > Diptera > Tipulidae > Nephrotoma > Nephrotoma guestfalica. The sequence continues at coordinate 264,789,297 of OY829914.1, read as the reverse complement.
CCATGAGCCTTTTGATGTTAGAGGAATTGGCTGTAGAAATCGAAGGCTGTTCAATGAACGTACGTATGAATGAGTTGATAATATGCTTTTTTCGATCGTACCGTTCTTTCAACTTATTCAATGCGCCTATGTAGTTACTTTCTGTGACGCTAATATGCTTTAGCAAAATGGCGGCCTCGCCTCGGAGTAGTCCTTTGAGGTACTGGAATTTTTGTACGGGACTCAAAGACGTCGATTCATGAATGGTGCTTGCGTAGAGATCATGGAATGATTGCCATTCGGTATAGTCGCCCGAAAATGGCGGTATATTGATCTTTGGTAATTTTATCTCGCGAACATGATCAGCGTTCGTGGCATTAAACGATATATCTAGTGCTCCATTACCAACGGTCATTGTTTTCGCTCTTATGAATTTGTTCAGGGCCGTGACAGCGTTGTAGTAGTTTTCCTCATATAACACATCCGATTCTTCCTCGGGATCTATATTGAAGATTTTGCTCTCGATCACGGTGAATTCGGACATCAGTGTTTCGACTCGGGCTAGACGGGTTCGGACATCTTCAATTGATAAGTTTTCGGTCGCTCCATTGATGAATTTCAATATATTCGTTAGTCGGCCCTTATTGGTGGCACGTTGTTTTTTTAGTGAAGCGAGGTCAGCCATTTTAATGATCGTAGCACTTATTGAATACCAATCAGTCAACGGTTTGATAGAATAATCTTGGAACTATATACGGCACCTTTTAATGTTTGAGGTTATCACAGGAATTTTTACTCACTATATTCACTTTAGTTTTAATTCACTAACTTTGATTTGTGAAAGAACACGCGGTTTTAATAGAACTCGGTTTGCAATCGTTGTATAATAGTAATAACTACTCGCTTCGAAATGTATCAGTAAACTATATTGGCGGTTGATTGTACGCAAATTCGTGAGTACTTTAAAATCACTTAATTTATTAACAATTTTTTGGGACTAACGCGATTCACGTGTTCTATAGATCGATTTATTAAGTGGCTTTGATTTTAATAAATGTTTAAAGAATTGAATTTACACTTGTATTTTAAAATTCAAAATGGCTACTTAACTTGGAATGATGTCGCGTGGTGATGAAAATTCCACAATGTCCGCTCAATGCGCCAAGTTTTTTTCCAAAATTGTTGTTAAATTGCTCGAATTGCTGACCACGATGCGTTACTGGATGAAGCGAGCGCTTTCCTCTATGTGTTTTTGCGATCCGCTTGTCCGGATCCGGCTCGAAGGACCATATGTTGGGGCTAGTTTAGTGTTGCGATGATACAAATATCCGATGTGGTTGAGGCAATTTGCTATTGCGTTGATATTTGTATGTTGCGAAACGAAGGCAATAATAAACTGCGTAAATCCCAAGTTGGTTTTTTGTTAATTATAAATTTATTTATAATTTTGTATTGTTGTTTGTAGTTATGTTGATGGAGTGTAAATTCGACTATCTAAATGTCAAAATGGTGGCTCGTATTTATTAGCGTAGACGACTCCGAAAAATATCGTTTAGTGAAAGCGCTCAAACGCAGGTGTCGCATCGAACGTAAATTCGGTATTGAATCATGCACTGAACTGAAGATGCAGCACAGGAGTTCGTCCACCCATTGACACTTGGATAGGTGACGTTTTGACATTTGGATGTAATACAAATAATTTTAAGTAAGTATATAAATATAAATTATACAATTATAAATTATGAATTAATGCTTAATTAATTATTTTAGGAGGATCAAATTGGTATTTATACAATGATAAAGGGTAAGTATAAAGTTGATTATTTTATGCATTTGCATTTGTTTGTTTTTTAGGTTAAATGTATTTCAGAGTGACATATTTCAGATTGAGATATTAGGTAAGTATTTGTTATGTTGAATTGCTCCAACACCCACCTTAATTATAGGATCAAATTAAAATCGCATAATGCTTACGGCTAAAATGTTGTAATCAATTTGAACACGTTTTTGTATCAACATCACGTTGCAATGTGTACGTTCGATAAGCAAATCTTATCACCAAAAAATTAAAAGACCAACACATAATTTAGACCTAAGATAAATAGTTTTAAAAGTATATAGACTTTATTCAAAATTTTAAAACTTATCGGAGACAATTTGATAAGCACACCTTTTTGTAATTAGACGTAATACTGAATAGAAAATTCTAAATCTTTTCAAATATCCCTTCAAACCAAATCAATATTTAATGAGTTTATTACGTATGTGAAATATCACGATTTCGGTGTAAGCATACGTAAACGGATTGATTTGGCGGCTTTAAAGTATCGCAACCAACGAAATTTAGACATTACGCAGAAAATGACTATCTACAACTTGTTTGTTAGTTTTGAAATTTGGTCAAGTGATTTGGTATTTTTTTTTTTGGTTAATCACACGCGTTAGATAAGAGCTTTGGTTTGAAGTAATTTGATAAAAATAATTTGTTCATATAGTTTATCAGGTGTATAACAATATTACATCATACAGGACTATAACCAAATCATATCGCACTGTGCCTAAGTAATTATTTTATACCGAAAAATTATTTCGTCTACACGCCAATTTTATTTTTTTTATGTACATAACCTTTTTATGGCAGAACTGCGTGATAAGCGACAACACACACTACGTATGATATATTAGAGCAAATCAAAATTCTCATTTACTGCAGAAATTTTATATTATTGCTGTAATAATTATCTAGGTACACAATGGTTTTATAATTGTGTCACAAGCTATTTTGATAAGAAAATTTTTTGATCATTCCGCTTATTGTTCCACATCTGTATTAATGAAAAGATTTTGACAGGGCCGATTCAAGTTTTACTACTGTAGTTCTACATCCCGGACGCAGCATCCTTTTGATAGCGAATAAAGATGTAGGTCAATGTGCGCTCTTAATTACTGCAGTGATATATTTTACAAAATTTGGGTTTAAACTTGTCGGCAGGGCAATTTTTTCGCACAAAAGAATCTGACGTGATACGTGAAATCCTAGAACATTCCTTATTGGTTTACACTTGTCTACATTCCGTGTAGGTTAGAAGATGGCAACCGTAAAACGAACATTTTAGAAGTCACTTTGGAAAATTCCAAAACAATTAGTTTCCCACATTTAAGCAGTTTGTTCTGATCTGTTTTAGGAGATAGATTCGCGTTTTAGAAAATATGTAAAGGAAAACATTGGCATTGGTTAGGTTTCAATAACCATAAGAAATATTGATTTTACAGTGGAATTTAAAATTACTTGTGAATAATTGAAAGTACTAGATTGCTAATCAAAAGTGCCAATGAAGTGGGAATCAATAACTAAAATAAAAATTGAGATCAGAAGAAGGATCACAGGATAGATTTTTCATAGTAAATCCCTGAACTTCCAAATTATTCGCATTTTGATCATTCTATTGGTATATTATCGCATTTTGCCATATCTGGATATCATTAACCTAGATAGAAGGATGAAACTAGGGCAGTGAATACAAAACGCAATACCTAAATCAATATCAATATGATTAAAATCAATATCAGAAGAGGAATCACAGGCTAGATTTTTCATAGTAAATTCCTAAACTTCTAAATCATTCGTATTTTAATGATTTTCTCGGTGTTTTTTGCATTTTGCTATAGTTGAATATTAGGGAAGCTGAAAGGATAAATTACTTATTAGAATTTTATTATACATTTTATTTATTTGCATAATATTTATACGGAATATTGGCTAGATTATTTTAAATGTTATTAGGTATATATTTTAATTTGTGCGCCCAAATGTTTTCATTTAGTAAAATACGGGTGTTTTTTTAAGCCTGATAGAACTTGAAACTGTAAAAAATAAAACAAAAAATATACTCTGGCAGATCTCAGTATACTCTGGCAAATCATCATGAATAGACTCACGCTTGAACAACGCTACGAAATTATTAAAATTTACTTTGAACATCAGTCGTCGATTCGCGCAACTTATAGACGACTTCGTGATTTTTATGGCGCACATAATCGTCCATCTGGGCAAGCCATCCGAACTGTGGATAGATTTCGTTCCATATACTCGCTAGAGGATGCAATAATATCAACACATGAAGACAATATCGCCGCTGTAAACGAAAGTGTGGTAGAAGATCCAAATTTATCGATTCGGCCTCGTTCGCCCCGAATTGGGGCTCTTTCTGTCCACTATATGGAGAATTTTGCGCAAAGATCTTGGCCTACACCCGTACAAGATTCAGTTGGTGCAGGAATTGAAGCTACGAGACCATTATGAGCATCGTTGTTTCGCCGATTGGGCGCTAGTGCAGTTGGCAAATGACGCCTTGTTTTATCGTCAAATGGTGTTCAGTGATGAGGCTCATTTTTGGCTTAACGGGTTTGTTAATAAACAAAATTGCCGCATATGGAGTGAGATCAATCCACAAGAGACCCTACAGACTCCATTACATCCAGAAAAATGCACCGTTTGTTGCGGTTTACACGCTCGAGCCAGCAGTGCTCGAAAAAGTGGCCAAAAATTGGACGTCCAGAATTCGTTTCGTCAAGAACAGCCGCGATGCCCATATACCGGAAATTATTTTCAAATATTAATGCCATGTATTGATCTTTGAAATAAAAACAAAATTTTGATTACAACTTTTGATAATGTGACGGTCGAGTAAACCTTAAATTAGGGAGCACGTTTTGTTTGATAGGAACTTAAATAATTGTACTGAATAGGAGGAGGGGGGGGGGGGAGGGCTGAACCAACGTTGACTCAACCACAACTAATAATATAACTTTTTGAATAATTTTTTATTGTAAAATCGAATGTTCTTCTTCTACTCTACTCAAGGGGCTGTAATTTTACAATACAAGTTATTCAATATACTCTGTTTTAGTGGTGAGGAGAGCAAAGCCACAGTAGATCCGCCCCCTCCCCAGTAGAAGGCTACAGTTATCTAAATTCCTGCAAAACTGAATCAGCTTAACATTTTTGCTTTGCGAAATTCGATAGGCAATTCAGGCAACCCACGATTTCGACGAAAAGTTAATTTTTGGACTACTTTTGATGATATCCTCCCATTTGTGGTGATCAAGGTGGTTCAAAAAAGTTGAGCGAATCTGTAAGAAATAACGGTAATATAATTTTTTTTTTTATTCTTTTATTCGGTAGACCAACCGACAAAATATTTTATGCAATCCATATGTTTCATGTAATTTCGGTGAGTGATTTAATGATGACTTGTTTTGTGGTTTGATATTATTGCCAGGTGGTACTCGTACCACCTGACAGTAATTCTCAATCGCAAGGTCGCGTTTTAAAATCGCAGCACGATGTCCAATATTTTCTAGTTTTTTTAATTTTAATTTTTTTTATTGAACACCCCTCGTATTTTTTTTAAAAAAATTTTAAAATAACCTATCGGTTAACTTTTGTAGCTTGGTTTGGTTAGCACCTAAATTAGTGTTACTGGAATAAATAATGAAATATGAACAATCTACGTCGTCGGCTAAGAAATCGTCTTTTAATAAATCATTTGCAACTGACCACATTAGTCCAAAGCGTCTGAAATACTGATATAGCATGATACAACAACTCTTGAACCTAAGACGATATCTTACTTTCAGGTACACAAAAGGGCCGCAGCATCAATTTACACATTCTCAAAGTAACAAGGTAAAACCATTGGTTCTGTTGGGGAACTTCCATATTGCTTTCTTTAACAATTTAAAGTTTAAATTGTTAATGAAGACGAACAGAACAGCAAACTTCAACAAAAATTTCAAATTAATACAAACATTTGAAATGGCGTGGCACTCTTCGTTTTTTCAGGACTTCCGAACCAATATTTTTCAAATATTCGAAGAGCAATGAAATAATTTCCGAAAAATTTCCGCCGTCGGAAGGCGATTCTTACGCTTTTTAATTTTTAAAATTCTATTTATCACCCTCTCTCTCCCTCTGTACTTACATTCGATTAAAGTTGTTGCCCCCATTTTCAACATTTTATAACACAAAGATCTTACAAAATGGAAATTTTTTTACACTAAGTATGGAAAATAATGTCACCTACATGACCCCCGCTTCGAAATGATGGGCCCGTTTTAGAGCATTTTCCATAACATCTTTCAAAATTTGTGGCTGTAGCGTTCGAATTTCTGCAACAATGTTGGCCGTGAGTTCAAGGATTGTCTCGGGCTTGTTCACATATACTCGCTCCTTCAAATAACCCCAAAGAAAATAGTTGGGTGCTGACAAATCTGGCGAACGCGCTGGCCAATTAATTTTTCGAATTTCTGAAAATTATTTGCTCTCCAAAAATTTGCCTTAAAAGTGCCATTGTGTCTCGGGCAATGTGGGCGGTAGCTCCATCCTGCTGAAACCACATCTCAGGTCTGTTTTCAAGAGCAGAACGTAAAAAATGTTCTACCATAAACCGATACCGCTCGCCATTTGGTTACAGCACTTCCATCTTCATTTTCGAAGAAGTAAGGCCCAGTGATATTTTCAGATGTAATGCCACACCATACTGTACACCTAATGGGGTGGAATTGACGTTGATGAATGGCTCTTGAATTTTCAGAACCCCAGAACCTGCAGTTCTGCTTATTAACAAAGCTTCAAATGAGAATGAGCTCCATCACTCATAATCAGATATTCAATAAAGTTGATTTCTTTTCTGGCCAACTGTTGAAATTTAACTTCAAAATTTAGACGTTGCCGATGATCTCTTGGTTTTAATTCTTGCACCAATTGCACCTTATATGGGAATAAAAGTAAATCAATTTTTAAAATGCGCCGTAGTGACGTACGAGACATTCCTAGCTGTTCTGCTCAGCTAGCCTTCTGGTAGATGTTTCTGGTGTTTCGTTAACACTTTGCTCTACACGTTCAATATTCTCCGCAGTGCGAATTGAACGTGGTCTATCGGTTCGAGGCAAATCTCTTACGGTGCCATGTTGGTGGTGACGATCAACTAAGCAAAGAATCATTGCTTCAGAGGGCGAAGAGAGTACCTCTTTGAGTTAAAATAATTGATCGCTGATTTAAATAATAAAATTCTATTATTCTGGTTCTTTGTTCAGTTGTGAATCTCTCCATTATTTATTCTCTAGGTGTTATTTATATAATCTGAAAAAAAATGACTTTTGGCCTACTCTGTATCTTCGGCGAGGTAAGTTAGTTTTACTCGTGAATTACATTTGCTAAGATATTTTAGGCCTTGCTTAACATAGTGATGCCGCAGTAATTTCTACAAATCAGACCTCATCTCCGTTCTTATGAAGAGGTCAGGTGACTTCCAATCTGGTGTTTGATTCTGATTTCAAACTGTAACGATTAGATCATAGAAGTTAGATACCTGTAGTCGATGATATTGTTTTAATATTTCTGCGTGGATTTAATTAAGACTGGGTGCCTTGCCGTTCTTTAACCTTGTAATTGCGTTAAATACCTACCATGTTACCAGTTTTAAAGCCGTAGTCCGTTTCGTGATGAAACTATTAAGTATTTGTAAAACAGTAATTTGTGGCGCTCACGGTTTGTTGGTTTTTGTGAGAGAGGGTTGTTATACTGCTGCTTAACCCAAGTTTTCGTGTGTGTTCGGACCACGTACTACTGATAGAGCTAAGGACATCCAGTTCTATCCAAAATACGTTTAAATATTTATATCGAACAACTTGATACAGATATCAGTTTCAGTCGCTGTTAACTTATAGTGATGTACTGTCACTGGCTTTAATCAGAATTTCCTCTGGTTCATCTGAACTAGTCCATTTGTCAAGAGTTACAGATCTGGATGAGACCTTATGTAAACAGTGACAGAATTGAGAAAAATATCTTTGTCTAAATTATATTTTTCTGGTCTACGGTTAGAATTAGTTTGGTGTAAATATTTTCGAAACAAAGTTGATTGGGAAACTTATGTTCCACAAAATTTTTATAGGGAAACTAATTTCCCATTTAACTTAGCTGTGTGAATAAGAGTGATGCATAAATTTCAAGCGAGCAACATTCCAGATTTTAGTGTGGCCTCTGTACTTTTCGAATATAAAAATCTAATATTGTAACGAATATGAATGAACCATATAAACCCCCATTCTGACACATCTACTGCTTTGCTCTATACTTGATCATTGTGTCAAGATACATTACCATAACGACAGATTTCCAATGGACAATTGTCGCTTTTGATTGGACGTTTTTAATAATTTAACGAATTTGAGATGTGCAAAAGCTCGTCACAATAAAAAATTCGTTTTAAATCTAATGGAGGATTTTTTTTTGTAAGCCCTTCTTTTAAAATTAAGAAACTTTCATCGTACGATTAGCTTTCCCCCATTCGTTTACGAATTTAATTAACGTGTTCTTTCCAAAGAAGCTTAGCATCTAGCCTGTCTAGATATTTAGCTCGGTTTGCATGCGGTATTGTTTCTCGATTTATGATAACCGGAATGTATCCGCTCCTATTGTTCGTAAAGTTCAGTGAACTGATGTAGTTTCGTTTAGTGTAATTCCCAATTTTATGGTTCAATTATTTGCGGACTTTGTTTTCCTCTAATGCTTTCTCAATAATATTGGTTATCCTGTGCTGATCTGTTGTTGAGTGATGGTTACGAAATTCAAACTGCTGATTCGGGATTGATTTTTTCCTCTCGATTATTGAATTACGTCTGTTCCCCAATAATTGGTAACAACGACGTTAATCTGAAGTAATCATAATTACTTCTGCAATTTTCCATAATCTGAATACGAATTTGATTCTGAAGACGGGATTTACAAGATGGTTGAGCTTTCCTAAATCTATCTTTGGTAGCTTTGGTCAGAGAGCAAAACTTCTTCAGTTAGTAATTTTTGGCCGCAAAAGTTTAAGCTTTGTCTTCGATATTTCTAACCCAATTTCCATTTGCTGGTGTTATTGATGGAATTTGAATAACTGCTTGTTTGAGTTTCTTGGTTGCTTGCATTTTCTTCTTAGTTGCTGAGTGGGGTGGTTCTAGTTCAATTTTTCTGCTAGAAGTTTAATTTCCCTAGGGTAGTTGTTCCCTTTAATCTTCTTTTTCATTTCGGTTTTATTTTCCCAAGCTGTCTGTCGCATACAAAGTTATTAATTTCGTTTTCTAATTGCTCAGCCTTTTGCAACCTTCCCACTAAGTTAACTTTTGCTTCTAATGACTTTAAATAATATTCCAAGATGTATGTTTGTTAACTAGCGTTAGATGGTTTAGCTTGTATGATTTCTTCACTAAGCGTCAGGAGTATCGATGAATGGTCAGAAATTAAGCTATGACTTTCATCATGAAAAAATCAATCAGATTATGTATTTTATTACGATCAGTTAACCAAAAAGGAGCTTTTAGAAGTTCCTTACTTTTGCTTGTTGTTAGTGTAGAGCCCCAGTGAGTATTTCTTGCATTGAAGCCTCCTCCAATTCTGACTCTATTATCCCGTTTTGTTTGTTGAAAAATTCAAGATACTGATAAAAAAGTAGTAACTTTTGTTAGCGAGTCTTGGACACTAAAAACTCGGAGTAACCAAAAGCTTGCCGTTTTTTAATACAAATTAGTGTGTATTATGATTATGTATTATATACGCCCTGAAGTCGGCACCAGTGAAAATATCCGAAATCCTCCTGCATAAATTGGGAGTTCCCAGTGGTTTTTGCCCGAAAATGGTCCACTGGAAGTGGCAGTTTCTTTAACAGCTTTTGCGTTTTTTGCAAATATTTTGAAAATGATATAATTTATTTTTTTATTTATTTAACAAAAACTAATATGAACTAAAAAATTCTAAATTTATTTCGCAATGTCTGTCCAGCCCAGTTTTCCAAAATATAAGCGGAAATGACGATTTTTTTTTCAGAAAACTAATTTTTAACAAAAATTAGGCCCCTGAACAGCTCAGACGTATTTGTTGTTCGGGATGAAACTTCATACTTAAGCTTTTTACATTTTGAAGACCCAGTGATGTTTGGCCTAAATTGGTCCACCGGAAGTGGCAAGTTCCATAGGAGCTTTTGCTTATATTTTAAATTTTTAAATTTTACCGGAAATGACGAGTTTTGTTAAAAAAAACTTTATTTCACCAAAATTTGATATCTCTACAGTCCAGACGGATTTACTATTCGGAATAAAACTTCACACCAGACCTTTTTCCATAAATTGGGTGATTCTTACGAAATGTGATGGAAATCTGTGTACTAGAAGTAGCAGCTTCCGTATACATATAAGCTTCTTCAATTTTGTAGTGGTGTTGAAAAGTATTGCATTTAAAAAATTAGTTTTTGTTAAAATTTCGGTAGGTTTAATTTTTCGCTTTAGAAATCAAATGTGGTATATTCGAGATCAGTATATATACATACGTGGTAAAAGGAATTCGGGTGTAAGCCACAACACATTCCATTGTTTTATTTTGTAAAAGAAAGTGAAATGTAAGCAAGTAAGAAAATTCTAAAAAAATAATTAAAGCTTCAGTTGATTTTTGTACTTAATTCTAAGTATTAATTCATTATTGTATATATTTCGAATTAGACTTTATTTTGAACGAGTCTTTTAATTAAGGTTACTTGGTATTTATAACCCTTTTCTAGGCTCTTTTACGCATTAAACATTTACGATATTGAGCCCCAGTAATATATGATTTAGAATCAACTTAGCACGGAAATTTGATTTTAAGTGTTAAGTTGATTCTAAACCGTCTTTACTAATTTACATTATTTTTAATTCCTTAGTTTTGTAATTAAACAAAAATTGTATCGCGTGTTGTTTTCAGCGAAAATTACCAAACAAACATTTCGGTGCATTTGCTCTATCTCAGATTGTTCATTGGTATCGAAAGTACTCGAGAGCCAAATTTTCAAACAAAAATATTGAAAAATTTAAAATTTTTAACAGCATTTTTATTTTGAGTACCCGGACGAAATCGAACTGACAACAATGTGGACAAGTTACACAATCATCATTTATATTATCGTCATGGCTCAATTTATAATTGGCATCGAAAATGAGTTTTTCACATTTAGCACAATATTTCATTGCTGGAAGATCTGGATTTATCGTCTTATATCAACATCATTTTCTTCTTCTACATATACATTCTCCGTTCCAAATGCAAATTTTGTTCCTAAAAAAATGTCAGTTTTTACGATAAATCATAAAATACAAAATCCGTCTTGTGTAAAAGTGAAAATTTGACAATAAAAATGAAAAATCGTATATAAGTATAAAACAAATCCGAAAAAATGAGAAACAGACAATTTTCTATTCTTCACATCTTATCGTCGTTCAAGTTTTATCACCCCACAAACGACATCGAAACAAATAAAAAACTTTGCAACATTTTTATGAAAGAAACCAGAAACTGAAATAAATTAGGAGCAAAACAGTTTTATATCGATAGTGTCGAATTTGGATTAGCGCCAACGTAAAATGATTTGTTGATTTTTAGAAAAGTGCAAAGCTATTTATTGGAAAAATTGTTAAAATGACATTTTTTTTAAATATTACTTGTCGACATGTGTTGATATTCATATGTTCATTAAAATTCGGATTAGAATATATTATAGCATTTATAAATTTTATTTTGATACACATCCGATTTATAGCTATAGTCGCTTAGCTCAGATTTTTATTTATACACGCGTGTAGCATGGGTTTACATATAAATTAAAGGCGACAACTCAAAAATAAATTTTATTAGCCACAAATTTGTACATTAACATAAAATCTAATTTTAACGTAAATTCTTATCAGTCATCCAAATACAAAATAATTTTAGGTACAATCACATTTTATTAGACATAGTTTTCATAAATTATCAATAAAAAAATAAAACACTTGACACCATAATTATATCATACTTTGGGTACTTATGCAACATAAACACACGCTAACGAATTTTTCGGGTTAATTTACAAGCGCCGAGAATTCATCCATCAATCAGTTTTAGATAGGTGTACTATTTGTATAAAGCAGATCAAATGTGTTTGAATTGTCGATAATACTACACTGTATGACACGCGATAAACGATAATCGTATATCGCTGTTTATAGCAGATTGGGTGTGGTTTAGTTGAAGAGAATATATGGCTCGGTTCTGATAAGCATAGCATTTATGACTTTTGACAAATTTAATAATGCAATTGGTACGATAAATTTATCACCGCATCGATTAATTAAATTAAATATCATTGGGTTATTCTCTCGGTTGAAACTGGTTCCCTCGATGTAAACGATTTCTATACATATTTCGTTTGGTGCGCTGATAAGATAAGCCACTTCAAACTTGATGATGCATTTAACTGTTTATTTTTTGTATAAAATACCTAATGATAATTCCACCCGCACATGCAAAATTTCATTGTTAATGATAAGACAAATTTTGGTGACTTTTTACAGTAGGAGAGGAAGTTTTAGTGATCATGGAAATTCTCAAACTCCTGATTTTTGTAAATAGTTTTGAGGAATATTTTTTTTGGTTTCTTCATGTCTGCGACTATAAGTTTCTCGAGCTTTCTGAATTTATTTGCGATGGATCACTTCATTCACAGTAAGTTGCCGAAAAAAAATCAGTGATCCTACATTTTAGAAGCGAACTATTTATTAGGAGGGAGTTTTGCACCCGGTACCCGGTGAACTTAGAATCATTTTCAAGTGAATTGACTATACAATATTTACAGAAGCAAGGATGTACGAATTTTACGTTTAATTTCTAGTCGTTTGTCAAAATTGCGATTTCCGATCCACTCTGTTCAGCCGGAGTCTTAATTTTACTAAGGGCCAAATCGACAGACGCAACTACAACTTGTAGTTGCAGTCGGTGATTTTTCGAAATTGATGTTCGAATTTCGTATTTTTAAACCACACTATATCTGCAAATTAATTCACGAATTTATTGTTGTAGTGTCAATTTTTCGAAAACAAGCAACCAACGCAAAAAAAAAAAATTTATTTTTATATGAGAAAACATTACAAAAAATAAATGAAAATACCTATACGAGTATAGTTGATTTTCATGTGTCATTTTTTAAAAGTTCAAAAATCAAAATGACCCGTTTAAATGACGAAGATAAAGAACTGTTATTAAAATTAATAACGAAATATAAAATAATTGTTGAAAATAAAAAAACGGACGCCGTATAAAATAAAGCAAAAAAAGAATGTTGGGTAAAAATAACGAGCGAATTTAATGTGAGCAGTACAAATGGAAAAAAAAATTGGAAGCAGCTGAGAATAGCCTACATGAACATGAAGGGAAAATTAAGAAAATGCATAGCCAATAATAAGCGGAATGTAACAAGCACCGGTGGTGGACCCTCTTCAACTCCTGTAGATGAGGCAAACGGTCTCTTGTATAGTTTACTGGAGCCAACAATTATATCAAATCCTAACCGATACGATGATGACGGTAGCGGCGATGTAAGTAAATAATATTTTTGATGTGTAAACCATAGGCCAACTGCGTCGATTATACAGAAAAAGTAATAGACCAATTTGACGATAATATACACATGCCATGTTTACACATCTCCTTGAGAGTACTAATGGACTTACCAGTTTTCTTATTATAAATATAACATATAATTGTAATATATTCATATACTTCAGGAAATAAACGAAATCATTGAATTGGAAGCAGAATATTTGGACGATGATAACATTATAAACACGGCAATTAATAATATACCATCCCAAAACATCCCTACCACATCCCAGAATATTTCTATATCCCAAATCAGTCCTTCCACACCACGTGATTCATGTACTTCCAATACCCAAAATACTATTCCGGTATCTAATCCTCCTAATAGCATTAATCGACCAAATTTACCAAGGCTTAGAAATCGTGGGCCTGGTAAATCCTTGGATAATGTAATAAAACAAAGACAACTAGATGCCTTAAATGAAAAAATTAAACTGAACAAAATACAGCAGAAGGCGGCTAGAGCCATTTATAGTACTACAAACAAAAGTAACTATAAAAGTAGCGAGAATGACGAAAATTAAAGCATTTTATTTTGAATATAAAATAAATATTTATTGAATTTAGAGCATTGGTTTTAATTACAAAATAGATACCCTTTAAAATGTATCAGTGATTTGTCTCCGCACATCTGCATTAAGGTTATATTCAGCTGAATTAGGTGGTTCAGTTGGCACATTTTGAATGATACGTAAGTAATCATCGTCATCTAATAATTCATCCCCCAAATCTATAGCAATATTATGTAGTACTGCTGTGGCAATGATTATGGTTAGAAAATTGTCTAACCGAATTTGTGATGCTGAAAATCAAATTAAGATGAGAATAATTAAGGAAAATCGTTTCATTTGTATACTTTTTACCTTTGCTTAATACAGAAAACCGCCGCTTCCATATACCAAATGTTCGCTCGATGCATGCACGCGTAGAGCATAATGCTTTGTTGTACGCAATCTGCTGACGAGATTCCGGATTTCGATATGGTGTAATTAGATAATTGGTACATCCATACCCTCCATCTCCGATCAATAACGCATTACCAAATTCCCCGTCTCCAAAGCGTCGTTTCAATTTTGAAAAATTAAAAATTGTTTGGTCGTGTGCTGATCCGTGCTATCTAAAGTATATGTTTATGGTAAGTTAAATTATTATAAATTTTCTGATATTATTATGATATACCTAGCAACTACGTTTAAAAATTTACATTTTGTGTCGCATACAGCTGTGACGTTTACTGAGAAATACCCTTTCCGATTGCGGTAAATCTCTGCATTTTCTCCTCCTGGTGATTTTATTGGAATATGACATCCGTCAATATATCCTTCGAGGAATTCCTTTTAAATTATAAAATTCCGTTCGTAATTTTAATCGTTCTTCCTGAGTCGCAGGCATTTTAATAAACTGTCTTGAGAAACTTGCAAATGCTCTCGATATTTCATGTATTGTAACACATGCAGTTGACTGTGTTACGCCAAGTAGGTCCCCAGAAACAGTTTGAATACATCCTGTCGCATAGTAGCACAACGCAATCATTATTTTTTGTCGCACTGTTAATGGAAATCCTCGATTGTCGACATGTGTTAAATCCTTCTCGACTAGTTTTTCCAAGTAACTCATATTTTTTTTGAAAAACGAAATCGCATTTTAAATTCATTATCGTTATAATAATTTTCATCAGTTCTTTCTTGAAAACTGCACTCAGGTTTCCAAGAAATAGTCAGAGTCATTTGATGAAAATGTATCATCAAAGTCGTTCATAGTAGCAATGTGTTTCACTCTTGTTTATTAACAATACGTATATAATAATGAAGCACACAAGAATAATTTAACACACAAATTTTTGAGACTTGTTAAAGCTTCTATTTTAACAATATGTACAGTACATATGTCTACCAATGGTGAATGTAATACAAAATTAACTAGAATTAGAAAAAACTTACAAAATTACTTTTTTTTAATTCAATATATCCAGACGAATATATAAAGGGTTATCCAATTCGAGGTTGATAAAGTAGAAATCTGTATACCGACATCTGTCAAAGATAAACGTCAAGTACGCTGTCATTTATTTAGTTGACATTCTGCCATTTAAGAATATGGAGCATTTAACTTACGCAAATTGGGTGTTGGAAAAACAGGCCGTCGATGCTGAGTTTTCGAACAAAATTTTCTTCAGTGATGAAGCTCATTTTTCGCTTGGTGGATACGTTAATAAGCAAAACTGTAGAATTTGGGGCTCAGAAAATCCACAATTGATTGTAGAGAAGTCATTACACCCGGAAAAAGTCACTGTTTGGTGCGCATTGTGGTCTGGTGGTGTGATTGGGCCGTATTTTTTTGAGAACAACCATGGACGAACCGTTACCGTCAATTCTGAGCGCTATGGCCGCATGTTAACCGATTATTTTTTTACGAAAATCGAAGATTATGATCTTGACGATATGTGGTTCCAGCAGGATGGAGCAACCAGTCACGTAACACGAGCAAATCGAGATCTTTTGCAAGAGAAATTTCCTGGACGTTTGATTTCGCGATTGGCTGATGTCAATTGGCCTCCAAGATCCTGTGATTTAACGCCTTTGGATTTCTTTTTGTGGGGCTACGCGAAAGATCGTGTTTACGCAAACAATCCTCAAACTCTTGACGAATTGAAAACTAATATTCGTAAGGTAATGGCCGAGATACCGCCCGAAATGTGCCGAAAACTCATTGAAAATTACCGCAAAAGAATCAAGGCCTGTAAGAAGTCCCGTGGAGGACATTTGAATGATATCTTGTTTAACTAAAAATGGCAAGGATCAATCTGTAAAATGAAATAAAAATTACAA
The DNA here is from genome assembly GCA_963691935.1 of Nephrotoma guestfalica. Taxonomy (NCBI): domain Eukaryota; kingdom Metazoa; phylum Arthropoda; class Insecta; order Diptera; family Tipulidae; genus Nephrotoma; species Nephrotoma guestfalica. Next base: position 264,772,998 of record OY829914.1, on the reverse strand, counting down.
TACATTTCGAATATTTTGTGTGTTTTTTTTAAGTTTACTTTATCAAACTTAAATTAGATAACCCTTTACAACACAAATAAATAATAATTTGACGTTTAATAAAAAAAATTATTCGAAATTCGAATTTAAAATTCGCAATTAAACGTCAATTGAATTGTCGATTGCAGTCGTCGATATCCACGACTACAACAAAAATCAGCACTTTAAAGTGTCAATTTATTGTGGTTTAAAAATACCAAAAGAGACAATTTAGTCGTATTTGTGAATTAATTGTCGTCTGTCGATTTGGCCCTAAGACATTTGTGTGTTAACAATTGTCTTTTGTAGTAAACGAATGTTTACTAGAAAATTTTGATGCATATTTTTTGTACCAGCAACCAAGGTTTCACAAAATTTTAAAAAGCATTGAATAACTAATTATTAAGATGAATATGAAAAGAGCGCTCAATATATGCAATAAATAAAATAATGAATTTTTGATCAGGAATATTGTTATCAACGGGAGGTCCTCAATCGCTAAGTTAAACAAAGTTAACAAATTGTTAACTTCTAAAGTCCATTACGAAATTGTCACGACTAAGGAGAATAAAACCAATCCTAAAACAAATGATTTTGTTACAAACAAACAATTCATTCACAAATTGAGTCTATCACCAAGATAGAAAGGAGCATGACAAGTTTCTTAATTAAATATATTAAATATTAATATTATTAGATGTGACTACCTTATAAAAAATATTACACAATCCGACCATTGATTGTCGAGTTTTCGACAATCTACTGCCGTTGTGATGTAGCCATTCAAAAATTTGGGTTATAGGGTCTTCTGAATTTTGTACTTCCAAATTTTGATAAATAATAGTGTCAGTCATGGTAACATTCGTTTTCTCATTTGCTCTCAAATTCTCTGAGAATCGACTCTCACTAGAGTGCGTCTATGGTTTTGAAAAGGAGTGTATACGGGTTTTACTGCTGCTTGACAAATTTTTTATTTCATTTATAAAATATTTTTATTTGTAGATGTCCCTAACTTCCAATTCAGGTATTTTGTTTCTATTTATCAATTAGACAACATTGTAAAAATGTAACACAATACTACATTTTATTGTCAATTTTTCGACAATTTATTGTCGTTATCGTAGGTAGGGTCATTATTATAGGGTCTCATAAATTTTCAACTTTCACATTTTGGCTTATTGGGTTCTAACTTTATGTGCAATTTTATATAAAAATAAATGTTTTTCACTTTTTTTAAATTAATTTAAATGTAAATTATTATTTGTCTCAGTTGTGTGCAACATGCACCTAGGTAATTAACAAACATAACAATATAATATGAATCTATTTTTTTTTGCTGGCGCTACATCACATTAAGGGATCCTAGCCAGGTCCCAGGGTTGCTGAAACATGCACACTGCTGCTGGATAAAATATCCTGGCATAACGGAACAAGGAGATGCTATCGTTTTCCTTTTACGTGTGTGTCAATCACAGCTTCTTCATTAGGTTTACAGTTTAGTAGGTTGCAATCTGTTATATTTCGCAGAGCTTAGTTAATCATGTTCGTATGCAGGGATTCATGTTAAAGTTTGCTGAAAACCTGTGAGAAAGAAGAGGACTTAGGCTAGAAACTCATTTGCTATGAAATTAGAATTATTTAATCACAAATTGAACCAAAAATTCGTATTTACGTATTTTAAGCTTTGGAAGCGAAAATGGACGTTGTGTGATAAGAACAATGAATCCTCAAATACACAAAAAACCTAACAGTCATAATTCGTCAAATATAAAACGTTTATTATGTGGGGCATGATCATCGGCAACGTTCTCTCCCGTTTTTGTACGACATAACGTTAATATTGAATCAATATTCACATTTAAAAAAAAACTCGTGTGGTTTCAAACAAATAATACAAATTTAAACAACTATTAATACAGGAATGTACTCGGTGAGCTACTTCAGCGCGAGCTTCTTATTTTCTAATATTTAATAACTAACTAACTTAATTTTTTATTAAATAACTTTGATCTGAGCTGGAATATTTAAAATAATTTGTCAAAGCCCGCGCTGGTAGAACGTTGTTTCACAAAATGCTTCGAGAAGCCTCCAATTTCAAACCTTAATAAAATACGGTATCTGCTTTAATAATTACCGTTAAATAAAATAACTCCACTTGAATGTTTCGGCGGCCACGCGCTTAAGCTAATTTTAACATTAAATTTTATTTTGTTCATAATAACTCACCACAGTCGTGAATTTCAGTGTATTTACTATTTAGTGATAGAGATGAATTAGATTTCATCTTTCTCAAAGCCTTCATGCCTAGACCTTTCCAACGAAATCGTCACCGAGTTTCAAAGACGCATAGAAGTTTAACTGATTTAAATTAGAATTTTTGAGTAACGTCATAGCCTGGAGCTTTTTATAAAATACGGTGCAATAATTATTACTTGTCGACAAATAAAATGGCTGTCGCGTCAATTAATGTTGGACTTTCATGCTTTATTGAAATCTAAAAACAAAATTTTTGTACGGAGTCTGTGTGTTAAAAATAATTTCAGCATTTATTTTGTTTTTCTTAATAAATAACCGTGGTGAATTTGAAATAAGAATGGTGAATTAAATTTAACATTTCTGAGAGTCGTTGCGCAGAATACCAGGAACGCAGCTCGAAAAATCCTAGAAATTTAGAAGAAGAATCCTAGAATTTATCTAAATTAACAATTTTGGTCGATAACAATAACTATGGTGAATTTTAAACATTAGTGGTGAACTAAATTTAAGACTTATGAAAGCCTTGATTCTCAGATCTTACCGTCGGCATCACCACCGACCCTCTGTAAGAAGGAAGTTATATTTTTGTATTTCGAATTTCGAGTGACTTCAAAATTTTCAGATCTTTATAAAATACGGTACATCTCTCTAAATAATTATTATCAAATGAAATGACTGTCAATGTTTTTTGAGCGGTTTCGCTTTGACAAAAAATAAAATTTTGAACGGCGGCTATACGTGCTCAAGGTAACTGCAGCATTTTAATTTCTTTGTAATTAATAATTGCGGTAATGTTAGATAATTTTAACAGGAACTTTTATTTTTTTTATAATAAATAATCGTGGTCAATTTAAATTACGCCTGATAAATTTAACTTAAACATTCCGAAAGAATTCATACCCATCGACACCATTACCGAAAATTAGAAAGTTTTAAGCTTTTTGTAAACTACGGTGCATCTTTGTAAATAATTACCGTCAAATAAAATGACTGGAACTAGGTGCGTTGACATTACCACCGAGTCTCTCAAACACTTAGAAGTCACTTTACTAAAGTTGCAAATTTTGAGTGAAGTTATAGAATTGAGCTTTTTATGAAACAAATTATATCTCTCGAAGTCATTACCGTAAAATAAAACTGTGTTAAAGGTTATTGGACAATTTTGAGTTCACAAATATTAAAATTACAATTTTTACGGCGCCTACTTGCTTACGATAATTTTAGCCGAAAATATTTTCTTCATAATAACTGTGGTAAATTTAATACTTGAGTGATGAATTAAATTTGACCATTCTGAGAAAGTTCTTGTCCGGGCCTCTCATCAATGCAACCGGCGAGTTTTTAAAACACCTAGAAGTTAATTTATTTAATTTAGAAATTTTGGATGACGTCATTGCCTTGAGCTTTTTATAAAATTAAAGTTTATCTGTCTAAATTTTTAATTACCGATTAAAAATGAAGCCTCAAGAAATTCAAGTTTCTAAAAATTCGTTTGTTAATAAAGCTCGATAGCTGTTTAAACCCAGGGGCATTAACCATTTATCAAGAGTGTATAGCTACACAAATTAACAATTATCGAAAGTGTATTTACACAATTTAATCAAAAGTGAATTTTCAATATTTCATTACAAACAAGTTTTTTATACGCGCTACACAAATTATTCACAAATTTTTGAAATCTGCTCCAATGGCAATATATGGTATGCTGGTTTAGGAGCTGTTTAATGGCCCTAGATATTGTTTAGATCTGTGAATCTTTAGGATTGTGTGTTCTTTTACGGTATAATTTTGAAAACCTACTTTTATTACGACCTTCGGAACTTTTCAGTGATTTTTCCTAATAAAGTGTTTACAGATCTGAACGGATATCTCTAGAATTACTTGCTTTTAGCTTTCAAACAGCCCCTACACTTACCCGATACATATCGCAATTGGAGTGGGTTTCTAAAATCGGCGAAAATTTCTTGAGGGTCGCGTTAATTTGGAGGTTATTAGTGATGCAATCTTTTGCGCTTTAAAACATGTTTTTGACTGACCAGGCTCGTTAAATATGGTTTCTTCCTTTGAAGTTCTACTTCTGAGGCACTATTCTGGCTTTCTTGCCTGGCTCCCTTTTCCCAGGGAAATCCGGAATAGTGCCACCGGGAATCTTTAACAGTTGTAGATAAAGAGTGTTATCCGATGCGATCGATAAAGCAGATTTTTCAGATTTTGTTACTTAATTTAAAAATTTACAATTAACATAATTTTATGTTAATTTGTAAAATGTTGAAATAACTTTTTACAAATAAAGCCTCTAATTAATTACAACACACAATTATTTATCATTTTTTACAAAAATTAAATGAAGTAAAGAAAAGTCTTAAACTTAAATATTTACCTAAGCATTACTATGATATCTTTATGAAAAAAAAATTTCTTACGAACGCTCAAGAAAAGTTTAATTCAAATAAAGCTGTACATTATTTTTCCGTTGTGGGTGGGGCTGTGTATAAATAAATTAAGTATACTTTGATAGTATTTATATAATAAAGCTTCTTGGTAGTTAGGTTCTTACTTTTAAACATCTTAATTATATCGTTTAGAAGTAACGCTAAGAAGATTTATAATTGCGAAATATCAAATAATTTAACGGGCCTCATTCGAAATTGTATGTTTTGGGTGAAGCAAATAAACTAATTTAATCTAATAAACGCGCATCGATATTAGAACTCATACCTCTGCATCCATATTTTGTAAAATAACCAACCACCGCACGACGACGATGACAGCACGAACCGACCATGATGACGATAATTCAATGATGGTAACTTTATTAATTTTAATTTTCTTTGATGTTTACATAATAAAAATCAATAGTAATTGTAATTCAATTATGCGATATGGAAATGTACAAGTTTTATGGTTTTTTACGATTTTTTCATTTTATTAAAACTGTTTTATGAAAAAAGTTACATTAAAATTTATAATTATTTATATATAATATTTATAAAGTCGATAAAAATTTTAAAGGTGGATACTGCAGATCAATTTTTATGTCTGCTTCGAGGGTTTGGGTAGGTCATAATTTAGTTTATATAAAAAGGAATTATGTACGAGTATTTAATTGTTAGCGAATATAGGAAAGAGTTTGAGGTTAGTTTTTGATATACAGTAAGTAAGAATAACTTGCAATAAAATAAAATGTAACTGGGTGATTCTGCAATAAGAGGACAAATGAGATTTTTTTCATTCTTTTAATAATTGTTTACAACATGGCTATGACGGATAAAGCCTTTATTCCAGCATTTTTGTGACTTTGATAGGTAGTTTGATTTCCCTTTTCTTCACTTTACCTGTGATCTTAAAGATGTGATTGTTCAAAGATCCCAAACACTCCATGACTTTTGGTAGCGGAGATAACAAGATACTTTATAGAAGAAAGGAAAGGGCCGGGGGCTGGGTTGTTGAGCTTAGGTCACTGCTTGCTGAAGTGCATACGGATTGCTGTTTAATTTGGAAACCTTACCTTCTTGATGGTATTATTTCTGGATTATAGGATTATACCACATTGTTGGCCGGGTTTTCTACAAGATTTCTGTTGGAAAGGTTTAGAGCTTCCATTTTTATCACTCATAATATCAGTGTAACTCTCATCCACAAATTTAGCTCAGTTGAAGCTACAGCTGTGCTTGTCACCATAAAATCTTCGATTTCATGAAAAACACTGGTAGTTAAAGGGTGCTTTTGTAGAGGCTCACAATTTTAAATTAAAATAGAACAAAGAAAAACATTGAATAAATAACTTTATGCCATTAATGCTTGAATATGACTTCGGCCATGTGACCGCCGCGGCTGGCGCGTACATGGCGTAATCTGAAGGTCCAATTTTCGATCACTCTTCACAGCAATTGTGGCCGTATCTCGCTAATAACTCCCCGAATGTTGTGTTCTAAATGTTCTATCGTCTCTAGTTTATCGGCGTAGACAAGTGACTAGTATATCAGGTGGTCAATTAACAGGACTATTACGTGAAATTAGTCGTTCATCAAATGTTTCTTTGGGTAAATTAATTGTATCTCGCGCTATGTGGTATGGGGCATCGTCCTGTTGGAACCACATATCAGCAAGGTATATGCCAGCCAAATGAGGTAAAAAATAGTTATAAATCATGTGTATATACCGTTGACTGTAATATTCCGCCCATCATCGTTTTTGAAGACACATGGACCAATGATTTCGCCGCGAGTAAGCCGCATGTAAAAGCATTTCCCAATTAAGTGCTTCCTACGTTTCCATAACCGGTTTTGCTTTGTGTGATGGTGCATTATCATGAAGTAAAATCACTTTGTGTTGCCCTTCAGTAGCGTTCAGTATTTATGGTTTCACCAGGTTTTAGAAGCTCAAAATAAATCACACTCTTCTGATCCCACCAAATACAAAGTATTTTCTTCCGTCCAAACCGATTTGGCCTTACAGTCGATGTCGATGGTTGTCCTGGATCAACCCAAGACGTTTTGCGCTTTGGATTCTCAAAATAGATTCATTTTTCATCGCCAGTCACAATTCGATGGAGAAATGACTTTATTTTGTGTCTTGCGGGCAACATATTGCAAGTGGTTTTTATATTTTCCTGTTGCCTTTCATTCAGTTTATGCGGAACTCATTCTCCCAGCTTTTGGATCTTTTTCATGGCTTTTAAACGTATATGGAGATGGCTTCTCGTGACGATAGTTATTTGTTTTTGCGTTTGAGCGTGATCCTCATTCAACAATGCTTGCAATTCACTGTCTTCTAACTTTTTTGGTGGTCTTCCACGTTCTTCTTGAATTTATTAAACCACCCATAGCATTGTGATTTACCAAGAGCATGCTTATCTTAAGCTTTGACAAGCATTCGATGTGATTCTACAGCAGCTTTCCTCAAATGATAACAAAAAATCAATGATGTCCGCAAATCGTAATATGTAGGCACTAAACTCGATATTTTTAACACGTAAAAAACATGCGTTATTGTATGAAACCTTGTGTGGTTATGAATTGGATGTTGTTGACAGATGTCAAAAGAAAAGAATAGCGCTGATGACGCGGTTTGTCGAAACGTATATTGACAAGTGGCGCCATTTATTGGTAAATTTCGGTTTCATACTTGCACACCTGGTATTACGGGGCAGCTCCAATTTTAACAATAGGGATTCTTCTTTGTCTAGCTATCTAAGTACACTTAACTTGAAATCCCCAATAATGCGTGTGAGCCAACTTTTGTGAATTAAGCAGCAAAGTGATTGATATTAGTTTGTGCTCTATATCAATTATTGACTTGGTTTTCAACAGGAAACTGACTATTGATATTCTTTCCTCAGACCATACATCTGTAAACGTAAACCTTATAAGCCCTCCTTCTATACCTTATCGTAATAAGAAGCTAACAAACTGTGAAACTTTCTCTTGTGAGTTCCAACCTCTGATAATATCACTGGGTAAGATACTTTCGACTGACGATATTGATTTTGCTAGCATCGTCCTTGACGCAATCAATCAATTAAGATTTCGAAAAATCTTATCTTCTCTTTACCAATATACCAAAAGACTCAGTCAGAATAAGCCGTTTAGGTGTTCCAATCTTAAAAACTAAGGAAAACTACCAATAAACTTAAGAATAGAGCCAAAAGTTCCAATCTTCAGAATGATTGGGATTTATTCTTTGTAGCGAAAGAATATGAAACAAGTATAAGATGTGCTTGTAGGGCTTCTTAGATTAGCTTTTGTGAGGAAAATAACAGTTTTTCCGGCATCGCCAGACTTAATAGGTCTTTGTCTAAGATTGACTCTAGCAGACCGGATGTACTACAGCCAGTGTTGTGCCATATTGTCTACACCGCGAAGATAATTAATATTCTACATATGTAGACAAGTAAAATTTGTTGTCGACAATGTAGAGAATGTAGACAATGTCGAAAATTATGGTTTCTGTTATCAATCGGTAAAATTCTATGATTTTTTTGTTTATTTGGCCATTTCGGCTCATGGAAATTATTCCTACCACACATTTGAAAATGTTGGACCCAAGTTGATGGAAGAATTAGTAACAGCTATCACATAGTGTAAATTTTATTCCAGGAAAACCACTCAAATACCTCAATATTTATATGAAGCTCGTAAATCCAGCAGGCAGAAAAATGTGCATGTGGGGCCATATCTGTACGCCGCACTTTTGCTTAAACGTAATGAAGGTCGACAGCCAGCATTGCACAGTGAATTTCTTTCATAGCCGTGAACTTTCTTTCATAGCCGCGAACTTTCTTTCATAGCCGCGTGAAAAAAGCCATAATTATGGATTATCTCGGGCTCGGCGAATTATAGAAAACGTTTTCGGAATACTAGCAGGCAGATTCCGAATTCTTTTAAGGACCATTACCCTTGAACCAGAAAAAGCATCAAAAGTATTAATTTTTACTTAGATGTAGACGATCGTTCTGCCCAAACTGAACAAAGTAGCTGGAGCTTAAGAACACAATTTTTTGGTTTGAAACGTTTAACAAACCGAAAATCTTTATCTTATGCTAAATTAGCACGGAATAGATAGTTTTAGTGAGTATTTCATTACTGCAAGTGCAGTAATACAAAATGTCAACCTTTGAGTTTCCTTGTACATTATAGAAATGATCTCGTGCTGTATTTCATGATCGTTCGTATTCGTTACCTTTCTTAATTCTCGCCTATCTTTTGTACGAAACAGATTTAATTTTTTGTGTACCATATCACGGTTTCCGCGAGGTTCAATCGCTTTTAATTTTTCGACTAAAGCGACTTTGTAGTCATCACTTTGTACTTGCCACAATGCTGGAAAACTATGTTGATTCAAAAACTCAGAATACAATTCTCAATAATTGCAGCTGTCATGTAAGATTGACAAGCACATCAATACACTCTCAATCATGATTGAACAAAACAAACATGTTTGACATTTCGTCAATCATTTTGGCAGGATTGCGCAAACCTTCAATCATCACCATACACGCTCAAAATGCTTGTACAAACCCCAAAATTGTCAAGTATGCTTGCAGGAAACTAACTAACAAATTTGCGTTCCATTGTAAATCTACTCACAAGTACTAGCAAATAGTTTGTTAACACGATGGAATGCTACTGTGTGCAAATGATCGAGTACGTATAATAGCGAACCGAAACAATTGAAAGATTAGGTAAACAAGAAAATGCGGAAAATTGAGAAAAGGTCTAAGCCAAACAGTCTATTAAATTTTACCGTAAAAAATTCTAAACTAAAGTTTTAATTTGAAATACCGGAAACAGGTGAATCTGGTGGGTTTTTATCTGCCAGTATTTTTATTTTTGCAGGTGGTCAAAATAGACTTTTACCGGCTTAATTTAAATTCGACAATTTTTTCGCCAAAAACGAAAAGTGACATCATCAGTTACCCATTTGCCAGTAATGCATGCAACATGATGAGCTAAACTTTGAATTATAACTATACACAATATTGAAAATTCGCAATTTAAACTGGAAAACTGTAAGATGGGGAAAACAACAATAAAAAACAATAATCTACATTGTCTACGAATATTCTACATACTCTACGGATTGTTGACATTTTCTACGCCAAAGTGAATTGTTACACTATTTTCAACACCAACATGTCGAAAACTTCAGATTACGCGTAGACGCACAACATAGACTGCAGCTCCCTGATGACAGGCTGATCTCGTCGAATATTTAAATTGTGGAATTACTACTGACTGTTCACTTTCTCGGTTGCGATTTTATTAACCCTTCGTCTGTTGAATTCGGAGAACCCAATGCTACTGGCAACCCGTCTGTTTGGGACTTAGCACGCAGGATAGTCATTGTCGAAGTCTTGTGCTGAAGTATTTTCTCGTGTGCGTCGTATAAGGCAGGTGGCCCTTTCCTGCTGAATTACATCACGGATTTCGTGTTCTTCTGGATCCCTTATTCCAACCTTTTCAAGCTTGCATTACGTTCGGGAGTGTCCCGTAATCTTTTGGCAGCAGTAAAGTTATTTTCATTCCTAAAGCTGACAGGTCGGATTACACTGATCCTAAAACATTTAGCTCGATTAGTCCCTCCTTATCATTGATCGCCACTTTTATAATTTCCCACTCTGTAGCATGCAGCATGTTTACAGAATTGGTAAATAATGTGAAACTGCTCTACATGAACTTGTTACAAGTATAATGCAAGTGCTTTCCATAGCCCCTCGTTATCATTATTGAGGCCTGCACTAATTTTTATATTGACCAAGCCATCGTTGTATGAATGGGATTCATGCTTAGGTCTCGCATTGCAGTACTCGCTCTTGGTGATTGATGATAAATTTTCAACCTTTTCATTTCAATGACAAACTGTTATCAGAATTCGACTTCGATAATTCCTTCTCAGTGTTTTTCCCATCGTGAGACTTGGTCGCCCCAAGATTTCAATATCCGGGTGTCTGAGTCATTAGTTTTCTTCGCAAATGGCTTTCACTCTGAGTTAGGTTTGGGAACTTTATTCCAGGCCGAATTGATTGCTCTCACACTGTGTGCGATGGATGTGCCTAAACTGGCTGTTCCATTAAATCATTTTATTTGCTGCCTTTGTTTGCAACAATCGTGTCACGGCCATTTGGGTGACTGCTCATTGTAATATTGAGGGAACTGTGCTTGCTAATTTTTTTCCAGGATGAAAGCTATTAAGAACTATGTTCGCGAATCCACTGTTTGCACCATGGACCCATTGTGTCACTGAGCGAGGTACCTCCTTGAGTTCCAGCCAACTTTCATAATAATAAATTAGATAATTGATCCACAAAATACAGCATTACTCCTGATGGGCCGCTTTACAATTTAATAATTTACGTTAATACATCTATCTGAGCGACACGGCAAAACTCGGGTTAAATTAATAAAAAACGGCACCGTTATTTTAAACGTTTTTGATTACTTCCGCGGCTGCGTGGGATAAACCACAGCGTTATGTTAAACTACAATGTTTTGCAGAGTTATAAGAAATTAAATCTATCTCTACAAAAATGTAAACGTCTCCTTTATTTAGATTAGAAAGAATAATTCAATTCCTATCTGTTCATAAAATGGCTATCACTTCTTGCCCCCGGTTTCTTATCCTATCCTATCGTATGTGTCAAAGTACACATACGAGTAAATGAAATTCGAGAAATAGAAAAATATTATGAAAAACTAAAGAAAAAAGGCTTTTAAATTCTCTTCATATCCATTGTGAATCGACTTTTACATTTATCCATTCGAAAATTGTATAAGAAAATATAAAAAACTATGAGGATAAAATAATAGGAATTTTTTGTGTGGGTGCTTGGTGGTTATCCTATAGCTCATCCTTATATTATATTAGGTAAGTCTAATATTACTCCTACTAAATTTATGGTTGTATACATTTTTTATTTTTCTGTCAAGTTATACAAAGGCAGTCAGTTTACGTATATGGCAGCACACACCCTTTTAATAATAGAAAATGTACCTAGACACACATATACTCCTCGTACTTTAAGGTATCCCTTTTAGTTTTGTATAAAAAGAATAATACAAAATGTCGTTTATACCTATATACATAATTTAAGTACTCGTGTGGAAAGCGTTATATACGTTGCCGGAAAAATCAATAAATCAAGTAATGGTTTTATCTTTGTTGAATCGACTGCGAGTGATATTTGTTTTAGCTTTTCCAATTTTTTTTTTACTAAGTCGAAGGTTATTGGTGGTATTATTATTAATCGATTTTAATTCGAATCAATGATGTTGAATGATTGAATGGTACTATTTAGTATAGTAGTTACGAAGGTGTGGTGAAGTATGAGTCGGATAGAAAGTCGACAATTATTATACATTTTATTTAAGAAACTCGTATGTACCTATGTGCGAACCTAAGAAAACCATAAAATATAAATGACTGTGTTATATGCGATAACTAAGAAATGCTGTATCTTATCTTTATGTGAAATCGTACAATATAAGTTAAGAATTTTTTTATTGTGTGCCAGTTCTCCCCCTCTCATACACATCTTGTTATAGGCTGCGATACAATGAATAAGATGTGCTGATATAAAACTTTGTTAGGTTTCATGATAACAAATAAATTATTTAGTCCAAAATATGTATCAAATTCTATGATATCATCTATTTTCATTTGTGGTAAATACAGTCGGATGAACATATGTTTATGTCACATTCATGCATCCTTCTCATTTTCAATCTAATAATATTAATGACCTATCTTTTCATTTAATTTCAATTATTGATTTTTGTTTTATTTTTATATTTGTTCGTCTTGTATTCAACATCCATTTAAATTATTCTCTCTATCTTACAGACAAGATATTTAATTTACACTTATCATAAACCCTTAAAGAATTGTTTCCAAGCACGCGTATTATATTGTGTACATATCCATTTTCCTCTTGATGTGTACGGTTGGATATGAGCAATTTTGTGTTTAAATGAAAATAATTTAAAAACTTAACGCACATAAAAACCAGATCCAACAGTCAATCACCTAATAATTGTCTAGCTCGTCTTAAAACTAAAATGAGAATGTGTGTGTGTAGTTCCTATTTTCAAGAGCCAAATATACAACAAACCTACAAAAAATGAGAAAGGTTAATTTTGGGTTTTTCATTTTCTCGTAATCCTTTTGGGTGTAAAGATAAATTATTCCCATTTTTTCTAGATTTGTGATTATTTTTTTGTGGGTTTTGGCTTAAATTACTACTCTATATGTGAGCGGTGTAATCAAACTACGAAAATGATAAATCTCAAAATAATGTAAGTAAAGTTTTATTACTCGTACAATGAGGAGGCAAGGTGAATATTATTTAGCATGCAATGATACTCATTTCTCTCTCTATCATGTTGAGCTGCGGTTGTCATTTTGGACTTTAATTTAATTTATATCGGGATTATAGATCCTATTGAAGGATTTAGTTTACTAAAGGTACTCCCAAAATCATTCAATTCAAGACGAATTGTGAACTGGAATACCAGAATACAAACTTAACGACTGCCTTCTAATGAATGCAATAAATCTTTTCGCCTACTGTTCATTAGACCTTGTGACGTAACCAAACATCGTCTCATGTTAATTATTTATTGGTACAATCATTAAAATTCATTGTTAAATTTTTTCACTCAGAGAAAAACTTGGGTCAAAAGAAACAAGAATCTGAGTCTATTTTGCCAAAATCTAGGTGTTTTTCGATCAACCAAATCTCTTAGTTAAAAAGATAAACAAGACCTTGGTTGAATCAAATTTTAATTTCAAATAACCAAATCGTAGTTATTTAATTTTTAACTCAGTTAATATAGCCAAAAACATATGGTTATTTTATTGTATAGAAGTAAGTGACCAGCTATTATGCAAAATCAACCAAGGGAAAAATTATTTTACTAATGATTTGTCAATTCTACCAAGTTTTCTTAGTAAATGTAATCAAATTGGCGGTTAACGTTGAGCCAGATATCTGAGAGAAAATGGGTACTATCAAACAATATTATTGGCAAATTGTACCAAATTTGGGTTATTCTGGGTGATAGCCAGATATTGTTTTTACATCTAGGCAGTGTTGCCAGGTTTCTGGAAACAAATTTCCCGTCATCGTACCCAAAAATCCCGATTTATTCCGTTCGTATTAGTCCCATTTCCCAGGAAAAATCCCGTAACCATTTATATAAAAATTATTATTTAGTTCAAATATTTTATTGAAATTTTTAAAAAAAATTATTTAGTAAAAATAAAAATTACAATAATTCAATATTATTTTAAATAAAAGTAACATAAATATTATTATTTATCACAAATTAGAAACTTCAGACATAAATAACGTAGGAGCGTACGAAATTAAATATTTACTTTAATTTTGATATAAGTTTGATGATGTTATCAACGAAAAGTATTTATCATCAGGTTCAAATGAAACGGCATTTATGTTTTTATTTTGCATAGAAGATTTGAACAGCGCATTCTCCAATGCGATTCCGTTTTTTAGTTTTGATGTCAGTCATTTGAATGAGGGAGAGTTAATATAAATTTAGCTGCTTTAGATAAATTGGGAAAAACGCAATCACCATTTAAGGCTCTTATTCCCGATATTTCTTTCCAAAACTCCTCTCCAACTGACAGAACTTGTAGTTTTTGTTTCTCATTATCAGCTATTTCGAATGGCACATCGCCTCATTCATCTTCCAGACGATACTTATCACACACATGTTCTAAATATCCGTGTAGACCAGAAAGCGTTTTTGAAAATTTTCTATTAAAATATTTAGAGCCTATTTAGAGCCCGAATAAAAATTCCTCATTTAGGGGAAATTTTTGTAAAGGGTGGTTAAATTTTAAGGGCCGATGTTGATTTTTAATAAAACACAAATTATTTAGGAAATTATTGTCAATTCTTTTTATTATGATAATATGGCATGGAACAAAATTTCGGCCAAATGGCCGCCGCGACCTCGGCGGCACATCTCTACCCGATTCTATGCCGTTAATGTGCCGAATTATCTCATCCTTTAGCTCTTGAATTGTTGCTGGCTTATCGACGTACACCTTTTCTTTCAAATAACCCCAAAGAAAGAAGTCCAACGGTGTCAAATCACATGATCTTGGCGGCCAATTGACATCGCCACCACGTGAGATAACACGGCCATTGAATTTGTCGCCCACAAGAGTCATTGTTTCGTTAGCTGTATGGCAAGTGGCACCGTCCTGTTGAAACCACATATCGTCCACATCTATATCTTCCAATTCGGGTCATAAAAAGTTCGTTATCATCTCACGATAGCGAACACCATTCACAGTAACTGCCTGACCGGCCTCATTTTGGAAAAAATACGGCCCGATGATGCCGCCAGCGCATAAACCGCACCAAATAGTCACTCTTTGTGGCTGCATTGGTTTTTCGACAATCACTCTTGGATTATGATTCGCCCAAATGCGGCAATTCTGCTTATTGACGAATCCACTGAGGTGAAAATGTGCCTCATCACTGAAGATGATTTTCTTCGAAAATTGATCATCCACTGTTGCCATTTCTTGCCACCATTCTGACCATTGACGACGTTTGGAATGGTCAAGAGGCTTTAGTTCTTGAGTCAATTGCACCTTATAAGCGTATAAATGCAAGTCTTTATGCATAATGTTCATCAACGACGAGCGTGAGAGGTGCAATTGTTGGACACGACGACGAGTTGAGGTGGACGGCTCTTCAGCCACACTATCGCGAACAGCAGCAATATTTTCTGCTGTACGAGCTGTACGAGCATGCACTGGTGTTATAAAATCTCCTACAGTACCGACTGTACGCACATTTGGACGATTAAATTGACCGAAAAAATCACGAAGTGCACGATATGCATTTTGATTTGAACGCCCATTTTCATAATATGCCTGAATAACTTTAACGCGTTGCTCGAATTGAGCAAATTTGAGCAAATTGAGTTAGTCTGAAATTGAGAAATGTCAAATTAAATGCAGAAAAAAACTTGACGTTTAGGTGTGGTTCACATTCAACGTCGGCCCTTAAAATTTAACCACCCTTTATAATCTTGTAAAGGCATTTTTCTGTAAAATTAGCACAATTATTCCGTATGTTAAATTTTTGTTCATTAGAAAAGCAACCAGAATTGTTTATCGATTTTTCGGTGTTTAAGTACTCGGTAAATTCTGTGCCGCCATTAAACTCATTCGCTGTTAGTTTTGTTTGGTTATTGACTAAGTTTTCAAAATTATAATATTGCCAGACATTAGTTCGTGAAGAACTTCCGATTTTAAAATCATTCTAGCAACTACGAGTACAAGCAAATTTTTTTTGCATTCTTCATATAATTTATGCACTAATCCACTGCTACTTTGGAAAAGTGCATTGAATCTATTGAAATAGTTTAAGATGTTCTTTAAAAACAATAAGTATGCTTTCATTTCAATATTTTCAAAATGATGCAAAATCTGAATCGTTTTTTTCCGTTTTGTAAAAGGTTTTCTTCCGTTTTGTAAATAAATAAAAAATTGATAAAAGGTTGTCCAATTTGTTAAAATATTTATGATGCTTGATTGCCCGTTCTCAAAAGATTCCTGAAACTCGCATAACACTGCTGAGCTTTTTGAACTTTCTGATACATAAGTTCCTATGTCTCTCAAGAAAATTTCTATATCTGATGGTAATAGCTCCATCGCCGATTTCATTTTTCGATAAGTTTTGTACACTTGGTACGCCCTAAATGAATATCTTGGGACCAGTGAATCAACTATTTGTATTGATATATTATTGACAGCCATAAAAGCGGCCATAAATAGAAGTTTAATTTAAGCTGACTTGATTTTCTTTTCATGATTATTTACATTAAAAAATGCACTTGCCGATGGCGTTTCTAGCATATTTTTTAAATTAATATTGTGCTTTTCACCGGAGTGATGCCGCTTAATTTCCGTGCGCTTACAAATTATATTTGTTTTACATGCTTTACAAAAGGCTTTCGTTTTATAATTTTTAACTTGCATTAGCCATGCTTTGTATTCGATGTTTTGCAGCCAAGTTTCCTGAAAATATTTCTTCTCGTGTGTTCTTTTCCTAGGCAATTTATTTTTATTGTTTAGTTTCTTACTATTGAAATCGGAAGTACAAAAAATCTCACATTTTACATGGATTTTCCCGTTTTCCCGTTTGGGTTAAAAATTCCCAAATCCCGGAATCTGGCAGCACTGCATCTAGGTGAAGTTACCAAGACGTTGGAAGTTTGATTTTGAACTAATGAAACTTGAATTCTTTAATTTAAAAAATTCGGTCGTCTCATCAGACTGCAGTGACTAAACTACAAAAATATTGGAAATACTTTGCACTTACATACAAACTATAATCACAATGCCTTAGCGAATTATTACGTTTCGCTACCCAATTGTCAACCCCTTCGTAATCTTGAATTTTATTTTAACCGACGTTGTAGCCAATTTTACCAAATAGGTAACCAAGTTTTGGTATTTTATTTTTTATTAATATTTTTTTTAGTAATTAAGATAAACCGAAATACTTTGTTAGTTATAACAATAATATTGTTCACCTAACAAAATAATTTTTGGTTAAATTAAACAAAACTACGTACCAACATCCTGTTAACTCAAATTTTGTGCACTTTTTGTAGTAACCAAATAAGAAAATACCAAATTTCTAAATTAAACAAGAGATTTGGTTTATCTAGCTCAAAATTTTGTGTTAAAACAACCAAATTGATTTAACTAAGTATTTGTTAGTAATCTTTTTGCTGAGTGTTTCATTTTCCATTAAATACCTTTAAGTAGCAACATGTCACTATTTCATAGGACATGGAAATTTACGTATTTTAGGAATAAGCTGCATTCGAAAATTGCAATTGCACAGTGACATCCAAGAGATTCTAACAAGGTTAATTTTACACGGCACTGAGATTCTAATATTTATAACATTTTGCTGATTTTTTTATTTTTATAGTTAAAATACGAGTTTACCACGAAAAAACTAATGTCGAGGCCCAAATGCCACTTCAGAATTTAAATTACATTATTTTAACCGGTAATGCTCCACAATCAGTTAGAAAATAGCAATGACCTCTTCCTCCAGTTAAACTATTTTCTTTTAAAATTCCCGTGTTAAATTTTTGTTATGTAACAGCAATTCAATTCTTTAATTTATAGAAACTTTGTGATGAATTATGCGGTAATTTCTTTAGGTTGGCTTTGTGAGCCAGTGTAGATTCATTTACCACGCGTGCAAATCAACTCGGCATATTTTTCATTAGTAGATTGACATTCAATTTATAAACGTACTAAGTAATGCATTTTGTGCACTAATATTTGGGGGTCTTCTCCTTTCACATTCGTGGTTATTGCATGATACTATTCTAGCTCTCCCTCTCTCTCTCTCTATCTTTCTCTCTTGCTTTCCCTGAACGGATGTTGCTGGCCTCACGATGGTCCTCCAATTATCTCGGTTCATCGCACTTTCCCTCCAGTTTCTATATCCTATTGTTCGCAGGTTTTTATCTGTGACTTACGCCGACTGGTTGGTGATCGGACACTTTTCCCATCGTTCGCTGTGATGGGGATCGTTCAACGAGGTCCAGCGAACTAACTCGGTTGGATTTAATGAATCTGATAGTGTCACAATCTCCAAGGAGACGTTTGATTTCGAAATCAACTCAAATTCGATATTCATGTTTGCCATCTTAACTGAACCATAAATACCTCGAATTACTTTCCTTTCAAATATAGATAGCACAGGTCTTATAAGTGCGAGCTTACATGACTGTGAAATATATTCTGCATTTTTTTATATCAAGCTTTCACAGCTGCCTGGACACCATTTGCTGATGTTATAACTGACCTGAGAAATTTGAAAACTTCTACGTTTTGAAACTTATGATCGTCTGTTCTATGCGAGAATGGAACTTGATATTTACCGTGTGGATGCTCTTGGATGTTAATAGACATGTAGTTTTGTCGCTGTTCACTGTCAGACCAATGCGGTTCGTGTGGAGGATAAGCAGTTTTAAATTGTCCTTGATACTATTTGGCCTTCAGCTAAGAAGCATGATATCATCTGCATATCCAAGAATTAGTCCGAACATAATGAATATGCAGCGCGAAGAGCAAACAGCACAGGCGCGAGCGCATTTTTCTGTCGCACACCTGATGTTATCTGGAAGGAATCAGACACAGTCCCGTCCTCTATAATTCTGTACAGCCAGCTAGACGTAGTTAGTTTACAGAGAGAAACAAACTTCATTGTAATTCCGAGACATATGAGCGCGGCCCAAAGGTTTTCGCGTTTGATGCTGTTATATGCCTGTTGAAAGTCTATATAAAGCTATTGTATGGTTATAAAACATCCACAAAGTGAAACACTGCGAGGCAAGGGATGATTCGGGCGAGTATCACATTAGCAAGAGCTATGCCAGGGTAATTTTCACATTTGAGACAGTCACCTTTTTTATACAGTGGACATACGAGTGTGGCCTTCTACTCCTCGGAAAGCTTCTCCTGTGGCACTATTCTGGTAATTCCCCGGGAATAGGGAACTGAGGAAATAACTTATATGTAATTTTTATTTAAAAAAATTTTTTCCGCCATGTTGAGGAAAAAAGTTAGTGTTAATTTTTTTGGAAACAAAATTAATTCGGGAATAATTTTCTCTGCCAATTTAGGTATGGAAAAATTATTCCCAATTTATAAATATTTACATCAAACTTTACTCTTCAGTAGGCCGGAAAAACATATTTGAACAGAAATTACATATAAATTATTTCCCTAGTTCCCTATTCCCGGGGAATTACCAGAATAGTGCCACTATTCTCAGTTCTGGGAGATTCCGTCAAGACCGAGTGCCTTTCCATTTTTTAATTTACTAATTGCTACATTTACTTTCTCTACCATTGAGTATAAGACGAGAATCATCTTGCCCGGTGGGACAATAGCTCGAATAGGGGTTATTTCGTCTATAGATCTTGGATGTACGTATTTAGTAAGATTTCTGGTATTGGCAAAATAGTCTCTTGAGTTTCCGTTTTACGCTTGGAAGCTTAGGTGGTTGATATAGATCCTCATATATTTGCGTTTCTTTTTCCTGGGGCGGAGATACTCTGTCTCAGTATACTCTGAATGTTATAAGCTAACCAAAACGGCTAGCATGGCATACAGCTTTTGTTTATGATGATTGGTCACTTGGAGGAGAGTTTTCATTTTTAGTAGCATGAATGTTAAATGTAGATGTTAATTTGCAAACTCTAAAGATCTATCGTCAGTTATGCTTGTGGAATGTCTCTTCGAGAACAAGACTTGATCAATTTGGTTTTCCGTTCTTCCATCATTTGATCGCCACCTGCCTTCTCGATTTTCTTAAGTTGAAAGAACGTATACTCGATACAACTAGATTGTATATTATAACCATCAGACACGTGATGTGTTGGCCGTTGGCGTTGTTCAGCTGATGCAAGCTGGGCAGTTGTGACTTGATATTGTTGTTTGGTCGTAGCGGGAAAGAGTTGTGTTCTTCAACCGACAGTTTACACAATTTGATCATTACTCTTCTGTATATGTTTTAGTTACATTTTGTTGAAGTAACACAAACCAAGGCAATACGAACCAGTAGGCACTTCTAGAACTCCCTTATCTTCCGTAGGGTCAGATGAAATACTTCATCCTTTAATAATACAATATCACCGACTGTTGTATTGAGTCCGATTGATCTAAATTTTATTAGTGATCGTTGTTGCTTTTTCGAAAGTCATTAAGTATTTACCGTCGGTATAAAGTTCCTAGTTACTTCATCCTATTGCAATATGCATATTTGTTATTTCTGGTTCCAGAGCTGCAATCAGTGCACTTTGTTGCTTCAATCAAAATTAGACCCATTATAGTTATTCTGAATAGTTATCCTTTCCTCCTATAAATGCTTCTGGTGTAAAGAGTATGTGTATTGTTACTCTATAGGCATCATAACATTGGTGGCCATACGAATACCGAGACATGACACTTGTAGGTGACCTAATGGTCAAGGTCAACGGTGAAGGTCATTTAATTCCCACCGGAAGCAACTATTCGGAAACTTGATGGCTCATTGTTTGTCTAAAATACACCAACAACCTGGAGCACCAACAAATCTATGAAACTCCAATCTCTATATGGTTGTTTTGTCTCAATCTACCTTGGCATTCTTGTTAAGCTGAGCTCACTTAATTTATTTGTATAACTCTACTTCAGTTGATGTATATTTCTTCTGGTAGATTATATTCCCTTTGTACTCGTACTTTACTTCACCAGGTTTCTTGTAAGTAGTTTTACTGTAATCGTTATTGGTGACAGCTAATATTATAGTCAAGTTTGTGCTACACAAATTAATAAAAATTTACACTGTAAAATTTGTTATTTTTCCTATTGGAATTTATTTTCAAAATAAAATTATAAAATTGGACTAATTCTAAATGTTGTGCCGTTGAATCTAGAAATATCTGCAGATTTTAGCTAACATTTTAGAGAAGGTAAAGCATATACCTACCTACCTAGTGTTTCGTTCTATTAAAAATTGTATTTAGAAATTGAACATTTTTGACTCGTTTCAAATAATATTCCAGCCAATTTTGGAGATGCCCACGGGGTTTCACTAACATTTTCAAATAGATCATCCAATCTACTGAGTCTATAGTGAATAGGATAAAACTATGATGGGTCTTACTATGTTTTAAAGATATTAGAAACTTCACAATTTTGAAAACTATTTCAAGTTTAGTAAAGAAAGAGCTAAATGTATTTACAAGTCCTGGACAAAAAACTTACGTTTTTTATACCGCCGATCGTAGGTTGTCCGCAGGTTCTCATCTACATTTTCGAATAGATTACACAATATTCTACCGTTATAGTGATTGGCATCCGATTCTAATAGGTTTTGCTATGCCTATAATAGAATTCATGTTTTCATTTGTACTGCCATTAACAAAGAAGTCCACGGAATCTCGTCTACGGTTTGCGGCAGCCTATAATATTTTCTGTCTATGGTTAGAAAATGGGTCAATTGTAATGAGTCGTAAAAAAGATTTTTTGAATTTTGAAGTTTCGTGATTTTGACAAAAATATTATTATTTCCTTCTACAAGATTTTAGCAATTTCTCCAATTGGATTTTAAATTGACATTCCCAACCAAGCGACGAACCCGTTTTAATAGATTGTAGTATATAACGGGTGTTTTTTTAGGAGGTTTGTTTTTCCGATAGATGTCGTTTTATTTTATGACAGTTGTTTTGACAGCTCAAAGTGGCATTTCTACTCAGTATTGTTTGGCAAATCATTATGAATAGGTTAACTCCAGAACAACGTTTTCAAATCGTGGAAATTTATTTTCAAAATCAGTGTTCAATTAAAAATGTTTATAGAGCACTTCGTGAATTTTATGGTGCACATAATCGTCCGTCAGAGACCACCATAAAGAACGTAATTACCAAATTTCGGTCTACATTCACTCTTTTGGATGCCAAGCCACCGACAAGAATGAGAAGAGTTCGTACAGAAGAAAATATTGCTGTCGTTGAGGCCAGTGTCGAAGAAAACGACAATTTATCGATTCGTCGTCGTGCTCAGCAAATTGGACTTTGTCCATCGACTTTATGGAAAATTTTACGTAAAGATTTGGGTTTGGTGCCATACAAAATTCAATTGGTGCAAGAATTAAAGCCACACGACCATCGTTTGCGCCGTGAATTCAGTGATTGGTCGTTAAATCAATTGAACGAAGATCCATTTTTTTACCGTAAAATTCTCTTCAGTGATGAGGCGCATTTTTGGTTAAATGGATACGTCAACAAACAAAATTGTCGCATTTGGAGCAAAGATAATCCACACGCCGTTCTAGAATTACCAATGCATCCTGATAAATGTACTGTTTGGTGCGGTCTATGGGCTGGTGGGATCATCGGTCCATATTTCTTTAAAAATGAGGAAGGACGACGCGTTACCGTGAATGGAAATCGATACAGAACCATGTTAAATGAGTTTTTGTTGTCAAATCTTGAAGATATGGATATGAATGAAATGTGGTTTCAACAAGATGGTGCCACTTGCCATACAGCACGTGAAACAATCGACTTATTGAAAGAAACTTTCAACGACAACATTATTTCGAGAAATGGTCCGGTGAATTGGCCTCCGCGTTCGTGCGATTTGACGCCACTCGATTACTTTTTGTGGGGATACGTGAAGTCATTGGTTTATGTGGATAAACCTCAATCGATTGACGCTTTGGAAACCAATATTCAACGTGTCATTGCTGACATACGCCCTCAAATGCTTGAAAAAGTGCTGGAAAATTGGACCTCCAGAATGACATTTGTGAAAAATAGTCGTGGTAGCCATATGCCAGAAATTGTGTTTAAATGTTAAATGCCAAAAAATTATCTACCAAATAAAAAAAAATTTTGGTCATTTCATAATTTTATATGTGTTTTATTCAAAAAAAAAATCGGCAACCTCTTAAAAAAACACCCTTTATAATTCGCTTATGATGAACCTTGTTTTGGTAAATTAAAATTTTAAATTTTTGACAAATTTCCTTTTTTATATCGCCGATCGTAAAGATGTGCACAGGTTCTCACCCACAATTTCGAATAGATTACCCAATATTCTACCGTTATAGTAGGAGATTCCTCCGAAGAAGGAGATTCCTCGCCTCCTTGACATTCTCTAAGGTTACCTTTCTTCGGTATTGTTATGGTTAAGTTCTCTTTATATTTCTATGGAATTGTACCAGTGTTCCGTATTTCTTCTAGTAATGTAGTTAGATTGGTTACCTTTATTGATGCGGCCGGCCGCTTTGCTATTCTTGGGATTCTGGATAACTCTTTTAACTTCACGCGCCATTGTGATGATTGTTGATTGAATCGTTTTAGTTGCCATCAGCAAGCTCATTATGTTATTCACAAGTGTAACCTGTTCGAAAATGTGGGTGAGAATCTGTGGACATCTCTACGATCAGCGGTATAAAAAAGGAAATTTGTCAAAAATTTACAAATGTAATTTACCAAAACAAGGTTCATCATAAGCGAGTTATGTATACTACAATCTATTAAAACGGGTTCGTCGCTTGGTTAGGAATGCCAATTTAAAATCTAATTGGAGAAATTGCTAAAATCTTGTAGAAGGAAATAATAATATTTTTGTCAAAATCACGGAACCTCAAAATTCAGAAAATCATTGTTAGACTCATTACAATTGACCCAGTTGGAGGGTCATAGAAGTGACATAGAAAGAAAATATTATAAGCTGCCGCAAAAT